>CAWUFW010001139.1:1892500-3124890 GCA_963921515.1 Calotriton arnoldi
AGGCAATAGACTTTTAAGTACAGTAGTTACAGTTGTTGCAATGGGCAACACAATTTCAAACACAATGCAACATTGACGTCAATGTGAATTTCTAGTTAAATGCAATTAGTTACTTTATGGATTACTTTTCTAACCACAGGACTGGATCCTAGATTCAGTCCTGGGACATCTCCTGTAAACAGTTGAGTAAAAGCGTTTTGGTTACAGTACTGATTTTTAAGGAATATTATTGTATTTTAAAAGTTGACACTTAGAAACTTTTTCACATAGAATCACCAATGTTATCCTATGGGAGGAAATTCACTTAGCAGGTAAGTAGTGTTATCGTTACTTTTTCTTACTCAGTGGTGGATCCTGGATCCAGCACTGGTGCATCTCCTGTAAACAGTTGAAAGAATGCGTTTAAGTCATACAGGCGATTTTTAAGGAATATTTGTAGTTTGTGAAAATCGACACTTTGAAACTTTTCTGCTGAAAACCAGACAATGGATTCCTATGGAAGGAAATACAAGTTACTGGTAAGTACGGTTAAAATTACTTTTCAGGATCAGTACTGGGCTGAAAGATGCAGCACTGAGGTCTCTCCTGATAACAGGTGAGTAAATTGGAATTCGTAGTTCGGCTGATTTTAGAGGAATATTATAAAGTTCCAAAACTCCACACTTAGAAGAATTTCCAAGTGAAACCAGTCAATGTTAGCCTCTGGAAGGAAATTCAAGTTACTGGTAAGTACGATTAAAATTACTTTTCAGGATCAGTACTGGGCTCAAAGATGCAGCACTGAGGTCTCTCCTGATAACAGGTGATTAAATTGGAATTCGTAGTTAGGCTGATTTTAGAGGAATATTTGCACAATGGTGAAGGAAGGGGGTGGGGCCTGAGGTGACATGTCTGCAAACACGCCCTGTGGCGCGTTTTAAGTTGGAGAATTAATTCCTCCTCAATCCCGAGGGTCCCTAGGGGCCAACTAGCCCACCAGATACCTCCAGTATGCGCCAGAGAGCTGCGTTGTAGAGTGGTGTTCTGAGGCCACGCCCCTTTTTACAACACTCTGCAACGCTGCTCCGTGGCGCTTACTGGAGGTACCTGGTGGTCTAGTTGGCCCCCAGGGACCCTCAGGATTGAAGGGGATTTAATTCCCCATCTTAAAACGCACCACGGGGGCCTGTTGGCACACATGTCACCTGAAGCCCCGCCCCCTCCCTTCACCACTGTGCAAACGCGCCCCGTGGCGCATTTTAAGTTGGGGGATTAAGTCCCCTTGAATCCTGAGGGTCCCTGGGGTCCAACTAGCCCACTAGGTACCTCCAGTAAGCGCCACAGAGCTGCGTTGCAGAGAGGTGTAAAAAGGGGCGTGGCCTCTGTACACCTCTCTGCAACGCAGCCCCCTGGCGCATACTGGAGGTTCCTGGTGGGCTAGTTGGCCCCCAGGGACCCCCAGTATTCAAGGGGAATTGCTCCTCATCTGCAAATGCGCCAGGGGGCGCGTTTGCAGAGTGCTGAAAGAAGGGCGTGGCCTCCGGCCGATGCCGGTATTTTTTTTTTTAAGAAGGGGGCTGTGTGGCCCCCTTCTTTTTCTAATTTATTGTCCCTGGGGACCCCATCCCCCAGGGCCTGCCCCCTAATGTTTTTTTTTTTTTAATTAAAAATTTGGAAGGGGGCCGCGTGGCCCCCCTCCCCAGGCCTTAATCGGCCCCGGGGACCCCATCCCCCGAGGCTTGGCCTTTTTTTTTTAAACTGATGGAGGGGGGCTGCGTGGCCCCCCTCCCGGGCCAATACTTGCCCCGGGGACCCCATCCCCCGGGGCTGGCCCTATCCTTTGGGGTCCGTGGGGGGACCCCAACTCCCCCACGGACCCTGCCGGCTCCCCGCCTCCTGCGGGAGCCGACATTGCTTTTCCACATGGGGAGCTGCTAACATGCAGCTCCCCGTGGAAAGCAATGTGCTTTGGATATTGGAAGAGAGAGCAGGTTTCCTGCTCTCTCGTCCAATATCCAAAGCAGTTTGCAATGACAGGACGGGAGCCGCGAGGCTCCCGTCCTGTCATTGCAAACTACAGTGTCCCAGGGGTAGTCACCCCGGGACACTGCAGGAGCCGGCCCTGGGGGGTGGCGGTCCCCAGGGCCATCAAGGGCTCCAGGAGGGGGGCCGCGCGGCCCCCCTCCCTTCACATGCACAGCCCCGGGAGGTGGTGGTCCCGGGGGCTCGGGGTCTGTTCCGGACCCCCAAATTAGCATTTTTTTTGTGTGCCCTGGGGAGGTGGCGGTCTCGGGGTGTGTGGGGGCTCGAGCCCCCCACACAGGTGTATTATTTTTAAAAAAGAAGCCCCGGGGGTGGCGGTCCCGGGCTGCGGGAGGGCCGAGAGCCCTCCCGCACCATTATTGTTTTAAAGCCCCGGGGGTGGCGGTCCTCGGGCTTGGGGGCCTTAGAGGCCCCCATATTATTAAATAAACCCCCCATGCCCCCGGGACTTGGCCCACCCGGGGCCAATTAACCACAAAGCGCGGGAGACCGCTCTTCGTTTTTTTTTTTTCTCGGCGGGATCCGCGCACCCTAAGCGCATCCCGCCAATTTTAACCTGTTTCTACCCTGCCCCCTTTTTGCGTTTTACGCAGTTGTTTTAATGGTTTCTTGTTCCTCGGTTCTACCGAGGAACAAGATGGCTGTCAACACTTCCTGGTTTGGAGTGTTGACAGCCAATTAGCATGCAGCTCGTGATCGGGAGGGTGCGCGGATCCACCGCGGCCATAGATATCGAAACTTTTATTTTGGATTTTCTCAGCAACTACTGAACGGATTTACACCATTTTTAAAAAGAGTGCTTTCTGAACCAAGCACTACCTTTTTGCCAAATTTGGTGTAATTCCGTTCAGCAGTTTTGGCTGTAGCCTTGCATAAAGTTTCCTATGGGAAATTGATTTTTTCACTCTTATTTTTTGAATTTCTCCGCAACTACTGAACGGATTTACACCATTTTTAAAAAGAGTGCTTTCTGAACCAAGCGCTACCTTTTTGCAAAATTTGGTGTAATTCCGTTCAGCAGTTCGGGCTGTAGCCGTGGCTAAAATTTCCTATGGGAATTAACATGGAGAAAACACGTTTTGGGACCCCCCTTTTTTCTCGGCCCCCGCTTGATGAATCACCCCGAAACTTTCAAGACAGGAGCGGACCGGAGCGCCCCACTAGTTTTGAAAATTTCGCGATGATTCTTCAAACGACGCCAAACTTATTGGGAATAGAATGTTGCGGATTTCCTATGGATAAAGGTCCTAACTATAACTATCTACTGGCGACCGCCAGTAGATAATATATGTATATATATGTGTGTATATATGTGTATGTGTGTGTATATATGTGTATGTGTGTGTATATATGTGTATGTGTGTGTATATATGTGTATATATATATGTGCGTATATATGTATTATCTACTGGCGGTCGCCAGTAGATAGTTATAGTTACAACCTATTATCCATAGGAAATCCGCGACATTCTATTTGAAATAACTCTCTTGCCGGTTGACGTATCTTCGCGAAATTTTCAAACTTCGTGGGGCGCTCCGGTCCGCTCCTACCCTGAAAGTCTCGGGGTGATACGTCAAGCGGGGCCGAGAAAAAGGGGGTCCCAAAACGCGTTTTCCCCATGCATTTTCCCATAGGAAACTTTAGACACGGCTACAGCCCGAACTGCTGAACGGAATTACACCAAATTTGGCAAAGAGGTAGTTCTTGGTTCAGAAAGAACCCTTTTGTTAAATGGTGTAAATCCGTTCAGTAGTTGCTGAGAAAATCAAAAAGTAAAAGTACATATATATCTATGGGCACGGAGGATTCGCGCACCCTGAGCGCACCCTGCGCGCACCGTCCCGATCACGAGCTGCATGTTAATTGGTTGTCAGCTGGCTGTCAACATTCCGATTCAGGAAATGTTGGCAGCCATTTTGTCCCTCGGTAGAACCGAGGGACAGAAACAAGTGCGCAAAGCGCACAAAGGGGGAGGTAGAAACACCCTGACCCCCTAGGTTTGCTCAGGGGTCCCACAAGAACCCCCTGGGCAAAAAAATTATTTTTTTTTTTAAATCGGCAGGATGCGCTCAGGGTGCGCGAATCCTGCCGAAAAATCGAAGCGCGGTCTCCCGCGCTTCGATAGTTAATTGGCCCCGGGTGGCCCAAGTCCCGGGGGCATGGTGGGGGGATAATTTAATGTGTGGGGGCCTCAAGGGCTCCCAAGCCCGGGGACCGCCACCCCCCGGGGCTTTTTAAAAATGGTGCGGGAGGGCTCTGAGCCCTCCTGCAGCCCCGGGGACCACCACCTCCCGGGGCTTTTTAAAAAAATTATTAAACCTGTGTGGGGGGCTCTAGCCCCCACACGCCCGGGACCACCACCTCCCGGGGCACTAAACATTTTAATATGGGGGTCCGTTACGGACCTCCAGAGCCCCGGGGACCACCACCTCCCGGGGCTGTGTACTGAATGGGAGGGGGCCGCGCGGCCCCCTCCTGGAGCCCTTGATGGCCCTGGGGACCACCACCCCCAGGGCCGGCTCCTGCAGTGTCCCGGGGTGCCTACCCTCGGGACACTGCTGTTTGCAATGACAGGACGGGAGTCTCGCGGCTCCCGTCCTGTCATTGCAAACTTGCTTTGGATATTGGAAGAGAGAGCAGGAAACCTGCTCTCTCTTCCAATATCCAAAGCCGACTGCTTTACACATGGGGAGCAGCATGTTAGCTGCTCCCCATGTGTAAAGCAATGCCGGCACCCTAGGGACGCGGGAGCCGGCGGGACTGTGGGGGATTGGGGACCCCCCACAGTCCCCAACGAGAGGCCAGGCCCCGGGGATGGGGTCCCCGGGGCAAGTAGTGGCCCGGGAGGGGCCACGCGGCCCCCTCCCCAAAAAACAAAACAAAAAAAAACGGAATGGCCGGCCTCGGGGGATGGGGTCCCCGGGGCCTTAAATGGCTAGAGGAGGGGGGCCACGCAGCCCCCTCCAAAGAATATAAATAAAAACGAGGCCATGCCCCGGGGATGGGGTCCCGGGGCCAATACAGGCCCAGGGAAGGGGGGCCACGCGGCCCCTTCCCGTTTTGTTTTTACATTACAAATTAAAAAAAGGGGTAAGGCCCTGGGGGATGGGGTCCCCAGGGCATAAAAACAGGAAAAAGGAAGGGGGCTACTCAGCCCCCCTTCAGGGGACCAAATTTTTTTTTTTTTTTTTAAACGATCGGCCCGCAGGCCCCGCCCCTTCCTTCACCACTCTGCAAACGCGCCCCTGGTGCGTTTGCAGAGGGGGAACGATTCCCCTTGAATACTGGGGGTCCCTGGGGCCAACTAGCCCACCAGGAACCTCCAGTATGCGCCAGGGGCTGCGTTGCAGAGAGGTGTAGAGATGCCACACCCCTTTACACCTCTCTGCAACGCAGCTCTGTGGCGCTTTTGGAGGTATATGGTGGGCTAGTTGGACTCCGGGGACCCTCAGGATTCAAGGGGACTTAATCCCCCAACTTAAAACGCGCCACGGGGCGCGTCTGCACAGTGGTGAAGGGAGGGGGCGGGCTTCAGGTGACATGTGTGTAAGCAGGCCCCGTGGCGCGTTTTAAGATGGGGAATTAAATCCTCTTCAATCCTGAGGGTCTCTGGGGCCAACTAGCCCAACAGGTACATCCAGAAAGCGCACAGAGCTGCGTTGCAGAGAGGTGTAAAAGGGGTGTGGCCTCTCTACACGTCTCTGCAACGCAGCCTCCTGGCGCATATTGGAGGTTCCTGGTGGTCTAGTTGGCCCCTAGGGACCCTCAGGATTCAAGGGAACTTAATCCCCCAACTTAAAACGCGCCACGGGGCGCGTTTGCAAAGATGTCACCTCAGGCCCCGCCCCTCCCTTCACCATTGTGCAAATATTCCTCTAAAATCAGCCGAAATAGGAATTCCGATTTACTCACCTGTTATAAGGAGAGACCTCAGTGCTGTATCTTTCAGCCCAGTACTGGTCCTGAAAAGTAATTTTAACCGTACTTACCCGTAACTTGAATTTCCTTCATAGGCTAACATTGACTGGTTTCACTTGGAAATTCTTCTAAGTGTGGAGTTTTGGAACTTTAAAATATTCCTCTAAAATCAGCCGAAATACGAATTCCGATTTACTCACCTGTTATCAGGAGAGACCTCAGTGCTGCATCTTTCAGCCCAGTACTGATCCTCAAAAGTAATTTTAACCGTACTTACCGGTAATTTGAATTTCCTTCATAGGCTAACATTGACTGGTTTCACTTGGAAATTCTTCTAAGTGTGGAGTTTTGGAACTTTAAAATATTCCTCTAAAATCAGCCGAAATACGAATTCCGATTTACTCACCTGTTATCAGGAGAGACCTCAGTGCTGCATCTTTCAGCCCAATACTGATCCTGAAAAGTAATTTTAACCGTACTTACCGGTAACTTGAATTTCCTTCATAGGCTAACATTGACTGGTTTCACTTGGAAATTCTTCTAAGTGTGGAGTTTTGGAACTTTAAAATATTCCTCTAAAATCAGCCGAAATCCGAATTCTGATTTACTCACCTGTTATCAGGAGAGACCTCAGTGCTGCATGTTTCAGCCCAGTACTGGTCCTCAAAAGTAATTTTAACCGTACTTACCGGTAACTTGAATTTCCTTCATAGGCTAACATTGACTGGTTTTCAGCAAAAAAGTTTCAAAGTGTTGATTTTCACAAACTACAAATATTCCTTAAAAATCGCCTGTATGACTTAAACGCATTCTTTCAACTGTTTACAGGAGATGCACCAGTGCTGGATCCAGGATCCAACACTGAGTAAGAAAAAGTAACGATAACAGTTTTTACCTGCTAAGTGAATTTCCTTCCATAGGATAACATTGGTGATTCTATGAGAAAAAGTTTCAAAGTGTCAACTTTTAAAATACAATAATATTCCTTAAAAATCACGACTGTAACCAAAACGCTTTTACTCAACTGTTTACAGGAGATGTACCAGGACTGAATCTAGGATCCAGTCCTGTGGTTACAAAAGTAATCCATAAAGTAACTAATTGCATTTAACTAGAAATTCACATTGAGCTGAATGTTGCATTGTGTTTGAAAATGTGTTGCCCATTGCAACAACTGTAACTACTGTACTTAAAAGTCTATTGCCTATCTGCAAAGTATTTAAACTAAAGTAATTCATTCTGAGAAAGTATTTTTTGTAATGTAATGTATAATGTAATTACAATGTAATTTGACAAATAAAATATGTAAAAAAAAATTGTTTCTAAAAATGTAGTAAATCAGTATGAAAAAAATTAATATAACAATTAATACATTTAAAAATTGTCATTTACAAAACCTTTGAAATTCACTGAAAAAACCGTAGGTTTCAGGCACGTTATAGTTAGAAATTAGCATTTAAAAAACCTAAAAAATTCACTGAAAAAACCATAGGTTTCAGACACGTTATAGTTACAAATTAGCATTTAAAAAACCTTTGAAATTCACTGAAAAAACCATAGGTTTCAGACACGTTATAGTTACAAATTAGCATTTAAAAAACCTTTGAAATTCACTGAAAAAACCATAGGTTTTAGGGACAGTTATAGTTACTTGGACATTGCACTCGTACAAAACCCGTGAAATTCCCCGTTATAGTTAGTTCAGCTAACTATAAATCGCGCCCCGCAATGCACTGCTGATGACGTCACATATTACATCACTCATGACATGGTCAGTGACATCACTGATGACATCACTGATGACATCTCAAATGACATCACTGATGACATCATCCACGTGATAATCTGATGCACCTCCTCACACCCTAATATAACCTTTGATACACCCACTCTAAATTACAGACTGCCATTCGCAAAACCATAGACACTCCAACACCAATAACTACATACCCACTCACTGATTCTTAGGTCTACACACACACATCCACTCACTCACCTGTACAGTCACTCATACTTACGGTCACTCAGTACAGGACTATCATATGCACTCTTACTCCTATATAGACACTCAAACAACGCCACTCATCCATAGAGATACTCACACACCTAGTCAGTCATGCAAATAATTAAACACACTGCCATTTACTCACCTATACAGTTATACACACACACCAGCTCACTTACTCATATAAATAGTAGCACATTGTTACGCTCTTATACAATCACTGATACAAGCACACAATCATCCATACAGCCACTATCACAATCACTCACTCTTGCTTATAGCTATTTATATACTCCAACACACATATATACTGCCTTTCACATATGTAGTTACTCACACATGTACCACTGGGACATACATTCACTCACTAACACACTCTTACACACACTTACCCACCCATACAGTCTATCACAGATGCACTCTTGAAACCATCCACCCAGTGAATCACCCACTCACACATCTATGCACAGAGTTGCACACACCCCTCCCACACAAACACTCAGGCACCCATACAGATACTCAGACAAGCATTCAATAACTCATATAGAAAATCATTTAGCTATTCACAAACACATGCAGCCACTTACACAGCAACAGACAGACGGATACAGTAAGATACGTTAAATCACTCACTTATAGAGTCAGTCACGCACCTACTAAATCATCCATACAGACACTTACACACCCACTCATTCTTCAATACGTCTTTTCCTATATATTTTAAAAATATTTAAACTTTACAGAAACACACAGTCACTGGATGATGTCATCAGTGATGTCATTTGAGATGTCATCAGTGATGTCATCAGTGATGTCACTGACCATGTCATGAGTGATGTAATATGTGACGTCATCAGCAGTGCATTGCGGGGCGCGAGTTATAGTTAGCTGAACTAACTATAACGGGGAATTTCACGGGTTTTGTACGAGTGCAATGTCCAAGTAACTATAACTGTCCCTAAAACCTATGGTTTTTTCAGTGAATTTCAAAGGTTTTTTAAATGCTAATTTGTAACTATAACGTGTCTGAAACCTATGGTTTTTTCAGTGAATTTCAAAGGTTTTTTAAATGCTAATTTGTAACTATAACGTGTCTGAAACCTATGGTTTTTTCAGTGAATTTTTTAGGTTTTTTAAATGCTAATTTCTAACTATAACGTGCCTGAAACCTACGGTTTTTTCAGTGAATATATATATATATGTGCATATATATGTATATGTGTGTGTGTGTGTGTATATATATATATATATATATATATATATATATCCCCTGCTCCCAAAGGAAAAGAGCACGCACACGAGGACTGCAGGATTAAGGCTTCTTTAATGCGTTGGGCCTCCCTCGTCCCGGCCACCAGGAGAGACGCGTTTCGGCTGTAGCAACAGCCTTTATCAATCTATATATATACATACTAGGCGCTGCGCCCCAAAACAATATAAGGGCACCGTTCTGGTCACAGACGCACACCACCAGCCACATAGGATCCCAATAGATGCAACTTTGTACCAACCACAGTGTAACATGCTTCACGTCTGAAAATGTTCATCGGTGCCCCACATTTGGGTATAAATGCTACAAGGTCAAATGCGTTGAATCTGTTTTCCTTCATTATTTTTATATAAAAGGCAAGACTTCTCTTGTACATAATGCAAGAGAAGTCAATTACACATTTGAAAGGGTCTATGCACTGCACTTTGGATTTATATCAATTTTCGCTGATCAGTGCACACCGAGCAGCTATTTGTGTACCACTATCTTCTAGGGTTTGCATGGAATGAGCAATAAAATGATTGTCTTACATCTTAAACTAACGGGTTTAAGATCATGAACACTTTCTCCTGCTCCCTTTGATATCTACTAATATGATTTTAACAAGCAACTCCCCACCACTATAGTCGCTAAACCCTATTTTAGTTTTACTGATGATGAACTGGTGTATTCTTTAGCAAGATAGATAGCTTTCCTCAGTAGCCCTCAGTTGATTCATCTGCTTTGTTCATTGACTTATTTCATTCTTGTACCAAGTTACTTTTCGTTTGTAACCCAGGGAATGTAGCGCACTGTGGTTCAGACTTCATGTCCTTGCATCCAGCTCCCCGTAGCCAATATTCATTCATTGGCTGGTGGAGCCTGGACCGACAGTCTTTCCCACCTGTTGGTGTCGAGATTTTGTCCTGTTGCAGTACAACTGTTTTCCTTTGCCTGGGTTTGTATTCGATTAGCTAATTCAGCAAGCACTGGCAAAGCCAATCGTTATCTCCTTTGCAACCATTGGCTTTGCCAGTGACTTTTGGCAATGCTGTACAGCATCCGCAAAAAGCCTTTTTTGTTGTTGTGGAGCATTGGGCAAAAGAAGGAGAAAAAAAAAAAAGCAAAATGACATGACCTTTACTGGCGGACATGTTATCCGTAGCGAGTGCATGTGTAATGACATGCTCATACGTGTCACCACACATGTGCGTGCCTCCAAAATGATGCAGGTGCCTGTGTTTTTTTTAATTTACCGATCCGAGATGGACTAGTCAATAATAAAAATGTAACTGGTGTACTGCAAAAGCGCTTATTTAAGGCACAGGGGCCGGCAGCAGTTTGCTGCCTGACCCTAAAAAAAAATATATGGACTGCAGGGTGAAGATCAAAAGAATGAGTGGGGGGGGTGTCGCAATAAATTAAAGATAAAGGCGAATGCTTACTAGAGGGGAGAAGTGGCACACAAGGGAGAGAGCAACACAGGACGTGGGGGAAAAGCACATGACGGAGACAGCAACTCGGGGAGATTGGTGCAGGAGAAGCACACGAGAGAGAGAGAAAGAGCAGCACATGAGAAAGAGACTAAAGGAGAGACCAGCACAGAGGGTGAGTAGCACATGTGGTAGAGCTGCAAAATATAAGCACCAATACCCTGATAATGTCCCCAAGCACAACTATAGTGGAAGAGCTCAGTATTTCCTAAGAAATCTATAGCTTAATACTGTCATTAAGATATCAGGGGCCCAAGTGGTGAAGAAAAGTAAATAAGATAAGCATAGAAATGCACTAGTTAATGCCCAGCATCATTGTATCTCAAGGGAAACCTTGCTCTCTTAAATCCCTGTGGAGAAAGACCCCTTCATTCAAGCCGGGACGATTAAATGTGCTCCAATTCCAAAAAAGACTCAAGAGAAGCACTGTCTTTAATAAATCCAAGTTCAACTCTTCTCAGAGCCCAGACCCTCCAAAATGTTTTCATAGTCTCCGCCTGTGAAAGTTTCCTTCTTTGCTGTTCCTCCTTCAGTATAATGGAATGAACCTACCGAGGCAACAGTATCTCTTAGGCCATGTCTTGTTTCACTTCCATCAATGCTTTCATCTGGACTAGGGTATCAGGTTAGAAAACAGCAGGATTTGGTTGATACCTAGCATCACTGAATTCTTTAGTATCTCCCACATGAAGTATGTTGCCCCTCCATGTTGTAGATTACAGCACAACCCTGACTGTTCTACCTGAGGCAATGTTACTTTTCCAGGATTTCGATAGGAGTCATTAAGCAAACTCACTAGCTGGCGTTCATCAGTCATTGAAGGTGAACAGGTCTCCCAAGACCTTGCCAATTTCAACAGCCAGGGACTCAGATGGAATCGTTTTAGGGCCCCCTCCTCATGCTCTCTAATATTTCCACTTTTGGCTCTAGTTTTACAATGGATCTTACTGTATTGGCATTACATTTCTTCAGTTCCTCTATCACACGTTTTATGCTCACTGACGCACCTTTCAAGGCCCTAGTTCTGCCCCACTCTAAACATCTCTGCCTGATGAACCCTTAAGCTACTGTTCAACTTCTTTCAGGTCCATCTTTATGCGGTCTGTCTTCTCTTTAAGGTTGGCGTGCCAAGTGACAATTGAGCAGCGACTTATTTGCTCTCTTCAGCTCTTAGAACATTACTCCCCTGCAAGAGCTTTATGCTTTTTATTGTCTTCTCTTGAAGTGGTACCTAAGGTTAGGCAGGTTAGATGGGGGGGGTTGCTCTTTCTACACACATGGAAACAACTCCCTTTAGAGCTTCAGGTTAGGCAGGTTAGATGGGGGGGTTGCTCTTTCTACACACATGGAAACAACTCCCTTTAGAGATTCATATGGGGGGATCCAAGTTATCTTTATAAAAGACTCTTAAAACCTGGCTATTTGCTTTGACTTATGTGGTGTTTTGTTAGTACTGTTGGTCTGTAGCACCGAGACACTCCTTGTAGTATCGTTGTGCTTTACAAACGTATTTGTTAATTTTTGGTCTTTCAATGCTACCTTATGCGTTGGTTCATTTGTCGCATCCATTGGGCCTTTCTTACCCCCTGCTCGTGCAGTTTGCAAACCTCCTTTCTTTTCCTATTGCTTCTTTTCATACATGGTAGTGTCAGGGACTGTCCGGGACTATGTCGGAAACACAGTCAGGGACTTGGGCAAGGACTGGGAACTGGGTAGAAAATGTACACAGAAAGAGTAGTACAGCGCTGCCCAAGATCACACAGGAAGTCAGAGGAGAAAAAGGGATCCAAAGAGGATGTACAAGTGAACAAGATGGGTGAGACTCAGAAAGGACAGGCATTCATGAAGCGGCTCTGCATTCAGAATCACTACACCCAGGACGGATGTGCAATACACTTATATATAAAACAACATTAACAATAAAGGGAATGTGGGGTAAAGCACTCGGGAGCTCCACACGGTAAGACTGAAGCTCAGTAAGTTCCTCACCCACAATTGCTGTTACAGATACTGACTGCAAATACCCACATATAGGATATGCATACAAAGGCAGGGTCTGTGGAGCTGATACCTATGGTGATGTTATAAATGCAACTCAGAGACAATACTCACAGTGAACCAGAAACACCACCTAGGTAGTCAGCTGTGCCTACGGATCCTGGCGATCAAACAGGAACACGCAAGGCAGTAACAGCAAGGGGGTAGAACTAAACACAAGCACAATAGACAAGGAGCTAGCAAGGAGTAGTTCTTAACAGGAAAGGAAAGAAATCACAGGGTGCACTTGGCAGAAAGCAAGTAACAAACATACAAGGTAATAGAAGCAAAACAGCAGAATAGAGAGACAGCAAAGTAGGAACTGGAACCAAGGAAATGGGAAGAAAGGCAGGGACTGGAAAAGGATATACAGAAGGGGAGGCTACAAAGGTATCCTAAAATAGTGCAGGTTCAGGAATCAAGAAAACAAAGTAGCATGGAAGGCAGTGCTGGGACAGGAACAGGGTATTACTAAAGCTCAGGAGGGAAGGTAGCACTGCAGGCAGTGCTGGTTCAGGAACAGAGATTTACTAAAGCTTCAGGAGTCAAGGAAGCACTGCAGGCAGTGCTAGTTCAGGAACAGGGAAATTACTTAAGCTTAGGAGTCAAGGTAGCACTGCAGGCAGTGCTAGTTCAGGAGAAGGGAAACTGCTGCAGTTCAGGAACAAGGAATGCTAAGGCTCAGGAGTCAAGGTAGCACTGCAGGCAGTGCTAGTTCAGGAGAAGGGAAACTGCTGCAGTTCAGGAACAAGGAATAACTAAATCTCAGGAAACACTGGAAACAAGGATATCAAAGGCTCAGGAAACACTGGAACAAGGATCGGTCTCACCGGTATGCAGCTACAATGACCAACACTGGACTGAAGGGAGCTGGGGCTTAAAATAGCTCACAGGTGTGAGCAGGCTAGCAGCAGCCAGCCACAGGTGAGCTGAATTCCTCCACCCATCCTTGGCCTGCAGGGGTGGAGACGAAGCAGTGAGCAGGGAATTCTAGGTAATGGAGTTTCCAGCATGAGCAGACTGGCTTCCACAAAACCCGGCATGGATTGGGAATGGATGTCAATTCCTAATTGGTGTCCAAATGCCTGGAAGTCAGGATATGCATACAGGGGAGTGTCTGGAAGCATATTAGAATACTGGAAAGCCCCACAAGTCGGCCCCCTGGTGGTGGGCATGAGAGCACAGGGAGTGAATCGTGACAGGTAGTCCCAAATCAGTAGTCTTGCACCCCAAAGCTTATCCTCAAAGAACTGTGGATCAGTTAAGGGAAGCCGCTGCAGTAAGACGTACTTAGGGGTGAGGGACACAGACTCAAAGAGGCTGCATACAGGACTCTGACCCTAAATGATTGTCTATTCTACAGACTCCAATGACAGAGGGTGGCCCTTCTCTGCACAGATCTCGAAATGGATGGCTTATTCCAGCGTCTTCCTCTAGCTGCCTGCGCCAACTGGATGCTGAAACAGGAATCCTGCTAGCTTCGGTCAGCTGCTTGGCACAGTTATGCATGCCTGCCCGCCCCAGTGCCAGCTTTGGCACTGGTGGCGCCCGGTGCGACAATCTTTTTTAGCGCCCCCCATGACCTCCTCCTCCGATTCCCTCACTACCACTCGGCAAAAGGACCCCTCATCTCTCCATAGCCCCTCTCCTGCATACATTTCATTTGTTTTAAAGCGCTGGTAAAGGCTGCCTTTACTAATCCACTCAGCTATTCACTTTAAATACAGATCTGTTCTTTGCAGTAAGCACATTAACCCTCTGCGCTACTTTATAGTGAGTTAAAACTGCCACTAGACAAAACTCCAATCTCTCTCTCTAGCAGGAACATCATTCACAAAAGTTATCTTGACATTTCTATTGCTACCTAAAATCTAGAATCAGCTGCTTTTAAATCGTAAATTACTGCTAAATACAGTGCCCCCCACCTGAGTTCTGCCTGGAAATTAGGCCAAAGTTACAACATCTGTGGTAATTTCAACACTTTCAATATCTGCAGAAAATACCCCAAATCTTTGGGAGCTGAGAAATCTGCATTTTCCGCTGATAAATCGACACTAGAAATGTACATTGTCTCTGCTCATTACCCAATAGTTTGTGATCAATCTTTTTTGATAGCAGTGCCTTTTGTGAATTTGTACTCCCATTAATTAAACTAATATCCTCACTTTGCAGTCCCTTGGCAATTATTGCTCTGCTCTTTCATAAGATCTTTATTTGGTACATTATTCTATTGTCTTCCCAGTTATTGGGCCAGCACACTTAATCATAGCTTAACTTTACTGTGGCAGCATTCTGCCGTTCCACAAGGAGCATATCTGCCTCACTCAGTACTTCCCTGAATGCTAAAGACTACTATGGAAATATGTATGTTTGAGATCACAAAGATGTTTTTGCCTTCAGGGTTTTTTATGTTGTCAAGGGTACAGCAGCTTCCCCAACAATGAAGTCTTGCAAAAGCATTGACGAAACAAATCAAGCATTGTCAAAGCAAAAAGGACGGGAGCCAGTGATAGACCTGGTGGCTTTACAAGTGCTTTTATTTCTGGTATAGTGGCGGCCAGCACGGATCGGTAGGGGGGGGCAGGGGCGGAATGGAATGGAATGTAAAAAAAAAACGTACCTTATCGTCACGTCTCTTCTCGCGTGGACCCGGGCTGGGACATGAAGCAGGAAACACCCAGGCTCCCCTGACCAATAACAGTGCTGCAATGCAGGGTTGTGATTAATCGGAGCACCATGGTTCAGCGCTCAGACCAGACGCAATGCAGCGTTGTGATTGTTCTGAGCACCGTGGTTCAGCGCCCAGATGGGTACTGGGGGCCTGGGCATGTTCTCCACCAAGGCTGTAATGCAGCCTGCTTGGAGAACATGCATAGAGCACAAGACTGTCTTATCGGGCCGGCCAAACATTCATGAGCACTTGGAGTGGGCAAACCACTCCTCCCCTGTCTAGCTCGGAGAGCAGAGCAGCCCCGCCCGCCCAGGCCTCAAAGCAGCAGGAAAGAATAAAATGATAATAACATTGAGTTATTAGCATTTTATTTTTCCTTTAGTTGCACTGCTTAAAATCAGTGGGGCGATGCTCCTTCGCCTTAGCTGAGGAGCCGCCACTGCATCTTGTGTGTGTACTAGGGCTTTCTTCTAATTTTGTATTGCGCATTGCTATACTGCTCCCGGAATATGCATGCTATGGTTTTATTTGTTTTTAAAATAATCTTTTGTTCACAAGTGCACAGAATTGCGTCAGTGAGCGATTTGAAAGCCAATCTGTCTCCTTTAAATCGACATGGAAAACTGTGAATGCAGATTAGCTGATTTGGCACATTCCGTCTATGCTTTCTTTTATGAATCTTTTTTATTGGATATAGATGTGAAATAAGAAGGGTCAAATAGCGGATTACATCATCCTCATTAAGCTGTCCACAGTGTAATTTCTGGCAAAGTGCTACTTTACTTAGACTATTAGTTTAATAACTCATTCAAACTCTCCCCATCCTTTCCAGGGCCTCATTACACCATTTAAATTGGATTTTGCTTGGTATAAATTTAAATATAGGGCGATGTAAATGTAATGGATTGGAAAAGACCCCAGACATGTTTTGTTAATCAGTACTTTCCAAGAAGCTATTCTTTTGGTTTGTTAGTAGGAAAGCACAGGTTTCTAGTTCTACTGTCTCCAGTTTTTCTTGATTTGTTGTCTTATAGTGATAATAACTTATCTTTTTTCAAAGTATTTGCTACCTCTGTTTTTTAGTGCTCCATATTTCAGGTGGTGTCAACTGAACTCAATTTATCAGCCTCAAAAGATGAACTGGCCTTGCTGAGAATCAAGCTTGTGATCTACAGGTTTCACATAGATCTCAGCCACAAGCATTGAACTCGCTGATCTATCTTATTGGCAGATACCTCAGCACATAATGAAGATAAGGTGCCATTATATTTAATAATACCTTTTTTTCTGAAGACTTAATACATGCCTTCCTTATGACTCGGAATGCCATTGTAGTGTCCGGTATTTGGCATGCATCACGTGATCCTTTGTGATGAAAATCTCATGACTCGTCCTATTTGTGCTTCCCCCATTTTCTAGGTTTATGCTTTCTCTGAAAGTGTCCTAGTTAGATGTTTCTAGTAAATGGGAAATAGAATTAGGTGCCACGTAGGTATTTTCCATATATGATTTTCATTTATTATGTAACTTTTATTGTTTTTATTTTTTCATACCAACCAAAACAGTTATTTGCATATAAAAATAAATCATCTTTCATCCATGCAGTGGTTATACATTTAGCAACATTACAGGTTCCATTTCTTTCTGAATCCCATATTGTAGAATATTTCCGCCCTAGAACTGTGAGGGAAAAGGGGTAAGAGATCCTTGCAGAATCCACTCGCACTGGCCAAGCAATAATTCATTATTTGGAAACTTGTTGTCTGGTGTTGGGGCATCCTCATTTCTATGCAGTGTCTTTAAACATTCCTCTACTTTACAGTTGTATGCAGCATGTTCAAACAGCACCCAAACCAGTGGCAATTGTATTGCTTGAAACCAAAATGGTATATATTCTGGGCAATTTATTTGGGCATACGTTGTGCTTGATCAGGATATGTAAGACCAACTGTGACCTTCAGATGGCTATTGGCTATGACCTTCTCCAGCAGCTTGACCTCAGTGTTCAACAAGGATTTTGGTTGGTGTGACGTACTTCTTCTCTCTGGCTTCCCAGCCTCGTGTATCTATACCACCGTGGCCTAACTCAGGTCGGTCACGAGCCGGCCCTCTGTCATAGCCAGCTGAAACAAATTCTGAAACAAATTCAGGGTTTTCTTGTCCCAAGTACTAGTAAATTTCTTTAAAAAGCAATGGAAATGCTATAGGCCTGGCTTATACCAGATATGCTGTCATGGCAGGAGCAGAATGAAAATGACACTCTAACAGAACAATGACTGAAGAGGACTAACCAAAAGCATCTTTATATAAATATAGGTATGTATTTTAGTCATTTTTCTTTTAATTACAAGATCCTGTCAGACAGTTAAAGGTGTCGGGTCAGACCTAAAAAGTACTTTAATACACACAACTAAATAATATAGATACAATTACAAATGTTTACTAGATAACTGTTGGCAAACGTTATTTAACCTCTCCTAAGAGGGTTTAACAAGGCTTATCATAGTGGAATTCTTCAACCTATGGTATTTGTCAGACGGGGTAATCCATACCAAAACCCTTGCCCGCTATGGTAATTTGTGAAATTTCCTGTAATTAAATACCCATATACTGTGTAAATGCATGTAGGCTTTTACACAGTGTAATAACTTATCTTTAGATTCTTCTTGAGCTTAACATATGTTTCCCAATGAATACGTTGGGTCTATGGCCTTTATGGTGACTTTTCATAATACATGGATCAGACCTTTGGCCTCTGATATACCTTTTCCTAAGGGACTAATCAGCCGTACAGCCTTTGGCATTGGCTTCACTCCATAACCAGCAGAGGCCTACTGTGCTATGCTAAGCCTGCAGACAGGAAGATTTTGGAGTTGATTAAGCCCTTTGACAAATCTTCGGGGTAGAAAATTTGCTAACTGTAATTTTATACATGCTGTAATTTTATGACTTCCTGGCTCATGGGTTCACTGTAGGAAATTCTATTCTCAGTACAGTACCATGTAGTTACAGGTTCAATGTCATCAAGGCTGTTTTAGCCTTTCATGGTTAGGAGGTCCATTAATTTGTTACCAATGAGCTGTGTAACACTTAATTAAGCACAAATCAGTTCAGTGTTGGGTGTGCATTGTAATTTTACTTTTCCATTATCGATTTAAATGGTGCGGTGCCTTCCAATGCCTGTTTGTCTTCAGTCTCCTTCTTAATACTTATGTAAATGCAGTTTTTATATGAAAAAGTATCCTTTTACCTAATGATTTTAATATGCTTGATCTTCATGGCAAGCATCTGTTTGTTTATACTGGAGCCTTTAGCTCTGCATTATCACATGCCTCTGCTCATCTCGTGGGCCTTGTGCGTGGCCATTAAAATGGACCCTGAAACTTCCTCATAGTGTTCACTTCCCTCGCACAGATTCTCTACCATGATAGGGGGTCTCTTGTATTTGATTGAAATCAAACTTTAGACTGAATGATTAACGCTTATCCAAAAATCAGAAGCCTCATCTCCATTTGTTGTTGAGGAAAGAAGTGCAATTGAGATGTGTAACATTAATTGCTATAATTTAAGAGCACCTAAATTACTTTTATGGTGTTAAACTGCTGACCTAACTAGACCAATAAGCCCGCATGGTTAATTTCAGGCCATACAGGAGTACTCTCAAATTCATTTAATATCGCAAACATGGGGGCCTGTGACCATCTGGCAGGTGGTTGACATTCTGTGCTCTGGAAGCAACTATTAAAGTTCTGCTCGCTTTATTCCATAGGTTGACTGGCCTATTGAGGAGTTATTGTGATGAGCATGGTTAGGCTGATGTAAATCTCCATTTCCATTACACACAGAGCTGTTCTGTGTACAGTCCCTCTTGACTGAGATGTCCTTGCTACAATAAATAAGAAAATGCACTTCCTTATTTAGTGATCTACTGATTATTCGACTAGGTTTAAACTATATCAAGTACCTTTGAAAAGGGTTCTCACCCTGATGCAAGGGTAGCTGTAGACCAATACGAGGTGTAAGGATTGATGGCGGTGGCTGTGACTGGATGAAGCGTATGCAGTTAGGGAAATAACTTCGCTGTCTCAGAAAACACTAATAGCATGAACACAAGCAGGGAAAAATGTTTGGCAACATGAAACTACTTACATCAGTTATTGACCGCCAAGTGACAAACGCTAAGCTTTAAACTACACAATTGGCCCGAGGGTGCAGGTGCGACACTTCCGGCTTCACACCGGGCAGACAAAAGGGCCGCTGACCTGTCACATCCCATGTCAACTCAGTCTCTTTTCCTAGTTTGTGGGTGACTCGCCAGGTGGGATGCAAAGTCTCTGAGCCGAGAGCTCAGAGGGGAGGGAGGGTTCACACAGGCGATACCTGGGGTGTCCACTCCGTCCTCCAGGGCCCTCGTTGGCTCTCGGGAGTGCCGTGGCTAGCGCCGGGGAGGCCTTGACCGGTGTTGTGGGTTGACCTCCCTCCTGGGCGTCCCCGCCTGCCGTCTCCTTCGCCCCCCGCCTCATCTCCATCCTCAGCTGTTTTGTCTTCTCCGACAGAGATGGGTGGCCCTTCATCCACCTCCTTGAACCAAGAGATGTTCCTGGTCACTGTCTCCCCGTTCTTCTCCGCTGTCACCAACGTGCTCTTCACTTCTGTGACAATCCAGTGACCGGGCTCGTACGCGTCCTGAACTTGCTGCCGGGTCTCCAATCTTTGATTACCATCCGGTCTCCTGGTTGTAGGTTACGGTGCTTGGCTCTTCTCTTACGGTTGGTGGCTATGTTCTGTCATTCCCGCCTGTCTTGGGCTTCCTTCCTCCTTTAATGGGGGTGTGGCCCATCCAGGGCAGACTGGGATGGTGTCTTGGCGTGGTCCGTTGAACATTAACGCCCACGGTGCCTGCTGTGTGGCGCTATGGGGTGTGCTTCGATAGTCTTGGAGGAATAGCTGTAGTTGGCGTTTTGGGTCTGTGTCTTTCGCTACTGCAATCCTTAAGGTTTTATTGAGCGTCCGCATGAACCTCTCGATCTCGCCGTTTGCCTGGGACCATTGTGGGGTGATCCTGCGGTGTTGTACCCCGTAGAATTTCATGAACTCGCTCAATTCCGTTCCTTGAAACGGCGGCCCGTTGTCACTCTTGATTTCCTTGGGGCAGCCGAACATTGCGAACACTTTTTCTAGTACTGGGGCTATTCGTAGGAATGCTTTGTAGCAGATTACTTCGATCACCGGGTATGTTGAGTAGTTGTCCATCATGACCAGAGTTGTTCTCCCATCTGGGAAGTACCCAAAATCCATGCTCACTTAGTCCCATGGACTCTTCCTGGGCTCCTCTGTCTGGATGGGGGCAGGGCGTTCTGGCGCACTGGTCAATTGGCATGCGGGGCACCTTCGCACGGTCTCCTCTACTCCTTCTTCCAGACTGAGGAACCAGACTTTCTCCCGCATCCTCGCTTTCATCTTCATGAACCCTTGACGTTCTCTGTAGGCCAGCTGGGTGACGTGGTGGTGTAAAGCCGCCGGGACTACAATTCGGGAGCCTCGCAGTAGGATGCCTTCCTGTGTCATGCTCAGTTCGTCCCTTACCCTCCACATCTTGGTGAGGTACTCACGATCTGGCCCGACCAGTCGTTGGCGTCTCCTGCCACTCCCCTCCTTGAACAGAGTTGCTTACCTTGATGAAGGCGGGGTCCGCTTCTGTGGCTTCCGTGATGTCAGCTAGGGTTAGGGCTCTTGGGCATGCGGCCACTGATGTGTGCTTACATCACTTCGATCTCCAGGGCATCCTCCTGTGGTTCTCTTGGCGCCGGTTGGCGGGAGAGGAAATTGTCCGGGTTCTTCGCGCCTGGACGATATACGACTTCCATTTGATATCGCTGTAGCCCGATGGCCCATCGTCCGATCCGGGGAGGTTGGTGAGGCGTCGACCCTTTGAAGAGGGGTACTAGTGGCTGGTGACAACCTTGAACGGCTGTCCGCTGATGTAAAGGTGGAAGTGCCGGCATGCCTATCTTATGGCCAGGGCCTCCCGCTCGATTTGGGCGTACCGTGCTTCGGTGGGTGATGGCAACTTGCTGGCAAACACTAGAGCGGCCCATCTTCCTGGTTCTTGTTCTTAGGCTAGCACTGCCCCGAGGCCCACCGGGCTGGAGTCCACGAGAAGTTTGGTGGGCTACGCCTGGTTGAAATATACCAGGGTGATGTCGTCACGGAGGGCACTCTTGATGCGCTGGAAGGTGGCTTCCTCTTGATGTTCCCATCTCCACTTAGTGTCTGAGCGAGTGAGGGTCCTTAGTGGCTCTGCCATTGTGGCTAGGTCTGGAATGAAACGGCCACAATATGTGGCCATCCCCAATAAACTCCGCACTTCGGACACAGTCGTGGGAGGTGGTGCGTCCTTGATGGCCTGGTATTTCCGAGGATCTACTTGGATACCAGCCTGATTGAAAATGTATCCAAAGAATTCGATGGTCTGTTGGAAAAACATGCACTTCTCTCTGTGTAGGGTGACCCTGTGGTCCTGGAGGTGCTTGAGCGCTGCTCGGAGGTGCCTGTAGTGCTCGTTTGTGGTAGCGGAGTGGATGAGAATGCCATCGCTGACATTCAATACGCTGGGTAGTTCGGTCAGTATCTTGCGTATGGCGTTTTGGAACACCTCCGCAGCTGACGATATTCCAAAGTGGAGCCACTTGTAGCGGCGTAGTCCCAGATGCGTGCTGAACGTTGTTATATATCTACTTTCCTCCGCCAGGACCAGTTGGTGATATCCCGCATTCAGATCCAGCTTGGAGAACCAACGAGACCCAATGACGTCAGGCATGATCCCGTCCATCGTTGGTGTCAGGTGGCGCTCTCTTCAGATGGCCTTGTTTGGGAGGCGCATATCGATGCACAGTCTGATTTTTCCGGGTTTCAGCGGCTTTTCCGCGATGACCATGGGGGACACCCAGGGTGTTGGTCCTGACACTTTCTCGATTACTCCCTGCTCTTCTAACTTCTGCAGCTCCCACTCCACCAGCGGTTGGAGATGGAAGGGGATCCGCCGGTGCCGGACTGCTGTTGGTGCCACCGAGGGGTCGATGTGCAGCTTCACCTGGGCCCGCTTGATACATCCTAGCCCCTCAAAAAAGATTGCAAACTGTTCCAGCAGCTCGTTGGTTTGATTCAACTTGACACTCCTCACGAATGTCACCAGGCCTAGGTCCTCTGCCGCATGGCTGCTGAGTAGCGTGTCCGCCTCATGGTTGATGACATGAATGGTCGTTATGATTTCGTTTCCTTCTGAGTGGATGGGCAGTTCTCGCAGCCTCGCATAAAAGGCATCAATGGATTCTCCCTCTCTCTGTCGGGCTTGGCGCAGCTTAAACCTTTTGAAATCCGGGTTTAGCTGTGGGTCGAAGTGTGCGTTGAGCGCTGATACAGCGACATCATAATCAGCGGCTGCCCCTGTATTCGGTAGGTGGTTGAACAGAAGATAAACCTCCTCGCCCCCATAGTGGAGGAGTAGCGATCTTTTTACTGCGCCATCCGTCTCCCTTGTCGCCACAAATTAGTTTTCTAGGCGTCATAGCCACGTCTTCCATCTTTGGGACGCTGTGGCGGGGTCGGCCAGCTCGCTGAACGGGGACAGGACACCTGTGGGGGCATGCTGCACGATGGTACTTGTTTGTTGCTGGGCTGCCCTTGCATCTTCTCCCATTTTGCCTGTGTATGCAGGAGTCTATAGGCAGTTTTGTTTTGCTGGTTTTTTTTGTTATATTATGTAGGCTCTATCCTTGTTTTGTCCTGCTGTGCTGTCTCCCTTTCTGTGTCCTTTGCGGTGTGGGATGCCCCTACCTCCTTCTTCTGGTGGGGCGGTGTGTAAATCTCACTGGTCTGAGATGCCTCTGCCACGTGTCTGGGCTTGGGCCTGGACGCGTGAGCAGTGCAGCGTTATTCCAGGCCGCTGCGACGTGTTTGGGGCAGCGCTGCTAAGCAGCGGCTTCGCTCACGTTCTGCGCAGGAAGGGAAGGACTCCTGGTGGGCGGTGCAGGGGCCGCAGTCGGGTCGCTCCTATCTTCCTGTTCAGCTGGCGTGATCGTGTCCTCACGTACTGTTGCCTCGGGTCCCGGGAGGCAAACGCGGCTCGTCGTCCCACGCGGGTGGTCTCTCAGCTGTGACCGGACTGGAAACAGCGCTGGAGGTGGTCCGTGAGTAGGCACGTTTCTGCCCTCGTCGCCAGTGTAACAGGGCGATTCTGTCCGCAGCAGGTGTAGGTCTAGCGCCCAATACCGGACACAAACACAGTAGGACACCGGCCTATATTTAGTGGGCAAAATGATCTCTAGCAATCATCCCCAATTGTATTTATAGCCTCGGGCCACGCCTGGCCCGAGGGTGCAGGTGCGACACGTCCGGCTTCATGCCGGGCAGACAACAGGACCGCTGACCTGTCACAAGTACTGACTACAGATGTTTCTTGTTTTACGCACAGAGTTTGCTTTGTCGGACTTACTGAACCCCACACAGTGGAAAGTACTGCAGTGTGGTATGGGAGACAGTACACAAGGCACCATGTATATCTGGCTTTCAAGTAGTTTGGTTAGAGGTTGTTCGCCTGCATCCAGTAGTCAATTCCTTGTAGACTTTATTGAAGGCTTCTAAAATCAAGAAACAATGGATTTTTCCTAGCTTCTGTATGATTTGATTGTCATTGGAGTAGCTGTAGTAGTAGAGATTAAATGAGGAAATTAGAGCAGGTTGAAAGCAGGGGTAAACACTGAGTAAGAACGTAGCAGTGATCGACCCTTGTGGAGCAACAGCTGCGGGTTTGAATGGTTCAGGGACAAGGGAGAAAGGGCAGTGGTGTAACGAAACTTGAGGGGCCCCCCTGCAAGGTAAATGGAGGGGCCCCAGCTCCAGTTTTAATCAGGAGCTCTGACCATAGTACTCTGATGAGGGGGCCCCCTACAGCTTGCCCCCACACACCGCAGGGGCTGCAGGGACCTGTGTTGCGCCACTGAGAAAGGGAAATTATGAGAGGTGTGAGACAGATGTAGGAAATGAACCAATTTAGCAAAGTTCGCTTACCCTCCCTACTCTCCAAGTCTCTGAAGGAGAATAGGTTGACAAACCAAACCACAGCTATGAAAGGTCAAGTAGGAGGACTCCACGTGGGTCAACTTTAGTTTACATATCTTCCCACGTGGCTATCAGTGTTGCTTCAATGCCACAGCCAGGACGGGAAACCAGCCTGACAGCCCAAATGCAAGCTATTGTCTACACTGAATGCAGATATTTAACTGAAAGGGGATCTTTCAAAGAGCTTGCTTACTAATGAGCTAATAGGTATCAGTGGATGGTTAGGATGAAGTGAAAGACAACAGCCATTTTTAGGTCTATCCTGGGCAGCGCATGCGCTGCTCTGCGAGGCATGCTGTATTCAGGTAGGGACTTAAAGCTCCGCCCACTCTCTGCCCTTATTTTACATTGGGTTGTGTCATTGTCCACTGTAAACTGTAGCTATCCATTGGTCAATAGGCTAAGTAGTCCCTCCTTAGTACAGCCTTGTCTGATTTTATAACCTCCCATAGCGACACCCACTGTTATGTGTGTTGTTACTTGGTAGGCTTTAATTACAGCCTCTGAGCACTATTTTCTCAAATAGCTTTGTGCTGCCTACTGTTGCAGGCAGGAGACGCTCTCTCCTAATGCTTTTTAAAAAAAATGTATAGCATGAACACATTTGCAATGCAATAGGTCTCTCATTTGCGAGAGTTTAAGCTATTGGCATTGTAAATGACAATGCCTTTTATTTATCCGTTTAAAAAACAACACATAAATGAAAGGCATTGTCATTTACAATGCCAATAGCTCAAACTCTCGTAAATGCGAAACCTATTGCATTGCAAATGCTTGTTACTTAATAGGTTTTGTGCAAACAATTTTGAGTTTTCCTGGGAAAGTTCCAGTCCCTCAAGAGTGGTTGTTGATGGCTCTGGCCAGATGGCAGAAAAGCTGTTGCTGAAGATCTCCTTAGAAAGATGTTGGTGAGCCCCAAATGGCATTGGTGAAGTCTTTACAGGCCAACGGGTTAAAGAGGAGTAGCTTTATACATCTATTTATTTGTTGTGTTATAGGAGGAAATGACTAGATTAGATTTTCTTCCTTTTTCTTTCCCGGGTTATTTTGGCTTTTCTAATGAAGGCGTCAACCTGAGAGTCATAAGAGTTACTAGATGTGGGGCGGAGGGGAGGTCACTTATGTGTCTATGCAATCAGAGTTCTTAACTTCATTAATACATTTGTATAATTCCCCTGATGGGGAAGTGACTTCTGGAACACAACATGAGCAGAGCAGTCTTTTTTTGACTCTTTGACGGTGTCTTCATAGACTCTAGAGGTGTTTTGGTCAGGAACCTGCCTTCTGTGTCCAACAGGCTGCTAGAACAAAATACAAACCCACCTGCAGGTCTTTGATCATGGTGATGGGAAATATTGCTTTTACATTTGCCTCCAGCTTCACACTCCCTTAACGACTCAGTTGAGAGAGCTTTTGCTATCTGCCTGAATGTACAAACTCCCTCCTTTAGCACTGGGTCTAGTTGGGTGCTCTTTTAGCCTACGTCTCGAAGACTTTAGAAGTTGAAAGTGCATTTTTCAGGTTGTAGTTCAGAGTCCGTTTTGTCATATCATGTATAATATAGTTGAACCTTCTTGATTCCTTTTCTTCCAGTAGCCCCCAACAGTTCCTCTTCGGAGGCCTAATACTTTTATTTTGTGAATGCCAGACCATACTGATAACAGACCGACTACTTGGAGGCAATATACTTGACTTTTCAGCAGTTAATGGTGCAATTGACCGGCCTAGTCGGATCCTGTTTACACTTATTCATCAGCTGTCCAATTTAGTACCAGCCAAAACTCAGCCTAATTGCTATAGTGAATGTTTTTGTCTTTTTATTTGATACCTTTTATATTCGTGATTGGAACAGTTTTTTATGTGTCCTCACATGATTTGGAAACGTTGCTGTTTTCTCTCTATGTATATATTTGTATAAAACACGGGATTTGTGCGTGTTATAAGTTATTTGACTGCCCCACACGTAATGTAATTGTTAAGCACGCCACTCAAGCCATTTTGTGTCAGGAGTTTGGTGGGCAACGTGTTTTTATCACCTGCTCTGCCTAGAGCTAGCAGCTAAAACCCTGATAGCGTGTGCGTGAAGGATGGCGGGATGAAGGGAAGCCAGAAATGCTCCACAGCAAGGATGCTTTATGTGATGTGACAAGGGTGCCGTGTCCGTGATATTGAAACAGGTGTCTCAGGTGTAACATAACGCTTTGCTTATACCTTGCAGGGTGCCGGGAATTACAATTGCTACAGATATCATCTGTGGTTTTCCAGGGGAGACGGACGAAGATTTTCAGGAGACCATGAAGCTCGTCGAGCAGTACAAGTTTCCAAGCCTCTTCATCAATCAGTTTTACCCACGTCCGGGCACCCCGGCTGCCAAAGCTAGGCAGGTCCCAGCACACGTGGTAAGAACATGTTGTGTTGCATGCACATATCTGCTATTCCTTCTTGTGGTATTTTTTTTACGTTGTAGCTGAATTCATTTCTCACTCCCTCCTCATGTCTTGCCTTCCATCGAGAGGGGTCGGCCTGCATCACATTTTCTAGGTGGTGATGTGGCGGCCGGAGTCTTCATTTGTTAGGCTAAGTTTAAATACAGTACAGCATCATATATTGACGTTGAATGACAACGTAAGCCAGGTGACACCATTATGCTCCTAATTTACAAAGGGCATGGGCCAAGCTTGCTATAAAATAAAGGGACAATTCGTGCAACATATTTGATACTATAAATCATTTATTCCCTAAAATCATCTAGTAGGCTGACTGAAAAAAGTCCCAGGTCTGTGTGATGCTACAGTGCTGGAAACTGTATACTGTGTTTCTTCGTACAGCTTCATTGTTGATAGCTGAAGTTTTGTGCGACTTGCCGTGCTAGTGTATAAAACGTATGTGTATACATATATTTTTTCATATACACTCACACCTAACCCACGACGAGATGTTGACGCGCTTTATGGTGAGTAGCACGCTATTCTGTTACTCAAAGTTAGTGGTTATATATGCTGTACCAGTGAAAATAAATGTGTCTTAATAAAATGCGTTATTTAAAATAAGTGTATTAATAAGTTAGCATTTACCCATTTATGGCTATAAAACTAAGTTCACACTCTATACTATTACAGCGCAGTGTAACTAATGTGAGAACATTCTCCTTTCACCTCACAGATAGCACGTTACAGTGACTTTTCAGATGAAAAGTCTGCTTCTAATCGCAAGGGGTTAATCACTATGGTTTTATTTAATTTCATGGATTAATTCCATCATGCCCTGGTTCCGCTTAAATACCTTAGTTTATGACTAGTGTACAAGAGCAACCAGCATGGCCTAAACCTTATATGTGGCTCCGTAGAGAGTAATATGCTATTTGTTACCATTGTTAATGGAGGGCAACATGATCCACTGAAGGTAGAAACTCTCTGGAGTAATGGTCGCTCCCACTCAGCAACAGTAAAAATTGGCTTCTGCATTTAAGTTCTCTCAATATGTCTGAGTGTATATACAAATAAATACTACTGATAGCCTTTTCTTTTAAGTTTTAAAAATGGTTTAATGCCTACATCCTAGTTGAAGGATGCAGTGCTTGTTTATTTCTTTTTTTACCCAGTATCAAGTAAGTCAGTTATTTGCTATATTGAATGATTCCTTGTGATCCGTTGTCTTTGCTTCTCCCGTTTATTGCTTTTCTACTTTAAAGAAAATGATGCATTT
Organism: Calotriton arnoldi; assembly: GCA_963921515.1. Classification (NCBI taxonomy): domain Eukaryota; kingdom Metazoa; phylum Chordata; class Amphibia; order Caudata; family Salamandridae; genus Calotriton; species Calotriton arnoldi. Next base: position 1,920,722 of record CAWUFW010001139.1, read on the forward strand.
GCAGCCTTTTCTCAGGCATGATTTCTGACCTCATGCAATTATTACCAGCGGTAGTTGGTGGTTTCTTGTCCACCCATCAGCATGCACTCCATACCTGACCACTCGCACGGTGCCACCGTGTGACACACAATATCGGCTCCCATCACACAGTCTCCCGTTGAGGAGCCGGTATCACACGGTGGCAGGGAAAACAAGCTGAAATCCACTATAAATAGTGGATTTCTGGCTCTTTTTCTGAGGCTTTGAACTGCCGATGTCCATTAAGGAGTGTGAAAACACCCCAGGGCATCGTCACCAGCCTCAGCATGCTTTTGTTGTTTGTTTTTTTGGGAGGAGGGGGCTTGGGGGCGGGGTGGGGTGGGGTGGGGTGGGGTTCAAAAGTGCCTTGTAGGTACTTCTCATCGTGAGGCCCCGCCCCCTTCAAGGTCCCGCCCCTCCTCACACAGTGAGATTGTTCTTCAAATTGGCAGGTATACATCTCTGATCCCCGTGAGCCCTTTTTGAGATTCTTTGTGGGCTCATAAGGTATGTGGGGGGACTAGGAGGTAACCACTGAACTTTAGTTACTCTTGGTTACATTTATTTTAAATGTTTTATCAAGCTAGCACTTTAAAATCAATGCTGCAAATGCCATTTTAAATCACCTAAACTTAAGTGCAATATATGCATAAATGGATTGTTTAATTTGGACACCCAGGTTGCTGGCTTTTTAAATTTAATTTTGGGTTTAGCCATTTTAGGATTATTCCTTTCTATGTTTGCAAAGATTTGCCAGCTTTGTCTTGGTACGTAGTCTCATCCATTATCCGAAAGTTTTTAGAGGTATGACCTATGACTATGATGTCTGAATTCCTTTCACATAATCGACCAACAGGCAAGTGACTCCTGTTTGAATGTATTGCCAGGACTCCTCAATGTGTACCTTGGGTATTCCCTTAAACTATTGTTGTTCGTCTTCATCCAACGACAGCACACCCATCAGGTCTATGTTTGCTGTATGTAGCTCCTAGTTCGGTTCAGTGCAGATCTAAGGTTTTCATTACCACTGGCCTAATGGTTACACAACAATAGGATAATTAAAGAGGCGGTTGGGGAGGCGAACCAAAGCTTCCATTGAACCAGAACTTAGCTAGTCTTTCACAACAGAGACAATGGTTTCCTGAGAGTTTTGTGGCTATGTTTTGGTTGCTGACCGGGTACAGGGATAGACCTGCAGAAGCCGAATAGGCATGAGATAACTTAATGCACAAGCAAGGCATTTCCTGAGAGATTAAATAAATTTCTAAAGTTACTAAAAAGCCAAAATAGAATTTAATTAGCCCAACTAGTATTAAAACATTTTTGACCAGCCTAAATGAAAAATAGCCAAGGGATCATTTCGGTGACTCAGAAATTAGTAAACCAATATTTTATTAGCCTGATTAAAAATAAAGGTGTTGCTAAAGTTGATGTGTGAAATCCATATGCCCAGGTGTTCCCACTTAATGTCTGTTTATAGAGAGCTATTTCTTTAGCATCTCTCTGCTGGTGTCATTGTTTCTGAGAAGATAATGTTCTGGAATGGTAGGTAATTCTAGGCTGGTGATCAGTTAGAACTAGAGTTGGGGAGGTGAGTATCCACTTCTCCAGAGTTGTAACACAGACTTAACCGAAACTAGAAGTGTTGGAAGCATCTTTACAATGCTGTTTTCTTATTATGTCTTTTTCAAGTGTATACCTGTCCTGACAGTAGGCTCACTCTGGAGATGTTCAGATGTTAAAAACAAGACTAAGAACTTTAACTGTGCCGGTCTCCTGTCCTGCTTGCATGTGGTTCAGTTGTGCGGCGGTGGACGAAAGATTTGGATAGCTACAGTATTTAATTTGTAAAAGAATAAGAATAGGAGGCCCAAAGATTTGATCATAAGCCGGCAGCCACGCTATCGAACATTTGGCTGCCAAATACCCTTCTGTGAAGTCTTGATTCCACCTCATGTCTCTTGAATCCACCACCGTTCACGCCCTTAACTTCACTCTTACAGGTTCTTTTCCATCCCTTTGTCACTTTTTGTTTTATCTTTCTCTTCCTCCTTCTATCCACTTTTGTGTTTTTCCTCTCTTGCTCTTGATCAAAGCCCGTTGAGGAAAAATAAGTCCCGGTACCCAAAAAAGAATGTTGGTGGGCCCCACCTGCAACCACTGGCTCAAATTAAGTACTGTGTAGCTATCGGGCGTCACCTGTGAACTGATAAAATGATTTCCAATAATAAGAAATATAATATCTCTAACTCACTAATTAAACTCAATTGGCAGCTAAGAAAATCCAAGTAAAATCCTTTAGGGAAGTGGGCTCAAAAGACCAATTCTAAAGAGAGGTTTGACTCGCTTCCTCTCAACGAAATTATGCACTTTCTTCCAGGCGCTCGCATAACTGGATGGCGTCACAGCTCTAGAAGAGTGGATAGATGAAATAGTGAGTGTTGCAGATATGCTGTTTGGTAATCCTAAAGCTACTCTGGTCTCACTCTGCTCTTTTCCTAAGACTATTTCTTCTCTGGTCTTTTGGACTCTTTGGGATGACCACAGATGAGCTAGGAATGTATTTGAAATAGCAGAACTGACCTGAGTGAACTACAGGAGTTATGTTAGGATTAGGATAGAATTCTATTCAAATGTCTTATTGTCAGCCATTTTATGCACCATTGCTGAAGATCTTTCCTTTCAGAATTGATTGGGAACCGAAAGAGTAAGACTGGTCTTCCTGCAGTGTTGACAGATTTCTCTTCAAGTCTCACTTCTCTGTATGGGCTCACAGGAACAATTGAGCCTGCCTCTTCTGTGGATAGAAATTGCATGCTGGGAGAACTGGCCACCTGAACAGCCAGGACTGAAGTAATTTGAGACACGTTCATATGAAATCACCTAACACAACTGCTTGAGAAGTACAGAGATTACCGGAGTGCCAACTTAATTGCCTGCGACACCCAGAAAATCAACTTTTCCGCAGCATCTGTGAATAAATGTGGGCTGATGTTCATTATGAACCATTCTTGGGAGCTGTTGCCCTGCAGTTGGCTGCTTCGATGCAAGACTCTTTTCATTCTCCATACTGCTGTGACTAACTACTGTTTTACAGATCTTGTGGCTACGGATGTCTTTGTTCTTCATAATATTTTTATCCCCTAAGCAAATTATCCACATTTGCCTTTTAATTACTTGATTTTCTGGTTATGTAGCAGTAATTTTCTCTGAGAATTACATTTACACTCCTTGAAAGTTATTTTCCCAAAATGTGTCTGTCCACTTTGTGAGATATAGGAGTGCAAACAACGTTACAGTTCACAACACGCTATGCCCCCCCCCCTTTTCTCAGATCCTGTCGGATAAAATATCTAAAAGAGTTGTGAGTTACTACTACTGCTATATAGCCCCTCTCACGCTCCTTCCCACAATCTGTAGTTTAAATAGTTCAACACTCGCTGGACACTTTCTCTCAGATTAGGTTCAAGCTATGAAAGACTTTTGATCCTTCTTTGTTGTAAAGCTCGTCCATCCTACATCCTAAGAGTAGATTTGACAGTGAGCAGGTTTATTTGTGTTAAAGGCGGTCAATGTGCAGGACTTTGTAAGTGACACAAGGGGAAACTGTCACGTTTGAAACTCCATGATAAATTATAATACCACTGAAGAAACGTTTTGGGTAGTCCTTTCTATTAAAGGGTCTAGAAGTCTTTATTTTCTGCACCAGACTATCTGGGCACAGTGATGTTCACAGCGGTGTGAGTGGAGTGTGATTTTTAATTTTTTTTTATGCCTGATGGAATATTTTTCTGCCTGCAGGGCATGATCCATGTTCCATCTTTAAGTTGGACATCTGCCTGTAAGATCCATTCATTGCACTTTTAAGTGGTTCGTCTAAGTACACTTTCAATGCTATTTTGTTAATTATATTTCTGGCAATATTTTTTGGGGTGGATCAGTTATATATATCCTAATTAGGTAGCTTACTTATTCCATCTAATAGGGTTCTGTACCCACGCAGCGTGAAGCATTCTTAGGAATGTAATGCATACTACAAAAGGAGACAAAAGGTAGCATTTTAAGTGTTGGGTGTTAAAATGTGAACTGCAGTGTTTTTTCGGAAGTACGTGTTCCTTCCTACAACAGAATTTGTCTAGTGAACGATTTCACAGTAGATCTCAAAAATAAACACACAGCAATAACCAATGGTACACATCACCATTACCAAACAAAGACATTTTTGGAGAAAAAAAAGGTTCCAAAAAATGAAAAGTAATTGTTTACATGCTTTTGAGAGCCTTGACTGTGCAAGGTAGATATCCTGCAAAATAAGTTTTCTCTAGCAATTAGTAAATGGGCTTTACCCTTGGCTCGCTAGATTGTGCAAATTAATTGAAATGTCATATTCCAGTGCCACTCTGGGTCCTCGTCGATGGATAATGAATGTAAAATCCTTTCCCCATATTGTTCCCATTTCACTAGACAGACCAGTTCTGCTGAAATGGATGTTATGCACCTCATGCTGGTGACACTACTAAAGCATGATTGGGTCCAAAAGTTGTGTGCATTTTGTAGATGCTCACATTATGGCATTCTATGCATTTGTGCATGTCTGCTCATTTATATGATTCCGTTGTTCTTAAGGAGGTGGGGCATCACTGGCCTTTTTCCCCTGCTACTTTGGTGAAGGTGATATGGCAATAAATGAGTGGACGGTTTGTTATTTCAAAAGGTGGGGTCCATTTGGGACTTGTGGCGTATATGTGAGCGTGGGGGGACAATGCAATGTTGACACCCCAGAGCTTTACCTCAACAGAATGCTTACAATCCGATGAATCGGAGACGATGTTAAACCTCAGTTTCATGATGCAACGTGTCACCGAGGTAAGGGAACTCTTAACACATCAAAATATCAGAAATACAGTCAATTAAGTAAAAGGGCCCACTCAGTAACTAAGTTCTAGATCAGGGGAATAGTTTAAAGAATTTATTATGAAAATTCAAAAGAAATGCGGTCCAGAGCCATTGTCATGAAGCCTGTCAGCAAATAGAGTATTACAGAGAAGTGCAAAATCCAAAATATTCTCAATTCGAAGTGGGCAGCAAAATCAAAATTAAAACAGACAGCATCACTAGCAGCACAGGGAAGTTATGTCTGAAAGTTCTGGCTCACCCCCAAAATAGAGGGTTTCCTTATGCTATTTGTGCATATTAAACCACTAAAACTGCAGATTCATTGTGGTATGATCAAAAGTGTTAAATTCTCAGCAGATCAGAGCACAGTTTTATTAAGTGTTATATTGCCTTAGCACCTAAGCAGTATCCACTACATGAATATTGATTTTGCTCTCTCTATGCTAATGCCATCCAGAGATGGTGCAAAAACTAGATATGTGAACAACAGCAAGCTATTATGAATGAATAGGGTACAGTGAGCTAGTGGAAGGACCTGGAAGTAAAGTTGAGTTTTCTGACTGTCCGGGGACGATTAATTGAGAAACGCGTGAACAATGGAAATGGTCAGTTTGCTAAAGCACAAACGCAGTGTTGTACAAGCACATTCTCATATGACTGTGCTCTGTAGTGTTATTAGAGGTCTCTGCTGTACCTTAAAATGGTTGTTTTCAGAGTATTTACTTGAAGAAAATCACAATGTTCTTAATGGCGCAAGTAATCAGCATGTTACACCCTGATGTCCTTCTAGTGCGTGCACTGGTGAGCTTTCTCTAGCTAGTCTCCCAGTGTTAGTGTTCTACCTGTCATGAGCCGGCGACTGGTGTGTTCTGGTGCATGCAACAGAATGGTGTTCTGAACCAGTCTTTTAACTACTCATGAGCAAGATCTCTGGCTGCACTTATTGGTGATCTGAGACCGATGTTGGAATTCTGAGACAAATATTGGCATTCCTAGGTCAGGTCTTTCATCAGATTGGTGAAGCTTAAAAGATGTGGGTTCTAAACTGGGGTCCGGCTTAAGTAACCTTATTATTTTTGTAGTAATTGGTTGCAGTTGGGCGTGATAAGTAAGTAAAGGGATATTGCAGGTTCACTTTGTGTGTGCAAGTCATCAGCAAAGTTTGGTCTTTCCATAAATACAACTTTTGGAAAATTATCCTTTTAAATGAACCCAACCATATCGTAATATGGAAAAGACGGAATAGTTACGTTTTTACTACTTCGACACATACAATGCTTCGTAGTGTCATTAAAACTATTTAGACGAATGCAGTCTAAAGTTCAAAATTGATTTGTACCACCAGGTGGCTGCCTTATTTGACCAGCAATATGTACTGCTTGTGGCTGCCTTTTTAATCAGTAATACATTTTATTGAGCTAAAGCTCTGCCCCAGTTGTTTAAAATAAAAATTGATATTACATTTGGCAAAATATCAACAAATATTGTAATTAATAATTTGGCACGGGAATGACCACTGTATGATGTACGGTCATGACTCCTGCCCTGCGTATCTGAATTGCATATACCTGTGATGCTGGTTTCTGATTTTAGTTCATGCCATACACTAATACCCTGGGCATGCGTTGACGTAGGCCAAGTCTTTGATGATGATAGGTTCTGGACTTTGTCATGTACCGGGAGGGATGCACGTAACGCATTGTCATACTGACAGACATCTTCCATCCATGTTGCAGGTTTCTTGCATGGAGTGTAGTGGTGGCGGCATAGCACGGTTGGTGAATTATAGTGACAGGCCTTTTTACCAGTGACACATGAAAGCATGCTTTTAGGCCCATTCTGCTGGTTACGATGAACGCAGACTCCTGATGCTGACATCCTGTGCTTTGTACCTGTGCGTGTGTGCTAAGATTGATAGTATGCCATGCATAAGTAATCTCTGCCTGCGGGTTTCATTTTGGAAGCCCACAGCCTGGAGAGTACAAGATGAAGGAGAGGTTACTTTCCCCAGGCAGCATACATGTATTTCTGGCATCTCTTAGATGGGAGGGGGAACATCAAATGCTATAGTGAGGAGCGGTCGTAAACACCTGGATTCAGCTTGCTCACATCTCTCTGTGCTTCTGTGACCGGCATGCCACCTGGAGACAGTCCTGATGTGCAGAGCATCCTTCAGACAAAGGCCAGGTCTGGAAGTTGGCCTGGCCAGGATGCATGAAAGGAGAACCAACCCAAACCAGTTCCAAGGAAGCAGACCTGGAATACACATCCTCTGTCTGTGAAATTGGTATAAAGATGGGGGCCTAAGACCCATTGGTGTTTGTTATTGTTGCCTCTTCTACCTCGGAGGAGGTACTTTGCATAGTACTCAGGGTCTACTAAGCAGCCAAGGGTTGCTGTTGCAAAGACAGCCAACTCCCAAGAGGTGAGGAAACACTGCGCAGAGTCTGATCTAAAGGAGGAATTACTGGACTGTCCTGGGCTTCAAGACATCCTACCTGTGAACCAAGGAAGAAAGCGCCAATCCTGCAGGAGTTGTTGATAATGGAAGGGACTACTATAATTGACTGGCATAGGGTCTGTCCCACACAAGTTTTCTAATTTGCTAAGCAAGGGCACCAAAGGAATCATGGTACTGTCAGATCAGGCTGTGCGATGTTTGTCAATCTCCCCGTCGTGGCTACCAAGGCACCAGGAGCTGTGTGCTTGAGGTCAATATGACCGAAGTGGCGATAAATGCCTGCTAGTGGGTCATGTGTCCCCGCAGCGGACTGCGAGACCGCAACTCTGTCTAAGTGTGGCGTTGGGTCAGAACCATTCTGAAGACCAAGTGACCCGAGAGGTGCCCTTCGAAGATTCAAGGTTTTCGTCTCGAGGTACTATGTGCTGAATATAGTGCCTGCCACACTGAAGAATCATCACTGTCGGGAGTGTGGCAGTTGCACTCAAAAAGAAGCGCCATGTACTCACAGGAGTGTCAGAGTGAGCTAGGCCGTGGGTCAAGTAACCACCAGAGAGCTGGAGTGAGAGCCAATCTGCAGCCAGACCCTCAGAAGAGGGCCACCGACAGAAGCCGCCGTTCCTGCCACGACCCTCTGAGTGAACCACTTTGTGGCTGGCAGCTGCGCATCTCCCTGGAAAACTGCTGTGTGCCACATGGAAGCTCCTGCTACCGCTGAGATCCAGCTGCCGTGGAAGGGCCGAACGAGGGCCGGTACTGCTTCTACGAGCTGTGTGAGAGACTGAGAGGGGCCTAAGTTGAAGAGACTGAATGCTAAGACAAAATGGAGGTTGGAAAGGGGAGCATTAGCTGCCCATAGACCTTACCTTGAACTCTGACCCTGAGGAGGGAACACAGAGAAAATTGGGGGACCCATGAAGGGACAGGTGGTGGAGTAATTGGATTAGTCAGCAGTGGCACATGAAAGCACCAAGACTTGCACCCATGAATAGGGTATCTGTGCAGTATTGAATGTGTACTGGAATTCTAGAATATGTTTTCTGTGTAATAATTTACTTGTCTTATCTACAAAGGGAAGAACTGGGGTTAACATTGATCTTTTTGCGCAGCTGGTGGGGGGTGAATTGATTTCTGAACTTGAGTAACTTCATACTAACCTCCCTGAGAAACCTGTGACTTCTCACCGCCACTACCATTGAGAGTCAAGTGTGGAAAGGGTTGTACTCGGCCCAGTTTGCAGAGCCATAGCAAGTAACAATAGCAAAAGACATCAGCCCTATGATTGTAGTCAAGTTGCCCCTACCTGCCCTGTGGCCTCCTGAACAGAGTCTGACAAATAATAAAAACTGTATTTGCTACAGGCCACCTACAATATCACAGATAGCAGTTTTTCAGACTTTTGGCAAAAAAACATATACATTTGCAGTTGAAGCATAACTATATTAAAAGGCGTTTCTTGGAGCAAATGGTTCAGTAGAGTAAGCTAGGGTGATACACGCAGACTAAAGGCCGGGAAGAAACTCCAGCTATACAGTGTGTGTCTTGCGAGTGACTCTCTGGCGAATATCTGTAGCGCAGGAAAGGTGTATTTGGCAGGTAAAAGGGGAGAACAAGGTGTGCCACAGATTAAAACCTAAGAGTGTGTAAACAAGACACAGTTACATTTATTGTCATTCAATATTTGTTTGTTCACTTTTTTTAACATTTCTTTTTAATCTTTGTTCAACTTTTAAACCAAAAATCAAAGAGAGGCAAATTATTTTTAGGGTCGAATCTTCAAAGGAATGACTGTCATTGTGACAAAGAAATATAAGTCCCTTAGGAACTACAGAGAGTTTGGGCCTAATGTACAGAAGCCAAAAATAATAGTTTTTTTCACGTTATACTTATGGCTCTGCATTAGATAAAGGGTTAAGAGTGTGTGTTTGTGTGTGCGTGTTGCAGGCCGCCTTGACTAGGTGCTGTGAAGACAGCTACTGTAAGAACAAGTTTGAATTCAAAGAGGCATGGAGTCAAGCCGAATATATCCCAGGAGTGTTCCTCCCGCTGCTTTGAACATGGACTCGTTTTTTACAGCCCCGAAGGCGAGCGCTCTCTCGACTGCTCTGAACTTCCAGCGCTGCAAGAAGGCAGAGAAGTTCAAAAGGCCTGGCTCAGACTGAGCGCCAAAGTATACTTTACCCAGCAGCCCCTTGGGTCCGACTCCAGGTCCAGCTGTGCGCGTGGAATGCAGCAGAGAGCGCGCCCGCTGCCTAACTGCCAATCGCACGTGGACGGGCAAGGCCCCGCTTGAGTTACAGAAAGGAGGAAACACCTTTTAAAAAGTTGGCATTGGCAAACAAGGTTTCATTTGAAATTAGGAAAGGTTGCCATGGCGTGCCTCTCCCTTCTACTTGAATTTCTTAGGGAACAAACTTGTAAAAGATCTGGGGCCTTGCACTGTGGTAAAATGTTTGATAGAACATACAGTACCCCAGTAAACATAAACCTGTCTGGAGCACGGGAATAAATCTGGTCTCTGTCAGAATTACGGTCTGTTTTTTACATGTTATGCTCAGATTACTTCATTATTCGCATTCATTGCACTGCCGGGGTGAATTAAACCGTGAAGAGGGGAAAGTCTCTCAAACCTGATAAACTGACTGCAAGTTTTTCCTCTCGCCAGGGACGTTGGAATATATATTCGACTCGATCGATCTCATGAGTATACAAAGCAGTGAACACGAAAGTTCAGGCTGAGTAAGTGGGTTGATGAGACTTGGGTATAACATTGGACTGTAGTGATATTGCCAGTCACTCAATAATCTTTATTTCGGCCGCTAGGGCCATAGAAGCACATAAAAACACATTATATACAAAAGATAGCAGCATCATATAATATACATATTTTGACTAGAACTTTATGCAAACATTCGTGTCTCTAATCTTGTATTATCAAGTTAATTCATTTTATGATAGCCTTCCAGTTATAAAATAGCAAAAACTGTTTCATTTAAAATGTACTGGCTATGTCAAAATAAGAATAACAGTAAAAGATTCAGTAAGTTAAAAGGCACATATAACAATAATATTTTTAAAAAGAGATACATCAACGGGGCTATAGTGGCATACAATCGATTTGGGAGGGAAGGTGCCTATACCAGAGTGCCTATGATTAGTATTGGGCTATAATTGTCCTGCAAAGTCTTTTTTTAATATAGCTCTGCGGATACACCACATAGAATACAGATAACGCGAGATGGAAAACGCAATGGGCATATCAGTATCATAATACTTCAGGAGCCTAAAAGCCTCAGAACAATGTCTAGATCCCAAGTTTCTGCACAACTGTAACAACCAACGAGACCTTGGCCTCCTATATGCAGGGCAGAAGAAAAAAACATGCATTTCCGTTTCTTCTACATGCTCACACGCTGGACAGTCCAGATTGCGGGTGCCAGACCACTTGTTAGTAAAAGATCGAAACGGAAGGACCCCATGTCTGAATTGGAGGAAAAGCTTCTTCGCTAGAAGTGGCTGGATATAATCTAGCGCCGGTTCTAATCTGTATTGAAATTTAACATCCATGAACATTAAAGTTAGGCGCCTAGACTTAGACTCCCTCCATAGCTGAGCCAGTTTGTGTTCTCTATAAGTCTCCAGAAGCACCTTTCTTGGGGTCATGGAACAAGTTTCTTCAGGAGAGGTCCACAGATTCTGCCTCCCCAGGGCCTTACAGGTATTCCTAATATAGGCCAGCCAAGGGATTTTCCCCGCAACTTGCAGACTCATAACTTCACTCAACTCTTCTCTATATGAGGCTAATTCAGGGGTACATCAGAGGCGTCGCCAATATAAAAGGGGTCTGGAGGAAACTACTTCTGCGATGGGACTTATCCCTAGATCCATTCGGAGAGGTGTTAAAGGAGAACTAGAGGGGAAAAAGTTGCCTTTCAAACAAATTTTCTATAAGCGATAGGGAGGTAGTTGAACAATGGCCCCACAGTTCTGCTCCATACAAGGAGGCGCCCCTGGCCTGTACCTTGTAAAGTTCGGCCACAGGCCCTATCACTTTGTGCGTACAGCTTTTATATACCTTGGCAATGCCCCCCGTTGACTGTGCCAACTTTAGGCTGGCTTTGTTTACTTGTGCCCCCATCCCATTTTTTCGGTTAGTGTAATCCCTAAATACTCAAAGATAGTAACCCTCTCTAGGTCCCTTCCGTCTAAGCAGGGGTTTGGGCGATTGGTGGAATTCGCATTGAAGACCATGTACTTGGTTTTTTGGAGATTGATCTCCAAACCCCTACTCCTGCAGAAGACACTAAATACATCAAGGACCCTTTGCATACCCATGGGGGATTTCGAGAGTAAGAGGGTGTCATCTGCGAACATTAGGGCAGGCATTCTGCGATTCGCTAGCCTGGGGGCATCTATATCTTTTCCAGCCAGCAAAGACTCTATTAGGCCGTTAAAAAAAAGGGAGAAGAGAGTCGGAGCCAAGACGCAGCCTTGGCGTACCTCTTTTTCTACAGGAAAGGGGGCCCGAAAGTTCTCCATTTTTCCCATATCTTATTTGTGCAAAGTTGTTTTGGTGTAGGCGTCTCAGCTGATAGCAGAGGTACTCTGGTGCTCCCATGTCCAATAATAAACCCCACAGTTTGTCCTTCGGGACTAAATCAAAAGCGGATTTAAGATCCACAAATGTGAGATAGAGGCTGCCACCCTCCAATATCACAGTTTTCCAGTGGAGAAGTTGTAATCTAAAAATGTGATCCGTAGTGGAGGACTTCGCCCTAAATCCAGATTGAAGAGGTGTGAGTACATTGCTATCTTCTATCCAGGCCTGAAGTCGTCCCAAAAGTACTTGTGCAAATATTTTTTGCCTCACGTCCAAGAGGCGATAGTGATATTGGAAGAGGCTGATGAACAGACATATTGGTGATCTTCATGCTTCTCTGGGTTTTGGATCCACCCAGAGGAGTATTTCCTTCTCAGCTCATGCTGTTGGCTGTTTGGTATATCATTCCACCTCCTACGGAGTGCTTACATTGCTATGCAAGAGGCACTCTTTTACACCTCAAAAATAACATGGAACCATGACACAGGAAATTATTTGTCATACAGCCATTGTATACAGAAAGCAATCTTTCTTTTGTATTTTTCACTGCAGCAGGTTTTATGTTTTAGTCGGGAATCATTTGTGTTTTCCATGTCTGCCTTCTCCATTGTTCTTTCCCTTTTGTGCCTCTTGACTTTCCACTCAAATTTAATTCCCTTTGGTTGTTCCCTAGTGTGAATTTTCTTGTGGGTTTCTCCATCTATCTCATTGTAATTATTCTTCCTCCTCTGTTTTCATGTAAAACAATAGAAAGAACCTTTGCTCAAGCAAATAGATATAGCTTTAATGAGAAAATATACTAATACATGCATTCATATATGCTGCTTCCATATCTTAGCACGTTAAAGGCAGGCCTATGGGTTTTGGCAAGGCTTATTCAGATTGTCTCTGTCGTTAGAGACTGTGAATGACGACATTGAAAACATTCTTGACCTCTTTGAATGGAATGGTCCAGCTCGACTATTAATCCATTTTCCATTTGAATCAGAACATGAGCAAACTCTGGCTTGTTCCAGCCTTTTTGGTCCACATTAGTCAGGTGCAGCTAGGTATCTCTAGCACAGTGAGCTCTGGACCCACATCTAGGCAGATCCCGGTTGCTTAGGGATTTTCATACATAAAGAGCAAAAAAAAAATCATTTAAGGGCAAGTTGGCTGACTGGCAGGATTAAACCAGAGCTCCCGGCCCGCAGCTACAATCCTTCATCATACTCCCACACCATGATGGCCACAACCCACATAACTGCTGGCAATGTGCAGAGATTCATTCCAAGAGGGCAGTGAGGCACTTGGCGGTGATTTTCGGCGCTGGGACGCCAGTGTTCAGCGGGGCGTCCCTGCACGAGGCCTGTGGAGCCTCGGGGGCCTCCATCGTCGCTGCGTGACGGCTCTGCCTCTGAGTCTCGGTGCGGCCAGCGTCGCGAACATCCCGATCGCCGCCGAGATAGAGGTGCAGCCTGATCCTCCCTGAGGCCTGCTCTGCTGACAGGGGATATAACTGGTGGTGGCAGCGGCAGCAGACCGCGCTGAAGGAAAGAGGTGAAATTGCAGACAGGCCTGGGCGGCTTCCTACGTCGGGCAGAGTGGGGGCCCAGTGAGGCGGCGGCTGTGAGTGCGGCAAGCAAAGGGCACCCGTGAGGCGCACACCCCCTGTCTTATCCCGCCTGGAGTGCTAGTACCTGATCGCTCAGTGAACGGCATGGATGCAAAGGCTGGAAATGCGCACTGAAGATGCAGACGGTAGATCCAGGATATGCAATCTACACTTTGGAAGGTTCCCCAAAAAGGTGAAGGGCAGTACACCTGAACTATTCCTGAAAGGATGGCTGAGAAGAAAAGTCCCGGAGGCTGTCTGTCACCAGTCTTTGTGTTAGAAAGGGCGCATCAGTCCCTAGCACCTCTCCCTCTCCCACTGGGACAACCACGGATCGTAATTGCAAAGATCCTCAACTATAGAAACAGAGATGCCATTCTCCAGACATTTTAACAGCACAGGACCCAGTTTTTGACAACCATGTGATTCGAAAATAATTTCAGACTACACACAGCAAGTCCAGCAACAGAGACAGACATTTGGAGGGGGGTGTGAACCAGAGATTGAAAGCTATGGGACTTAAATATATGTTGCTCTGCCCGGCAAAGCTAAAGATGGTACACAAAGGGTTTTCACATTTCTTCACGAGGCTGGAAGACGTATGGGAGTGGCTGGAGGGCCACGTAGAGGGTCGTACCCAGTTCCTAGGACAGCCCCGGCATCGTCGCAGAGAGGGCGATGGAACGGGACGGGGGATGAAAAAGAGACGGATGCAGGTGAAGGTCAGTGTTGGACACCCGGGTGGTGGTGTGCCAAGATGGAACGCTGGACGTGGAAAGCTGGAGGTTGAAGCAGGAGGAAGCCAGGGCCCTTGTGGAGGCGGTTACCTCGGCTACATCAGCTGACATCGGCTCAGAAGTGGTGGTAGACATGCCAGACCTTGAGGCCAAGCAGCCCTCCAGCTAGTGGACTGTAGACAATTGTTTGTATGGAGCTTCCTGCTGGCCAGCCTACCCGGACTGGGGCGAGGTGCCCCTGGCGGGACTGCTGTACTTGAGCAGTGGGCATGGGCTGGCACGGTGAGGCGTAGATGTTCCGATGGGACCTGCTGAGAACACTCAGATGATAACTGTATATATCCTAATGTGGTGGCGGCAAGCTTAGTGGCTGCATCACGAGCCATTCGGGCACAGTGAGGGTAGACAGGCTGGGTTAGAGGAGGACTTCAATTACTCTGAGCAGCATATATGCACCCCCCGTCTCGAGAGGCCTATATTGAAACAAGTGGCAGCCATACTCCTAGAGGCCAACTTTGCCTTGCATATCGTGGGAGGCAATTTTAACGATGTAATGGCCCCTGGTTTGGACTGCTCAGGTGCTGCAGTGGCCCCGGCGAGGGACACGTCCTTTGCACGAATCGCTGACTTAGTGGGACTTTCTGATCTATGGTGGCAACATCATCGGAGGGACAAGGACTATTCCTATTTCTCAGGGACGCACAGGGTCATTTCTGGAATCGATTATGTCTTCGTTCCTGCGGGTGAGGTGGCTGTGGTGAACAGGGCAGACTACTTGACACGGGGCCTGTCGAACCACTCAACTTTCTGGATCACAGTGGGTTGGAGGTGCCCTCTTGGGGTGCGGGCTGGAAACTTGGGACCTGAGAGAGGCGGAGATTGCCCAGGAGTTACAGATCGACTTGGAATTGTGCTTCAAAGAAAACAAGGGGACCATAGGCTCGGCAATGGTGCTCTGGGAAGCCTATTAGATAGTCCTGAGGGAACGGGCACAGAATGTGTTGGCACATAAGAAACGTAAAGCAATGGCAGAGATAGAGGAGATTGAGCATCAGATTACGGATCTCCAGGAGTCCCTGGGGGCCCGTACATATCTGCAAATCCTCCGCTCTGTAGAGGTGCTCCGGTGGGAATATCAGGACCTGGCACCGGGGGAGGTCAAAAGCAGATATTGGCCACCCAGCCTTGCCTTTATGATGCCGGGGACAAAGCGAGCAAGTTGCTCGCCTGGCTCAGTAGAAGGGAGGCAGAGGCACGCTGGGTGCGGTGAGTCATTGAAGAGACTAGGGCTCTCCACGTGACAGACAAGGCAATTGCGGAGGCCTTTACATGGATTTATGCCTTGTTTTACAAGGCTCAACCGCTGGCAGACACAAAGCATATAGCGGACTACTTGGATACGATAGACCTACCAGTGGTGCTGAATTTTCAGGCGGAGGTGGAGAGTTGGCACATGCTACCAGTTACCGTGCTGGGGAGGGTGGCTGTCTTTTAAAATGATTACGCTCCCCAAATGACTCTATGCCCTGCAGAACACATACTACCCGATCCCAGAGTCAACATTTGTTAAGTTAGAGGGCAACTTGAGAACACTATTATGGTGTGGTAGACACCCTAGGATAGCGCTTGTGACTCTTCAGCGTAACCCCTACAATGGTGGAATCACTCTCCCACACATTAGGGCCTACTACTGGACAGCCCATATGGTTGCTATAAATGACTGATCATTTGCACCGCAGGATCACTCCACTTACCGACTGGAGCAAGTGCAGTTCGCCAGCTGGTCGCACTTACATTATCTGTACAGCGGAAAGGACGCTAGGGGTACATTTATCCATACGAAATGGGGTTGCCCAGCTATTCAGGAATACTGGTCACGGTGGTGGGTGAGCTAAGTCAAGTATTGGGAGAAAACATCCATCTCGAACCCAAATATATTTTGCTGGGTGTCCCAATAGTGTGGACGTACCCAGGGCGCAACACCTCTTTTGTAAACTGGGGCTTGTGTTTGCCAAATGGAATGTGGTGCGCCACTGGGGTGCACTGGAGGTCCCGACCTTAGGTGAATGAAGGAAGGGGATGGACCTCTATATTGCAGCTGAGAAGGTCACATATAAGAGTAGGGAGTGCCCACACAAATTTTTCAAGATTTGAGGGTGCTGGCTACAGCACTATAACTTAACACCTCCCAATGAATGTCATGGATCCATCAACATAACCTACCATTCCAATGTGTACCGTGGTGTCGTCCCAGCTATTACTGTATTTCATCCTTTTTAGTGATATGTCGTGTTGCTACGTGTTCGATATTTGTGTGTTCATGCCGCCTCTGATGTTTTGCATTTGTTTTGCGTGCGGGTACGCACGCAAATTTGCTGTTTGACGAAGACAAAAGAAAAACAAAGAAAACGAAATAAAGATAAATGCTTGGATCAATATGAAATGCTGGTAATTACTGTGGGTACAATCCATTCAACTCTCCTTACTTAACTCGGCTGTGACTTTATAGGCAGAGATCATCCATCCATATACATACAATCCGGTCTTTACTCAGAACGCTAGACAGTGCACTCTAAACGAGAACACAAGCATGATTTGGTCTTGCACCTTACTGGCTGCATTTCGCTATATGCAACCTTGTTTGTTGCAATTAAATTGAAATACTTCTGGCTCCAGTTTTACCACAGTAACAAAGCAGCACACGAGCCCTTGCTTCATTAAATAGAGAGAAGTGTGTTTGCTGTACAATGTGACTGGACATTTTGAAATTACACCATCTGTTTTTGGACCATCTTATATTGGCCCTCTAATCGTTTTGTACCTGTGATAAACGTTGTACCTAATAAATGCAGGGTTATGCTTTGTATAAAAATCAATCAACATGACACTTAAACCATTCTTTTAATTTGAAGAGACATTTTAAAAAACAACTCCTCATCAAGTGTTGAATCCATGTTAATAAATACTTTAAAACTTTAGGTTCAACTTAAGATCCAAAAAGTAAACTTACCAAATTCCTGAGCTTTCTTATCATACCTTTCCATCAGCTCTTCGCTGAATCCTGAGGGTAATCAGGGCTGCTGTAAAAATCAGCACGACTGCAACCTGCACCTTTACATAGATCCCAAAGCTAATGCATGCTTCTTTCCATTGGAGGTTCAAGGTGGTAGATTGTCCTCTAAACTCCTGCTCACAAGCGGGGCGACAATTATACAGAACAGCATTTTATTGCATGCATGCAGATTATTAGCAATATTTAAAATCTATTTCCTGTTTTTAAAGTGGTGTACCAAAAGCCTGTGTCTTTACCCTAAAAAAAGATATGGAAGTTGGCTTTACCGAAATGAAACTGGTAATTTTTTTATAGTTCTGCAGACATACACAACTAGGATGAGTATTATTTTAAGTAGAAATCAATACATCCAAGTAGCTTACTCTTCAATGGACAGCTATGTCTGCCCATAGATTCCTTGCCTATAAAGTCTCCCACAGCAATGCTTGCATCGGGTATAATAATAGAAATGCACATTAACGTTTGCCTTTGAAAGAAAAACAATCAAATGCCCTATTTGACTCATTCATGTAGAAGAGACCGGGTATGTTTCTGAAGAAAGTTGGCAATAATGAATAATGTAATCTGAGGCTTAAGCGTTGTAAAATTACACCTTCATTTTCATTCTTCCTAAATGTACTCTTAAACATGTTCTAGAGCTTTACAGAACGGCTTACAATGGAAACAAACATATATAATTAAATCATATATAAACTGTGCGAAATAGACACTAAATTCAGTAGAAGGTTTTTGAAAGGACTCGAGTTATCAATGTGAATCACATTTTCCTCAGGATAATTGTTGAATATAAGTTGTCAAGAACCAAAGGAAGGAATGCAATGATTAAATCCACAGGAGTAATTTAAAAGTGTTCTAAAATAAGTTTGATTCATGGAAACTGTTGCTCTGAAAGACAGTCGCCCTGGGTATAGCGCAAGTCGCCCTGGGTATAGCGCAAGTCGCCATGGGTATAGCGCAAGTCGCCCTGGGTATAGCGCAAGTTGCCCTGGGTATAGCGCAAGTCGCCATGGGTATAGCGCAAGTCGCCCTGGGTATAGCGCAAGTCGCCCTGGGTATAGCGCAAGTCGCCCTGGGTATAGCGCAAGTCGCCCTGGGCATAGCGCAAGTCGCCCTGGGTATAGCGCAAGTCGCCCTGGGCATAGCGCAAGTCGCCCTGGGTATAGCGCAAGTCGCCCTGGGTATAGCGCAAGTCGCCCTGGGTATAGCGCAAGTCGCCCTGGGTATAGCGCAAGTCGCCCTGGGTATAGCGCAAGTCGCCCTGGGTATAGCGCAAGTCTCCCTGGGTATAGCGCAAGTCTCCCTGGGTATAGCGCAAGTCTCCCTGGGTATAGCGCAAGTCTCCCTGGGTATAGCGCAAGTCGCCCTGGGTATAGCGCAAGTCGCCCTGGGTATAGCGCAAGTCGCCCTGGGTATAACGCAAGTCGCCATGGGTATAGCGCAAGTCGCCATGGGTATAACACAGAGTCCTCCATTACTGGTCCTATCACTCCTAGACGTGTCTACTGATCACTGATTGAAATAGAAAATTAACTACCAGCACCTTAGAGGAAGCGCTGGTATGGTATCTGGGAGAGTACAACCTGTGAAAACATAGCAAAAACCATTACTGTTGATACATATCGCTTTACTTTGAAGGCACACAGTGTTACACACAATTCCACAATATCTGAAGGGCTGGTTTTACCTGCAAATCAAATGTTGCTTTCCTTAAACTGCATCTTCCTGTGGTTTTAATGTTACACCTACATTATTTAATGACATATTACATATTCAGCTAGAAAACAAAGGTATCCTAAATGTGCAGATTTCTTTTGTCAGGTGAAATATCATAATTCGAACCCATTTGTGATGAACTTAACACCTAGTGATATTTACAGCTTCATTATGTATTGGAAGTGAACAGTGAAAATAACCGTTTACTCAGTTATCAAGTATCAGGATACTCATTTGTTGCACAAGATCAATAGATCAATGTTCTGCTTTAACATCAGTGCAGCTCCTTCAGGCTGCCTCCTTGCAGAGATGATCTCCATTTTAAGACTAAGGGTACTTCCAAGCTGTCCAACTACTCTAAATTGGGCAGGGGCATAATGCACTCCCCTGCATGCGATGAAACAAGCCCTCCTGATCAGCAGATTCCAGGCTGTAGTCCTCCAAATCATGAAACCTTAAGTATAGAGACAGGAAGTGATCTACCACACACTGGAGCAGTTTTGTCTTCTTCTCTGCTAAAATGGCAATTGTATCTTGCCTGTTTAATTTAACGGAGCCGTCAGAACAAGATGGCCTCCATCCAGGCATGATGGAATTTGTAGGCCACAGATTCCTTAATAACTAAGAATGCCAAAACACTCAATCTACCAAACTATCAACAATACTTGAATGCTTTTGTGGGGGCGGGTGGTTTTCTCAATCTGAGTCTCATAGACCAGACTCTACTGGAACAGAACTTGACTGGAGTCGAAGTAAAAGCTGTGGTATTCCAGCTTAGAGTTGCCGAGGCCCTGCCCAAATCGCTTGCTGGCTTAGTGGAAGAAGTAAGGACACTAACACTCTCTAGCTGTAGCTTCCCAAAAAATGTTACTGGCTCAAATAATGATGTAGACTCTTACTGGATGGGTGAACACCACCAGGTACGGAGGGGGGGGGGGTGTTAGGAGCTCATGCACCTGTTGTGCCAGGAGGAGCATGATTTATGCTTTTGCATTATCTAGAATGTCGGGGTGAGCCATCTTTGTGTAGGCTCAGACGACCTCTTGATATAGATCTAGATTTAATTCTCCTGTGAATGAAGGCAGTGACTAATTTAGCCTTTCTGATAGCGCAATGATTCATTAGAGCACACAGGTCACAAGGCCCCCATTGTGGACAAGGGCCAGACACAACGTTTATGAAGCAGTAGCCCATTTTTCTGCACTCTGGACACAGCTTAAAGCCAGAAGATACAGCAAGTGACATAATTAAAAAAACAGTGTAAAAAAATCCCCAAAAGTATAACAGCCAAGGTCTGTGCTCTAGAACCTGGTCTGTGATGTATGCTGAATAAATAATTAACATAACTGACGCTCTGGAAATTTTTTTAAGGAGTTTCAACATTACTTCCTGGAGTGACTTACTTCTGAATCTGCAGCTGAAGCCGCAGGACATTGCTTACCTCAAGGGGGGGTGAAGAGCATTCAAAACGTTTCTGGATCTAGTCAAACATCAGGAAGATATTTCTAGATAAGGAGTATACAGGAAGACATGCCAGTTAGAAAGACTTTATCCTTTGTACGTGAGGCTTTCTGCTCATGTTCTAAAATCAATCTCAACCATCACGGGTCAATGACGTGTAGCCTGCGATGCTATGACAAACCTGTAAAAACATAAAAAGTGGGACTAGGGAATGGAGGTAGCCCCGTGGCACAAATCGAGTGTGTATGTTTGTTCAGCAAACATGGAAGGAGATTGATTCCCAAATGTAAATGACTACATTTCGAGGGAGAAGACATGGACTGGATTATATAACTGCCCTGCTGGAGTTCATCTGCACTAAGGTACTGCTCATCAGTAGCTGTATTTCAAATGCTAAGGGTGTGCTCTTTTGCTCCATTTCTTTTTGTGGGTAATGTGAGAAGTTGGCCTGGCATATGCTGTCCACTAGTTATAGTGGGCACCTTGCACCAGTCCAAACGACCCTTATTGATGATAGGTTTAAAGACAACCTTTATTGAAAGCTATCCTAGTGGTAGCTATGGAGAGCAGCCTTCAGGGTAAGTCTTGAAGGAGTGTAAAGCAGCTTGGTTTACCAGATTATAACCTCTTGAATAACTAAATGAAAGGAGAACCACACAAGGTATATATATAAAATATATGTATTTATTTCTAAACACTAACTACTAATCTCTTTATGAGATTAGAGTCCAAGATACACAATAGCACAGTATTAAAACGACAGTAAATAGCACAATATACACCGGGCCCCAGGGGAGGACCAAACCATATATTAAGAAAGTGGTATAAGAACCACGACTTGACTAGACACAGTGCCTAGAGCACGTAGAATCGCTGGGACCCCAAGGAACCACCCAAGGTGGTTTTCGAAAATCTTAGAGAAACATGTTCACGCACAGCTTTCTTTGTTTGTAGAAACCCAAAGGTTTCTACATCCCTCTCAATCGGGCTTCAGAGCTGGCTTCTCAACGGAAACTACCCTGTTGGGGGTAACAGAAAGTCTGCGCTGTTATCTGGATGCGGGAGACACAGTGGCCCTCATTCTGCTGGACTTAAGTGCAGAATTTGACACGGTGTCTCACACCGTGTTACTTAAAACTTCAAGATCTTTAGGCATCTGTGGCTTAGCTCTGAACTGGCTCACTTCCTTTCTTACAAATCGCACTTTTCAAGTCTTTTTCCCCACAGCTAGCTCTGACACTCACTCATCACCCCACGGAGTACCTCAGGGCTCCATTCTTAGCCCCTTACTTTTCAACCTGTACGTCAGACCTCTTGCTGATGTTGCGGAAGATGCTGGGCTGACCCTGTTCTCCTATGCAGACGACTCCCAAATCATTTTCTCTCTTCCATGAAGAGCACGGCCGGGCCATCACCCCTTCAGTTGGGCCTGAGCAAAATCGCATCATGGATGCAATCAAATTACCTCAAACTCAACGGTGAGAAAACCGAGGTCTTGATACTTGGGAAAAATAAGGATCTCTGGGGCCCTCAATACTGGCCCAGCGAGATGGGTGTACTTCCTTTACCTTCCTGCCAAGTCCGCAACTTGGGCGTCATCGTGGATGACTCGCTCAATATGCATCATCAAGCTGTCAAGGTAGCTGCCACATGTTTCACCATCCTGAAGTGGTTAAAAAAGATCATCTGGATGCTACCAGAGCCCACTCAGAGAACAGTAGTCCAGGCCTTGATCACCTCAAGGCTGGACTACGGAAATGTTCTCTACCTGGGTTCAAATAAGGAGGTGACTCGTAGGCTGCAGATGGTCCACAACTCCGCTGCAAGGTTACTTTGCCGGGTTCCTAGAGCCACCTCTATCTCTGGCCATTTACGAGATTTGCACTGGCTCAGGGTGGAGAACCGAATTAAGTTCAAAGCCCTGAGCTACATGTTTAAAATCAAAATAGGGATGGCCCCGCAGTACTTGCAAACTCTGGTCAGCCCATATGTCCCTCCTCGCAATCTCCGCTCATCCACTCAGGGGAAGTTTTTCGTTCCCAAAACTAGACTATCTCGGATGGGTGGTAGGGCATTTGCATAAAGAGGTCCCTCACTTTGGAATGCCCTGCCCATTGCTCTTCGAAATGAAAGAGTACGTCCAATTTCGCAAATCATTGAAGACCTGGCTCTTTAACCAATAACCTGTTAGCCGTTTCATCCCAGTCTCTAATCTGCTTGGCGCCGGGAAACCCTTTTTGGGTAGCTGTTGCGCCTTATAAATGTAATAAATAAATAAAATAAATAAATAAGGTAGTGACACAGGAGACCCACGGGGGACGTGTGCAGTGTGAGAACACAGCCGCGAGCGCCGTAGGATTCAATGCGGAAAGTCGCGGTTGGAATTTTAAAGATAAAGGACACTTAGGAGAGGACTTTCAGCAAACCCCTTTAGACTTAAGGGGTTCTAGGGCCAACACCCACGTGAGCACCGGAGTACTCGAGTTACCTCACCCAGGGAAGCCGGGTGCATAGGTGTCAAAGGGTGTCAGGAATCGTCGTCGTTTTCAATGGCGATCTGCTGCAAAGTGCTGCTGCCGTGAAGGAGGAAAGTGTCCGGGGTGATCCAAGCCTGGATCAAAGATGTGAAGAACCTGAAAGCAGAGGGGACAGTGTCTGGGTTACTTCACGTGACCAGGAGCGGAGCAATCGAATGCCCACCGATGTCGGGTGCCTCAGGTGCGAAGAGGTGAACCTTGACTCTGCAGCCACGGGGTCCCGGAGACGTCGACGACGACCAGGAGCCGGATTCGAGCTGTCCCACGAAGGATGTCGAGTGCTGGGGTGTCGGTGATCGGATTGACCACAACAAGCCTTGGCAACAGCAACCCACGCAGGAAGAGAAAAGATGCTTCTGTGCGGACCAGCAAGGTCCTGGGGACTCCCCAAGCGATGGAGAGTCAGGGCACGTCTGGAGCATCCAGGGAAGCCCAATAAAAGTTAGAGTTGCCTTCTTGGGGACCCACAGGCCAAGGGACCAGGGATCGCGAAGGGACCTCGAGAGGAATCACAAAATGGCGTCCCACGGAACACTCGTTGAGTGTAGGCCTGCAATCTTCGGTGCAATTACTGCTCGGGGTCAGGGCTACAAGTAGCCCAAAGCTCAGCCTCAGGGGTCGCCGGAAAGCTGATGCTTCTGCAAATGGTCGCGGTGTCCAGGGGTTCGGGTTGCACGGTCTCCACGAGGGATACGGGCCTCAGACTTGCTGTTGGCACAGATCGACCTCAGAGACCTCGGGAACCCACCTCCTGTGTGGCAGTATTCTTCGGAGTCCGCAGGAGCTTCGGAGATGCCAACCGGTCAGTTGCGTTAAAGGTGCCTGCCTTGCAGGGGAGTAACTCCTTTACTCCAAGGGATATTCTTCAGTCATCCAGCGTCGTGCAGATCGTCGAAGTACTTGGTTTCTGGTAACAGAGTTTAGTCCAGGTGTAATCTAAAGTCCTGTAGTCAGGGTTTCCTACTCTATACCCAGGGAAGGGGTGGGACAAACTCTGGGGACCCACCTATGGGAGGGTCAGGAAAGAGTGGTGGCTACACCCATTTCCTTTGTCCAGTTTCGCGCCAGAGCAGGGGCTGTGTGCCCCTGCAACCGGTTTGAGCTGGACTATGCACAGGGACACCAAATGTGCCCCCAGTGCAGACTTCAAAGCACTCTTGAGAGTGCACCCACACAGCCCCAATACACTAAAGCCTGTCTGGGAGGTGGTCACACCTCCCTGTGACAGGAAACCTATTGTCCAGGCCTTCCCTGCCGGAGTTTCGTCCAGCAGCAGGAGGGCAGACTCGTGTCTGTGGCTGCAGCATCCATTTTGTGATGCCAGGGTTCTGTTAATCTGGTACCGGGTGTACCGGTGATGCCATGTGGCTCCCTCTAGAAGGGAGGAATCATACCTCCCATCCCAGTACTGGGGTGGAGGTATGATTCCAAGGTGTTTGACACCAAACACGACAGTTTTCCATGCAGCCATTCTCAAGTTAGCATTTACCGCTGGGTTGTAATGCACTTAAGAGTATATGGTCTGGCTGCATCACAAACAACCCCGGAATAAATATTCCGAAAGCTGCAGAGGGGCTCTGCTCATGCATGGGCACCCTCTCACATGAAACCCTGCCTTCAGGATTGTTAAGGCCTGCCATAGGGGTGACTGATAGGTTTACATGTGCAGTGATATGGAGAGATATAGGGAACCTATATCTCAGTAAGGGGTGCATATACCACCTTACACAGGCTGCTGTAGCAGACCTGTTGTGTCATTTTAAACAGCTTCCCAGGGGTGGCACAATACATGCTGCAGCCCCTAGTAGGCCTCTGGGGTACCTATGCCCTGGGTACATAGTATACCATATACTAGGGACTCACAAGGGTTCCCCAGAATCCAATCTGGAGTGTACCTAAAGTACATGCAATCAATTTAAGGGGATAGCAGTTAGGCTGGGGTCCTGAATAGCAGGATCCCAGCCAAACTAAGTCGAAAACCAGCAAAACACCAGGAAAAAAGTGGGGGCAACCATGCAGTCAGATTCCACCTTCCTACAGGTGCCACTGCTGTTTTTCTGCAACAAAAAATATTTACATTTTGCTTATATAGATGAAATATGAATATTTTATGCTGTCACAAATCAGCACTGACAGCCTCAAAAGAAGTGACTATAATAGTGCACCCTTCATTGTACGAAATTGCACCCGTCTGGAATCGGCACCATCCAGGTCGTTTGAGTAATCTAACGCATAACTTTTAGAGTTCCTTGTGGAGAAAGCATTAACATTTCACCTCATCGACTTCTTCCTCCACTTCTATCACAAGCACTCATGGCCCTGAAGGAATGGGTGAGGCTGCTAGCCATGAAGGATCAGAGCTGAGGGGACCAAGAGCTACACAGCCAAACACCAGGCTTCATCGCGTCCTGGGCGGCACTGCAGTCTTAAGGATTTTTGGGACCCATGTTCAGAGCATGTTGTATTACCCATTTTCTACTAATTCAAGCCCACATGATGCTAAACAAAGTTTCTGATATGGTTTCACTTAAAAACAGTTGAAATATACAATGTCCGTATAAGAATGGAAATGTTTACTGTTTGTATTGCCAATAAGTTAAGATCAATAAAAAGTGTTTATAAGAAAAAGGAAAGGAAGAAATATGCCTTTCTTGGTGTCCCAAGAATCCTTAAGATGACTCTTGGCAAACGGAGAGTTAGAGATAGGCAGGAAGAATGAGAGGGCCTGATATACAGAAATAGAAAGAGGTGAGGCCGAGAGAAAGTACACTTTTCCAGGGGGGCCCTTGAAGGTGGGTTCCCTGAAGCACTGCCCTTGTTGCCCATGCCTTAAAATCTCTTTGGTGAGCAGGCTGATTATCCAATGCTCTATGTCTCATGCAACCCATCTATAAAGTTCAGATGCCCACAAGATAGAGAGGAGTTGAAAGACTTGCAGGTCCTTGGTGGGGAATGACGGTGAGCTACCACTAAGAACTGCCTACCCTCTTGGCGATTTAATGGGCACCAGGGGGGAGCTTACACCTCTGAGGGAGGTTTCTACTCACAGATATTCACGCAAAACTGTTAACACACACTTTTGCATTTTCTAGCTAAGGATCTTTGGCCTGGTCTGACACAAAGGCGTACCTGAGAAGGACATTACCAGAAATCGTTTTCATACCTCTCTTACTGCTTAACTCGCAGTCTAGAACGGGGGTTAGAAAGATTCTGGGATAGATCACCCCTTGGGGAGCCTTGAGGGACCACTGCCTGAGAGAGTGCAGATGTCACCATCTTAGTGTTCTTCTAAAATCTGAGCCATAGTAAATCTTCTCTTTACCAAACTCTTCATTTTTTGTTTAGTATTGCTCCAATCATAGAAATCTATATATGTATCTGTCCATAGTCACTTCATTGAATTGATTTCTACTTTTCATTTGCTGTGGGTTCTTGTCTGTGTAGATTGTCTTCACACTTAACTCTGACCTGGTTGTATTTCTATTTTTTTGGTTACACCTGGCAATTGCCTAGACCGATCACTGTACTTAGTGTGGATTCTTTTGACCTACGATGATGCACAATACGGCAATGGCTCAATCTCAGACTGAAAGCAGCTACCCAAATGTCGGTGCTTAAAGTAATGTATGAATTCATGCACCCATTCCTCTTTTGTAATGATTTTTGGTTGTTTATTTGTTGGGTTTTTTTAAACTAAAAATGAATATTGAATACCTGCAAGGTAATCAGTTGATTATGGAGCGGCAAAGCTAGATTTGCATATTGCGCTCTGGAACTAGGATATGTCAATTTTGTCTTACTTTTGTTTCTCTTTCATGAATACCAAGCATTGGGAAAGGCAATAATCTCACCTTATGGACCTGTTGCCTTTGCTGTTTGCGTTGCTGTGCAGCATCGGCTGAAAAAAATAGACTTGATGAGGATCTCACTCATTTTGTAGGCATGCACATGCATGATGACGTGTGCATGTGTTACCATTCATGCACACACCTACGAAATGACATGGGAGACATATTTTATTTATTTACCGATCCAATATGGATTCGTAAATTTAAAAAAATGAAATTTCACTATTGCAAAAGTACTGTTTTGTATTTTTAAAGACAGCCGGATCAGCAACAATATGCTGCCTGGCCCTCCAAAATAAATAAATAAATAAAAGAGTGCAGGTCAGGGCAACTGAGTAACGGGTGGGGAAAAGCAACAGGGATTGGGAAGGGGTGGATAAAATAAAAATGAATCCAAATGGGGAGAGAAGGGAAAAGCAGCCCATGAGGGAGAGAGCAAGCTGGAGTGGTATGCCCAGACGTGGGTCCCGTGCTCTCCTTGTCACTGGAGTCAAGCTAGCCTGGCTGATGAGGGGTGAAACCCTGAAACCGGTCCTAGTCTGGTTGTTTCCAGTCCAAGGAGGACCTGGCCTGGCAGTTCGGGCTGGACTGTTCCCATAGGGAGCAGGGTCAAGACTGATTTGCATATGGCTGGGTTCAAACTGGAATGGCATGGAGAGCAAAAAAACTATGGATTTAGGCCCAGATCTCTGTACTTTGGTGAATGTATGACATGGTTCTGCATTCTGTCCATTAATTATTCTTTTTGCATTTGTCACACCGAGTGGGATGGGTATGCCCAGACGTGGGTCCCATGCTCTCCATGCCACTGGAGTCAAGCTATCGTGGCTGATGAGGGTTGAAACCCCGAAACTGGTCCTAGGATGCTTGTTTCCAGTCCAGGGAGGACCAGGCCTGGCAGTTTGGGCTGGACTGTTCCCATAGGGAGCATGGTCAAGACTGATTTGCATATGGCTGGGTTCAGACTGGAGTGGCATGGGGAGCAAAACAGCAATGGATTTAGGCCCAGATCTCTGTACTGGGGTCAATGTGTGGCATTGTTTTGCATTCTGTCCATCAATTGTTCTTTTTGCATTTGTCACCCCGAGTGGGACTGGTATGCCCAGACGTGGGTCCCATGTTCTCCATGCCACTGGAGTCAAGCTATCCTGGCTGATGAGGGTTGAAACCCTGAAACCGGTCCTAGGATGCTTGTTTCCAGTCCAGGGAGGACCTGGTCTGGCAGTTCGGGCTGGACTGTTCCCATAGGGAGCAGGGTCAAGACTGATTTGCATATGGCTGGGTTCAAACTGGAATGGCATGGGGAGCAAAAAAACGATAGATTTAGGCCCAGATCTCTGTACTGGGTTGAATGTATGGCTTTGTTCTGCATTCTGTCCATCAGTTTTTGTTCTTTATGCAGTGGGGGGAGAAGCATCAGAGGGAGAGGGCAACATGGATGTTGGGAATTTTGTCAGGTGAGAAACACACAAGAGAGTGAGCAACTCAGAGCGGGGTGTGGTTATTTGGGGAGAAGAACACAAGTGGGAGAGCTGTTAACTGCATGCACTCTCATGGAGTGCTTATGCAAAAAGAAAAAAGTAGTTCCCTAAAGTGAGTTATAGAAATAAACTAGTCAGCCTATAACAAGAATGGTAAAGAGGCGATGCTCAGGGGAGGGACAAACACAAGAAGAGAAAGCCAAGCCATCAAATGAGAGACAAGCAAATGACAGTAACAATAAAGCCAAGCAATGGTAAACAATGGGTGGGCTGTTTGCCCATTGTCAGTTTTTGATAAGCCCACAAAAGTTCTTTCACAGCCAGACAGCTTGCACCATCTGGTAGGCGAGACCTAAAAAGCGGACAACCACTACTATGTAGATGAGACGAATGCCGCAGTAAGATCAATGTAAATTGTGCTCTAGGCGGATTTATTACAGGTTCTCAAAGCAGATCGGTTCACATGCCTTAGTACAGGGTTCTTTATGATATATTGATAGCAGTAAAGCTCCTCTGATTAAACTTTCTTACGAGCAGATGTGTTTGAGAGGTTACATGATGACAAAGGCCTGTTAAGAAAGTGAGCAATCGAACATGGACCACTGCACACATTGTTTGCTTGTTGAGAGACTTTCCTAGAGGCCGTCCATATTTAGTTAGTAATAAATACCAGCTCTTATGAGAACTCTTATCAACAAATACACATTGAGTATGGCTACCTTCAAGTTGTACTGTTTCAGCGTGAACAGTCGTAGAGGTAGCACTGTGTTGGTCACTGCACACACCTAGGAGCAGGCCACAAACTGGCTTACGGAGCGCTT
This sequence comes from Calotriton arnoldi, assembly GCA_963921515.1. Taxonomy (NCBI): domain Eukaryota; kingdom Metazoa; phylum Chordata; class Amphibia; order Caudata; family Salamandridae; genus Calotriton; species Calotriton arnoldi. The sequence continues at coordinate 1,949,962 of CAWUFW010001139.1, forward strand.
CCTCTTGGGCTCTGGTTTGGTAGAGGCTTGGCGAGGACCATTGGTCTGTGGCTTATGTCGCTTCTTGCCTATGTGGTAAGCCACACACAAACTGTTTTCCGCAGCGACAAGATAAGCAATGGAGGCCCGTATATCAATAGATAAAATAGAGTGACGATAAGTCTATTTTTGACATAGTAATTTAAGAGCCGATATGTAAGGTCAAAAAGTCCAGTCACCCCTGAAATGAATTTCGGGCTCTTTCATTATTGGGCGTGATCAGAAAGGGCGGGATATCATCAGCGGAGATCCAGGCCTGATGGAAATGTCTGGCAGTGGGATCTGAATGCGCTCTGGGAACAGAGGAAACTTATCAAGGCTGCGGGGCCACTGTCACTCCTGCCCTTTGTCTGGTGCTAGCAAACTGCACTTATGAGCTTATCAGGCCCGGTCTGCAATCTCACCAGCGCAGAGCAATATTTCAGCCGCATTTCTAATGAAGAGACGCCCAGGATGATTCAAGGTCAAGAACGAGGTCCATTGGTTTTGATTACATTTCTGGATTTCCACTTCAGAATAACAGATTATCCGCAAGTCCCAATAAATTACACTTCTACATGTTATTTTTTTTTGCTTCTGAGTGATTGGATTAAAGGATGAGGTAATTGATGGTAACAGTGCAAATATATCACATTTTGTGTACACAACATAAAACGCCATTCCCGCCAGTACTTCTGCTCTGCGACTGAGGTTAAAAGGACAAGAAAGGGGATCATTTCAATAATGCATTTATCTGTTTCCAGGTCGGCCTGTTTTAATGAAACAACCCCGGGGTCTTGAATTATCAAATTAATATAAATTACGAAATTTCAGTCTGCTGCCCCAGGGTTTTACACTCTTCAACTTGAGGCAGGCCCAATGGACTTCTCAGTCGGGCGCGAACGCTGTGATAAGCGTGTTTTTTTTGTTCTGGTTAGTTAAAGAAACAAAGCGCGTGCTGGACATTTAAAATATATCCTTTGTGTCCAACCCCCACAGTGGTCTCGGTAAAAGTTATCTCCGAAAGACAGAGAGGTGACGTTTACTCCTTAAGCGAGAGCACTTGTTACTTGACTGGAGTTCTGAGACTTGGAACAAAAAAGATGTATGCAAAAAAAAAAAAAAACCTTTACCATCACAGCCTGGCAGATGCCTCTTAAAAGCCGCCATTTAGTCTCCGAAGAAGCACATCAGCTGTCAGGCTTGATTTTTAAAATGCTACCGTGTCGTTTTCTCAATTTTGTTGATTGTAAGGGTTAGTGTGTGGCATTCGGCAGCTCTTTGGCCTTTTCTTCCATTTGCCACCCATTTAAAGCAAGAGACTGTCACCGGCGCCTCTCGCGCGCCTGTCAGTTCCCGCCGAAATTGCTGACAAATGAGGGCGCATTGCTCGGTGACAACCCAGAGAGCTCTGCATGTGTAAGTGTAGCCCCGGGCCGAACAGAGATTGGGACTAATAGATCCCAAATCACGGTCATTTGTGACAGACTTTGAAAAACACTTCCATCAGTAAGAGCTGCGCAAATACCGTGTTTTAATTATCCGCGGCTTTGAGCTCTGAACTCGTGAAAAGGGAGTTGTTTGTCCCCAGCCACCAACTACGCCATCTGTATAAGGGCCAGGGCTTTAAATGGGTATGGAGTACTGGCACTTCTTTATTTTGAGAGGCAGAGTACCGGCACTTTTCAAGAGTGACATAATACTTTTAATTGGAGAGTACCGGCACTTTTCAAGAGTGACGTAAAACTTTTAATTGGAGAGTACCGGCACTTCTCAGAAACAAGCAGGTACTCTGCTACAGCATACCTGTACTTCTATTTTTCCATTTCAAACACTGATTAGGGCGCATATGTGGCATCGACATCCCAGTTTTGCGGGGTACCCACTGCCCCATCTGATGTTTTCCCACCTTATATGTCATAAAAAGAAATCTCAGATTAATTGGCTATAAATATGTATCGTTTTCAAATAGGGCTTATCCACCATCAATCAATCAATCAGGGTTTTGTGAACGCGCACTTCTCCCCCGTGAGGGTCTCAAGGCGCTGGGGGTGGGTGTGGGCAGCTCCGCAGGGGTCATTCAAAGAGCCAGGTCTTGAGGTCCTTCCTGAATTGGTGCAGGATTGGGCTCCGTCGGAGGTGGAGGGGGAGGTCGTTCCAAGTCTTGGCTGCGAGGTAGGAGAAGGATCTTCCACCTGCTCTGGTCCTGTAGAAGTGTGGGACGGTAGCTAGGGAGAGGTTGGCTGAGCGGAGGTTTCTCTTGGGGGCGTAGAAGGACCATGAAGTGGGTACAGGTGGTACAAAAAATCCACAGACATTTGCGGGCATTGGTCCCGGATGGTGTGCTAGAAAAGAGCAAGCGGAAAGCTGGATGTGTCTCCTAACGCTCTAGGAAATTCAGAATGCTTTGTAATATTGTTAGTTGAGGGAATAAATAAACAAATATGGAGCTGCTGAACAAGGTGAGGGATTAGAAAAAACCAGGTCATAGCCTGGGGTTCCCTCTGCTCCATTGGAATGCCCATGGCAAGACTGATAGTGTGGGCCTTGGACCAGGCTCGCAACGCCCATTGGGCTCAAAGGGCTTCAGCCCACCCCCACCCCCCCGCCGTGTGTCAGCCCGGGATGAGACAGCTTCCCAGGCACACACACAGCCGCACCCGAGTACTTCACAGGTCTTTAAAAGACCATTTGCTTGTTAATGAGGCTTTGTTGTTTTTCACCCCTTCTTAGAGCCCCTGCAGCTCCACTCTGCCTATTGCTTGAAGAATCAGCCCCCCCCCCCGAAATTTTTTCTTAGGCCCCCCCCCCCTCCTCCCCCGAAATTTGGCTCTAGTTGCGCCTCTGCCTTGGACCCTCCAGCGTGGTGAGTGAGGCATAGGCAGATGGAGAGAACAGGATGGACTCATTCTGCGGGGACAGAAGCCGGAGCAGAGACTGAGGCGCAGGACTCCTAGTGCCGAGTGTGTTTGTGTGGCAGGCCCGGAGGGATCCCGAATGCCTATTGAGTGGTCACGTGTTGTTGCTGGGAACGGGTGTGGGTGCGCACCTTGGTGGCATGTAGTGAAGCACCCACCAAGGCTTGCTGCACAAATCTGAAGTCCCAGACAGAACTGTCCTGAAAGAGGGGCATCTGGGATTCCTCATTGTGTGGAGGAAAGCAAGGCCCCTCTGCACTCCTACGTAGCAACAAATATCAGCTATGACTAGTGCGGGAAAAAAGTCTTTAAGCTTGTGAGGAGGAGCTGCCGGGATAAAGGCCAGCTGTGGTAGAGTAAAGGGGGCCAAAGTCCAGCAAGGATAAAATGAAAAACTGGGCTGTAAACTAGGGTGTGTGAGGCCCTGCGGGATGCAGTGCATCTGATTTCCATCCTAGAGCATAAAAGGTAGCTACCCTTTTTTCTCTATGGTTAAGGACAAACATGCCAAATCCGCATAATTTTACAAAATAGGCAAATACAAAATTCAGCATACTGGTGCCATCCTGGTGGCAGCTAAGGTTTCGCAAATGGTCCAGGGACACATGCTAGATGATGAATATAAATTCCTGGTGAGCAGATCAAATGCACAAATTAAGTCTCATGCATCATTCTAAAAGATTAGTCTTTTATTTTCATCTAGCCAACAAGTGTTTTGTCCGTCTCTTTTGCCACGACTTCCTCAGGGCTCAACAAGTATTAACAGTTCTGTAACATAACACCAATATGGCTCCAATTTGATAATATATTTCTTAATCTATTCTAAAGTAACAACAAAACTCTGAATCTAATGCAAGTTTGCCAAAGAAATGGAGTACTTTTCATCCATTCGTAGTATAGGTTGTGTGTTATGGAACTATTGATACATATTGAGCCCTGAAGAAGTTGAGGCAAAAGGAGCCGGACAAAGTATGGGTTGGCTAGAGGAAAATAAAGAAAATAAAAGACTAATCTTTGAGAATTATGCATAAGACTTCGTTTGTGAATTTGACCTGCTCACCAGGAGTTTATATTCACATTTGATTTGGTGGCTATCCCCCAGCCCGGTGGGAGCACTGTAAGGATTTGATTTGGAGGACTCTTGGATAAATACTCTTGGGGTGTTCAGCGCCGACACTGAACTCTGGCTACCCTTGTATTATTCTTAATGCTAGATGATATGATGACGATAGCGGAATCCAGGAACTGGCTGCTACTGAGAATAGATGCAGTGACTGTTGATCAGAGAGCATCACATAAGTGGAGGCCACACTGCAAGCAATGGTTCAGGAGGTGAATTAACTGAAAGCTGTGGTGAGACACCTGATAGCCAGGACAAGTAAATTATAACTCAGAGCTGAAGACTTTGAAGGTAGGTTATGTTGTACCAATGCACCACTTGTAGGTCTGCCAGAGAGAATGGAGGGGCATAGCGCTGAACTGTTCTTGGAGAACTGATTTATCTCTGACCTGAAGCCCAAAGGTCTGTAAAGTAGCTTCTCCATGGTGAGGGCGCATAGAGTGCCGATGCCCAAACCAGGAGCACCTCTAAAGGTTACTATTTTCAGATTACTTATATACTGAGATAGAAATGCTATTCTGCAGACGGCCAGACACAGGGGTGCTTTGCAGTATGTGGGTCAACACTGATGCTATTTTCTGATTATATTTCAGCGATGCAAGGGCAGAGCCAATCCTCTAATGCAGTTAAACGGAAATCTTCTCAGCAAAGTTGAAAATCCTTCATGAGGGCAATTTGTTCTTTTTTCAACAACCCTCCTCCCCCCTGCCAACAAGCATGGGACTGGCCGGAAAAAACACAACAGCAAGGCACGGGCAATTCTTTAGTGAATGGTGAACTATGAGTAATGTAAAGCTGGAATCTGAAATTTAAGGCACTAAGAAGGAGGGTCAACATCGTGTGTCCATGTACAAGTTGGTGGCAGCTCCTCCTCCGAGACCCTAACACCAGCAGAGGTGGTATTGGCGTAACAGCAGAGGTAGATGATCAAAGAAAAAACTTTTGCGCAGAAGCAGGGAGGAACTAGGAGACTTTTTATTTATACAGCTGTTGAAGGCATCTCCCTGAAAGTGATCTCCATATTGAAATTGATTTATTTATCTTCCTAGGCATGGTTATGGGTGACTGGAATGGGGAGTCATAATGATCAGGGAGGAAATCTCTTAATACAGCATATATATTGTTCATGAGCCATGGTGAGTCTTTAGTTTGGCTTATTTTGTAGAGGGAGACGGCCCTCTTCACTGTGTGAGAGTCTCTTGGAGCACACTGTGAACAGCAAAAAGGAAAATTGGAATCATGCCCTGGAGTGGAGAGTGAGAAAAGTTGGGGTTTATATTTTGGTTGTTTGGACAGTTTTTCTGGCCATGCCTGGTGAGATGCTTGGTGTTTCAAGACACGAACACAAGAATGTAGAGATAAATAGGACATGAAGAGGCAGAAGGAATTGTAACTTGGAATGTGAGGAGACTCAACAATTCTGTCACCTGGAGAAGGGTGGGATCTTTCCTGCACAGACATCACATTCAAATAGCTTGCATACCGGAGACACTTCTGACACAGACGGAAAGTATAAAAATAGCTAAACACTGGAAGGGATGCTTTTATCATGCATGCTTTTCCACCTACTATAAAGGGTGGGAATATCTAAAGCCCCGACACACCATTGCAGGTCACTAAATTGGACATTGACATTAAAGATAGTGACTTAGCACTCAAGGGGTTCTTGAATTGCAGGGGAACCTGCCTGGTTAGTGCTTCTGTCCCCAACACAGACGACCCACAGTTGAATGAATGCTCCAGTTTGTAACCCTCCAGTTTGTGGAGGGAATTGTTATTTGGCTGGGATACTTTCCCTGTATACTTGATGGGGAAAGGGACTGACAACCTCCACCACCCTGCCGTAAGAAGCAAATGCAAAGGTCACTGCAGCAGGCAATGCATTCTTAACATCTGATACATTTGTGGAGAGGTCTGCACCCACAATCAAAAAAATATTCGTACTACTCGTTGGTACTCAGTATGTACACCAGAATTAATTATTTGCTGGTAACAGGACAACATGCACTTGACTTATGGAATGCTTGTTGTATGGGACAACTTTGTCGGACTATTTGCCATTGAATGTGAAATTAGGGTCTGGACGGATATATGCTAAGATTCCAACTTGGTGCTTACAGACCTAAACATTGACAGACTTAGGGGACCCTGCACATGGATCTAGATAGATACTTTGAGGAAAGCACAGGCATCGCTTCAGCAAGAGGGCTAGATTGGAAAACAATATGTGGTGGTGTGAGGCATGGCATTGTCCAGAGTTGTCAGTAGGCAGACAACTTGAGAAAGACATCGTGATAGTAGAGTCTGTTATAGCCAGGCTGTCTAGGAGGAATCTAGGCGGCTCCCTTACTTGTCCTTAGAGTTGCTGGAAAAAAGGAAGCATCTGCTAAGTAGCATGCAGTTATTGGAGAAATAACCAAATAAAATGCAATGACAGAGGCTGCACTTGGAGGGAGACGAGGGGGCATTTTACTGTTGTTGCTGACGGGAAATACCACAATGACACTTTTGATTTCAGTAAGAGACAAATGGGGTGGGCATTATGCGCACAAGAGGGGATGCATGCATTGTTCTATGAATATCTGAGCCATCTGTATAGGTGCTAACCACACGTGACAGGGGAGACTGCTCCTCTGGCACCGAGGGGTAAGAGAGGTTAAGGAAGTGGATACACCCTCCCGACTAGACTACAACTACCATAAGGTATCCAGAACCATCAAGCTCAAAAATAATACTTACGTGGCGTACTCCGCTAAATGTGGGAAGGAGGCAACTCCTTTTTGTTATTTAACCCTCACACACCCTATTGGTGTCATGCTTCATCATCGGGTTCACCCTGACTCCTAAAGGTCAGGGTGGGCTCGACCGTATTTCAGGGAGCGCTTAGGATATGTAGGCCAGGGGGTCTAAAGATAAAAATCCTACTCCGTTCCCCAGGTATCCCTTTATTCACTGGGACGTAGCGGATATTAAAATATGTAAAAATATGGGTCTTTTTTTGGAGGTAATGGTCCTATGACCCTAAGAATGTGCCAACATGTTTCAGCCCTTGTTAGCGGCCTGTTCGGTCCTGGGCTTTCTTCAGGGCAAAACAAAAATTTCCCTCCGTGGAGGGTATACTTATCTCTCCATCTGAGATGTACGCAAAATTCCGCCCGATTTGAGTGGAATAAACGTTTCACACGGATAGCGGGAAAAGGGTAGCCTTGTAGTCAAACGTACTCCAAAGGTCCTGCCCCAATGACAACCTGTTCGGCTCCCGCGTATCCCGGCATTTATTCCACTCAAATCGGGCGGAAGTTTTGCATACATCTCAGATGGAGAGATAAGTATACCCTCCATCTGTTCCTTCAACCCAAAAATATATAGGAAAAATCCTTAGCTAAATCCAGGGAGGGAAATTTTTGTTTTGCCCTGAAGAAAGCCCAGGACCCAACAGGCTGCTAACAAGGGCTGAAACATGTTGCCACATTCTTAGGGTCATAGGACCATTACCTCCAAAAAAGACCCGTATTTTTACATATTTTAATATCCGCTACGTCCCCGTGAATAAAGGGATACCTGGGGAACGAAGTAGGATTTTTATCTTTAGACCCCCTGGCCTACATATTCTAAGCGCTCCCTGAAATACGGTCGAGCCCACCCTGACCTTTAGGAGTCAGGGTGAACCCGATGATGAAGCATGACACCAATAGGGTGTGTGAGGGTTAAATAACAAAAAGGAGTTGCCTCCTTCCCGCATTTAGCGGAGTACACCACATAAGTTTTATTTTTTAGCTTGATGGTTCTGGATACCTTACGGTAGTAGTTGCCATCTGTATAGGTGCCACACTGTGCTAGATGTAGAGTGAGCCAGGCGATTCATAAATGTGGCATCCATCCCAACCCTGAAGGCTAGACAAAGAGAAACACATGAGGCCCCACTAGACAGTAAAGAAATAAAACAGGAAAGCAGGGAAATGGTGGACTCCTTGTTGAACTTTATAAATCATATAGCAACACATTAAAACTGTCCCACAAGCCCTGGTCACAAGCAAGCTGGACTACGAGAGCGCCCTCGTTGCCAGGAATAACAAAAACCTCACCATAAGGCTTCAGACTATTTAGAACTTGCCCCCTTTTCATCTATGACATACATCTTTGTTTTTGAAACACTGCTTTTTGTTTGATTCAACTGGAATTTTGTGATACATAGATTTTGCCAATGATGTAGGTCTTAGGCCCTGGTGAAGCGACTCATTAGCCTGCAGAAGTCGCGAAACACATGTTGGTCCTTCTTGTTTTTTTCTGTTATGACTTATACTTTTGTTTAATTGAAGAATAAAATAATATCATGGACCTTCAGAAACTCAACTAGTCCTGTGTCACTTGAAATTATGTACATTACTTCTTCACATGAAATGTAGTACCTGGAAGAAGCTACCATCACCACAATTAACAATAAATACATGTGGACCTCAAACATTGTCAATTTTTGTACTTTTGGCTGGGTAGTGCAGAGGGTAGGCACTACAATTGGGTTTGAGGCCGCTTTAGTCTGATTAGAAGAGCTCCTCATTCCCCCTATAAAATTGCAACCACTTTATTTGTAGGATGATGGAGAGGGACAACCCATTGTCAGTGTCATGCCCCGCAGGCTGACCTTTGGCTATTACCAAGTCATGAAAGTGGCTAGATGGATAGAAGGCCACTGTATTGTTACCATGTGTGATTTATTTGAGGGAAGAGTTCATAACATTTCAGCAAGCACAGCAGATATCTGGGGGTACCCCCCAGCACAGTATCTACAGTATAAAAACATATGCAAAGCAGCGGTGGTCATATGGGCTACAGCATGGGTGCTCACAAACATTTTCCCAGGGGCCAAAAAGTTTGGTCAGTGGTGTGGCAGAGGACCACATTGAAGCCAGCCGGGGGTGGTCGGGGGCGTGGGGAGGGGCAAGTTTGGTGTAGTCGAACCAACACATATAAAACTACTGTCTAAATTGATTTGCACGTGTGGTACCAGAAAACCTGGGATCAATCCTGGCTTTCCCCACTTGACCAAATTGTGTGATCGTAGGCCATTGTTTTATTTTACTTTTCCTGCATTATCACATATGAGGGCCTCGAAATACATGACGTCAGGACGTGCACAGTTTAAAACCTTCTCCTGTGTTTTATTTAATAAACTATAATATTTGTGTATACTAGCAACCCTGGTCACGCAAAGGGTGCACATAACAACTGACTTGCCTCTTAGTTTACTATTGGCATTGATGCCAGGGTGGGGGTGCATGAATGTTTCTAAATTAATGTTTGAAAACTATAACTTTTAAATAAAAATACTTATCAAAGCACTGCTATAACCTGATTTACTAAAGTGAAACGATTCTGCATGTTCATGAAATGCACTTTTGAATTTTGAAGAGACTGCTGCAAGATGTCTTTATAAATGAAGGTGTTCCTAAAGGTAAGCAGTGCAGGACACCCTAGTTACTCCCTCCCTGTAACCTTTAAATAAATGCCTCCTCATTTATTTAACATATTTGTAATGTTAGTGCTATGTCGAGTAAACAGCAGCCCAATTCTGCTATTGACCAGGGGTCCGCACGTAAAAGTCAGGAGGGCCACACTTTGAGTATCAATGGGCTACAGTATCAGTGTTCCTGCAGGTAACTTTAGCTGAAACAGTGACCATGGGAACTTTCACCTTACTGTACCAGGTGATAAGAAATAACATACAAACGCCCAACTTGCCTCTGAAAAGGTAATGGTAAACTGACTGCGGAGAAAATGTAACTAATAAACATTGGTCCAAGGCACTGAAATAGTAAAGAAGGCATCTAGCAATGCCTGATTCAGACTGATATATTAGAACATACTGCATAGGGTGTACATCATGCCGCAGATACTAAATAAGATGAACACAGATGGGTGCTTTAGCGCCAAAAGTGCTAAGCCGAGATGGCAAACATATATGAGATATGATATATTATTTTGTCTAAGGGTAGTCAGTTAATGGAGGGAACTAGAACAAATGGTAACGGTCATGACATAGGTTAGACCCTGCAGCGAATTTCACGAGCCTAATTTGTGTCAGTGTCACCTTTCAAGATTAAACACAAAGCGTGCAAGAAAGTGGGAGAGCTTATGCTGCTGTTCACAAGAAGTTGGCTATCCATTGGGTGGCAAGCACTGCACTGACTTTGACAGATTGGCTGAAAATTGTGGCTGACTGGTCAGTGACTAGGGAGATTCACATGAGACAGACACATACTGATGATAAAAGGTTTGTGCACTTCTGCCTATTATTGTCCTAGTGCCCAGTGTTTCCTGACTACTTAATACAATTTCTAATGTATTCCTTCTTGCACAGACTCGCTGGGAATTCGACTTAGGTGGCATGGTGGCCTTTTTAGCAAAGACTGCATCTGTGGGTTAATTTGTGGGACATTTCAAATTTTTATGTCTGTGCCAGGTTAATACCTTAAATATTGCACGTCAGGGCGGGCTGCTGTGCAACACGGCTTAAAGGAAAAAAAATGCTATAACACATTCAACACTGGCCGTGTCAAATGGCCTTTTTCTTCTTTACTTTAAGCCATGTTGCACAGCAGCCTGCCCTACTGTGCAAGATGTCTAAAAAACACATTAACAAAACCTATAGATCTCAAATAGGCGAAACCTATTGGCTTTGCCAGTGCTTTTGTTTTTAAAGTGGGTAAAGTGCTACCTAATGAGGTGCAATCTCCTGGGTAGCTAAACTTGTATATGAGAATCGGACTGACGGGGAGATGGCCTCCATGGGCTGTTAATGATAATGATCATGTATACATGGTGGAAGATCGATTGAGGATGGGACCAGGAATTAAAGTGACAATTGCGGTTAAAGGAGGAAGCAATGCTCAGGATTCATCTGATCAAAGTAGAGTATGTGTTTTATGTAAGTTATGTTTTTAGGGCAAAGTTCATTGATTTTTAAGAGGCCAAGTCACAAAAGCAGTTGTTAATACAACGAAACAACATGTTTGGAATAGGCCATGGAGTAAGAAGCGCTCGCATACAGCAAGCAAAGATTCATATTGGATAGAGCCTTGGAGGGATGCATTGCTTTTTCATTTACAATGGATAGTAGACCCAGTCGGCGCTATATTCAAAAGAATAGCAACACCTTCACCCAGGGTCAACTTTAATGCTAGTGGCGCCCGATGCGGCAGGTTTTTTGCCCTCTCCCATAGCCTCCTTCTTCATGTATCCCCTCACTAACACTCTCCAACAGTGCGCCTCATCTCTCCATAGCCTCTCTGACATACATTTCATTTTTTTATAGCGCTATTCATAGTTTAATCACACTGCGTTCTGTGTGCTGCATGGTACATGTTCTTTGCAGCAGGCACATTAACCCTCTGCGCTACATTATGAGTGAAAACTGCAACTAGACAAAATTCCTATGTCTCACCTGTATTTTTATTTATTTTATATAGCGCTGGCTAGACCCGGAGGTATCAGAGCGCTTTACATAAGGAAACAGCGAGTTGCAAGGTACAATAATTAAACATTAGTTACACACTGATTACAAAGTAAATGGCAAATCATAAGGGGCAGAGAAGGTAAGGGGGGGACAAGAATCGGAGTCTGTGATAGGTGAGAGGAGAGAAGGGAAACTGAGGGGGAGTTGGAGTTAAGGCAGTCCAGCAAAAAAGAGAAACGTTCGAGGGTCGCCAGGAGGAATCCAGCGGGAAGAAGGAACGGACAAAGGTCAACAAGATGGCGGATCCGGGTCGTGGGTATCGACGGAAACCATCCCAAAATGGCGGGATGCACAGAAGTCAAAAACCCCAAAAAAACAAGAGAGCGGACTTCTATCGAGTAGAGTTGGAGGGGGGACGCAGCCACATTACCAAAGGAGGGCGGAGGGCTGTACAATGTCGGCCGTTTGCGTGCACAGGCTGTGGACCGCGGGGGCTTCAGTGTCGACGATCCGCACGTCGTAGGTCAGGGGAAGTCTGCCTGGGAGTTAGGGAGCAGTCTTAGAGAAAGGGAGGCAGCAGCGTAGTAGGAACATTAATCACCAGAATTATCTTGACATTTTTATTGTTGCCTGAAAACTGCTGGACTCACCAGGAAGTTCACATGCTTTTAAACCAATAGTTATTTTCAAACACAGTGCCCCACCAAAGTCAGCACCAGGTGCGGCTGCACCAGTCGCATCTCCCTAAAGCCGGCCTAAAACCTATGATTATAATCACAAACAAGGCTGAATAGTGAGTCTTTTACAGTAGACGCGTTGTAGGGGTTTATGAAGGCATGTTATCCTGGAGGGCACTTTTTAAAGTTTTAATTAACTGCTGTGCTTTAAATGGACAGAAACTGTCGGGTATAAGAAACTGGCACTTTTTTAAATGTGAGAGGTGGAGTACCAACACTTTCCAGGCCATCCCAAGTGGGATGGGTATGCCCAGACGTGGGTCCCTTGCTCACTGTGCCACTGGATTCAAGCTAGCCTGGCTGAAGAAGGGTGACATACCCTGAAACCGGTCCCAGGATGCTTGTTTCCGGTCCAGGGAGGACCTGGCCTGGCAGTTCGGTCTGGACTGCTCCCACGGGGCACAGGGTCAAGACTGATTTGCATATGGGTGGGTCCAAACTGGGGTGGCGTAGTGGGCAAAAGAACGATGGATGTAACCCAGATCTTTTGACTGGGGAGAATGTTTGCATTGTCAGCATTCCGTCCATCATTTGTTTGCTGTATAACTTAAATAAAGTACGAGACACCCCCTGCCCCTTTATCTCACTCTTGCACGTTCTACTTTTTCATTTGTCACGATTTTGTCTGTCTTTTTCTTTGCCCTTCTTGTGTGTTTTACCTCTCTTGCTCTGGGTGAAAGTCTGATGACGACAGATACGTGCTGGGCCCCTAAAATGAATGCAGGCGGGCCACCCCGCAACCACCAGCTCAGATCAGGCACTCACTCCACCGGTATCTGAAAGACACTGTAGGCCACCATCAAATGTATTTACCACTACTGTGTGCAAATTCGCTGTGGTATGGCCAAAAGGAGGCTTGCTGGTGCTTTAGATACGACCATAAGTAAGTCAGTATATAAACAGTAACCCTGCCTTATATTTCTTTTTCATGAAGAAAGCGCTTGAAGCTGTGTGGTGTTTTTAGCGGTGAACGTGCCTTTCCCTGCATCCCTCTCAGCCGAGAGGCGGGATGACAGAGCTCGTTGGAATCTGCCCGTGCACGCTGCAATACCATTACAAGGCTGTGTTCGCGCGCGCCGAGTGCCGCACGCGCTTAGACCTTTGGGATTACCTCGCGAGCATCCCAGACGAGCTGCAGGTGGGTACAAGACCGGCGGGGATGTTAAAATGAACAGACTTGAAAGAACTGGATAATTTCAGTTCTCCTTCAAATGCATTAGTCATTTGACTCTTGGCACCAGTTTTGTCTCTGGGTCCTGTCAGTTGGGATTGCTGATAACATGGCTTCAAACGGCTTCGGCGCCCTAATTGCTCCTTGCAAGTACAGGCGTCTTAAGGCACAATGTCTCCGGCAGGGTATGTGGGGGTCACTAATAATATGAGCGAAAGTAATCCTGCTAAGTTGGAGATCACTCTTTTACCATATAATGACGGTGCTCCTGTCGCTTGCTATACAATAAACCGTTGCAAGTAGAAGTGGTTAGAGACCCGCCTGCAGTTCATTGTAGGCAAGCCCCGGGAGCCCTCATATATTACCAAATATACTGCTATTTTCTGTCTGTGTTGAAAAAAAGCTTGGCTTATACGTTTGCTATACACCATTCAGGGCTGGTTTTAGCGCTGGTGGCGCCTGGTGCGACAATCTTTTTTGGCGCTCCCCCATGGCCTCCTCCTCGGATTCTCTTACTACCACCCAGGAAAATTGCCCCTCATCTCTCCATAGCCCCTCTCTCACATAATTATCATTTATTTTAATGCGCTGGTAAAGGCTGGCTTTACTAATCCACTCACCTCTCCACATAAAATACAGATCTGTTCTTTGCAGCAGGCATATTAACCCTCTGCACTTAGGCACAAGGAACTCTGCAGCAGGTACTTTTAAATCTTAAGTTATTACTAAACACAGCGTCCCCCTGAGGTCCCTGCTCCCCCTCCCCTCCCTTCCAGGTCAGTGACCCCCCTCTCCCCTCCAGGTCAGTACCCAGTGCGGCCGCACCAGTCGCGCCTCCCTAAAGCCGGCCCTGACACCATTTATCCAAAGTATCCAAAGAATACCTCACCAACTCCTGACCCACTACACTTCCACCTGCAACCTAAGATCAAATATCTTCTAACTACAACCAACCCCCCCACGTTCTATATGTAGATTCCGATCATGGTTTTTCCTGGGGGTCCTTCACCAGGACCCAGTCCCCTGACATCTAAGCAGTCACTTCTCTTCAGGACTTTACGGCCCTGGAGAGAAAGACATCTCCAGCCTCTGGAACTTAAAGCATGAGGACCACGCAAAACTACATTCACCTGCTGTAAATGTTTGTTGCTGAACGCGTATCACTAGATTGATGTTTGTTTTGTCCATTCTCCATCTTCACTGTTGACTGACATGTAGCTTTACATAATAATACCATTACCGAATTGCTTTGACCTCCACATAAACAATAAATTAGGTGTGCATGGGAACTAGAGCAAATTGGCACCACGGTGAAGGAGAGCTGGGATGCGCCAGCCGAATTGGTTAAGCAGTGCATCACTGACTGGTCTTTGTACTTACGAGGTTAGTACTAAAATGTACCAGCAGTTCAGTCTCGATGCTGAGTGAAAGCCTGTGACACTCAAGGGCGGTAGGGTAACCACACTCACTAAGCACCAAAACATGCCTTTTCTGAAGCATAGACCTAAAACGCAGACAAAACCACATCTAACTCCAATATCAATCCACATCTCTTTCCCACTCCACTTTTCATTTTAGGGGCGTGGGGCTTTCACCATGAGTCAAACTGGCAGCAGTTGTACCCACCATAAACTCCCCCTATCTTAATATGCATACAAAACATATCTCCTTGCTGTACCTCATCCTGAGTGCCTCACCCAGATTGTTAGTTGTGGAAACAGAGTCTGGGAGCTGATAATCCTATTTCCATCATTTAACTCTGCCTCGCACCTTCCCACTCTAGCAAATCAGAAAGTATGTGGCACACCCGTGATGAAAACATGCATCCAGGCACATAGTATTGAAATGTAAGCTTAAGGGCAGCGTTCAGCAGCACCAGGAATAGAAAGTGACTTATTATGCAGCAGTAGAAAGGGGGTGATCGTCCAAAGAATGCCTCCGGTTTATAATCCTCAACGTGTTAAAAGTGGACCAGAGTGATAATGTCAAAACTTTGAACTAGCAAAGGGAGTTAATTGGCGGGGATTTGCTGAAGCGAGAGATCTGGGAGTAATTGTGCTTTTGCTGTTGGAATTAAATGTGAAAGCCTACAAGATGATGTGCTAGTCGCTAGCGCCTTTGATCTTCCGATCACTAGGCACTTTGTAGCTCTAGTGTTTTGAAGGAGTCTACATCTGTGAAAACAATCAAGACTGTCATGTATTCTGTTCCGAAAGTGAGTGAAGAGGTAAATGCCTCCATCTGGAGTCGTTGAGGAGACGCCATACTAGCAGCAGGATGTGGTAGAATAACAGTGCCCTGCCCTTGCCTCCCATGTCTGGCGCGTGTGTACCAAACGTAAGGTTTAGAGAGCCTAGCTGTATGTGGCTGAGTTTAATCAGGTGTTGCCCCTTTTATGAGCTTGGCCATTTCTGCAGAAGTTGCAGCTTGTTAATCGTGACGAGTGAAGGGCCGAGCACCTGAAGTACGGAAAGCGAAAGGGTCACTGCAGTGGCTGAAGGTCAGACCTTTTGACCTTCCTTACTGTCTTTAAAAACAAAGTGTAATCCATTTATACCAACTCAGCCTAACATTATTCAGATATCGGTAACCGAGTACCATTAAGTTGATCTGTTTGCCCTAAGATGCTGTCTCTCACGGCAACTCCCTGGCATTTGGGAATTTCCAGAAGCACTGGCATGTTCAGTCCCGTGAAGCTGGAATCTTTCCAAAAGTTCCCCCCTTGCACTGCAGTTAATCTGACCATCAGCAAGATTAGGAACGAAAGAGCACGCTCGTGCCAACTGATGAGTAATTTGATTTCTTCTTTTTAGGTGAACGGTTAAGAGATTCTTACCGGCACCACCAACCTCTAGAGAACTTAAGGATATGGAAAACAAATGAAGGAGTACTTTTTAGACGAGTAAAGAAACTAAAGTTTGATAAAATTGTTTGCTGATACAGTTGAACCCCTTTGCGACTTGTTCCAACCACGGTCACCAACGCACTTTACCTGCGGAGCGTGTATTTGTAAATTCAGGTGTATCTGTTCGTAATGCTTTATGGGCTTACTTGAAGGCATCTCCTCAGTTCGCTGACTTTTTTCTGTCATGGTAGGGGGAGATGTTGGAGGACTGTGGAGCACAGATTTTACATTGGCTGCTCTTGGCGTACAGTCTGTAATACTCTAGGCCTATTTCTATCATGTTTCCAGTCATGAAATTCAATTCCCATCTCTTGAAGAAATGGAGGTTTAATAAGTAGCATGCCTCAGTGGCACTCAGAATGATATGGCGAATGAAGATGTGCTTGCGGGAAAGAAAGCTCAATGGAGCAGTTCTAGTGCACATGAAGTGAGGGAAGGGTGGTCATTTGCACCAACCCCATTCACCTTCAATTAGTGGCCACCATCCTTCATGACTACCAATTGAGTGCTCAACATTGACCAGCAAAACCGTGTTTAAACCTTTATTTAAAATCCAGTTATCTCAGTATAAGGCAAGAGATAAAAAACTTGCTGATCAAAACATGACTGGTATCAGCATTATCGTACATAAGTCACCATCATAATATATTGCATTCATTAAAGGTAGACAAGAGAAATTGGCACACCATCAACTCTCTCATAAAATTCACTTAATGTCTCATTCCCATCCTTAGCATATAGCAATCAATCAATCACAAGATTTGTGGAGCGCACTACTTACCCGCGAGGGTCTCAAGGCGCTGAGGGAGAGGAGGGGGTGTGTTGCCGCTACTGGTAGAATAGCCAGGTCTTGAGTCGTCTCCTGAAGGTCAGCAGGTCTTGGGTCTGTCGTAGGTTGAAGGGAAGGGTGTTCCAGATCTTGGCGGCGCGGTGAGAGAAGGATCTGCCTCCGGTGGTGGTTCTCCGGATGCGCGGGACGGTGGCCAGGGAGAGGTCGGCGGAGCGGAGCTGACGGTTGGGAACGTAGAAGGAGAGTCGACTGTTGAGGTAGGCTGGGCCGGTTTTGTGGAGTGCCTTGTGTGCGTGGATCAGGAGTTTGAAGGAGATTCTCTTGTCGACGGGGAGCCAGTGCAGGTTTTTCAGGTGGGGGTGATGTGGCTGTGGCGTGGAATGTCGAGGATCAGGCGTGCAGAGGCGTTTTGGATTCTTTGCAGTCGTTTGATGAGCTTGGTCGGGGCTCCTGCGTAGAGGGCGTTTCCGTAGTCGAGTCTGCTGCGGACGAGGGCCTGGGTGACTGTTCTTCTCGTGTCTGTCGGGATCCACCTGTAGATCTTGCGGAGCATGCGGAGGGTGTTGAAGCAGGAGGAGGAGACTGCGTTGACTTGCTTGGTCACACCTGTGCCATGACACCTGTGCCATGGCAAATATTACTATTTTCTGTTCCTGTCTTAAACATATAAGCTTCCAATTTATCCTTCTGCCATTGTTTTGGATTTACCATCGTTCTATGACATTTTTCCCATTTGTTACACATAGCCATGCATAGTAGTCGTACTGAATGACTAGGGGGCACTGTACCTCTTCCAAAGCAGCGCTATACATCTCTTAGCCAGAATCAGACCTAGGCTGAAAAATTTGAGTCTATAATGGGAGTTTTTGTGACCTAGAGAGCAGTGCCAGTTGTGTTGTACAGGGCAATGTATGGCCTTTCTTTGTATTGTAATTGCATTCATATGTCATTTACTACCCCTGACGACGCGTTGAAGCGCTTTATGGTGCGTAGCTCACTACTCCGTAGCCCAAAGGGTAATGGTTAATCCAGTGGTTATTAAGTATTGCTGTAGATTTGTTGGGTATTGGTTGAGTGTTGTGCTATAAGGAAACTGAAGAATTTCCTCTATTTTCAAGTGGTGATGTATTATGTTAATAGGAGTTAGGTTTAAGTTTTAGATTGAGTTAATGTAAATGGAAAAAGTCGGGTAGGGAAATAGGGTGGAGGAGGTGAGATAGAAGATAGAGGTGAAACACAATGAGGTTGTGGTTTATGGAAGAGGAGTGTGTTGATAAGTTTTGGTGTTTAAATCCTTTAATAGCCTGTAAACCAGACATAGTCCTGACAGATTGAGCGTGAGATAATGAGATGTGAGAAAAGGTTATGAGGTGTAAGTGAGAGTGTAATACACAGAATTTTCATGCTTAAAAACAATCTAAGATAAGTCCATTGGACACACTGCAAAAAGGAAGACGCTACATTCCCTGCATTACTTCGTCTTTAAATTAAATATGTGCTTTATAACAATCATTTAAAAAAAATAACATGTTTTGTAAACACCCCTAAACACAGTTTTTGTCTATTTTAGGGTTTATGCAGCTGATTAAACCCAGATTAACACTGATTTCAAAAAGGTTTGGAAACACTGAGAAAACACCACTGAAATCCACAAAAAATAAACACTTAAAACAGGACAGCCTAGTCAAAGGCTAACAACATCCATTTATGGAGTTTTTCCACTGAGTTTATGGTTTCCAGTTGAGCTTTAATGTTCAGTGTGTTTCCAACTTCTGCATGTTTAGTTTGTTCCACTGTCTATAGGTTGTAGTGGATTAGTGCGCCTTAGTTAATGTTTTATTTGGGATCTTGAACAACAGGGAGATAATGTGATGATAGGTTCATGTAACAGGTGAGTTTTTTAGAGTAGTGGTTAGTTCCACACTTCCAAAAATTACATTCCATGTATGACCTGCCATTTGGCTGGTTTCAGAGATGATCTGTTGTAAGTTGTGTGTTCTTTGCCATGATGTGATAGCATTTGGTTGAAGCGTATGGTTTATCAAACCAGATGTTTAGGTCTCCCAAGTATAGATATAGTGGGCAGCTTTGTTGATAGATCTTAGACTATGTCCAAGAAAGCATCAGTAAAACCTCTGTTGTTGTGTGGAGTTCTGTAGAGCAGGGATAGGCAGGTGAAAGCGCGGCTGTGTTAGCAGCTAACAAGAAAGGCTACACAACCTTGTATAGTTGCCTATTCCAACTTGGTGATAGTTATGGTGTCCTTCGATGCAATGGTTAGTCCGCCTCCTTTTATTACCATCATAGTTCTGTGTAATGGCTTGATAACCAGGGTATTTAACTTCATGCAGTACTGGGGTTATTGCATTTCCCAATCAGGTTGTAGTGATGAATTATATGTCTTGTTCTGTGTCTGTCAGTCGGTCAAAGATGTATTTATTTTTGTTCATTGAACGAGCATTAATAAGCGGACATTTAAGATGTGACAGCATTCTTTAGTGGGAAGGAGGATATGCATCTGAGTTATTGCTGGTATTATGCCTTGTGCTCCTTATGGATATGTGGTTACTATTTTTCAAGATTTGTTCTATTTGTGTGTGGGAAGGTGAGGAGATAGAGAGTGCTGCTAGAGTGATTGTGCGAGGATTTTTCGCTTTCCTGCCTCAAGTAGGTTTATTAGAGATTTTGTGAGGTTTTTATGGTAGGGAGATTAGGAGTCAGATTATATTTGGGAGGTAGTTGTGGGTGTTGGATTTTGTGTAGGGGATGTGGTAAAACAGAGTAGAGTTGTAGTATGGGTGGTATGAAGTATGTGTGATTGTTCATGTTTGCCTTTTATGAGGTTGACAGTGGAAGGGATACGAATAAGGAGTGTGAAACGGGGTGGTCTAGTTCTAGTGCTCTAAAATCAGCGATTGATGAGTCATTGATTGTTGATTATGAAAGTTGTGGATGAGTTGTTTTGGGTGTTGTTGAGAAGTGTTGAGTTATAATGAGTAATTAAGGTATTAGATGAAGAAGGAGAGCGTGAGGATTGGGTTTGTGAAAGGAGAGGATGGAAAGATCTGTGATCTTTTCAAATGGTAAGGTTAGTTATGCTGTTAGACGAGGGTTGTTGTGGAAGATAGTGCATGTGGAATGTGTTTTCACGTTTGCCACGTAATTTATCACTTTTTCAAATATCTAGCCCGGCATGGCCATATCAGTGATAGAAGTCTGCATATGTTCAAGTGCAGTTAAGGCATTCAGAATAATGCATATATAGAGTGTGTGTGTGGGCATAAAAATGTGTTTATTGCTCTTTTCCATACCAAAAGAGTGAGTTCCACTTACTTTGCATTAACTAGCTCAATTATGTTCAGCTCTAGCACCTTTTGTATGGATCCTGCTGCTCTCAGCTGCATGTATTCCATCATCATTGGGGACATTCCGCCTGTTTCTTACTATTCGCTTTGTGGTTTGTAACTCACATTCTCTGGCTTCCTATTCACTGGCTTTATTTGTTTTAGGATGTCCATCTTGAGTTTGTTCCTCCCAAGGAGCAAAGCCTTTTCACACTACCTCTCCTTAAATTTTTCCACAAGTGCACCTTTCTGTAAACAGGCCTGTAAATCTTATTAGCCACATTTGCTGTGCATTTAAAGACAGAGGTCAAATGTCAGGCTCTGTCTTCCGAGGGAGCTTGGGGTTTATTTTTCTTTCTCCCAATTCAAAGTGAGAGGATTTATGTGACACTCTTGCTGAATACAGGGGGTAGGAACAGGTTTTTTTCTAGTCCACAACAACCATTAAATGAACTGTACAAGTATTTCAGAATATATCAGAATTAGGAAAGCACAAATTAAGCAAATGTTTTGTTAATTCTGAAGTGTGTTGGAAACAAGTGCTTTAATATGATCAAAACTAGGTCGGGGTTCTCCAAAGTTGTTCCTGGAGGGCTAGATCCATGCCAGATTTTTAGCATATCCTCTATTTGAATAAATGTAGTTATCTTAAAAATCTGGAATTGATCCGGCCCTCCAGGGCTGACTTTGGAGAACTCTGCACTAGGTGATGCCATTTCTACTTTATAGTTTGTGCGCAGTATACTTTTAATAGCAAAACTGTGTGTCTGTGGAAATGCAGTGGTCATTTCAATTGAAAATGTGTTGTCTGTAATGGCAGTGTGCTACCACACCATGCATACTCCACTCTATGCCACTCTACTCTAAACGACTCCAACCCACTGCACCCTACTCTGCACTATTCCACTGCACTCTGTGCCACTGCACTCTACTCCACTCTGCATCACTACACTCTATGCTGCTGCACTCTACACTTCTCTACTCTTCTCTGCACCACTCTACTCAAGGCCAATGCACTTTACGCCACTCTACTGTACACCACCTCACTCGTCACCACTGCACTCGTCACCACTGCACTCTACACCACTCGTCTAGGCCACTCCACTCAACTCCACTCAACACCACTCTACGTCACTCTGCAACACTGCACGCTACGCCACTGCACTCTATACCATACACTCTACACCAATGCGCTCTACTCTGTACCAGTCCACACCCCTGCACTCTACACCAATCCATTGTATGCCACTTTCATCTACTCTGCACCACTGCACTCTGTGCCACTACGCTCTACACCACTTTACTCTGTGCCACTGCTATGCTGCAACACTCTACGCCACTCTACTCTGAACCAATCTACTCTACACCACTGCAGTCCACACCACTCTACGCCATTCCACTCTATGCCACTGCACTCTGTCACTCTACTCTATGCCACTGCACTCCGTCAATGGACTCTAAGCAACTGCGCTCTACATCACTGCACTTTAAGCCACAGCATTCTACGCCACTCTACAATGCGCCACTGCACTGTATGCCATTCTACACCACTGCACTTGACGACACTCTAATCAGCAGCACTGCACTCTCTGCCACAGAACCCTATGCCACTCTACTCTGCACTACTGCACTCTATGCCAATGCACTCTACACCACTCAACTCTGCATCACTTTACGCCAATGCACTCTGCAGCACTCCACTCTACACGACTGCACTCTAGGCCACTCCACTCTACCCCAATATACTCTACTCTGCCACTGCACTCTATGTTATTATACTCTGCGCCACTTGGCTCTGCGCCACTCTTCTCTACGCTGCTTTGCGCCTCGCCGCTCTGCACCACTCCGCTCTGTGCCACTCTGCTCTACGCCACGCTACGTCATTGCTCTACGCCACTGCACTCTATGCCACAGCACTCTACTATGTACCGCTTTAATCTACGCCACTACATTGTACCCCGCTAATTCTATGCTGCTGCACTCTACGCTACTGCACTCTCCACCACTATACAACACTTTTCACCTGTCCACTCTACACTACTCCCCTGTACGTCACTCTACGCCACTGCACTTTACTCTGTACCAGTCTACACCACTGCATTTTACTCTTCATAGCTGTACTCAACGCCACTGCACCTAAGCCACTCAACACCATTCTACTCTATGCCACTGCACCCTACGCCACTGTACACCACTGCACTCTGACACTCTATTCTGCAATACTACACTTTACGCAACTGAACTCTATGCCACTGAACTGTATGCCACTCTACTTCGCACTACTCAACTCTATGCCACTGCACTATATGCCACTATACTGTATACCACTCTACACAACTGCACTCCATACCACTCTGTTTTGCACCACGGCACTCTACACCACTCTACTATTCAACACTCTAGTCTATGTCACTGCATTCTCCGACGCTGGATTGTACACCGCTGAATTCTGTGCTGTTGCACTCTACGCCACTGCACTCTACGTCACAATACTCTGCAACACTTGCTGCCATTGCACTCTGCAATAGTCCACGCTACTTTACACAACTCCTCTCTATGCCAATCCAATGCATGACACACTATGCCACTCTACTCCACTCTACTCTCCTCTACGCTACTAACTTTGAGCCATGCTGAACTGCAGCCACGCTAGTTTACACCGTAGCTTAAACACATTGGCAAAGCCAATAGCTCTTGCATCGGTGAGACCAAGTGGCTTTTCCAATGCGTGTTTAAGTGCTGCTCCTAAAGGAAATCCTCTTAGTGACTCTCAGCAACAGTGGGAGAAGTACACCTGCTATTTTGTAAAATTAAAATATGTGGATGTCTCATTGTGTAGTGCTTTCCCTGCCGTTTTCCAAGATGGCACCTTTGATCACTGAAAGTCTGAAACTTTGAAATGGACCCAATGAAGAATATATTTAGTTCACTCAAATCCCTGCTGAAATGCTACTAAAAATAATCGTTCAAAGGTATTTCTTTCGAATTTGCATCGCTTTAATTTTCTACTGAATTGTTTTTCCAATAACTGTTAGTAGCAATTGTGGTTAACTTAGATCAAATATCATTAGTGTAGATAAAAGCCCAAACATTTGAGCTTCGTGTTTATTGTCCTCTTTTATGGTTAAGACTCCATGCTTAAAACAATTTCAATGTTTCAAAATTGGCCCAATGCCTATCAAGTGGGATTCAAACACTGCTTTTTACCTTTTGTTTGTAATCTCTTTAATGTGTGTTATTCATTTTTTGGTTTACAGAAAAAGCAAAGAACAAAGGAGCTATCCCAACTCTTTCATTCCTACAGCCCATACAACCACAAGGTAAGACTTTGCACATTAGTGTATTAGTCTGTTCAGTGAGTTCACTCCTCCCCGCGAATACAAAGGGGAAAAAAACAGGGACCGAGTCTGTGAGAAGTAAACCAATCTAGGCCAGAACACCTAAGAGTGTGGTTAAAACCTTATTTCATGCTGTTTATCTCTGTAGTGAGGCATGGGAGCATTATTACATTAAGATTGGGCCCAAATCAAGGAGCCCGATGTTCATGTTTATAGCATGTGTTTTTCAGCATTTATCTGGGACTCTGGCCTTGTGTTCACATAACAGTTTATTTTCCGTGTCTGTACCAGTCTCTCTCTCTCTCTCTCTCTCTCTCTCTCTCTCTCTCTCTCTCTCTCTCTCTCTATATATATATATATATATATATATATATATGTTTAAAAAAATATATAATACAATAATAAACATAGATGTTAAAGCATTATTTAGTAGTCAGAAGGGTGACCGGAAACTTTCATGCCACTGTTCTCAAATCCTCTGATGTTCCGGAGTACACCGCCTTGCCTTATATAGTTTACTCGAGGAACATGCAGCGAGGCCATATTCAGTTCTGCCTTTCACTGGGTGATGTCTGATTTGTTCACATTTTCAGGACTTATACTGCAGGGGGTACTAGACATGCAGACCTATGCCTCGAGGGCGTGGATGACAAACAAGAGAAAGTGCCACTTGCTTATCTTTTAACCTCCAGTTTTGCTAATTCTAGACAGTTTGACCTTTTCGCTGATACTTTAATCTCGTAAAGTTGAACTAGAGTGTCTTTACCAGAATGGTTAAGCTGACCATTGTCTGTAACTGTGCCCTTTTGTCACGAGTAATAGTGTCAGCAATGTATGAGTGGGTGAGGCGGGAGTTTGGAGATGAGAAGGCGAGGTATGGTTAAAAGAAATGTAGTAGCTGTCGACTTGTCTCCGGATGGTGCTACACATCAGGGTGCACTATGGAATGCGCACAGCTTGTTCTACCTGAATCGTATCTGAGCATGGGCTTGGCATCCCAGCATGCTGTCCATCCTCCAAACACAGCTGTTAATGGAAGTATGAGTGGTGGTGATTTGAAGAGGGCATGACTTACCCTGAAGAGCAGACCAGAGCAATGTTCACGGTAGCAAATGAGGTCTAGTGTGCATGAGTGCCTGATGATGCTTCTAGGTCAGAATAAAGGACAGATGAAGAGTAATGGTGAGCAGGTGCGCCAGAGAGCCGGGCAGGAAGATGGCCGCCATAGCATGAGGCTGTGCTGGCCCTGCCGCATAATCTGGCAAAAACACATAGTTGGGGCTGTCCTTTGAGCCCATTGACACCAGATCCTGCTCTGGCGGATGCCGGTGCATGTCTGGTTGTGCCTGGCAGCTGCTGGAGGACAGAAAAATATCCGCCGTTCCCCGTGTTGTGGGCTGCATGGAGATCCTGTCACTGCTGTGGGCTGAGGCTAACTAAGACTATGCCCTCTGGGGACCTGACAGCAATCTCTCAGGACTGCAGCACCAGAGGTGGTGCAGCTGAGTGCAGGCCCAGGGCCTCTGTCTTCCACATGGCCCTGGAGAGGCAGGTGTCAGCGCGGCAGTGGCTGCTTCATCTGCCGGCCACAGCTTTGCTTGCACGAGTGGACGCCCGGGTGCAAATCCCCGGCCGCCATCGGCGTGCTTGCAAGGCCGAGACATCCTCATTTGACCACCTGTGCTGCAGCCTGCTTGTGCCCCCTGAGAGGACTCCAGGGCGTGGCCGCAGCCGTCACTGCAGGCTCTGTGGAAGCCTGACGCCTAAAGGGGCGAGTGCTGACCGGGCCACTGTTGCATCGCGGGGGTTCTTATGCTCCCCTTAATCTGCCGGCTGATCGCTGCTGGTGGACTGCACTGTGTTGACTCCTGGGGCCCCGATTGGAGCGTAGCTGGCAAGATTTCGGATTGTTATGTGTGACATTTTCATAATTTTCGAGAAATTATGAATGACATTTCAATGACTATGAGTGACACTTTCCCGCGAGCAAAATCAAGCAATGGAGACGAGGGAAACATAAATATCAGAAATTACACCAATTTGAGCAACGGGACTGCGCCACAAAAAGCAAATTTTCATAGCATGTCAGTGCAACAGTAGGAGATCATGGCTTACACCATAGCTTGCACGTTTTCAGATTGTCCTCATATGCTATATACGTGTTTTGCATATGCAAATTAAATAAATAAATAAGCTCAGCCTCTATAGTTAAAGCGGTAAATTAAATAAATAAGCACAGCCGCTATAGATAAAGCGGACCCGCAGCCATTACTATTAAAAATATAAAAGCGGGCGGCGTGCTGCCTTGTAGGAAAGCACGTCGTGGGTGGAATAATATTAAATCTTTAAAGAAAATAGTGCTCACAGACTCGATATAGCAGACCATGTAACAACACAAGTAAAAAGTCCAGTCCTTATGGAAGGTTACAAATGCAGACAAGGCCGTACCAAGGAGGGACTACTAAGCCTATTTATCAATAAAAAGCAGCGATTTCGAAAAGGCAGGAACCAATTGAAAAGATGGGCGGTTAATGGACCGAGCTTTTATTCCATACCTGAATATAGCATGCCTCGCAGAGCAGCGCATGCGCTGCCCAGGCTCGACCTAAAAACGGTGAAGCAGCTCTTATATCACTGAACTCCTGGTTGCCACTGTTGAACCTCACCACTCCTACAATCAGATCACCCAGACCATGCTCAGCTTCTACACTGAGCTTTTCACTTCCAAGGGCGAAGTGCCACCCATTGCATTCACTGATTACTTCGACACCGATTAAGCTGCTCTGGTTTGATAACAGTCATAGGCAATACCAGGATGTCCCCTTCACTGTGGAAGACATCATCCGGGACATGCCGGAAGGCAAGGTCCCGGGCTCCGATGGCCTCATAGCCCAATTCTACAAGGCCTATGCTGGCCTGTACGAGGAAGCTAGAGACATTGGGCTTTTGCCCCCCCTCTGTGCTGGAAGCCCGTATAGACACATTCCGTAAACCTGTCAAACCACTTAATCAGTGTAACTCTTATAGGTCCCCTATCCATGATAAATGTAAACAAAATACTGGCCAAGAAGATCGCCACTTGCGTCCTCCCTCTTCTTCCTGGATACGCAGCTATCGGCAGTGGCGGTATTTCTCAATGCCAAGAAGGCCTTCGACTCCCTGGAATGGTCCTTACCTGTTTGCGCTCTTGTGGCGTGTGGGCTTCAGCTTTCTCTAATGGACACACCTCCTATACACACTCCTGACTGCTCGCCTCTGTAGGAAAGTAGGATCTCCTTATGGTTACCCCCACTTTTTGCTTGATGTTGCACTGTTTTTGACTAGTCTGACTGGGATCCTGCTAAACAGGACCCCATTCTATCTGCTTTCTCCTCTAAATTGTCACACATATACTTTGGTACACTCCAGATTGGATACTGGGGTACCCTTATAAGTCCCTAGTATATGGTACCCATGTACCCAGGGCATAGGTACCCCAGAGGCCTCCCATGGGCTGAAGCATGTATTATGCCACCCCTGAGAGGCCATGCAAAATGGAACTCCAGGTCTGCTACAGCAGCCTGTGTAAGATGGTGCTTGCACCACTTGCTTTAGATATAGGTTCACTATATCTATAGGTCACTACACTTAAAACTTATAAGTCACCCCTATAGCAGGCCTTATCAATCCTGAAGGCAGGGTGCTGGGTTTTTAGTGAGAGGGTGCCCCTGCATGAGCAAGAGCCTCTCTGCAGCCTTCGGAGACCATTCTCCCGGGTTGTCTGTGACTCAGCCGGACATATAGGTAGAGGTGCATTATAACCTCGCGGTAAATGCTATCTCGAAAACGGCTGCATAGAAACATATCGTGTTTGGTATCAAACACCTTGGAATCATACCTCCACACCGGTTGGGTATGATTCCACCCTTCTGAAGCAAGCTTCATGGGGTCACTGGTCTATCCGGTGCCAGCCTTTTTTTTATTTAAACTTTATTTTCCGTTTTCTTCAATACAAAATTATTATACATGTATATTCGTCCACCAGTGCGTAATCATACATTGTCGCGTCATAACAGTTCTTGTTGCTGATACAGTTAGCCGTCTTATAGTTATTTACCAGGTAGTTAACAACTGTAGCATTCACAGTACATTTTGAGCGAGAGGGTCACTCTATAATAACCCCCACCCTTCTATAAATCTCAGTAGACGTGCCTTGTATGTAAGTAAATTGACATATATCCGGGCTAGTCATGTCTTCAATATTAAAATAAGGATAATAGAACATGCAATGACAAGGTTACCCCACTCCCTCTGGGACGATGCCCTGCTGCAGCTGGGAGTCGGAATCCTGACGTATGGCCTCAATGTAAGACCGGTAGGGGCCCCATATGTCCTTGGGACGGGACATGCTAGGCATCTCGCTTGCGTATAGTTCACTATTTACATTGCAATAGGCAAGACTATGCAGCCAATTCTGGACAGTTGCAATCGATTTGCGCCCCCAATGGATGGCCACCTCCCGCTTCGCAAGCAGGAGACCCAGAGATGCGAACCGTCTGATCTTCTTTGGGAAGTTGACTGTATAACCCAACAGGGCCACTTCTGGGGTGGGAGTCAGAGGGAGATTGATCATTTGCCCTAGCGTGTGATGTGTGCGTTCCCAGTAGTGTTGCAGTTTCGGGCATGTCCAGGTGAGGTGTGCGAAATCGGCTTGAGGTGCAGAGCACTTACGGCAGTTGTGTGGCTTGGACGGGTCTATCTTGTGTGCTAATGCTGGAGTGAAATACATACGGCGCAGAAATTTGAAGTGTAAGAGCTTGTGCCTACTATTTAGTGAGACGTCTTGTGTACCAGAGCAGCATTTTGCCCACTGCTCATCTGTGATGGTCGTTCCCAGATCGACTTCCCACACGTTACGGACCTTGCTGTCATTTATGGGTTTCAGTGCAGCACATGCCCTATAGAGCTTCGAAATTAAGTGTACGTTATCTGTGTTCTCTATAACTATCGTGAGAGGGGAGAATGAAACCGGCTCAACGGGGAAAGTCTGGAAGGTGGAGCGTAAGGCGGAGCGAATGCGGCCCAGGACGAATCTGTCCATATTGCTCCCAGAATGGAAACGGGCGTCTTCCGTTAAGGAAAAGATGTGGCCCCCTGGGTATAAATCGCCTATCCGTACAAGTTCAAACTTCGTCAGGGTGTGCTGTACCAATCGCTCACCCGTGATTGGAATCAAACGGGGGTTAACAATGGGTAGAGCCGAAGAGTACATAACATCCGTATCCGTGATCTGGCGTAGTTTATTCCATGCCCAGCTTGTGGAGGAGACGGTTTGGATGTCTAGTGGGTCTGTGGGAAAGCCCGTAGATAGGACATTCGAGAGCCGTTCCGGAAGCATGAGGTCTGCTTCCGGTCTCAGATACGGAATCCGGGCGTCTGGGTGATACCAGGAATAAGCATAGCTACATTGGGCCACTAGGTAGTATAGCTGGAAATCCGGAACATAATAACCCCCTCTCTCATATGGTAACGTAAGGACTGCCCATCTGACTCGCGCCTGTTTCCCGCCCCAGACCAGGTGGGTCAGAAGAGTACGAAGCGTACGAAAAAAGTTATTGGTAAGAGGAATTGGTATGTTGTTAAAGAGGTATAGAAATTTAGGGAGTACTACCATCTTTAGAATCGATACTCGACCTGCTAGCGATAAGGGTAGCCTTAGCCATTTCTCTATTTGCGTCGTAAGCGCGTCCACGGTTCGCCCATAATTAAGACTTAGTACTTCGGCAGTGTCTAAATGAATATGGATTCCCAGGTATTTAACTGAATCTGTGCGCCACTCTAAGCGGAATTCGCAGTCCCACGGCTTTGTGCTGACTGTCAATGGGAATATGACTGATTTATGGCAATTTCTGCCTAGTCCCGAGAAATGACTGAATCTAATAATTTCCCTTATCAACTCGTCTTGGTTATCTTGGGGGTGTCGGACATATAGGATTGTGTCGTCCGCATATAGTGAAACCAGTAGGGGGCCGGTGTTGAATTGTAGGCCCCTATGTAAGTGTCGCTCCTGAAAGTGACGTATCAGGGGGTCCATGGCCAGGATGAATAATAAGGGGGACAATGGACAGCTTTGTCGGGTTCCACGAGATAGCCGAAAGGAACTGGAGAATGTGCCATTTAAACGTAGTCTGGCTGTCGGTTTATTATACAATAACGATGTCGTTGCGATGAAACCCATGGGCATGCCCATGCGTCGCATGACAGAGAGAAAGAAGGGCCATTCCAGTGAATCAAAAGCTTTCTCCGTGTCTAAAAGAATGGCTGCAGCCGGCGTGTCTGGGTTAATCCTATGAATAACTGCGAAAAGTGTTCGGAGGTTTAGGGAGGTGGAGCGATGGGGCACAAAACCGGATTGAGCCGGAGAAATGATGAATTCCATTAATTGGGACAGCCGATTAGAAATGACTTTGGCTAATATTTTATAATCTAAATTTAGGAGGGATAGCGGCCGATAAGAGCCACATTGCGTGGGGTCTTTGCCAGGTTTAGGGAGTAGGATTATGACAGCCTCCCGGAGAGTGGGAGGAAGGATTTGTGCCTCTAGAGCCTCGGCATATACCTCAATAAGTTTTGGGGCCAAGAGATCCTTGTACTCTTTATAGAATTCTCACGTGAATCCATCTAACCCAGGGGCCGAGGAGCCACGTATAGTGTCTATGGCGCCGATCACGTCTGCAACAGAGATGGGCTCTGCTAGAAAATCCTGCATGCATTTTTCGAGATAAACTAAGGCAATCTCGTCCAGGTAACCCTCTTGTGCCTCATGATTGTTCCCCAGAGTGGTGGAATATAGAGCGGAAAAAACTCCAAGAATCTATTTTGAATATCCGTCGTGGAGGTGTACGTGCGCGTATCGGAGGAGTGTAATTCAGTGATGTAGGTCTTGTGATATGGCGGTCTCAGTAGTTGGGCCAGGACTCTGCCAGGTCTCTCACCCTCGCCGTAACGTCTGGCTGTCTGGTATTTCCCCAAGAATAAAATTTCCCGATCTGCCGTTTCACTGTATTCCTCCAGGAGAATCAATCGTCCGCCCTCGTCTGTGGGTTGTACGTGATGTGTGGAAGTCCCATCTAGCGTTTTGAGGTCACGTTCGAGACGTGCCAAAGTGTTGCGAAGATCTCTAAGGACACCTGCGTGCTTAGCTATGCATGTACCCCTAAGAACAGCTTTAAAACCCTCCCACAAAACCGCCCACGAGTCTGAGCCAGTGTTGATGGCAAAGTATTCCTCAATGGCCTCACGTATCTCTGCCTTGAACACTTCATCATGTAGGGCACGGCTAGGGAACCGCCATTGTCGTTCAAAGCCCTCCGGGCGGGGGATCTTAAGATGTAGTGCAACTGGAGAGTGGTCTGAGTAAGTCCTAGGGAGGGTCTCAACCGATGTGCACCAACCGTAAATATCTGGGGAAAGTAACCAAAAATCAATCCTCGTCCAGGTGTTGTGTTGGCCTGAATAGTGGGTGTATTCTGTGATGTTGGGGTAACGTTTGCGCCAGACGTCCAACAGAGTGAACCGGTCGCAGAGCTCTCGAAGTGCACGGCGGGCTCGTGGTTTAGAGTCCGGAGACACAGAGGTGCTATCTATCTCAGGATTAAGTAATAGGTTGAAATCCCCGCCGACAAGCAACGTCTGTGGGTCCAGCCTAATGAGCTGTGAGTGAAGGGCGTGAAAGAAATCGGGGGCAGTAGTGTTAGGGGCATATATGCAAAGCAATGTAACATTCCTACCCATTAGGGTCCTGGACACTGCAAGGTACCTTCCCTCACTATCCTGGTGCAGGGAGCTAAAGCGGAATGGAACTCACTTATGTATTAGAATGGCTGTCCCCCGTGCGTAGTTGCTGTAATTAGCAAAATATCTATGCGCGCCCCAACTAGCTCCAAAGTGCGCAGTGTCTGTTTTGGGGAGGTGTGTCTCTTGTAAATAAGCAATGTCTACCTTGTGTCTCAATAAATAGTGGATCACCTGCCTACGTTTCCGGGTGTTATTAAGGCCCCTTACATTCCAAGACATTAGGGAGAGGTCTGAGGGACCCTCCACATTACCAAACCTGGCCATCTATCTGGTACAGCATTTTCATCACAGTATTGTAGCGACTACGAACAACAATGATCAACAGTGAACGACTCGGCTTGTCACAGTAGGCACGGATTTCAAATGTGAACAACCCTCCCCCCACCCAGCCAAACCCCAACCGGGGAAAGGCCATTGCCCAAATAATAATGAACGTGAAGTACCAAGTTGCTTTACGCTGGAATGATATTCCCAAAAAACAGTACACCAGAGTGAACCAAACCAAGCTCAAAGGATACACCATGGGGAGCGGCAACGCCCCGGCA
This sequence comes from Calotriton arnoldi, assembly GCA_963921515.1. NCBI lineage: Eukaryota > Metazoa > Chordata > Amphibia > Caudata > Salamandridae > Calotriton > Calotriton arnoldi. The sequence goes on from CAWUFW010001139.1 coordinate 1,982,137, forward strand.
AGCTTCCAGCTAGTTGCAATAACAATGCAGGATTATAGAACGTATTCCCAATATAACATTAGAACAGGTTGGTGTGAGTCAGGTGGCCTGATCATCCCGTGCCAGCACAGGAAAACAGGTCAGCACTTGCATCGGAACCACTGTGTGGAGGGGAAGGGCCAGACCCCGCCCTAATGGAAGGATTGTTATTCTGTTTATAGACGCGGCAGAACTCCTGCGCTTCCGTTGGGTTCTCGAAGATTCGGCCCTGCCGTCCACGTCGACTTTCAGCCTGGCAGGGTATAGCATACCGTATCGCAGCCCCAAGTTCCTCAGGGTGGCTTTGACCCCGTTGAATTTACGCCGGGCATCCTGCACCATGGCCGTAAAGTCTGGATAGAAGGACAACTTTGAGCCCTGCCAGTCAACGTCTCCCCTCTCTCTGGCCAAGCAAAGTGCTGCATCTCTGTCCCGGAAGTTCATGACGCGTGCCACGATGGGTCTGGGGGGGAGACCGGGGTTGGGGCGAGGCCCCAATGATCTGTGTGCCCTCTCGATTACAAAGCCAGGAGCAAAGGAATCTTTGCCGAACAGCCCTAGCAACAAAGTCTCTACGAATAAATCCATGCGGCCAGTGGGGGTTGTCTCCGGAACACCAAGAATACGTAGATTATTTCGGCGGCTGCGTGCTTCGAGGTCCTCATTTTTGATGGCCACCTCCTTTAGAATGTGCCCAACCCTTTCCAGACGTTTAACAGATTGCGCAGTCCCATCCTCGATGTCGGAGATGCGTGCTTCTGCCACATCGAGCCTTCTGTCGTGCACCTGGATTTTGGCGCCGAGACTTGAGATATTTTTGTCGAGCAAGTCAAAGCGGCTGTCTAACGCTTTAAAGCCGGCTCTCATCTCTTGGAGTAGAGAGGTCGTCACATCTGAGGGGCCGTCTCCCTGCCCTGAGGTTTGCGCGGATTCTGCCATGGCGGAGTCGTGCTGGGGGCGGTGTCGACCAGTTTCTCAAATGGTAGAGTTCTTTGTTTTGGATCTTTGCGGCCAGGGCAGCGTTGCCGTGACCCACCAGGCTTCAGCGGGTGTTCCCAGCGTTTCTAACCATCTCTGCTCCGCTGAGTGAACTGTCACGCAAGAGGAAAATGCCAGGCGAAGGCAGAACGTGCGCCCTATTGTAGTGTAGTTCCTATTTCCCTAATAGGCTCTGCGCATTGGAATAATATAACCTATAGGTTTGACATAGGACTAAGGTCGGTATGTCCCTATCGATTATATTAAACTTAATTACCTGTGCCAGCTAGCTCAGAGGCCACTAGAAACTCCTTGAGAACAAGAAGGGAGTAGTTTCTGGCAACTGAATAACATGACAACTTTGTTTCCCTTTAGAAGCGGAACACGTCTCAGAATCGTGGAAACAATAGATAACAGTTTCACTCATTCAATCGTGCATGCTTAGTTTCTACAGAGTTACACAGAAAGGAAAGACGGGCGTTTCAATAAAAGGGTTTTATTGAACAGTCTTGTTTCTCGTGTAAGAGATATGTGCTGTTATGATCACAAGACAGTATGCAAGATAAATAATGTACAGCGTAAGCAGTAGAAATAAATAATACTGCGCTAGCATTATCTTTTAGCATATATTCACGTACATAAATAACATGAGCTAAGAATGCGAGTACTCATACGATGCGTCTCTAAGCTAGTTCTACCCCAATGTACCTAACCTAGTCTAGGTGTAGGAAAGGTAGAAGTAGGTGGAGTATTCTCTAGTATGGTATACTAAGAGTATGTTAAGTCTAGTATGCCAAGAGTCCCTCTAGGATCTAGTCCGCTCCATACCTTGAGAATGAGAGAGGTGGGAATCTCCTGCCGGGTCTGGAACTCTAACACCCTGCGAAGGGAGTCAGAACACTGGAAGCTGGATTCGTCTGCGTGCAGGAATGACAGCGTCTTCTCAGTGCGTCAGGCCGGGATACGGGCTCCTCTGAAGTCGAGGTCTCCTCTAACTTGCTTGGGCAAGGGAAGGTATATTTATACCTGGTAGGTGTCGTGGAATGTTAGCATTGACGTGAAGTCGGACAAAGGAAGACCTCAGGAATGAACCCTTAAGGTATAACGGTTCATACATAATAGATGAGTTCTTGGAGAAATCAATAGTCCTGTGCTAGGGAACTCCCGAAGCTTAAGGGTCTGGTTTCTAAGAACTCGTTGTAGACGTTCGGGTGGACGGATGTCGGTGACCATGCCTGTATTTGGAGTGCACGGTTAATGCCTAAATAAGGACAGGGATTCTATGCCTATATAAGGGCAAGGCGAATTGTGCCTATATAAGGACATGATTCAGGAAAACCTATATACGGACCCCTAAAGCGGAATAAAACACTATCGGCCAGGAAGTGGCGCAAATGGTGACCGGGACCAGGCGGGGGGATCACCCCTGTAACGTGTGTCTGCACATTGGGCCCATGGGTGTTTATCCGTACAGTGGTGTCCACGGGGCGAGTAAAGCCCCCAGAAATCTCGGGGGTTCAGGCATGATAAGCGTGGGCTGATGGAGGGGGAGGTGCCTCTCTTGTGGGCCCGGGATGCAGGTTTAGGCGTTAGCAATCCACAGCGCAATGGGAAAGGGCCCAAGGGTGTCTCTCATCTGGCAGCAGTGTAACCGTTGGAGCCGCGGCTAGAGGCTCAAATAGTTGTTAATGAGAAGCCCCGGTGTGGAAAAAGGGGTTCCATCCACAGTTCACGAGTGCAAGAAGGGGCGCAGGAGCCACAGCGCGCCCCCACCCGCTGCAACCTGCACCCGCGGCCGTTGCAATCTAGGTGAGAGGCGGCAGAGTCATCGCAGGCAGTTCAGCGGATGAGATGACGCAGGACGCTCCGGTCAGCACCCCTCCCGGGCAGGCCCAATGTACAGCGCCAGGGCAGGCAGGCGGCCGCGGCCCCATCCCGGCCGCGTCGCTGCGGAGTTGCGTGTTGGTCTCCGGCAGCCAGCCACAGTTCAAGGCAGCGGAGATGGAGAAAAAAAGGGGGGGGCAGTGCTTCTCACCGGAGTCAGCGGCTGTCGGCGGCGACCGGCTCGATCGCGGGCATAGATCTTCGCTCCATGCAGGCCCCGCCCGCCAGGAAGGAGGCCGGGCGCGGAGCTCGTATCAGGCCGGGCCTCACCGTGGAACCGGCCCGTCTTCGCCGTAGATGTTCTCAGGCACCTCGCGGCTTCGTTGTTGATTCGGCGGGGTCAGCACATCCTCCGTTACTCCTCACAGCATTTTTGTGGCATAATGTCGGCGCTAGTCGCGAAAATACGTTAGAAAGCTGGAAAGCTGGTCGGAGCTTCACAGACAGGCGGCCATTTTAGTCGCCGGCTTGGCCACGCCCCCATCCGGTGCCAGCCTTCTCGACCCGGTCAGCACAAAATGGATGCTGCCGACCAGAGACACACTTCTGCCGTCCTGCTGCTGAGCCAAGCTTGAGCAGGAGAAGGCAGCACAATAGGCATCCTGTCACAGGAAGGTGTAACCACCTCCCAGACAGGATTTAGTGTATTGGGGCTGGGTGGGTGCACTCTGAGAGTGCCTGAAAGTCTGCACCCGGGGCACATTTGGTGTCCCTGTGCATAGTCCAGCTCAAACCAGTTCTGGGAGCCATTGGCTCCTGCTCTGGCGCGAAACTGGACAAAGGACATGGGTGTAACCACCCCTCTGTCCTGACCCTCCCCTAGGAGATCCCCCAAATCTGTCCAGCCCTCTCCCGTGAGTACATAAAGGCTTACCTGGCTGTAAGACTTTAGATTTTACGTGGACAAGATTCTACAAGAAGAAACCACTGACTTTCGTCTGGACACTCTGGACTTCGCTGGACTTCGACTGGGCCCGACTTCGTCTCCCTCTCCATCCAAAGCTTTGTCTGTGCCCTTGCTCCATACAGGCTCTGTTCCGTGTAGGACCTGTGGTGCACTAAGGACAACTGAAGAATCTCCCTTGGAGTGAAGGAGTCACTCCCCTGCCCTATCAGGCACCGTAACGCAACTGACTGGTCTGCTGCTCCTAAGCTCCTGCAGACTCCGAAGATTTCAGCAACACAAGAGGTGGGTTTTCGAGGGTCCCTGAGGTTGATCTGCCCTCTCAGCAAGTTTGAGGCCGGTATCCCTCGTGGGGACTGCATAACCCGAACCCCTGTGCACCGCGTCCATTTGCAATTGCATATGCTTGTTGGCGATTCCCGAGCTTGTGCATTGGACTCCGTGTAGTCCTGACCCTGAGCAGTATTTGCCCCAAAGAACTCCGGCCTCCTCGCACCGAGTGCCCTGTGGGCTGGTACTTTGCAATCTTGCCCGAGGTCCCCTTGCGACTCCTGGTCCTTCGGCCTGTGGGTCTCTCTGAGGGTCATCTTGATTTCTGTTGGGCTTTCCTGGTTGCTCCAGACATGCCCTGACTCCCCATTGCTTGGTGAGTCCCCTGGACCTTGCTGAGTCCCCTGGACCTTGCTGGTCCACACCGTAACCTGTTTGACCTTCCTTCGTCGGTTGCTTTTGCCAAGGCTTGTTGGTGCTCCAGCCGGACACCGACCCCTCAGCACTCGACATCCTTCGTCGGACAGCTCACCTCCGGCTCCTGGTCGTCCTCGACGTCTCCTGGTCCTCGTGGCTGCAGAGTCAAGCATCCCTTCTTCGCACCTGAAGCAACCGACATCGGTGGGCATTCGTCTACCGAGCCCCTGGTCACTCTGAAGTGACCCAGACTCGGTCCCCTCTGCTTTCAGGTTCCTTCCTTCCCGAATCCAGGCTTGGATTCCACCGGACCCATTTCACCTTCACGGCAGCAGTACTTCTTCACAGCCCTCCATTGAGAACGACAGCAGTTTCCGACGCCACTCCAGACCTATGCACCCGGCTCCTCTGGGATAGGTAACTCGGGTACTTACGGTATCCACGGGTGGGGTGGCTCTTCAAACTCTTAAGTTCCAAAGGGTTCGCTCGAAGTCCTCCTAGAAGGGTCCTTAAACTTTAAAAGTGTAACCGCGACTTCCCCATAGAATTGTACGGAGCCCGCGGTCGTGTTCACACACTGCACCCGTCCTCCGTGGGGTCCCTCTCTACTCACCTTGGGTGGTTCCTTGGGGTCCCAGCGATTCTACGTGCTCCAGACCTTGTCTTGATCTCAGTCATGACTGTTATACCACTATTTTAGTATATGGTTTGGTCTCCCCCTGGAGCCCACTGTATATTGTGCTACTTACAACTGTTCTATTGATCTTGTATTGTGTGCTTTGTGTTCTATCCTCATGTAGAAGATAGTAGAGTGTTATATTAATAAATACATATTTTTATATAACTACTGTGTGGTTCTCCTTTCATTAGTGGTGAGGTGTGGTGCAGCGGCCAGGGCAGCTGACTTCAGAGCACTGGGCTCACGGTTCGATCCCCGGCTCCGGCGGCAGCTCAGCTCATCACCATGTGACTCTGGGCAATGGCTCACTTAATTTCCATGACGGCCCCCAGCGCCTTGAGACCCGTAAGGTTGAGTAGTTCGCGCTTTACAAATACGGATTTACATTTACATTAGTCAATATAGTTGGTGATTTTCTGGTAAAACAAGCGGCTTTACATTCCTTTAAGATTAGGCCTGAAGGCTGCTCTCCACAGCTACCACTAGGATAGCTTTCTAAAGGTTATCTTTGACCTCATACATCATAAGGGTCGTTTGGACTGGTGCAAGGTGCCCACTTTAATTAGTGGACAGTATATACCAGGCCAACTTCTCACAGCCTCCACATCACTTCTTTATGCCATCGCCATGGACCCTCTCGCGGCCCGACTGCGGCAACACCATGCAGAATGTGGCATCAACTACACTGCACGGAGGCTAGTGGTCTCCATGTACGCTGACGATGTAACGCTCTGTCAGAAGTTCGGACACCAACCTAGAGCCCATCCTGTGCAAACTTATGCACGTTGCGGCGTTGACAGGTATCGCCATCAACTGGTCAGAGTTGGCAGTTTTACCCCTCACTGCGCATACAAAGCGATTTCCAACTGAATACCCTCTTGAATGGGCGGACTAGTGCGTCCAGTACCTTGGGGTCCAGGTTAGCAGGGACCTTATGCAAATTTGGCACAAGAACTATGGCAAGAAGAGCAAATTCTCATGTGAATAAGACTGCCGCTATCCCTCACTGTGCTTGTGCCCATTGCCAAGATGGTAGTATTACTCAAACTCCGGCACTGGCATGTCTTGAAGCGCTCCAGTTTGCCTGAGTATTGACTATTCTGCAGCCCGCATGCATAGCAGCCAGATGGATTCCTCTTGCAACTGCTTTTTTTAATGTTTTATATAGCACAAACTCGACCCGAAGGCACTGTACATGAGCACCAGTTACTTTACACAAGGACTCAATCATTTTCTGTAGGCAAGGGGAGATTAAGTGATTTGCCCAGAATCACAGGATGTTGAGCCTACTCTCAGACTCAAACCTGATTCCCCAGCTCCAAAGTCGGCAGTTCTGGCCATTACCCAACATCTTCTCCCCATAAGCGAATCTTCACAAGCCAGTATGATTTCCCAGCGGCACCTGGGACGTTTAAAGGGCCCGCTTTATCTCTCTGTAAAACACGCTCATTCCATCGCTTGGTCCAGCTTTACTTACATTGTACAATTGTTTATTTTTAATAGTCTCTTCCTCTTTGCCTTTGTTAGTGTAAACTTACGCACAGGGCTCTGCTATTTAACAATAGTAAACATAAAGTGCATGCAGGGCACCAGCTCGTGCTTGGAGCAATGGCTGGGGTTTGTTTCTTTCATGGTTTGACTCTGGGCACAGAGAGAGGGGTCAGCCTGGGACTTTACTTCAGGAAATATATGAGAGGACCCCTTTAAATAAATAAATAAATGCCCATCAGAAAAAAAATAAAACTAATTGCACCGTACAATAACAGTAGATGAAGAGGGATCAATGTGGAAAGCAGGCTTGTTTGGAATTAAAAAAAAAGACAGACACACAAATCCACACAATGGCATTAAAACCCTTTTGTGAGACAGTAACAAAATTCTAGGGTTTGGCGACACATAAGGTTCAGGGGGGGGCTGCTGGTGTGTTCATGGTCACGTGGAGGCAGATGCAGTTTCCCAGCACTGTCTGAAGTTAAGGGAAAGGCACATGTAATCATGAAAGCACAAACCGCCTGCTTTTCTTCCCTCTGCATTTCCATCAATATCAGCAGCCTGTACTGTAGGGCATAATCACATGTATTCACAACAAACAATGGCCTGCTTCTGAATACTGTGTTGTTTACAGTTGTATCAACCTAGGAAGGATGAAGGACTGAGACAGCCTAATGTGGGGTTCCATCAGTGGTCAACGCTTTAAACAGGGGCTCACCCCACTGACTTCCCCTTTACATCCTACGTAAGACCGCACATGGTGAGGAACAGTCAGCATATCCCTTTGTGTCTCAGCGCCACACTGCTCCCGCACTCTCTCCACTCGCCAGTGACCGTGGACCATACCTTTTGGTCAGCATAAGTGCGGACCAGGAAATGACTGTATAGGTGTTACATCTAGAGCCTGCGTTCTGCCCTCCACCTCTTCTGCCTCCTGGGGGTTTCAGATCACTGTCAAACAACAAACAGAAGAGTCTCTTGGAAGGCTGGTGATGGCTGGTACTGCCTGCGAGGTAAGATTTATATTTTTTTCATGCTGACGGCAAAAATGGAGAGTTTGATAGGGAGCCGTCTCAGCACCTGGTTTTAGAGCTGCAAGTGCTGAGCACCAGCAGGACCCAGCCCACTTAAAGCCCTGGTATTACCGCCAGAGCTGACGACTTTAGAACTGGAAAACCAGGTTTGAGTTTTGTCATTGCCTCAACATACTGTAATTCTAGGCAAAATCACGTAATGTCCCTGTGCCGAGAAAAATGAATGTGAGCTTATGTAATGTAACTGGTGCCCATGTAAAGCACTCCAATACCTTCGGGTCTAGTTCACACTATATAAAGACTGCAGAAAAATATACAAAGAGGTAAAAATAAAGCCTTTACATTAAAGATAGACAAATAGATACCCATTTATAGGCTGATTTTTACAAAGTGAAACCAGAAAGCCTGGATAAATCACAGCTTCCCCGATTAAATTGTGTGATCATAGGTGCACATTCATTTCACCAAAATGCCCCTTTCTTCAAAATTTAGTATTAACACTTTCAGAATACCAGCTGTTTATAAAACTCATTGTGTTGATTTAATATATTATAATGTTGCTGGATAATGATCTGGCCACATACAGGGTTTGCATGATAACTGTCTTGCTTCTTACTTCACAAATGGCACTCACTGTCAGTAGTGTGGGGACACGAGCAGAAAGGGTTCTCAGTTCATGTTTAAAAACTATCACTTTAAATAGGTACTTCTCAGTGCAGCGCTATAATGTGACGTATTCATGTCAAAGTTTCCACATGTTAAAGAATAAAAAAATGTGAATTTTGAAGAGAATTTATCATAGTTTACCTAATATTTGTTGTATGGCACTCCTTGGAGTAGCCGTGCGCTCTGCAATTCGCATTTCATTCATTCATTTACATAGCAAACATTTTTGGGGTCCAGGCAATGGCTCTAAGATCCAAGACAGACACTTGGCTCTGCTCTCCTTGTTCATTTGTTGACTTGCCCACCTCTAGTGAAGAACTAACTAAACGCCCCACTTCTTGAGAATACTGCCCAAGACAATGACCATCGAGTGCTGATAGGCAGTGAGATGAACAGGAGTTTGGAATGTCACACTGTCGCTTCCTAGGTACACTGGTTTATCCTTCCTCGGACAGGGCATTGGGTGAAACGCTAGGTAGGTTATAAACCGCTCTAAATGATCATAACAAGAAAAAAAACGGAGATCCCATGCAGCTCCGAGGTTGTATAAAGGTATTTTAGTTCAAGAAAAGGGTCACCAGGTTATTGTAAGAAATTAAGACCGCATCTCTCAATCGCTAAGGTTTGCATCACAGCTCAAGTTTATAAACCTGAAGGCTCTTTGGTGGGGTTTTCATCGCTGTGTTTTAGTTAACAAATGGGTATCAACCGTTAGACCTGGTCCTCCAAGGCCAAAGAAAATGCAGTATTAAATAAAAGGACTCTTTCTCCCTCCAGAATTGACCGTATCCTCCACAGCTTGAGGCATCTCCAACAGGAGTTGAAGAAAGGGGTAGGTTTATACCTGAGGTGTCACAAAAGCTATTAAAAGCTTGTACGTTTAGAAAAAAATAGAGGGGAATAATAGTTTTTTTTTTGTAAAAACATACAAGCCTCATAATCACTAATGATATCAGTTTAATAATTTTGGAAGGATGAAAGGCTAAATTGTCCTCTCTCGGATTTGAGCTTCCCCGATTAAATTGTGTGATCATAGGTGCACATTCATTTCACCAAAACGCCCTTTTCTTCAAAGTTTAGTATTAAGCACTTTCAGAATACCAGCTGTTTATAAAACTTATACCACACCAGTTGTCAGCAGAGATAGTTAAAGAAGTAATCACTCTTCTTTTAAACGTACCATTTCTATAGGTCGGGGCTCAGAAATGCACAGATTAAAATATGTCAGCCTTGCCAGCTTTCATGGTATAATCTTACATGCATGCTTCCCGAGGCACCAGTGTTTCCGGCCTAGCAAACATCACACATCCTCTTCTTTGCAGGTTTAAATTGCATTTATATAGCGCCTTCCAACCCTGACGAGGAGGGTTTTTGAGGTTCTCCAAGCTGCTGGCGGTGTGCAGACAATACAAGCCGTTTTAGAGGAGCAACTGAAAGAAACGACTTAGATTTAAACATGAAATACATCCGATTTTATTCTCTTCTTTCCACAAACGGTGCATATTTCTTTCGTGAGCCTTGACAGCGCCTGCTCGCGTTCTGGGATTAACAGTACAGTAAAATAAGTTACACACACCCTCTGGCGGATCTGACTGCAACAGGAGACGGAGTAAAATGGATAAGAAGCAGCTGACACTTCAAATGCCGACATGCTCCTCCCCTTGTCTGAAGTCTCCGGCCCTGTTCGCGTCTTTATTCACCGGCACGGAAATTCCATTATCCTTTTATTAGGCCTCTTAATGGAGCCTCGCCATTTGCAGCTCCTGCTGCCTTCCTGCTCATATCCTTTGTGGCATCATATCAAAGTCTCCTCAAATGGTGTTGGCTGCACTTGTGAAGATTTAGACACTCCTTTGCAAATTAGTCATCATGCCATGCAGAATTGAATATAAATTCGGCAGTGCATTATTCCCTTTGATCTTGAGTTTAGGGCCTTTCATAAATTATCATAAGGAGTTGGCTTGCCTGCGGAGTGATTTTTCTCTGCTCCCTGGATGCACCTGCCTGGCATTCTTTTGTGCTGCCTGAGTATATGCTTGTCTGAGGAGGAGAAATGGAAACAGGTATGAGAGTCTTTGAAGGCTAATAAGTAGGTGGGACGTGCATAATATTCAGCCGCATTCTGCAGAATGATATTAATATGTCAAACACTATTATAAAGGACCTACAACAGTTAAGTGAATCATTTCATTGTTTGTAATGTAATAAATCTACAATGTTGCCCTTCGCACCCCTCCTTCCCAACTGGTCTGGAGTGCCTTTAGCTAGAGTAACTTACAAGCAGCTGCAAGAGTTTCTCACAAGTGGTGGAGGAGGGACAGCAAGACTTTAGGTATGCTGGAATTACTTTAATGTTCTGGGTAAAACTGCATCATCCTTATATGGAGGCCTGTTAGGAGGTACAGGGCTGGACAGCTCTCAATATCACGTAGTTTTAAAAAAAGGTCCGCATATTCGCCTAACTAAAGCCAATCTGGCAACGTTTTTTTAAGCAGAATCTTTAATTGCTGCTGGCTTACATTTTGAGTCCTAAAATATTTTTTAAAGCATGCTGCAGTGACAAAACGAATTAAAAAACGTTGCTTTCTCTATAGAATGAATATATGAGAAAATGAACTTAATGTGTGATGATTCAGTGTGCTTTCACAATTTACAATATTATATTGCAATGCAACCATTTCATAGGAGGTGGAATGATACACCAACCAGCCAATATCATGAGGTGAGAGAGTAATACTCCTATGGTTTGGAGAGAAATCAGATTCTAAGTATATGTTAAAGAATTGGTAACAATGGGTCATGCCTTCATCTGCACTGCTAAGCCAGACCTAAAGAGAGGAGGATCCTGACTGCATTGGGAACTTTCCTGCTGCTGTGCAGGCCCGGGAACAGCAGCCTCTTTCCTCTATCTATTTCCTCTATCTATTTGTCTCTATCCTGCTTCATCTCCTGGTACTTGGGAACACTGGGATTGGGAAAGCCATATGATGGAGGCCCTGTTCGTTGCGTAAGGGCAAAGTTGAGAACAATCCTACCAGATCAGGCTGACATCTGCCAGGCATTTTTATTGTTCTGCTGAACCGGCCACTTGTATCCTGTTTGCCACGTCTGGACACCATGCTGTACTTGTGACTTCTATGAATCTCGTAACAATGGCAGTCTTGTGTAGATATGTGTTGAATCACTCAGAGTGGCCAAGTGTTGGGCAGCATGAGAGCCAAGGCTGTGCCTGAAACCTACAAGAATGGTCACAGGCCTAATTCATTGCCCTTGACTTGAAGTAACAACCAATCCTGCCCAATGCTGGGAGGCATTTGCTTTCATCACTGGTGACTTGAGGCTTGCACTGTTGTATGGATTGTGACTTAAACTGTCTCATCCACCATTCTCCACCTGTGACGCCAAACGTTTCTAGGGTATTGTCTAGGGAATCATTTGCGAGAATATATCCTCACGGTGGGGGTCCAATTAGAGTTGCTGGATAGCAGCCTGAAGCACATTAAGCTGTGGCTTTCGACCAGAGCTATTTTTAAAGTATCTCAACACAAAATAGTAACACAGCTACCCTCACATGTTCCTGGCCAGATAGGACCAAACTGGATGCAGAGATCCATTGTGCTACAAATACATAGCATCATCAAATCCAACAATGCCCGACCTTGCCCCGCAAAAACCTTCAGATGAAGGAAGCAGAGGCAAACCTGCCAGCTTACGATACCATCACCTGCAGGCAGGGCCGGACTGGCCTTAGTGGGCATCCGGCGTTTCCCCTAGAGGCTGGAAGGGTGGGGGCCAGTTTAGCAGCGGTGGGGGGTGGTGTTACAGCAGTGCTGCAATATCGCCCCCCAGTAATAAAAGCAGCAGTGCTTCAGGGAGGCTGATCTGACAAAATTGCCAGGGCTTCTTTGGGTTCCCAGTCCGGCCCTGCCTGCAGGTCTAGTTGAGAACAAAGAACACTACTTTCTGAGCTGTGAGACCTTTATGTAACGTGCTTAATGTCACATTTTGCTATTTGTAATTGATGAACATTATTGATGTTACTATTATCCCAAATAGTGGTACCCAGTCTTTCAGCCATGGAGGATGAAAGGTTGGGCTAGTTTTGCTGGGATTTGAACTTGTGAACTGCAGTCACACCCATTGTCAGGAATTAGTGATTAACTCGCTGGGCTGGCGAGCCCTGGAGCATGTAGCTCCTAAAAAACAGTTGGGAATATGATTGAACAAATTGTGGGATAAAATAAATATTCACGCAACGGAAAAAGCAATCAGGCAGCTTGGCTGACTACTGGTGCTTGCAAAAATGCCTGCGCCTCCTGTTTCACCAGGGAACTGGGAGGACTCATGCCCTCAAGTGTACCTAATATCAAATGCCACTGTCTCCTATAATATGCATGCCCACTAGGCGTGGACTCAAAACCTGCGATTAAGGCAATTATGTAGGCTTAAACATGTGCGGTTCCTTATAACCCAGAACCAGAAGGGGTCAGATTCCTCTAGTGGGGTATGAAACCACATGCACTTATTGAACATGACACTATGTTTGGAACAACCAAAGAAGGTATGGAAAGGAGCCCCTTACTTTAGTCATTTATGGAAAACCCTTCTTTTGTTCTGGCTGCTTGGGAGCCAATATATGGTTTCGATTGATGGAGTCATTTGAGGCTTCTTGGTGACAAAGATTTATTCTTTTTGAGAGGTAATGTAAGGGTGTTATTAGTTGAGTTCTGTAGTACTTACTCCTAATTGATTAAAATTTCTACTAGGTACAATCTGATCGTGTATTACTAAAATATTTTTAACATGCTTGTTTTATCTTAAACACTTACTCCCTCATTAGGAGTTGCATGGTACTGAGGTGGCTTTACCACTGCTAAATTTACATGCATATTTACTCTTTTTTACATGCAGTAAATCCACACCAGTATCCTGCAATTACAATGAAAAACCCCATGGAATGGGGAGTTACCCTCTGAAACCAATTATTTCTGGTCAGTAATACCACACAGAATTCCCTATTCCGTGGGTCTAACACATACATTTAACACCTGCTCTGAGCAGGTAGTAAATATATGCAGGGACCAGTAGGTGGGGAGGAGGGGATGGGGGAGTAGGGGAGGGAGGGGTACTCTATATCTGGCAGGGCGAGCATTGTATTCTCACCCCTGTCCAAAAAATAAAATAGGGAATGAGTTTTTGCTCGTGCTGGAGTTTTGTGACTGACTGGTTACACAGACTGACATCTGCAGTGATCACATTAACCAATTGAGCTTTTATAACGTGGAAGAATGCATTTCCCACCACTACTTCAGCTTGGAGTTATTACTAATTTATGGTGCTTGCATGATATTTTTATATGTATTTGAAGGTGAAAAGCCAACAAAATATTGTATTCTTTTTTAGCCAGGTATCTAGCATTGACCCCCTTTCCCCAGCCTCTATCCCCATTGTATTCAGGATTACATACTTTTAAAATGCATTTTACCCTCTGGGTGAACTGTAAAATACTTAAGACGCTGTCATTGGGACCCTATCTGCAGTGTTCAACAAACATCAGCTAAAGAACTGTACATGTCTTGGAAGCTGTAGCAGCTCGGGCTAAAGAACATGATTGGGGGGGTGGTGGGAAGGTGGGGGTCAGGGGCGTAGCTTGGTCAGTAAGATTGGGGGGGGTGAGCACGCTCCCATATAATGTTTAAATACATTATACAACAAGCATGAGAGGGGACTAAGGGGAAGTGGAAAGGGAGAGGAATGCGGATTGGTAGGACAACTGAGAGAAAACATAATATTTTGTAAAATAACCAATATTTTTGAGGACTTTCAAAAGAGAGTGAGAGTGTGTGTGCGTTTTTGTCTGTTTATGTAAAACTTCCTGCTGAAATCCGACTTACATCTCACAATACCCGACTGAAAGCATCTGTACCCAACTATTTATCAAAAAATACATTTGTTAGGGGGGTGTAACACCCAGAACAACCCCTGGAGCTATATCCCTGGTGAAGGTAGTCCTGAGGCCATAGTAGCCCAATGGCTGTTAGGCTGTGGCAATCCCTTCATTCACCTTGCTCTTACAACTACAATTCTTGATACTAATGAAGCACAATATATTTTTCCTTCTCCTCCCCCATAAATGGAGTAATCGTTCCTCCACCTAATGAATGTTAATTATCAAAGCCATAACACCTTTATGCCCTCCTTGCTCTCGGACTGCTTGCAATGCATTCGCCACACACACACGAATTTACAGGAGCGTGGTTTAGCTACCTAATCCATGTAAACCATTGTCTTCTTGTCTTCAATATGTAGTATAGAATTTATGAAACCTATGTTATCCAAAAGTTGCACATTTATGTAAAGTGCTGTAAAATCCCCTGGGATAAGGTCCACACTATAGGGAAAAAAATACATGCTTGTTTAGCGTCTAACAGAATATTTGTCCGCAAGCACCGAAATTCATACGTAATGTAAGGGAGAAATACAAATACTCTGCTGAGGCCTGCTATAGAGAGATTGAATATTGGGGATGAATGAGCCCACCCGGGGTGGGGTCCCTGTGTGTTTGTGATGAAGTTCTCCAGCCCCGGTGAGCCAGTGATGAAGCAATTCCAAAGAACCAAAGCACAGAAATGAAAGATATCAGCTATAATCTGGGCCAGTAATGACTTTAGCAGTCACCCCCGACTTGCTCCATACAATATGTATCAGTATCAAGTGTGCAAATGTTTCAGGGAAACGTACATAATGCGCAAAACAGAGGTAAGATTTGTTCGCTGCCCAAGAAGTGTGGTTCACAGAACACACTCCTATTATTTGATGTACGTTTCTGCTGAAGTTGCTATCCCAAAGTGAATGTCATTCCGTTGATGGTGTCGGCATTTGCATTAAAGAAGACGACAATGCACATTGGTCAGTATATTGTTCGCGAGCACCTTTATAATTTGCATTGCCATTACATGTCCATGATATTGCTAAAGCAGTAACCAGGATGACCCTTTCACCATCAGTAGCCTAAGCTATAGGCCCTGGCCCAGCTGGCCCTGCCTAAGACTCTGGAACCAACTGAGAACAGCACCGCAGCAGGGTCTGAGCCCAGTCCCTTCAGATAAATTCCCCTCTATAGGCCACATGGACCAAAGGTGGAAATATGGCGCAGGAAGAGCGATGGCTGTGCCCACTAAAGAAGGGCTCATCTTGGCTCACATTCCCTCTGCATATAACACCTACAGGCACAGCCCTGATGCCACCGGATGGGCTCTGAAATGCTGCTGCTTAAGCAAATGTGTCCTAAGGAAAGATGAACCACTTAACTGCCAATTGGGCTGCAGTTAACAATGTGGCCTCTGCATATCCGCATGTAGACAGAAAGAACAGAGTGAGAGAGGGAGGGTTGTGGGGCTAATTTATAGACAGTGGGGTGGGTGGCGCTAGATGGGAACAAAACTGCAAAAAAGAAATCTCAAGATCTAAAAGAACGTTTTTAGGGACTATTAAAATGTAAGTATTAGTGTGGGAGAGGATGAACCTACCAAATTAACAAAACACATTCTGATGGATGCTTCTAACCACTGATTACTCACTTTGTGAATATTTCCCCATGTGTCAAACTGGATCCAGAAACTTTAAAAACAGTCCTCCTGGGGGAATAGGTATAAGCAGCACCTCTTGTTTTTAGCTCTCGCTGTGGCCAAAAGAGATATAGCCCAAATGTGGAAGGCAACATCACCCCCGACCCTGGGCAAATGGAAAGCTGAACTAGACAAATGTATGGGGGCTGAGATTGCTGTTTTCGAGGCCTGTGGATGCCCCGCTAAACACCGCAAAATATGGACTAGATGGGTGGATTATCGCGGTATCGACCTTCCCCCCCTGCCTGAGTCGGACCCCTGAAAATTGTTTCGTTATGTTGTTATGTATCGGTATATCCCCAATGAGAGTTTTTAAAATATGTGTAAGTAGTATATTAATGTGGCACACCATGATGATTGCACCGCTTGTACGAACTCGGAGACCGGAACCTGTCTGTAAGTTTATCGTTTATGACACCTACGTGTTTGGTGGGTATTGTTATATGTCAGAAATATGGTTATTGATACAAATTAAACCTACATCGCTGTGGCCAATGTGGGGCTGCGACCCCTACATATTACGAAATAACCTAATAAAATTTGTTATTAAAAAAAAAAAAAAAACAGTCCTCCTGCGAGCATATAGGTGGTATTGTGTGGCTCTGTGCCAATGGCGTTCCGCTCTGAAAGTGATGATTGGAGCCACATATAAGCGCCATCCTTGCGCAATGTCATTAGTGCTTTTCTTTCTGCGCTTTTAGACACAAATGCGAAGCTTCTTCTTGGTCTTTTGACTTAATCTTCTCAAAATTATGCCAGTGTCAAAGGGAAAATGTTATCCCCTAAATATCCAGGTTTAAACTGTTTATGGACTGTGACAAACAGATGTCTGTGATAACCTGCACAAAATATGTTTATGGTGACTGGAGTGGGAACACGACTCCACGGCCTGCAACAACTATGCTGCTGTGAACCCAAAGTATATATGGGACCTTGGGGCCAAACTTTATGTCGCCAAATACACTACACAAAGAAGACTGAACACCCTGATCGGTCAGTGTGGAAATTAAGGTCCCATTCCCACTGCCGAAGTTGTTCACATGGAAGATCATCATTTGAGTTGAAGACTTTGGGTAAGTCCAAGAAAAAGCACAAGAAGTCAGTCGATATTTCAGACTCGAGAGAGGGGTGGAGGGTGTCCCAGTCTAGCTCCTGATCTCCATCTGAGTCGATTCAGAATTTGGTTCCATCACACCCTGAATTCCCAGGTCCAATGTTGCAGTAAGTAGAGGCCTTCAGAGAGGCCATACTGATCATATTCTGCACTTTACTGGCTCCCTCTGGTACTCCTTCAAACCCCAAGGAATCGCAGGGCCTCCATTTTGACTTCTGCATGCAGATCTGCCATCTGCACAGTCTGTGCTCCTTGAACCCACATCAGATTCAGCACCAGCTCAGATGC
The DNA here is from genome assembly GCA_963921515.1 of Calotriton arnoldi. Lineage (NCBI taxonomy): Eukaryota > Metazoa > Chordata > Amphibia > Caudata > Salamandridae > Calotriton > Calotriton arnoldi. The sequence goes on from CAWUFW010001139.1 coordinate 1,999,508, forward strand.
CGACTCTGGCACCATCCCCTGCTTCAGTTCTTTTCATATCAATGCCAATATCAACGCCGGAGAAGGATGTAGAACTGATCATGCTATCCGATTCCGAGTAGAATCCACCTCAACCAAAACTGTACCCGGCTCCGACCGGCACACAGACACTAGGCAATCCTTCAGACACGGATACCTTGCCCTTACCACATAGTAGGACCCAATCCTTACACATTCTTTTTGACACTGAGTCAGACAATGTGTGACCGGGCGGGCTCGGATCTGAAGGGGACTAGACGAGCAAAGAGCCTGGGAAATGAGGAAACCACCCTTTCCCCTCTTCCTTACCAGGAGCAGGACGAGTGGGGTTACGCAGTCCCACGAAGGACAGGAGACGAGGAAGAATACAAACACCGTCCCTTTAACTGGGAAGGCTGGTCGGCGGGACACGCCCCCTACGATGACGAAGAGGAACCCTGGCCAATAAGATCGGGTGGAGAACGGAGGCCGGTGTGTGACATCACCGGAGGAGTAGAGGAGGAAGTTGTGGACGGGAGGAGAGAGCGAGCAACCGAAGAAAACACCGGGAAGGAGGCAGCGAGGACGAGTGAAGACGGAGAGCCAGGAGGCCAACGACCCCGTGACTCGCCCAGCCACGCTCCTGGAGGAGCGTGGCTCACACAGGTACGCGACCGTTTGGCGGGCTGGGTAGGAAAGAGGGAGAGACCGGATACTTGACCTATGGGATCCCTGTTCCCTGGTATACCCACCCTGAGCACTTCCCTCACGCCGCTAGACGTATCGTGCACCGAGTGATCCCATCACCACCCTTCCCTGTTTCAAGTCTAGTCCACCTGTACACCTCACTTACACTTGGTATCCTGTTTGTTTTTCACCCCCACCACCTTGGAGGACGGGACCGCGCTGGAGCGTGTAAGAAGAGGGAGGACCTCCACGAGGGAGCAGGAAGCGAAGGACCAGCCCCCGCTCCCGTACTACAGACAGACCACAAAGAGACGCGTGTTACACCCAATAAAACCCTTCTTACCCAAACCCAGTCTCCGACCCCTTTCTGACACCCCGCTACAAGTGGTGGAGAATGCGGGCATAGACCCCTCCATCTGTACCCCCACGATGGACGCGCTAATCCAGCATCTAGTGCAGGGTCAGGAGAAACTGGGATGGGCTGTGGAGAGACAGCTGACGTCGGCCCAAGCGGACAGAGAGACCTTCAGGGACACGGTTTCAGCGCAGTTAGAGGGCCTGCAGAAGCTGATGATCGACCAACCCCTTCCACATCCACCTGAACACCGGAACCACCCCCCTGGGCCCTCTGGAGTTTCATTGCAGAAGTATGTAGCCGGCGACGACCCTGACGCCTTCATACTCAACTTTGAGAGAGCTGCACGGGCTTGCGGATGGCCCAAAGAGAAATGGCCATTCTTCTTGGCTCCCCTCCTAACTGGTGAGGCGCAGGCCGCCTATCAGGTGGCCAACGCAGCAGGGAATACCCCCTATGAGGACATTCGATCCCTCATCCTGGACCACCTAGGGCTTGATGCGGAAGCATATAGGGTGCGTTTCCGGAAGGAGCGGGGCACCCCTGGGGAAAACCCAAAGACCTTGTTCTTTCGCTTAAAGATGGCAGCCGATAAATGGCTGACGCCGAATCTATGCACCAAGGAAGAGATCATGGACAAGATATATCTTGAACAATATCTGGAAGCCCTCCCCTTGAATACGCAGAGATGGCTGCGACAACATGCCCGCTTGACGACCGAACAAGCCATTGACATGGCCACCACGTTTTCCCGGGCACAACCAAGAACTAGTGGGTGGGAGGCCGAGAAACAACCCCCACATCCTAACCCACGACACGGTACGAAACCCCGAGTGGTCCCAGAAGCCCCGAAACCACGGTTCCATAAATCAGAGGTGCCCACGGTCCGGGGACCTCAGTGCTTCGATTGCGGGGACTGGGGCCACATCGCACGGATGTGTCCTCGACGAAAACAGACCGAAGAACCGATGGAGGTGGGCTACATCCCCCGGTCTATACTCTACACCGCTGAGATGGGGAGTGCTTATCACGTAAGTGTACGGGTGAATGATAAGGTGGTGAACGCCCTACTAGACTCAGGTTGTAGACAGTCCGTGATACAAAGGGTCCTTGTACAGCCCCAACAAATCATCCCAGATACCATAGTGCACATTAGATGCGTACATGGTGATGTGAAACCCTACCCGGTAGCCGTAGTGACCCTTACACCGTGTGACGGTAGAAGCCATGTCATCAGGGTGGGGGTGTTGGAGAACCTGCCGGAGGATCTCATCATAGGAACCGACAATCCCGAGTTCCTAGACCTGTTCCTACACACGTTACAGACCCAGAAAAGCAAAGAAGGGGTAAGAGACACGACCGACAAACCCGCAACAGCCTTGATAACCCCCGAGCCATGGACCTTAGACAGGAGCTTCAAGTTCGCCCAGGCCAACGACACATCCCTGTTTAACGCCTGGGAGCAGGCACATAGGACACAGCACTCCCCCTACTTCTCGTTTCCCAGATTTCTCATAAAAGAGGGCCTGTTATATCGACAGGGTTCTAAGGATGACCCCCATCAGCTACTAGTACCCCTTCCTTTCAGGGACCAGATCATGTTTTTTTCACATTCACATCTGACGGCCGGACATACAGGTAGTGAAAAGACAACACAGAACGTGCTAAGGCATTTCTTTTGGCCGGGGATATATAAAGACATTAAGATCCACTGCATGACCTGTGAGATATGTCAGAAGAGGAATACACACCGCCCCCAGCAGTGCCATTACAACCACTCCCAATCATAGGCACCCCATTTGAAAGAGTAGGAATGGACCTCATCGGACCCCTACCAAAAACCCGGAGAGGGAATCAATACGCGTTGGTAATAGTGGATTATGCGACTCGATACCCGGAGGCGTTTCCCCTGAGGGCCCCCACCACTCGCCTGATATCAGAAAGATTCATAGAGCTGTTCTCACGGGTAGGATTCCCTAAGGAGATCCTAACCGATCAGGGGACCCCTTTCGTCTCCAGGTTAATGAGGGAGGTCTGTGGGATGCTCGACTTGCGACAGATCAAAACCTCTGTCTATCACCCCCAGACAGACGGCCTCGTGGAGAGGTATAATGGAACGCTCAAGGCCACGTTAAGGAAAATGCTCACAGTAAACGGAAGGGAATGGGATCAGTTACTACCGCTGGCCTTGTACGTCATACGTGGGCAAAGACAGAGCAGCCTAGGTTGCTCATCGTTTGAGATGCTGTACGGACGCCAACCCAGAACGCTGATGGAAATGACAAAAGAGGCGTGGGAGAAGGAGGAAGTCAACGAAACCCGAGGAATGTTAGAATATACCCAGGCTCTGAAAGCCAGGATAGGCAAACTAAGGGACTTGGCGTATTCACAGCTCGAGAAGAAACAGGAAAAACAGAAAGCAGTCTATGACAAGGGGAAGCGATGGAGGAGGATGAAGGTAGACGACTGGGTTTTAGTGCTGTTGCCCTCATCTACAAAAAAATTCCAGGCCGAATGGTTGGGACCCTACAAGATCATCGGAACGGTCGGGCAAACCAGCTATCGGGTGCGAATAACGGACCGGAGGAGCCAGATCTACCACGTGAATCTACTGAAGAAGTGGTTAGGGCCCCCCCCCGAAGACGGCACATCTCACATTACCAACACACGCCTCTATCTCTACCACCATGGAACAGTTGGTGGTCAATGAGGACTTGCGAGACCAAGAGAAAGATGAACTCCGCAAAACCCTATCCCCGTTTTCCTCCCTGTTCTCAGACAAACCTGGAAAGACCACAATGGCAGAACACTGCATTGTGACCCTCCCGGGGAAGATCATCAAACAGCGTCCATATAGGATACCCGCAGCCAAAAGAGCAGCGGTACAAAGAGAGGTACAAGAGATGTTACAACTCGGAGTCATAAGGCCGTCCAAGAGCGAGTGGTCGTCTCCCATAGTGATGGTGCCCAAACCGGATGGGAGCACCAGGTTCTGTATGGACTTCAGAGCTCTCAACGACATCTCCTCCTTTGATGCCTACCCTATCCCTCGTATTGATGAATTAATCGAAAAATTGGGGGAGGCCCGGTATATCACCACGTTGGACCTCACCAAAGGATACTGGCAGGTGCCTCTGAGGGAAGAGGACCGGAAGAAGACCGCTTTTCCACCCAGGATGGGCTGTTCGAGTTCACGGTGCTCCCCTTCGGTTTACATGGGGCCCCGGCGACTTTTCAGCGTCTCATGAATACGGTGCTCCGGGAATACCAATCCTTTACGTCTGCCTACCTAGACGACATCGTGATCTTCAGCCCCTCATGGGAATCCCATCTAGAACATCTACAGACAGTACTGTATGCCTTAGGACAAGCCGGGCTACATATCAACTCAAGGAAGTCCCGGGTTGCTTTCCAAAAGGTCAAATATCTGGGTTACGTACTAGGTCACGGAATGATAGAACCACAAATAGAAAAGGTTAGGGCAATTGCAGAGACCCCGTTCCCCAGCACAAAGAGAGAAATGAGAGCATTCCTAGGGTTGATAGGTTATTATCGCCGCTTCATCCCCCAGTTCTCCGACGTAGCCGCCCCCCTCACCGACACCCTTAGACAAGAGGTGAAAACACAACGTCTTTTGCAACCCACACCACAGATGCAGAAAGCCTTCAATACACTAAAGCGAACCATCACCACCAACCCAGTGTTATCCTCCCCCGACTTTTCCCGACCATTTATCCTCCACACAGACGCATCAGACTATGGCATAGGGGCTGTCCTCTCACAAACGTCAGCGGAGGGTGTCGACCATCCCATATTGTATATCAGCCGCAAGCTATTCCCACGGGAACTTAAATACCCCACCGTTGAGAAGGAATGTGTGGCTGTAAAATGGGCTGTCGACAAGCTGAGGTACTATCTTGAGGGTCACCACTTCACCCTGTACACGGACCACGCCCCCCTCCAGTGGATGAGCAGGAACATCGCTCTTAACCCCAGGGTTCTGCGCTGGTTCCTGTCCCTCCAGCCTTTTTCCTTCACTGTGAGGCACCGTAAGGGCAAGGACAATGGCAGTGCCGACTATTTGTCCCGTTATCCTCTCCCCGATCGGGAGAATCCAAGGGGGGTGGTATGTGACCGGGCGGGCTCGGATCTGAAGGGGACTAGACGAGCAAAGAGCCTGGGAAATGAGGAAACCACCCTTTCCCCTCTTCCTTACCAGGAGCAGGACGAGTGGGGTTACGCAGTCCCACGAAGGACAGGAGACGAGGAAGAATACAAACACCGTCCCTTTAACTGGGAAGGCTGGTCGGCGGGACACGCCCCCTACGATGACGAAGAGGAACCCTGGCCAATAAGATCGGGTGGAGAACGGAGGCCGGTGTGTGACATCACCGGAGGAGTCGAGGAGGAAGTTGTGGACGGGAGGAGAGAGCGAGCAACCGAAGAAAACACCGGGAAGGAGGCAGCGAGGACGAGTGAAGACGGAGAGCCAGGAGGCCAACGACCCCGTGACTCGCCCAGCCACGCTCCTGGAGGAGCGTGGCTCACACAGGTACGCGACCGTTTGGCGGGCTGGGTAGGAAAGAGGGAGAGACCGGATACTTGACCTATGGGATCCCTGTTCCCTGGTATACCCACCCTGAGCACTTCCCTCACGCCGCTAGACGTATCGTGCACCGAGGGATCCCATCACCACCCTTCCCTGTTTCAAGTCTAGTGCACCTGTACACCTCACTTACACTTGGTATCCTGTTTGTTTTTCACCCCCACCACCTTGGAGGACGGGACCGCGCTGGAGCGTGTAAGAAGAGGGAGGACCTCCACGAGGGAGCAGGAAGCGAAGGACCAGCCCCCGCTCCCGTACTACAGACAGACCACAAAGAGACGCGTGTTACACCCAATAAAACCCTTCTTACCCAAACCCAGTCTCCGACCCCTTTCTGACACCCCGCTACACAATGATAACTATGATGAAGTGGAAAACTCTTATGAAGAACTTCAAGATGGCAGTGGGCTGAATACTTCCCCAGATATTGGTCTTGTGCCCCCATGCCCCGCTTCTTGCCCTGGCTCTGCCGCGGATGAAAGTGCCTTTTTTCGTGCCGTTATGCGTAGGCTCAACTGCAGTTTTACTTTTACAGCTCTCCACCATGGAAGTAACGACTAATGTATTGACTGAAGTACTTCAACCTGGCCAGGCTGCCACAAAGCCCCTGTTACCATTTAACAAAGCCCTTACAGGTACCCTTTCTGGCACTTGGTCAAACCCATGTTCATGTCCGCCTGTTAATAGAACAGGCGGGTCGCTTGTCACCATCGTCCTGCACCAAGCGATTCTGCCTTTCTTACTCAGCACTTGACACCAGAGAGCCTAGTGGTACAGGTGACCACCCGCAATGTCATTCCAAATGCTTTCCCCACCACTCTGACTGATTGTGAATCAAAGAGAATAAAGACATTTTGGAAGCGGATTTTCTCCTCTGCAAGCTTGGCACTAAGGTCCGTGAATGCCAGCTGTGAATGCCTTCTGGGCTGCTACTCTCATGCCCTTTGGGTTACCATAGCACAAGTTTTACCTGCTGTTCTGGGCAACCTTCAGAAGTCCCTTACCCAGGCTATTCAAGATGATCACAATGCTGCAAAGTTTGTCATTTGTTCTGGATTGGACACGACTGACTACATAGGTCGTGCTGTGGGTGTTAGTGTGGGCCTTGGATGCCACACCTGGGTGAGGTCTATGGGTTTCTCAGGTGATGTTCGGGCATCCTTAATGGACATGACATTTGACTGCGCTTGGCTTTTTGGTGAGAAAGAGGACTCGGACTTGGAGCTGTTCGAGGAGAGCCACAGCACGTTCCAATTACGCCCTCTCCATGGAAACAGTAGAGGCTTTCCATTTTGACAAGGCAGGACCTCTCCACCAGCCCAGGTGACTTTACAGCCCTTTTGTAATGAGACCCTGATACTCAGAGACCACATTCAGGACAGCAGGAACAATGCATTGTATTGTAATTGCATTTATATAGCGCTTACTACCCCAGACGAGGCGTCAAAGCGCTTTTTCGGCGAGTAGCATGCTACTCCGGAACCCATAAAGGATTAGTGTTGAATTAGTATAGTGAAATATGAAAGTAATTTGAGTGATGGATAGGTTAGTCAGTTATTTGGATTCAGAAGGATAGCGGAGGGATAGAAGAGGGAAAAAGGTTTGCATTTATATAGCGCTTGTTACCCCTGATGGGGTGTTGAAGCGCTTTTTTGGCGAGGAGCACGCTACTCCGGAACCCATAAAGGATTAGTGGTAAATTAGTGTACTGAAATATGAAAGTAATTTGAGTGGTGGATATTAGTCAGTTATTTGGATTGAGAAGGATAGTGGAGGGATAGAAGAGGGAAAAAGGTTTGCATTTATACAGCTCAGTCCCCTGCACCCCCAAAACCACTTTAGTGTATCCTTGCTGGCACACAGCTACCATGTCGGAGGCAGGATCCGATTTTTTCTCCTATAATCCCAGGCCATTACTTCAGACGAGTGGGTCCTCCAAACTGTACTTTGGACTAAGCCCTCCCATTTCTTTCTGCCCCATTACACCTTCCACCATCATCTGGGTTTCTAACGGAGGACCACCTGTCCATCTTGCATCAGGAAGTGCATGTCTTTGGCCAGAGAGGCCATTGAGAGGGTTCCAGCCTCAGAAGTAGGAACTGGTACTCCAATACATCTTGTGGACAGAGGCCTTCATCCTATCTTAGATATTCGCCCTCTCAACTTGTTAGTAGTGTACCTGTAGGACGCTTATTTTCATATCCCCGCCCTGCAGGCCCCCACATGCTACCTGCGGGTCGCAGTGGGACAGGAGCATTTACAGTTTGCAGTGCTACAATTTGAATTCACTAGTGCCCCCAAGGTGTTTAAGAAAGTGATGGCTGAGGTCGCAGCACACCTTCGGAGGGCAGGTGTACCTGTCTTCGACCTACCTCGACGACTGGCTGATGAAGGCGGGCTCACCCCAGGCAGTCGCCAAGCACCTCCTGTGAATGGCCAGCTTACTAACATTGCTGGGGTTCACTATCAGTGTGCTGGAGTCGCTCCTAATTCCTTCGCAAACACTCCAGTTCATCTGAGTCATTCTGTATATGGTGCAGTTCCATGCTTTTCCCCCCACAGCAGAAAGCCGAGGACATTCAGGCTGTCATCCTGATGTTTCAACCTCGGTCCTGGATCTGAGTGCAGATGGTGTTGAGACTCCTGGGGCTGTTGACCTCCTGCTGACCAAACATAACTAGTGGCAGCTTCAGGTTCTGGGTCCCCAAATCGCTGTGATCACAGCAACAGAGGAATCTAGCGGATTGCATCCAGATTTCAGAGGAGAATACAAATGATCTGCAGTAGTGGCTACTTTCCTGCGATTGGGTCACTGGCGGGCTCTTCTTACCACACCCATAGCTGATGGTGGTCACAGATGGATCAGTGCATAACTCCTCGGTTGGGGAGGCCACTGGGGAGAGGTGGATATCAGAAGTCTCCGGTGGAGACTCAACTCCATATCAATCTTTTAGAGTGGACAAAAACTTCACTCAGCCTTCCTTCCTACCTACCACCAGAGGAGTGCTGGTGCATATGCCCATGGACAGCACCACCCCCATGTGGTACTGCACCAAGCCGGGTTGGTGAGGTCTTGGGTCCTGTGTCCGTAGACTCTGCACCTCTGAAAGTGGTTGGACCACCAAGGAATTCCTTTGGTGGTAAATCCCCAGGAAAGATCTTGAAACACCAAGGCAGACTAACTCAGTAGCCGGCGATTGGTGGATCACGAATTACAGTTCCACCCGGAGGTGGCACCAGCAATGGAGAGAACCCTGGCTTCATCTCTTTGCCACCGCTGAGAATGCACAGTGTCGACACTTGCGCATTGGAGTTTCCAAAGCGACTGTCTTGCGGAGAAGCCTTCTGTATAGAGTGAAGCTTGTGACTCCTGTATGCTTTCCCGCCACTGCCTTTCCTGCTCGAGTTCTAAAAAAGATCAGAAGTGACAGGGCCCAAGTCATGCTATTGACACCAGATTGGGCCAGCAGAGTATGTAAACCACAACTCCTGGGCATGAGCAGCTGTCCTCTGATCCAGCTTTTGGGAGCATCTTCTGTCGCAGCAGCAGGGCAGGCTACTGCGCTTGAGCCTTCATAATTTGCATCTCCATGCTTGGAGACTGAGTGGCGGCTGTTGACCTCCTTCGAACTTCCCAGAAGTCATTGATGTCAACTTAGCAGGAAGGCATCCTTCCACAAAATCAGTGTACACCAATCGTTGGGACTGATTTGGCACCAGACAATTAGACCGATTACAAGCAAAGTTGTCTGAAGTTTTTTTGTCCTCTCTAGCTTTGCAAGGACTTGCTTTTGGCACTGTTAAAGTCTACTTATCAGCTCTTTCAACTTTTTGTGGTTGCCGGATCAAATGTAACTCTGCCTACTGTGACAAACAGCCACTGATATCTTTTGATTATGGGGGCATACGTTTCTTTACTTTCTAGCCTATCACACTTTTACACACGAAAGACCCCACCTGTGGCCTTATAGGCAGGGACACAGGAATTATGTGATTCTGCTGCTGTATTTGCCAAATAATCCATCATCTGCTGCATAATTGGAAAAAAAGATTTCTGCCTTAAATGGGTCAAAAGTCACAATAAATGTTGCAACGTGTTCACGCACAATGGAAGTCCCTTTGCAAAGGTTTACTGGTCATCTTTCAGTTGTTTATTATATTTGGTTGTTAAACTTGTACTAAAGAGGTCGAATCTTTCCCCAGACAGTATTACTATGAGTAAAAAAGACAAAATAATGAAGTAATACTATCAAAATATGTACTGCAGTATGCCGCATAATTTGCCATTTCGTGCCTCATAATTTAGTCAACTCTGCCGCATATTTTGGCACTCATAATTCCAGTGACCCTGCTTATAGGGGTTCCTTAGTGGTGACGTAGCCAGTATATAAAAAGGTGGTTTTCTACTTAACAGAGCCCCTGTCTATGAAATTAGTTACACAGTAATTTAAAACTGGAGCCAGCCAGGACACAATGGAGCTTCCTTAAACCATAGAGCTTAGTCATATAATTGGGTCTTGTAAACATACACATATGACAATTCCCATGCCATTGGTGCATTCCATGCACCAACCCCCAGGGCATCACTGGAAAGTTATGCAAACAATTGGGGCAGAGCACATGCACTGTGAGAGTTGATCCGTTTTACAGTGCCCAAAGCCCTCATAACATCTAAAATCAGTCCATAAAAGGTGAACAGTCTGGGGACACCACAGCAAAAAGTAAATTGCTGCAGAAAACAACATACTTTTGTGTTCAGGGTGTGTTCTCACCTTCTTAGAGGAAGGACTGTGACCAGAAAGATGGGCCTGGTGGTAATGTAGGAGACGTGGCCCAGCTGCTAGAACTGTGGGCTTTGGAGCTGGGGAAGCAGGTTCGAATCCTGGTCTTGGCTCAACAGCCTGTGATTCTGAATCTCCTGTAATCCGGCTCTCTTGTAAAGAGCTCTAATGCCCTGTCGTTCATTTCTGTGCTCCACAACACTGCAAACATTAGGAAGGAATAACGTGGATTCTTAACAGTAACTAAAATCAAACATTTACAAGAGACAGTTTCAACCTGCAAACGATCTTGTCGCAAACTTTGACACTTCCCAAGAACACGAACACCTCCTCCTCCGCCCTCCCAGCTCTGCCCCCAGATGAGACATATCCATTTCGTTTCTTTCTGTTATCGTGGAGACATACACAAAGAGTACATCAGCTTTATATCAATTGCTTGTGAAGCTGCAAAGACAAAAATCACACCTTTATTCCTGCTAATTCCCACAGCAGGCATTGTGTTGAATCTGAACGCTGCCTCGCTATTGTCAAAACATTGTTACCTGCTACACGCTGATTGAATCGCTTTATACTCCACAGCAGAGGCTGTGCTTTGAAGAGTTCTGTTTGAAAACCAGTCTTGTATTTGGATTATTGCCTAGTGTCTCGTGTGAAGTTTTGTGGCTGTTGGATTCTAGAAAATATATAGGTACATTTTTGCGTTATGGCACAGATGTCCTGCCTTTTTCCATAGTTTCACAAAAAAATATATTTATCGGTTTACAAACGTGCTGCTGTTAGTAGAGATTTTTTATTTCTTCAGTTTCCGAAACTATTTGACAAAGAGCATGGACACATGAAGCTAATTGTCTTGTCCTTTGTTGTGTGTCTTCAAAGCAGTTGCTGAAAGGAGGAGGCCAAGAGCATTTTCTGAACCTAGGGACGGCCTTGCACTAATGCACTCTCGAGTAAGCTTCCATAATGGAAGCATTTGTGCCTTGCTGCCGTCTGCTCTTCAATGCCTTTCCCCGATTGGTTCACATTTACTTTATTCCCATTCAACAGCCGCCTTCTGAAGTGTATCACAAAGCAGACCGCATCTGTGACTGTTTACAAAATGTTGTCCGCATATCTTTTCTTTCGTACAGTAAATGTCATCATAATATAGATGTTTCATTTTCTTTGTGATATATGACGAGACTAGCAACAAACTCTAGACAAACGTGTTAAACAAAACTGCCTGTAGTTGTAGCTGTCATATCATAAGACCAGTATACTTCCTATTCCCAATCACCAAAATCACAAACTTCAGCAGCTTCCAAAATAAGAACTCCTATCTTCAACCTTGATGTGTCAGCAAAATAGACCCCACGTGTTCAGATGTATCCAAAGTTTTGTGCCCAATACAAATCCAAACATATACGAGGAAGAAATTCCTCACAACACAAGTGAAAATCATTTAAAATCTGAAGTTTATATTAAAAAAGACAATGTTTAAAGGGCTAAGAGGATTATATTGTGAAGACAAAGCAAAGTTAAAACCGAAAGAAGTTAGAGGGAAAAATCTTGATGAAGAAAAAAAGGCAGGAGAAGGGAGACAAGCAGGTATCACTGATAGTTATATCAAGTGCATTTAAAGTCACTTTCCCAAGATGTAAGTGTTGCCACTGTACCCTGTCTACTGTTTTATGGCGTCTTACACCAGTTACTTTTTAAGTTCCTTGTCTAGTCTTTATTGAAGCTTTGCCACAGTTTTGTACTTAATTTTGGATTGAATTTTTTTTGCTACTGCCAACTATGATCAACTGCACACAAAAAGAGCTACCTAAGATTTTTTGAATTTTCTCATTATGTATCCCTCATAGTTCTACTCAACATAATGTCAGTTGTTGGACATACACAAAAAAATGTGATGGGATGTCCTCGAACACCACCAGGTGTCATGCTTAATCATAGGACAACCCACGCTCTCCAAAACCCGGTTTGATGGAGGGCAGGCCTTCACCTGGAGTCCGGGGTGGGGGGCACTTCAAACTAAGGGCAGATCCGTGATCTAAATGTACTAAAAAACCAATGTGGCATCCTAAATAACCCTTTTATTCGCTAGAAAAGACACATGGTATTAAAACCTATTGTGGGGACTAGAGGAGTTAGTACCCCATTACCACTATTTTGTCACATGATTTCTGAATCGTATATCAAGTATGATTGCAGTCCCTGTGTCTGCGATTACGACCCTTTCCAAGAATGGCACTGTTTTTTCATTTGCAGTTTGCTGTAGTGAAGGGAAATCAAGCAGAAGTGAACAAAGTCTTCTTGGGACAGTTGATGTGACTACTGGTCACCTGTTTTGTCACTTGGCATTTTTCTTGGCTCTTTGTACCACTGCAAACAATCGTCTTTGTTTTGAATTTCAGAGTCCTTAAGTATGGATATTCATCTATTGACACATATGGCTAGCCACCCCAAATGAGGTAAAGTCTTCAAATTTGCTTCATTTCCGTACTCGAGATAGTTCTCCACTTTAACAAAGCACCTTAACTCTTAGTTTGGCAGGCCTCAGTTTTTAGAAATTCCTCTCCATGCATACTTGAGATATTTTGCTTCAATACAGTGATGTTTTCCTGCGCGTGTTTTTTGCCTATATCCTCTTGCCTCAATCAGTATGCAGATTTGACATGTTATGTCAATTTCTAAGTATCAAGCTACAGGGCACTGACTACGGTATTGTTTCATAAAAGGTCTTAAACTTCAGATATTTCCTGCCACAGTCCTAAGTGCCTAGTTTTGCATTTAGCAAGAACATGCCATCCTATTGTAGTTGCTTTGCCAGTAACAATAGCTCCTTGCCTCTAAATAACGTGTGTCAATAATTTAGTTTCATCACATATGGTCAAACACACGTGTTTCCTAGTGCCCACCTTTATCATCTTATCAGGAGTCCATTATATATAGGCTAAAGTAACCCTGTTTTATTTTATGAGTATATTGCAAGCCACCGAGGATTCCATTACTATATAGAGTAACAAGACCGAAGGTCAACTTCCTTTGTAACATTATGGAACTCGGAGGCGACTTGCAGTATTCTCATCTATGACATGGGGTATTTTATTCCTTATAATACATCATCACACCATCACTTTTCCCACAAATCACTTAAACCCTTGATGTGTAGCTTTTTTCATATGAAAGAGAGAGCATGTTTGCAAATAAAAAAAAGCTGTTTAATATTTGTTGCAGAAAATATATTTTAATTAGTTTAATACAAGTCCTATTTTTTTTTTAAAGGCGCAACAGCTCAAAATGTGTAGAAACATGCAGAAAGAGTCTAACTTATCTACATTTACCGAAGAAGTGCAAAAAATAAACATATTGACATGAATATCTCCTTTTAGCTTGTCACTATTCAGCTTGACAAACAGAGCAGAGAAAGAAAATCAATGTTTCGTTTTCATTCTTTAAACAACTACTTTAATTACGCTCCATGACCTGCCTGTCTCCTCCGCTGCTGGCTCTGGCATTGCTGTGCATTGTGATGTCAGAACTCAAATGTAACAAGTTAGTACGTCATTTCTTTCTAAGAGGCGACTGGGTGCATCACGAGTCACCTATTACACATGGGATAAAGTGCCCGGATGTACATTATAAGGATATTTCAAGTCACCAAGGAGTTCCAGGACCATGTAGAGGAATGAAGCCAAAGGCTGAGTGAGTCCCTTTATAAGGTTATGGAACTTGAATGTGACTTGCAGTATCCATATCATGTACGGCAGGGGGTAGTTTATCCCTTATAATACATGGTCACTCCATCACATTTCCCACAAACCACTTATATCCTTGGTGCATAGCTGTTTCATATGAAACAAAGAGCATGTTTACAAATAGGAAGAATAAAAATAGAATTGTGTATGCAAAATGAAACGCATCAAAAAGCTGTTAGATATTTGTTTATTGAAGATATTAGAATCAGTTTAATAAAGCTTGTGTTTTTTTAAAAAGGCACAGTATCTCGGAATGGACTCAAACATTCCAAAAGATTCTAACTTTTCTATAATTATCTAAGGAGTGCAAAAAAATAAACATGTCATAAATATCCCATGTCTGGTTGCCACTGTACAACTATAGGAACAGAGCAGAATAAAGAAAAGCCATGTTTCGTTTTCGTGCTTTAAGCTGCTGCTTTAATTATGCTCTGCGACCTGACTGAAGATCTGCGGCTCCTCCACAAAAGTGAAGGAGTGTTGCCCAGCCTGCTGCGAGCGCATCAGGTAACGACACACAAATAAAATGGCATAATATTTTTTTTTTATTTTGCCTCACACTCGCGCTGTACACAGCGGGCGCGTGAGGCAGGGGGCCCTGCTTAATCCTGCTATTGCAGGTTTACTGCTGCCCCTTTCAGTGCACATGTTTGGTTGGCTGGCTGGCCGGCTGGCTACCTACGGCCAGCCCGACATGCGCACTGTAGACCCAGCAATCCCCCTGGCTCACAGCCGGGGAATTGCTGGCACAAGCCCCAGCCTCAAAGTGAGCGCTACGTTAGCCTGCTCCCACCAATTCTGGAGCTGCTCTCACGCTGAGAGTAGCTCCACGATTGGTTGGATTTGCGTTCCACTGAGTAGTAAGGAAGTCATTTCATTCCTGCTTGTGGAACGCTGGGGAGAAGGGCAGCGTTTATGGTGAGTTTGGCGCCATCGCGCCCCACCATATTTAACGGGCAGCTGCCACTGGATACCACTCCACTCAGTGCTGGCTGACCAAAATAATGCGCCATGTTTGCGTTTGGAATGTGCCAATCACTGAAACATTAAAAAAACAATAAAAAACATAGAAAGCAGCTTTATTCCAAACTGCACTTCTATGGTGCTTTCACAGGTATGGATTATGTGTTATGGAATTTCTTTGTTACAACTCTACTACATTATGTGCACCCAGAAGTCAGCCTAATCTGCCTGCCAGTCATGCCACAACCCCATCCCCGGGTTCCTCCCCAAAAAGCACATCGCTGTTTTAAGGCTGAAAGCATTGTTTACCTGAACATCGATCGCAGTTCATCAAGGACTTAAATAGCAAGTGACTGGTGGATGTTGTTAAGTGATTTGTCTATGGCTGTTTCCTCAAAAATCAATCAGACTGCAGTGTTCTCCATCAGAGACAAACGTAGCAAGATTCGGATGTGGCTTGGGGCCACAGCAATGCAAGGTACATGGATTGATTTTCATAAGAATGATGTCGGAGGATGGGATTGCTTTTATTTTGTCTGTGCTAAATGTTCGGATGTGCGATTTGTGTTGTTAAAGTCATAAATGGCCTTTTTCCCTGTAAAGTGGTCGAGAGTTCTTTTAGGCAGGAAATGGTAACACCATTAGGGTAAGAGCTGGTGAAGCCAGTTACCTCGCCAGTTGCAAGGATCTCCTTTTCATGAATTCACCCACCATGTAGAAATAGGTGCGCTCTTCGACTCTAGGGAATCCGGGTTCAGATCTTTTCAAAGGTAGGGACGCTGCCTTGCATAGCATGAAGAACACTCTACTTTTATAGATGGACATTAGATTATGATCTTTCCCTTATAGGATCTCGCACTAATATTGCCTGGCGCTGGGCAATGATTATAGAAAAGTGTAATTGTTAAATATTGTTCTTGACTAACCAGTCCGAACACGTCGCCTATTTCAGTCCCAGAGGACTCAGGCCTTTACTTATCCTTTTAGTCTCTGTCCAGCCATCAGCCGACACTGTAGGTGGCCATGGGTTGTGTATTCATGTGTACCCAAAAGCGCATCATTGCTCTTAAGGTTTGACATTAGGGATGCTGCTCAGGAAAATCACTTGCTATTAGGGAGGCTCTGAAACCTACTCATGCCCGGGTGCATGGAAGGTAGCTCGAAATTAGGGTGAGTGACAAGGAGTTAATCAGAGATTTCTTTTTTGTTGTCTTTTTTTTGTGTGCACTTTTCCTCTGCAGTGCTACCGTTGTGCGACATAAGCGTATTGTTGGATTACAAGTTAGTCTTCTCGAGTCAGCGCTGCCATTAAATAGACCTACCAATTTAGACTACCAAGGAGCGTGTTCTTCTCCCTAAGGACAATTCAGATATGCTTTGGCTCTTATGTTGCCCTTTCTGGTTGTGTTTTGGTACCCTGGCTCCTGCAGATTCTCAAATGTCTTGTTCGAGGAGTTGTCCCAAAGAGTTCTTCTTATTCATTTGTCATTAACTAAGGTGGGTCGCTGTGGAATATTAGCTACTGTGTGGGAGATGAACTTGCTCGGGTTCGAAAGGTTTTCCCAAATTGTGCGTGAATGCCATTAATAGACGCCTGGTCCATCTCCGCTTTCTTCACCTTACTGATGATTTCTTTGTGTTTATTTTTGCAGTTTTTTATAGCAAAAACAAAGCCTGAATGGGTGAGAGGGCACTTTCTATGACAAACGTTACAATACATAAGCACCAAAGTTCTGTTACATTATAAAGTGCAGTGGAAAAGGTCCATCTCCGCTTTCTTCCCCTTTTGATGATTTCTTTGTGTTTATTTTTGCAGTTTTTTATAGCAAAACAAAGCCTGAATGGGTGAGAGAGAACTTTCTATGAGAAAAGTTACAATACATAAGCACCAAGGTTCTGTTACATTATAAAGTGCAGAGGAAAAGGTCCATCTCCGCTTTCTTCCCCTTTTGATGATTTCTTTGTGTTTATTTTTGCAGTTTTTTTATAGCAAAACAAAGCCTGAATGGGTGAGAGAGCACTTTCTATGAGAAACGTTACAATACATAAGCACCAAAGTTCTGTTACTTTATAAAGTGAAGAGGAAAAGTTACATAATGAAAGTTGCTATCAGCAAGAGAGGCAGGTTTTTGTTTTAATTTTTTGAGAAATTACTCTGCCAACAAGCAGTCCGAAAACTATAAGTTTGTTGGCTTTCAAACATAAGAGTCTGCCATTTTGCTAGGTCGTAGTCGCCTGTTGCCATGGAACTGCTGGTAATGCTATCCTAGCTGAACATCCGCCCATCATGAATACAAGAAATCCTAGAAGGGGTCCAGGATAGCCGAACCCTCGTGTCTGCAGTTCCAGGCCTACTCTACCAACAGATGTTCTTTGTTTCAAGATGTAGACTTGAGGAAGATACTATGCTAGTGGATGGGCAGTTTGTTATTTTTACTTCCAGTATTGCTGCAGCCATTGAAACATAATCATGGTCACTGTGTGAAATATCCTCTAGGAAAACTGTGCACCAAGACTGCCACCAGCGTGTGGAGGGAGCCCTGGGTGACGGCGTACCTACCAGGATTATGTTTTGTTATCATGCATGTGAGAAACATGAAGTAGGCTATGTATGTAGCGGCATGTCCTCTTCCAGCTGTCGGAAGAACGATTGATGAAGTTCAAAGGATACTGGCAGGGTCTTAGTTTCATTCTTAATGTCACTGAGCAGTCAGTGTCAGTTGGATGGTTGTCATTGTGAATTCAGCTGGTGGTATTAGATGAGTGCTGGAAGCTGAACTGCCCTGAACCTCATAGCGCCACCAGGCTATATAGTTATTAGCTTGATGTTCTCCCCATCTGCACATAAATCTCTGCTTAGGTGAAGCATGGTTTTTGGGAGAGGTTGGCTCTTTGGGGCATTTTTCAGTCTACATGGAAAGGTAAGAGGGGTCCTTCAAGTGATGGAAGATGATCATGAGTCCCTTCACGAAAATGGGTTGAATGAAGCCTGTTCTCGACGTAGGGTCTTTCCTAGCAAAAAGTAGCAATTGCTTTATGCTTTCTCTCCAGGAATGAACTGCTCAGTGGTGCCCGGTACTCTTAAGTGCTTGATTCCAAGGATTTTATTGGTATGATTTTCAGCTGTTTCTGAGCGCATCAGGAAGCTTCCAAATGTAGCAAAGACACTCGTAAGGTGCCAGACAAATCCTCGACCTCTTAGAAGTGCACAAAATGTTTTCGTAAAAAAAACTAATATATTCACATTTACATCTCTGTTGCCTCCGTGCTTTGAAAAATGGCTGAATCAGGCACTGTTTGATAAAATGATATTACAAAATACACATCAACTTTCAATCCCTCCTGATTTAAAGACTGTTTCTTAAATTGCATGTTCTTTGTTAAAGCATATAAGATATTCGATTCCAGGTACAGGCGCTGGAAGTAGGGTAGCTAGGGGTGCTGCAGCACCCCCAGAAATAATCGTGAAGGTGAATGAGCAGTAAAGATGCCTTTACATTTTGTGTTTACCTTGTCACATTTGCTGTGCCTTCAGAGACAAAGGTGAAATGTCAGGCTATGTTTTCTGACAAATGTCTGCTTATTGGGAAACTGGAGTGTACTTATATTTGTTTAACTGCAAAGTGGGAGGATTTTGTGAAAGTGATCTAGGTGACAATCTTGCTGAGGTACAGGAAACAAAAAGTTGTGGCATGTCTGTTTTTTTCTAACACACAACATTTAATGAACTATACACACATTTCAAATGATATCAGCAATTAGGAAAGCACAAATGAAGTTCTTTTTTGTAATTCTGAAGTGTGATAGAAACAAATTGTTTAATAGGATCAAAACAAATCAAGACACTACTTAGTGGTGCTCAAATGACAAATATTCACTGAAATCCAATTTCCACACATTTTCGTTTTTGCGTTATATAGTTTTTACCAAATAAAACTGCACAGATTTAGTGTTGTTTCACTTGACAATGTGCTGTCTGCAAATGACAGTATGCTACCACACCAGCGCTGCAAAATGCACCACCAGTTACATACCACACCCTTACCACTCTCTTGCTGAATAGGTGTGGCACATTTGCTTCAATTGTTTTTTTTGTATGATGCGATGAGTTCATTGATATAATATTAATGTCAGCACTCCCACTCCCAAAAATGTTCCAGCACCACTGATTCCACAAGAATGTTAAACACACCTGTGTGGTCTGTGCCTACAGTGGCATTGGGTTTTCTTTTTAACCAGGAAAGTTTTCCTTCTCTTGAATAGCATGATAACCTTCTGGATTCTGGTGCGAGGAGTACATTTTCTCCATAGATGTTTAAATGTCCCCTCTTTTGAATTAAATCAGCCATTTGCAGGCATCATCTATGCAGGGTCACTGGAATTATGCGATTGTCCGGTCGCTGCGATTTTCGCATAATTATGCACTTGCCACGTAATCTATCATCTGCTGCATATTCTGCAGATTTTAACAAAAAAAAAAATTTGTTTCTAGCTCAAACGGTTCAAAGGTTACTAAAAATGCAGCAGCATGTGTTGCCGCGCAGTGCAAGGCCCTTTGCAAAGGTTGACTGGTCACCTTTCTGTTGCTTATTGCTGTATATGGGTAATAATCCAGTACTAATGAGGTGCAGCCTAAGCCCAGTCAGTGTTAACAAGTATAAAAATGAAAAAATAATGAAGTAATACTATCACAATGTGCCGCATAATTTACTTTTTCTTCCCACATATTATCACTTCTGTCACATAATTTGTCCCTCCTCTGCCTCATAATTCCAGTGGCCGTGCATATATGAACTCAGGCTTCTCTTTTAGATATAAAAGCATCTAAGAAATGCATATAGATGTATTGACCAGTATCTGTGTTAATGAGTTTTTCATTATTAAAAATTGAGTGTGTAAACATAGCAGGTTTTCTTCCAGGTAGCCGAGTAATGAGTCTCTGGTTCCTGTTGTTGCACTTGACCTTGACGCCCAGCATCGAAGGACTCACAGCATATTGCAGGGTGCTGTGGCTGTGTGCTTTGAAAGGAAGATAGATCTTTATGCCATGCATGTTAACCCAAACTCCAGGACGCCATCATGAACCCTGCGGAGAAGCAGATGCTGTAGCTTAACAAATAACTGTTTGCCCTTCTGGTGGCTCGTTACGTTTTAAAGCTATTGTTAGCAGAACCTCCATTGTTTTAATCTGACATGTCACTATATTGTCATCACGGTATCTTATGCAAATTCATCGGACAGATTGCATGTTGGGGGTCACAATCAACACCAACATTTAGATTCTCATAAAGTTGTTTCAGCTGCACCGTAGGTCTGAGTTACACCTCCAGTTTAAAGGAGCGATCTTGACAAGATCAGTGCGTTTGCAATACAGGGTTCTTTTGACTGTCTTCCAGAGCAATCTATTTCATCAATGGTTTTTAGGTCTCGCCTACGCAGCGCGCATGCGCTGCATAGGCAAGAGACCTTTAGAAATCGCTCCAGGTTTGCAAGCAAAAACGTGCACGCGTTGCATTGCTTTAAATGGCAACGCATGCACGTTTGGCGATTCCCTTGCGGGAGCGAGCGGCGCCATGTGTTAGTAATTATCGCGCTCGCTCCCGCAAGGGAAACGCTGCCTGCTCTCGGCCGCACCTCCCACCCCCTACTTGCGCGAGGCGCGCGCGATTGTTTTTAAAGCTACCTTTCATCTAGGAAGTAGGCATAGGTGGGTATAGCATATGTGTCCCAAGGGACGCAACGGACTCTGATGGCTTAACTGTGCGCAGAAACATGTCAGAAGATACTGTAAGTTACATCCCCGGTTATTTTAACTTTGTGAGTTTAACCAGAAGAAATTAAAGTTCAACATTTTGTACGCACTTCAGTATGGGAATGATTACATGATATAAAAATGTATAAACTGAAGTGTGCTGTATCGGTAGGGGTAATTATCAAAATCGGATCTGTAGGAGCTGTATATAATTTTAAATGTTCTGCACAGATTTAAGGGGCAGGCTATTCTTATTTACTTCATTCTCTTCCCCAGCAACCCATTTTTCTTTTTAATTGCTTTGAACAGCTACATTTAAATGAATGATCAAATAATAAAACCAGGGCCAGATGAGAATTAATTCTTGTAGTTCCACCGTCTGGCATGGGTCTGACTCAGCCCTATCTGCGTAGGGCAACCCTGTTTAAAAACAAGTTCTGAAGTGGTCTTCAGATGGGCACACCACACGATTACTGCAATGCCTTTGTGTCTATGATGAGTCCACCCATTCATTAACAAGCATTGGCATAGCCAATAGGTCTCGCCTTTGGGATCTTATAAGTGTTTAGTTATTCAGCACAATATCCTTGGTGCAACAACGTCAACTGTTGCATGGATAAACACTTATAAGGTCCCAAAGGCGAGACCTATTGGCTATGCCAATGCTTGTTTGGATTGGGGGGGGGGTGTGTGGCAAAATGAAGACAAAGTAAAGAGTGCAGGAAATTTAGAAAAAAAATCTCTAGGATTACATACATTTGGGGTCAAGGGGTTGCAGCAGAGATGGGCAGTGTCATGAGAAGCGAAACGTGACAGTCAACATATGCATTTTAAAAAACTCTGCTCCAAAGAAATTGGCACCAATCACAAATGTGATAGTAAATCATCTCTGCCTTATTTAATTGGTCACAAACAGGCTGCATTTTAATAGCGTGAGATGACTTTTGTTTAAATCACTTGCGTGGATCACGTTTGACTCAATATAAGATAGCATTGAGGATAATGTGCTTGCTGCAAAGTACAGTGTTTAACATGCAGATCATAGATTTGTATTTTATGTAGATAGGTCAGTTACTGATTTGGTTGCAGACCAATGTGTTAGCGCTGCATAATTGCCCTCCACGGGGGGGGGCGTGGCTTGGCGCACGGCAAGATGGCCGCACAGTAGTGTAGCTCTGCCGGCCGCCGAATAAATCCGACCATTATCCTGCCTCTGAAGAGCCTTCCACCGGTGAAACACGTACGGACACGAAGGCTGACATCGAGGGCGTGTGAGCGGTGCGCTGGAGGCTGGTGCATCTGCCCCTGGGTCTGGCGGTGAGCTTGCCGCGTACATCGCTAGCGGCCATGATGGCGTATGCGGCCCGGAATGTGAGCGGACTTTCCTGAGCGGCGGGCCCGGATTGGGGTACAGCCGGCGGCGCTGGGACGCGCCTGGGGACCCGCGGCGCCTGCTGTTGCTGTGCGGGATTGCGGGCCTCCCGGCAGGACGTGTGGGCCCGTCGCTGGTTTGGAGTGCGGCAGCTCCGGGGTGCAATTGACGTGGAGGTGAGAGCGGCGCGATCTGCTACGCGAGGGGCCGGCTCGGGCCTGCAAGGTAGGCCTCTGGAGGAGCGATGATCGTCGGCCTGCCCCGCTGCACCGCCTCCCATAGGTAATTGGGGCCCCCAAGGCTACCGGAACTACACTTTGCCTTGCTCTAGCGGTCCAGCCATTGAACTCAGGCGGGTCACGACGGAAGGGCGCACAGCGTAAGGCTGGATCCGTGGAGTGGCTGGCTTCTTGGTGCCACGGGTGGATGACCGCCGCCCGTTAGTGGCGTGAATGACTGGAACTCCGAGCGGCCTTGACCCTCCCACACGGGGCTCGAACATTGCACTGGCCTTCTCTCCCTGTTTTGAGCCGCCGCTGGTGGCGCTCGCTGCCCCGGGCCGGGGGTGACACGCAAGGGGCCTGAGTGACATCGGAGGTGTGGGGTGGCGCCGTGTGGTGTCGTTACCCGCCCTGTGGCTTGCGGTGCCTTCATCCTATTACTCTGTGGAGAGGGAGACGGTGGTCACAACTCTACGACCACATGGGCTATGGTCGGGGATTGCGCCTGACATCACACTGTAGCCTGTGGGTGCCACTGGTATCGCGGTTGAACTGCGCCACGGCTTGCTGACTGGAGCCCGGGCTGCGGCCTCTCCATCGTGGCTGGGCGTCCACCACTGGCGACGACGCACTACCGCTGCCATACAGCGTTTACACCCTCCGTCTCCGACATGGGCAAGATGGACAAGAATCAGCCCAGGCTGACTTTTGACTTACGTAGAGGCGGTAAGTCGTCGCAGACGGCGGCATCGGACTCGGAGCTGGACTCTGCTGCTGCGGCCCCCACAGCCCTGGAAAAGTCGCTGGCAGCAATACAGGCCAGCCTACAGGCTATAGATGGTAAAATAGAGGCACTCAATGGCAGGATGGACCACTTCTCTACCAAATTGGACGAAAACGCAGCACGAATCGGGGAGGCGGAACAGAGAATATCAGATACCGAAGATGGCCTCCAACAAGTTGCTGCCAAAACTACGGACATGGCGAGGCTGCTGGCTGTCATACAGGCGAAAAATGAAGACATCGAAGCGCGCTCTAGGCGCAACAATGTGCGCATTTTGGGCCTGCCGGAATCCACGAATGTGGGTCGGCTGGAGGATTATGTCGAGACTCTCATCCGGGAGGTGTGTGGGGCTGGGCAGCTCTCCGCCATGTTCGCCGTGGAGCGGGCTCACAGATCGCTGGCGGCGCGCCCGCCGCCCGGGGCCCCCCCCAGACCGATCATTGCCCGCCTATTGAATTTCAGAGATAGGGACACTATATTGCGCATCACTCGTCAGCAAGGCAAGACTACCTATCAGGGCAATGTGCTATCGTTTTTCCGGACTTTACTGCTACAGTGCAGGCGGCGCGAAAGGAATTCCAAGGGGTCAAGAAGCTCCTACTGAAGGAGCAAGTTCCATATGCCATGCTATATCCAGCGCGCCTGCGCATAGGGCTCGACGACAAAGCCAGGATCTTCACGACTCCCAAACAGGCAATGGACTATGCCAAATCTTTGCGACGCCCACAAACTTCTACAACCACCACGTCTGATGTGGACGACTGAGGGACATGTTTGTCTTCCTGTTGTTGCCTGTATGACCAACTGTTGATGTCACCCCATCCGAGGCTGTCATATGGGCATAATGTTGTGCTGTGTTGTTGCTTTGCTGGCCTGGGAGGGCAGTGGTGGGATATTGCTGGTGTTGGTCTACTGGAGAGATGTGTTTGTTGGATACCGAATCTGGGGGATGGGGCCACGGCCACATGTTTTGCCCTGTGGCTATAGGCGGTATGATACCATCCCCGCACATCAGGCTGGCGACCTTAATATAAGAAGGGCGGTTCAGCCCCGACTCCGCGCTCTTACATCAAGTATTTGTGTCCCGATTGTCATCCTGTATGATTACACTGTTGGACCCGACTGGGTGGCTTGGAGTGAGGAGAACATATCCTTGCATCGGCGGCCCCCTCCCGACCTCACCAGGGAGTGGATTTTGCCACCACGTCCCCAAATGGGTATCCCCCACACAAAGGTTCACAATAATTTGTTTTTGTTGGGTATGTTCAAGTTAATGGGAGTTGTCTTTGGCAAGATGGGGTTGCTAAAGTGGGTGGGGGTGGGGACGGGTTTCCTTTTTTTTGTTTGAAGGTACTGAGATCAGAAGTAAGGTGGCAAATGGCATGCTTCTCAATGTAAGTGAAAATGATGTACGGTACGGCGTTCGCGGTGTGCTGAATGTGCTTAGGTCTGGACATGGGTGAGACATATAAATGCTTGACATGGAATATACGTGGGCTTAACACTCCCAAGAAGGTCCGCCAAGTGTTGGCGTACTTAGATAGACACGCTGTGCAAGTCGCGCTATTGCAGGAATCGCACCTAAGTAAACAGACGGAGAATAGGGTGGCACAAAAATGGGCAACCTTCAAGCTGGCGTCCTCATACTCCAATTATGCTAGGGGGGTGCTTGTCCTTATCAAAAGGGGTGTTGCGTTTCGGCCCATACACACATGCACAGACGCAGAGGGTCGCTGGGCAATGGTACAGGGCAAATTAGGGATGACTATTGTAACAATTATTAACATGTATGGTCCGGTGGTGGATGACCCGACACCGTTTCTCAACATGCTCAAGGTGCTGCGATCGTGGCCTGAATCGGCGGTCCTGTGGGGGCGACTTGAATACTCATCTTAACCCACAAGTGGACAAATCCAATCCGTCAGGTGCGCGCACTGTTAAAGTGGCCCGCTGTGTTCTAGACGCCATGGCAGAAATGGGTCTGGTGGATGTTTGGCGCAGGCGTCATCCAGAAGCTTTAGAGGGTACGCATATCACCCCTGCACATAATAGCTGGTCTAGGCTCGACTACTGGCTGCTGAGCGAGGAGGCTAATGGTTGGGCCACCCGAGTGTATATACTTCCGCGCACACTATCTGACCATAACCCTGTGGGCGTGGATGTCTGCATCCCCGCGAATCCACGTAGACCTTTCACTTGGCGATTTCGGGCTGAGGCATTACTGGATCCGGTATACAGTGAGGCCATCAGAGCAGCTATTGGGCAATATTTCGATCTAAATGTGGGCTCGGTGGATAGACAGGCCACTCTCTGGGAGGCTTTTAAGGTGACAATACGGGGGGTGTGTATTGGTACCGCGGCAGGGATTCTTAGAGACATCAGGGGGCAACTGACGAAAACGGAAAAGGCTTTGGGGGAACTGGAGAGTAACTATCAGACCTCGCCAGATGCGGATACTCTGGTTCGTATACAGGAGTTGGTGGCAGAATACAACACGTTGGCTGACACAGAGGCAAAATATATATCACGGCGGCATGTGGCTCGAGCTTATGGGGAGGGTGGACGACCCGGGAGGAGCCTGGTTTCTAGGCTGCGATTCAGGACTGAACATCGCCCGATAGACCACATAGTGGACTCACGTGGCGAGGCACATTTCACCCCCCGCAATAGTTGCGCAATTCAAACAATTCTATTCGGATATCTACACCACGCGTGGCGCAATGGCCGAGGAGACACTGGATGAATATCTATCTGACACGGCCTGTGCGTGGCTGTCAGATGCCCACAGGGAGTTTCTGAGTCAGCCTATAGATGAGATTGCCGTGAGGGATGCTATTCGCTCTCTTCCTAACAATAAGGCTCCTGGGCCGGATGGCCTAACGGCCGAATTCTACAAGGCCTATACAGATCTACTTGTACCCCACTTGCTTGAAATGTATGCAGAGGCACATGAATCCGGGATCCTTCCGCCTTCCCTTCGACAGGCCCTGATTATCACTCTTCTTAAAAAGATAAATTGCCCACGCAGTGTGAGTCCTATCGCCCCCTATCACTAATAAATCTGGATGCGAAAATACTGGCAAAAATACTGGCCACAAAAATCCAACCTCTGATGCCTCTTCTTGTCCTCCCGGACCAGTCCGGGTTTATCCCGGAGCGCTCCACCTCTCACAACCTGCGCACCATTTTTGCAATGTTCCACGTCCTTAACCCTGAGGTATCTGCAGCTGCTGTCATGCTTGACGCGGCAAAAGCATTCGACTCGATAGAATGGGAGTACATGTTGTGTATTTTACATAGAATGGGCTTCCCACCTATATTGACGCGCTGGATACAGGTCCTGTATACGGATGCGTCAGCGAGGATGCGGGTGGGTGGCCATACCTCAGAGCCTTTTAATATAGAACGCGGTACCAGGCAGGGTTGCCCCCTGTCACCACTTCTGTTTGCCCTTGTGCTAGAGCCCCTAGCGTGCAAAATCCGACAGAGACACAGAGCGGCTGCTCTCAATTTTAATCACCGACCGGTCGGTATTTCCATGTACTGCGGATGACATGGTTCTGTTTATCCGTGATCCTCAACTTCACCTGTCCCCTATCATCCGGGAATACATCAGGTTTGGCCTCTTCTCTGGACTCCTAATCAACTGGGAAAAGTCGGTTATTATCCCTTTGACGTCGGTCACGTCTCCGCCTCAGTTGGAATATCCTCTGGTGTGGACTGCGGACCCGGTCAAGTACCTGGGGGTCTGGGTGCATCGCGACCCTGACGTCGTGATCAGAGAAAACTACGGCCCAGCCTATGACGCCTTGGTGCAGCGGGTGGATAGGTGGTCCCGGCTCCCGCTGTCTCTTGCGGATCGAATCGCAGTCATCAAAATGGCGATCCTGCCGCGGTTCCTGTACCTGTTTTGTAATATTCCGGTCAAACTCACCAAACAATTTTTCAAAACAGTGCAAACCCAGCTGTTGAGACTGGTGTGGGGAGATAAGCAGCCCAGAATCAGCTGGCATACCCTGACGCTTGCTTACGAAAAAGGGGGGTTTGCTGCTCCTGATTTATACGTGTATTATCTTAGCGCACAAGCCCAGTATGCCTACTACTGGTTCCGGACGCATGATTGCATTCCGCATGTTGCAGTGGAGGACGGGGATGCACACCCCGTGCCGCTGGGGGTATCCTCACGCACACTCGCCGGCATACTCCCAGGTCTGAGATTAACACCATTGACACCACTATTGCAGCTTGGCAGGCGATTGGCGGGCGCGCACATAAGCTTCCGCTATATGCTCCTGCTCTTCCCCTTGCCGGACATGCGGCCTTGTCTGTAGCGCGGGAACAGGGGCCGATAACAGCTTTAAAAGAGGCCGGAATCACACATATGAGAGACCTTTTCCCGGGGGAAGTTGCATCACTGAGGAGGGGCTGGAGTACATTCAAAATCCTACATTCCTGTTCCAATACTCTTGCCATCGCCTAAAGCGTGCACTTCGGGCCCATTATCCTGGTTTCCCCGCTGAACCCGCCGCACTCACATCACTTCAATTATTGTTGGTAGCCCCCACAAGGAAAAAGCTGGTAACTAAATTATATAAGGAGGTGCAGGATGAAACGGTGCGTGTGCCTGATCGCAGTTTGGAGAGGTGGAACATGATAGTGACCCCTCCGATTACTTTGAAAGAATGGGAACAGATTTGTATGTTGACTGGTCGTCTCACGCCAAATGGTAATCTCCGGGTAATTCATTTTAAATTCATCCACCAAGTCTATCACACCCCTGCTAAATTATATCGTATGGGCCTCAGAGACTCAGACCGCTGTAAACGCTGTGGTCAGGGAGTGCTGATTTTATTCACCTTGCGTGGCAATGTGCCCCTGTGTTTAAATATTGGGAAATAGTTGTTGCACGCATACACACCATGACGGGCATTGAATTACAGTGTACACCCCTGGAGTGTCTCCTTGGCTTCGTCCCCCAGCTGAAGGCCACCGTGCGCAAGTTTGTTGGACTGGCACTCTTGCTCGCCAAGAGGCGGATTATGTTCACGTGGGAAAGCAGGTATGCCCCGAAGATTGTTGAATGGATGAAAGACCTGATTTACTGCCGTGAACAATTAGAGCTATATGCTGAGGATTTGCCGGTCACATCCAGACCTTCTGATATTTGGGCTCCTCTCCGAGAATATTTGCTACTCCAGACTCATGTCGAGACTGAGTAATGTTGATTGATGATTTGTAAATAGTGTGTTTTTTTTTTTTTTTTTTTTTTTTTGTATTGCCCAGAATGCTTGTATTGCATCGCCGGAGCGGGCTGCTTCAGTGCATCTATTAGGACATTTGATTATTATCTGTACCTTTGGATGTGTTTTCTTTGTTCTTGATTTTTTTTTGTTTGTTTTTTTTTCTTTTGTTTAAGGATTGCAGAATATATTGCTTAAAGTTGCCAGTACGCTGTATGGTATTGAAAACCTTAATAAACAGATTTAAAAAAAAAAATAATTGCCCTCCACGGCACCGGACCAGCATACCTGAACATCCGACTCAAATTCCACGCACCCCAAAGGACCCTACGATCAGCCCAGCTCTCCTACGCCGTGGTCCCCCGCACCAGAAAGACCAGATCGGGAGGCCGCTCCTTCTTCCTCGCGGCCAAAGCATGGAACGCCCTTCCGCTCCACCTCAGACAGACAACATCGCTCCCCATCTTCGCAAGAAACCTCAAAACCTGGCTCTTCGACAGACCCCTCCTTGATGGATGGAACCTGCACCCCCCCACCCCTAGCGCCTTGAGACCCTTACGGGTGAGTAGTTGCGCTTTAACAAACCCCTGATTGATTGATTGATTGATTCGTGTAACTACTCATATTGACATGCACATCTGAAATTCTTATAGTGCATGCATCTAGAGCTTGGAAACATCACAAAACCTGCCTTCAGATCGGTTATTTCTTATGCACTTGTTAAGTCTTTGCTTCCTCCAAGGTATTGCCTTCGAGGTGTGAAAGCTCAAGCTACTTCCTACCCAGGATGAGTCTCCAAATTAAGGCGGGCTGATGGGCCTGTAGGTGAAGCATTTGTGATGGGTTCCGCTGGGACTGAAAACAAGAGGCCTCCATCACCGTCTGCAGGTTACTGTTCTGAATGGAAAGCACATGAAGTGCAGGCACTGCTGAAGGTGATCCAGTGCCAACAAATGGTACTGGGACCAGCGGCTCCTCCGCTAAGGCGGAGGAGCGTCGCCCCACTGGTCTGTGATCAGTTCAAAAGGGAAAAATAGAATGATAATAACGCAAAGCTATTATCATTTTATTTTTCCATTCTGGCTCAGCTGGTTTACATTTTAGGTGCAGGGCGTGGCTGGGTTGTCACAGGAGCAGGGGGAGGAGTGGTGAGCACTCTCTTAAGTGCTCATGTCGGTTTGGCTGGCTGTCTTGGGCTGGCCAAACAGTCATGAGCACTTAGCATGTTCTCTAACCGGCTGTATTGCACAGCCTGGGTGGAGAACATGCACAGGCTCCCAGTCCCTGTCTGAGCGCCGAACCATGGCGCTCAGACCAATCATGCCGCTGCTGTCATGCTGGTGACCGCAGCGTCGTGATTGGCTAGGGGAGTCTGGGAGCCGGTGTGCTTCCTCCTTCTTGTATCGACCGAAGAGGACCAAGAGGCGGCGGCCGGCAGCAGGTGAGTGATTTTATTTTTCCATCCCCCCCTCCTCCCCGCCACCCCTGTTAAGTAGCAGCTACCACTGACCGGGACATAGGCACCATATCCGTTGGCCCTGGGGTCCGCATTTGACTCCCTAATAGTTGCCTGCCTGATCTGGAATCCAGTTGGATCCCTCGCTTTTGCAGCACTGGAAGCAAGAGTTAAGTGTTTACTTAAAAAAAAGAAAACGAACATGGGTAGATAAGGAAGAATTATAATAATGTTACCATCCTAGTGCATGTTCTGCATTTTTACCTTTTAACATCTCCAACTTCCCTAACCCCCAAACTCATCCTCCCACTAAAACAGAAATTATTTGTATTATAGAGCCAGTAAATTCGGTATTTTATGTATTGACTCTTAAACTAGGCCACCCACCTACATAAATTGGTGGTTGTGCATCCAAAAATAGACATGTTTGAAGTGTGTCTGGAATGTGCCTGAGTATGCCAACCATTCCTTGGCCACCGCTGCCATTTTAGGGTTTGGCCATTTGCGATTGCTAGAAGCCTTGTCAAGTTGTTTCCTGGCAGTTTCATGAAAAGGAAGGAGGTGTAGGATAAACACGACACATTTTGGGATTGGAATTTATGAATGCTGTTCGATGTGTTCCCCAGACGCTGAGGTTTGCTGAAGAAGCTGTGTAAACACCCTTTTCCTGCTTTAACTCTGCGCATAAACCCAATTTCAGTTTTGCATTTTTTAAGAAATTACTTAAACGACACATAAGCGACCTGGAATCATCAGAAACTTTAAAAAAAAAAATGAAATTGAGTTTCAACATTAGTCATAAACACATAAGAGAAACCTGTGCCTATTGGTCACGAATTGTATATTATATCATTGCTAAATATAGTAATACACATGCAATATTCACAATATTTCACCTATCCGGCATTTATAATGGGATGTGCACTTGCCATACGTCAGTTTGACATAGCCATCTTTGGGCTCCCTCCCTAGACTGCGGGTGACCAGGTTAGCGTCAGCTCAGCTTTCCTCATGCGGTATTTGTTGCAACTCTGTTGGTAAGAGATTACATGGCAAGTGGACTTGTGTGTAGCAGTCCGCCGGTCTGTTTCCTTTTTGTAGTTAATCTCTTGCTGATATTCAACTCTTGCTGTTGTCAGTCGGATTACCCTGTGAGATTCTGTTTGGAGTTGGCCGGCATGTACTCTGTGTGGCATGCCTTTATTTTGCAGATGAGAGCGCGTGCGTCTCCCCCTTGTGACGTTGCCCTTTCTTTAAAGTCCTTACCGGATTTACCCTTCCTATATAGTTACTCTTGTTGCACCCCTGTGTAAATGCCATGACTGGAAGAGATGCTGGCCAGGAATTCACTGTCCTTGGGCCTCTAAGTGTATTGTGATACCACTGACATCATCAGTGTTTGCCCCTAGGGTATAAAGGATCAAGAGAGTTCAGGGTTTCTATGGGTGCCATGGTGGCAGCAGGGTGGTTTCGTCTCTGTGCCAAAACATCCAATCAGGCAGAACCTTACTGATGCTGTGAGACAAGTCTAGCCAACAATGTTATTTTGTCCAAAGATCTTCCGCAAACAAGTGCAATGCTATTTATGGACCAGACTGCTGGCTTCGAAAAGACATGGAGCTTAGCTTGTCCAGGATTGAAAATACATAGCGCAGTTACAAGAGTTGTAAACTTCAATGAAGGTTTTAATTATGGCAGAAGGATCCTTTATGTTACCTTCTTTATAGAGTCTGTATCAACCCTCAGGTGGCATCAGAGTGCTGCACTTTCAGTTAGGAATTCTGTTGGAAACAGTTCCTGAATTATTGTGTAGAAAGTCCAAAATGTTGCCAGAAGGCAGGCAGATTACTTTTGGAATTTTTTCAGTGTAACTGCGGCGAAGAATACCTCTAACCGTAGGTACTCAGGTTGTGGTGACATTCGAGTTTATAAATCAAGTAGATAATTAACAGCATTATACTGGTCGATTTGGAGCAGACATTTTGAGACTAGAATTTTTTTTAACTTTTTTTATGGATTTGAAAGGGCGTTGGAAAAAATGAGTATGCAAAGTAACTTGGGGACCATGTAGGCTGGAAATGGGCAGAATTTGGTGAGGCCGGTGGTCCTTGTGTGCTGTCAAATCCAAGTATGTTCTTGTATTCTGTTTTCCTGCTGTACGGGAATCGGATACAACATAACTGTACTTTTTGTCCCCTATTGCACATGACTGGTACCAAAGAACTGAGTTCATAGTTATGTGAATGGATCATAGACACTCATAATTGAATGAAAAGACCTAGATAAAATATTTACTAACACGTCGCTGTAATGCATGTGTTTTTGTGGAGCATGGCCTTAGGATCTGGGACTTGATGTATCTGTGAATTACCACCGGCTAAGTGTGGATCTCCACATACGATGAGGGGCCTAGGTGATCCTCATTTCAATAAGTGGAAATATAGGGTGATAATTAAGTTAGTAGTGTGCCATGACTTGCAGAGGCAGGTGCGTGAGTGCTGACTGGAAAGATTTCCTCATGACGCTCCCAGGTTTTATTCACAACACCAGTGGGGGTTAGTGCAGCTGCCTGTAGGACTAGACACGGTTAGTAGTGTCTGGATGAAGAGTCTGCGGAGGGATGTTGAATATAATTTGCGAAAAGGTTTCCATCAAGGCAGGATAGAGACTGGGGAAATTGTGGGTGTTTATAATGGCTACAGTAAATGAGTGAGATGATTGAGAGCCCTCTTCTGAGAATTTAAAAATTTCTCAATAACCCCCAGAGGGCATCTGGGCTCTCAAATACCAGCACGATTGTTACTCAGCTCTGTGGCACAACATGTCATAACATCTGGGTGGTTGCTTTTACTTAAATAGATGTTAGGAAATCAACTCATACCAGCTCATTACTTACTGGTAATCATTATTACTCAAAGTCCAAGGTTTCCTTGTGACTTTTCTTCCTAAGTGAGGGGCAACCCCGCAGGAATGGATGGCAGGCTTGCTTTGCATGCCACCTCTTCGGGGATAGTCCACTGGCTGGGCTTGAGCGGAGTGCAGGCGCGCACAGCAGGGGAATTCTGGGAAGTTTTGTTCTCCAGCATTCCCAATGCCACTGGATTCCCAAATCCAAATGATCAGTTACCACATGTTCCACTCTGCAGTAACACAGCGCAGTTGAGGAGACCCGGCAGATCCTCGCCCTGTGAGTTGGATCCCGGAGCTGCAGGCCATGTTCTGTGGTGCAGATCCTGGGTCCTCTATATCGCTGCTGATCTGTCCAGGAAGCACAAGAATTGCGAGGAGACCAGGCTGTATTCTACAGACTCTTAAGGCAGGAAGTAGGTGGCTGCTCTGCAGATCTGAAAGGCTCAGCAGGCTGCCACAGTGTACTCAACTATAAGGCTGTTACACAAGCAAGGTACTGGGGCTGAGGTGGGGGTGGTGTGGTAGCAACAACGGTGCACAGTGTAAGTGTTAGGGGTTGCAGTGGACAGCAGGGCTTTTTTTGAAAAGTAAACCAATGCAAAGGTTTGTGCCTGTTACATAAAAAAGGAAAAAAAAGTCTGAGAAGGCGGACAATAAATTTACTGGTGAGTTGAGCACATGCCTCAACTCCAAATTCAGTAAAAAACCCAAGAGGTATAGATTTTGCTGAAGCCATTTTTGTCTTATCTGCAAGACATAGTTTCCAATGACAGTAAGCAGTTTAGCGGATTATTGCACATGCTGCAGAGAAAGAGAGTGAAATAGAGAGGTAAAGACAGAGACTCACACACAGACCAACCTCGGGTTGTTTTTATTTTTTGTTAGTAATTTGATATATTGTGAACCTGGGAGATCTTTACAGAGGGCATTTTATGTCAGCAGGGGAGTCTCAAACCTGGTGTTGTACATAGAGCCGTTCTGTGTGTATGTTGTCTGCGTGCACCCAGATTACAAACAACCGAATGGGATGAGAAGGTGGGGTTTGCAACAAGTTAGTGGGACATTAGCTTTTATAGGATACTGGATATAAATTCCACACATGTAAAAATGGGGAGACGGCAATTAGCCCACAAAGGTGCCTGAACCCACAATATGATTTCAGTTCTACAGGATCCAGGTTCAAAATGACTACATTTTTATATGGTAGTAATATATGTGGCTGATTGACTTGGGAGCACTCTGAGCATGTAGAGTATTAGCATCTTTCAGAGGGGGCTGGCCTCACACATATGATATGGTCGTGTCCAATGCTGCGTGGGTTTTGGGACGCGGTCAGACATCTTGTTGGAACGGCCACACACTGCGAGGTGAAAAACACTGTGGAGGAATGTATTCTAGGGCTGCACAAACACGTGTCCAAGCATAAAGTACAGTATCGTTTTATAGACTTGGCGCTCATTTTAGCGATACGGGCCATCACTATGCGCTGGAAGTCAAAGAAGCCCCCTACGGAACATGCCTGGTATAGTGAACTGCTCCGGTGGGGCAGTGCGGAGAGTGCCGCCATACGTAGGGAGGAGCTCAGGGGCCTAAGTAAAGTCCCAATAGCATTAGAATGGGATGTAATACTGGAAGCACTCAAAACAGTGGACATAGAACAATACAATACCTCAAGCGCAACCCAATAGACAATACGTGGAGGAGATTTAGTCCCCGAACGCCATGAACCAAGATATATGTTTGGTAGTACGAGGTTTTACTAAGAAGCCGCACAGACCCATGCGGAACACATATAGGCTGTACGATGGTGCATAGGACTGGAGGGTGGGAGGGAGGGGGTATTTAGGAATGGGGTTTGTATATAGTTCTTTTTGAGATATAACAATTAGAAGCCTGCACAAGAGACAGGCTTGGGTACATAATTTTGACACTGGGAGTTACGTAATACAAAGGGCCAACTCAGGCGACATGTGTACACATAGACGATTATAGATCTAAATAATTTTACGATGGTATATACGTGTCGGTTATTGAGAATCGTTATATAATGTATTTCACATATGTAAACTGCATAACGATGATGTAGACCTCTTACAACAATGATGCGATGTAATGAAAAACAAAAAATCAATAAAAATTATGTTTAAAAAAAAAAAAAAAAGAGTATTAGCATCTTTCCTGTTCTCCCACTTAAGTCTTTAACAATAAAAATGTACCTTAAAGCTTAATTTTTTTTTTTTTTTTTAATTTAGATGAAAAAGGGTTTTGAATGGGATAGCTGGGAAGAGTAAACGTGCGTTGGGGACTCTCTAAGCATTTCCTGCTGCACCTAATGAAATCTACCAAGCATGGGCAATGCCATTCATTGTGGCTTTTGAAAATTGAAACGCTGTTTAGCCTTGATTATTGCGCATTAAAG
This sequence comes from Calotriton arnoldi, assembly GCA_963921515.1. Taxonomy (NCBI): domain Eukaryota; kingdom Metazoa; phylum Chordata; class Amphibia; order Caudata; family Salamandridae; genus Calotriton; species Calotriton arnoldi. The sequence goes on from CAWUFW010001139.1 coordinate 2,034,791, forward strand.
TTAGCACATGATTGGCAGTAGTAGATGTGAATTGCCCACATATATTAAGGCGTGCACGGCTGCTACCTACAGATGCTGTACCTGGCTGGTATTCATAATGTAGCTTGAAGAATACCTTTTCACAGTCCAAATGATTGCCTCAGTTGTGGGTGGCAATGTCAGAGAGCAGTGTGTTGGGTCAATGGTGGAGGGAGAACAAGTCAGGGTTCAGGTCCGAGATATGCATGGCACAGGGGGATAGCACACCTGCCAACTCAGACAGTGTTAACACGCCACACGGTGTTGCACGTCTTCATATGGTTACCCAATGAAGAAGCAATGTCACATGGTGAGCTGGAAACTCCTGCCCGGGGTTGGTCTTAAGCCCATATGTGAAGGCGCTGCACTGCAGCGATCCATTAAGGCTTCTCAAGCAGCCTCCCATGTCCTGTGGTTATACCAGGGTGCTTCAGAAGACTTTGTCTGTGTTTTGGGGGCTGGTTATGAGAGGGTGTTATGGTTGTGTACGGCACACAGACCCTCCCCCCTTCCTGCCTCTTCCCCCACCATGGCTGTTGATCTGTGGTGGGCCAGGGCTACACCACGTTCTCCAAGCCACACCCCCATCATGGACCCTCATTTTCTTTCTCATGGTTGCCATGTCTTGGCACTGCTATCCTGGGGTGGGGAGCAGTGCACGGTCCAATCGGCAGGTAGCAGCACAGGATCAATGGGGAAGGGATCACTTAAGTTGGCTTCTTTGCATAACATCCAGGTACGGGCACAGAGGCTGATGAAGCCTTTCTGCCCTTGAGGTGATGTGGTGATTTCAAATCACCGCATGAGGCGCACATAGTATTGTTCAGTGTTATTGCCACTTCCCCTCTTGCACTTAGTTCCCAGCGTTTACGCTAAATGTACTGTCAAGAGAATTCAGAGGGTGCTGAAAGCAAGCTAGCCATGGGGTGGGCAGCATTCGCCTGTCTTCTGTGTACTTGGAATCGTGCTGGGACCTTAGTGAGAAATCAATAGCTGAGAGAACCCCTGTGGTGGGAAGGAAATACCAATAAACCACAAAATTGTCTTTTGCACCCTTTTGAACTCCCTTTCATACTTATCCGACCTCGTGCCACAATCGGTTCTGACCTTTATTATTTAGTATTAATACCCAGACTTGTTTTTTAACTCTGGTGATTGGACAGTTGCCCTGCAGTATATCAGCGTAAGTGTAATCTGTTTAAGGAGAATTAAGAAGGAAAGACACAGCCCTTATTGCTCTTAAGTTTCTCTCAAAAGCCCATCTGTACTTAGTATTGTCGTATCGTCTACTGCTGACTCTTTTTAGTAGTTGTTTCTTGTTGTTTTTTTCTTACATACACATTAACAACATTTCTGTCAGTGTGTGTTTATTTTTCTCATTACAGTCTATCTACCACAGTGGTTTTGTTAGCCCAGCAGGGTAATAAACTAGGAAGGGGAGGTGGTCCTATTGTTCGGTTGTGCAGTCTAAAGTGTCAGTACGTTTTTGACAACCACAGGCCCTGGACTTTATGTTAAAAAAAAAAAATGTACTGAATTAAACATAGAGAAGTGTGTTGTTGTTTACATCGCAAAAACGCTAGCATTTATTGATGTGTTAATTGCCAGATTCCATTTTTAGTAGGGTGGGCAGAAAACCCAGGACCAATTCACTAATATTTTGCTGCTGGTAGGTTTTGATATACTCCTATAGTACTGCCTGCTTATGCCTACATTCCAAGAGCAAGCCAGGAGTCCTACTAGAGTAAATCATATTCAAAACTTAGAGTATCGGGCCGCCAGACTTCCTATTGATTCGTGATTTGTTGTTGTTAGTGGGTTTGTTTTTAGTTCTCAACATTATGTAACATAGATAAAACTGTTGATTCATTCACTGAATTTCAACGCTCTCAGGCCCGTTTGCTTCACGTGGTCTGCTCGCTAGATTGTATTGTATTGTAATTGCATTTGTATAGCGCTTACTACCCCTGACGAGGCGTCGAAGCACTTTTTCGGCGAGTAGCACGCTACTCCGGGACCCATAGAGGATTAGTGTTGAATTAGTATAGTGAAACATGCAAGTAAATTTTAAGTGGTGGATATGTTAGTCAGTTATTTGGATTCAGAAGGATAGCGGAGGGATAGAAGAGGGAAAAAAGGTTTGCATATATATAGCGCTTCTAACCCCTGATGGGGTGTTGAATTGCTTTTTTTTTTTTTTGGGCGAGTAGCACGCTACTCCGGAAACCCATAAAGGATTAGTGGTGAATTAGTATGGTGAAATATGAAAGTAATTTGAGTGGTGGATATGTTAGTCAGTTATTTGGAGTGAGAAGGATAGTGGAGGGATAGAAGGGAAAGAAAGGTTTGCATTCATATAGCGCCTGTTACCCCTGGTGGGTGTTGAAGCGCTTTGTTGGCGAGTAGCACGCTACTCTGGAACCCATAAAGGATTCATTCATATAGCGCCTGTTACCCCTGGTGGGTGTTGAAGCGCTTTGTTGGCGAGTAGCACGCTACTCTGGAACCCATAAAGGATTAGTGGTGAATTAGTATAGTGGAATATGGAATTAGTGAAGTGAACATGCTAGTCTGTTATTTTGATTGAAAAGGATAGTTGTGGGATAGAAGAGTGAAGGATTTCTTTTTGTAGGTCATAGCAGTAGGAGGAGGCTTTTTGATGAGTAAAAAGGGTTTTTGGAGGGGAAGAGTCAGAGGGAAGAGTTTAGAAAGGTTTGTCTTGGGCATTGGTACAGTAAAGGAGGTGTCAGAAGATACAAGGAGGGGTAGAGTAGGAGAGAGTCAAGAAAGGGTTATTTTGGGGAACATAGTAGTGGTATGGCGTTTGCGATAAATGAGAGAGTGGGTGTAGAGGATATAGTGATAGATGTATAGGGTGAGATAGGGTAGTGAATTGGAAAAAGTAGTAGAAAGAAGTTTGAGATGAGTCAAAAAGTTGGGCTAGAAGATATATTGAGGGAAGTATAGGCTGAGAAATAGGGTAGTGCATTGGAAATGCTAAATTAGAAGAAAGTGATAAATATATAGATCCATAAGTACATTGAGAGTATATAGATGCATAAAGGAGGTAAGTATATGCAGATTAAAAATATTGATAGAGGTAGCGGATGTGAAATAGGGTAGTGCATTAGATATGCTTTTTCAGGAGAAAAGTAATAGACACATTAATTAATGGGAAGATGGGCAGCATTCCTGGCCCTGGCCCGTCTCGAACAGGCTCAAACAGGCACTCACCCTTGTCTTCTCCACCCTTAACAGGCTCAAACAGGCACTCACCCTTGTCTTCTCCACCCTTAACAGGCTCAAACAGGCACTCACCCTTGTCCTCTCTGCCCTTAGCCTCGACGCCCGGGCTGAGACGCCCTAACCCTGGCCTTTGATACCCCTAGTAATCAGGTGACCCCGTCAGCCAATGGGAACCCTAGCCCTAATACTATCCAATCACAACACTAGCCCTAAAAGCTAGAACCAATAGGAGATCAGGACCTTACAGCCAATCTTAGCCCTACTCCAAGCATCCAATCAGTTCAAAAAACCCTGATCTCTGTCCAATAGAGGCCCTAGCCCTACCAGTAGTCCCAACCCTAGTCCAAGCAACCAATGGGACGGGAAGCCCTAGTCACTACTTCCAATAGAAAGCCTAACCCTACTCTTAGTCCCACACCTAGTCCAGCAACCAATAACACCAGAAGCCCTAATCGCTACTTCCAATTAAAGGCCTAACCCTAGTCCTAGTTCCACCTTAGTCCCAACAACCAATAAAACAGGAAGCCCTAGTCCCTGCTTCCAATAGAAATCATAACCCTAGCCCTAGTCCCAACCCTACATTGATTGAATCACAGATCCAGAAACCAATCAGAACCCTCAAATACCCAACCAATGAGGACACTAACTCAAACCAATAGAAACATCAGATACAACCACCAATCAGTGTATACATGTAGCAGCCACTAGCAGACTATATAAGGTCCCAGCAACCTCAGACAAGGTTTGCTGCCCAGGAGTTGGAAGCTGCTTCTCCTGTCCAGAATCTCCTAGGAGACAGACAGGCTCAATCCACACTTTGGATTTCTGCAGGTAAAGGCCTCACAAACTTGAAATCTAACAATACTGTTTGAATACAACTTTACTCCCTCTCCTGGCCAAAAACGAAGTGCACAGTCCCTATTAAACACAGTTTAAACAGCTCACAGAAGCACCCTCTGATGTAGAAAATCCCTGTTGCTGGAGGGGGAGGCAGGGGGGGGGCTGGTTTCACTGGCTTGATAACACAAAATGGTGGCTGGGGGTGCACTGTTTAACATACAGGTCTTAGCACAGAGCAAAGGAGAAATTTGGAGGGAAAACTGAATAGTCACCAGGATGAGAGCGACAAACTACAGAGTTTGGACTGCAAATCCCACAATTCAACACGTTAAATGGAAGCAATCATGGGCAGGAAAACCACAAGTTTAACACACAAAACAGGTGATAAAATATACAATCACAGATGGTTATTTTCTGCTTCTATTGATCTCCGATAGATGTCAAGCCCAGGAAACATTGCTTCTGTCAATTTGGCTCTCTGACACCTCTTGTGCCATTTGTCTTTGGGAAGTACTGACAATCCGCAATTAAAAAGTGGATTCTATAGGGTAGACTCTAGCTCTTCTGACCGCATAGTCAATCTGAGTTTGCCAGCATTCCTTGCTAACCCATTTACCCCGCTGAAAGTTCATGAATTAATCAGTCCGTGCATAAGAATAAAGTATACTGCACAAAATATTCTCATTATTCTAGTACAGGAATTACAATATTTTAGAGCTTCTTCTGTTTTGTGCTAGTCCAAATTCTGATAGTGAGTGAGTTTCTAGACAAGGTCTCACCTGGGTTATAATGGTGTGATCCTTGGTGTTCACTGACAAACCAAAAATGGATAGGCAGAGGAGGATTTTTTGAATCTGCAGAAGAAATCTTCTAAAGGTCTCGGCTGCCTTGGATCCATGTGTAGGACTTGTTCGAGCCACAACTGGCGCTTGATTCCAACCTGCACCCACATGCCCTGTGCGCATGAACTGCAGGACAGGACTGTGAGTTTGTTTTCTAATGCCTCCGGCATTTTCAGAGTTTTGTACAGCAACGAAGTTGGGGCTGTCCATTTCAGAGGTCTGAAACCAAGACATAGAGTGCAGTGCCCACCAATACTGAGGTGTGAGAAAATGAGGTGAAGTGTTAGTAACTTGAAAGTCTATAAGTGGAAGGCATCAGTCAGTCAAGGTTGATGAACTTTCTATATGTCTGAGTAATGTGGTGATCGGGATGTGCTGGATACCACCTAAGCTTGAGCCTAATTTTCTCAACATGACAATGAATCATCTCATCATTCTCACCACATGATCATGAGTAAGAAACAGTGTACACTTATGGAGCCTACATCTCTATTGTCAAGGTTTGGGGGATTTGTTTTGTTTGTGCACATTGGCATTTTGGGCAATTTTCCACTTTCCTGTTGACTATAGCCAGTGATCATACACATTTACCCTACCTTCTCACTTACGAGGTGGAAGAATGGAAGGACTCCCTTAGATTGGAGAGCGAGTTGGCTGCTCTTCTAGCTTTTCCGTGGAGGCACAAGCAAATTGGTGCCGTAGTTTTTGCAATTGTAATTTTACAAGTAACCAAATGGACACGGTACACCAGTGGGTGCTCCTTTGAAATCCCCAAGCTCATTTCACATATTTACAAGCATCGACCACCAGCTGATGATGGTATTGAACTGGTGTACTTAGGCGTCAAAGGCTCATCACTCGGTGGCAGTTTGTCAAGCCACTGTCTTCCCAGTAGTCGCAATATTTATGCAGCAGGTGTGATCCCCGGAAACTCTACCTGGCCCAAAGTCCTGTGGAGAAACCCACTGCAGCTGATGTAGAGGTGATTGTGTTGATTCCTGCCGTCAGCCACCAAGCTGCGGTACAGGCAGCCACAGTGTACATGGGGTGACTGAGCTTGACCTCTTTCCAGACAGCTGAGTGATGATTATTATTATTAAAGGACGTTTCAGCATCCTAACTTGGGCAACCATAGCTCTCAATCCCCAAAAAATAGTAAGCAACCTAGCTATATCTATGCAGAATGTATATTCTATGTGGATTGGTAGCATTAACAAAGGAGAGGTCATCAGTTTTGTGTAGCCTGAACATCTCCAGGTGGACGCAAAAGCCCAAAGCTGTGGATGAATAACTGGATGATAAGGACATCTAGGTAAAGTAATACTTAACACAATGTCTTCCATCAACAAACCACCGCCTTATGCAAGAAAGAAACACGAGGAGGGATTCACTGCCATCCACAACTCCCAAGAAGTTTATTGTACCCCAACATCACATGCAATCATCCAATGCAGCGCAAATGCTATTTCAAGACGTAGCAGTTCCAGTGTGTGAAAAAAGCACAATCTTAGTAAAAGGCCAGTGATAAAGTGTTCGGATTCGATATAAAAGTAACGTATGCCAACACAATTCAACCCCATGGTTAAACACCTAGCAGACTGTTTTATTGAGCAACAAATATAGTCTAACCATGCGAAGGCAGACGTGCTGCACACTATCTGGGACGCATTGGCCTATGTTTTTGCACTGGCGGACTCGAGTGAAAACAAACTAACATCAGAGGCTTCGCCTCAAGTAGAAAGGAGGTTTGTGGTTTCTTCTGCAGGGATATGTGGTTGAGACCACCACGTCCATGCCAAAAACCTGGAATGTTTAGGGTTCTCGGAAGCCTGCTGATGGCGTTGGAATTTGTTGAGTTGCCCATTGCCTGCTCAGGCAGCAGAGCCTTCCAAACAAGTGTAATTTCTCCTCTTTCTGGGGTTACCTTTCATTTCAATGTGTTGGAAATAAGCAGCCAGGTTCTCTACACCAAACCTCATTGAACACGGTCATAAATATTGGATGGACTTGGGAGAAGTAGTCACAAAAACACTCGAGTTTCCATAGCAACCTCTGAACCCGGGCGAAGCGCTGTATAATTTTGGGGTGATTTGTCAAGGCAGTGCGGGCGAAGGCGTTAGGTGCCAGACTGCCAGTGCACGTGTCACGCCGGTAGTGGCAGCTGCTTCGTTAATGGCCTAAAGTCCCGCGCATTAAATCAGATGAAAAACGGACAGCTTGACAGATACTGTCTGCGGTGCAAACGTTATTAAAATGATTAGAGAGCCCGCCTTCCATTTTGTGTCCAGAGGTACTCGACGTGTTTGGCTTGCTGTGGGCTATTTTCACGGCACCTCCTGTGTATCCTTTCTGAGGACGCATGAGCCCCCTGAACTCCGGATTCCTCTGGGGATCCCAGCGTTCTCTTTATGGCGTTCTCTACTTGTTTCCGGTTAGGGTCTGTGAGCAGAATTTCCATTTGTAAGCACAGCGTTGTGGATTGCACTCAGTGGTCTTTTCATTTTGATTGATGGTTCTGGTTCCGCACCATCTGGTCTCGGATAGGCCGCATTAATCATATTGTGAACTGAGAAAGTGGAGGTGCGACTGTTTAATATGCATCGCAACTGGGTGCCGCGCCTACACCGTGTAACATGCGTCGGTCTCGTGCGCTTGAAGTGACGTCGTTAGACTATCGCGCCCCTGGCCGCCATGTGGCGCGCAGCTCCCTGCGCACGTGGGCCAGAGAATGGGAAATATGTATGTACTGCTTTGAGGAGGGCGGGGCCTGCCTGCTCTTCTTATCTTCTTCATAAAACCTCAGCTGGCAGTGAAGGGACATTGAGGGATTATGGTCTTTAGAAGATAAGGAGCTGCAGCAAGACTGTCTTTCTATACGTTTTGCGAACGTGTCAGTGTTGCACCGTCTCTTCATAAAATGCAATCTGAACTCGCGAATCTATATTGATACAGATGTTTTTAATATTGTCGACAGTAACGGAACGTGAATTGTGTCTTTTTTTTAAATAAAGTGTCAGCTAACGAACTACAAAGGCACAAGTTTGCCATCTAGTACAACCAGTGCTTTAAAAAGACTGAAGAGGCGGGACGAGGAGGCGGGTTTAGGGGCGGGGCAACTGGCCAACATTTACGGGAATGGGTGTGGTATGTAACTGGTGGTGCATAGAGTGGTAGCGTACTGTCATTCAGAGACAACACGTTTTCCATTGTCATTACCACTGAATTTGCACAGATGTAGTTTTACTGACAAAAACTATGCAGCTCTCCAAGGATAATGTGTGGAATTGGGTTCCAGCCAGTGAGATATCCAGTGTACCATGGGCCTGAGTGCAAGGAAGGAAATTACCACTTACCCCTGTTTGATCTGTGAAATACAGCAATAATCTGGTTTCAATGGACCCCAGGCCTCTGTGCCACTGCACCTGCTGCACCTATGGAAGCTAGACCCCTAGCTCTAGAGAATATTTAGCTTTTGCGCATCCCCCGTAAATATTCTATTGAATTCTTCCATGACACTTCAGAATAACAAAAGAGCTGCTTCATTTGTCCTTTCTATTTCCAAATTTGAAATATTTGTACAGTTCATGTTCATTTGTACATTTATGTTTGCAAACTTTCAAAAATGCTGTCAAACTGCAGTCAGGGAAAGAAAAGTAAATATCAATCTCCATGTTAAAAGAATAAGCAACAATTTGTCCGATGGTATCGCCTCACATTCAAGCTCAGTGGCAAGAGAAAACACAACATTTAAAGGCATCTATTTGCTCTTTCATCTTAACTCGAGTGCGGTTATTTTAACAGCTAGAAACAAATGTAAAAAAAAAAAATCTGCCTGACAGTAACAGATTGTGCTCACTGAGCATCAGCACTGGCATCGCTGAAAGTGGCGAGTCTTACTTACCTTTTTCTATTCCCCTTTGCAGCAGGCAGAGTCGATTGGGATCAGAAGGCCTCAGGGCCGGAGAACTCTCAGTAGCAGAGAGTGAGCACTGCAGGGTCCTGGGCACATGCAGTCTCCACCAGGGTAGAGGCTTCCTCCAATCTCACCAGAGCTCCAGGGAGGCCGCTCAGGCCATCTCCCCCCCACCTCCTCCCCACTCATTATGGGCTCAATGTCCCATCTCGGCAGGGGGGAAATGAATCAGGTGAAAGACACTGTCAGACCCCAGTGGCTGGCAGGCTAAGAGGTGACTGGTAGGTCGCTCCCCCACCACACAGCTCCGTCTGTGTGCCCTGCTGCTGCCCCTGATTGTGCTCGTTTTTTTCCTTCTGTGCCCCCTTGCTGCCCTGATTGTGCTAGTTTTTTCCTTTCTGTGCCCCCTTGCTGCCCTGATTGTGCTTGTTTTTTTCCTTTCTGTGCCCCCTTGCTGCCCTGATTGTGCTAGTTTTTCCTTTCTGTGCCCCCTTGCTGCCCTGATTGTGCTCGTTTTTCCTTTCTGTGCCCCCTTGCTGCCCTGATTGTGCTCGTTTTTTCCCTTTCTGTGCCTGTTTCCCGCCGCTGCGCCTGCGGCCCCGCCCCCTCACTGCCCATTCGCTGCCCCATTCCCTGCTCCTCCCTCCCACCTCCCCATTTATGGCGGCCGCTGCGTGGTGAAGAGAGCGACCCCTGACCTTGACTGGTAGGTCGCTCCCCCACCACACAGCTCCGTCTGTGTGCCCTGCTGCTGCCCCTGATTGTGCTCGCTTTTTTCCTTCTGTGCCCCCTTGCTGCCCTGATTGTGCTAGTTTTTCCTTTCTGTGCCCCCTTGCTGCCCTGATTGTGCTTGTTTTTTTCCTTTCTGTGCCCCCTTGCTGCCCTGATTGTGCTCGTTTTTCTTTTCTGTGCCCCCTTGCTGCCCTGATTGTGCTCGCTTTTTCCTTTCTGTGCCCCCTTGCTGCCCTGATTGTGCTCGTTTTTTCCTTTCTGTGACCCCTTGCTGCCCTGATTGTGCAAGTTGTTTCCTTTCTGTGCCCCCTTGCTGCCCTGATTGTGCTCGTTTTTTTCCTTTTTGTGCCTGTTTCCCGCCGCTGCGCCCCTGCGGCCCCGCCCCCTCACTGCCCATTCGCTGCCCCATTCCCTGCTCCTCCCTCCCACCACCCCATTTATGGCGGGCGCGCGCAGCGGGCGCGCCGCTGGCGCGCCGAAGGCGCGCCTAAGGCAAGCCCGTCTGCGCCCGTCCGCGCCGGGACCGCGCCCAGCGCCAGAACCCCTGGTCCGGGCATCCCCCGCGCCCGCCACATCAACAGATGCCGATACGACGCCAGCACCCTCCACGCACTCAACCCCGGAAAAGATCACGCCTGCTACCTGGCCACCCCGAAGCGCACCCAAGGGCCCTTCACCTGCCGGAACTGCAGCTTCGCCAGCACCCGCCCCGCCAAACCACCGCCCAGGAAAGAACCCAACTACCTCAGATGCATCCTCCTCAACACCCGCTCCGCCCGCAAACACGCCATCGAACTCTGGGACCTTCTCGACTCAACCTCCCCAGACGTCGCATTCCTGACGGAGACCTGGCTGAATCCCGCTTCAGCCCCCGACATCGCCATTGCCATCCCGGACGGCTACAAGATCACCCGCAGGGACCGCACCAACGGAGTCGGAGGAGGCATCGGCATCGTCCACAGGAACACCCTCAGAGTCTCAACCAACACCGACGACACCCTCAGCACCGCCGAACACATGCACTTCCAGATCCACACCGATCCCAACACCACCCTCAGAGGAACCCTCATCTACAGACCCCCGGACCCCGACCACAGTTCAGCGATTCTATCGCTGACTTCGTCAGCACACACGCCATCGCCTCCACGGACTACATCCTCCTCGGGGACCTGAACTTCCACCTCGAGAACAACAAGGACACCAACTCCACCACCCTGATCGACAACCTCGCCACCCTCGGACTCAGACAGCTCGTGACTACACCCACCCACGCCGCCGGCCACACGCTAGACTCCATCTTTTCCGCAAGCCCACACGTCTCCTTCAACCACACCTCCGAACCCCACTGGACTGACCACCACTGCATCCACTTCACCTACAGGAAGCCCACCACGCACCACCGCACCGAACAAATGCCTCGCCGCTGCTGGAGCAGAGTCACCGAAGACCAGCTAACCACAACCCTCGCCCTGAGCCCACCCGCCGAACCCTCCGACCCCGACACCGCCGCCCGCAACCTCAGACAGTGGATCGACGACTGCGCCAACACCCTCGCCCCGCTCAAGAATCCGCCCAACAGCCACACCAGCAAGAAAGCCACCTGGTTCACCGAAGACCTCCAGGCCTCCAAACGAACATGCCGAAAACTGGAGAAGATCTGGCTCCACGAACGGACAGCGGACAGCTACGCCGCCCACAAGAGCGCCACCCGCAGTCACCATCACCTCATCAGATCCGCCAAAAGGGCCTCACTCAAAGACCGCCTAGACAACAACGCACACAACAGCAAAGAGCTCTTCAACATCGTGAAGGAACTCTCCAACCCCAGCTCCAACACCAACGACATCCCGCCGTCGCGAGACCTGTGCGACTCACTGGCCACCTTCTTCCACCGCAAAATCGCCGACATCCACAACAGCTTCAACACCACGACCGCCCCGGCAACCACCGAGACCACTGCCCCCACAACCACCAACCGCCTGCTCTCCTGGACCAACATCAACGACGAGGACACCAGCGAGATCATGAACACCATCCACTCCGGCTCACCGCTAGACCCGTGCCCTCACCACGTCTTCAACAAAGCCAGTACAGCCATCGCGCCCCATCTCCGGAAAATAATCAACATCTCCTTCGAGACAGCAACCTTCCCGGAAAGCTGGAAGCACGCCGAGATCACCGCCTTACTCAAGAAACCCAAGGCAGACCCCAGGACCTCAAGAACTTCCGACCCATCTCTCTGCTCCCGTTCCCCGCGAAGGTCACCGAGAAAATCGTCAACAAACAACTGACCCGCTACCTCGAGGAGAACAACATCCTGGACCCTTCCCAGTCCGGCTTCCGCAGCAACCACAGCACCGAAACCGCCCTCATCGCCGCCACCGATGACATCAGGACCCTGCTAGACAACGGAGAAACAGCAGCCCTCATCCTCCTGGACCTATCAGCCGCCTTCGACACGGTCTGCCACCACACACTACGAACACGCCTTCACGACGCCGGGATCCAAGAGAAGGCCCTGGACTGGACCACATCCTTCCTCTCCGGCAGAACACAAAGCGTCCGCCTCGCCCCCTTCCGATCCAAAGCCACCAAGATCACCTGCGGCGTACCCCAAGGCTCCTCCCTCAGCCCAACGCTGTTCTCACATCTACATGGCACCCCTCGCCCACGTCGCCCGACAGCACAACCTCAACATCATCTCCTACGCCGACGACACCCAGCTGATCCTCTCCCTCACCAAAGACCCTCACACCGCCAAAGCCCACCTCCACGAAGGAATGAAGGCCATCGCCGAATGGATGAGTACCAGCCGCCTGAAGCTGAACTCGGACAAGACGGAGGTCCTCATCCTTGGTTCCAACCCTTCAGCATGGGACGACTCCTGGTGGCCGACATCACTGGGAACAGCCCCGACACCCACCGACCACGCACGCAACCTAGGGGTCATCCTCGACCCCACCCTCTCCATGACTAAGCAGGTCAACGCCGTTTCCTCATCCTGCTTCAACACCCTCCGAATGCTCCGCAGGATCTTCAAGTGGATCCCCACCAAAACAAGAAAAACAGTCACCCAGGCCCTCGTCACCAGCAGGCTGGACTACGGAAACGCCCTCTACGCAGGAACGACGGCTAAGCTCCTGAGACGGCTGCAACGCATCCAGAACGCCTCTGCACGTCTTATCCTCGACATCCCCCGACGCAGCCACATCACACCCCACCTGAGAGACCTGCACTGGCTCCCTGTCAACAAGAGGATAACCTTCAAGCTCCTCACCCACGCACACAAAGCACTCCACAACTCCGGACCAGCCTACCTCAACAGACGACTCAGCTTCTACACCCCCACCCGCCAGCTCCGCTCCACCAGCCTCGCCACAGTCCCCCGCATCCGGAAAACGACCGCCGGCGGCAGATCCTTCTCCCACCTCGCCGCTAAGACCTGGAACACCCTCCCCACCAACCTTCGGCAGACCCAAGACCTACTGGCCTTCAGAAGACTCCTCAAGACCTGGCTCTTCGATCAGTAGCAGCACCACCCCCCTCTTCCCCCAGCGCCTTGAGACCCTCGCGGGTATGTAGTGCGCTTTATAAGTGACATGATTGATTGATTGAAAATGGCCAACCTGGTGTCCTGGGTTTTCAGCGGAGTGTATGGATGGGAGGCCCAACTGCAGGAATCTGATTCCTGCTTCCTGGGTCCCGGATGGCGCTGGATGTAGGAATCCAGTCCTGGGCCCCCTGCCTGGCACTGGAGGGAAACCTGATATTCAGGCGCTGCACCTGGCTGGCTCCTTGTCAATGATCCTCGGCTGTTTTGGCAAAGAAGGAAGGCCATTGCAAACTGCATATTTAAAGGGCTTCCATTCCGACTTCACACGTTTTGCTGATGGCCAGATGATGGCCACTGCCAGTGTGAAATGCTAATCATGTGAGCATGCACTGCAGAGTAGAAATGCTGTGCATGCTCTCATGATGACCATTTCTTTGGGAACTTTGAGAAATCCCAACATGCTGCAGTGAGTACCGGTACTCTCCGTGGGCACAGAGAAGTTCCGGTACTGAGAGGGGAAAAAAAAAAGAAGTGCCGGTACTCAGTACCGGTGAGTACCGGCCCATTTAAAGCACTGAGTACAACAAATACGTTGTTGAGTTGTGTACTGTTGCCTGTACATTAGTGTATCTAAACTTATCCATAAAATGATGCTACAGGTTTGGAGACAATTTCATTTGCAGTCCAATCTGCTGCAGAAACTACTTATAACGGATCGACAATATTGAATTATTATCAAGGTTTGCTACTTCTGCTACCCAAGGCCGGGTAGTCAGAAATGCACTCTGTCAGGGGCCTCCAACCTTTTTTATAACAAGAGTGTCTTTTGATCAATGAAAATCATCTGGCGCTATTAAAAGTATTAGTGCTGTAATAGTGACTACATCAGACAAAATTACATTAGTAGCTACACCAATCAAGTTTACTAGCCATGATCACATCACTGCATCAAACAGGGGAGCATTAATGTAAAAAAGCATTGGCAAAGCCAATAGGTCTCGCCTATGCAAGAGCCACTGTGTTTTAGCCATGTTTTATACCAGCGTTGCTGCTGTTCATCATGGCTAAAAGTTAGTGGCGTAGAGGAGAGTGGCGTGGAGTGACGAAGAGTGGAGTGGAGATCATAGTGTAGCGGGGTATAGAGTGTTGTAGAGTGGAATGGCTTACAGTGGATGAGTGTGTCATAGAATGGTGTAAAGGGAGTTGAGTGTCGTGTAGTGGCATAGAGTGGAGGGCGAAGAACGTCATGGAGTTGAGGTGCGTAGAGTAGCATAGTGTGGAGTAAAGTGTTGTGAAGTGGCGTAGCGTTGAGTGAATTGTTGTAGAGTGGCATAGCTTCGAGTGGATTAAAGAGGCGTAGAGTAGCCTAGAGTGGAGGGGCTTTGAGTGCGGTAGCATAGAGTGGATGGAGTAAAGTGTCGTGGAGTTGTGTAGCATAGAGTAGAATAAGGTGTTATAGAGTTAAGTGGCGTAGAGTGTAGTAAAGTGGTGTAGAGGTGAGTGGCATAGAGTAGAGTGGAGTGGTGTAAAGTGGGTTATGGATGGTGTGGTAGTGCACTGCCATTACAGTCAACACATTTTCTATTAAAATGACTGTTACATTTGAACATACAACATGGCTGATAAAACTATACTGCACAGAAATGACAAATGTGTGGAAATGGCGTCACTTAGTGTATTGATTTGTTTTGATCGTATTAAAATATTTGTTTCCACAACGCTTTAGAATTACAAAAAAAAGTGCTTCATTTGTGTTTTCGTAATTCTGATATATTCTAAAATATTTGCCCATTTTATTTACGACATTTACATTTTGTTGTGTGCTTGAAAAAAACCTTTCCTTTCACACCACAGTATCCAGCAAGATTGTCACATCAAACCTCTCTCTTTGAAGTCAGAGGAAAAAAGGTAAACACCAAGCTTCCTCATAAGACAAAGCCTGACATTTGACCTCAGCCCAGCAAATGCAACAATATAAGAACAACATTTAAAGACCTGTTTACAGAAAGCAAGGACTCATAGAAGAATACAAGAAGAGAGTCAGAGGGGTGGTAAACAGGCTAAGTTCCATGGGGGGGACAAATACACGCTAGACAGCCTAAACAAATAAGGCCAGCAAATAGAAAGCAAACAAAGTGAGTTGCAAACTAGAAAGCAACAGGTGGAATGCATGCCCAGGGAAGCTGTCCCCAAGAAGTCGTTTCGCAACCAGACAGCTACTCAGTCTGGTAGGCATCGACCAAAAAAGGCTTTGTCAATTTGGAATGTCTCTACATAGGTAATCAAGTCAAGTTTTACTTATTTCCAAGAATTCATCTTATAGAAATAATAATATATTTATAAAATTGAACATAGACAAACAAGGTCTTCATAGGATAAAAAAGAATTTCTAAGAATGGCCCTAGTTACTACTATTTGTACAAATCATAAGATTAACACTCGATCATAATCATTTCAAAACACCTTTAATAATTCCAGAATTCCCCCAAAAAGTGCCGTTTGCAACAGCACCAGACTGTCTTCTGTTAAATAATCCATAGCTACATGTACCTTTTAAAAATTGGGCAAAGAATCAATTTGCTTAATTCTTTAAAATATAAGCAATCAAGAGGTAAATGATGTATAGTGTGTTTCATGCCACAAGCATATGGGCAAAGACCTTGGATTTGGGGAATCCTATTCCAGTGAAAAGGGATTATCTATGTCGGGTCAACACCAATGCGAATGAGTAAAAATTGGTGTCTTATTCTCTTTTTGGGAATTTTGAATAGAGGGGAAGACTTCTGAGTATCCCAGATTTCTAGTGGAGTGCAATACATATTTTTGTTGGTCAGCAGATAAGCTGAGAACTCTCGCAGTTTCGTTAAGTATGGATTTTACCTTTCCCATATTCATTAATTTGTAATTATTTGATAGAGACATCTAGCTGCAGATTCTTACCTTTGGATTTCCCCAGGTGTCAAGACTGGATCTGTAAGATTTTTCGTGAGCAGTACCCCTGCACGCTGGCAGGAGGTGTCGCTCTGCTCCGCGTGGCGTCAACCAAGTCATCTGCGCTGGAAGTTACGTCCGTGTCACCTATATAGGCACTACCTCAGCGTGCTGACGTCAGTTCTTTTCTTTCCGCGCAAGCCAGCGCAAGTCCTTGGGCCTCTCGGCTGCTCCACGTTCCCAGTCTTCCTTTCGCTCCTTTTGTGGCCGCAGAAGGGGCTTTCAACCGCGCCAGCCTTATCACAGCCACGAGCCGCTCAATCTTCCCAGCCTCTGTGTGAAAGAGGTTCCTACCGGCCTCATGAGTCAGGTACCCAGCGGTCTGGTCCAGCCACCACCTTCCCTGGCAGCTGCAGCCTCCAAACCTTCCTAATCTTGCCCTTTTAGATCGGCATCCAGTTGGCAGGATTAGCCATCACCTCCAACACTGGCAGTCCTTAACATTGGGCAGGTGGGTTCTACAGATCATCCGAAGGGACTACTCCCTCCGCTTCGAGACTACCCCTCCCACCATGCCTCCATCTTATGACCGGATGGTGGAGGATCATCTGTTCCTGCTCCGAGAGGAAGTCATGGATCTCTTGGCCAAGGGAGCCACAGAGAGCTTTCCGGTGCCAGAAGTAGGCTGTGGTTGCTATTCCCGCTACTTTCTGGTCGCGAAAGAGGACAAGGGCCTTAGTCCCATCCTAGATCTCCAAACCCTGAACTTCTTCCTTAAAAAGGAGAAATTCAAGATGCTCACGCTCACTCAGGTCTCGTCTGCCCTGGACCCAGGTGACTGGATGGTAGCATTGGACTTGCAGGGCATCTATTTTCTCATTCCCGTCCTGCTTGAGCATCGGCGTTACCTGCGGTTTACGGTAGGCCACAAGCATTTTCAGCTCACCGTCCTTACCAGCACCCCTCGGCTGGTCGCTGCTCATCTGGGGAGATCAGGAGTGCCAGTCTTCCCCTATTTCGATGACTGGCTACTGAAGGTGGGCTCGCCCCAGGCTGTCGTCTCCCACCTCCAGGCTACAGCGGACCTCCTGCATTCGCTGTGGTTCACTATCAACATGCTGAGACACACCTCACTCCCTCTCAGATGCTCTCTTTCATCAGAGCTGTTATGGACACAGTGCTGTTTCAGGCTTATCCTCCCAGGCGGCGAGTCCAGGATATTCAGGCTATGATACCGATGTTTCAGCCTCTATCCTGGATTTTGGTGAGAATAACTCTGAAGGTGCTGGGCCTCATGGCCTCCTGCATCCTGTTTGTGACACATGTCAGATGGCATATGCGGGCTCTGCAGTGGGACCTGAAGTTCAAGTGGGCGCAGCATGCAAGGGAATCTCTCCAACAATGGTCCATATCTCGGAGGGCACTGTAGAAGATCTGCAGTGGTGGTTAATGAACCGCGATTGGGTCAGCGGCATGTCCATCTCCCTTCCCCAACCAGATCTTGCAGAAGTGACGTGAGAGATGCGTCAGTCCTGGGCTGGGGCGGCCAACTGGGAGAGGAGGAGATCAGAGGACTCTGGTCTCCAGCGGAATCCGGACTCCACATCAACCTGTTGGGGTTCCAAGTGATCCAACTGGCTTTAAAAGCCTTACTACCCTCCTTCAAGGGAAGCCTAGTACAACTGTTTATGGACAACACCACTGCCATGTGGTACTGCAACAATCAGGGCGGGTGGGGTCATGGACCCTCTGTCAAGAGGCCCTGCATCTCTGAACTTAACTGGAATGGCAGGGCATTTACCTGGTAGTTCAACACCTGGCAGGATCTCCGAACTCCAGAGTGGATTACAGATGCCACCTCCATCTGAAGGTGGTGCAAGGTCTTTTTAGCAGTGGAGAGAACCTTGGGTAGATCTGTTTGCCACCGCCAAGAATGTCAATGTCAGCACTTCTGCGTTGTGGAGTTTCCAAGGCGGCTCTTGCTCTGAGACATTTTTCGTCGCCAGTAGGTAGTTCTAGTCAGGACCTAGTTTCCATAGGAAAAGCGTTTTTTTGACTTGCCTATAACTTTAGTGCTGGTTGACGAATCTTCACGAAATTTTCCCCAAAAAGTGTGCCCGTCAGACTTACTGTGCAAGGAAAGTTTTGGGGTGATCTGTGAAGCGGGGACCGAGAAAAAGGGGGGGGGTCAAAAAAATGTTTTTCCCATGTTAATTCTCATAGGGATTTTGAACTCGACTACAGCCTGAACTGCTGGACATAATTACACCAAATTTGGCAGAAAGCTAGCTCTTGGTGCAGATGGAGTGCATTTTGTCATTTGGTGTAAATCCGTTCAGTAGTTTTGGAAATTTTAAAGATGCGACCCCTCCACGAACCCTCCAGATCTCGTGCAGAGATCTGATTGGCCATCTTGGTACTCATACTCAGTCGAGTCACAAAGAGAAGGGGTCAGGGTAGGAATACCCTGACCCCTAGGCCTGCTGCTGGGGTGCCCCAGGGACCCATCCAGGGACCCTGCCAAGGCCAAAAAACATTTTTATTTTAACATTTTTGCAGCAAAAATCACAATGGATTCACTGCAAAAGGTTTTTAAAAAAAAACACAAGCACAGTCTCCCACGCTGTTTACAGTATAGCCCCCGGGTGGGCCAGGTCCCTGGGGCATGAGGGTAGGGGCGTATGGGGCCTCCCTCTAAGAGCTCTTTTTAGACCCCGGGACCAGCACCTCCCCGGGGCTTTATTAAAAAATGGGGGGGGGGGTGGTGCTGAGATGACCCCCCTCCATTGAGCCCTGAGGACCACCACCTCCCACCACTTAATTTAATAAAGGAGGGGGAGCCGCATGGACCACCATCCTTGGGCTTTAATATGCCTCGGGGACAACCACCTCCCTGGGACTTAAATTCTTTAATTAGGGGGGCCACACGGCCCCTCATTTCCCGGAGACCACCACCTCCCAGGGCCAGAAATTAAACTAGGAGTGGCCGCCCTCCTGAGCTATATTCGGCCCCGGGGACCACCACCTCCCCGGGCCAGGCCTGTGCAAAGTAAAGGAAGGGGGCCGCTCTTAGCTTAGTGTATATCTTTAAGTCTCAGAAACGTTTATGAAACACTTACACTCACTGGATGATATCACTGACCATGTCATGAGTGATGTAATATCTGAGGTCATAAGCAGTGCATTGCAGGGGCGTAAGTTATAGTTAGCTCAGGTAACTATAACTGCTGAATTTCACTGGGTTTGTATGAGTGAAATCTGAGCCTAACTATAACGTCCCTGTAACCTTTGGTTTTTGCAGTGAATATATATGTACATATTATCTACTGGCGGTCGCCAGTAGATAGTTATAGTTAGGACCTATTTTCCATAGGAAATTCACAACATTCTATTTCCAATAACTTTGGCGCCGGTTGACGAATCTTCGCGAAATTTTCAAAACTCGTGGGGCGTTCCGGTCCGCTCGTATCCTGAAAGTTTTGGGTTGATTCGGCAAGCGGGGGCCGAGAAAAAAGGGGGGGGTCCCAAAACGTGTTTTCTCCATGTTAATTCCCATAGGAAATTTTAGACAACGGCTACAGCCCGAACTGCTGAACGGAATTACACCAAATTTGGCAAAAAGGTAGCGCTTGGTTCAGAAAGCGACCTTTTTTTTAAATGGTGTAAATCCGTTCAGTAGTTGCGGAGAAATTCAAAAAATAAGAGTCAAAAAATCAATTTCCTATAGGAAACTTTATGCAAGGCTACAGCTCGAACTGCTGAACGGAATTACACCAAATTTGGCAAAGAGGTAGTTCTTGGTTCAGAAAGAACCCTTTTTGTTAAATGGTGTAAATCCGTTCAGTAGTTGCTGAGAAAATCAAAAGTAAAAACACATATATATCTATGGCCAGGGGGATCCGCGCACCCTCCCGATCACGAGCTGTATGCTAATTGGCTGTCAACACTCCAAACCAGGAAGTGTTGGCAGCCATCTTGTGACTCGGTGGAACCGAGTCACAAGAAAACAGTAGAAACAATCGCAAAAAACGCAAAAAGGGGGCAGGGTAGAAACACCCTGACCCCCTAGGCCTGCTCAGGGGGTCCCAGAAGGACCCCCAGGGCCCAAAAAAGCATTTTTTTTAAATCGGCGGGATGCGCGGATCCCGCCGTGAAAAAAAAAAACGAAGCGTGGGCTCCCGCGCTTTGTTATTTGGCCCCCGGGTGGGCCAAGTCCCGGGGGCATGAGGGGGTTCATAAACATATTTTGGGGGGGCCTCTAAGGCCCCCCCAAGCCCCGGGGACCGCCACCCCCCGGGGCTTTGATTTTAAAATGGTGCGGGAGGGCACTCGGCCCTCCCGCAGCCCCGGGGACCGCCACCCCCCGGGGCTTCTTTTTTTAAATTTTAATTACCTGTGTGGGGGGGCTCGAGCCCCCCCACACGCCCCGGGGACCGCCACCTCCCCGGGGCACTAAGAATTTTAAATTGGGGGTCCGTTTCGGACCCCCGAAGCCCCGGGGACCACCACCTCCCCGGGGCTTTGAACATGTTGGGAGGGGGCCGCGCGGCCCCCTCCTGGAGCCTGTGATGGCCCTGAGGACCACCACCCCCAGGGCCGGCTCCTGCAGTGTCCCGGGGTGCCTACCCCGGGACACTGCTGTTTGCTATGACAGGGCGGGAGCCTCGCGGCTCCCGTCCTGTCATAGCAAACTTGCTTTGGATTTTGGAAGAGAGAGCAGGAAACCTGCTCTCTCTTCCAAAATTCAAAGCAAATTGCTTTTCCACACGGGGAGCTGCATCTTAGCAGCTCCCCATGTGGAAAAGCAATGCCGGCTCCCGAGGGACGCGGGGAGCCGGCGGGACCGTGGGGGGATTGGGGACCCCCCCACGGTCCCCAACGGATAGGGCCGGCCCCGGGGGATGGGGTCCCCGGGGCAAGTAGTGGCCCGAGGAGGGGGGCCACGCAGCCCCCCTCCTTAAAAAAAAAAAAAAAGTGTGGCCATGCCCTGGGGGATGGGGTCCCCGGGGCCGGAATCGGCCACGGGAGGGGGGCCACTCGGCCCCCTTCCCGTTTACGTAAAAAAAAAAAAAGGGGGTAAGGCCCTGGGGGATGGGGTCCCCAGGGCCCAAAAAAAGGAAGGGGGGCCGCACAGCCCCCCTTCTAAAAAACAAAAAAAACACCCAAAAAAACGATTGTGCCGCAGGCCCCGCCCCCTTCCTTTACCACTCTGCAAACGCGCCCCGTGGCGCGTTTTAAAATGGGGAATTAATTCCCCTTCAATACTGGGGGTCCCTGGGGGCCAACTAGCCCACCAGGTACCTCCAGTCAGCGCCACAGGGCTGCGTTGCAGAGAGGTGGTCCAGGCCACGCCCCTTTTTACACCTCTCTGCAACGCAGCTCTGTGGCGCTTACTGGAGGTACCTGGTGGGCTAGTTGGACCCCAGGGACCGTCAGGATTCAAGGGGACTTAATCCCCCAACTTAAAACGCGCCACAGGGCGTGTTTGCACAGTGGTGAAGGTAGGGGGCGGGGCCTGAGGTGACATGTGTGCAAACACGCCCTGTGGCGTGTTTTAAGTTGGGGGATTAAGTCCCCTTGAATCCTGAGGGTCCCTGGGGTCCAACTAGCCCACTAGGTACCTCCAGTAAGCGCCACAGAGCTGCGTTGCTGAGAGGTGTAAAAAGGGGCGTGGCCTGGACCACCTCTCTGCAAGGCAGGCCTGTGGTGCTTACTGGAAGTACCTGGTGGGTTAGTTGGGCCCCAGGGACCCTCAGGATTCAAGGTGACCTAATCCCCCAACTTAAAACGCGCCACGGGGCCCGTTTGCACAGCGGTGAAGGGAGGGGGCGGGGCCTCAGGTGACATGTGCGCAAACACGCCCTGTGGTGCGTTTTAAGTTGGGGAATTAATTCCCCTTGAATCCTGAGGGACCCTGGGGGCCAACTAGCCCACCAGGTACCTTCAGTAAGCACAACAGAGTTGCGTTGCAGAGAGGTGAAAAAAGGTGAGTGGCCTCGGAACGCCTCTCTGCAACTCAGCTCTGTGGTGCTAACTGTAGGTACCTGGTGGGCTAGTTGGGCCCCAGGGACCCTCAGGATTCAAGGGGACTTAATCCCACAACTTAAAACGCGCCACGGGGCGCATTTGCACACATGTCACCTCAGGCCCCCCCCTCCCTTCACCACTGTGCAAACGCGCCCCGTAGCGCGTTTTAAGAGGTAGTTTTAATCCCCCTGCCCTATTATGTACTAGGGACTTAGAGGAGGTCATGCTAATCACAGGGGTACCCCAACGCATAGTGTTCCCTAGTGTATGTAGGTGTTTTCACTGTATTCTAAGTGTCTTTTAGCATAGCACTGGCTCCGGTTAGTCACAGTCAGTTACCACCAGTACCCGTCTGAAAAAGTTGTGGGCACAGGATGATTTTGCAACAAGGCCTCTTTCTGCTCCTCTGTTGGTTCTTTCTGCACATCTTTTGCTTCTTCCTGCACTTTTCTTCATCTTTGTGGACTTCTGTTGCTTCTTTCTGCATTTCTTTTGTTTCTTTCTGTGCGTTTTTTCTTCTTTCTTCACATGTCCTACCTCTGTAGGCATAGTTAGAAACTAGCATTTAAAAAACCTTTGAAATTGACTTAAAAAACCATAGGTTTCAGGCATGTTATAGTTAGAAATTAGCATTTAAAAAACCTTTGAAATTCACTCAAAAAACCATAGGTTTCAGACACGTTATAGTTAGAAATTAGCATTTAAAAAACCTTTGAAATTCACTGAAAAAACCATAGGTTTTAGGGAAAGTTATAGTTAGTTGGACATTGCACTCGTACAAAACCCGTGAAATTCCCCCGTTATAGTTAGTTCAGCTAACTATAACTCGCGCCCCCGCAATGCACTGCTGATGACGTCACATATTACATCACTCATGACATGGTCAGTGACGTCACTGATGACATCTCAAATTTCATCACTGATGACATCACTGATGACATCTTCCACGTGATAATCTGATGCACCTCCTCACACCCTTATATAACCTTTGATACACCCACTCTAAATTACAGACTGCCATTCGCAAAACCATAGACACTCCAACACCAATAACTACATACCCACTCACTGATTCTTAGATCTACACACACATCCACTCACTCACCCGTACAGTCACTCATACTTACGGTCACTCAGTACAGGACTATCATATGCACTCATACACCTACATAGACACTCACACACCGCCACTCATCCATAGAGGTACTCACACACCTAGTCAGTCATGCAAATAATTAATCACACTGCCATTTACTCACCTATACAGTTATACACACACCAGCTCACTTACTCATACAAATACTAGCACATTCTTACGCTCTTATACAATCACTGATACAAGTACACACTCATCCATACAGCCACTCTCACAATCACACACTCTCACTCATAGCCATTTATATACTCCAACACACATATATACTGCCTTTCACATATGTAGTTACTCACACATGTACCACTGAGATATACATTCACTCACTAACACACCCATACACACACTCACCCACCCATACAGTCCATCACAGATGCACTCTTGAAACCATGCACCCAGTGAATCACCCACTCACACATCTATGCACAGAGTCACACACACCCCACCCACACAAACACTCAGGCACCCATACAGATACTCAGACAACCAATCAATAACTCATATAGACACTCATGTAGCTATTCACAAACCCATGCAGCCACTTACACAGCAACAGACAGACGGATACAGACATTCACCCAGTTTAGTCACTAACCCATGCATTCAGTAAGATACGTTTAATCACTCACTTATAGAGTTAGTCACGCACCTACTAAATCATCCATTCAGACACTTATACACCCACTCATTCTTCAATACGCCTTTCCCTATATATATTAAACATATTTAAACTTTACAGAAACACACAGTCACTGGATGATGTCATCAGTGATGTAATATGTGACGTCATCAGCAGTGCATTGCGGGGGCGCGAGTTATAGTTAGCTGAACTAACTATAACGGGGGAATTTCACGGGTTTTGTACGAGTGCAATGTCCAACTAACTATAACTTTCCCTAAAACCTATGTTTTTTTCAGTGAATATATATATATACACACACACACACACGTGTGTATATATATAAACATATATATTCACACACACACAGACGTGTGTGTATATATAAACATATACACACACATGAGTATGTGTGTATACATATATATGCGTTTACATCTATAGTCACTGCAAAAATATATATATATATATATATATATATATATATATATATATATATATATATATATATATATACATACACACAAAACACGCCGTCTCCGCACTTCCCCGCGCTGCCAGGCGAACAGAGACAACACGAATCCCAGGTATTTGGCACTGATGAAATTTATTCACAGAGCTGCAATCTGACGCGTTTCGGACAGAATGTCCTTGCTCACAGATAGTCAGATACGGCCCGCCATGTTTTTAAATTTTCTGGGTGCACACCACGTGTTTAACTAACAGACAAAATACTATGCATATATCCACTATAAAAAGCATTGGTCAGTCTGTTTTCCAAATCACAATAGAACATGTCATAGTTGTTTAAATGTGATGTCGAACAAATGGCAATAAATAAATAAACCATTGTAATAATTAAATGCTTAAATGCAATTTTGAATTAAATGCCAATATTGAAAATTCAACCTATAGGGTCCCACCTCAAATTGCTGTCTTAATACTGGTAGTAAAGAAGTGCGAATCACGCACAATGCTTGTAAATATGTACTTTTTGGTAATCATTGTGTGCAAATTGCGCCTTTCGTTGTAAACATAGGTCCATGTGCAAATATAGCGAATTCCTGCCTTAATGCGCCTAATAAATATGTGCAAATCACGCAAAAATGTTTGTAAACATATACATCTTAACAAACATTGTGTGCAAATTACGCCTTTCTTTGTAAACATAGTTCCATGTGCAAATATAGCCAATCCCATTATAAGACCATAAATGTAGTTCATTCACTGCATAAATGCTAGATGATAATTCAGTGCAAATATCGCAAAGTAGTATCTTGTGAGATGCACTCCCAGGAAGTAAGCAGACACAGGAACTGAGATATTAAAACACACTGACCAGCAGTTTGATGCGACGCGTTTCAGGCTTACGCCCTTCTTCAAAGCCAACTGCTCTCCAGGACGGCCAAACATTTCTGCCAGCATTTTCCCTCCATTTATTCAAGACACGCCCCAAGTGGGCTTCAAGTCACGCCCCAAGTGGGCCGGCAAATCATATTGCCTGCAAAGGAGGGAAAATGCTGGCAGAAATGTTTGGCCGTCCTGGAGAGCAGTTGGCTTTGAAGAAGGGCGAAAGCCTGAAACGCGTCGCATTAAACTGCTGGTCAGTGTGTTTTAATATCCCAGTTCCTGTATCTGCTTACTTCCTGGGAGTGCATCTCACAAGATGGCAAACCTTTTCAAATAAATAATTCGGCCCGCCTAGGTCGAGAGAAGCACCACCGCAAGATCCCAAGCGGGGCCGCCTGCTGTTTTATATTGACTGCGGGTGGAACAGGAGGAGCGACCTGTAAAGAGAGCTGTGTTTCTTTGTTTTAAAGCACCATTTAAAGAACTTTGAAAACCAGTGATGGCTACAAACAGACCCACATGGGTAAGGAACTACCAGCCCCATCATGCTTTGCAGGCAATGTGATTTGCTGGCCCACTTGGGGCGTGACTTGAAGCCCACTTGGGGCGTGTCTTGAATAAATGGAGGGAAAATGCTGGCAGAAATGTTTGGCCGTCCTGGAGAGCAGTTGGCTTTGAAGAAGGGCGTAAGCCTGAAATGCCTTTCCCGGGGGAGCCCCCTCCTAGCCCCCTCACCTTTTTAAAAAATTAACTATATATTTCATTTTCTCATATATTTCATTTTTTTCTTTATTAGGGGAACCCCCTTTTTAATAACCTTTACCATCCTATACCCCTACCCACCCCTAAACCCTAAAAATACCCTCACCATCCTATGCCCTTACCCACCCCTAAACCATAAAAATACCACCTTATATGGAGCTGGCTTCAAGAAGGAGTACCCAAAATAAGAGCACCATGACGTGGGATCTCTGCACCTGGTTGTCATCAACCTTCCTAAAGCAACAAACATTAACAGGCAAAAGGGCAAGATCTGCCTAGAAACTTCCTTGCCTTGAACAACAAAATCTGCCATCTCTCTCCATGCCCTTAGTATCTACTGAATTACAGTGCTCGGGGAAAATAGAATCAGCAGCCTTTTGCTAACAAGCCCACTTTGAATTTCTAAGGGAAGCCCTGTTTCCATCATCAGTCACTTCAGTGTTTGGGTCTCCAGCTTCTTGTCACAGGAATGCAGACAATACACTTCCACTGTCTGGGGAAGCAGTCTATACCCTCCTCCTTGTGTCATGCTAAACTAGGGGTATCCTAAATGTATCCCATCACCTTCAACGCTCCGTTTCATCCCACACGATCCTGCTACCATACATCAGTCACACATTGAGTGCACACACATACACTCATGTGACATGCACACAGGATGTCAGCTCAAGGTGCTTGGAAAGGACTGCACTCTCTCTTTCTAACACAGAGAAAATGGTCTGGTCACACTACAGATTCACAAAACATGGTGCGCGGACACCAACACTTTATTTGATGCACCCCTGTCAGGGATAGTAATCCAATGCCCACTATGAAGACACACATGGTGACCACCTCCAGGTCGCACGATAGGTTTTGGAACTCACATTACTGGTCCTAGGCCTCTGCACACTCTAGATTGGCGTGATGCCACTTTTAAACAAAGTCAGGATACCAGTTTCACAAACAGTTGGGCACTCCAGCCAGGGGTACATGCTCATTCACCACGAAGGTGACATTCCCACCCCAACACAAATGTTGTAAATGATCTTACAGATGATATTCAATACTACATTACACTTAACACTATGAGATGACTATGGTTGTATTGTTATTTAGTGGTTTGAGTATTTGTTATTTATTTACACTGTTCTTTTGTGTGTACTTATTTATTGGTACAAATATTGTAAGGTCATAAGCATTGCATTTGATGTGTGAGTTATTGTGTGCATGACTGTTGTGCAAGTTTTGAATTGCCATCCTAACCATAACTACCAAATTTCAGTGTTTTTTTGTTTTAATTTGTTAACCATGACTGCATTGTAGTATTTTTTTGAGAATTTCTGAGTTTTGTTTTTTGAACCTACATTTCTAATCTAAACAAATCTAATCATAACGTCATTTTAACCTTTTTTTCAGTGATTTCTTTTGTTCTTTTAATCTGATATCAAATCAAATAGTTTTCCAATTGTTCAACCCACAGGGGACAGCCAGCCCCTTTGGCTGGACCCTTTTCTAAATTTATTTGCTTTTTTTTGGTTCAATGACCCTATGGTTTTGTAAGCCTGCAGCAGGCTTTGTGGTAATGGACTGCGAACCGGGCAAGCTTCGTAGGCCTCTTGTGGGTCCGCACACATTGGTTTCAAGTTTGTGAATCAAGCAAAATGCCCAACAGAGGCCCATGAACGTTGCAATGTCTGTGCGGCCCCTGCTGATGCAGCCTACCGAGCCACAATGCAATTGGCATTTTAATGTTTTTTTGTTTTTACAAATTTTTCCACATGAAGTTCCCTTTGAGGGTCAGGAGATGTCATCTCTGACTTCTTACGGCTCCTTTAGATTTGTACGAGCAGTACCAAAGTTAAAAACAAAACAAAACAAAAAACTTTCACTGAAAACTCTGACTTAATAACTACACATTGGCTGGCGCAAGGGTTTTATCTATCTATATATCCATCAAGAGAAAGAGAGATAAGTATATATATATATATATATATATATATATCTATATCCGTTATACAGGACTTATTTCGAGCACTCTTCAGTGACATATATACACTTCAAAAAAGCGTATTGGGGATATCCTTTCATGACCTGCATATGTATCACTGGGGCAGTAAAGGGGTTAAAGGCAGTTTTATAGTCACCATATTCCAAAGTATAGATAGAACTGGGTGTACTTTTTATTCCTGATATGGGATACCAGAAAAAAGTGCCGTTTCACACATCCAGGATTTGAAGTCTAGTGACAGAGTTGTGGACTGCGGGGCCAGAGTTCCCACTTAACATTTTCTAGATTGTGCAATCCTGCTGAATCTCTAAATGTGCCTCCATTAAATAAAAAGTGTAAATGTACATTTTACTAAGACTGCCACATACAATTCTACTTGTTTTTAGATGAGATGGACAGATTTGTAATTTGACACTTAACTTAGCCAGCACATTTATCCATGGACAAGCCATGATTGTTATCCCAAACTCACAGGCTTAATTTTTACACCATTCAATTTCATGTTTTTGCACATATCAATCTACGTGAGCACGTCCCGTCTGCCGCCCGTCCAAGTGATCCAGAAGCCGCGTGAATATATATCTGCAGCCTTTAAATGGCCATCTGGCTGCTGGAAGTAATCACTCGGGAGATAGGTAGAAGTGCTGTGCCATTGCATGTCAGCCGGTATAATGGCAGGGAGTTTCAATGGCAAGCTGACAGGCAATTAATTGTGTGTGACACGAACAGAAGTCTTAACAAAATTCATCCTACTCCTCCATGTAATGAAACAG
This sequence comes from Calotriton arnoldi, assembly GCA_963921515.1. Lineage (NCBI taxonomy): Eukaryota > Metazoa > Chordata > Amphibia > Caudata > Salamandridae > Calotriton > Calotriton arnoldi. The sequence continues at coordinate 2,063,540 of CAWUFW010001139.1, forward strand.
AGTGAGAGGCTTAGCAGCATTTCTTTCGAAATTTAGCTCTAGGCGTTTAAATGGAATGTTTGCAAATGCTTCCATTGGCTACATAACAGATGGACGTCGCACTGGAACCTTTATTCAGTGTATATTGCAGTAATAATTACATTCTAAGGTATATCCAAACATGTTTGCAGAGAATTGTGAATTAAGTGTTTATTTGTACAGGAGATGACGGTTTCCCTGCTGAACAGACTTGACTTGGTCTTGAGCCTTACCCTTATTTTGTCATTTGAAATTTACCACCTATTGTCAGGACTGTCCGGGACTATGTCTGGAACACAGTCAGGGACTTGGGCAAGGACTGGTGACTGGGTAGAAAAAGTAAGCAGAAAGAGGAGTACAGCGCTGCCCAGGATCACACAGGGAGTCGGAGGAGAAAGGGGATCAAAAGGAGAAGCCTGCACAAGGGAATAAGATGGTTAAGTATCAGAAAGGACAGGCACTCAAGAGGCAATTTAGCATTCATAATAACTAACACACAGGACGGACGTGCAAGACTTATGTATAATAAAATTAACAATAAAGGGAATGTGCGGTAAAGCACTCAGGAGCTCCACACGGTAAGATTGAAGCTCAGTAAGTTCCTCACCCACATTTGCTGTTACAGATACTGACTGCAAATACCCACACATAGGATATACATGCAAAGGCAGGGTCTGTGGAGCGGATACCTATAGCGATGTTATAAATGTAACTCAAAGACAATGCTCACAGAAGACAAGAAACACCACCTAGGTTGTCAGCTGTGCCCACGGATCCTGGCGATCAAACAGGAACACACAAGGCGGTAACAGCAAGCGTGTAGAACTAAATACGCAGCCACAATAGACAAGGAGCTAGCAAGGAGGAGTGTTTAACAGGAAAGAAGGGAAAACAAAGGGACACTTGGCAAACGGTAAGAAACACAACCCACAAGGATACTGGAAGCTGAGACTACAGGAACAGGAAGACAGCAAGGTAGAAACTGGAACAAAAGGTAAATGGAAAAAAAGGCAGGGACTGGGAAAAGGTAAATACAGAAGGAGAGAGACTAGAAGGGTGCACTAAATAGTACTGGTTCAGGAATCAAGGAAACAAGGTAGCACTGAAGGCAGTGCTAGTTGAAGTAACAAGGATTTAGCTACAGCTCAGAAATCAAGGAATCAAGGTACAAGAAAGAAAGGAAAAGAAAGGGCACACTTGGCAGAAAGCAGGTAACATACACGGAAACTAGAAGCAAGACAGAAGGAATAGGAAGACAACCAACTACGAACTGGAACAAAGGTAATGGGAAGAAAAGTAGGGACTGGGACAGGGAAATACAGGAGAGAGGCTTCAAGGGTGCACTAAATAGTACTGGTTCAAGAATCAAGGAATAGCTAACTCTCAGGAGTGAAGGCAGTGCTAGTTCAGGAACAAGGGATAGCTGCAGTTCAGGTATCAAGGTAGCACTCCAGGCAGTGCTAGTTCAGCAACAAGGATAGTTAAAGCTCAGGAATCAAGGAAACAAGGAATAACTATAGCTCAGAAACACTAGAAAAAATGTTAGCACAAGCTCAAGAAACAAGGGTCGGTCTCACAGGAGCACCGCTACAATGACCAACACTGGACTGAAGGGAGCTGGGGCTTAAAAGAGCTCACTGTAATCACATGCATCAGGTGTGAGTAGGCTTGCAGCTGCCAGCCATAGGTGTGCTTAATTCCTCCACCCATCCTTGGCCTAAAGGAATGGAGACGAAGCAGTGAGCAGGGAATTATAGGTAATGGAGTTTCAAGCATGAGCAGACTGGCTTCCACAAAACATGGCATGGATTGGGAATGGACGGCAATTTCCAGATAGCATCCAAATGGCTGGAAGTCCGTATATGCATAGAGGGGAAGGTCCAGAAACTTATTAGAACACTGGAGAGTCCACAATTCAGCCCCCTGGTGTTGGGCATGAGAGGGCATGGAGCGAGTCGTGACACATATATCCATTAAATAAGAGGCCTATTCAATGTGCGGGTGATAGAGGTATTTCATGGGAGATAGTTAATCTGAATCAGTCTAAACTGCTACCGAATGCCATACACTTCATGAAACAGGGTTTTTACAAGCTCCTTTTCAATGATTTTGCCTAATTATGAATACCTTCTAAAGGAGGCATTTGTCTGTGCTTAGGACCGAGTTGAAATACATAGGTTTAAAAATTAGGCATGGCAGCGCTTAATCTACCTGACCTAGTATGTTTCCCTGCACAGTAGTATCACATATCGAGTCCCCTAGCAGGAGCTAATCTCACCAGCAGAATTCTCAATTCATCAGTAAATGGCCTTCACCCAGTATGGTCCTCCTATCAACTTGATGCACCAGCATTCACATGTCCTGGCCATTACACGACTAAAGGTTGGTGGCAGCTAATTGGTAGTTTCAGAGTATAGGCCCAGGAAGCACTTTGCACCTGCACATTCAATTGCAGAGGCGCCCACGGATCCTCCCTAGTAAATCTGTGTTGACTTGATTGAGACCCCTTCCTTCCTCAAGACTTTGGGGTGGGTGTGTGTATGGCATATTGAGAAGTTCATTGGCAGTTGTGGTACCTCAGACTGGGGACCCTATAGGTATGTGAGCTTAAATAAGATTCATTTCTGTTTCATAGTATAGACCCTGAGATGGCGTTCTCTGCTGTCCTGCCCCACCCAGGTTACTCTAAGCCAGAGTATTTCATGTCCGATTTGAATGAACAAAGTATTTAGTAGAATAAGGAATGCCTCTAAGAGACTATGGCAAATGGTTTGCCTTTTGTTTCACCTGGATAAAAGAGGTTTACTACTGACCCTTACACACCTCTTGGTGACCACTCTTCAGGAATCACTAAAGTTCAGCAGCAGTCCTCATTGATTGAAGGACTGCATGAAAGAAATACACATTCCCTTGTGGTATTATTGGATGACTTCCATCACCATGGAACCAGAGACATGTTGAGATTTTTGTTAGCTAGAAACTGAACTGTGCCAGAAGAAAGATGCACTTGAACCCTATTGTTCCCTCCCCAGATCTCAAATGATACCCTAGTCCTGAGTGACCCTGCTGCCGCTGTTAGTGAATATAAGTTGGCTCTGTGCGCTAAGTATTCATGTTCACCTTTGTCTTCAAACAGAAACTCTGTGCACCAGCACAAAGGAAGGGTTAAGCAATGAGGCAGGAGGGTTGCCATGTGGATGCCATGTGTTCAGACTGGACTCCAAGGACAAAGATTTCCTATGATCTAAAGGAGAAGTAGGCGCACTGCCCTGTTTGCTTTAAAGTAGCTCATAGAATAGCAGATCTTACTGCTTCAAGTGATGCTATGAGAACCAGTGCATGATCTAGAAGCTGCCCAATATTGTTGTCCAAGAGTGGAGTTTTTTTTTACTCTCTCCAGATGTCCCCACTTGAGGAAAAAGATCAAGTCGTTAAAAGCCACCGGGAGTAAGAAGCCTTTGAGGTGAACTACTGTTGCTCTGCGAGTTGGCCGAGCTGCTCTTCCTACCCCTCTTGCCAGACGTCCCACTACTGTGTGTGCAACGAGCCTGTGGACCTTGCCTGACAACCCTGCGGTGCACCAGCACTGCTAAATGCCTGTGCCCCAGCACAACTTTCACACTTTCTCATATTTCATATTACAAGGAGACTTACTGCAAATGTTTGTTTTTTGTCTGTATGGTTGTTGTGTTCTAGAGCACTCTGAAGCAGCTGCAGAGCTTTAATTTAGTAGGTAAACCCCCTAAAGAAAACACCCAAACAAACAAAAATGACTTACTTTTCTCTTAAGTTCCCCTGTGGTACGGATTTGACATAGAAGTGCAGAGTAATCGGTGGGTAGTGCTAGCTTGTGCATTTGAACTCCACTTTCTGGAACAATATGATAGCCCATGATAGATTAACAAACAAAATATGAATTACAGTATCAGAGCGCTTTACATGAGCACCAGTTTCGTTACAGAAGGACACATTAATTTTAGTTAGACACGGGGAGATTAAGTGATTTGCCCAGAATCACAGGATGTTGAGCGTCGTTGCCGAGACTCGAACCCAGTTACCCAGATTTGAGGTGGACCGCCCTAGCTGTTACGCTACATCCTCTCCCTAAACAGTTGATGAAGGTAATATATTTGAAATGCCCTCAGCAATAGAAATCGTCCCTGCATGCTGCTACAATCCTGTACTTTCTCCGCTTATGCCCTTAGAATAGTTCAGAGAATCTAAAAAAAGCCAACCAAGTTGTGCAGCAAGTTCGCAATGCCATCACCCTCTGCTGTCTGCGACGCAGTCGCTGTTTACTCCTGGTGACAGTCCTGTCTCCCACTTCTGTCTGCACCGCCTGTTGTTTGCATCCCTGCCTTTTTCGAAGAAATAGTGGGTTTATCCTGGTGGCAAGTGACGTTGCTTGCTGAGACAGGGGCACAGCTTCCACAATTTCCCCATGAGTGTCACAACTCAATGGCAGTGCTTAATTTGAGCCGGAGGGTGGGGGAGGGGGGTTCCAGTGCTCGGCACCAGCATTCCTGACAGTCTGCCACATGGTGGAGCTGTCTATCTAATTTAAGGAATATTACAACAGTTGTTCATTAATTCACTATACATTTAAAATGACTAATACCTGCTGTCCAAGCCATTATTATAGCTTTGGGGGCCTGGAATAGTCTGAAATGTCAGACTTGTAGGAGCGCGATGGTTATTAGTTGTGTTGGTACTGTCATTAGCAGCGCTGGCAGGGGCAATTGATGGCGCAAGCTGCAGTGGCCTCCTGACAAGGGCCCTGGCACTTATGTTTTTTTTTTTTAATACAAATTAAGCACTGCTCACACCCTGACTTAAAGCAGGCTCTTTCAGGAAACCAGAGGGAGCTCTGTCTAAGGCTGTAGTAAATAATCCCATTGACATTGACCACACTGGAAGAGGATGGTCATTTACCAGTGCATGTTAAACAGAAGGCCACAGAGCTCCTCGCAACAACTGGGAAATGTAAAGAACCCTGAAGATGTGGTTTTCCCGTCTGGATTCACCTTTGCCAGCTCTACTTGGTTTTGTGTATTTAATTGGTGGGGAAAAGGTGGTTACTCAGAAGAAATCCCTGATTTATTGATTTATATAAAGTCAGTGTAGAACAGCGGTTACTTTCTGTTTTGATGCAGGATTATAGTTTAGGATGTCAAGAAGCAGGACTTCCTTGTATTCTTTGCATATAATAAATAATAAACTTGAACCAACAAAACGTGTTAACAGAGAAGAGCCCAGTTAGTGTTCCAGCTGCTGCAGCCATCTTTGCCCCATCTCATTGCATACGTTATTTTCCGTGTTCTAACATTTAACCCTTGAACCCCCATTCCTTGCCAGTATTTTTACTGGTATTTAAAGATGCAGTAACAACCTCACGCCTTGCCTTTCCACCTCTGGAGGATCTTGGTCACATTGAGCTCACCTCTTCATTTCATTGACCCTCCAAACCAAGCGAATAATTTACTGAAATGTTATTTGCGAACAGTTTTAATTAGCCGGCTGCGAGTTTATTAAAATTCAATTACTATTGGTTTTGCAATTAGTGTTTTTCTCATTGATCAGTCTTTTGTTAAATACGCTGAAGGACAAGCAAAGACACACAAGCTGTTCCAGTTGCAGCGAGGTGTAATTATTAGCATTGCCTGCCTTCTAATTGTGCCCAGTCGAACGTGTTTTCATTGCCTTTGTATCCCTGGTTATTGATATGTTTTGTTTTCACAGCAGAACTTAAGTTTCCTTCTGTTTGCATTTAGTGAATTTGGCAGCCCTTCTGACAGAAGAGCTTCATATAGGTTCAGTAGGGTATCTAGGGTTACTTTTAGATGGTTAGTATTACTAAGATGAAGATGAGTGGATGTGGCCGTTGTGGCAGGGCTGTGGGTGCTGTGTTAGATGTGGGCAGAAGGGAGAGGTATCTGGAGGGGAGACTTTGACAAATATAAGGGTGTTTAAGTGCAAGAAGGCTTATTTGATCTCTGAGAGGGAGGTAGTGGCACTATATTGTTTTTTTTGTTGGTTTTTTTCTTTTTGCTTATTTATACAGTGTGAACTCGACACAAAGGTATTGGAGTGCTTTACATGAGCACCAGTTATGTTACACAAGGACAAATTCATTTTTTGGTTGGCACAGGGAGATTAAGTGATTTGCCCAGAATCACAGGATGCTGAGGCGACGTCGAGGCTCGAACCTGGTTTCTCAGCTCCAGAATCAGCAGCTCTGGCCGTGAAGCCACATCCTCTCCCTGGTTAGGGAGATAATTCCATAGACGTAAGCTCAAAAGCCCATAACCTTGAGCGGGCACATGGATGACTTTGGTACAGTTAGGAGATGGTTTATTGAATGTATGGTGCAGGATGGCAAGGGAATGCCCAGACATGGGTCCTGTTCTTACTGTGACGCTGGAGCCAAGCTGCACCTGACTGAAGAGCCCCAATAAGGGCGAATCCTGTCTTGGGTTCCTTATGCTCTGGTTCTGGGAGGACCTGGTCTGGCAGTTCTGGCAGGACTGTTCCTATTGGAGAAGTGTCAAGACTGATTTGCATATGGCTGGGTCCAAACTGAGGCGGCATGATGGGCAAAGGAAAGACTGATTGGAATGTTACCCCAAGCAATTGCCAGTGGTTAGACCAATTGCAGGCAATCCTCCCTTCACCTTTTCTGTGTTGGGTGCAGGAATGGGCTGCAGCATACAAAATAGTTGTGTAGGCTACTCTGGGTTTTACGATCCTGTAAGTACCAGAAAGCCACTCAGCTTGGTTCCAATATAGGGAGGCCATTTTTCATGTGAGCATGTTATAGCTTGTGGTCGTGGTGAATTGGATGATTATCTCTTTGGGAGAAAATGCATATTAGAGGATTTGTACCATAAGTGTTACAATAGTCCAGTTTGCTACTAGCCAGTGCATTCATCCAACAATTAACTGTGTGTGTGTGTGGGGGGTATTGACAGGTTTCTCTTAAAGTGTCTGTAAAACCTGGCAGGTGTGGGGGTCGAGACGACCGAGGATGCCAGCAGCATGATGAAGTGGAATTTTACTCCTTTATTATTTGTTGAAGAGGATGTTAGGATGTCTGGTGATGAGAGTGGAAAGTTTAGAGAAAGGTAGTGAGCCATGTAAGTGGATGCTTGCTATCTTAGATGAAGCAAATACCATGGAGCAGAGAGCCAGTCACTATCTAATGGCAATAAGGGATTCAGAGAATTTTAGGTTGAGTTATGGGTGAGAAGGAAGGGTAAATGTGAGTGTCCTCAGCATAACAGTGACACGACAAGCCAAAAGAGGGAATAATGTCTCAGAGGAAAGCAGTACAGTGCAAGTAAGAGAGGTGTCATGGTTGAGTTTCTGGGCTGCTGATTGATAGGGATGGTGATGACGAGGAGCACCAGGTCACCGAGAACAAGTATATAGAGAGATAGAAGGACAATCAACCTAAAGCTGCATCAGTAAGGCCCAGAGCTGCAAGGATAGCAAGCATGGTTGGATTGACTGCTTCCTGTGTGACACGACAAAGAGGCGGAGGAGAATAATAGTATAGAAAACGTGATGGTGGGAACAACGGCAAAATAGAAATACGTGAGATAATGCCTTTTCAGGAGCAGAATTTCCAAATGTCAGATTTCATTGGTTTAGTCAAATTGAAAGAGGATAAAGAGAGCCATTTCTCAAGATTTTTTGAGAAGAGGGGCAGGAGATAGCCTGCCTGGTATTTAAATAGGAGGAGGGATCAGTGTTTTTTCCTTAACATTTGAACAACCGCCAGTTTAAATAATATGAGTAACGGAATAGATATACAGAATGAAAGAAGGATCAAGTCCATAGATGATGGAGCCATCAGTTTTGTTATATGAGGAGCAACTGGGTCTCATGGAGCACGTCTCTTTCGCTGAGCTGGAGGATTGGCATCGGTGGGTGAGGGTTGAATGGAGGAGGAGAGATGGCAGATTAAGTAGTGAGGACGTGCTTGGTGTGGGAGGGGGGCGGTAGTAAAAATCCAGAGAGTATGTATGGTGCTATATATTTTGGTAGTGAAGCTGGATGCATCTTTGCTTCTGGTGAGTCTGTGCTCTATCCTGAAGATGACAGGTACTGAAAGAATCTCTGTGTGACTGGCAGAGTGCTATTTCTGAGGGGGTTGAGACTGAGGCAGAATTTGATTTGATGATTCAGGACTTGTGGTTAGTCTGCTAAGAGCCTCATTACAAGTGTTAGCTCATGAAATATGCAAATATACTGTTACTGTTGAAATAGTAGCACTTCAAAATACGCTATGAAAATGTATCATTGATAGTATTTTTAAACGTGCATTTGGAAAGCCTCTGAAGAAAATTTGCTAACTGTATTTTTTCATTCTAAGTCTGCTGTTGACAGCTTGCTTTATGGTAATTTGGTGGTAAGGCTACCTTTAATCCCACTTAGGTCTGGGATTTGTGCACAAAAACTTCGTTTGTAGCCTCGAGTGAAGTTCACATTGCCTGCCTTGTAAATTAGATGAGGTATTATATAAACGTTTTGGGACATAAGACCAGGGATTACAGAACCTTCTGGTAGATGGGTGGGTCTGCAGCTAAGGCGCCATCAGCATGCAGAAAAAGGAGGTTATGATTTAGGAGAGATAAGTAGGCAGTGAGTGTGGGAGGTAGTTGGCTCTCTACAAGATAGACCTGTTTGAGTGGAGCAGCTGAGGCACCAAATAGCTGGTCAGTAGTGGGGGGGCGCGAGCGCTTGTGATTCCAAAAAGGCTTGAGTGAAGGATGAGTTCTCCAGTCTGGGGAGAAGACACCTGCAAGAGCAGCTATGAAGGTGAAAGGCAGGGAGGCTGTAATGATGTGCATTGTCTGTTTTGTCTTTGAGGCCAAGATTTGTGAGACCTGGCTCTTTACACATGGCAAATTTCTGCCACTCATTGAAGCTTTTTGTGGCCAGGAGGTGGGAATTGCAGCCAGTGTCTTAGTCTACATTATTCAAAGCAACCATTGGAAACAAGTAAAGCCTAAGCATCTTTGTTGTTGTCTTTGCATGACATTGCAGCATCTTTTGCTGGGCAAGTATTTATTACACCTGACCATGAAATGGGAGTGCTCAGGTTTCCAGACTACACGCGGGGTTTGCTCATCCAGTCCATGTTTTTAATTTGCAATCTGGTACACTTAATCTTTTGTGTCCCATTGCACATTTAGGACTTAGAAGTATCAGAATGCAAATGAAAACAAGCATTGGCAAAACCAGCAGGTCTGACGATGGCTGCTGATATTTTGGCTTTGCCAGTGCTCATTTGGTTTCTGTGTGTTTTTCCCCCGATTTTTTTATTGCAAAAACACGTAACACAGGAACTATCTTGTAGCAGTGTTGGGCGAGCTGCTGGGCCACTGCCTAAGTAAAACATATATATATATATATATATATATCAGTCCCTGGCACTGAAAGCAACTACTTTGTGTGAAGAGGTGCTCCTTCAGAAAGAGCATAATGCAGTCAACCACAGTAAAATTAGCCAGTCGCTGAAGTGGGAGGGAATAAAAACTGATTGACACAGCAGTAGACCAGTAGATGAAGAGGGCTGGCTGAATGGCCCTATAAGTAAGTATTATGTAAACATAATTTTATTGAAATGGAAAGCTCTTGGCTAACGCCAGATCTTTAAATGGCCTTGTATAGCCACTTGCAGTAGGAAAACTAGGGGGCTTTACACACGCGTATGCGGGAGAAAATACATCATGTGACCGGGCACATGCGGTCAACTCTGTTTTATGACTAGTACTGTTCTCTACTTTATGAGAGCGTGAGCTCCGAGGCGGGTGCCGGTATAACGTCATTGTGGCAGTCGTTACTTTTTTGTGTTTTTTTCCCCCGGCAGACAGTTGGTCTCCAGGCATGCCCATGTTACCCAACCTGAATGGCATTTTTTCTGTTTTCAGAGTGCAGTCCTAGTTTTTCTTGTGTGGCAGACGTGCCCATTGGGCAAGCTCTGCTGTGCGCGCAGGTACTAAAGAAATTAACAAGGAGATGCATCAGAACACCTAATGGGGAGAAAACTTCATTACAGGATGTTTATAATTATTCTTCATTTCATACTTAAAGCAATATCATTATTCAATTTTGAAAACAGGATATTGTTACTGCCGAGAAAGCCATTTGTCTTTAATAGCAGTTGACACATCAGTGCATTACTGCGTTTATGAATTATTTCTGCTGAGAGCAGGCTGCGCCATTGCTTCGTCGCCTAAGGCAGAATTATCTATAGCAAGAAAGGATCTGCTGTTCCTAATTTGTTTTTCTTTCCCATAATCTGCGGTAGTTGTTAGATAAGTACTTTAGCATGCAACAATAAAATACATAAAAACACTATCAACAACAGAGTACACACCATGCGCGTGCAGTGTTCAGCATCCATTTTAGTTTTGTCTGTCACTGGGAAGTACATGTCTTATTTTCAATACCGTGTTAAATATTAAAATGTGTGTCTATTTTCAGACTATGAGGAATTTCAATCTTTCCTTCATTGCTTTCTCATCTGGGCCCTTTCAGAAAAGAGCTCAGCGGCATGAAAAAAGTTGCAGTGTGCCTGGGTGGGTACGTGAAACGTTTGCCTCGTGGCACTTCATCTAGTCAGGTACGGTTATTATTGCCCTTAAAGTTGCCAGATCGTCCTGCTAATCAAAATCTAGGCTAGGCCCAAGAGGTTTGCCTCAGAAGGTATTGCTCGGAAGTAAACCTAAAAACAACAGTCTTTTACTTCCTGTTCCAAGAGTGGTGTAATAGATCACAAGAAATAGTCTTAATGCCATTAGTAACCCTAGGATGCCTTGGTTTGGGGGCAGGGTGTTTAGGATTTATAGAATGAGAGACGTCTGGCACAGAGGAGATAATTTAAGGTGAATCAAATCGATGAGAACACCTGCTTCCTGTAACATCTGAAATATTAAGGATCAAGTTGTTTCTTAACATGAACGGAGTGTATAGCCGTACTCGGTGTTGCAGTCTAACGAAGAAGTGGCTATTAACACATCGTACAAATACAAATTGTGTTATTTCATATAAAGCGTGCCCTCCTTGGATCAGCAGAAAGTGTTTGTGATAGCACAAGAAGTAGATGGCATTGATAATGTTAGAGGTCGAGTGGATTAGCAGCGGGTGTTGTCCACAAATCGATGTTCCCTCAACCTTTGAGATGTGATTGTAGAGCTGAGGATCTGAAGATAGTGAAATGGCAGACATCAAGGTTCGAATACTGCTTATTTTGCAGTTAGCAGGGGAGAAGAAATGACTACAGGCGTTCTATAGTGTAACTGAAAGAATGTAGAGATGAGCATAACAGAGGTGGTCACCGAAGTTGATAAATTATTTTCACTGAAGTACTTGGGAGTCTAAATGCATAACTACATTGCTTTAGAAGACCTAGAGCGGTGCGGACAGTGCTTAATTTGAACCAGAGATTGTATGTGGGACCCACTTGAGTTTTTGGAGACTGACACTTTTTCACACCAGACTTTGACCCAGATATAGAGAGAGAAAAACAAAAGGGGAAGCAGGAGGAAGAGAACAATGAAAACGCAGTGATAAAGGGAGAAGAGATGAAAAAGAAACTACTTGGGTGAGGTAAAGGGATAGGGAGTGTCTGGTAGTGGATTAAAGAGGCATAAGGTGAAATCAGTAATAGACAGGCTTGGTATTCGACAGGGGCATAGCTTCCATTGGTGCAGCAGATGTAGTGGCACCAGAGCCCTGAGGGGCCCATTGAACCATGATAATTGATGTGTTTTAGTACCCCAGCAGCACTCAAAGGGGCCATTTTCCTTGCTTTGCACCTGCGGTGATTGCATCTTTGTTATGCTACTGCTATTTGGCACCCCAACATTCAATAACGTGGGCTTCGGAGCAAAACTTTGGGCCCTGGCACTTATTCCTTTATATATTAAGCACTGGGTGGAGGGAACAGCTTTTCCCTGTTCTAACCCCGCCCCACAAACCAAGTTTACGTGGTAGACTCTTCCAAAAGTCTCAAATCATTTCAAAAAAATATCATCACGGTTATCATTCGTTTTAATCAATAAGTCCATCGAAAAGGTGGCACCAGTACACACAGGTTGAAATGAGATGGGTAGATACTGGTGATAGGAGTGCTTACCATGGGCGGTGTTATAACATTATATTTATGGTTTTAGTGGCAGATAAAATCAGTTGTTAACCAAATTATGTATGGCATCCGTCAAAGGTTTAAAATGTTCTGCTTTAGATTAAAGCTCAGTATTTTAAAAAAATGTGTAGGTTGTTTTATGTTATTAAAATCCACTCATACTTTGATAAAAAGGCCACAAATTCGTCTCTTAAAGTGCCTTTATTTGCATGATTTTCTATCTAGTTTTAGGCAACAGAATTCTGTTATTCCTACGAGATTATTTGCTTTACTATATACTTATTGTTGCCCTATTTATTGTTTTTGTGATTCTAGCACTAGTTGCTTAGATTCTTATTAACTATTGTTCTTTATTAGAATTTTGTATTTCCAGCATTTTAAATTATTCTTAATTTCTTACAAGGGAACACATAATAGCAGATATAACATGCCGCTATGCACCGTGGCACAAACGGTTGGCCATGTTGGAAGTGTATTATTCTTTCAAGATGGCTTCAGCATTGTGTGATGTAGTCTGGTGAAGCTATTTGAAGTATAAAAAATGCACTTCCAAGATGGCTGCTGCTTTGCATCGTGCATTGTTGCATTATGCAATGGGGCGTCCATCTTGGAAGCATAAAAAAACAACATTTCGAAGGTGGCCAGCTACTGCAATTGGCTTCAACAATGCTGGATAAATAAATTTTGGCAAAGCCAATAGCAGGGAACAACAAGCATTGGCAGAGTATGACCAATTGGCTGTGCTAATGCTTGTTTATGTTGTGTTTTATACATACTTCTTGCGTTTCTAATCACTGTAAATAACCCAATTCTAATGGTTCTCAATTTACCGACCTCGGAAATTTGGAAGGCTGAGCTCAGGACATGCCCATAATCTCACACCTCAGTGGCAAGTGTTTTTTTAAATGCTTGTTTCTTTCAATATAGCTCTCGCAATGGATATATAGAACCATTTCTAGTACACTTCTATTGTACAAAATATAGCTCATCATAGACCATGACAGTCCCACTTTTCAAACTAAACAGAGTTGGCTAAGCATTCGTACACAGTTACTCCGGTTACTTGGTCAGACCACTACCTCTTTGCCTTCCAACACAAGACACCAACACTCATCCCAACTAAAATCATCTTGCCCTCTACTACATATTGATCTTTGAACAAGCTAAATTTGGAGGATGTCTCCACAAAGCCTTTGGTCTCCAAATTCAGCTGAAAACATCTACGCTAACAAGAGATAATACGCCCCTTGGAAGAATGCAAAATTAAAAAGTATCAAGAAACAAATTGCTAACCTTTAACGCAACTGGCTTTAAACAAACCTCAAGAAAAAATATGCCTGCACTGACACAACAAAATATACAAGTCTACAATCAAAAAGGCAAAAAACAATACTATTCCAACTGAATCCACAATGCAAAGTGTGCTAATAAAGAATTTTGTGAAATACAGAATTCCATAAGCCACAATGCACAGAAGCTACCTACCCCATTTCTCAAGATTTTTGTAACAAATTGGCAAATTGTAAAACAGCTAAAGCAGACATGTTGGATTCTTATTTAAACAACAAAAAATAACAGCCCCAACCTATTTCCTTCAAAACCCTCAAGGGAAAGGCAAGCACAGCCTATAGGTTTTTTCAAAGAGCTGTCATCTACTGAATTTCAGGATCTTGTAGAAGCGAGCAAGTCAGCAGACTGTCCCTCTGACCCTTTTCATCCTCAAGTCTTCTCAAAAGCATTCTATCGACTTTTGTGGCCATCCCCTTAAAACACTCATCAACACCTCCTTAACAACAGTAGTTTTCTCAGAAGACTTAAAAAAAGGCATACATATGCCCATTATTAAAAAAAGCCTAACCTGGACACTCAAGACCCTGACAACTACAGACCCATGCAAATGCACCATTTCTGGGAAAACTTGTAGAAAGAGCAGCTTCTCCCCGTATGTCACAATTTATTGAATATAATCCCACACTTTCTGACTCTGATTCCGCCTAGGAAGAAGCACTAAATCAGCCCTTATCTCTATCTGGGATGACCTTAAAAACACAGTGGACCAGAATGGGGCTGCTGCCCTTCTTCTCTTAGACGTTTCGACAGCCTTTGACACAATGGATCATGATACATTAATCCAAATACACACTTCTCCTTTCTCTTTTAAACCATACCTCATTAAAGCAGGAGTCCCTCAAAGCTCAATCATCTCACCCATTTATTTTTTTCAACCTATATCTGAAATCATTACAAGTTGTGATCAATGGTTTTTACTCCACCTGCTATAACTACGCAGATGACACCTGGATACTTCTGAAATTGGAAAAGCCAAAGGACATTGGAACATCAAACATCTTCAATTGCCTCCGGGCCCTTGACAAATGGATGACATGGAGCCACCTCAAGTTGAATGCCTCCAAATCCGAAATACTCAACCTTAGGAAAATCTATGACCGTCTCTGCTCCTGGCCTGATGATCTAGGACCACCATCAAAAATATCTAAGGTGGTAAGAAAACTTGGATTTACCATGGACGCCAAGCTGTCAATAAATGCACAAGTGGACAAGATAGCCAATTTAAGCTTTCTCACAATAAAAACAATGTGACACATCCTCTCACACCTAGGATTCACCTGATAAGGTTAAAGCTACCATGTCACTTGTCCTATCAAAACTGGTTTACACTAATGATCTGTACTACAGCTCACCACTGCCGCTAGTCTACTCTTACATGTAAAGCCACAAGCACACATCTCCCCTTCCTTGAAGGCCCTACATTGGCTACCAATTGCAAGAAGATCCACCTTCAAGGTACTTTGTATCACACACAAGGCAATACATGGCAAAGAACCACTCTTCATCAGGAAGAAAATCAACAAAGTAACCTACACTCGAGAATGAATCCCCGCCTCAACTTTCTTACATACAAGAAGAAAACCGTGGAGGGGATTATTTTTCTCTGTTCAGGGATATGCTTTCACATTATATAGATGAAGTTGCTGTCATATATGTGTCATTGTACATTGAACTATGCCTCCGGTTATAAGCAGATATATTCAAATAAGGAGTAAAATGTATATTATACCACAGGATACATGTGTATATCAGACAATGTCATAATTGCTGCTTCTATGTACATGCAGGTGCATATTTAGAAGAGTGTATGCCTTCTTCCATAACTCTAAGAAATGCCATTATAAAAAGTGATACTTCACCACAAGATAAATGTGCACATCAGACCATGACAGTATTACTTATTCTGTGCACATATCGGGAATGTATATAGAGGATTTTTTCCCAGGAAGTACAACCATACCAAGTGTCATGTGCATATTTGTATGTACAAGTTAATTTCTGTTTTTTTTATATAAAAAAAAGACATTCCGTCCTTTCAACCTTTGTCCATACCTCCTCTTACTGACTTATCCCAAACCTTTCTGACTACTACGAACATCCTCCTCAAACCACCTTCTTAAACTTTCCTCTCCTTTTTAGGTCTCGCCTGAGCCAGCGCATGCGCTGCTCGGAGAGACATTTTGTAAGCGGGTTTTCACAGTGCTACCACAGGCTTTTTGGTGGCCTCAAGCGCGCGTGCACGCGCGCAGCCGCCATCTGTCTTTCCTCCTGGCCGCCTTGCTCGCGATCACTTTCACGCGCACCATTTGCTTGTTTTTTTTGGTAGACATGGGGAGAACCGACGCAAAGACTGAACCCAATTCCCCAAGTCGGCAGCTCTACATGTTAAGCCACTTCCTCCCTCCAAATATTGCCGGGTTTCTTTCTAAATGCCTCCTTCAGATATCGGACTGCTTGGTTATGTATTTGTCCTCTGACTCGTGTTACCTTGACTCCTGGTGTGTGCAGTTTTTTCCATGTACTTTACTCGCACTAAAGAGAAAGAAGCCTCTAGTCTTGGTTTTTAAAATCGCCCACTTTCTGCTTCTAAAAATGTTGGCATGTATTCATGGAATGCGCCACATCTCTCACTTGCATTGTAAACTCCACTCATTCTTACGGCATGCTTCGCACAATTTCGTCATCCTCTTGAACCACTTAAAACAGAGCTCTCCAGCTGTAAATTACAACCACAATTAAAGTGTTTGAGCAGCCCGCATGGGTGATTTCACATATTTTCCGTTGTTTTTAGTACCCCGCAGCCCACAGCTGTTCCACGTCTATTTGTGTGCACGCGCGCATTACTCTGGCCAATCAAACTCTCGAAGTTCTCATGCAGCAGCGCATCACCAGCAGTGCCCCCTGCTTATATCACACGTTTATACATAAACACTGGCCACCCTACATTCACTGTACTCCGGCAAAGTTCCACCCTACTCTTACAGGATGGCAAACATGGGGCTGCCCCTCCTCTCTCCTGCCACTAATCTTAGGTATGTCATCATTATCATTCTTTCTTGCCTCTGCACACATCACCCCGGGTACTGCAGACGCATATGGTGGGTCTTTTATATATGTACAAGATTTGTTTTTTTTCCTCCGTCACTTTACTGTCCTTGTTGTTTTTTGCAAGCAGTTACTAATTGGAACGTAGCCAAGCTTTCAACTTTCTTCTTGTTTTTCTTCGGTTTAATGTATTTGGGTACTCAATATTATTGACATATTTACAATATTTAAAAACTGTCAATAATTGGAAAAGCCAACAGGCTGGTGCGGTAGTTAATTGTTTTCATAATTTTTTATTACAAGTATGTGCCACAAATAAAACAAAACTGCCACCTACAAGCAGCAGCCATATGCCTGCAATAAAAATGTTAAATGTACAAAAACAATTAACCATTGCAGATCATTTTAATACTGGCATCATCGATATTTCAATGTCCCGGCCGGTACAAAAAAAAACAAGCATTGGCATAGCCAATAGGTCTCGCCTTTGGGACCGTATAAGTGTTTAGCCATGCTACAGTTGATGTTCTTGCACCAAGGATATTATGCTGCATAACTAAATACTTATAAGGTCCCAAAGGCGAGACCTATTGGCTATGCCAATGCTTGTTAGTCATGTCACCCAACTAACAGGCACACACGACTACTACTTACAAAAACAACTTACAGTGCCCCTTTCAAATCCACTCCCCTCATTCTAGCCCTACTCTGACTCTACTAAACACACAATTCAAGAGCACAAAGCTAACACAACTAATAAAAAATGGATAAAAGATGTACTAATCTACTAACCTTTAATCTTGGGTATTGGAGTAGCATGCTACTCGCCGTAAAACGCTTCAATGCCTCGTCAGGGATAGTTAGTGCTATATCAATATAATTTACAATTGCAATGCTCGGAGGAACAAAATCTGACCCATAACTTTAATTTGCCTTGTAACTTAGGAGTGCCTAAATCCATCATAACAAGAGTATAAAACCTAAGACTCTTTGAAAACTGAGATGTCCTTTGCGGATTTCAAGGGCATCAGTTCCAGGTTCCACTGTAACAGAAAATACTCCCACCTTCTTTAAGCCCAACTCTCTGTGAAGCTAAGAAAAATCTTTGTTTATAGATGTGTGCGTAATTTCTTTTTATATAATTACACAAAGTTTTGGAAAAATTATGCAAAATGCAAATTGTCATTTAGTGCTATATTTGAACATCCGTCTGGTTGCAAGGACGCTTCTTGTCAGCAGCTTGTGTTCTATTTACTCGCTTTATTCTGTGCTCCTGCAATAGGATTTGTACCCAAACAGGCTTGAAATTACGCTACATGGCGTAATTTTGGGGATTTTATGTAGCGTAATTTTGGGGATGTTATGTAGCAAGCGTAACCCAAAATGACAGAAATTATGTGAGATTAAGCCAGCGTAACAAAAACTTCGCCTAGGCCGATTTTTGAAGTGGCAGACATAGACTAATGTAATATCATTAACGCTGCCTCATTAAACTCATCAGTGAACAGTAAATGCTTCAAAACTAGTAAGACAGAATGTGCATGAACCTGCAGAAGCCTGATAACAGAAAACCAGACCTGGTAGCACTCCACTGGCTCATGGCACGCACTCGGATGAAGTTCTGCATACTTTGAGCCGTGCAGTAGTCTGATATTAGGAAAGGGCCATGGTGTTTGCAGAAACGCTACCAGCGCCGGACTGGCCGTAGCGGGCATCGGGCGTCTCCCTGGGAGGCTGAAAAGGTGGGGGCCGGTTTTGGAGCGGTGGGGTCAATTTTGTTACTGGGGGCTGGTTTTGCAGCAGTGCTGCAATGTCGGCTCCTAGTAATAAAAGCAGCAGTGATGGGGGCCAATTTAATTAAGCAGGAGTGCTTCACACATGCACCCTCGCCCATCCCCTGGTAGGGAACATTGTTAAAAGCAACAGCACTGTATACCCTTTTTAAAGACTGGTGAAAACGAGGGTCTAGTTTGCAGTACTGGCACAAGCAAAACAGCAGTGGTTTGATTCACGGCAGTGTTTTGATGGGAAATAGATGTGAGCTAGAGGAGTTTAGGGGACGGTGTAGGGGGGCATAAAGCAGGTAGGCCGCTGGTCAGTCGACATTGCTTTGTCCGCTGTGGCAGGCGTATAAGTGGCGGAATACAAACATCAGTGAGGGGACGAGCGAACATGGCTGGTTGTGGTTGGGAGCAGAAGGGCCTCGGCGATGCCAGGCCTTGTGACATCATCAGTATTTGTGACCGTGACATGTTTGGCTACGTGTTTTTCACACAACATTGCTATTTGGCAAATCAATGCTTTCTGTGTCCCTGGAGTACTTTGTTATTACAGAAGGAACTGAAGATGCTTTGCTGATATCGCCAGTGCTACGTATGCGCTGGCACAATCTCAAGGGGGGTGTTTCCTAATTTGCGTGGTGACACGACCCAAAGGAAAAAAGGGAACACAGTCACTCACTGCACTCACGTGCTTGGGCTTCTTTGCTCTCCTTTTCAAATGGAAGTGTGTTTCTGTCTGCACAGTGAAAGTTTGACTGGCATTTTCAAACAGCCTGTCCATCTTTCACTAACGCACTACCCCCCAATGCAGGTACAAGTTTGTGGCTGCTCTGAGACAACATATTTACTGTAAAAGGGTACACTGTCCCAGTCTCGCCCACTGTACCCAGTTAAGGGTGCACCTGGTGTAGAGTGGGACAATGGATCCTATATATGATATGGCCCATGATGCCACAGTCACATCAGGAGCCCAAACCCCAATGTTGTGGTAATGTTGTAGCCAGAAAAATGATGACAGCAGTGTAAAACAATTCGAGGATCCTAGCCTAGTTGGTACTTTGCACTAGGTTCATGGATATTTTACATCATTGTGAAAGGCCAGCTTAGAACGCAGAGTGATGAAACAGTCATTTACATACAGGCGAAACAATTCATCACCTGCCTAGTTCAGGGCATTCCTAGATCCTGTATTTTGCAACCAGCTTCAGTTTCCACCATTCTCTTCTGCTATGGAGTTCTTGCCAAGGTGTGAGAAAACATCCCACAAGTGTTGTGTGGTATTTGTCAACTACTTTCTCTGGCAGTGAAGGTACACTGACCAAGAGGTAGAGAAATGGCCAACACAAACCAGAGCTGGTTGATTAAGCCCAAGAGATGTGCTTAGTGCGGATAAGCAGCTCCTGCCTTCCCACTATGAGTCAGACCTGCAAATATGAAGGGCATCTGTGAATGTACTGATGCCTCTGCAGTACTTGACCTGAGACAAAAAGAACACTGAATTGGTTTACAAAGTACATAAAGCAACAAAGCAAGAAGAGCGTATTGGGTACTAAAATTAGTTTTGTTTGATTATGAATGCTTGTAGCTACCTGTACCTTGATCACAACTGATCTCTATCTCCTACAGAATTGTGGGGGTTGAAGGATTTTCATAGTATGTTTATATCTGCTGAAGTTATAGGTTATATTAAGGATTCACATTGAGCCATTTTTCTTTTGTTTTGCAATGCTGGCCGCCTTTCATTTAAATGCTGTCAATAAAATAAGCATATGTTGATAATTTTATTCAGTCTCGTGCAGATTAGGTAGGATGAATACACTGTGTAAGTTCTAAATTGTAAATGCCCATTCATGCCATTTTTTGTTTACGAATGAAATCCAAAAAAGCTTTGTAGAGCGTGTTTTCCCCATTTATTTAAGCTTCCAGCAGTTGTCTATGATGGCGTAATATTTTATAATTTCTACGCTCTTTATTTTTGGAAAGCTTAAGCTGTTTTTCAGCGCGCATGCATAATGAAAGCAAAGTGTGTTAAATCCTGAATCCCAATTATATGGTGCTTAGGTTCATGCAGACTGTAACTAAAATCTTGACTAAAGATTTCCTAAAAAACCTGATACCATCCACAGTGGCAGTGAAACAGCATTTGGTTCATTCTGGTAGCTCTACATCAGCTAGCATTACCCATTGCAGACGCCATTCATGTTTATCTCGTTAGTTTTCACAATACATATGTGTTCTAAATCCCATGTGAAAAAATAAAATAGAATTGAATAAGAAAGGAGGCTCTTATGAAAACAAATCTTCCCATTTAGAAAAAGGCCATTATTTTCCTTTACTAGAGGATCATTAGTGAAAGTGTTAAAAGTAACATATGTAAGCCAGCCAGTATGGGCTTCTGCTTGTTAAAACATTAAAAAAGCAAAGATGTAGTCAGATTGTTTGTTGGCCCATGTGACTAAAAATGTGTGTTTATATTGGACATAAATCCAACTGAGAAATAATATAAACACGTGTAAATAAACATAATTCCATACATAGAGATGGAAATGTGTTGTCTTCTAATAAAATTACTAATTGAACATTTATGGAACAGATCTTGAAAATGCATTTCTAGCTTTTACCTTTTTTGTAACGTACAAAAGGTATGTATGGTGAAAGTAGAAAATATTTTCTTGGTTGGTTTGATCACCAAACACGTTAATTTTGTAATCTGTTTAATTCTAGCTGTTTAAATAATTTATTCAATAGGAAATTGTGTCTCAGCTTGAAAAATAACGGACAAAGTTAGGGAAAGTGAACCAGTATATATCGTAGCCCAAGGGTTGGCATGGGAGTTATGAGGTCCATATTATTTTATATGTATTCAGATCCCTGCACCTGGTTCACAAATCTCTCTATGGTCATGCTCCATCAAGAGAGTTGTGCCACCAGAGTTATCTTTTAGTAATACAATATTCCTTTTGCTAACAGGCTTGCCCAAGCTAATAAAAGTTGATTTTCTAATGGGTCAAATTACACATAAAAATGTGTACATTTTGTGTATGTTACTTGTAAAATCATTAGGTATTTGGTTGCTTGCTTTATTAGTGAAGGACTGTGTTGTATTTGGATACATTGATGTCAAGAGGCTAGATGGAAATCATAGTCCATTAAACACTTTTAGGTTCTAACCTTAATGTCAACAAATTGGGAGGACAATGAAATAATATACAAAGGAAATGATTAACAGTTTTCTAGAGTTTGAAAGCTTGGCGAATTAACCTTAATTTCTGAATAATAGCTAATCTGTCCTGCTAAGTACAAATTAAATATACTCAATCAGGTGGCCTCTAAAAGTGTTTTTGCCAGCAACAGCTTAATTGGTATTTTGTAAGTTTTTAGCAACCAGTGGTTACAAACGTACGGCCCATCTAAAGCTCTTAAAGAATAAAATTGACACAAGTGACACCTGCATAATATCCCTGGTGGTATACACACATTTTGAAAGTCCCCATCTTGTAGTTATTTGCGCCAATTCTGTGGTCACCAGTACCAATGCCTGTGCTCCAAGAATCCCATAACTTGGGGGCAAAGGGGTGGCAGTAGAAATAGGATGGAATTATTAGGGAAGGAGTCTGACAGTCATCATATAGATTTATTTTTTTAAACTATCCCAACAAAATTGACAACAAAGATAATAGTAAATCCTGCTTACTTGCTTGGTCACACACAGACTGTATTTTAAAATATCTTCTGGGTTAAGGCACCTGATACAGAGAGTTTTTGTGCGGCCATTGCGTTCCATGATCTGATAGCAGTAAAATAACTCTAGTGGATACTGCACTTGCTGGAGATAGGTGTGCAGTCTAGTCGCAGGTTTGACCCTTCGTAAAATACTTTAGAGGGTAATGTGCCTGCTACAAAGCAGAGCATGTAACGTGTCGATCACTGATATGTATCCGATGGAGATAGCTGAGTGGGTTACAGATTTATTTGCAGAGATCCTAGTTACGTGCAGACTACAAATTGCAATTCTTTGTGATATAGCTTAGTGAGTTATGAACTGTGCCAAGGTGGTACATACAGACTGCAAGGCAAAGGTTTTAGGACCTTACTGTTTTTTTTCTCAGTCCTTCATTATTGTATAGTTGATAAAAAGGATACCTTTGGGTAGCAATAGTATATTTCTCATAGGAAGATACAGCTAATGCTCTGACAGTGCATGCATATCACTGTCATACAAACCTTGGAAAAGTAAAAAAAAAAAACTGCCTCCATTTCATTGTTTAGCTCTTTAGCACTTGTACTTATGAACTGACAAGGTGAGCCTCTCGGTTCCGTCAGTGCCATTAGCATCAAGGTGTTAGTCTCCATCCAGCTGCCAGCCAGGATGAGACTGGAAAAAGGATGCTGATGGCCCTTTTAAGTAAGACATTTTGTCTTGTGCCTGGTTGGAACTAAAAATAAAAGTCCCTCTTCAATTCTTAGATGTTGCTGCCTTGAACATAAAGCACACAAACTGCAGACACAGCTGAATGTATCCCAGCGTTTACCACAATTTGCTGGGGCCAACCAGGTTCCAGTTTAATAACTGCTGGATCCAGGGTTCAACTGGGGGTCTCTCTTTTCCAGCATTGTTAAAGTGGCTAAAGTTAGGTGTTGGAATGAGACACACGCGTTAAAACACAAAGAAAACACTGAACTATACCACTGTTAGTTTAGTGACCTAACTGGAACTTTTGTCCCCGTCATGCACTGCTTATGATCTCCCATATTTCATCACTCACAACACGTTAAATGACACATTGATTACATCACTGCTTATATTTAAAAAACAGCATTGTTAAAGTAACTAATGAGGTTAACCAATGTTTCTCATAGAGTGCTGTAGGCTTTGTGAATGAGGAGAGATTACACCCTAAATCGATGGTTAGACTCTTTCTTATAAGCTTGCAGTAATATTTCAAAAGATGATAAATAAATTGGATATTTCAGAAGTGAAGCACTTATGATGAATGTCATTGTCTTTTTACTGGTATTCGCTCAAAGAATGGTTGCAGTGTAATGAGGTAACTTGCAGAGAGGTGGCCACTGAACTTTATTGAACAATAAATTATTTGGTTAACCTTCGCTACTGAAGTCTGAGCAATTAGGGTGTTAGGTGGTCATGGAAGTGTAGGTACAGGTCCGTATGGCCAAAGGCCATGCGAAGCAGAGGTTGGCCAGATGTGGGGATGTGGGCATAGGGTATGGCCATAGGGCAAGCCTACTGCCCAACCTCTGTTGTATGTTGGATGCAGGATGTGACGTGACACTATGCCTTGCAGACAGCCTCCACTGTATATGTCCAATGTGCATAGTTGGTGTTGGCTTCTTTTTGAGGGTTGGTGAAGACCAAAGCCACAGGCTAAGCTCTGTGTCAAACTTGTCCTATGTATGACTGAAGATTGTGCGCAGTGGAAGTTTGATTCTTGTGGTCTGGCCTGAGGTTATGACTGAGATGTCATGAGTGATGTCTTAAATGATGTTATTTAACATGTCCCAAGAGATGTAATATGCGAGGTCATAAGCAGTGCCTGATGGGGGGGCCAAGTTATAGTTAGTTGCATACGTTAAGTAGTGAATTAAAAAAAAATTAACATTGGCTCATGACTCATTCTAGCACCTAATTATAAGGTCACTTTGAGCTTTGTTTCTTTCAATGAGAATATATATATATATATATATATATATATATATATATATATATATATATATATATATAAATATATAAATATATATTCACTGAAAAAACCATAGGTTTTAGGGACAGTTATAGTTAGTTGGACATTGCACTCGTACAAAACCCGTGAAATTCCCCCGTTATAGTTAGTTCAGCTAACTATAACTCGCGCCCCCGCAATGCACTGCTGATGACGTCACATATTACATCACTCATGACATGGTCAGTGACATCACTGATGACATCACTGATGACATCACTGATGACATCACTGATGACATCTCAAATGACATCACTGATGACATCACTGATGACATCATCCAGTGACTGTGTGTTTCTGTAAAGTTTAAATATGTTTAATATATATAGGGAAAGGCGTATTGAAGAATGAGTGGGTGTATAAGTGTCTGTATGGATGATTTAGTAGGTGCGTGACTAACTCTATAAGTGAGTGATTAAACGTATCTTACTGAATGCATGGGTTAGTGACTAAACTGGGTGAATGTCTGTATCCGTCTGTCTGTTGCTGTGTAAGTGGCTGCATGGGTTTGTGAATAGCTACATGAGTGTCTATATGAGTTATTGATTGATTGTCTGAGTATCTGTATGGGTGCCTGAGTGTTAGTGTGGGTGAGGTGGGTGCGACTCTGTGCATAGATGTGTGAGTGGGTGATTCACTGGGTGGATGGTTTCAAGAGTGCATCTGTGATAGACTGTATGGGTGGGTAAGTGTGTGTAAGAGTGTATTAGTGAGTGAATGTATGTCCCAGTGGTACATGTGTGAGTAACTACATATGTGAAAGGCAGTATATATGTGTATTGGAGTATATAAATAGCTATAAGTCTAGAGTGTGTGATTGTGAGAGTGACTGTATGGATGAGTGTGTGCTTGCATCAGTGATTGTATAAGAGCGTAAGAATGTGCTAGTATTTGTATGAGTAAGTGAGCTGGTGTGTGTATAACTGTATAGGTGAGTAAATGGCAGTGTGTTTAATTATTTGCATGACTGACTAGGTGTGTGAGTACCTCTATGGATGAGTGGCGGTGTTTGAGTGTCTATATAGGAGTATGAGTGCATATGATAGTCCTGTACTGAGTGACCGTAAGTATGAGTGACTGTACAGGTGAGTGAGTGGATGTGTGTAGACCTAAGAATCAATGAGTGGGTATGTAGTTATTGGTGTTGGAGTGTCTATGGTTTTGCGAATGGCAGTCTGTAATTTAGAGTGGGTGTATCAAAGGTTATATTAGGGTGTGAGGAGGTGCATCAGATTATCACGTGGATGATGACATCACTGATGACATCAGTGATGTCATTTGAGATGTCATCAGTGATGTCATCAGTGATGTCACTGACCATGTCATGAGTGATGTAATATGTGACGTCATCAGCAGTGCATTATGGGCGCGAGTTATAGTTAGCTGAACTAACTATAACGGGGAATTTCACGGGTTTTGTACGAGTGCAATGTCCAACTAACTATAACTGTCCCTAAAACCTATGGTTTTTTCAGTGAATTTGTAAGGTTTTTTAAATGCAAATTTCTAACTATAACGTGTCTGAAACCTATGGTTTTTTCAGTGAATTTCAAAGGTTTTTTAAATGCAAATTTCTAACTATAACGTGTCTGAAACCTATGGTTTTTTCAGTGAATTTCAAAGGTTTTTTAAATGCTAATTTCTAACTATAACGTGCCTGAAACCTATGGTGTTTTCAGTGAATTTCAAAGGTTTTTTAAATGCTAATTTCTAACTATAACGTGCCTGAAACCTATGGTTTTTTCAGTGAATTTCAAAGGTTTTTTAAATGCTAATTCCTAACTATAACATGTCTGAAACCTATGTTTTTTTTCAGTGAATTTCAAAGGTTTTCTAAATGACAATTTTTAAATGTATTAATTGTTATATTTATTTTTTTGATACTGATTTACTACATTTTTTTAAACTATTTATTTTTAGATATTTTATTTTTTAAATTATATTGTAATTACATTATACATTACATTACAAAATATACTTTCTCAGAATGAATTACTTTAGTTTAAATACTTTGCAAATAGGCAATAGACTTTTAAGTACAGTAGTTACAGTTGTTGCAATGGGCAACACAATTTCAAACACAATGCAACATTGAGCTCAATGTGAATTTCTAGTTAAATGCAATTAGTTACTTTATGGATTACTTTTCTAACCACAGGACTGGATCCTAGATTCAGTCCTGGGACATCTCCTGTAAACAGTTGAGTAAAAGCGTTTTGGTTACAGTAGTGATTTTTAAGGAATATTATTGTATTTTAAAACTTGACACTTCGAAACTTTTTCACATAGAATCACCAATGTTATCCTATGGGAGGAAATTTACTTAGCAGATAAGTAGTGTTATCGTTACTTTTTCTTACTCAGTGGTGGATCCTGGATCCAGCACTGGTGCATCTCCTGTAAACAGTTGAAAGAATGCGTTTAAGTCATACAGGCGATTTTTAAGGAATATTTGTAGTTTGTGAAAAACGACACTTTGAAACTTTTCTGCGGAAAACCAGAAAATGGATTCCAATGGAAGGAAATACAAGTTACTGGTAAGTACGGTTAGAATTACTTATCAGGGTCAGTGCTGGGCTGAAAGATGCAGCACTGGGTTCTCTCCTGATAACAGGTGAGTAAATTGGAATTCGTAGTTCGGCTGATTTTAGAGGAATATTATAAAGTTCCAAAACTCAACACTTAGAAGAATTTCCAAGTGAAACCAGTCAATGTTAGCCTATGGAAGGAAATTCAAGTTACTGGTAAGTACGGTTAAAATTACTTTTCAGGATCAGTACTGGGCTCAAAGATGCAGCACTGAGGTCTCTCCTGATAACCGGTGAGTAAATCCGAATTCGTAGTTCGGCTGATTTTAGAGGAATATTTGTATGTTTCAAAAATCGACACTTAGAAACTTTTTCAGCAAAAATCAGGCAATGATATCCTATGGAAGGAAATTCAAGTTACTGGTAAGTACGGTTAAAATTACTTTTAAGGATCAGTACTGTGCTCAAAGATGCAGCACTGAGGTCTCTCCTGATAACAGGTGAGTAAATCGGAATTCGTAGTTCGGCTGATTTTAGAGGAATATTATAAAGTTCCAAAACTCCACACTTAGAAGAATTTCCAAGTGAAACCAGTCAATGTTAGCCTATGGAAGGAAATTCAAGTTACTGGTAAGTACGGTTAGAATTACTTTTCAGGATCTGTACTGGGCTGAAAGATGCAGCACTGAGGTCTCTCCTGATAACAGGTGAGTAAATTGGAATTCGTGAGTTCAGCTGATTTTAGAGGAATATTATAAAGTTCCAAAACTCAACACTTAGAAGAATTTTCAAGTGAAACCAGTCAATGTTAGCCTATGGAAGGAAATTCAAGTTACTGGTAAGTACGGTTAAAATTACTTTTCAGGATCAGTACTGGGCTCAAAGATGCAGCACTGAGGTCTCTCCTGATAACAGGTGAGTAAATCGGAATTCGTAGTTCGGCTGATTTTAGAGGAATATTATAAAGTTCCAAAACTCCACACTTAGAAGAATTTCCAAGTGAAACCAGTCAATGTTAGCCTATGGAAGGAAATTCAAGTTACTGGTAAGTACGGTTAGAATTACTTTTCAAGGTCAGTGCTGGGCTAAAAGATGCAGCACTGGGTTCTCTCCTGATAACAGGTGAGTAAATTAGAATTCGTAGTTCAGCTGATTTTAGAGGAATATTATAAAGTTCCAAAACTCCACACTTAGAAGAATTTTCAAGTGAAACCAGTCAATGTTAGCCTATGGAAGGAAATACAAGTTACTGGTAAGTACGGTTAAAATTACTTTTCAGGTTCAGTACTTTGCTCAAAGATGCAGCACTGAGGTCTCTCCTGATAACAGGTGAGTAAATCGGAATTAGTAGTTGTGCTGATTTTAGAGGAATATTTGTATGTTTCAAAAATCGACACTTAGAAACTTTTTCAGCAAAAAGCAGGCAATGATATCCTATGGAAGGAAATTCAAGTTACTGGTAAGTACGGTTAAAATTACTTTTCAGGTTCAGTACTGGGCTCAAAGATGCAGCACTGAGGTCTCTCCTGATAACAGGTGAGTAAATCGGAATTCGTAGTTCGGCTGATTTTAGAGGAATATTTGCACAATGGTGAAGGAAGAGGGTGGGGCCTGAGGTGACATTTCTGCAAACACGCCCTGTGGCGCGTTTTAAGTTGGAGAATTAATTCCTCCTCAATCCCGAGGGTCCCTAGGGGCCAACTGGCCCACCAGATACCTCCAGTATGCGCCAGAGAGCTGCGTTGCAGAGAGGTGTTCAGAGGCAACGCCCCTTTTTACAACACTCTGCAACGCAGCTCCGTGGCGCTTACTGGAGGTACCTGGTGGGCTAACGGACACCCATATTGAAATATTTAGTGCCCGGGGACGTGGCGGTCCCTGGGCGTGTAGAGGCTCGACCCCCCCCCACACAGGTAATTTTTTTTTAAAGAAGCCCCGGGGGTGGCGGTCTCGGGGCTGCGGGAGGGCTGAGAGCCCTCCCGCACCATTTTGTTTAAAGCCCCGGGGGTGGCGGTCCTCGGGCTTGGGGCCTTAGAGGCCCCCCATATAATTATTAATGATCCCCCGCATGCCCCCGGGACTTGGCCCACCCAGGGGCCAATTACCCACGAAGCGCGGGAGGCCGCGCTCGCTTTTTTTTTTTTTATCGGCAGGATCCGCGCACCCAGCGCGTTTTTTTTTTGGGCCCTGAGCAGGCCTAGGGGGTCAGGGTGTTTCTACCCTGCCCCCTTTTTGCGTTTTGCGCAGTTGTTTTACTGCATTCTTGTTCCTCGGTTCTACCGAGGAACAAGATGGCTGCCAACACTTCCTGGTTTGCAGTCTTGACAGCCAATTAGCATGCAGCTCGTGATCGGGAAGGTGCGCGGATCCATCGCGGCCATAGATATCGAAACTTTTATTTTGAATTTTCTCAGCAACTACTGAACGGATTTACACCATTGTTAAAAGGGTGCTTTCTGAACCAAGCACTACCTTTTTGCCAAATTTGGTGTAATTCCGTTCAGCAGTTTTGGCTGTAGCCTTGCATAAAGTTTCCTATGGGAAATTGATTTTTTCACTCTTATTTTTTGAATTTCTCCGCAACTACTGAACGGATTTACACCATTTTAAAAAAAGGTCGCTTTCTGAACCAAGCGCTACCTTTTTGCAAAATTTGGTGTAATTCCGTTCAGCAGTTCGGGCTGTAGCCGTGGCTAAAATTTCCTATGGGAATTAACATGGAGAAAACACGTTTTGGGACCCCCCTTTTTTCTCGGCCCCCGCTTGATGAATCACCCCGAAACTTTCAAGACAGGAGCGGACCGGAGCGCCCCACTAGTTTTGAAAATTTCGCGATGATTAGTCAAACGACGCCAAAGTTATTGGGAATAGAATGTTATGAATTTCCTATGGATAATAGGTCCTAACTATAACTATCTACTGGCGACCGCCAGTAGATAATGTGTGTATATATATATGTGTGTATACACACACACACACACACACACACACACACACACACACACACACACTCACACTCACACTCACACTCACACTCACACACACACACACTCCCCACTGTGTAGTGTTATTTAGGGATTTTGGGTCCAGATTTCTATAAGAAATATATTTATATTTCGGGACCAGGTTTCCATAAGAAGAGCATTTTTTGTATTTCCTATAACTTTGGTGCCATTTGACAAATCTTAATAAAATATTCCAGTAAAAAAGTTTCATCCACCTCCGGTCTCCAGCGTACATGCCGGAAGGAGCTCTGTTCATCACAGAGGCAAAGGTCTTGTATTAATACCGGCAAGGATATGACTGCCGGTTATTTTCTTTAACACAACCTGCATCGAGTGGGTGCAATGCACCACGGATTTTATTCATTCATGCCTGAATAAACTTGCACTACTACTAAATCCTCATTTAAGGGACTCCTCATTGGGAAACACATCCAATATGCATATACTGTGAATAGGAGGGATTATTTCTGGACACAAGATATGTGCAGTCTTAACTGTGTGTCTAACATTGGACCCTATTGAATCCCATTTGGGACAGAAATACAACCGGATTTAAGGATCTTCACATATTGAATATAGCCCTGTAGAAGTCGCTGCGCACAATCGTAAGCGCGGCGAAACACGTATTGGCTAAGGCTGTTGTGAATAAACTGAAGCGCATGTTCCAGCAAAGACTCAAGCTTTTGTCACACTGTTATTGATATACTGTTAGCGTGTGCAGGGGACTGTTGTTCTGTTTTACCAGTGGATATGCACACGTTGGGGAGGAGGGTGGCACTCCCTACCCTTATGCACCGCAATACTCACTCAATACTAGAGTATACTTACCTGCGTATTGCCCAGGAGCACCAATACCTTATAGAACCACCTACCAAGCAGTTTTGCCTCAGCTCCATCCTGGAAAATTTCGGGGTGATCCATCAAGTGAGGGCCAAAAAAGGGGGGGTCCCCAAAACACATTTTTCACATGCCATTTCCCAAAGGAAACTTTTATGGCACTACAGCCAAAAGGCTGAATGGAATGACACCAAATTTGTAAAAAAAAAAAAAAAAAAATGCTTGATCTTCACCCAGAAAGTGTGCTTTTTGTAATTTGGTGTAAATCTGTTCGATAGTTTTTGAGAAATTATGGTTCAAAATGTATAGATATGTCTGGCCGAAGTTGTACCGCGGTACCAGCAGATCAATCGATAAGATCTGATTGGCTGCCTCACATCAGCAAAGATGTTTGGCAGCCATTTCAGCATTTGGGGTCTCTGGCCCGAGTCCTGAAAAAATAAAAGTGACATATATGGAGGCAGGGTAGGGATACCCCGACCCTGTAGACTTTTTGGGGGTGTCCCAGAGGTACCCCCAAAGCGCTCCTTCCCCACTGCCCTAGGTCCCTGGTGACGCTGCCTGTCTGCTCAGAGCCACAGGCCTGCAGCCCAGTCCTGACCAGAGAGTCACTCACTATGGCGCCTTCGCTCCTCCGGCTGTCGAAGCCCATGGGTCTTCAGAATTTCATGCGACTCAAGATCACAAACCATCCCTAGCGAGTCTCGGCCGGCGCTTGTTCCTCTGACCTGTGTGCGTCCCAACCAGCCCTCCCCGGTGCTCTGGGACCCAATCTGCATCTCAGCCAGCAGGCCGGATGCAGGAAGTGGTAAGCCTCCTCCGAGCCCAGCAGGCCCAACATGTCGTTGCCGCACTGCCACCCAGTCTGCAGCACTAGGCCGCACCAGGGCGCTCCTCATCGCGGGGACTAGTCCGGCAGGCCCGCCCTCTCAATCATGGACCAAAATCAGCAGACATGGGGGCAGTATAGGTAAGTCCACATCTGCAGCATAGCTGGGGCGATGCCTTCCCCTAGTTTTAGCCCGATCCGGCTAAGGATGTTGAAGGATTTTGGTGGGGAGTATAGGAGCTTAGGCTGATTACGTGTGATCCGCCATATTGGCAGACCACGCCCCCACCCTTCTTCATCCATTAGTCTGCTATTTTGTCTTTGACATTTTTCACCCACCCACTACAGCATACAGAATGGGTCAGCGGACCAGCCCGTGTCAACCATTGACAAACTTCACTGTGAGCGATAACATTCTTCCCTTTCGCAAGAAGCACATTCACAGGCAAAGTAGTTCCCGTAAGTTCCAGGGACTACTATGACAATATGTGCTTTTTGAGTCCAAACAATATATTTTTGCTTTTAGCAAATATTTTTTCCCCCAAATTAATAATGGCCCCACAGCTTCTCCAAAAATAAAGCTTTACAAAAGCCATGACAAAAGAAAATTTACAAAACAAAAGGCAGGTGGCCAATGTCAACCAATTTGCATTGCCAATGCTTGTTTGAGGATGGTGCTGAAATGTTGTCTTTGCGATAGCTTGGTTGTAGCAAATGTTCTAGTAGCTATGCTGTGGATACATGTGTTAATATAAATGTTGAGTCAGTACATAGCAAACAGATGACACTTGAAGCAGGGAAGAGCCAACAAGAGAGCATTAGTAGATGACAAAAGCGAACACATTGGGTCCACATCTAAAATTCACCTTAATGCTACATCAGTTCATTGCATCATACCAGCCAACATGCCGTACTCTCTGAGTTATGCCAGAAGAAATGGTTATCACTGCATGTGAGCCACTGAAAATGATCTTTTGTTTAAACAATGGGGTGACGGATGTGAATGTATATACAGAAGGTAAAGAGAGTGAAATAAAAAGAAGACACGATAAATGGTGAGTGATAATCTAGGCTGACTGAATAACAAAGGAAATTCACAAATTTGCTGATAAGAAATCTCCTTCCACCAAGCCTAACCTGTCAGTTTCAAGGATTTTGCACTCTTTTTTCACTCAAATTACGGATTTATTTATTAATGCTCTTTACAGCAGTAAATCCCATGTCATTATCAGTGTAAGGCACTGCTCGCAAAAGGATTGCAGAGCTATCAAGTTGCTTGTTTTCACTTGTGATTAGCTTATCTGATCCAGATTTATTCTATGCATGAATGTGTAACCAGTATTAAGAATATCTGCATCAGCTAATTAGTGTGATCAACTGTATTCTTTCATATGCTATTTGGTCATGGCACAATATGATTAGCAAAGCTGATTCAAGTGGTAACGGAGCAAAACTTTAAAAAAAAAAAAATCTGTCTACTTTCGCCTGGTTTATTTTGAAAACATTTTCATTTTATATTTTCTTTGGAAGGAAAAGTAGGAGGCGTGTTTCGTGAACATCTGCACATTTACTGGTTTACTCCTTCCGGATCTGTTCTATCCTGACTCTAGGGTGGTTTGTGTGGTGATATTGCATCCCGCAGCCCAGAATTTAATCCTTCCTACTTAAGGTGGGTATTTAATGGCCACTAAGCCGCATTGCATGTGGCATCAATGTGCTGCAAAATATTTTACTAAACTGGACCTTATCCCTGTTCTCTGATCACAGTTTTTTGTTGAACGATCTCATTGCAGGGTTGAGGCACATTATACTTTATACTGCATATTACTTTGAAATGTTGCCCCACCACACCCTCCATTTTGTTTCTTTCAATGCTGCTGATTGAAAAACGAGCGAAGTGTTTCAGTTTTACTTACCTGTTGCAGCACTCCCTGCCTTACTAATACGGCAAGAATTTGCTGGGAACATTTTGATGTTTTCCTTTTTCCATTCGAAATGTATTTGAGGCCTCCAGGTCACCCGTCCTGAAAATGAGATTTATGTCAGGTTTCTATAACTGACAGTTTTTTCCCCAAGAATTTCCCTGGCATATGGTAGTGAGTGGTCTGATGGTCTGCCGTGTAGTGACCATTGGCATAATGAGAGCGGACCTGGAGGTATTGCTTTCAGGCACCACTAGGAAGGAGTGTCCAGTATGGTACCATGAGGTATGGTCACAGAGTGCTTTATGGAACAAAAGGGATGTTCAGGCATGGGACACAGTAGTTATACTGAGAGGGCCATGTTTTGAGATTGTGGTTCAGTCATTGCTCAACAGCCACGTACTCATTTTTATCATAATTCAGTTATTCTACCACAGTACCAAAGTTTAAATATCAAACTGCACTTGTATTGACTCCATATTATCAACTACCAACATTTTGTCAAGGTTAGTGCATGTGTAGTTAGGAAGATCAAATATATGCTTAACGGTGTCTGCGAACCATGACAGTATGTTGGTAATTGGCATTGTGGAGTCGATACATATGCAGGTCATTATTGTTGCCTTCGTAATGGGGACGTAGAGCCAGTTTAGCCAACTAGATCCCTCAATTTGTTTTGATATCCCCTTAGGTAGTCTGTCACCCATCCCCATGATCGATGATCGTAGACTCGCTCGCTCAATGCTGCCATTCAAAGGCGCAGGCTGATGACATCAGCTACCAGTTGAAGTGCACCCTGTTTGTTGATGAGGGGAGAGGCGCAGTCTAAAACTATAACCATACAGATAAACTAAGAAGGAGATTCATAATGTGATTGCAAAAAAATGAAGAAATAGCAATAGTTGTTGTCTGTTCCACAGGGAGAGGATGTGGCATAACGGCCAGAGCTGCCGATTTTGTAGCTGAGGAACCAGGTCCAAGTATCCGCATGGGGTCAACGTCCTGTGATTCTGGGCAAATCACTTAACCGCCCCGTGCCTACCAAAAATGAATGTGTCCTTGTGTAACGTAACTGGTGCTCATGTAAAGCGCTCCAATACCTTCGAGTCGAGTTTGCTATATAAAACTGCAAAAAAAAAAAGAAACGGAGATTTCAGCACAAATGGTTCATGTATTTCCAAAAGATTGCTCAAGCTGCACTTACTATGTCAGTAGTTGTATATTCTTTTACTGTTGTAATGCAGAGAGCTTTTGAATAATGTTCTGCGCTGAGAGTTCTCCTTGGTTATAGAATAAGTGAATACATTGATTTTTTCTCAGTATATAGCAGGCGGTGTGTTATATTTCCAAACGTAAGGCACCTTGTTATTTACTTATTCAAACTCTGTCCTTACGTCTGTATTTAAACTCTTCCCCCCCCCCCCCCCTTGACGCTTTTCAATTTTGCCTGCAGACTAACAATTTCTCAGCTGACAAGCGGGCAGTAGCTGGGTCTGCCCTCTTTGTTTTAGCGTTATTGCTTTGTATCGCATAGCAGAACCACAGTAACATTTTCTATAGTTACAAATATTCCCTCCATATTCTCCATGTTTTTCTGTATTGTAATTTGTCTGAATTTTTTAATCCATTTTATTTTCAAAACATAACCATGTGTGAGATCAATTAAAAAAAATATATATTAACCGGGTTGTGGGCATGTTTTCATTTGGATTCCTTTTAATGTTGATGTTTTATGTAGGGTTTAGCCTCTCGCACACTGTCCATTCCTTCTCGATTGTTGGCTTTTTCGAAATTCTCTAACCCAAGCAAACCCTATAAATGCAAACAGTAGGCAGAATTCAGACCTTTGCTTAACTGCATGTGTGAGTTTCAGGAGTTTTAGTTATCTAGGTTCATTACAGTGCGGGGCATTTCATATCGGTTTTGTTTTCTGGAATCGTCCTTTCCGCAGAATATAAGTATAGTGCATCCCAGACGTGCACAGGAAAAACTTAGTATAACCAACAGTAATATTTTATAAAAAGCTACTGTAAATATTGCATGCCGCTTGTTGTTCGAGTTATCATACTCCTGTCTATTAAATTTTGTGTATGGTCGAAGGCCAGTAGGAACTCGGCTGGCAGATATAATGACTTAGTCTAAAATGTAGTTAATCATATATTCACTTTGTAGGGCATTTCTTTTTATCATTTAATGTGTATTCTGCTATAAACAGTAAATTTCAGAGGTGTATAAGAAATGTAATAGGCAAAAATGTACCAAACACAAAAGGTCCTGTAAATAGAATAATGCCTTTAGAGGAAGGCAAGCTGTGGGGTAAAGTCTGTGTGCTAGATTGAAACCAGTTCAGAATTTACCAGCTCTTGCATAGCCGTTTTCAATTTCTGTCTTTCAGACGGATGGTCGCGGCTGTACAGGACACATGCCTGTTTCCGTGAGACAGCATTGAATTTGCCGTTGCTGCCGCTTACTAAATTATTGAGACAGATGGTCGCGGCTTTACAGGATACATGCCTGTTGCCGCTAGACAGCACTGAATTTGCCGTTGCTGCCCTTTATTAATTCTTTGAGATTCATCACTCGGACCTTCCATTTGATTTGCGTTATTAATTACAATAAAATTGGATTTCTCTATCTTGATCTACAAGATGTATGAATAACCAGGAATTATTCAGGTGTTATTTGGGCTGTCACCCTTGACCCCCGTTCTTTGTCCTGATGAAGACCCGTCCTGACTACCTAATGGAGCTGAGTTTGGGTTGAAACGTCGACGACCTCACACGGTCCAGACTGATCGAGGCTCTACTTGACTAATAAAATTCAATATTTAGTAGAGTCATTGTTGTCTTATAAAATTCTGGCCTATTCTTTCCCATGTACATATTTTAAACACTTTGTATATATTGCGCACGGAGCACTAGCACTGAGCACTTATATCACTTGATCACTTATTATAAACCTCACCTTGTGTTGACAGCCGTAGTTACGTATTTGTGTATATATATGAATGATTAAATTTATATAAAAAAACAAAGAAATAGACAACAGTTTGTGTCTTGTGTGTTATTGTTTTTGTCTGGTTAACCGAGATATTGATGTTCATGATTATTGAATAATATGATAACACTAGGCGTTTTCATAAGAAATATTTAGGTAATACCCAACAGAACCATTGTTTTTGTTACTTTATCTATACCCAGGTTCTGAGGGACACCGGGTCGCCCCATTATTGTTTAACTGGTCTTGCTAAAGGTTCGTTCTAGGTGTGAAAATTAATAATGGGCGATTTTCTTTTAACTGAGAGCTTTACTTTAAACAGTTGAAAGTGCCTCGAAACCTGCCTTTTGTCTTCCTACTGCCCATTGATAAGACATTTGCAATAGTCTGGTATTTAAATTAAAGTTGATGTGTATAATCTTTTCCTATGCCCTCCCCCTCAAATGGAGGCAGGCTCCAGGGCTTTAAGTGGGCTGGGTCTCAGATCCGGCACTTATTAAAAACAGACATTAATAACAGATATTAAAACGGGTCCCTATCGGTCCCTTTATTCATGTCCTTAATTGTAATGGCAAAAACACTGATCAATTTCTGAACAATGAATGTAGAAAACGGTAACGAGATCAATGTCAGCGATTTAGTTCCTGTTTACGTATCCCGTCTTACTTTATCTTGCATTTCCTAAGGTAACTGGCCACGATTGAGCGCTCTGGAGTTGAGGGCTCTGAAGCTGAGCACTCTACAGTGCGAGTTTCACAGTGTGCCCGTCAGTGGGTCAAAAAAAAGGTGTTTAGAATTCATGGTCATCCAATCCTTGGCCTCTCTGCAGAGCAATTGTCATGTATTCCAGTTGGAATTGTGACTGTTCCAATGTGTGTAAATGAGGTACAGAGATGTCAAAATATTGAGAAAGCAAAATCTAAAAAATAAAATGTGGTGCTTATAGGTTAGTGGGTGCTTTGTATGATTAGGGAGTTGGTGAAATGAAGGAGATGCGAGAAAGTGCCTTCTGGAGAGAGTGAAAAGAGGGTGCTGAAGAAGGAGATGAGGTGTAAGATATGCAGATGGACAAGATGTGAAGAGAAAAAGGGCACACGCCTAAAATAGAGTGGACATAACAGGGTTGATCGAGACACTCTGCGGACCAATACCCCTTCCACAAGCCTCAATAATGTTTATTTCACAGTCTCACAATTTCAGAATTGGACATTTTTGAATATTAATTATTTACAACAAAATCATTGCTTTCACTCACTTATCTTAAACAGCTAATACCATTGACAAAGCCAATAGTCCTGGCTGGGTTTTTTGATGTATGTCAGTTGGGTTATATCTCTGGATACGAAGATGGAAGAGGAACCAAAATACAGATTAGTGGCACACTATGGGAACCACAGAAATTTAGATTGTGCTTAGGCCACACCCCTAATTACATAGGCCACACCCCCTTAAAAGACACACACCCTCACACACGCATGTACTTTTTTAATTCCACTTAAAGACCTGGCAGGCTCAAATATCTGCATGTAAAGGTCAAGCGCAACAGATTTCACCAGAAGGACCCCAAACACCTGGGAACCATCATGCTTCATCTCAACCTGTTGCAGCTGCCTTGGAACCAGAGCAGACAGCTGCTACCGAGAATATAACCGTATACCCATGACACTGAATTTTGCTATATATATTTATTTACCTTTTCTGCAGCTCAATTTAAGAATACGGGACAAAGCAGATCAAGGGAAGAAAAATGCCCCTACTGTTGAGTTATGGTTTGATAGCACAGGGTGTTAACGACTCGCAATTAACCTTGAGGTCAGGTATCCAGTCTGAGAATTTTGACAGACTCCTCTATCACTTCACCTCAATTGTGGAAGGCCACTTTTCTCTTCATCTGTATTTAATCCTTTGCTTTTTTAAAAGGACATTAAAAGATAATCTTGGGGGCCAGCCACCAAATTAGTTTGTGCTTCTGTGATCTGGGTCATTTGGAAAGCGCCAGTGACCCCGACTGCCCTTCCAGGCCTTTTAAGAGGATGTACTGTCTGGTCAGTGGCTTTTTCTGCACCACTCTCAGGTCATGGAAACACTATTAAACCCTACTCTCTTTTTTTGTGACAGCTCTATTTGTACAATACAGCACTGCATTTCAAATGGCTGTTTTGGTTTTAAGTAGTATATTTGTGTTTTTTCAGCAGTTAACGTTTTATACACATTTTTTCTGCAGTACGATATAACTCACCAGATGATGAAAATCTGTGGTTTTGTTTTGATCCAGCGCGACTAATATAATTTCTTTTCCTTTGGACAGGACATCCAGGTTGAAAAACACTCTTTTTTAACAATTATACCAATATGACGGTGGGGCCCATAACACCGCATAAAACGTTCACTCACTCAAATATTCCCTGGATCCCATCCACCTTCACCTAGGAGAAGAAATTAAATGACTGCTGGAAGAAAACGGGATACCTTTTTAAAGTCGACAAGATAATTTCTCAAACATCATACATAAGTAGTTTTAATCCTGTCGATTTCTAAGACATCAAGGTATTCCGCTCTTTGGTCGATGGACCAACTAGTGAGAATAAGTTGATGGTGATTAAGACCAGCTCAATCACTTTAAACCTATTAAAACATTTGCATTTATTATTGAGCTAAGGAACCACAGACTCGTAGTTTTAATTATAATAAAGTTTATCTAATTTTAAAAGGCATGAATAAATTCAGTTTTATTAATCAGTTCAATACATTTAATATCATTATAAGGAATAAACTTAAAGAATGCAATGCATACCCTTTTAGATGAAAAAATCAAGTTCGTCACAGCAGTTAAATTGCAGATCACAGCATAGAACTCCCAAAAACTGACTGACTGTCCCGCTAAAACAGGCCTCCTCGACGGGCCACCTATACAGGTTTCCCGCAACGTTCTTGTTCCTTCCCAGTCAGATTTTAAAGTAAAAGATTAATTATATTAAAAATAATGGCCTATGGGAAATAGCAGCGGCTCTCCAGCGTCAGCGTCCAGTGCTCAAAAATTATGTATGAATAGCGCTCCTCCTACTTAAGTGTAGGTCCTCTTATACCCTATTACTAGCTTACTAAACAGAAATGTTTCAATTTTTGGGGGCGAAATTCACGCTAATTGGTCCATTGGAGGGGTGGCAAACATCTCCTCATTGCCCTCCTTGCTCAAACCGGTTCTGAAAAATGTTTATAATTTTGTCCTTTCGCACGGTTTTAGGACATTACCAATCCGATTGACAGCTCCTCTTATGTATCTTATTTTGTATCTTTATTTTAAACAGTTCATTGTTAATTCACAGCTGCATTTCTGGTTCTCACACATTCTCGCTGAGTCCCTTTTGGCACACGTTTTGATGATAGGTCATGTTGACCTTGATCCCTTTTTCATTCTGGGCTTCTATAAGCAATCACGTGGTATATTTCTGCAGCTTTTCTTCCGCTTGGAAGCCATTTTGCACTTGCGCATTAAGCTCATTTACCTCGGCAGCCATTTTTACAGCGCGGCCTAGCAGGCCCGAGCGAACTATTATGAAAACAAACACAATAATAGTTAAGAATAAAGAAAATAAGCCTTTTCGTTTCCCACCCGTCATTCTACGTACCCCAATTAGGTGTTATCTAGCAAAAGCGACATATAAAGCTAAGTTTTACTTACCATCCGCATTCTTTTGCCACAATACAATTCACTACATAGCACAAATCATGCAATATCACTCTAATTAGTACGCAAACCATTATGTTACTATTATTTCACTTTTACATTTGTAAGTATGTCAGTTTGCACATAAATTGCAAGTTAGAAAAATGTTTCATAAAACGTAAAATGTTGATTAATTTTCAAATCAATTAATGACGTTAATAATTAATATTAATATAGGAGGTTCAAAATTTTCTCAGTTACCTTGCTCCATCAGTTTCCATACAATTAATATGATTAGTTGACTATCTTTATCAATGAGTCAAAGCTATACGGATCGCCTGGTCTGGACTTTCTGCCCTTTCTCTTTTCTTTTGCACTTCCTTGTTTTCATTGTATGGAAACAAAACCACATATTTTCATTGTTCAAGGTGCTCTGTTGCTTTGTAGTTGAGTGTGCACTTTGTAAGTCGCCTATGCATAAATGTATCCCTACAGACAACCCATATGAATTCAAGAGCGCTATGATACTTCCCTATGGACCTTTAGTTGACTGCAGTTAAGCCTAGAGGCCGATTGGTTGAGTTGCACATTTGTCAAACACTGTGAACCCTCCCAGTTGCCTGCAAATCACGTCTCTTAAACCACCAATAGCACAGTTAGAAAGAAAGCAAAGAATTTAGGCTAGACAAAATCACGTCTTTTTACCTGCAAAATGTCATGAAATTGTTTTTGTAGTAAAATTTTATTTTCCGGTATGAGGAGTCCCTTTTTCTTTTTTTACCCAAGTGCACCTTGTGTTAGAAAGTCTTGCAGGATATTGCAAGGCGACTGGCTACGGTTTTGATGGCATTAGTAATAAGAAGCATCGTAGATCTTGGAATCAAAAAATTCCAAGATCTACCTATATTTAACATACGGGAATCCTGTCAGAGACACATACAAGAGAAGAAACTGTTGGGACGTATATGCACAACGTAGTTAAACCATCAGTGTCTCGATTCTGACCTATTGGATCCCGCATATGCTTTGAATTGTTTTGTTATCATCTTTTAGTGTTGTATGTATGATAGGATGGATGAGTTAGTTGATAGGTATGTTTGCAGGTTTGATGGATGAGTGTGGGGTTATCTTTGTATTTGTCATTTTTTGCATTTGTATTGATTATTTGTTTTTTATGATATTGCACTGTCTGTTTTATTTAGTCACGTTAGGCCAACTGAGGTATTAAGCCATTTATGCAGCTGGGCTCATAAAATGTATTGGAAGTATTGATATTATTGGATTGTTATTTATGGTGTATGTCTATGCAGTGGCGGCTGGTGACATTTGAAAGTGGTAGGGCGTAAAAGTTCAGGATGAGTGCCCTGTGGCGAGAGGGCGTAGCCCACGAGCCCATCTGTCATGCGGGGTTCCATGGGGGTTCTCCTCCCCGGGAAATTTTTAAAAACGGAGTGGGCAAATGGTGCATTTTCAAACAAATGTGAGAAAACAAGAAGGTTAATAAAGCAATTGTAAAATTGTAGTTATGACATGAATAAAGAGATCTCATATGATAATGGCATGGGTAGCTGCTTATTCAGTATGACACTATCTTATGGCTGGAAAATCACCAGAAGTTACACATCAGATAGTCTTAGACACGCCATTTGCCGCTAGTCATTATTCTTAAATTAGGGGCATAATGTTATCTCACAGTTTATATCACATTAAACATTTGGTCAGCATATTTTCCCATTTTTATCAAATTTAATGACACGTATTGTTAAACAAATTGTCGGTTTTACACTTATCAATTGGTATGAAGGGCGTTTTGGCACATGTCAAGCAGTGCAAATGTCAGCACGAACTTTCACCAATACAGTTTTCAGAAAAACACACTTGTGTGCCTTCACTGCTGCCCATCCCTCAGCTATAAGCAGGGCTACTGGAATTATGCGGCAGAGAATGAACAAATTATGCAGGCAGGGTGGACTAAATTTTACAGCAAGAAAACAGCAGTTTGGGGGAGGAGTCAAAAGTCTCCTAAAAAATGTGTACTTCCTGTCAGCATCCTAGCTTCTAGGCTCTTTCAGGACCCCTCAAGGCGCATTGCCTCCCTGCGCAGATACGAAGACCGGCGAGTGCAGAACCACACTGTTTTCATAGTGTCTGTGGTCACGCACCAGCACCACAAACAGCACTCTTGCTTTACTAATGAGGTGTAAATCCGCGGCCTGGCCTGGATTATCGAGGACGCTCAATGGCTAAGTTTAAGCAGGTGTAAACCAGACCAAAACAGTCTACATAAATATTGCTGCTTCTTTTTTAATGCTGAATGCGCCCTGGTAGAAATAAAATGAGCACAAACTCTTATGTCACTTGTTGGAAAGCTATGACTAAGGAGCAGAACGACTATGTCAACAATAACAGGTTATAAAATAAAATCAGCATAACTCAGCTTTTGTTATTAGTATACGTTCCAAACCACAGCAATACTCTCACATGTCAAACTGTCACAGTGCGCGCTCTATACGGGGCATACGTCACAAAGCCGTTTTGGGTGAAGTAGCCTCAAAAGGATACCTAGGAGGCGAGAATGCTTTTGCTGCTGAATAATCGTGCTCTATGACTGCCGACAATTATGCAGTGGTAAAACGTAGGAAGTTAAAGCGAGGTTTGCGTTTAGAATTTGCAAATGTACACAGACTTGTGAGTAAAGGGGCATTCAAAACTCCTCTTGGACCCTATCCCACTCTAGAATTCGCTAGAGGTTTGCTCATATAAAAGACGGAGTCGGTCCCCTTCCTTAGTGAAACGGGTAACGGAGCTCCGTAAATTTTGTGGGGGAGTAAGGAAGGGGTTTCGTCATGAGAAAAAAGCATCATCCCTGTGGAGATGGAAAATGAGAAAATATGTCCACTTTTAGTGTAGACTGCCTTGCCCCAGTGTATAGCTCTCCTATGCATAAAACTACACCTTGGTGTATAGCAATTCGGATAACGTCACGTGGCATTCCCTGAAAACCTGCGACTGACGCATCTTTCGTGTGTAATTCTGGGAATGTATGTGAGTTCCCAAGAGTTTAAAAACGATACCTGTGTGTAGAAGTATGCGCCCGGGTGTAGATTTATAAGTTTTGTTTGTGAATTGAGTCCAATCATGGTCATCAATTAAGGGTCACCATGGAACGGCACTGCGACCCCAAGGCATCCTATGCAGTCCTTAGCGCTCTGCTTTTGACCCCTGTCGGCAGTTGACATTTTTCCCGGCACCACCAGTATTTTTATTGGACTCATAATGCATGCTTCTTTGCCATAAATAAACTTGTTATGGTTATGTGAGATGGCCCTAGACTCCGAGTGTGCTTGACGTCGGCGGTGCCGTAAGCTATTCAGTGGAACCCACCAGCTATTGACATGTCTGTCTATCTGGACATCCGTTATATATACACACCCACAGACGTGGAGGCATTCTCGTAGCGCATTGTGCAGCTTTACATACACAGTACGGTATATCTAAGTGCTGATCTTATCGAAACTGTAACTATTGGGAACATAACGCTTCATGCAACCCCATGGGTCTGTCGATGACTCCTGTGAACTAATACATTAATGTACATCTCTAGCAGATTGTGATCGCAGGAGTATAAAACAGCGTTAATGCAGGGGGTGTTAAATAATGTCGCACACAGCCGCGGCTCGCAGTACTCGCGGGGGGGGTCGCGCGGGGGTGGGGGGCCGAGGGAGAATACAAATTTAAGAAAACTTACCTGACCGCCTCTGCTCCTGGTCCGCGTTGCAGCAATGGCGCCTCTTCGATCAGGAGTGGAGTGGCAACCCCTCAGCCAATGCTGGCGCTGCTGCAGCGCCAGCATTGGCTGAGGGCATGGTTACTCTTCGCCCGCTGCCTGCCCATTAGGAGACCGAGGGGCTCCTAATGGGCATGCGCAAGCCAGTGGAAACACAAGTGCGCATGAATGGGCACGGGCGAAAAATTTGCTCACCTTCCCCACTCATGCGCACTTGTGCTGCTGCCAGTCCCTGGCTGGTCTGCAATGCACGTCAATCAACATGACGCGGATCGCCCACCCCCTTCAGACTCTGAAGGGGGTGGGCGGTCCGACGTCATGCTGACTGACATGTCAGACTCAGTTCTCCCTCGGATGGCATCTCTGAACTTAAGTAAACTAAGTTCAGAGATGCCGAGGGAGCTGCGGGCACGGGCGGGGGGGCAACGCCCCCAATGGACGCACCGCCACTGTGTCTATGTCTAGTGCCAATTTATAGTAATGAATTCTTGGGGGGAAAAAAATATTTTTATAAATAATAAATACAGTTCTATGAACTCATTTCGGTTTCAGAAGATATTTTGGGGATATGTTTGATGTATGAGCCTTATTGGCCAGTTGTATAAATGATCTAGGTCGGTTTAGAGGTTCCTTTCAGTTTACCATT
Organism: Calotriton arnoldi; assembly: GCA_963921515.1. NCBI lineage: Eukaryota > Metazoa > Chordata > Amphibia > Caudata > Salamandridae > Calotriton > Calotriton arnoldi. The sequence continues at coordinate 2,107,847 of CAWUFW010001139.1, forward strand.
TCATGTTCATCACTAACTTGTCTAATGGGACGTTGCCAAGTAGGCAAGCAATCATCCGTTCATTTTTGCAGTCTATTTTCTCGGTGCCCCAAAGAATTCTTTACCTGAAGATATGAAACAGTGCCTATTACTAATCCGTTTCTTTGATATCAAGATGGCCGTTATGATTGTACGACTACGGTTTTGATGGCATTAGTAATAAGAAGCATCGTAGATCTTGGAATCAAAAAATTCCAGCAAATAATTGATTCTACATTTTGAAAGCAAGAAACATTTTCCCACTTAATAGGTCCCCGTTGATCCATGAATAAAAATTAGCTCTGTAGCTTTGTTGATTTTATGAAAATTAAAACAGTACAGGCAAGTTCATTGCCAATAACTGTTCAATGGTCTATTAAAATTAGCATTCTTATTGCAACAATGTAATGTCTATTCCGCTGCTCCTTTGTGGCGGAAATATCCACTTATGTTTTCATGTTGTTTGTGGCCGCCACCCTCTGTTCCGGAGGAGGGGGACAGGTATTGGCATCTCCAAGTTCATAGTTCGCTGGACAACTAAAGTGCATCTCCTCTCTTAGACCTAGAAGTTCTCTCCATGATCCCCAGCTCTTTGGAACCACCATGTTATCCTGTTAAGAAATGGGTATCGATTGGTGAATGGCTCCATTTTATCTTCTGTGTGCTTCCAAGCATCGCCAAACAGTCATGGCTGTTCATAATAACATTTTTAGCTGTATCAGCCTAAATTTATTCCAGATAGCTACATGCCTGAGATGTCACAATTCTTTCTCCCAAACTGCATCCTCCTTTAACCACGAGTCTATACAGTAGATTGGGTGTGTCGTTTATAAATGTTCTATAGCTTTGAGACACCACCTCTTTCCTGAGTTCCTCCATGAGTATCCTCTTTTTCAAAGGTGATGTTTCCACTACAGAAGACCATTATGTCTCAAGGCTACTCATTGCTTGCTTTAAGTTGCAAATATCTAAAGTATTGTGAGTAATGTAGTCTGTATTCCTCCTGCAGTGAAGCATAGGTCTTATTCCTTCTGTCCCCAAAATGTCTTGTACTGTGGATATGCTGGTATGGTCCCAGTCTGTGAAACCTTGCAGACTTGCCACATGTGCTGCTGTTCTCCCACCCATAATTCAATCTTCTTGGTTCTTGTGTTCCTTCATCTCAGCATGGTCATGGCCACCTACTATATATTAATAGCTGCTTTTGTGGTATGCCAAAGGGATAATATCCCTTCCCAGTTATAGAAGTAATGCATATACGTTTTTCCACTTGTATGACTAGCTTGACTGCTGGTTCATCATTCGGTGCAAAGGACCATTCTTTAATCACAACCAGTTGTGAAGCTTAATAGTAATACCAAAAGTTTGGAAGGGCTTAAACTCTTCTGTTCAGTACCAAAGCGCTATCTGGGGAGCCCGCCGTTCCACAACAGCAATATCAGTTCATCGTTCAACTTCGGGAAATGACTTCCACAATGTAGTATATAGGTAGTATGGGGTATTTTAAATTATGTATAGAATGTGGGGCAGGTAGATCATTTTGAACATGGCAGACAATGGCAAAGTCCACTTCTGTCTCTTGACTTTTCTGAGTCTACGCAGAACCGGCATCAGATTTCATTACCAGGTATCTGAACAAGACTGTGTGGGCTCTCAACTTGGACATCGGCAACTCCACTTCTGACTCTCACAAACATATCTTAAGTAGTGTGCAATTTTGCCAGTTTTTTTTGTACCCAAGCGAGATCTGAATTCCTTGAACATACCCAGCAGACTCGTGAGTCAGCACCCCTGATTTGCCACATACAGTAGTATGTCATCTGTGTATAGTGAAATTGTGTCTACCAGAACTGTACCCATCTCAAGCTCTCTGAGCTCCTAATCAAACAAGCCAGGAGCGCCACTGCTCGGGCAAAGAAAAGTAGAGATAGGAGCCATGTCTGCCTGGTCCCTCTCCCTACTCAAAAGGTCTGTGAGATTACCTATTTAGCCCTCATCTCTGCTGCAGGTTCCATGTACAGCAGTCTGACCCAAAACTTGTACTGTGGACCAATTCCAAAGTTTTCTAATGCCACAAACGAGTATCTCCATCTGATCAAATCAAAGCATGTTCTGCTTCTAGAGACATAATCACAGTGGGGACCTCCATGTTTCTCAGTGTATCCTTCCTGCTCTCCACATGTTCAGCTTGGTGGATCATTCTGTCCTGAATGAAGGGAGGAGAAAGGTCGGTATGACCAGATAAGCCTGTTTGGAAGAAACTTGGTCAGGATCTTCACCTCCTCGAACTTAGTCAGGATCTTCACCCTCTAGAGCTCCCTCTTGTGCCTGAAGACTTCTTTCTCTAGCTGTCTCACACAGCTCCAATGTTTTTTGTGCTCATGTTTGCATTTGTACTAGGGAAGGATTTGGTACTACTGCCTAGTACTTTGGAGAAAACATTGGGTCATTTACTTGAGTGGGAGCCCGTCTGACTGACCCAGTGGTTTCTTCAAAGTACCAGGCAGTGGCTCTTCTGAGGTTTTCATTTATTGCTTCATCGTTGAGGTCCAAGGTGTTAGCCTCCAAATGCAGTTCTTGTTCCTAGTTCCCTTTCACACTGTGATAACTAGCAGAGAAGGTCACGGGATCCCTTTCGTCATGTATTCCACTCCCTCTATTCCAAGGTTGTCAATCCCAGTGGTGAACAGGTAGTCCAGCTTCAAGAATATGTGGTGCAATCCTGAGAAAGAGGAGGACTGGAGTTTACTGTCATTTTTGTGCAGCCTGTGGTGTACTCGCTGTCTCCTCTTTTCAGTTTGCTCCCAGCTCTTTTGGGCTGTTTCTCTCTTTCTCTTCCAGTTCTTGATTTGTTTTCCACTCCCCAGTTCCATGGCTCCTCTATACTGTCGTAACAGACAGCCTTTGAGTTGTGCATGACTTTCAGTTTGGCTGAGCATAGAAGCATAGGTCAACTGCATGGCTCAAGGTTTTTTATTCACTTGTCTGGTATAGTCAGAGAAGTACATGATATGGACTGATTGAAACATTACATCCCTAAGATTTTGAACTGCCTTCAGGATAGTTTTTTAAGGGGCCTTTAAAGGGGTCCCGACCAGGGCCGGACTGGGAACCAAAACCGGCCCTGGCAAACTGCTCGGCCGGCCCCCCCTGAGGTGGGGGGGTGCAGCCGAGCAGTTTGCGAGGGCCGGTTTCGGCCGATTTTGTTACAGGGGGCCAATATTGCTGACCCCCGGTAACAAAAACGGCCTCCCAGGGGCCCGAAACCGGCCCCCACCCTAGCGGCCCACCGGGGAAACGCCCGGTGCCCGCTACGGCCAGTCCGGCCCTGGTCCCGACAGAGGGGACTTGGAAGGGTGGTTGACTGAGAAACCAGCTCCCCGTGTGCTTGTTCTATTGCAAAGCATTAGGAAACTGCTTCATTTGGTACTAATTTCTTCACCCATCTGCATAGGAAGAGCTCTGGCTGTCCCACTATTTAGAGCAGGGGTCTTCTGGGGGGGCCTCAAGGGATCCTGGGGGGCGCCAGGCTCTGGCCAAAAGAAGCATTATTCTGATAACAGTGCTTTGCTTTAAGTAGGGAAAAAAATGAGCAGCAGCAAGACGCTCTGTAATGGACCATCACTAACATCTTTTGTCATTTATATCCTAGCTGGGAGTAGTTGTTAAAAGGGAAGGGACTCGAAATATCCTGCAAACCCCCCACCCCCATTTCTACTAATCACATTGTAGATACTTCTACTCATTAGTAAGGCCTGCCTGACCAGGATAGTATGTTTGGCAATCATGTTTTTGATTGCATTTTTCAAACGGTAACAGAATTTAACTGCAATGTTTAAATAAGTTTAGTCTTATTTAAACATTGCAATTTAATAGAATAATTGTGAAAAATTCTGTGGGGTGCCATCCATGATTTTTTTTTCGGGAGGGGGAACGGGGAGCAGCATTAAAACGTTTGAAGATCACTGATCTAGAGGTTTTTTTCCTCTGTGCTCTCCCTTTTGTATCTTCGACTCCTTATTTCAGTGTTTTCGTGATTGTCAGTAGTTGGGTCACTTTAGCTTCATTTACCTTGTTGTGTGTACTAAATCTGATGCTCTCTCTTCTGCTACTATGACCTAATTTACAACATTAGATGGGTCCTGCCAGACATGTGCCACGCCAGTTCCAAATTCTCCACTCTTGTGTTCCAAATGGTTGCCCTTTATTGCGTGCAGGATCACGCCTGTAGATAAGCTTTTGTTTCTCATCTCTTCTGCAGCCCGCCTCCCTGAACCTGCCACTCCTACATGCTGTATGGGGTCTGTTATTGTTGCAGTCACTCTGGCAAATTTGGCCAGATTCCCCTGTTTTGTTGGTACTGTTCTTTTTTTCTTTTGCCATTCCTTCGTGGTTTCAATAGAATTTGGAATGGGACAGAATGGAGGGGGGTATTAAAGGGTAGGGGATACTGTTGATCTCTTTGTGTTTGTTTATTTCCTTCTTCATGGTGATAGTCTTCTCTCTAGCTCTTCGAAGGGTCTCATTACTTGTTCTCTTGCTTGTCTCACTATCTGTGCTCCCTATTATTATAGGGCCTGTATTCTCTCTCTCTTCCTGGCCTATCATGCGGGGGTCCACTCTCTCTTCTCACTCTTCACCCAGTTTAGGAAGTCAGGCCACCTCCTAGGCCCTCTGGTTGATTCTTTTCCCCATAGGTCGCTGTTCCCCTTTTATTGAATGGTTAGCTCATTTGATCTCTTCTTGATAGATGCAGTACCTTGAAAATGCCTCAGCATACTTACCCCTGGCCCCGGGTCACTGTGCTTCTTTGGGGCCTTCACTTTCCAGTAGGTTCTTGGGTGTTCCACCACTTTAAGCGTATTCACCTTCACTGTTTTGTCTAGTCATGCTTCTTCTTTGATGCTTGTATCTTGTCAGCTCAGATTCCCTCTGAACATATGTTTACGTTCATGATCGGACTGCTCTTGTTCTCCTGGACTTTTTCCTCCTTCAGCCTCTGATCTTTCCTCAAATCATTTTGGCTCCCCTCTGACCCCCCATTTATGTTGGTCTTTGTTACTCTTGTTCGCCTGATGACTGTCCCCTTGGGCAATATAGGTCTTTTGTGCAGGCCTTGGGGCAACTAGCATTTAAATCTTTCTCAGTCTCGATTCTCTTCCTCCAAATTTCTTACAGAGTTCCTCATTGACAGTGACCCGGGTCCTATTCTATATTTTATTTAGGGTCTCCCAGTCCTCCCTCCCAGGTTCTATCTCTCCAAACCGCTACCTTGTGGGCGCTAAGCCAGCCCCAAGGGACAGCCAGTCTCTTCTCCTGCATGGGGCAGCCCCTATTTTCGACAACATCAGCCACCTTCTCCTGCTCTGTGGCTTTCACTCTGTCCCCGACCCTCCCTCCCTCTGGACATCGTGTCTCCTAGGGATGACACCGGGAGGGGCAGAGTCGAAGGGTTGCCAAGACAATTAGAGGAGATGCACACCTTCTCACCCAGGTCAACCACCTGCCTCTCTTAACTCTCCACTCCAGCAGGCTTTGAATTTAAATCCTTGGAGCTAGTTCCCGGTCCGACATTGGAGGGATTGGTCCCACCCACTTTTAAGGCCTCCTCCCTGGCCCAAGCTGCTCCCATTGTCGGCCGGCTGTTCAGTTCCACATGCGCCTTCCAGCCTAGGCAGACCTCTTTCTCAGGACTCTCTGGGACCTTTTTGCCATCTTGAGTTAGATGCCCGGGTAATGGCTTTGTTTGGAAGATCGGTTGAGCAGCCTTTTGACCTATGCTTCGCTATCCAAGACGGCACCACCATGATTGCCTGATATTGCAGGGGAATCTTCAGAAACAATCTAAAAAGAGCATGCTGTTAGAATTAGAAGTTAAGTATCTATGGCAGTGTAGGTTCTGATGGATAGCATACCAACCGCCTCTTGTAGTCCTTGTATCTTTTTATGGCCGTCAAGTTGGAAAATTTTGAGAGCTGAAGGGGTCGGTGGAAGTACTAGGTAGCTTACAGGCAATGGATGTTGCATTCCGTCTGACTCTTGCAACACAAATCGGCTTTTGACTCCCAGGCAGTATATAAAACATAGTTTTCAGGGTCACTTTGAAGATGAAGCAACTGCAGAGGTGATACTGTATCCATCAGAACCAACATTGTTTGAGTAGGGCTGACATTGCTGCAGAATAAGTTAGTTCCAGGATGCAGATCTCCTTATAGAACTAGATTAGTCTTTTCAAAGACTAAGGATTATTGTACTTGTTCTCAAAAAAATCTTGAATTATTTATTGCAGTTTTACTTTCTAAAATAGCAAATGTACTCTAGTGCTGAGCATTTTGTAGACCCATCCGTTATTCCAGTGACTTTCTTCTAATATGTTTTTTAAATGGAGGGTAGGTTAAAAAGCAACCAATTAACTGTGGCATTCCGAAGGCTACAGCGGAGGTTAGTGTGGGATCCTAATTTCTGCTTTTCTAATCATATCTTTAGATTGCATTATTTCCCCGCCATCTGTACCATTAACGTGGCTTTAATTTCCGTCACAGTCGGAGGCGTCAACTAATATGTTTTTTAGCATGAAAAAAGGGAGTGAAACATCCCTTAACTAATTGTGCAGAGCAGTATGAGAAGGGACATTGAACAGACGCTACTAGTTTTGAGTTGGAGTAAATCAGTTTATTAATTTTGTTCATCAGCTTGAGATTTGAAAGATATTTTTTTGATGGGCGACCTCTGGAAACGCTGCCGTGGGGCCCAAATACCAGTCCTGATCAGGAGACTTTTGAGCTACCTGGAGCGAGCCACCAGTAACTGGGTGCAGTTCGTGCAGGAGTAAACCTGTGCACCGCTGTTGCCATTACTTCCTCTGAGCCAGACCAGTTTGCCTCATTTACCTTCCCTTAATTTGTGTTTAGTGTGTCTAATCTGCAGCAATAGCTCTGAAGGCGTTGATTCAGAGTAAAGTGAAGCAAAGCCTGTCAGCCGTTAGGGGGCAACTAGTTCTTCAACCATGCGCCATTTCAGTGCATCTAGGTTTTCAGTCTTTTTTCCTTAACCAATAATGGAATTGTGATTCTTACCTGGCCTTGACATTTAATTCACCAATTAAGACCTTTCATTGAAAGTTGTCATTCTTTCTTTCCTTCCAAGCATGTTGATGTCATATACTCAGTGTAACCAATCTTGATGCTCCGCGCCCACCCAGAGATCTGCTGTGTGAAGATTTGCCTTCTGCAGGTGGTTCCAAGCAGCAGTGCTGGTCTATATGGTGCCTTCTTATCATGGTGCTCTCATTCAACTTTTCTTTTGAAATTCGTGATCCAACTTTAATCTGGACAGCATGCAAGTTCGTTTCTATGTTGATTCTGATCCAGGTCTTTGAAATTAATTATTGTAACCCTTATGAAGTATTATCTTGCACACTTCAATGCAGTTAACTCATTTCTAAGATGTCCTGGTTATAACTGATCAAACATACGGTGAAAAGAGACAGTGTTATGGGAGTGCAGCTAACTCAGCATATAAAGATGTCTGTTTTTCATTAAGGACTTTACTTTTTGGAAGCACGATTCTTGTTCAGAGCATCTCAGTTCGAAGTCTGATTTAAGTCACAGTTTTACAAGTCTACACTAGCAACTTATATTACAGAAACGCATCACACGTCAAAAAGTGACATGTTTGGCTTGAAAACATGTCTCTTTCTAAGAAAGTACTGCACCATCTTATAAGATTTTAGCACACAACAAATAAATATGTAGAGGAAGCCATGATTTTCAAAGAAAAAATCACAGTTTCTGTCTCAGCAATTGAACCATATGGCTGTGGTTTGCTGGATACAGATCATTGGTAAGAGACAGGGATCTTTCTGGCACCTGTCACATATGTTGCATCAACACGTGTGTTGGGTAAACTGCGGACTAGCAGCACAATTATACTTTGATTAATGTGTGTTTGTCACATTTTACCATCTTCCTATCTCATTGCTTTAGCTGAACACTAGTATGAAGTAGCCGTCTTGCCTGAACTTCATTACTCCTGAATGATGCTTGAGTTTGTAGGATTTGTGTAGTTGATTGAGACATGGTCCTGTGTAGACGTAGTGCTTGTGTTACTTGTGGCAGCGCAGGCCTGGGAGCCTTGTTTGAGATTGGAGACCATTCATTTGAAGCTTTTCTTGTTGCTCCATCATAATGGTAGAAGTGTAGGACTGCGCTTTTAACAAGGGATTTCCTGATCCTACACTTTACAGCTACATAGATAGGAGCAGGCCTCAATCCACTGCACGGATGCTCCAGTGTCGTCCTACATTCAGGTGCACTGGAGCTCGGACAAAGAAATTAAGAAACAGCAGTCTTGAGCTGGACTGACGAGGCAGGAAGGAGAAGAACATGGGATCAAAAAACCCTCGGGTCACAGCTTTCCATCTCTAGAAGATCTACATTGTGTGGCAGTGAAAACTGCATAAAATTCCAATAGGATTCAGGCTACAATAAAGCATCCACTTACCAACCCAAACCCTATTTGAGGGCTACCATTCTTCTGACAGCCTAGTTTCAGCTTCCTTGTATCGATCTGAAAATCCAGTAGCCCACTTTGCCTTGATCTTTAGCCAGTTTTGGAACTCAGATCTACAATTTCCTGTTTTTTCTGAAATCTTCAAGATGCGGTTGCTGTAACTTTCCTCATTTCCCCTAGCCAGGTCCTGAGTTGAAATACTGATATTTTTAATGAGTAAGTGCCATTAAGTCATCCAATGTGGAGATGACAGATACATCAAACTAATATAAAGTAGTGTTTAACCGGCTTGCCTCTTTAGTTTATTAAGTCACACGATACATGGCTAACAATAACAATGACCTTTGTGCACTGCCCACTGTAAACCTAGTTCTTCCCAGCACTTAAATTATGCATTTATTATTAGCAACCTCAATTGCATTCAGTTTATCTATCTCAAGAGGCCAAGGCTGAGTCATTTATGATACAATTTCAGTGTATGAACTACTGGCTCAAACCGTTTATTTTGTTTCACCAAAATGTTCAAATTGTTCTCTTCAGTGATTACTCAACCCAACGGGCTATGTCAGTGCGAGAAATTCTTTGTCATACAGCGTTATTACAAACATAATTCCTTCACGTGTCAGCTTCTAGCCGCTAAGGCCACAGTGTGCTTAAAGTAAACCTTGTGAAAATGGACCGGTCAAGAATGCAAGCCCTCTACCTGCCCTTTGTGCAACGTTTATGGTTGTATTTATTACACATCCAACATATCAAACATGTGCATAAAATATTTCCGTTTTTTTTTTTTTTTACTTAACATATGTGTGAAGACTCAAATATAATTTGGTGACGACATCGCTGACATCGAAAATATAAGCCAGAGGAAACTATCGGGCAGTTTTTGAGGAGAAGCAATTGCATCCATTGCCCAGACCTCCCCTGATCATCCGTTGGATGATGGTCCTGCACAAACATCAGTCCTTGATGCCCTGGCACATACCTCCCACCCTGTTGGCCGTAAGGATCGCAGTCCAGGGCCACGTGCCCAGTGCTCCCTGAAATGTCAGAGCGACAGACACACGCGGCCAACACTTGGGATATTATGCGGTTTATTATTCCTCTATAACAGTTCAGACCCAGAAGCCATGTTCTAGCTGGTTGTTGAGAAGTGTAACTAAATATTCACTCCCTCCCCGCCCCCTTTCCACCTCCCTCTCACCTTCCACCGCTCAGTGCCCACTGCTTTCAATCAATCAATCAGACATTTGTAGAGCGAGCTACTCACCTGTGAGGGTCTCAAGGCGCTGGGTGGGGGGGGGAGCAGCTACTGATCGAACAGCCAGGTCTTGAGGAGTCTTCTGAAGGTCAGTAGGTCCTGGGTCTGTCGTAGGTGGATGGGGGAGGGTGTTCCATGTCTTGGCGGCGCGGTGGGAGAAGGATCTGCCGCCGGTGGTTGTTCGGTGGATGCGTGGGACGGTGGCGAGGTAAGCGGAGCGGAGCTGGCGGTTGGGGGTGTAGAAGGTGAGTCGCTTGTTGAGGTATGCTGGTCCGGCGTCGTGAAGTGCTTTGTGAGCGGGGGTGAGGAGCTTGAAGGTGATCCTCTTGTTGACGGGAAGCCAGTGCAGGTCCTTCAGGTGGGCGGTGATGTGGCTGTGGCGGGGGATGTTGAGGATGAGGCGTGCGGAGGCGTTTTGTATGCGTTGGAGTCTCTTCTGGAGTTTGGTCGTGGTTCCCGCGTAGAGGGCGTTGCCGTAGTCCAGCCTGCTGGTGACGAGGGCCTGGGTGACCGTCCTTCTGGTTTCGGTGGGGATCCATCTGTATATCTTGCGAAGCATACGGAGGGTGTTGAAGCAGGAGGAGGAGACGGCGTTGACTTGTTGGGTCATTGACAGAGAAGAGTCCAGGATGAACCCCAGGTTGCGTGCGTGGTCGGTGGGTGTCGGCGCAGTTCCCAGTGAGGCTGGCCACCAGGAGTCGTCCCAGGCGGAAGGGGTGGAGCCGAGGATGAGGACCTCCGTCTTGTCCGAGTTCAGTTTCAGGCGACTGCTCTTCATCCATTCGGCGACAGCCTTCATCCCTGCGTGGAAGTTGGTTTTGGCGGTGGCGGGGTCTTTGGTGAGGGAGAGGATCAGCTGGGTGTCGTCGGCATAGGAGACTATTTTGAGGTCGTGTGAACGGACGATGTTGGCGAGCGGTGTCATGTAGACGTTGAAGAGGGTCGGGCTGAGGGATGATCCTTGGGGTACGCCGCAGGGCTTTGGGCCAAGATAGAGCCCTCTACCTGGCCCATCCGAAGTGTGCTCTTCCTAGTTCTATTTGTGATAAGCCGCTCAGCCATACGCAGTACTACACTGTAGCACAAGTATCAGTACTCCGTGGTTATTGAATCGTGAAGGTACATTTTAAGATTTACGTTGGATACAGTAGGTGATACTTTTTTTGTATATTGCCACCCATATTCCTATCTTTATAACTGTTTCCTGTTTCAACAGTTATTACCCGCTCCTAATTTTAGACCCAAAATAGGCAAATATGGGCTTTGAGTTTACAGAGATGAACAACATTGCTTTTGTAAATCACGTGCTGTGTTGCTTTCCGACATCAAGCTAAGGAATAATTTACCAGCTACAGGCCGGTTTGTGGTGTTTGGCGATTGTGGGGTGCCTCCTCCTTTTAAATAGTGCCTTACGGAGTAGTGCTTTGGTTTATGGTCTGAGAGACCTGCTGTGAAAATGCATAGATAGATTCTCAGCTCCCTTGGAATCACTTCGTAGTGCCTTGCTACCCCTAACGCCCCCACGCAGGTTCATTCGCTGGTGCACGGGTGTGGCCTTAAATACAAAAATCGTCTCTGTGAGTATAAGTAGTTGGATACTACTCTAATGAAAAAACTAAAAGGGGGTCCATTTAAAAGCTGCGTGAATGTAAAAAAAAAAATGCGTTTAAAATACGACTCGAGATTCCCTATTGATGGTCGTTGAATGGAGCAGTGAGTTTTGATGTTGTCTTCCTTGTCGTCATGGCCTGTGCTTTCCTGTAAACTGTTGTCTGCTTCTTATTAGTGCGACTTTGGTAATGGTGCGGTAAACCTCAGCTTCCGCGGATAAATGGCGGGAAAGCGGGGGCTGCCTGGGAGCGCAGTTTCCTTTGGGAGGAGGGCCAGCCCTGGAGGTGCTGACAGCCATCTCTGCACTCCTTCCGCTGGATTTTTCTTTACCAGATCCGCTTTTCATCAAGTTTTTTGTTTACTGCTGAGGTATATGCATCTCGGAAGCCCGCTTTTTAAATTATTATTTCCAGTTTGGCAGCAACATAAAGCGCCGCGGTGTATCTCCTGCACACAGGACACCCATGCTCTTCACAGGAGGCCTTGATATTAAAACTACAATCGCCAAGCAGGCCTCAGAAGCCGGCGGAGGCATTGTAGTTAAAATGCCGACACCAGAGGGGAGAGAGATGGAGGGGAAAAGGGGGTAGAAAACAAAAAAAAGGTTTTCTCATGTGGGGTTCTTTTTATTTACGTTTCAGCTGCTATGTTCCTATTGGCTCCTTGAAGCATTCCTGCAACCCTCCAGAGCAATGCTCCTGACAGCCTGGATTTTGTTTGAAGAAATGCAGTGACATTTGCGCCAAATGTCACGTTTCTCCCCACAGTTTAAAAAACAGCATATCTCGTGACCCCCGGCTTCGCAGAGCCTCTTCATTTGCAAACAGAATTGATGGAGTGATGCGCGCCCAAACCCCGCCCCTTCCTTCATTCACCACTCTACCAATGTATTATTTATCCACCGTGTAACATGCTGTCTACATGCTGCCTTATTTTTTGCCAAACGAGACAAATCAGTGGATTATGATTCCGGAGCCGTCTTTGCAGTGCCACCCACCCCCCCCCCCTTTTTTTTTTTTTAGTGTTTCCGAGGCAGGTGATGCTTGTCAGTTGAGCGGCGGACCCTTGAGTGACAGCATACTATCTGTCGAAATAAGGTGCACTTTTACGGTAATGTGACATTTTATGAGCCGGCTGACTGCTTTCATTACTGCGATTTATGCGCAAAATCCTGTGTGGCTGGAGGTTGGCTCAGCGGAGGGAAAGGGGGAAGAGGCGGGGTATGTTGCATTAGAGGCGCTTCTTCAGCAGGACTTACTGTCAAGAGGTCGCTACAGTGCGCTACCGACCAGCTGAAAGGTCCTTGTACGCAGCTGATATGTGTATGGTGCTTGATGATGAATGGAAATATACCAATCTCGGTAAAGTTGATAAAACAATGCTATCTGGCATGGACAAGGCGCTGCAGTGGCGTCGTGGCCGTGACTGTCCGGAGGGATTACTGGTCTCGTAAAAAGTAAAAAAAAAAAAAAAAGGTGTGTGGTTGTAATATGAAATATGTGAAAAGATTCAGGTAGGATGCATAGACGTGGTCTGGTGGTATCATGGTGAACTTGATGCTACATGTGTGAAGTGTTTATGGAAGTACGTGAGAGGAAGTAGTGCTGACGAGAACAGGGGAAAAAAGTGTAGTCACGTGGTGCGCAATGGCCAAGTATGGCTCTAGTCGATGTCTGTTCCAGAGGTTAGACAGGATAGGTTTAAATCACTATAAAACCTTTTATTCTCTAATAAGATGAACTCAACTACGCCTTGAGAAGACACGATGCCAGATAAGAGACTGGAGGGAATGCGGTGTGATTCGCCATCAGGCGGCCCAGGCGCGTGCCAGGCAGGAAGATAGTGCGCTGTGGCGGGCCTGCCATACAAAGTGTTAGCGCGAGACGCCCAGTCAAAGTTGCATCCTTCAGCCGGGTGCAGTATTTCCTAATTAGTGTCATTTTCTTCCAGCAGAGGAGCGGGCTGGCACTCGTGCGTCTTCTTAACGAGCAAGCTTCACGGCAGCAGGTGTCACCGCGATTTCAGTGATTAACATTCAGTTGCGTAAACCATTGTAGAAGCTTGATGCGCGAGGCTCTTGCTGGCAGCTGTATCTTCCATTAAAACAAATAAACAACTTCCCTCTCTCTTTGAAAGTCGTAGTTTTGTTTTGTTTTCTTATTTCCTCAAATGCAGTTTGCTTCGTTAATTTTGTGAACATGAATTAGAATTATCTGATGTTGAGTTTTCCCAGTGCATGTATAATAAGCTTAGTTAGGTGCAGGTTTTAGCTTTCAGGCATGAGGAGGGTGGAGCCGTAGCTCGTATTTAACCTTGTTGCGTAAGTCAATAATATTACCTATGTTCTTTTCCCTCCCATTTTGCACTAAGATAAAAGAGGAGTCGACTTTTTCGTGAAAATAAGCGATTTGAGGGAATCGCTAACTTGACCGACTTAAACACACAGTCTAATCGGGTGCTCACACAGGCACAACAGGAGCGTCCCGTACCCTAAGGCAAGTAAGTGAAATGGGTGCCTTGGTCCCCAGTTTGGTACTAAAACAGAGCTGTACTTGCGTTGACTCGGGTCCTTGAGACCCCTGGGCCTCGGAGCCACTGCACATGCTTCACCATTGAGAGCTATGCTAAGTTTGTGCCTGAAGCCAATGGATACCGACTTTGCTCACATTGAAAGACTACTGGTTCCTTTGCCCTTGCCATGCCAAAGTCATCTACTCCCTGCAAACTGTTTCTGGCCCACTCTTTAATCATTCATACAAGTACACCACACAGACCACCACGGTAACCATGTCATCCATCTACTCCGGGGCACCACCGTCTTTTCAACCTCGGAACAGACCAAATCAGCACGAAACTCACCAGCATCATCAACACCTCCAGCACCACAGAAGCTTTCCCGGACAGATGGAAACACGCAGAGGTCAGACCACTCCTAAAGAAACCCTCCACTAACCCCAGAAAACAAAAAAATGATCGACCGATCTCCCTGCTCCCTCACCCTGCCAAAGTACTTCAGAAGGCATTCAACCAACAGCTCACCGAATACGTGGAGCAAAACCACCTGCTTGATGCCGCCCAATCAGGATTCTGTGCCAACCACAGCACGAAGACTGCGCTGATCACTGCCATAGATGACATCAGAACCCTCCTCGACCCCGGGGAGACTGTAGCCTGATCCTTCTTGACCTCTCTGTTGTTTTCAACACCGTATCTCACCCCACCCTCATCAACAGACTCCTCAACATTGGCATACACAAAACACCCTCAAGTGGATCGCCTCCTTCCTTACAGGATGCACAAAGAGCATCCGGCTGCCTCCCTTCACCTCCGAACCCAAGAACATCATATGTGGCGTACCCCAAGGATCATCCCTACTTTGTTCAGCACCGACATGAACCCACTCGCAGACATCGTCAGATCCCACTGCCTCAACATAATTTCCTATACAGATGACACTCAACTTATCCTCTCGCTCACCGAAGACCCCTCCACCGCCAGAACACACCTCCTCGAGGCTATGACCAATGTAGCCAACTGGAGGAGAGCCAATTGCCTTAAACTCAACTCCGACAAAACAGAAGTACAGATCTTCAGGAAGAACACATCCATTTGGGACCACAGCTGGTGGCCAGCAGAACTCGGACCCACATCTGTGCCAACCGACCACGCATACAACTGAGGCATCATCCTCGACAGCGAACTGACCATGAAATGACAAGTCAATGCAATCGCCTCCTCCTGCTTCCACACTCTCCACACGCTGTGTAGAATCTTCAGATAGATCCCAGTAAACACCAGAAGAAACGTTACTCAGGCCCTGGTCACCAGCTGCCTCCACTACTGCAACGCACTCTACAACAGCATCTCCACCCAGATCCTCAGAAGATTCCAGACCACGCAGAACGCTGCAGCCAGACTCATCCTGGACCTCCCTAATGGACCCACATCACCCCCTAACTCGGAAACCTCCACTGGCTCCCCATCCAGAAGAGATGCCAGTTCAAGATCCTCACGCACACCTACAAAGCCCTACACGATCAAGGACCGGCCTACATCAACCACCGACTTAGCTTCCATCTATCCGCAAGACACCTGTGCTCCTCCTCACTAGCCCTTGCTTACACCCCCATTATCCTTCGCAGCTGTAGCGGGGGACGCTCCTTCTCCCACATCGCCACCAAGACCTGGAACAACCTGCCCCTCCTCCTTCGAACAGCACCCTCTGGCGGACTTCAGAAAGAAACTAAAGACCTGGATTTTCGATGGAGACCTCGCACCCCTAGCGCCCAGATACCCCGAACTGTGACAGTGCTACACACTACAAATTCTGATTGATTGATTGAATTGTACCCGTTCTTTTTTCATGGTAATTAATTTTGTAGTTGTAGCATCTTCGATCATGCTTTTTTTTATAAAAAACATTTCAAATCAGGAAGCGAAGATCATAACTGGTCTGCTGTTTGTAAAGTCAGTGTCTTCATCAGGAGATCACATCACATATTCTATGTCTTGGGCCCAAAGTATGAAATACATTTACTGAATTGAATCTACCTGAGGGATAACAGTTTCATTCATCTTATGCTCTTTGCATCTGCTGCATCTCATTTGTATATTGCAAAAGTGTCGTTGCTAGCACTTCAGTAGCGCTGCAGGTTGTCTAATGTGTGTAAAACAAACACGAAGGAACCTCATTTGGTTCCTATTCAAGCTGCACAGCCAAATGACTGAATGAATCAAATGAATTAAATTCATCTAGTTTAATCTTCTATTTATCCATTTTTTCTCCGTTACTTTTACTTCTTCTTTGTCTAATGTGTGTACCTGACCCAGTTTAATTTTTCATCATTTAAAAAAAATAAAAAATTCCGCACAGTTTTTGGCTGACTCCAGTTTTTCCTCGTCTTTTGGTCTGGAGTTTTATTTACATTTTTACTATTTGTTTTCCTTTGGCTTTTGTCCAGGCAAGAAAAGTCTGATGTATTTTCTTGCTGGTTAGTTTCATCTAACAGCTCATGCGTACGAACCTACTTGTTAAAAAGTAAGGCTCTTAAGAAAGGCATGGGTTTCTTGGCTAAAAATGCAAGCGCTGGAATGAATGAGGAAATAACATATTGTCACTGTCTACTTTAATAGCATGCTGCTGATTGCAGTACACAAGGCACCACAGCTATTTTCATTGGTTAGGGATGGCTTGTTGTCGGATGCTACTGTTCCCTCATTTATAAGCCAAAATGATTTGGGTGGTTAGGAACTTGAGAATAGATCAGATAGATGGACAGAAGATTTAAATATCACAATAAAACTTTAGTAAAGGAACTCGACACGTGGTTCTATTTTTTTCTAATTTTCAGGATAATCAGCAGACCATTTAGTCAAGGCCGATCTGTAAGAATGTATCGGTTTTTTCATATATTATCTGAACTTTCTTGGTCATCTCATCAAAGTATATTTATTTCGGTTAATCAAAACCATAATATTTTCTAGAGTAGATCAAACAAATTGGAATGTTAAAATGATTTAAAAAAACATGATAAAAAAAAACAGAATATCGTAAACTAATGCATACATTGTCCAGAGACATTTACAGACAGATCATTTAACTTAAGGTGAGGGTAGAAGTTAAAATAGTCTACACAGAGTAATCTTCCTAATGCCCCTCCGATGACATATTTCATAGCTCCAGAATTTCTTCATGCAAAAACATGGACATTGGTGCAAGCCAAGCATAGTATTATTTGAAATTTCTCGCAGCATCTTATATTATCTCGACCGTGCTTCCAAGTTAAAGTGCAAAGGTTTTAGTGCAAATTTCGCTAAAAAGTGCAGTAACAGTAAAATTGGAAACTAGTACAGGTAGTCTCGCCATGTCCATGAGTTCTTATTCCCTTAATGACCTAAAGTAGAGATGGTAATTTTGGTGTGAACCATACCCAAGGAAGCATAAAGTGAAGACCATATTACAGACCCATAATGGCAGCTCGAATTGTTTATTGTGCTGGCTGCAAAACCGTCATAGATCCTTTCGCTGCCAATAACCTGTCCGTTTTTATAATAAATTTTTATAAAGGCTGCAATTGCTTGGGGGGTTTCGCCCATCAACCAGAAAAGTAACGCATGTCAGCATGACGTGATTCCATCATGCTGGTTAAAAAATTTCCTTAACAAACCCTTGCACTCAGTCAGCAGCTTAGGCCAAATCGATAAGATTGTCAAGCTTTCTTGTGTTGGTGACATAGTCTACACTTGGTAGTGGGAGGTTTCGGGAGCCATTTGGGCAAGCAGTCAATTGTTTGCCACAGGCCAAACCGAAGATGAAGCAGGACATTTGTTCTAATTAAAGCAGTTAGATATGGCTGCAGATGGGGATGCCTATAGGAGTTAATGATCATCCATGCATGTCTTCTTTTGCTAAAAGCCGGTTTATCCCTGTTTCATGATAACCTCTTTGTTTATGTAGGGCTATTTTGAAGGAGTTATGAGGTAATGACAGTTCCCATAGCTCTTTTGCACTTAAATCATCCTGTACCTACTCAAAGACCTGAACCGAACTGTTTGTTTTTGTCAAAAGGCCGGTTTGAATTTCTTTCCATAGCAGGCCATGTAATGTTGCTTGGTCTGAGAGTCTTAATAGCGACATGTGCTAATTCTTGGCTAATCAGGCCAAATTCCAACCGAATCTGGGATAAGGATGCGTTTTGAGGAAGATGAAAGAGAAGGCGGAATACTTTGCCTTGTGCAGAGTTATTAAAAGACCCAAACTTTCCCGGAAAGGTTTCTGTTCCAAAACTGATGGTTGGAATAAACTTGGTCTTTATCATTGTGAGAAGCAGCAAGAGAGTCCGGTTGTAATTTACGATGTAAAGATTGGAACGCCGCAATCAAAGTGGCGATCCTTGGCTTTAATGAATTAAGATGTAAACAATACAATAAACGTTCCTGCAACCAGAAGCCAAGATATTTATAACATGGGCTTCTTAAGACAGGAAGTCCACCCAAGGACCAACTCCCTTTCTTTTCAGTCTTCCTGCCAAACTCCAAAACCTGAGTCGGGATCAAAAAAGGATGCACTGAGTGAGATAATTGGAGTTGCTGCGGAGAGTCAAGGTTTTGGAGTGATATTGTAAGAGTAGTGTTTGAAGTTGGTTTATATATAATTAACTAACCAGATTTAATTTATTCTATTATTTTTGCAGAACTTTTATCGTTGCAATCAAACATGCCCCAAAAATTAATTTGAAGTTGAAATGCATTAGTGGGTTAGCTACAGGAAATCCTTCTTCTGAATTTGAAAAAAACATGCCTTACAAGATATTATGTAATCAGTAAACATTCCCGGGAAGCAGCAGCGCACAGCACATCATTTGTGGGAAGTAGCGAAGGAGTACAAGTGACTGTGAGAGGAACAGGGTTTAAAGACAATCAAATACAATTTTTTTTAAATGGCTCGTTCTTGATCTCTCGAAAGGGGGCCATCTCTCCTCCTAGCAACCCAGTGAAATAGCGCAGCTGGTCCATTCCTGTGTTAAAGCAATCTGCGAGTAGCCTGCATGTCGCAAGTTCTAATCTCAGTAAAGTACACAGCAGGACGTAGGTATAAATGCATTAGATTGGCATACAAATCAATAAGTACCACGACCACAGTCATACGATATTCAAAATAAGATAACTTCCCTCCCCACTTCCTCCATCCGTACTCTCCTCCCTACCCTTGTTACCGCCCAACCTGTAGCCCCTGTCACCCTCCCTATGGTCTTCTCTCTCCGCAAACAAAAATTATGCATGTGTTTGGGATGGTCGCTCATTTTTCCTCCGTGAAACTGTGGAGTAATATTAGTCTAGTTTGGAACTTCCCATTATCTTTGGCACTCTGAGTCTCTTGGGGGCAATAAAGTTCTTTTTTAGTCTTTGCCAAAGAAGTCAAGCAGCAGTCCCCATTGTTTTGTAAAGTCCTTGTCTTCACCTCTGGCTGCTCTAAACATTTTCTCAATTCCTAGAACCCACCACAGTTTTTCAATCAATTTAGTTTCCGTGTGGGCCAACTGCTGTCCCTGAAGCGAAAGGATTGCTTGTTTGGCTGCTAATAACAGATAGAAGAGAAGCTGGACTTTCCTACCATGCAGTGGATGAATGTCTGTGGCCAGGTGTCCCAGCAGTATTACCTCAGGGCACTTTACCAGCTCTGAACCTGAAATTTGTTCTGTAGGGGCAAGCATGGATTCCAAAATGGTTTAAATCTTGGGCAGGACCAGAAGATATGTGTTACATCCTTATCCTTTCTGCATCCACTCCAACATCTCAGACTCTCCCTCCCCGCCCCATCTGTGCCCGGCTTGTCGGGGTGTTATGCCACCGGTAAAGAATGTTAATCAATGTCTCACTAACCCCAGTGTAGGATGCAAAATTGCCCCACCCCCCCACTGTTCCTCATCTAATGTAATTTGCAGCTCTCTCTCCCAGGAGTGTTGAAACATACATTGTTTGCCCTCTTGTCTGAAGATCAACGTATCATAAATCCTAGAAGTAGCATGCATATTTCAAGCACAGGACAGTAGGTATTTCTCAAAGGGAGGTAGGGGTCTGGTAGCCTCTTGTTTAATTCTAGTGTTTAGGAGCCAATGGCACAATTGTGAATATCGGAAATGTTCCTATTCTGGAAGAGTCAATTCTTCAGTTGTTCAAATGGTTTAACAGTGTCATGGTCAAACATATCTCTGAGCATCTTATCCAGCCATTGTCGGGATGTGGTCCTGTTCAGGCAGGGAGTGGATTCAGTGTTCCCCAGAGTAGTGTAAAAGGTGACGGAAAGGAGATCAGCCGTCTCTTGAACGCTAGCTTTTCCAAAACCTCTAGGATGGCCTTATAACTGGAGACTTATAGAGGTTGCAGGTTTGCTGGCCCTTGGGCTGCCAGGTAGACCTCTCAGAGTGAACCAGCGGCCAGGGTATGACCAATCATACACCAGCTTTTTTGGGTCTCCCTTCTGGTCCAATGGATCAAGAACCACAGATGAGCTGCGGCATATTAATTAAATAAATTGGGGGTTCCCATCCCTTCTTGATGCATTTGCAGCGCACACTAGTAGTGCCTAGCTGTCTTCTCCGCTCTACCTTGCCAAACGTATGAATAATAGAGTATCTGAAGGTCTTGAATATGGTCTTTTTGGATATGAAGGACATAAGTTTGGAAGATATAGAGGATCTATGGAAGGATAGACATTTTACATGTCGCTATTCTACCCAGGAGCGATAATGTCTTGTGTTTCCTGTTGTTAATCTCAATCTTCACTGCTCTCCTCAGTCTTTGAAGATTCAGTTCTTTAGTCTTAGCCAAGGTGGACATTGGGGCTAAGCTCAAATAGTCGATACTAGAGTCCACCCAATGCAGCAAGATTAGATGATGTAGCTTCTCCACTTTTGTTTTCAGGACTGAAAAATTAAGAATTTTGGACTTGGTGAAACTGATTTCAAACTCAGACACCCTCTGATAGGTCTTGTGTTCAGCTAGGAACTGTGGGAGGGATTGGAGTGGGTCCGTCACTGACAGTAGAATGTAATCGGCAAACGTGGCTAATTGTATGTTGTGTGAATTGTTATATGTATTTGCATAGTGCACAACTCAACCGGGAGGGTATCCTGGAGCTGTATGGGCTGAGCTAGGGTCAGGGCTACGTGAAAAGCTAAGTCTTCAGTTTCTTGCACAATTCAAAAACTGAGGAGATTGCTCTGATGTGCAGGGGCTGATCATTCCAGGCTTAAGGAGCGCAGCATAAAAAGGCACGACCATTGGGACAGGTTCTGCGTATGCAGGGGGATGTGAGTAGGAGACAAACTGAGCGAAAATGTCTGGTAGGTTTGTGATAGTTTATTCAGTTGTTGAGGTACATGGGGCCTTTGTTATCTAAGGTTTTTGTATGTGTGAGTGAGGAAATTGATGCATGCTTGTTTGTGGATTGGGAGCTGTTGGAGGTCTTTGAGGTGTAGGGTGTTGTGAATGTGGGGAAAGAGTTTGAGGGTGTACAACATGATCCCTTTAATTTGGGGGTTAGCTCTGATGCGCTGGGCAAGAGGCTCAAGAAAAAAGGCAAAAAGGAGGGGTGTCTGGCACCCCTGTCTAGTAATTCTATATGTGGTCACCCATTGCGAATCTAGCCCATTGATTTTAGTCCGAGCTCCGAGGATGTGCTAACCTGCTAGCAACCAATTTCGTAAGCTTTCCCACATTCCCATGGCTTGTAGTGTGTCAGACATAAAATCTTAGTCAACCCTGTCAAATGCTTTCTGATAGGGACTTCTACTGCAGATTCGTCACCTTAGAATATTCCCCAGGCGTCAGACTGGATATGGAAAACTTTGAGCAGTACCTCTGCAAGCCGGTAGGTGGCATCGATTGACTCCACGCTGGCCATGACGAATGAGGCGTGCAGAGTGTCTATACAGGCACCACCTCAGTGTGCTCACATCAGTTCTTTTCTTTTTGCGCCGACGGAGTGGATCCAGAGAGCTACCTCGGTCATTATTTACTGTCTTTTTCTACTTTGTTGTGCGGCTCTTTTTTGAGAAATAGCTTCTTGTGTGCTAGGGGCATGTCACCTAACAAACCTACAGATTTTAAAACTTATGGGGAATGTCACAGACAAATGTCTGTGTCTGATCCCCACTTGGTCTGTCTCTGGTGCCTGGGGTTAGGCTTCGACCCAAAAGACTGTGCCAAGTGCGAGTCGATGCACCCTAAGGTGATCTATGAATAGGCGATGAAGCTCTTGGCAGCACGGCAGAATAAAGCTCTGCTTCATTCCCGCTCCCGGTCCCGCTACCGAGGCAGATCTCGGGCCCACTCCCAGAGTAGTTCCCACGGACAGTTGTTATCCCACTCCAAAACATACTCCTCAAAGTCGGGTAAGTCCAAAAAACAAAACAAAAAGAAGTTGAAGCATTCTTTGGCTTCACCCTCCAAACATAATGCTTTGAGGACCCACTCCTGCACTCAACCTGCAGAGTCGGCGGCAGATCTGGCCTCGCACTTCCCCGGAGCGACTCGTGCTCAGCTAAGAGTTCTATGACGCCATTCATGCCATTATGGGCTTTTGACTCCCTCAGATACGTCTTGAGGCCCCACAGAGCCGATAGGTGCCCCTGCAGAGTTACCACCGGTAGGTTTGCCCCCAACGCCAGCCAGGCCTTTTGGATTTGTTTCTGGACCCGGTCCAACGCCACCATGGATGCCTCCACCCACTCTGGCCCCAGTCCTCCTGAACACCCCCCTCCCCCAGCCGCCTACACCACTGGATGATGGGCCCAATGTAATTTCCGACCCCGAGATACTGCTGCCTCGACGTCAACTCCTGCGCCGTCCAGGCCGTATCTGCCTCAGGACTTGCCGCCCTTAGCTATCGAAGGGGATGATGTAGAGTGGTATGGACCCTTTGAGGAGGACCCTGACCAGCAGACAAATGGCATGAGGAGCTCGCAGATGCCAGTGGTTTGGGCACTTCCCCAGACTATGGCAAACTTTCCCCTCCAAGCCCTGTTTCAGAAGAAAGCGTATCCTTTGCCACAGAAATGCGTAGGGCAGCGATGGTCCTTGATCTGCAACTGCCAGCCGTCGAGGGCAAGATCAATGTCTTGATGGAGGTGCTTCACCCAGGGGCTAGCTCTGCCCAGCCATTGCTCCCCTTGAATGTGGCCCTCACGGACGTTCTTCTGGGGGCCTGGGCGAAACCTTGCACAGGGGCTCCTGTCCACTGCATGATTGCCCGTTGCCATTGTCCCACCCCAGGATACCCAGCCTTCCTCTCACATCATCCCTCCCCTGAGATTTGGTTGTTCAGTACTCCACATCCAAGGTCAAACCGAACCCTTCCATCCTACCAGACAGGGAATCCAAGAGGCTGGACAAATTTGGGAAGAGAATCTTCTCTTCCACCAGCTTTGCCTTGCGGTCGGTGATCACAGCATGTCTCTAAGTCCGATATTACCATGTTCTATGGGACTCGGTTGCAGAGCTGCCGCTCATGTTCTCCGAAGAAGGCTGAGCCACTCTGAACCAAGCACTGGTGAACGGCCGGGATGCAGCTAAGTTTGCCATAGGATGCAGTCTGGACACTCTCTAGGCAGGACCATGGACTGTATGGTGGGACTTAACCGCCACGCCTGGTTGCGGTCCACTGGCTTTTTACTGAATGTTCGAGGATCCTTGATTGACTTGCCCTTCAATGGCTCCCGCCTATTTGGTGACAAAGCGTACACGGTGCTAGAGCGGTTTCGTGAATGCCGGGGCACCGGCAGATCTTTAGGCCTCTCTATGGTTTCTCAACTACAGCAACAGTCCTTTCGTCACTTCTGTGGTCGCGTTCAGGGCCCCTTTGGGCGTCTGTAATACCAGCCCTACATGCCTGCCCAGCAGACTTCTCAGCCATTTTGTGACTGGGGTTGCGGCTCCTGCAGAGGGCGCGGGACCATAACCAGCATACTGTCCAGTCCTTCACCCCTCCGGCAGCCACAACCTCCAAGCAGCTTTTGTGCATCCTCCACCCAGCATGAATATCCAGTTGGCGGCAGTACCAGGCCTCACCTGCTCCAATGGACCGAAATCACTTCTGACTAGTGGGTGCTACAGATTGTGCAGAGGGGTTATGCGCTTCTTTTGGTGGAAACCCCTTCACCTTTGCCACCATCCCCAGGACGGCTGACGGAGGACCATCTCTTCTTGCTTGATCAGGGTGTGCAGGCTCTATTAGCCAAAAGAGCCATTGATAGGGTGCCAGCACCAGAAGTAGAACATGGTTGCTATTCCCTCTACTTTCTGGTGCTGAAAAAGGACAGAGGCCTCAGCCCCATTCTAGATCTGTGCCCCCTCAACAACTCCCTTAAGTAGAAAAATTCAAGATGCTCA
This sequence comes from Calotriton arnoldi, assembly GCA_963921515.1. Taxonomy (NCBI): domain Eukaryota; kingdom Metazoa; phylum Chordata; class Amphibia; order Caudata; family Salamandridae; genus Calotriton; species Calotriton arnoldi. Next base: position 2,132,136 of record CAWUFW010001139.1, read on the forward strand.
CATTGACTCAGGTCTGGTCTGCCCTGGAGCCTGGATGGTAGCGTTGGACTTACAGGACGCACATCTCCGTTCTGTGAGCCCACATGCTATCTGCGGTTCACAGTAGGCCACAAGCGTTTCCAGTACACTGTGCTCCCTTTTCGGCCTCACTGGTACCCCCGGGGTATTCACGAAAGTGATGCCAGTGGTTGTAGCTCACCTTCGGAGGTCAGCGGTCCCAGTCTTCAGCTACCTTGATTACTGGCTGCTGAAGGCAGGCTCGCCCCAGGCAGTCGTCCTCCACCTACAGACTATGGCAGACCTCCGCATTCACTAAATTATGTAGAATGAAAAGGCAAAGTATGCAGCATAAAGTGGCACATTTTTTCATAGTATTACTTCATTATTTTATCATTTTTACGCATGATAATTCTGCCTGGGCAAAGATTTCACTCCATTAGTTTAACAATCAAATACAGAAATAAGCAACTGAAAGATGACTACTTAAACTTTGCGAACGGCCTTCCACTACGTGCAATACGTCACAACATTTTTAGTAACTTCTGATTCGTTTGAGCTAGAAACAAATTTCTTTTTGTTAATATCTGCAGATTATGCAGCAGATGACGGATAATGTGTCAAATCCATAATTATGCAAGCAAAAGCAGCAGCCGCAAAATCGCATAATTTCAGTGGCCCTGCCTATATCTAATAGATGAAGGCCTTTTTAGTGTTGTCCCCATCTGGCATTCATGAATAAAGCCATACTTATCAGGATACACCAACTCCCCTCATTAATGTTTGTAATCGCAGAGTTGCGAGTTTAGTTAACATTTTTGCATCCACATTGAGAAGGGAGATTAGATTGGCCTGTAAGAGCCACATTCGTCAGGCTTTTTGCCTGGTTTAAGGATGAGATTGTGGATTCTGTCATGATAGCGATCACCCTTCCCTCCTCTACCATCTCATGATACACCTTGTGAAGTAGAGGGAGGAGTGTAGGGCCAAGTGATTTATAAAAAGTGGCCTGGGGTTTTTGAGGGGTGTAGTTTAGATATTCCCCGTAAGGATCACCACCTTTGTTATGGATTTCTTGAGTTGCTCTCTGTCTTCGTGTGTTTATAGAGGTAGAGCACCACCTGCTAAATATGCGTCCCTAACCTGGGGGTCTCTAGTAGGTTGACCAGACTTCCCGGATTCCCCCGGACATTCCCAGTTTTCAAAGGACTGTCCCGGCGCTTTTTCTAATTTTAATAACATGTCCCGGTTTTTGGGACAAAGGTCAGGTCATCTTGCAAAGCGGAATTAAAAGATATGCTCTGCTCTCCTATTATTGACATCTTAAGTCTGAAACAATTTAAGTAATTTATTTCGGTCAGACAGCACAGAAGCAGGCCTGCTGTGCACTCCCAGCAGAAAGTAAAAGTGGGGAGGGTTGGGGGAGGGGGGGTGCAGGGTGGAGGTGCTGCCATAGCTAATATTATGTAAAGGTAGTGTTTATGCATGTGTGCCTTCATTTATAAACGTATATAAACGCACACATTTACAAAACTACGTTTACACAACGTAAAGGCATATATTTACTAGACGCATATTTACAAGGCCACGCCGAAACCGGGATTGGCCAGAAATAGTTGTGAGACTAAAGGCTTTAGTACTACTTTTATGTCTGGCCTTTCCCGGTTTTTGCTTCTCAAAATATGGTCACCCTATCTCTATTGTGTAGAGGTGTAGACAACAGGGTTTAAAGAACACATGTTTATCTTGTGCTCTCAAATTATTTCATACGTTGATAATCTCCAAAAATCACAGGACTAACCAAGGACTGTAAACTAAGAGGGTACATTGTATACACTTTGTCCCAAAGAATTATTTGTCAGACAGCATTAAATAAAGTAGTGAGGAGATTAAGCTCTCAAATAACAGAACATGTTTTCACACATGAATTTGCACAAATCCAAATGAAAGTACAGCGGAGCACAGACAGTTGTGGCAGGCAAGCAGTCCTAAGAGATATCACTCAGGAGTGGTCTGCCTTAATGAGGCTTCAAGAAATCTCTTTGAACATAAAAAGCCAAAATCCATTGGATGGCTAGAAAAACAGGACAATTTAATTCCTATCCAGCTCTGAAAAACTTCTGTGTGAAATATTGAAATCAGTATTTAGCAAGGGACGGGTTACCTACTGAAGACATTATATATAATGCTTCTTTTCATCCATGAAGATTACTCATAAGATATTGTCCTTATTCCACAGGGCCAGTGCAGATTACCCAGAGGAATAGTTATTAACGTAATGCAATGTAAAACGTAATGCAGGATTTATATGTTACCTGTTGAAATAGACTAAGCTCCATCCCACCCCTTGACCACTCTTCTGCATTGTGGTTTCTATCGCTCCAAGAAGCAAGTTATCATCACCTTCCTCAAGGTAGCCCAAAAGGGGATGTAGAAAGCTCAGTCTCCTATGAAAGGTTTTGTGGGAAAAATACTCTATTAAGCATAGTATGGGAAAATGCTAATGTAATCAGACATTTTGGAATCAATAGCCTCAGTTATTCGTAAAAGGTACCTGGTACATAAGGCAAGACTTCTTCTGATTAGCCTCATCTGGTGATCAATCAGTTAGCCGATATCTTATATGACCGCTCTCTGCTCTATTTTGATTTCAGCAGAAACAGATGTCCCTCTCCTGTTCGATGCCTACAACCTGGGCCTCTCCACCTCGCTTCCTCTTATCTCTCTTCTCTTGTACCCAGTTTACTACTGCAAGCCAATATTCCCTGTCACAAAAATGTCTCCGTTATTACTGCTGAATCTCTTCCTTGCTTTTTAGGTCGAGCCTAGCGGCAGCGCGCATGCGCTGCTCGCTCTGCGAGGCATGCAGCAGTCAAGTATGCTGTGGAAGCCTCGCCTTCTGTCCACCCATATTTTTGATTGGATGGTGTCATTGTCCTTGGTAAATGCTGGCTTCCGATTGATAATGAGGCTTGTTAGTCCCTCCTTGTTACCGCCCTGTCGCCATTTGTTACCTCATATGAGGACTAGATCTTTTACTTGTGGCTTTACACGGTCTCCTTCATAAGTCGGTAAGCACTATTTTTTTTTTTTTATTTGCAGCGCGGTCCACTTTCACTTTAGCGCCGTGCTTGTTTATTTAATTAATTTGCCGCACAGGCCGAAAGGGAGCGTTTCTACTCACTAATCTAACAAGCATTTGCAATGCAATAGGTCTCGCATTTACGCGAGTTTGAGCTATTGACATTGCAAATAACAATGCCTTTTATTTTTGTTTTTAAAACATAAATAAAAGGCATTGTCATTTACAATGCCAATAGCTTAAACTCGCGTAAATGCAAGACCTATTGCATTGCAAATGCTTGTTAGTCCTGGGATCGGTGGGGAAGGCTTATCTGATCCTGAAAAAATAGTCAAGCATAAATGATCACTGTCCACCAGGTGGGCATTTAGAGTAGCATAGGTTGATGCACTCATATTTGGGCTCAACTTCCTCAAAGAGTGGTCCCTTTCTCCACCAATAACAGAACTAATTTTAAAGTACATAATGTGCACATATACAGAGCATTTCTTTCCTGAATATCCAGTCCATCTTAGATTTGCTGATTCTGCCTAACTTCGAGCTTTCAGGTGTATCCTATACTGATTGATGCAAATTTTCAGTCAAGATTGTTCCTGTTTCTTTTTTTGGAAATTCAATAAATACATCAAACATTGTTTTCCATCTATTTTTGCTTTTTAGAATTACTGGGTGGATTTTCAAGAACCAAACCGGAGTTGTGTAGATTGCTGTGGTGAATGAAGCCTCTGTGTTCTTGGCTTGACGTGTTTGAGAGGTGTGAAAGAAACTGACTGCAACTGACACAAACACACATATGTACAACAATGCATGACTAGAGCTGCATCCCCCAACTTCCTTTTTACTGTCTTAGATGACATATTATTCTACATGGCCACCCTTCAGCGGCTTGTTGTTAGAAACGGGGTCTCTAGTTGGCTGAGGTATGCACCCTGTCCAAGTAGGGACCCACAATCCTGGTTACGGTAAGTGTAGTACACACTAAGTTTACCTGTGCTCACCCTTGGGTAGCTTGGCACAGAGCAGTCAGGCTAAACTAAAGAGACAGTGTGTAAAGTATTTGTGCGCACACACACACAGCAACAGTGAAAACACCACAAAAGCACTACACACCAGTTTAGAACAATGGCCAATATATATCTGAGTAAAACAAGACCAGGATGATAAAAATCCAACATACACCAGTCAAGATATGAATCCTTCCATATTAAATGCAGTTATAGCGTTTAGAAAACAATCGCTCCAACTGGGGCTATTTGGCCGCGCTTGACCAAGCCAAATCCCTAAAGTCAGTCCAACCGTGATGAAGCACAAGCCTGCTACAGGAGTCGCTCGGACCCCAGTACAGTATCTTGGATGCATCACAAAGTCGAAGACAGTGCGAGGTGCAGAGGAGGTGAGGCATCGCATAGGTAGGTGATGCGTCTGTTCCTTACTGCTATGCAGGTCATTGGCTCGTTGGCGCTCGGGACGATGTGTTGCACAAAGGAGGTGGTTACTGTAGCAAAGTGATGCGTCAGTTCCTGGAGGTGGTGCAGGGTCGCTGAGCCGCTAATGCCCGGGGGCTATCCAGGATGCAGGGGAGGTGATGTGAGGTGCGAGACCTCGGGTCCTGAAGGCAACGCGGTGTCTATGATGTGTCGATGTCACAGCGCGGTGGGTCGATTCCACAGCGTTGATGGCAAACCACCAGGCCGCAAGCGCTGCGTCAGAGCGGTGCGCCACGGACTTCGGTGAAGCGGTGCTCGAGACTCACGCAGCGATGGTACTTCGGAGGCGCTGCTGCACTGTTTGGGCTTACATTGTAAGTTGCAGTCGTTGCGTTGCACACTCAGTGAGTGGGGACCACAGCTTCGGTGCAGGCAGCGTTGATTTTGCAGGGATGAGCTGGTTCTGAAGTGACGTTAGGAGTCGATGAATCGGTTTCTTGGTAGCAGCACCAGAATCACATCCAATGGTCCAGGACTCTGTTTGGCACCGCTTGGCAAGTCAGAACTCACAGCAGAGGAGCCCAGGTGGTGGTAGCAAGATGTTGGTGAAGTCTTTGATGGCCCTGAGACTTTCAACAGGAGGCAATTGGAGAAACTTAAGAAAGCAGGATGCAGAGAGTTAAGTCCAGTCCTCTCACTCCCCGGCAAGAAGCAGCAGACAGCAGACCAACACAGCAAAGCAAGCAGCAAAGTGGCAGTCCCTCCCAGCACTCCAACAGCTCTTCTTCATGGCAGAATGTCCTCAGTCCAGAAGTGTTTCTGTTTCTACTGTTATGGTGTCAGAGGTTCAGTACTTATACCCATTGTGGCCTTTGAAGTAGGGAGACTTCAAAGAAAGGTCTTTGTAGTGCACAAGACCCTGCCCTTCCTGGCCCTGGCTCCAGACACACTTCAGGGGGTATGCAGTTATCTGTGTGGGGACAGGCACAGCCCTACTCCGGTGCAAGTGTCAACTCCTCCCACCACTCTAGCTCAGGAAGACCCATCAGCCTGGTAATGGGCCATCGGGATATGCAAGGCACACCTCAGCTTCCTTTGTGTGTGACTGTCCAGGGTAAATTCACAAAGCCCAGCTGTCATCCAGCCCAGACATGTATTCTAGGGACAGGCAGAGGCATTGAATGGTTAGAGTAAGAAAATGCCAACTTTCTAAAAGGGGCATTTTCCAACCTGCAATTTAAAAACCAACTTCACTAAAAGTTGTGTTTTTAAATTGTGATTCCAGAGACACCAAACTCCAAATTTCTCTCAACTCCCAATTGTTAGATAGATACCTGTGAAAAATGCTACAGGGCAGCTCCAAATGCTAACCTATGGGAGAGGTAGGCTATGCTGTAGTGAAAAGCAAATGGAGCAGCTTTTCACTACCAGGACATGTAAAACTCAGAGCACATGTCCCTCCTTTCAAATACACAGCACCCGGCGCCTGGGGCTACCTAGGGCCTACCTTAGGGGTTCCTTACATGTAGTAAAAGGGAAGGCGTGGGCCCGGCAAGTAGGTGTACTTGCCAGGTCAACATGGCAGTTAAAAACTGCGCACACAGACTCTGCAGTGGCAGGCCTGAGACACGTTTGGAGGGCTACTCATCTGGGTGGCACATCAGTTCTTCAGGCCCACTTGTAGTGCACTGTACGAGGGACATACTAGTAAATCAAATTTGCCAATCATGGAGAAACTAAATGCCAATGCATTTTAGACACAGAGCACATGCACTTTAGCACTGGTCAGCAGTGCCAGAGTCCTAAAACCAGCAAAAACGAAGTCCAGCACACAATCAAAAACAGGAGGCCAAAAGCAAAAAGACAAGGGAAACCACACCAAAAGATGCCAGGTCTAACACTTGTGTTTTGATCCGGAGCACCCCCAACCAGGCAAATATTTTTAATGCGCCTGGACTATCTTGACCTGTTGTCCGTATATAGGTTTTCCTGAATTATGTCCTTATATAGGCACAATTCGCATGGCCCTTATATAGGCATAGAATCCCAGTCCTTATTTAGGCATTAACCGTGCACTCCAAATACAGGCATGGTCACCGACATCCGTCCACCCTAACGTCACAACGAGTTCTTAGAAGCCAGACCCTTAAGCTTCGGGAGTTTCCCTAGCACAGGACTATTGATTTCTCCAAGAACTCATCTATTATGTATGAACCATTATACCTTAAGGGTTCATTCCTGACGTCTTCCTCTGTCCGACTTCACGTCAATGCTAACATTCCGAGGCATCTATCAGGTATAAATATACCTTCCCTCGCCTAAGCAAGTTAGAGGAGACCTCGACTTCAGAGGAGCCCGTATCCCGGCCTGACGCACTGAGAAGACGCTGTCATTCCTGCATGGAGACGAATCCAGCTTCCAGTGTTCCGACTCCCTTCGCGGGGTGTTAGAGTTCCAGATCCGGCAAGAGATTCCCACCTCTCTCATTCTCAAGGTATGGAGCTGACTAGAACCTAGAGGGACTCTTGGCATACCATACATACCATACTTGGCGTACTATACTTAACATACTCTTAGTATACCAGACTAGAGAATACTCCACCTACTTCAACCTTTCCCTACACCTAGACTAGGTTAGGTACATTGGGGTAAAACTAGCTTAGAGACGCATCGTATGAGTACTCGCATTTTTAGCTCATGTTATTTAGGTACGTGAATATATGCTAAAAGATAATGCTAGCGCAGTATTATTTATTTCTACTGCTTACCCTGTACATTATTTATCTTGCATACTGTCTTGTGATCATAACAGCACATATCTTACACGAGAAACAAGACTGTTCAATAAAACCTTTTTATTGACACGCCCGTCTTTCCTTTCTGTGTAACTCTGTAGAAACTAAGCATGCACTATTGACTGAGTGAAACTGTTATCTATTGTTTCCACGATTCTGCGACGTGTTCCGATTCTAAAGGGAAACAAAGTTGTCATGTTTTTTGGTTGCCAGAAACTACTCCCTTCTTGTTCTCAAGGAGTTTCTAGTGGCCTCTGAGCTAGCTGGCACAAGTAATTAAGTTTAATATACTCGATAGGGACATATCGACCGTAGTCCTATGTCAAGCCTATAGGTTATATTATTCCAATGCGCAGAGCCTATTCGGGAAATAGGAACTACACTACATGGCGCCCAACGGTTTGGTAAGGCAGTAATTTAACGCTAGATACTGAGTAACTCAGTCGTGCTTTTCTCAGAGACCCCTACTCACATACTCCATAAGACGTCTGGAGTGGGTAGGGTTAAATATCCGCCAAAGCTAAATAAGGAAGCACCCTATATATTAGTTGTTTGGTTTGTTCAACGTTGAAGGGTACAGTGTTCCAAAATATTGTGCACCTTATCTTTTTGTTTCCTTGAAACTTGTTCTACATTTTTCAAAAAACAAATGTCCACACGGGACAATGCCACCGAAAACGGTGGAGCTGCGGCTGACCCAGCCATAGCAGTTTTTAACTTTACAGGTTTAAATGAACCTGAGGAGGGTGTTATAGGCATCAATCCAAACTTAAGAAGAGCCATCACTCTAAAACGTATAAAACATGGCCTACCACCAAGAGGCGGTAGAGCAGTTTTCGTGATAGAGACTCACAAATCCTTTCAGACAGAGGTATTCTATTCATGGGTAATATTTCCCGAATCAAATTCAGTAACAAGACTGTTTCACTTCTACAAAGAAGATGAACCACCAGAGGAATATATTCCTTTCGAGGATATTGAAATTCCACTAACATACCAGGAGCATCAGCTCTGGTTTAAAGGCGCCCTAAAACATCACAGAAACATTACCAGGCTCGGTCCACTAGGTAGACCAGGAGCAACATGGCCGATTCTAGCCGGCTACAAACCTCATCTTGACCTCGATATAATGTCAGACGAGGAACTACTTACTCAACTACAAGAGTTAATAAAAATTTACAGACAATTAGTCCAATATGTCATGCGGACTTTCACAGTCCAACCACCATTAACACTTCCAAATCAAACCCCTCAACAGGGGAATACACTAAAAATTACACCACAGACTCTATACGCAGTCATGGGTAAAATGCCCACAAAACGTGAGCAAATTCCATTCTGGATAGCTCAAAAAATTACTCAAATAGAAGCAGTATTTCCAAATACTAGCCCTTATGAGAAACACAGCATCCTAACAATCTGTTTACCAATGGGGATCACACCACAACTGGAAGATTGCACCACTTGGGGCTCAGTCTTTGCTGCCATCTATACTAAAACACACAGTATTCCATCAATTGCAGTAATACCTGATGTCCTGAAACAAATTCAAAACGAATATGGGGCAGAGCCTGCTCTGAATTTAGGACTGAAATTACTGAAAAATTTCGACCAGGTCTCAACAATAATATTATCTAATATTAAAGGGGAGGCAGCAGCAGTAGCGATCCGCCAACGATTAAGGGAATTCGATGTTACAGAACATCAAACAGAACTACCCAGAATAATAGAACAATCTTATGCAGAATTAGGCAGAGATAGTTTGGGTGGAAGACCATCGAAGCCAAAACTATCTGAAAGTCCTGAGAAGGACTCTATTAAACAAACTCCTACATCTTCTAAAAAGAAGTGAGAAACTAATAAACAAAATTCAAACGAGAAACGTTCTCAATCCCGAGGTAGGTCTCCTCAAAAGGAGCCCTCTGAAAGGAGGTATAACCTCAGGAATAGGGATAATTTGAAAAAGCCTGACCGGTATCAAGATACTGATAGACGTTCCTCTCGTACCTTTCAGATCTCGTCACAGACATCTGAACGAAGAGGACGGTCAGAACATAGAGAAGAACGCGTGAAATCGAAAGACGACAAACACGTTCCGAAAAATAAATCAAAACCTCAATTCTCATAAAAGGTAGCAGGTCTGAAGATCACACATGCCGAGGATACTGAGAACACAACTCAAGAACGGCGAATGGGCTCAGACAATGCTGGACAGTGCGGCAGAAGTCACAATAGCTCGCCAGAACCTGAAGGAACTTCTGGAGATAGTGGACTTGAATGAGTACATTACAGTTGAGACTGTAGACACCAGGGTTAGTACTCCACAAAAGTTATATGAAATAACACTCCGGATGGAGGGAGACAAACCTAGACAGGTGACAGCACTCTTTTGGGAAAAACTTTCAAGGGGCTATGACATACTTCTAGCAGAAAAAGACTGGCTACCACAATTTGTCAGGGAGTGCCCACATGGCGAGGACATTATTATGCCTGCCTTCTCCAACCATATTCCAATTCATCTAAAATATACTTATGCCAGGAAATGGGCAGTTGCCCAGGCCCCAGCATTATACAAAAATCATGTAGGATGGGATGAGGACTCACCTCACCATAAAATACATTTAAAAATGAACCTACTGCACAGAGGCAGTACCCAATAAAGCAAGAAGCTAAAAAACAGGTCAGGGAGATCTTAGATCAACTTGAATACCAAGGGGTGATTGAAACATGCACCTCTTCAATGAACAATCCTTTGTTTCCTGTCTCCAAACCAGACAATACCTATCGTCTAGTTTTGGATTACAGACACTTAAACACTTGTTCTAAAACATTTGCAGTGCAAAATGCACATAGTACAGCATTAATGAATAACATTGTGCGTAAAAAATATAAAACCACATTGGACATCTCATATGGTTTCTTTTGTCAAAACATAGCACCTGAAAGCAGGTACTTAACAGCTTTCTCAATAATGGGGATCCAGAGTCAATTTTGTCGACTCCCACAAGGGTTCAAGAACAGCCCGGGGTTATTCTCAGCGAGGGTAACGGAGTTACTACAAATTTATGATAATGAGGCATTGTCATATGTCGATGACATCTATCTGACGGACGATGACCTGGACAAACACTTGAACAGGGTGAGTACCATTATACTGGGCTTCGCCTCTGAGGGCTACAAATTCAACTTCAAAAAGTCCAGAATTGCCCATCTCAATGTCCTTTTTCTAGGATATGAGCTTTCAAGTGAAGGCAAGAGCTTGGCAGCCAACTTTTTAGAAAGGTGTGCGCTGCTCCAACCTCCAAAGATGCTGAAAAATTTACAATCCATCCTGGGTTTCCTAAATTTTGAAAGAACTTACATTCTAAATTACGCAGAAAGGGTTAAACCTCTCTACGCATTAATCAAACCTGATTTTTCAATCACAAATTGGACACATGAACACACAGAAATCTTGCGTTCACTCCAAGCTAACATGTTAGCAACAAATCACTTACAAACACGCGTAAGTCAACGCAATTTAGTCATCCGAATAATTTCGGGTCAATGCGGATTCACCTACTTAACATTTAATGAGGGTGAAAAAGTACCAATTGCATACAAATCACATTTGTATACACAAGCAGAAATGCGCTTCACTTCAACTGAAAAAATACTGACAGCAGTTCAAACCGCTGTAGCAAAAGAAAGAGCTCTAGCCCAAGGGAAACGCATTATTGTCGTAACCCCGGTACCAGCTTTAGAAGCGGTCACAAAAGCGAGCATTCCAAATGCTAAAGCATTACATCCAAGATGGATACAATGGGTTAATTCTCTTGCTGCAACAGATGTTGAATATGTTTATGATCCTGATTTAAAAACACAGCGTTCCTGCAATATGAACATGAATGTCCTCTGCCCACTGAGATTCTGCCTCTCGATCAGTACGACTTCATAATTTACACTGACGGATCCGCACAACCCGCAACAGGGAGTAAGCAAGCTTAAAGTGCAGCGTGCGCAATCGTTAAAGGTTGCATGCGCGATGGCAACTTCAGACCTATGGACACAAAAACCCAATCTCTAGGAGATTGTACAGCTCAGCGAGCTGAACTACAAGCATTCAAACTGGCACTTGAAAGTACAGATCGAGAATTCCCCACACTAATAGTGTGCGATTCTTTCTACTGTGTGCTGTCGTATAATGAATATATACAAACTTGGCTTGAAAATGAGTTCAAAGATGCAAACGGTGGCACAATAAAGCATAAAACGCTTTGGGAACAAGTAGTTCAGTTAAAAAGCGAACTACCAAAGGCTCACGTGATCCATACACTGAGTCATCAACGTGATGGCGTTCACGTTGCAGGAATTCATTGGCTGACGAAGCCGCAAAGGGGGCTGTTCAGACGGCTTCCGTAGCTGCGATCACTCGCTCAAAAACGAGAATAGACAGTGAGATAATGTTGGCTGTCAATGCTACGAGCAAAGGCAGTGGTGCAGCGTTACCAAAAAAGTTTCCACTCAAGTACTCTTATGTAATTGATGCGAACAACGTTCCTTTTGCTCGAATCCCTGGAGTGGGGGATAGGGTAATTCCAAACAAGGAACGTAGATTAGGACTAATCCTAGCAGCACATGAAGGGATAGCCTCTGCCCATGCAGGTATTTCTGCAACAATATCTTTACTGAAACAAAGATATTGGTGACCTGGCATTATGAAACAGACCAAGAACTATGTTCTGGAATGTGAAATATGCCAACAGATGAAAGTCTCCACAGTGAAACGTCCTGCGCAGACACCCCTGTTAATATCAGACAAACCATTAGCTTGTGTTTACCTGGACCACTGCGATCCCTTGCAAAGGGACGGTAACTATAAATATATAATGGTCGCAGTGGATTCTTGCTCTAGGTTCCTATGGATATGGCCTCAGCGCTCGGCTGACGTTCGAACTGTTATAAAAGATTTGCGAGTCTTTATCGGCACATACGCAATAGGCACGCTACATTCTGACCAGGGCCCTGCGTTTGGCTCTCGAGCTTACAAAGAAGCCATGGCCAGTCTGGGCGTTGCATTGCGGTACTCCTCTCCGTTTCATCCTGAGGGAAATTCTGTTGTGGAAAGGAAAAACCGGGACATAAAGCAGTCTATAACAGCTAGGGTATTAGGTTCGGGTGATGGGTGGGTCAAACATCTTTATGGGGTCCAACGCTCATTAAATAATTTGCCAAGAAGTTCTCTAGGGGGGGGTCACTCCATATGAGGTCCTATTTGGGACAAGAATGTGGGTGCCAGATCTAGAATGTAGTGGCACAGTGGTGGAAAATAAACCCTTTGATATCAAAGATCGTTTGGCTGTTTTACAGGATCTAAATGAACTAAGATCGAAAGAAAGCAACGTATTCCTGCAGCCAACCACCACTGGGGAAAAACCGGCGGTCCCAGCAAGGCCTGTCTGGATTCCAAAAGTTGGGGATCTAGTCAGAGAAAAAATTGCGGACAAGAAGGAATTTGGACCTTCTTACAGACAACCAGTACCTGGCCTAGCCGTACACGGAACAAGAACAGTACTTCTGCCGCCCCTTGCTGGAAAAAAGGAGAAAAGATTTGTGTCCATCGACCTCATCAAACCACAGTATGTGGCCAATACTAAATAGTAGGCCTCGTGGACTCCGACCTAGTAGCAGACACACTCCTCTCGCTACTATCCAAGAGGTTCAGAATGAAAGACTGATAACCATCGAGAATTCAGCAGTAACAGATGAAGGACTGAGCAACAATGCTATGGAACTCATCCCTCTTGAAAATCAAGTAACAGTTCATCCAAATACACCTGTCTACACCAATGTAACAAGTGATCAACTGGTTCCAGCGATTTCTACAAATCCTGACGCAATTCCAACAATTGACAGAACTGCTTCTGGCTATTCCATTAACTTTGATACGTTTTCTGAGGATCCGAGTGAGCCTGAGACGTCGCCAGCATCAAAAACTTTTAAACAGCAAGTACAAGACTTTTTACATTTTTTGAAAAAGACTTATCTGGTTTCACCGTGGATTGAACTTTGGGTTATTTCTGGAATATTTTTCTTCCTGCTTTGGCCAGCTTTGGTTATGACTATGAGCGTGCTTATAAATGGCAGATATATCCATGTGAACACTGAAAGAAAAGAAGTGAACTTACTTTTGAAACCTCACAAATCATCCCATCGTGAAACAAGAGACTTGTCTGCAGTGAACATCACAGCCGTTCCTATACAGGATGGTATAGTGTGGGACAAAACAGATTTCAATATATTTGGCCCTACGGAACATTTGAACATTCCACATTTATTTAAGATCTCACTAAGTGATTTTGTTTCATCCAGTACCTATTCTGATGATTGGGACTTTGAAACTGTAAACAACATGATGTTTGACCTAGAAAAGTCTGCCGCATTTTCTAATAATGAATATTTAGAGGGTTCATCAGACAATGAACAGCTGTATTGCTATAACCACTATGGTCATCATTTTTTGCATAACTCTGCAACACCTAGAAATGTGTTTATGTTTAACCAATGGGAGCATTGTCCTACACCACCAAAAGGTAGTTCAAAAACATTTGCTAAAAAGTTTCCATATTTTTCAGGATACAGTACATCTGATCCAGAAACGTTTTACTATAAAAATGTAAACAAAACAGGACTGAAAATTATGTTAACTAATACAAAACAGATTAACTCTGCAGCATTTATTGCCCACCTGTCTAGACAGGGTTTCAACCTTTGGAAAGAGACAATAGACACAAAATCTGTCTGGGGTACTAAAGATTGGCAAGTGCAGGGGATAGAAGCTTTATTTAGAGCCTGTATCGTCCCTCAACAAATAATGTTTTTGAATGACACAGTCCAACAAACGTCTTGCCTTGGTTTAGCCAAGATTAAAGACATGAAAACACCTGTACCAACACCTGCAAGTGATAATGATACACAGGCAGCGGTTTCAGTTGACACAATACTACAACTCAACAGAACAAATCCTGATTGGAGAAAATGGTTGATCTGGCCCACAGACACAAACAACTGTCACGAGAGATTCCTGAATAAAACACAGGGGTTTACTATTCATAGGCCAGACCCACGATACGTCCAAAGACAGCATCCGGGGGTAGTAACAACATACAGTGTAGGAAAATTATGCCTCGATTGGCTGCAAAAATCTACACTTAAGGATGTGAAACAACACTTATCTTTACTTAAAGAAGACGCAGACCTTCGGGAATTCTTGCTAGGACCAAGAAAACCGCGTCAAAAACGTTTCATATATGCCGGCATCTATGCTGCTTATAATGAAGCATGGAAGGTGTCACAGATGGAGGCCGCAGAACGAATACGTGAACTTGATCGTATTAATTTAGAGAAAACTCTCTCTGTGGTCAACAATGGGTTATAACAACTTTGTCCTCCAGAATTTATTCATTGGACAGTATTGTATCCTCTGCTATCGACATACTGGAACAAGATTTAGCCATGTTACAGCAAGGCCAATCTCAGTTGCGTTCTATTATGTTATTAAGCTGGACGCTGCAATCTTTGCGTGCGGGCTATGTGCCTTGGCGTTTTATCAACACGTCGGCTCTGTTTGCAGAATACAATCTAACTGATAAACAGATCGAACTGGCACAAAGGGGAGCAAAGAATACAGTACTGAGCATTGAAAAACTTGAGAAATTACCATTCACAGTGGCAGAAAAACCAGCTACAGAATGGCTTATTCATGGCAAAATTAGTCTACCTGTGACTACTTTTCAGTTTCAGTATTGCCTCAAACAGATGCAAGCAGGCAAATATGAAAGGTTGGGTAAAGAATACATTAAGACATCCTGGAATTTACCTTACACATATAGATGTTGGAGTGGGGATCGTGAAGTGTTTCTGAGCAGTACACACTGAAAGTGCACTAAGCGGGTCACTAATTTGTCAGGACATATCTTTACACGGGGCTTGCAATGGTTCTGTGGCAAATTTGTCCTGCCACCAGCAGGGTACACCAGCTGCTGTGATTAATCCAACGTTTGGCCAACTTTCTAATGGGAGTTACCTCATGTTGAATGATCAGAGTTGCTGTGGCATGTTGCCAGGCATCCCATATCTAGTAACGGTCAACTCCAGGGTCACTTGCTGTATGCAAGTATTGTTTGCCCCAATAGACACAGTCAGGGAGTCGCCTTTATGGCCTTCGTTGAATGTCTCTTTTATACGATTTGCTACTTTAAGCAGAATGAAAGCCATGCTTATACAACAATCAGTGCCTTTGATCTCGGCCAAAGAAACCTATGATCTACAAGTTGCAAGGACTTCGGCTGAGATACAGGCTTTAATTCGTACAAACTGCCCTATACATTTCGTAGAAATGATAGGACGTATCTTTAACATGTCTGATACAAGCGGAATTGTACATGTATTTAAGACCATCTGTTCCGGACTATTAGCACCTTTCCAGGCTGTCCTCGGAATCATCCCAAACTTCGCACATTCGGTGTTTGGTGGTGTGCCGTTAATTCTAGCACTTGTTGCAGGAATTCTGTTTCTATTCCTCCTACTACGCTATGGCAAGCCTATTAGCCAACATCACTCCGAGCGATGTGGAGAGAGCCCTCCTTGAGCGGAAATGCCGTGAGCGAATTGTACAGCTTTTGGGCATGCCTCGTCTACGGGAACTTAATACAACGTGGTTCCTGTCATTCAGACCAATCTGACAAGATTGCATCTTACCTGTTCTATGCTGCCTGTTTTGTGGTGAAGAATGCGTGCTAGACACCTGTCTAACACTCCCATCAGTCATGCCAACGGATATCGATACTCTGCTGGACCCGATAACGGCCTATGCTGTGTGTTGTCCCCAGAGGCTTCCAATCCTGATGACGGCATTCATTGAAATCTCACAGACGCTTCCGGCTGCTGCTGAGGTACGAGATGGATCAACAGGCACACAGGTAACAACGGACGCGAACATTGCATCTTCTGCTGAAGGCGATGTTTCTCATCTCTGTGCAATTAACCTTCTGAACGAGGTGTTCCAAATGTCGCGAACTTCGGTGGACGATGTTTTGGCTACGGAAATAGATGATCTAATGTTTACGCCAGACCCATACACTGACTTTGATTCGGCTCACAGTGTACCAGGGTAACAATGAAATTTGGCCTTCATATTTTCAAAACTTGGAACTTTTCCCAGAAATTGAACTTTTTTCCTTTTTATTTTCTCAAATGACATGGCAAAAAACAATCTGCTTACATAGAACTAGTCTTATAAAATGGACTTCTTTGAATACTTCCAGGGACACATTGTCGCCTTACTTGTCTAACATTTCATTTAATTCCATGATATGCAATGGCTTTGATTTTTAAGAACTTATCAACCATTTCATCATATGTATATATTTCTGTTTCATTCACGTTGCATTTCATTTCCATTATATGCTTAGAATGTAAACAATGCTTTAAATGTACAGTACCTATTGCATTTCAACAGTTTTGAGCTTCTTTTAAAATGCTTTTAGGAATGTTTTTAGCAACATGTGGTACTCAATTTTATGTTTTTAACTTTAAAAGTATAGCATTTAGTATTATCGTTCAATCGAAAGTGGAGTGGGTGTTGTATTCCGCTTTAGGTGTCCGTATATAGGTTTTCCTGAATCATGTCCTTATATAGGCACAATTCGCATGGCCCTTATATAGGCATAGAATCCCAGTCCTTATTTAGGCATTAACCGTGCACTCCAAATACAGGCATGGTCACCGACATCCGTCCACCCTAACGTCACAACGAGTTCTTAGAAACCAGACCCTTAAGCTTCGGGAGTTTCCCTAGCACAGGATTATTGATTTCTCCAAGAACTCATCTATTATGTATGAACCGTTATACCTTAAGGGTTCATTCCTGACGTCTTCCTCTGTCCGACTTCACGTCAATGCTAACATTCCGAGGCATCTATCAGGTATAAATATATCTTCCCTCGCCTAAGCAAGTTAGAGGAGACCTCGACTTCAGAGGAGCCCGTATCCCGGCCTGACGCACTGAGAAGACGCTGTCATTCCTGCACGCAGACGAATCCAGCTTCCAGTGTTCTGACTCCCTTCGCTGGGTGTTAGAGTTCCAGATCCGGCAAGAGATTCCCACCTCTCTCATTCTCAAGGTATGGAGCTGACTAGAACCTAGAGGGACTCTTGGCATACCATACATACCATACTTGGCGTACTACACTTAACATACTCTTAGTATACCAGACTAGAGAATACTCCACCTACTTCTACCTTTCCCTACACCTAGACTAGGTTAGGTACATTGGGGTAGAACTAGCTTAGAGACGCATCGTATGAGTACTCGCATTTTTAGCTCATGTTATTTATGTACGTGAATATATGCTAAAAGATAATGCTAGCGCAGTATTATTTATTTCTACTGCTTACCCTGTACATTATTTATCTTGCATACTGTCTTGTGATCATAACAGCACATATCTCTTACACGAGAAACAAGACTGTTCAATAAAGCCTTTTTATTGACACGCCCGTCTTTCCTTTCTGTGTAACTCTGTAGAAACTAAGCATGCACGATTGACTGAGTGAAACTGTTATCTATTGTTTCCACGATTCTGAGACGTGTTCCGATTCTAAAGGGAAACAAAGTTGTCATGTTTTTCCGTTGCCAGAAACTACTCCCTTCTTGTTCTCAAGGAGTTTCTAGTGGCCTCTGAGCTAGCTGGCACAAGTAATTAAGTTTAATATACTTGATAGGGACATATCGACCGTAGTCCTATGTCAAGCCTATCGGTTATATTATTCCAATGCGCAGAGCCTATTAGGGAAATAGGAACTACACTACAGACCCTCTAACTGACATCTGTGGTTTTGTGCCTTGTGTCCAACTTAACCACCATACGGTGCCTCTTCTCTGAGTATTATTATAACTTTCTGAAACAATATTTCGGCCTGTTCGATCCCAAAATGTTCCATTTGTGCAATATGAGGTAAATATTATTCTATTCAGATGATGTGGCCATTCCAGGGTTAATGGTACATTAAATACTTCCTTGTATGTGGAAATATTTTCCAGCTTCTTTGTTGACCCTGTTAGGTATTTTTCTGATTCTTTTCTTGGCTCCTTATTTGTGTTGGATAGGTCAAAAATGCTTGATTTTGGGATTCTTCTGGCGTGTGCAAAATACATGCCCGTGGGGAAATATGTGATAATCTCTAAACAGATCTGTAAGTGATTGTTCAGTAGTTGGTTAAGGTAGGAATTTGCTCATTAGAAAGATCTTGGCTTCCTTCTTGAAGCTTGAGGTGGTCGGGATCCTTCTGATTTTTGGAGGCAGCAAATTCCAGATTCTAGGTGCGGCTCCCGAGAATGCTCTGTCATAGGTTTTCTTCTTCTGGAAGAACAGTGGTTTCAGCACTGGACCTCTGGCACTCCTAGAATATCTGCCTCCTCTGGATATCTACCAATTTCTGAGCTAGATACACTGGTGTATTGAAGTGTATCCTTTTGTGTGTGATACAAGCCATTTTGAGTTGAATTCTGGCTTCTTATGGTAGCCAATTCAGAGCCTTCAGATGTGGAGAGATGTGGCTGAATTTTTTAGAACCTGTTAAGAGTCTAGTGGCCACGTTGAGACAGGCTTTTAGAGGAGCTGTAGTGACCTTGGGTAGACCTGATAGTGTTGTACATCTGTATTCAATTCTCAAGATGACTAATGCCTGAACTGACATTTTGAGGTCTGCTGTTTCGATGAATGGTTTCAGTTGTCGAAAGCTGACGATAGGTCAAGAAGAATTAAAAGACATGTTTTTGTCTTGTCTAGTGCGAATAGGGCATCATCAACTATACGAAGTATTGCACTTTCCCTACTATGATTTGGTCTGAACCCTGATTGGCAGTCGTCTAGCAGATTGCATTTAGTGATGTGTGGGCTCAGTTGTTGTTGCACACACTTTTCTAGATCTTTAGCTAATAAGGGAATATTGGACACCGGACAAAAATTATTTGGGTCGGAATCGTTCTGTTTGTTTTTTTATGATGGGAATGACTTGTCCCGTTTTTAGGCTGTCTGAGTGGGTCATTGTAGTGGTTATTTGGTTTTATGGTCGATAGGGTTTTGGTGATATCGTTGCAGTCATATAACTTGAAGGTTGAC
This sequence comes from Calotriton arnoldi, assembly GCA_963921515.1. Lineage (NCBI taxonomy): Eukaryota > Metazoa > Chordata > Amphibia > Caudata > Salamandridae > Calotriton > Calotriton arnoldi. The sequence continues at coordinate 2,151,601 of CAWUFW010001139.1, forward strand.
CATTGAGCTTCATTTTTGGGTAATGACTGATAGTAGTGTAATGATTCATCGATTTGTGACGTCTCCCGGTTAGGGAGCTTAACAGTGGCTATCCTGAGCTCGTTTTCCAAGGAATTGGCTTTTGCTGTAAAGAAGGATGAGAATTCTTCACAGCTTATTTGAGATTTAGTTGCTTCTTGTGTGGATTTGGCGATTTTATTCGATTGTTGTTTTACCATTTCAAAGAGTTTACGTGGTCTGTTTTTAGCGTTCTCCGGTTCCATTCTAAAGAATTCTTTTTTTGATTTGAGAATATTTTTGTTGTAGGCATTTCTGATCTTAGCAGTTGTAGCTGGGGGGATGAAGGGTGTTGTCTTCATTTCCGTTTAGTTAGTCTCAATTTGTACCTTTCTTAGTTTAGGGCTCCATTGAACCAAGGATTTTTATCTTCATCGTGTTTTTGATATGTCCGCATTTTTTTTTCAGGGCATTCTTTCACTTTGCAAAAATGTGCTTTCATTCACCCTAATGTTGTCCTAATCGTCACCTGAGTTCCGCCCTCTGAGGTACTAGCAGTAAAATGTACGGTAGAGTGTAATGCCAGTGGACAATAAATTAGTGCACAAATTAGCATTGGGGCTAGTTTTTAAAATATGTTCCTTTTCATGACCCAAGGTGAAATGAAAGAAAATAAAGAACTGTTATCAGATGTCATTAAGAGCCATCAGAACCCAAAGCTGGGTTCTGAAACTGCTACCCCAGAAACCTGGCATGGACGCTGGCAGCAAGGCCCCCCTTTAGCTACTTACAAACTCACAGATTTGTGTCCCTGAAATTTTGTTATGTGATTAAATAAATATCTGTATTTTTCTCATTTAAAAGTTTTCTGACATAAAACTTATTTATTTTCTATGTTCATTGTACTGTGTAAATTCATACTAAGGGACCACCTGTTCCTTTACAAACCTGAAATTTAAGGCAGCAGTAACAATAATGCAGTATGAAGTTTTTTATAATATATTTTATTATCAGTGAGTTTTGTTTATATTATTTGTTCATTGACAGTATAAGATGTTTATTATATTTTTATTTATTGGCAATTTGAGATTTGTTTATTATAATTTATTTATGGTCAGTATGAGGTTTTGAGTGTTACCACGTAGGAGTGATTCAATGGTCGATGTGACAAGGCAGAAAGAAAACCCTGAATGATTTTGAAGTTATGCTTACACCTACATGCTGTACTTCAAATATAGGCTGGTTTGGGGGCAAGGATGTTGCATGAAGACAAACTGAGCTTTTCTTTTTGCTTGTGGAGGTAGATGTCATGGAGATGAGTTCACACTCTGGCTCTCTTATCATTTAAGTGAGTTTCTGGACTGACTATGCTACCCACATTCAAGGGAGCATTTAAGTGAACAGCATGTCGGCCTTTTTCGGAGGCCTCAAGCAGGGAGTGACAATGTTAGTTAGGTGTACCTCTGTCACTGTGTGCTCCAGATGTGTACTGTGACACACCAGGTGCCAGTAGCAGTGAGATTGCTAACAGCATATGCTAGCGAACAGGTCCTGGTAGCCGCAGCTCGCCTTAATCTGGCAGTTTAATCAAAGGAAGAGGAGTCTCAAATACTAGTTACCATTTCTGGGGGTAGATGAATGGATGTGGCACATTTGGTACCTTGCCGTATTTAAAGTGTGAGACTTTCATGATGGTGAAAGGATGAATGGATCAAGGAAGCCAATGAATAATCAATCACGCTCAAGATAATTGATTATTCACTTTTAGAATGTGCTACGTGTCACCTTTTGGTCCTTCACAGTGCTCTGGTGTAAGGCGAATGTCTTTTTGAAGTTGGTGACCGGGAGCTTACAGTAAGTTGGAACTCTTGTCTGATATTATTCAAGTGCCAACCACTGTCCTGCATGGAGATCAATCAAATGCAAGCTCAAATAGTTTTGTTTTCAGGAGTTTCTCAACCATCGGGTTCCACTCTCAGCCCAGCTTGAGGTTGTTCTTCAGTTTGGGGTTCTAGACTTATTGGATTTGTCTCCATCTTTCATGGCTGGGTGATCCATGGATTTAACAGTATGTAGTTAATTGCAGATTCTTAGTCAGCACATTGGTTCTTAACCTTTGGAATTCTGTGGACCCTCACTGAATCTTTCCGGGGACCACGCCTAAGCAACTTCTACTATTTGAACCTCAAAACAATACAAAAACAATAACCCATCAAATAAATATACAAATTGTAGCATATTTTATTTAATTCACAAACAAAAAATACACAACTTGGAATTTTCATGGGAAGGTTGAAGCATTTCAAAAATTGGTTTAGTTCTCAAAGACAAAATGAAATGCTGAACTCCAGCATGTAACGTTGTCTTTTTGCTCCGAATTTGTGCTCTCTTTGTTGGTGCATACCAATGTTTATACAAGGAAACCAAACATCCATGTTAGATTCTGTTTGCTGTAACAGTGCTGCTCCCTTGCATCAATCTAAGGATACCAACTTAATTTATAGCCTCCAATTTCAAATTCCTTGACATTTACTCTGTATTTTAACATTTTCAATTTTGCTTTTATGTGTAGAGATACATTATTAGTCTGCTAACATTATTTAATTTTGTAATCAGTCGTGAACAGTAGTTCTTTGGTGACCCCTCACTAAGAACCGCTACCCTAATAGACTTGAAGTACAGTTCAGAGAACTTTGAACTTAGTCTTTTGTCCACCAGAAGGCAATGGAAGCCGTTGTTTGGCTGGTTTCATGTGGTTGTGCTTTCAAAACTTAAGGCACATTCTAAACCCCTTGTCTTTGCAGCCTGTCAATTTTGTGGGTAACCCAGTGGAAATAATTTTGTCTAAATGTGCCAACAACATGTGACTTGTCAACTCTGCCCAGTGCTTGGTTTGGAGAAGTGGACATTTTTTCAGAACTGTGCACAGCACTGGTTTGACACACTTGACCACTGTGATAGCTTCAGGAGTTAACCTGAGCTCAGATTAGAAAATAACTTGCATTCCCTTCCTTTCAGTCAAGTTGAGGAAGGCGTTCCAGGTTGAGAAGCCATTAGAAAGATCAGGAATATAGTCGTGTTCCTTCTAGTATCAGAATCACAGGTTTGGCTACATTCAGACTTAAAAAACTATTCGATCCAGTAGAAAATGTTCCTTACACATAACGTGATAATGGCCTAGTTCCCTTTTTTTTCTTACCGGAAGTCGATTTGGGGTTCCTCAGAATACTTTTGGAAGTTAACCCCATAAGATGGGGCGCAGTCTGGGCTTTGAATAACGAGTAGATAAATGACCTTTGTCACCATGTGTCAAGATAACTTCACAGATAAAATCTATAGTTGTTGGCTTTGGTTGAGAGAATACTGGAACTCAATTCTTTGGACATCCAAGGACCCATTGCAGGCATGCTGTGCTTTCCAAGATACTAGGGAAAACATTGGTGGATCAGTTTCGGTCTTTCATTTGGGAGAATGTGATTCACGACGCTTGCTGATCTTTACCCTCTGGCAATAGCCTAGATGTTTTCCAATAGAATTAGGACACAGTCATTGGGGAGTTTTTATATAGATCCCCAGGGATTGCGCCCCACCTTGTGGAGTTAACAGTTGCTTTATTTTTGTAACTGCAGCGACCTCTTGCAATGTGACTTTTTGTGCTAGCTGTTCTTGGTGGTGTGATATCAATGATGATAAATGACACTGCTCCTGTAAAGAAGAGAAGGCGAGCTACTGAGTTGATATGTCAGAGACTCCGAATAATATAACCTTTCCTACATCAGGCTCTACTATAATAATTTTTGTCTTGTAGTTGAGTTCTTGAGAAAAAGTATTACAAGGTACATTACATATCAAGTTCTAGTATCTTATTGTATGCTGGGATACATCGGGATATGCTTTGATGGAGTATAGGTAGCTAAATGATAGTCAGTGGTATTGTGTTATTTATGCCATTTAACCAGAGTATTAGGTATCTATATTGGAAAACCACCCAATGTGCATACCTCAGGACTCTCTGGGTTTAATTCCAGGTATCTGGGCTTTGAGACACGTTTTGGGAAAGAGGCAATTTTTTATGGTTTGCATGCATTTCTCCAAATACATTTTACAATTCATTTTACATAGTGTAACATCTGCAATTTAACAAGCCTTTTTATGCTCTCTTCTGACTCAGGCTAAAAGAGTGATGTCTCGTTGTGGATTTCCCTATTGGATAAATTGTATATGGGTAGATAGGCCTAGTGATTATCCTCAACACACAACTATATGTGAAGTTAGCAGTATATGTGTTTAGACTATTTATGGGTTTTGGGGCAAACAGAGCCCACAGTTCCTATTTATTTATCTTGCCACAATTAACTATTCACTTAGGAGAGTAATGTCTGGTGGTTGTGGTTTCCATACGGGGGATGTCAAGGGCTAGATGAGCCGACATTCCGAATTTGTGTCAAAATGGACTGAGGGAACCGTGTTCCAGAATTAGTGCCTTTTGTTTGGAGGGAACTCAGTGTGTTTGTCTTTGTCTTGTGGCACTCTCTGCCTTCTCAGTTTTCAGAGCGACAAATGCTGATTGTTGGTTTTCATTGAGGAGCAGATAATCTTGCGTTGGTGAAGGTATTTGGCTCAGAAGTTGCGTTTTTCAGAGGGGCCTAGAACTAAATTCAGTATATCATGATTTCGGCAGCCATCTGTTGGTATCTTGAAACATGCTGGTCGGGGATTTCCTCATAGCGGGAGCTTGGTTAAGGAGTCAGGACTTGTGACTGTCCCAAACTCAATCAAGGTATGTTTAGTGAATAATGATCTGTTTCCCTATGGTTGAACCCCATATGTGACTTCTGCAACATACATGAACATGTGTTTGCTGGGTCGTGTGCACATACTGTGAGTTTCTCTGCAGTATAACCAGGGCACGAGTCGGGGTACCACGCAGGTGGACGGCGTCCCCCCACTTATTTTACAGGGTGGACGCCGTCCACCCTGCTTATCAAAACGCCGTCCACCCTACTCATCAAAACGCCGTCCACCCTGCCCTGCTCATCAAAAGCGTGATAAGACGAGCGCGCACCAACCACGCATTTCCGGGTGATTGCGGCTGAATCCGGAAATTTCTCGGACTGCCGGTACCCCACGGCCCTGCACCTACTTGCGTAAGTTGTGGGGGCGGGCGTGACTTCACGTCCTGCTGCCTGCCAGATCGTGGGAGTGATGTAAGAAGCGGAGGACAAGTCCTGTCCGGGACACTGCCACTGGCCGGCAGAGCCCTGGCTGCTCACTACCCGTTCGCGGGGCGGTGCCGGCCGCGACAATCATGGGCACTGTGCTCGGCACAGGCTGGCTTCGAGGTGCTTCCCCAGCACTGAGGCTGTGCAGCTCGCACCTGCAGCCGAGCCGCCCGCACTTGGGGGGGGGGGGGGAGTAAACTATTCTATGGCGCCGGTGAACATTTCCGTGCCCCCACGGCCCGGGCGAGCGTCGCAGAGTTAGTGCTGCAGTGTGCAGCCACTGATTGGTCACTCGTCACCGGGGTGTCACACACTGTAACCCTGACGTGCCCATTATGCGCACTCAATATGGAGCTGCAATTCGAGGATCACGCCGCTAATCAGTGCGCTGTGCGGAGACTCTGTCTCACTTGTTTGCTTTGCAGTAGGGAGCTGCAATCTTTTGCTGTGTGTGTCTGTTCGTCCATTGCACAGAAGCTCCCTGTCATTGGCTCTCTCCCTCTTCTTATGCTCCCAGTGTGGACCGGTCACGTCACCCTTACTTTACTTCTTGGGCTTTAGAACACGTGAGCGGTGAAAGATGCACATTCGCCGAGTGGTGGCTGTCGCCATCGACAAGAAAAACGTGGCATAAGTGACCGACCTGTGGTGGTAGCTGACAGAGGAGGGCATATACGTTTAATCCGAGTGGTGGCGGATCTAAAGGAGACCCCTAGGCGATTGACATGGCTGTTGACCCAAGACAGTCCATAGTCATCATCTCGAAGGAGTCTAGATTGTTCAAGCAGCAGCTAAAATCCCTCATTGAGAAAGATGATCATTCTGTGGTGGGCCACACGCAATCAGAGCAGGCCAGTGTATCAGTGTTGATTGCATGAACCTTATTAGAGAAATCCGCCAAACTGTCACAAAGAGCCTGTAAGGGTGTAATGTCTTGTTTACAGCAGTCTGGATCTGACAGTTCCATCATAATATAAATAGGTATTTTTTGTGCTATTTGAAGCTTTATACAGCGCGCACTAGACCTGAAGGTATCAGAGCGCTTTACATGAGCACCAGTTGCCTTACAGACACACACTCATTATGTTAGACCGGGAGAGGTTAGATGTGTACATCCATCGATGCCTGAGGCTTATCAGTGAGTTTTGCCTAGAATAATAGGATGTTGGGCGTCTGCTGCTCATGTGATGTCACTTCCTGCCGTGATGTCACTTCCTGTGACACCACCTAACTTGGAGAGTCCCCCCACTTCTTTTTTTTAGGACTTGTGCCCTGAGTATAACATTGTAGTGGTGATCGATCTTGCGACCGTCCTTGACATACTTGTACTTGGAGTTATGTTATTATCATTTGTAGTCACGAGCTGCCTTTCACTTACATGATATAGTTGTGTATGTGATTTAGGAAACATATCCATGTCTTATTGTCCGTCAGTCTGCTTTAATGAAACTGCCTGCATTTCCTTGACCTCACGTCCAGTTCTCCTGAGACCAGTAAGCACTTTTCTTTGGCCTAGTGTCCGAGTTTCGCCTGACCGATATCCATGAATCCAGTCCAGTCTCCTTGTCCCATTGTATCCTTCTCCCAATGGCAGAAAATGTTTTTGCTGTGTCTCCGATTATTCTTAAAATGTGTGTGACTGTCTTGAAGATTGTAATAACCTGCCTGTTTTCTGGCGCTGTTTGGTATTGTTTGCAGGGAAGGAGGAGTAATGGTGATTTTACACCTTACTTTTGTGTATGTATTAGGGGGTAAGTGCACTTGATAAAGTACAAGCTGCAGGGAGATTTTGAGTGCTTCCACAACAACCTTCACAGAATGTATTTGTGATTATGACAGCCCAGAGCTGTTGGTGGGAACGGGCAAGTCGGACTGGGACAGAAAATAGGCTGGGCATCGAAATAAAAGTATCCCACTTCCCCCCACACACACCACCATTAGCGAATCAGATAGCTTAAAAAAGTGGCCCACATTTACAAATCGCGGCCATTTTGAACGTGGGTAGCATTTAACTTGCAAAGACATGTATACATTTTGTACCTACCAGACCGTAAAACACGCTCCCAAACAGCCACACACTGACCTGTCAGTCCAGCCCTCCCGGTACTGCAGGAGTGCCCTATAGGCCAGTTCTGCCCTGGGAATGGGAATGAGACAGCAGGTTTGAGAGTGAGAGATTATGCCCCGCATTTGCATAGAGATGGCTCCCTTTCCTCGGCTACACAAGGCCGCGCTCCATTCACCGAATAAATGCCCTGCCCTTATCTCGCATCCCAAGCCGAATTCGGCATCTGGAGAAGCTTAGGAACTCGATGCATCAAATTACCCGGCTCAAACCGTTGTTTATAGCGGACCATTTTGTCCTGTCATCCCCCTGACAGAATGTCAAAGCTTTTCTTCCCTTTGCCTTCAGCTTCCAGCGTCTGCAGGGATCTGATACGCTGCCGCTGCATTACACTGGGGAGAGCCGTCAAATGAGTGCGATTAAGGCAGCAGACGCAGCGGCAGGCTCTGGGAACGTCTGCTGCTTAACTGCAGATGTCTCATGCTAGAATAGCTCCTCGCTCCCGCACAAAGCTCCCATTCAGCGCGGGGTTCGAAACGCCCCTCTGAACCCTCGCGAGAATATCTGCATAGCAGCCCAAACTAATCAAGATAGAAAAAATGGCGTTCTGATCAGAACGGCTGCCTGCGTAGCATATTGGCGTACAGATATGCTTTGATTCTTAAACTATACGCAGCTATCTGACGTGACAGATAGTTATGCTACGTATCTTGACGGCCTCACCACTGGGGCGTAGTTAGATGCAGTGGCACCAGGGACCGTAGTTTTAAGGGTCCCTGTGGACCATGTTTGTTGTGTTTTAATACCCATGCAGCTTTCTGCAGAGGATGTGGCGGTACGGCCAGTGCTGCCGATTTTGTAACTGAGAAACCAGGCTCGAGTCTTGGCGTCGGCACAACGCTTTGTGATTGTAGGCAAATCACGTAATCTCATAGCTGCCAAGTTTCAGATTGCTTATGTGTGACTTTGCCATTGTTTGTGTGCAGGGCACAAGTGCTAAAAAAAGAAGTGGGGGGACTAACCTAGTTAATCAGTATGCAAGTGGCATCGCAGCGTGGCGCGTGACATCGCGGCGCGTGACATCACAGGAAGTGAAATCACAGGAAGTGACATCAGATCTTAAGCCCTCACATATATGTTTAGCAGGTCTATCATGAGTACATTTGAGCACATTTTGAGCATACTTGCAAACCCTCCTGATTTAGGCAGAAGATTCACACTTTTGTACGCTACACATAAAACAATGTTACCTTTTATCAGCGTTAAGTTTTCTCTAGCCATAGTGCTTTAAAAGAAATAGTGATATTTAAATTATTACAACGTCTCCTCAGGAGTATAAGCGCTATATAAACGCTATTTATTTTGTGCAAATGCTGGGAAACATCAACACATCTGAAGTTTCTACAGTGCATGCATATCTCCCAAACAGAGCCTGAACAAAGTTAAAAGCTGTCTCTCATCAGTATGTGTGAAGTGCTAACAAGGTGTGAGCCTTTGTTTCCCCACTGCTTCATTTGCATCAGGTGTGAGGCTCCTGACTGCTCCCAGCCAGGAGACTCCAACAAAAGGAGGCCTGATGACCCCTCCGATTCGGCCTTTGTTATGGGCCCAGCAGGAGTCCAGAACTAAGAGAGCCCCGTCCCCGCCTGCACGTTGTTGCAGATAGAAAGCAGTTAACGTGCAGGCAGGCGCTGCAGGATGTGTCCCGGTGTTTGTAAATTACACCAGGAAGAATTCAGCATATTTTACAGTGGGGCCACACTTTTTGGCAGGGTGGACGGTGTCCACCCTGTGAAAAAAGTGGGGGGACGCCGTCCACCCACGTGTACCCCCCCGACTCGTGCCCTGTTTGTGTGACTTTACATGCTTCATGTGTGACACCATGCGCGAAACTTAATTGTGATTCAGCCCATGCAAAAAAATCCCGGTAGGTCGAATAAATTTGAAAGTGACTATTCAAATGTAACTTTAAATGAAGTTATCTTGGACCTTAAAGTCCTTGTGGTGAGAATGGCCAACTAACGTGTGTCAGTGTTGTCAGATATTAGCCATGTCGTGTTACTGTCTCGATAACTGCATATTCTAAAGTCCAAAACAAGTGAAGCAATGCAATCACTAATTACATCTGGGAATATTAGAAATCCCTGAAAATGGTAAAAGATGGAGTCTCTCTTATTGGTGTTAAAACTAGCAACAAAGCAGAAGTGTGTGAAGTCCTAAGTGAACTGGGCCACTGACGTCACGGGATTCTTGACCACAGGCGTAGGCAGGGTCGCCTGGCATGTAAGTAAATTTCAGCCTCAGGTGCCCAGCAGTTTGAAAAATCTCCCATTTTCCCTATGGGTTAGTGTAACACTACACCTTAGGCCGAGTTGTCATAGCACTTGTGATGCTTGAACAAAGGCGAGGCATTACATAGCTGCATTAGCAAGTTTAGCACCAGGGATTTTCAAAAGTCCATTTAAGCTACAGAAACAATGCTATCTTATGCCGTGCTTTTTAAGTATGCCCTTCTCTACATGCTTACGACGTTGTACTGCTGAGAAACTGTAAGTCGAGTGGCGTATAGTGAGGAGAGTATGGGTGACAAGCTAGGGACTGGCAAGCAGAGGAGGTGTTGAAGAGCCACTAGCTCAGTGGATGTTGAGGACCGGCCTGGCCAAAGCAGGCTCATGAGGAGAACCCGTGTGTATGAGGAGAATCCTGGGCCAGGTGGAGACAGGCTGGGGGGCTGACATTGGACTGGGCCAACTGCGCCATTGGACGGCTGAGCTCAACAAAAGAAGACACGGCGAGGAGAGGGGATACTTCCTGCCTGCTGCCCGTGTTTCTTCCTGATATATTATGGAGAGCATAGGAAATTAAATGTTACCCAAAGGGGTATCGCAATATTATCAAACGCAACGAAAGTCGCTCTCACTTTCTCTTGGCTTCTTGTTGCTGACTTGAGCTGCCTTCCATCAATGGCACTGTGCAGTGTATCACTTCACCCTTCTCCACAGTACAGAGAGCACTGCAAGGGCCTCGCGCAGGACAGAGGCACCCTTTGTTTGCTCATGAGATTGGCTGTGGCCAGGGCTTTAAGTGGGATGAAAAAACTGGGGGGTCTCTCAAAGGAGCGTGGCCAATGTAATTAAGGGCGTGGCTTAAAAACACATAAGCTAAAAATCTGTGCTTAGCATAGTGTGCCGCCCAATTTGTATTTTGCTGTTTCTGTCATTGCAGCCAGATATATGATAAAAAAGTTACATCATACCTACAACAAGTCTGACTATTGGCTTTGTCAATGGCTGTTGTTTGCATAAGATAAATAAGCAGCAAGTATGGCTTGTATATAATATTAAAAAAGCTTCTACTTAAAGCCCTGGTGACACCACGATGATATTGCTGCTCCTGAGTTTCAAAAAGAGAAGGGAAATTCAGATAGAAAATGACTCTCTTTAAAGGATTCCCCTTCCCCTACAACGCTCACCTGGCATGACGTCATACTGTAACTTCTCCACTAGTGAGAAGTGAGCAGTGTGAGCACGCGCACATCGATGTGCCTGCTGTCACTGCAGTCCGAAAAAAAACGGACGGCCTGGGCCAGGGCACAAAACAGAGCCCGATAGAGACCCGTTTCGAGGCCTCCTTTAAAAAACTGCCGGTGCTCAGCACCTGTGAGACCCGGCCCACTTAAAGCCCTGGCTGTGGCACTGTTAGAAAAAAATAAAGCTGCCACCTCTGTCTGTCTGGGTATTCATCTTCTTACTCCTGCCTGCCGTCATAAGTGGGGCGGTGCCTGCCGCTGGAAAACAACATGGCAATTCGCCGCCTTGATCAACATGCTCCAGTCTTCTGAAACTATCTTCCAATAGCTGTGAGTGGTGTATCTTTCACCATGTGGTCCAGGTCTGCCCGAGAGACTCCGGCTTCGGCTTGATTGGTCCGAAGCCCGGCAGCCCGTTTAATTGTCAGTGCGTGGAAACAACACAGAGCGCATTCAATGCAATACAAATCTTTTTATAATAGTGAGACAGTTATGGAAGAGGTGCGCTCTGGTTAACAGCAGGCAGAGAAGGCAATTTTACTGCACTGACTGCTTGATTATTAATGCAGCTGTGAAGTTAAAGTACTTCGTTGTGGGGTGATCTCAGAGGTGCTATAATGCTTGACTAATGCATTTTAGTGCTGTGATGAGGACACCAGCACTAAAATGCGTTAGTCTAACCCCTGATGCGTGGTACTTGGCAGGGCTGTAATTTCCCCGTGCCCACAAACGAACATGACATTGTGAAATGTAACTGCTGCTCATGTAAGGGCTCCAGTACCCTCGAGTATTACAATAGCAAGAAAATACATATAAAAACCTGTGGACTATTTCTATTGCTTGCTGTAGGGCCAATGGCATGCTTGCTTCGCTGCTATCAAGCCACAGAACCCATTGTCAATTTATTGCTGGTTTCTTTGTGGGCTCCCGTGGCATGGAGGTCCAGTTTTGAATTCCAGTTTGAAAGAAATGCTGTAAACTAGTGTTGATGCTGTGAAATTTCACATGACTGTAAAGCTTTGTGGCTCGAAAGAGGCTGATGTTTGCACCATGAGAGTAATAACAAAAGGGGGCCCATTGAGTATAAAGCCTATGGTTATCTGTAAGAAGTGGGAGTCTTGGAGCCCACCGTACCCTTCTGAAAGGGGTATTCATCATTTTGCATTTATGCCACTGGTCTGCGCACAATTGGGGAGGTTATGGGAATGTCACTTCAGCAGGGCCTGTTATAGGAGCGACCATCTAAGGTAAGCAGTGCACTACGCCCCTGCAAGCATCCGGCATATGGCCATGGTGGGATGTGTTGTGGACTGATATGTAAAATGCCAATAAACCTAGTGATATAAACATAATTGATTGTCCCTGTGGGAAGTTGCATAGACTTTTTGAGACTTGCCAAATCTGCTATGCGTGGAGCAGTGCTTACAAGGCTTGCACCATACAGCAGACCCTCCAGTGTGCCAGCAAATAGGCCAAACCTAGTTTTGTGAGCAGATTTTACTCTTCTGAAGCTGTGAGCATATTTGTGTTGTGCTTTGCTCTTTTCCATTACTTCATCCGTTGACTCATGTTTGGTTCATAGCCCTCCAAACTGATGTAAGCTTCAAACTGCCTCCTTTGTCCGTCCCCATCTCAGTCTGATTGCACAGTTTGGTAGTCCCCTGGACCAGCATGTGCGCCGCTTTAAATGGACTGCAGTCACGACCTGTGCTTACGACTCATGCTTACCCCACGTAAGTTTTTTTTTTAGTAGCCATTGTACTTAACTCAATGAGACACAAATGAGAAAATATAGTCGTATTCTCAGAAGTTTGTCGTTTTATTATTTAGAAATAAGTTTGTCTCTTTCCAGTGATACTGCACCCTTAAATACTTTTGCTGGATCCTTGAGTTCTCGGTCATTTCCCCCGAATATTTCATATCCCAGAGAACACAATAACGGACAACCATTTGGAGCACCTGGATGAGATGTTAGATTTTTAATCTTGCCACTGCATGCTTTGAATCTCAAGGACCTCTACTGAGCATGTGCTTACAGAGTGACCTTTGAAAATTACGCATGGAATTCTTATTTAATGTTACTACTATTGTGGTAAAATTTGTGTCTGTCTGTATTTCAGCCAGAAAGGCAAGTTGGTGTTTTTAAGTCGAGCCTACCAAACAGCAAAGCTGTCTGGTTGCAAAAGATCCATTGTCAGCTTACTAAGAACTCACAGTGGATGTAAATGCCACCCATTGGTTACTATTGCTTGACTTAATTGTCACTCTCATTTGCTTCCTTCTTATTCAATGGCTGCTCTGGTTGGTTTGTCCCTCCCCTGTAGCATAGCTCTTTTACTTGTGTCTTTCCATTGCTTACTTTTAAGTAACTCGTTTTTTTACTTTTTTGCTTAAGGACTCCATGAGAGTGCATGTTTTTTCCAGCTGTCTTGCCCGTGTTGTTCTCTTTCCCTGCACTCTGTGTTGCTCTTGCCTGCGTGCCTTTCTCTTTGCCCTTGTGTTGTTCTCTCACTCATGGGCGTCTGCTCTCACCCTCCTTGTTGCTACCGGGTGCTCTTCTATTCCCTTTACCTCCCCCACTATCCCAATTTGCTCCTCCATTGACCTTCCCCTCCCTCCCTGATAATCACCCTAGAACCCATAAATATTTATGTTTCCGTTATCCATTTTTAATGAAAACTCAGAGGTTGTCCACAACAATAGTAGTTTGAGTTCTGATACTGTGCTTGCTGTGATATTTTGTTTTGCTATTTCGTAACAACGTACACAGCAGGTTTCATCACCCAGTTCAAGAGTACTCATATTGTCAACCTGAGAAAGCTGAAAGGTTGAGTCATCCCTGCTGAGGTTTCAGCAAGTAATGTGAAGGTACATATTCTCGGTAACAAGGGCTTAAATCGCTGAGTATAATGTATTGTCTGCTGGAATAAAGGGCGTTTCTGGGTTGCGATTTATTGGTGGTAGAACTGATATTAATTCAGCGACCTATTATTAACCTGAAGTATATTTCCTGCTCCTTCTATTTCCCCTTGCGACCATTTTGATTGGTCTAGTGTGTTTCTAGAGTTCCTGTTAAAAGGACAGTAAAACAGGATAGTGGTAAAGAGACCAGGAGAGGACTCAGAGACAAAATACTGTACTGTGAGTGGCCAGCAGCCCTTGTACACTGGTCATGCAGCCTGTGTGTTGGGCATGGCCCCTACCATTTTATTTTATTTTCTATTTATTTAGATATTTTTTTCTAGCGCAAACTTGACCCTTGAGGGTATCAGAGTGCTTTACAGAGAGCAGCACGATGATAGCAATAAAATTAATATATAGGTGGCAACCAGGGAAGGAGGGAATGTTTACAAGGTTCATGGAGTAGAGGGGGAAACATCAATAAAAGCCACTACCCACATGACACTATCCTTTCTGTAAACAAACTTTATTATTCATTTACGTTACATATACCAACACCGTATAATCTTTGGAATGAGCATGTGAATCAACACGAAACCTCCGTTAGCAGGTATGCAGCTTATCACTAGTGTAGAGATCTTCATAGTCAGTCAATAGTTTTTCAGGAGGTTCATTTACAACCAAGCTCACATCTCGCAGTGATACGTAGTGCTATTAACAGAAACTATCCCCTCAACCTCAACTTATTGGCAACCCCACCCATTCTACCCTCCCCCCAGGTGTGCCGTGGATTTCTATGCCCAGGGAACTGTCCCAGGGCTACTCTCTTGTAATATCCATCCCGTTACCGTAGTATCCATGGTCTCCAGTCAATTGCCGATAGAGGAGCACTCCACCATTTCCTCTCTCCGCTCCCATGCACCCCCCCAATACAGCTTACAAACCATCTGCCTGTGGGGCATCTCTATTACTCTCATCTGTGATGTCATTTAGCTGCTTAAGGTGTAGCGTCAAAACTTCCCAAGCCCTGGCTACATCCTGCGTCCTCTCACTCCCATTACGCCTAGCATCTCTTAGCTGTGCCGTTCCCTCACTACCTGCCCAGCGCTCAAACTCCCTTCTCCACCTGCCTATGCTAGGACTTCCCCTCTCCTTCCAATGACTCGTGATATCCAGCTTCGCTAGTATCAGTCCCCGGTCTTGAAACTTACTAATGACTTTATTCCTGGCAGTGTGTGGGAATCTGTGAAGTAAGCAATGTCCTGGATTCAAGTGCACCTCCTTTTCAGTAATTTCGGCTAACACCTCCGTCATCTCTCTCCAGAAATGTTCTATCTCTGGGCAATTCCAAAACATGTGAAGGAACTCTGAGCCTGTTTCTCCACATCTGGGGCAAGCCATCCGTTACCGTATTAAAATACTTGTTGAGGCGCCCAGGGGTGAGGTACGCTCTATGGAAGACGTAAAAAGTTACCAGCTGGAACCTAGCATTCCTGGAAACCTTACTAACCCTCTCCGTAAGCTCTGTCCACACTTTGTCCTCTATGGGCTCCCCTAAATCCTCCTCCCACTTCTGTTGCAGCTCCTGAAGCGGTAGGAGCGTTGCCCTGCTCAGCCTTCTATATAAACAGGTAACCGCTTTAAATGTCCCTGCTGCCGACACCACGTATTGACACCCTTCATTTAAAGGAGGTTCAGTCAGGCCGCTCCTCCAGTGTTTATGGATTGCAGCTGTCAGGGCTGCATGAAGCAAGAAGTCGCCCCCAGGTATCTTGTTTTTCTCACTAAATATATCAAATGGCAACAACACACCATCTTCGTATAACTGCCCCATAGTGAGTACTCCAGCCTCCTCCCACAACTCTAGCCTCCTCCAATCTGCCCCATGCGGTAGTTCCATGCAATATTTCAAAGGTATCTCCGGCGCGTACGGGCGCTTCATTTTAGCCCTCTGTAAGCTGCAAACCCAACACTTATGGGCTACCCGCAGTTCCGCCGACATATCCCTTTCTGGCACAAGTAGTCGCAGCACTACTCTAGTCAGCAGGTCTGGTGCAGGGCACCCATCACTCTGCTGCACTGTACCCCGAAGCAGGCCAGCCACCCATTTCGTCAGCCATTGCAGTTGAGCTGCAATATAGTAATATTCAATGTCCGGGACCACTATCCCCCCTTCTACTCTGGGGCGCATCAAGGTCTTTAAGGCGACTCGCCTCTGCCCTGTCCCCCACAAGAACTCTGTCGCCAACGTCCGAAGCTGCTGAAACTTCTCCGCAGGGATCCACACTGGTAACACCCCAAACACATATAAGAGCCTCGTGAGAGTCACCATCTTTAGCAGGGAAGCCCTACCCATTAATGACAAGGGGAGTGTGCCCTAAAAGTCCAAACTGGCCTTTGTTTCCCGTATGACCTTCCCCACATTTCCCTCTAATAGATCTGCTCTGTCATGGTATATTCGCACCCCAAGATACGGGATACATCTCCCCTCCCACTCGATTCCCTCCACTGTTTGCAGTTTTTCCCGTCCCTGCGTGATCGGAAATAGACAGAACTTATTCCAGTTCACCTTGAGGCCTGCCACTCTCTCCAAGGCCAACAGCAGGTCTTTGGCTCCCTCAAGGTCTGTTCTCGTGTTGCTGAGGAACAAAATCAGATCATCTGCATATAGGGCTATGTGGTGAATGCGCCCCTCTACATTTAGTCCGCGGTACCAATTTCCAGTCATAGCTTTGGCTGCTAGCGGCTCCATAGCCATCGCAGACAATAAGGGCATCAGCGGGCACCCCTGTCTCGTTCCTCTTTCCACCACGTATCTGTCTGATGTCAGTTTTCCTGTCCGGACCCGAGCTGTGGAGTCCCTATACAATAGAGCAGTCCATGCTACAAACTCCTGTCCTAACCCAAAGGCTCGCATCACACTAAATAAGTATTGCCATTCAAGACTATCGAAAGCCTTTTCAATGTCGATTGTTAGGATAGTAGCCTCCTCTGTACAATAAGAGTCCGCTCCCATCACTCGTAGCAGCCTTCGTACATTCATTGCCGTATTGCGTGTCGGTATGAAGCCGGCTTGATCCCAGTCTATGAGATCCGTCATATGTGGTAATAGGCGAGTGGCCAATATCCTACTCAGGATTTTATAATCAAGATTAAGCATTGACAAAGGTCCCATGCCTGCTTCCCTGGCTTTAATAAGGGAACGATCAGCGCCTCCCTAGTGGTTCCCGGAAGTTTCCCCTCCTGTTTTGCCTGATTGTATAAGGCTACCAATCGGGGTCCCAGCAGGTCTATGTATGTCGCATAGAATTCAATAAGGAACCCGTCCGTGCCCGGCGTCTTGTTCCTGGCCATGGTCTTAACAGCGCATCTAACCTCGCTAAGCTCTATCTCCCTTCCCAAGACCTCTGCTTCCTCTGCATCTAGTGATGGTAATTCAACATCCTCAATAAAGTTGGCAAATTCTGCAGTTGTGGGGGATGCTTTGCTCCTATAAAGATCATAATAATAGTCGCAGAAATGCTGGTTAATATCCTGCTGGCGGTACCATACTTCTCCTTGGTTCCTCCTCATTTCTAGAATAACAGATCCCCTCTTAGCTGGATTGGCCAGCCAACCCAGTAGGGCCCCAGGTTTTGTCTCTCTGAGTGCGCCCTTGCCATATAATTCTTATAATCAAAACAGCACAGCCTTTCTACATGTCCCGCCACCTGCTCCCTGGCCTCCAGGAGCTCCCTCTGTGCTGCTACATTCTCTGGTCTGTCGCGTTCAATACGACATAGCTTTTGCTCTGCCTGTAGTGTGTCTTGCAAAAGAGTTCTCCTTACCCCCACCGCTGCCGCGATGCTTCTACCCCTGAGCACCACTTTAAACGCTTGCCACTGCGTCGTGAGTGTCGAGACCGTCCCTGCGTTCTCTGCAAAATATTGTTCGATAGCTGTGCGAGTCTCAGTCTGGTACACCTGAATCTTCCAAAATTCTCCGGCCTAAGACGCCAAGTGGGAATCCCTGTTCTAGTCCTAGACCAACTAAGACAGACCATCAAGGGATTGTGGTCCGAGATCGTGCGTGCCAAATACTCGCTGTTCCTTGCATACCCATGCACATCAGGCGTGCATAAAACGGCGTCTAATTGGTCATGCATGGGAGAGAAGAAAGGATAGCCCCTTTCCCCTGGGTGCTGTGCCCTCCAAGAATCTACCAATCCCCATTGTTGTTGCCAGTCACTACGCGCCCTCGCCGCTTTATGAGCAGGGGAGTCATGGAGCGGGGGATGTGATCGGTCAAGCCCCACATCTTCAACACTATTGTAATCCCCTCCCAGGAGCACCAACCCCGTCAGTACCTGTGCCAGTGATCTGAAAAGGTCCGCTAAAAATGAAGCCTGATCCACATTCGGGGCATATATACTACAGATCGTGACATCTCTCCCGTCTAATTTACCCAGCACCACTGCATACTTCCTTTCCGGATCAATAAATTCCCTGGTACACTGGAAGGGGACTCCAGCTCGCACCCACACCAACACCCCTCCGGCAAAAGCCAAATAGCGTGTGTAAAATAATTGCCCTCGCCAGTGACGTTTCAAAGCAGCCCCCTCTCTTGCATTGATATGGGTCTCTTGTAATAATGCAATTTGTGCCCCTCTACACTCCAGAAGTGCATGCACCTTGTGTCTCTTCGTCATGGAGTGCATCCCACGGATATTCCAGGAGATACATTTATAATCTATGTTGCATCCCATGGGAATGGTATTGAGCCAAATCTATCAAAACGTTTTCTCCGGCCACGCCTGGTCCCCAGTGAACATTCCCACAACAAATAAACTACCGAACTCCCCTTACCCAGGACAGGTAGAAGTGACCTCCCTCCCATCCAAACTTTGCAACAAAACTGTGTATATGGGTGTAGTGGCAGTCGCCCAACCCCGGAACCCCCTCCACCCGGACTCCCTCCATACTAGAGCTATTGGCCTCCCCCAGCTCCCCAACTCTTGAATTTCCAATATTATTCACTGAAACCCCCCCCTCTTCAAAATGTCCCCATGCGTAGCTTCCTAGGAAAGGATATAGTTCGCCAACAGTTGTAGTCTCTGAGCTCTGGATCAACAAAGTAAGCCCAACTCATCTGCAGTGTGAGGTGTCACGACAGGCAACTCCGTTTCCGACTCCTCCGCAGCACTCAGTATTGGAGAGCTCTCAGATCTTCCATCCTCCCGATCACTCCTTGCTGATCTGGGACTGGATCCCGCTTGACTAAGCTCCACCACTGCCCTGATGACCTTGCTCCGCTCGACTCGGGCCTCCGTCGGGGTTGGGGCTCTCATCGGACTACGACTCGTTCCACCATCTCCTGTAGTCGATTTCAGCGAGCTGCCCCCCCGATCTCCGTTCCGGTACAGTATCCAGCCAATCCCATGCTTCTTGTGGCGACTGAAAGAATAATGTGCCCTTGGGTCCCACGACCCGCAGCCTGCCCGGGAACAGCATGGCATAGGGGAACTGAAGTTGGCGCAGTTTCCTCTTTACTGCTAGGAACGTAGATCTTTGCCGCTGCACTTCCCTGGTAAAGTCCGGAAATATCACCCTGCCATTTCCGGTTTGCAGGTCTGGCAGCTGTCAAGCCTTCTTAAGGATATGGTTTCTGTCCCTGAAATGGAGCAAGCGAGCAATAATTGGTCTCGGCGGTGCACCGGGTTTGGGAGGCCTGGCTGGTACTCTATGCGCTCTTTCAATGGAGTAGAATCGAGACAGCCCTTCAGGTGCTACCTCTTGCTGGATCCAGTCCTCCAAATACTGCACTGTGTCATCGCCTTCTTCCCTTTCGGGCACTCCAATTATGCGCAAGTTGTTGCGGCGTGATCTCCCTTCACTGTCTTCTGCGCGGGTTTCTAGTATCTTAACTTTAATCGCCACCTCCGTGAGAGATTTCCTTAATTCCGTAACCTCCGAGGGAATATCTGCGATCATTTTCTCTGTGCCAGTGACCCGCTCTACTAGTTGATGATGATCATCCTTCAGGAGGCCAAGGTCCGTACCAATACTATTTTAGTCTCAAGTGCTTCTCGGGGCGCTGTAATAGCTTCCATTATATCGGCTAATGTGGGCTTCGTAGAGGATCCATCTTTTACAGGGTCCATGGGATCCTCCTCCTCATCAGTTTTGGTGCCCCCACCTCCTGCAGTCGCAGTGCTCTGGCCCCTTCGTTTGGCGACTTTCCCCATGGTCGTCGTTCGCATGTGGCATCTGCTCGAGGGCCTTCTCAGCCTGCTTGCCTCCGTTGTAGTCACCCCCTGATGCCAAATTCTTAGTGGCCTCGAGTGAATGGTGCAGTGATGTCCTCCACACACGCCCACAATGAGGGTCCACGCAGTTGAGCCCTCGTCGCTCGTCTGGACGCAGCAGGCAATGCACACCTCGAGTGGCCCCTCTCAGTGCTCTGTGCCACCACGCGCTTCGTCCTTCACTCCTCCGGAGCCTCGTCACTCTTCCTGGTATCACGTGCGAGGCCCCAGGCCTCGTGGGCCCCACACAGAGTCCCACCGATGCCAATCACCACTCCGGCCCGTTATACACAAGGGCCCTGGCTCCCTTCACCCGCTCGGCCCAGTCACAGCGCGGGGCTCCACCATCGGGTCCCAACAGGTACCTCCACTCATCCAATCCTGGCCCCAGTGGCCTGAGGGCCTTCGTTTCTCTCAGGGCTCACTGCACGCGTACGCCTGGGCTGCTGAGCGGGGAGTCCCTCTGCCAGTCAACACGATCCAGCCCACTTCAGGTGAGGGCCTTGATTCCCCTTGCCCACTCGGAGAACTCGCTCTTCTGGGTTGCTGTGTCAGGCCCCAGTAGGCACTCTTATTTACTTTATCTGTGGGCCCCGTATCTTGAAGGCACACACTCCTCCCAGGGCCCCACACCGCACATTTCAATTGGGCTGCTGGGCAGTGAGTTCCTTTTCATGAAGTGTGCCCCGGCGCGGACGTTGCTGGTGACCACGCCTATGCGAGCCAGCTGGGCCGCTCCCCTCCGCTCACAGGGCCCGGCTCACCTTTCTGTTTCGCCGGCGGTGGAGCGGTCCCTCAATGGTCCTCATATGCTCCGGCAGCATCAGCGCTCCCTGCTGGGCTCCCCTCGCCGTACCTCCTAGCGAGTTCTTGGGCTCTGCAGCCCGTCCTCAGGTCGCTGGCGCCATCTTGGATGCCGCGTCTCCGAACTTCGCTGTTTCGCAGCGTTTCACCACGGGTCGCCTTGCCTCCTTGCGCCCACCGGTGCCCGGGGGGGGGTTCAGCTGCTACCTCCGCCGCCGTTTAAGGTGCCGGGAGCTCAGGATTATAACAAACGCGGAAGCCCGGGGCCGGAGCTCCGAGACCTGCTTCCTCCTACATTGGCGTCAAGCCACGCCCCCTCCGACACTATCCTTTCTGATATGCTGATGCTGTCCCAATATAAACAAGCATTGGCATAGCCAATAGGTCTCGCCTTTGGGAGGTGTAAGTAGTTTTGCTGTATATGAGAAGTCCATAAGTAATAATTTGCAAAGTGTCCTGTAAATGAAATATAAGTACCTACCTGTAGCAGTTTACTGTTTTACTGTAGTGTAGTTGAAGGCCTAATAAAGGGAGTTTGTTTCGGCTAGTACTATTATGCATTAATAACAGTAATAAAAATGTACTCAATTATATTTTTCTATTTAAAAAGCAAACACCCCTTTGTTATACACACACTATTAAATACTATGGTGTAATTTCAAAATATTTGCACTAGGCAGATGGAATGACTTTTGGTGACAATCTGAAAATATATTTTATTATGACAATTTATCATAATAACATTTAGGGAAAGGCTATTGACTTTATGAAGGGGTTACCATATTAGAATATAAAGCAAGCCAATTGTTTCTGTGAAGGGGTCACCGGATTCAAGAACTTTAAGTAAATTGCAATAAAACACAAATATATCTGTAAAAATAATAAAACATTGCAACCTTTATCAACTTTAATTTTTATTAAAAATGTTTTAATAAAACAATCTAAATACACATCCTATACATTTTAATTTTTGTTGTATATGTTCATACCACATGAAATACATCTGCCAAACTAACTACTAGAGGTGTATACCATGTTGAGCTGTGAAGAAAGCACTCCAGCTTTATATTTTTTAAAAGACAATGTGAAACGTTTTTTGGGCTATGAATTTTATGTTCTAGGAAAGTTTTTTGAATG
This sequence comes from Calotriton arnoldi, assembly GCA_963921515.1. Taxonomy (NCBI): domain Eukaryota; kingdom Metazoa; phylum Chordata; class Amphibia; order Caudata; family Salamandridae; genus Calotriton; species Calotriton arnoldi. Next base: position 2,173,539 of record CAWUFW010001139.1, read on the forward strand.
TTTGTTAAATTTTATTGGCAAAAATAGTTATTATGTACATTTATATTTATTTCCTAGATATATTTACACTGTTTAAATATCGTTTAATATTTCTATAATAATGCCATTGCAAAATATGACTTCACATGTCCGCGGTAAATATGGCAAAAGTGCATCGGATAAGTCTTCAATATTGGTATTTATTTGAAACCAGTCCATTAGAAGTTCATTGTTAATATCCATCGATTGATATGTTTCAGTATTTTGCACTTGGGTTATTGTGCTTATTTCTTGCGTTGTTTTTTCAATTCCAAATTTCAGTTTGTATTTTTTCTGGTGGTGGTTCTGTTACCTGTGGATAGAAAGTAAGGTAAATATAAGGGTTTTTCTTTTGTTTATTTTTTATAATTCTTCAACCTTTTTTTTTTGTACTTACTTGAAATTGACTGTGTCTTGGTGTATTTAATATTTTTTCTCCATTAAATTGATGCACAGTGATGTTATTTTTATATATTGTCCAATTGTGGTCTGAAAGTCTGTTGCTTCTCTCCATAATGTTATTTTGACATCGTCCGTTGAATCTTTTATTGTTATAGATTTTAGTTTTGTCTCTTGTCCACTGATGAATACAGTTTTTATTTGTTCTTTCTGAAAATAGAGAAATGGAAAAGTTAAAAAAAATAAAAATCTGTTTTTAAATGATATTGTAATATGGTTTGAGATTTTAATGTTATATTGAATATAGATTTTAAAGTGTAGGGAGAGAGTGATAGTGAGAGAGAGAGAAAGTGTGAGTGAGTTATAGATAGTTGAGGATATTAATATATTTATTTGAAATGGTGAGAGGAGTTGGGGTGTTAGTGTATAGAGAGAGTGTTTTTATAATTTTAAAGTTTTTTTTAATTTTTATATATATAAAGAGAAAGGTTGGTTAGTTAAAATTGGTTAGTTATATTATTGGTAACGTAGTGATAATGTGAAGTTAAAGTGTAGTGTGAAATATAGAGTATATAGTGATAGTAAGGAAGTGTTAGATAGTGAGAGAGAGTTTTGATAGAGAGATGGTGTGTAGAGTTCGGGATAGATATATGTAGAGGTATGTTGAGTTTTAGAAATAAAGAATAGTATTGTAGAAAGAAGTAAGAGAGGTGTTGAAACAGATTATAGGGGTGTAGAAAGAGGGATAAGAAGTGTTGAAAGAAGTAGAAGATGTATAGAATTTTAAAATGTTTTTGAAAGAGGAAAGATATTGTTAGCAATAGGTAATAGAGGTAGAGAAAGGAGGAAGAGAGGTATAGAAAGAGGAAAGAGGGGTGTAGATAGAGGTAAGAGGGGTGTATAAAAATTGAAGAGAGTTTGAGAAGTAAGTAAGAGAAGTGTAGAAATAAGTAAGAGATGTTGGGAAAGAGGGAAGAGGTGTGTTGAAATAATTAAAGCTAGTATTTTTTTTGTTGTTAAATGAGATTGTATTATGGTTATAGAATGTTGTGTTATATTGGATGTAGAAGTGAAAGTATAGGGAGAGAATGCTATTGATTGAGAGAGAAAGTGTGACAGAGATAGTTGTGTATATAATATACAAAAAGAGTTGCCTCTAGGTGGGATGTACTCCCAGGTGGAGATTACGCCAAAGCAAGGGCACACGCCATGAACAAAGTCCTTTTCTGGTTTCCTGCCAGACGCGTTTCGGGCCAACGCCCTCTTCAGTGGCAGACCATGTGACGTGACGGCGTGCGGCAACCATCAGTAAATCCCTGTAATAATTATGCTCAGGTGAACCACCTGAAGCAATAGTTGTGTATATGGATATATGTTATTGAAATGGTGATTAAAGTTTGGGTGTTATTGTTGAGCGAGAATGTTTTTATAGTTTGTAAATATTTTATTTTTTCTATATATATAGAGAGAAAGTGCTGTGATGTAATTTTGCTGTGTTATAATATTGATAATGTAGTGATAATGTGATGTAGAAGTTTAGTGTGAAATATAAAGTATATAGTTAGAGTGAGGAAGTGTTAGTGAGTGAGATTGTTTTATATAGAGACGGTATGTAGATTTAGGGATAGATATATGTGGAGGTATGTTGAGTTTTAGAAAGAAGGAATAGTAGTGTAGAAAGAACTAAGTGAGGTGTTGAACTACGGGCATATTGGAAGGAGGCGGGTGAGGATCAAACGAAGGAAGAGAAGTTTACTGCAGAGCTGTTTTTTTTGGGAAGTGCTTGAGTTGTCACAACAACATTGTAATTTATATTCGTGGCAGCGGCCGAGGACGTGATTACATCTGTGTTAAAGTTGTGAGTTAGGTGAACTTAAAGCCAGGATGCTCAGTGTATTTTGAATAGTGATTTTCTATACATTGCAAATTTTTGGGATTTATTAAATTTTCCCGATGTGCGGGTGAGGAGCAAATGAATAAAGATTACATCCTGGAGGCACAGTCTTGGCTTTTAAAAGTGCTTTTATAGATTTTGCGCAAAGTTTCAAGTTATATTTGCACTTTTCTTGATTTTATTTGAATTTGCTGAAGAGCGTACCGGCAGACACCGGCTTAATGTAAGCCCCCTGCAGGTGTTGATTACGGCCCTGGTTTGCACAACATCCAACATCTTTGCGTGGTACATTCTCAAGCACAGTGGGGAAAAAAAGGTGGCCAAACAAATGTTACATCCCGGATGCTCAGTATTAGCTTAAACAAGTGCTTTTATTGATGTTTCGCAAAGTAACAACTTTTATTTGAGAAACCTGATCCTGGAATGCAGCCCCAAGATAGCCCCACAGTTGTTTATGGAACTCAAAACCAGCGCGGTCGCGAAAGTCAAAGCCATAGTGTAATTATGTGGGTTGTAATTATGTGGCATTGAGTGGTATGATTTGGTGTGTATGTTGCATTGACTGCAGTGTAATTACGTAGCGTATAATTATGTGACACTGAGTGCTATTATGTGGAGTGTATTTATGTTGCATTGAGTAGAGTAATTATGTGGCGTGTAACTATGTCACACTGAGTGGTATTATGTGGAGTGTATTTTTGTTGCATTGAGTACAGTGTGATTATGTGCCATGTAATTATGTGGTTTAGTGTTATGTGGAGTGTTTTGTTGCATTGAATAGAATGTAATTATGTGACGTGTAATTATGTGGCACTGAGTGGTATTATGTGGAGTGTATGTTGTATTTTGTATAGTATAGTGTAATTATGTGGGTTGCAATTATGTGGCATTTAGTGGTATGATTTGGTGTGTATGTTGCATTGAGTGCAGTGTAATTACGTAGCATATAATTATGTGGCACTGAGTGGTATTATGTGGAGTGTATTTATGTTGCATTGAGTACAGTGTGATTATGTGGCATGTAATTATGTGGTTTTGTGTTATGTGGAGTGTTTTGTTGCATTGAATAGAGTGTAATTATGTGGCGTGTAATTATGTGGCACTGAGTGGTATTATGTGGAGTGTATTTATGTTGCATTGAGTACAGTGTGATTATGTGGCATGTAATTATGTGGTTTTGTGTTATGTGGAGTGTTTTGTTGCATTGAATAGAGTGTAATTTTGTGGTGTGTAATTATGTGGCACTGAGTGGCAGGGCTCGAAAAATCCAAAAAATGGTACTAGTCCTGCAGGTCTAGTACCTTGAAAAATCTCCTCGACCTAACTGCAACCTACTTGACCTCCGTCTCTGAAAGCGGAGAAAATGTGACAAGATAACAAGATTTAAAGGCATCTTTATTGCTCATTAACTTTGTGAGCAATAAAAATGCCTTTAAATCTTGTTATCTTGTCACATTTTCTCCGTTTTCAGAGACAGAGGACAAAAGTTAGTTTGTCTTCCTACTCGCCAGAAAGGGCGAGTAGGACCTAAAAACAACTCGCCCTCATTAAATTTAGCTCGCATATGCGAGCGGTCGAGTGGATTTTTCGAGCCCTGAGTGGTATGTGGACTGTATTTCTGTTGCATTGAATAGAGTGTAATTATGTGGCGTGTAATAGTGTGGCACTGAGTGGTATTATGTGGAGTGTATTTATGTTTCATTGAATCGAGTGTAATTATGTGGTGTATAAATATGTGGCAGAGTGGTATTATGTGGAGTGTATTTACGTTGCATTAAATAGAGTGCAATAATGTGACTTGTAATTATGTGGTACTGAGTGGTATTATGTGGAGTGTATTTAGGTTGCATCGAGTATAGTGTAAATTATGTGGCGTGTAATAATGTGGTACAGCGTTATTATGTGGAGTGTATTTAATTTGCATTGAATAGAGTGCAATTATGTGACGTGTAATTGTGTTGTGTAATTATGTGGCACTGAGTGGTATTATGTGGAGTATTAATGTTGTATTGAATAGAGTAATTGCGGATTGTGATAGTGAGTGGTATTATGTGGAGTGTATTTATGTTGCATTGAGTTGAGTAATTACGTGGTGTACAATTATGTGGTACTGAGTGGTATTATGTGGAGTGTATTTATGTTGCATTGAGTAGAGTGTAATTATGTGGTGTGTTATTACGTGGCACTGAGTGGTAGTATATGGAGTGTATTTATGTTGCATTTAGTAGAGTGTAAATATGTGGGGTGTAAATATGTGGCACTGAGTGGTATTATGTGGAGTGTATGTTGCAAGACCCAACAGTTTTGCGTAGTACACCCCAAAATACATAGAAAATAGTTGTAAAATATGGGGTTATGGGAAAGCGGGCAATAATTTTATTGCACTGTAGATTTATTAAAAAGCTTTTGGTTTTATGTAAATTTGCCCATGCGCGCCCTGGCAGAGGGGAGAGGAGGATGGGATTTGTATTGAGTGATTAGCGGAGTCGGCCCGTCCTTACAGTGTAGACCTCAACTACGTGAAATGCCATGGTGCACCCTGTATTTCCCAAACTCCGCCTTTGAGCATTCTGAAAGACCTCACTTTTATCCTTTCCATGGAAAGACAATGTATAATTTTCCAGCCTCCCTGAAAAACTCTTGCTGCTGCCTGGAACTGGAGGGGGGTGACGGGGGTCAGAGAGCCACGCAGGGCCCTCCCTCCCTGGCCTGCTTTTAATTCAAATCAAGAATTCGGCCTCTTTCCTGCCTCGGCGGGTACTGAAGCCGGCCTCTGCTTTTAATTATGTGTATTGCCCCTGCCTTCCCTCTGTTTTTTGACCCCGGCGTGGCAAATATGCGTGAACTGATGTTGTGGTGGTGGGGTGGGGTGGGTGGGGGGGCTGGAAAGAGAAACTTCGAGGGGGGGGATCTCATGTTACCGATAAACACCTATACCCTGTTGCAACCTCTAATTTACTTTCCAAAGATAAAATAAACATCGTGGCTGTTTGTGTGGGGCGATGAGGGGTTATAAAAAGTTCCCCAAAACTGGGTGTGGTGTGCGTGAAAGCGTGTGTAAAAAAAAATGCGGAGCCCCACGGATAACAGTTTTTGTACGCGCCCCCCCCCCTTGTTGCGATTAAACCATAGAAACGCCGGGCCCTGGGCTCTTGTGTTTATATAGAAAACGAAGTTTCATATTGAGGGTAAGTGTCCATGCACGGTAAAAATGAATTATTTTCATTACAGCCTCAGGGCGCTTTTTCATTTTTGGAGCCCCTGTTGAAGGATTGGTGACTGAGCGATAGTTCAGAGCTGTGATATTTTGCCTCAATATTCAGTGTGAGATTAGTGCAAAGGGGCAGGAGTCACATAAAGTGGGTTGAAGGGGCGTAACTCCGAAAACTGCACGGGGGTGCACAACGCGTCCAAATGAAAGAATTTTTTTTTTTTTAAAGCGGGCACTAAATACATGCACCGTTCTGTTTCTTGTAACAGAATGAGAAGTTTGATGCCTATTTCTATAGATTTGCTTAAGTTGTGGCCTTTCGAACGACTCCCCCAGGTGATGAGCCTTTTTTGGCGCTATATAGAACGTTGAATTAGTGCGTTTATAGAAGGTTAATGGGAGAGTGTGGTAAAGCGCCCCACAGTTGTTTATGGAACTCAATACCAGCGCGGTCGCGAAAGTCAAAGCGCCCGCGCTGGGTAAATTAGTAACAGTAACCTGATCCTGGAATGCAGCTGGCACACTGCGCGCCGCTGCTCACTCCGCTCGCTCCCGAGACACACAGGCTATGGGAGTGAACATTTAAAGAAAAGGCGGGACATACTCATGCCTTTGGCCATTTGCGTGCTTTCATTTGTGAAAGCCATACGCACTGGCCAATAAGATGTGTGGGTGTAAACAAATCCACACGGAAAAGTCTCTAGGAAGTTGGGAGTGCTTACAAGAAGCCTCCCCATAGAGTAGCGCATCCGCGCTGCGCTAGGCTCGACCTAAAAAAGGAGATAAAAAGTGCGCCAGATGTTACACTGAAAGGCACCCAGGAAATCGTTGACTAATAGTTAAGATTGAATAAAGATTTAATGAATGGTAACCACAGAAAATTACCACTATTGGCAAATCTCGTTATCCTGTTTGCCTGGTCAAACAAGGCGTTATGGATGTGAAAGGGATCTTCTAATAGACATTTTCCCGGTAGCCTACTTTTCTAACTATAGTTGACCATAATTTGGCATGTGCATTTGTGGTTGCATCTTTAACTTAAATGTTTTGATCGAGAGGGTGAATGGTTTGGCAGAGCTAGGGCCCTCCTCCCTATTTGCTGCCAGCCAGCATAAAACACAGGCTCAACAATATTTGTCTTTGTTAGTCTGTCACATGCAATTTTAACACATTTGAAATCTTGATGACTTGGCCGCCTCCATTTTCCACCTCTAAGGGCTCTTCATTATAGTCCCTCCTTTGTTGAAAACTACATTTTAGGAGTATTGGGGAGGGTGGTGGGGGAGGGATTGGGGGGGGGCGGGAGGTGATTTGTGAAAAGCGACAGTGTGGCTCAGAAGAAAAGAGGGTTTAGAATTGGAAAGCTAAAACAGACCTATTTTCATTTATTTAACCCGTGACTGTGAAGACCTACCTGCTTTTAATAAATAAGTCACTCAAGCACTCATTTGAATGCAAAGATTAATTTCTGATGATGTTTTCCCAAAGTGGCGTTAATTGTGTACTCTCTGCCCTGGCAGTCGCTCTAATTTGAAAAGGCTGCTTGAGGTCCTCACAATCGTGCTTTCACCTTATTGATGTATAATCAAAAGAGGTACTGAATGAAGTGTTCTTTATTGAATTGTTGAAAGAGGACTAGAACATAGGAGTAAAGTGCGTGCGTGCAGATGCCTGCACGAGCCTAAACAACTAAACGAAGACAAACAAAACATAATTAAAATTGGTCCACTGGTGAATCTCAACAGGAGAAAAATGTGCCGAAGTATTATAAAAATGTACCAAAAAATGAAAAATGTCTTTCTGTGAGATGGCAGTGTTACTTGTTTTCCCTCTGCTTCCTCGGCCTTGGGGTTTGTGACTCTCAGACCGAGCACTAGCCTATACATGCACATGCATGGAAAAGGCCAGTGTTAGTCTGAAAGGGCCCGGATTCAATTCTTGACGTAAGAAAAGAGCGTGGGGTGCAGTGGGCACCTTGAAATGTACAGTTCGTCTTGGCGTTTACCATAGGGACGACTGCTGTGAAAACACCAAGACGTCTGCACCTAGTAAGACTAGATTGGCTGCTTAAAACAACAGAACCTAGTAGGTTAAAACAGGCGCAGCCTTCGGTCCATTTTAACAGGCACTGTTCGCTTGTCTTTGTGAGATCGATGCTACTGTACTGAATGCCAAATCGGCACTAGATTGTATGAAAACAAATCATATTTACATTTAGAATGCGTTTCAGTGCTCACTCAAGTAAAAGCGAATCAAGTAAGGTACTAGCTAATTCTTGTTGTCTTTACTCGAGAGCTTACATTTGTCAAAAGACCTTAGTATTCTACGACACGTACCCTTGCTGGACCCGAGGCCCTGTTGAATACAAATAGACCACAGAATGGTTCTTTGTGTTTTAGTGAGGGTTTTTGCCTTTTACAACTAGGTTATTAATGCAACAAGAAGATGGTTTGGGAGGAGAACGGCGGGAACCCCGTTGACAATGTAATAGAACCACATGATTCCAGTGGACCAACATTGTGAGAACAAAATGTCTGATCTGTGCTGTCAATCCTCCCCAACAAAGAAAGAGCACTTGGCCCTTCCCCACCTCTCTACGTAGTTCCTCAGCTTCTGCTTCCTCACTCTATAGACAGCAGCAGTTTGAAAAGTGCAGCAGCTGCTAGTTGCACCAGCTAGTGTGACTAGGAGTGTGCAACTTGCTTTCATCACTAGCTGCCATCTCTAGTCATCACATCAGATTTGCCCCTTTTTATGCTCACCATCAAAAATAATATAATATTTTTTTTCTTAGAGGTTGGGATGTTCAAATTTTCAACTTACAACAGACAGTTTGCTTCCTTTTGGCGTAAAAGCTTGTAAGTGTTTATCGTAAATTTTCCATGGCCACAATAACTGCGGCATACTTCCACTTCAGGATTGTGTATAAAAACACCTGAAGCTTAGGTCCCCTCTTGTCTTTCAATCATGGGTTATTGTTTCAAAGCTACTCTATTCTCTTCAGACTTCTACATATTCTGTCTGTCTTATTCTCATGACCAACACTGTTTCAAGGAACGACCCTTGACCTTAGCGTTGCCTTTCATTACGTACATATTGCTTTTTTAGACCAACCTATTCTCACTTGTACTCATAGAACATTAACAATAGGTATCTTGAGTGATGCATGATTCTTCAAGTGTGCACACCTCTTGTTTGCTTATCAACCGTAGATATTTCTAGCCAGAATTTAAGCCATGCATTCAAAGGAACGGATTCATGGCTGATCTTGGATCACCTAAAGTGGCCTTGTAGTGCCATTGCTTGAACATGAAATACCTTGAAAAAAACAATAGACAAGAGGCATTTGGCAAAACAGAAACAGTTCGTTTAATTAAACAGTGCGGCCGGGAGAACAGTTACAGGCATAGGGTCTGAGGACTGTCTCAACTTACAATCCATTTGAAATGGGTTTTTATACAATTCATTGAATGTCATAAACCGTTCCGTCGATCATTTTTTGGTAAGGAATGTGAACCGCTGTCTGTGGAGTCATAAATTAATGTATCTGATAGGGAATCCAGGTGGGCCTCGACCTTGCGAGGACACAATGTGGCTAGTGGGTAACATGTCCGGCATGGGGAGCACCTGTTCACTGTGTGTGCTGTGTCCTGGTTAGCTACATGTTCCTAACTTTTCGGGGCATCTAACTTTATGGAGTTTTGGGAGCGCACTTACCCCTGTGTGCTTTATTGGGGCAAATCTCCCTGGATCATTGTGGTGTTGCTGCGCCAGTCTGTGGGACTGATCTGGGATTTCCTGTTTGTGCGTTTGTCTGCCGGCTACATGCCGCCCCATCTGTGACCTGTCAATCAGTGACCTCAGGCCTGCGTCTGGGAGCCTGCCCTAAACACCAATCCGTCAGGGAAGGAATCCGTGCCTTGCACTGCCTTCCGATCAGGAAGCGCATCACCTTTAAGGCCTTGAACTTGGTGTACAAAGCTATGCATGGCATAGGCTCATCACATCTTAAAACCTTGTTCCATTGGTATGCTCCAGGCAGAACTTTGAGATCCTCCACTCAGAAAAAACTTGTCTCTCCCAGATTTCGTAGGTGCAAATGGGGTGGCCGCTCATTTTCTGTGGCAGCTGCTAAACTCTGGAATTCTTTGCCCGCCTCTATCACCGCGGCGGATTCACTTGAGTCCTTTAAGAAGCTTTTAAAGACCTGGCTCTTTGCCTCCTAGCGGGTTGGTTCTAGTCTCTCTTCCGTCTCGCCCAGCGCCTTGATACCATTTGGTTTTAGTGCGCTTTATAAATTTTCATCCTATCCTGCCTAACTACATATTTCTGAGTCTGGGATGACGTGGAGTTCATAACGTGTGAATTAGTTTTTATACATGAATGTACCGTTCTTCATATTGACATCGACTTTCTCAATATTAACAGTGCCAAACTAGTGTAATTAGATGTCAAAATGTCAATAACCTTTACAATCTAATTAGACCTACAGCTATTTCAGTAGGGTTACTGGAGCTTTGGGATGGAGAGGGATTCAATCTTAATTCAGTATTTGTCAGTATCAAAGACTAAATCCTCCAAGCACAGCAGGCTTAATACGCTGAAGGCTTGTGAAACAGTTAATTCCCTGAAAAAGGTTTACAATGGTAAAGTAAGGTTAAAGTTTTCCTTGGTCTGACAGCTGTTTTAACTATACACAAAAAAGGACCTGGATTCCCAATTGTGGAAAAATGGTCTGGGGAACGAGAGAAAGTGAACAATCACAGTTTGCGTCCTCCCAACTGGAAGACTAACAGCACAAAATGGGCAAATGTGACTAGTACAGAGAATCGCCTACGGGGAAATAACCATTGTTTTGGAGCTCTATAAACATATTGTCATGTTTCACTACATATAGGGGACCAACTGTCACACCATTTCTTAACCTAACTAATATTTAGGAGGGCTCCATAGGGGGGAGTCGAGGGGGAAAGAAACCCTTGTAGTCCCACTCCGAGTTGGGGAACAAACATGGAAAACCGCATTAGAGACTTTTATAATGCAGCTCCTTAACTCTGTAAATCCGTAAAAAACAGTTTTAAAGGGTAGTGATCCGCCGACTTTCATGTATTTGATGACAGGTTTTAAAGAAAATGATAATTTCTTACCTTTGTATGCGAAGTATAATATTTTTTGTAAAAGGCATGCTCCTGCACTTAATGTCACTTCCTAGTGCTGTAAAAAAAAAAAAAGGTGTTACTATTACCTAACTGTGATAATCAGTTCACGGGGAAATGAAGGGCTGTGTCATTCTTGCAAGCATCCGAAGGCTGTGTTGTGTCTTCAGCAGGCTGAGAAAAACTCTTGACCAATTTGCATGCTAGCATCAATTTAAGTGCTTTTTATCTGATCATAAATGGCTTGAAATTGTGTAGCGCTGCAGATCGTCGTTGAAGGGCCACATACCACAATAATTTCTTCTTTTTTATACTACCTTGTTTCCAGACAGCCAAATCTAATATCTACTTAAGTTACTACATTTTAGAATCTGAAAGAGAGTGGGCACCCGCATGAGGGATCCCGTTGGATAGGTGCAAGTCCGACGTATTGCAAACAGCAGTGCCATTGGTAATTTTTCAGTTGTGGGGGGGAACCAGGAGGTGAGGATGTTGTATTCCGCTTTAGGTGTCCGTATATAGGTTTTCCTGAGACATGTCCTTATATAGGCACAATTCGCATTGCCCTTATATAGGCATAGAATCCCAGTCCTTATTTAGGCATTAGCCGTGCACTCCAAATACAGGCATGGTCACCGACATCCGTCCACCCTAACGTCACTTTGAGTTCTTAGAAACCAGACCCTTAAGCTCTCGGGAGTTCCCCTAGCACAGGATTGATTTCTCCAAGAACTCATCTATTATGTATGAACCGTTATACCTTAGGGGTTCATTCCTGACGTCTTCCTCTGTCCGACTTCACGTCAATGCTAACATTCCAAGACACCTACCAGGTATAAATATACCTTCCCTTGCCCAAGCAAGTTAGAGGAGACCTCGACTTCAGAGGAGCCCGTATCCCGGCCTGACGCACTGAGAAGACGCTGTCATTCCTGCTCGCAGAAGAATCCAGCTTCCAGTGTTCTGACTCCCTTCGCGGGGTGTTAGAGTTCCAGATCCGGCAAGAGATTCCCACCTCTCTCATTCTCAAGGTATGGAGCTGACTAGAACCTAGAGGGACTCTTGGCATACTAGACTTAACATACTCTTAGTATACCATACTAGAGAATACTCCACCTACTTCTTACCTTTCCCTACACCTAAACTAGGTTAGGTACATTGGGGTAGAACTAGCTTAGAGACGCATCGTATGAGTACTCGCATTTTTAGCTCATGTTATTTATGTACTAATATGTCTCAGACACATTTAGCAATTCCAAATGGGGTCGCAAATAACCTGCCTTATCATATATATGAGGCAGGTCGCAATTTGCGACCCATTAGGAATGGGCTACAATCACAGGGATGGTGGCCTGCTGGGGACAGCAGACCACCATGTCTGTGTTTGCTTTTTAAATAAAGCAACATTTGTTTTTCAAATGCAGCCCGTTTTCCTTAAAGGAAACTGGATGCGTTTAAAAGAAAAACATGAAAAGTTTTCTTTTCAATTTTTAAGGGCAGGCAGTGGTCCCTGGGGCCACTGCCCGCTCTTAAATTTTTTTTTAGCTGTCAAACATAAAGGGGAAGGTGTCCCCTGGGGACCCCTTCCTGTTTGCGACAGGCTTATCACCAATTTGAAATTGGTGGTAACTGCTATTGTTTTGCTACCGCATTTGCAGTCGCAAAACAATTGTGCATCCCCCTCCGACTCGCTATGAGGGAGCGTCGCCCTTGGCACGCTCCTTACCAATAGCGACTTCCAAACCCTATTATTGAGTTGGTAATGGGTTACTGAATTGCAAAATAGGGTTTGTACATGCTACAACCCTTTTTAGCGCACATTCCGTGCTTTCTCTTTAATGTTAGCCGCGTACCTTTCTTTTGACGAGGTTTATGTAAAGAAAGGGACGCGGCCTCTATGAATGTGGGCGCTAGTAAACAAAATAAATAAGTAAGCGCAGCTGCTAAATGCGGGCCGCGCTGCTAAAATAAATAAATAGAAAAATGCTGCCTCCATAGTTAAAGCGGACCACCATCAGTAAAATAAAAGCAGGCGGCGTGCTGCGGGGTAGTGGGTGGAATAGGACAAGAGCATTAAATAAATTAGTGCTCACCGACTTATAAAGCACACCATGTAACAACAACAGTAAAATGTCCAGTCGTTATGGGAGGTAACAAATGCAGACAAGGCGGTACCAAGAAGGGACTAACAAGCCTAATAACGACTTGGAAGCCAGCGTTTATGAAGGACAATGACACAAGCCAATTAAAAATATGGGCGGAGAGTGGGCATGGCTTCAAAGCCATACTCCACTACTGCATGCCTCGCAGCAGCGCATGCGCTGTCCTGGCTCGACCTAAAAATCCTTTCCCCAAATGCTTAGACTACTGTTGTACAACCCATAACCATCTGTATTATTATGCTCTCTTTTTCCGGGCACCTGTAAAAATTTATTATTTGTCAATGTTTTCTTACATATAAATGTTGGGGGAAGGTGCCACGTGCCTTATTTCTTAGGACCACTTGGCTTCCCCTTAAACCGCAGAATTCCCCTGCATTGCTTCATCCATTTATTTCCCCTTGAAATTACTAGATGATGAAAGGCAAAGTAATGATAATATGTCCTTCTCCCTTATTTTGGGAAAATAATAACAGAAAATATGTCGGAGGTGTAAAAATCTGGACTTTAATTATGGGATAGTCGAAGCAGTTTTGCTGGTGAAGAAATTTGGAGTTTTGAGATCAGAGTGCTTTTGGATATGAAGACTTTAGGGATCCCGGGTCCATCTGGAGTTATACCACAAAATGGAGGACAAGCAATTGTATTTATTGTTAGAAAATGGCACTCTAATAAATCCCCAAGCAACTCTAGCTGCAGACATTGTTAATTAGAAAGCCAATATCGATGCAGTGGAAAATAATTTATGGTTTAAAGTGAACAACTGATTGCCGTTTTCAAAAGTATTCTTTCGAGCGAAAATAATTTCAGCCTTCACTTGCATGTATCACATTGGTGCTGTCCATTCATTTTTATTATTTTGCTTCTCTGATCTCGCCCGCAGTGGGTATCTGGAATTATTATTGGGACTTGGCCTCTTCTTGGACTGGTCTTGAAAAATAAAACATAGACACAGTAGAAAACTGAAATTTGATCTCTAATCCCTTTTTCGAGTCAGCTGGCTGGCATATGCCACCTCTTCGCCCAGCACAAGCACTATAACAGAATAATCAGGGCTTTAAGTAGGATGAAAGAACTGGAGGGTCTCTCAATGAGGTGTGGCCGATGCAATTAGAGCATGGCTTAAAACACGTAAGCTAAAAATCTGTGCTTAGCATAGAGTGCCACCTGACTGGTAATTTGCTGCTTTTTGCATCCATAAATATATTACAACAAGTAACATTACATCTACAACTAGCCAGGATTTTGGCTTTGCCAATGGTTATTAGCTGCATAAGATAAATAAGCAACAACTATGGCTTCGTTGTATAGAATATTGAAAATGATTCAATTCTGAAATGAGGAGACTGTGAAAGAATTTTAACGAGACTCTTTGAAGTTACATCACAGGCAGTGAAGGGTAGTACTGCTCCAGAGTTAAGATTTTTTTTTTCATCCTGAGGGTGAGGGCAAAAATGGAGAGCCCGTTAGGGACGCGTCTCAGCACCTGCTTTTTAGAACTTACAGCCCTGAGAATAATGTAGAGTGTCTTTAGCTGAACTCATACACACACCTCATAAAGTACCTGTGATGCCCCTAATCATTTATGATTGTTGTAATTGCTGCTGTCTTGAATATAGGGCATAGCTGCTGAGGAGGTATTGGTTATGGAATGTTTTTGTGTTTCTTGTTCGACATTGATTTAGATTTTCAAAGTGCCACTGGCTTAGAGCAAATAATTGACTTGATTGAATATGCTGAAGGTTGGAGCAGTTCCGCTGGAGTGCTGTCTTAAATTGCACCAGTCACCAAGTTGCTAATTCATAGTTGATAATGGATGGTACAGACAGGCACCGGCTAGGAGAGCCATCTTTATGGACAACGAGAAGTTCAGGACCTGTCTAGCTCCAATTATTTCCTTCAAAGTGCTGATTAAAATAGTTGGAGAATGGCCGTGCTGATGGAAAGGTTGTTTAAAACCGCTTTCTTCCACTTTGATCTTCCATCTTGCTTGCTGTCATACAGTAGCAAATGCTTGGCTTTTATTTAAACTGGCGGCCTATCTGATTTCCTTTTCATTCCCCTCAGAATGACATGCTACGTAATTGGGAGATCAAATTATCTTAGCTTGTATGGAGGCAGCTTGTTTAGATTTTTAGGTCTCGCCTACAGAAAGCTTTTAGCTGTGTATTTTCGAAGACCTATTGTGTACAATACCAATTCTTACAGTGGACTTTAGGTCACCCCATTGCTTGTCATGGGCAGACTTTCTTGTTTGCTTCTTATTCAATGGTCTTCCTTCCTTTTCTTGTGTTTGTGTCTCCTACTGGGGTATATCTTCTTTACCATCCTTTTGATTGGATGACTTGTATTCTTCTACTGCTCACATTCAACTACTTTTCTTTTTCTGTGCGCACTCCATGGAAGTGCATGTGTTTTCTTGCTCTCTCCCCGTGTGTTGTTTCTCTCCTTCGCAATACCCGCGTTCTCAGCTCATCCATAAAAACGCAGTAACAGATATATTTTTGCAGGGATTTGACTAAATAGCAGATTTATTGGTTTGATTTTATTTTAACTCCTGCACGCCACATGCTGCATAAAAATTCAAGGCAGCATTCATGGCACTGTGAGAGGAGCAGGCTTCTGCACTCACTCATCTGGCACATAAGGCAAAAAGTATACTTCGCATAATTAGAAAGGAGATATCTTTTACCTCGGAGACCCAGAAAAATGCTCCATGGGCTGCTGCAGAGCACCAAATGGTTGGAACATTTGTTGCAGTTCTGAGTCTTGTTGAAAGTAAATTGCCAATGGCAAGCGTTCTCCCGTAAATTCTGACACTTCTGTATACTTTGTAAAAAAAAAAAATTTAATTCAGTTTTATGTATGAAAAATTAATCATCCTATTTATAAAAATTGAAAATATTGAATTCAATGTACAATTTTGCGATACCCTAAAATGTTTTTTCCTCCAGTATTTTGAAATTTCTTTGTTTTCTGGTTTTTTAAACAATACTTTATAAACAAACACTGGCAAAGCTTGACACTCACTTTATAAACACGAGACCTTATAGCTTAGTCAATGCTTGATTTTTTAAGTAGGGTTGTCGCCATCTGGAATATTTAAACAATAATTGTGGGTTTGATGGATTCAACTATAGGTAGTGAAGAGTGTCCTGCAAGAGACTCCTCAATACTGAGCACCCCAATTTACATTACATATACACGTTAGGGTAGATAAGAATAGCTTTTGCTACCCCCATCGAATTTCTTTGCAAACATTTTCATTTAACCAATGTGACTATAGAGCTTTTAAAATGAATTGCCTTTAGCTTTTGCTAATAGTTGTGCCAATTGGTTTATCATTTTTAAACACCCACCAGCTTAAACAAATACTGCACACAGCACTACCCTTTTTGCCTCAGTGATCGTGTGATGTCATTTCCTGAGGTAAAATTGATGGGGTCTTGTGGCATGTGCTATCACTTCTGCTGTCCTTATGATTTTGGTGAATTCATGCTCATGGGCATTAGGTAAAGGGAAATCTTAGACATATCCTGGTTGGGATCCCATAATCAACAGTAGTTAACCGATACTAATGGAGAAAAATCTAAAATGTAAAATTGAATGACAAAACTATACACCTCTGTTTTTGGCCATATGCACCGGCCAGAGGAACACTGGTGCTTGTCTAAAAGATGATACCCTCACACATCTCAGATGTCTGCATGAAACACATTGTTTTGTAACGAAAATGCAATTTTCTGGGTACCTGACTGCTTTGTCCCTTTCTCACTTTCATCCAGTTTGCCTGGTCGTTTGCAACCATAATGGTTGTCATATGAGTTGTCCAGTGAGACAGTCTCTGCTACTCAAAAGCTGTCTCTGCCCATACTTTCATTACATCATGTGGCTTAGTATATCTTTTAATGCTTTGTACCCATTTTTGTAATCAATTGCGGAGTACCCCAAGGATCGTCGCTCAGCCCCACGCTCTTCAACATCTACATGGCCCCCCTCGACGCCATCGTCAGACAGCACGGACTCAGCATTATATCCTACGCTGACGACACCCAGCTCATCCTCTCCCTCACCAAGGACCCCATCACCACCAGACTCAACTTCCAGGAAGGAATGAAGGATGTCGCATCCTGGATGAGCAACAGCTGCCTGAAGATCAACTCAGAAAAGACAGAGGTCCTCGTGCTCGGACCCTCCTCCTCTGCATGGGACAACACCTGGTGGCCCACCGCCCTCGGCAGCCCTCCCACCCCCACGGACCACGCCCGTAACCTAGGCATCGTACTCAACTCCTCCCTCTCCATGACCCGACAGATCAACGCCGTCGCCTCCAGCTGCTTCAACACCCTCCGCATCCTCCGAAAGACCTTCAAATGGATCCCCCTGAATCAAGGTAGACCGTCACCCACGCACTCATTACCAGCAGACTGGACTACGGAAACGCCCTCTACGCCGGGATCAACAAGTCTCTGCTCCGCAAACTCCAGACCATACAGAACACTGCAGCCAGACTCGTCCTCGGCATCCCTCGACACGAGCGCATCACCCAACACCTGCGGAACCTCCACTGGCTCCCCATAAAAAAGAGAATCACCTTCAAGATACTCACCCACACCTACAAATGCCTTCACAACACCGGACCCCAATACCTCAATGAGAGAATCTCCTTCCACACACCCAGGCGAAACCTCCGATCCGCCGACCTTGCCCTCGCCGAAATCCCGTGGATCCACAGAGCCAGAACAGGGGGAAGAGCTTTCTCCTACATCGCGGCCAAGACCTGGAACGAGCTCCCGATCGGCATCAGACGCGCCCCCTCCCTGAACATCTTCAGGAAGACGCTCAAGACCTGGCTCTTCGACTGAACGGAGCTGCTCCCCTCCCCCCAGCGCCTTGAGACCCTCACGGGTGAGTAGTGCGCTTACAATTCCCCTGATTGATTGATTGATTTTTGTATGGAAGGCGAAGCATGGCGGCATAATATTCATTTTTTAAACTATTCTAGTGTAAACACTAACAATAAAGCTATTATATCATGCTTCATCACCATTCTAGCGATACATTTTTAGTCTTCCCAAGACACTATCCTTTACACCTGTTAAAAGCCTCAATCTGTTGTGTGGACAGGGATTGGATGTCATACAGTAGGTTATGACTTCTGTCCAGTCATGAGTTTTTGACTTCACTCTAAAATGCCCCTACCTGATGATATTGATCCACTTCCATCTCTGTAGCTCAACTGGATTGAGGATTACAGGAATAAGCTGTGAGAAGGAATGTGGTGAGAGCGTGCCGGTATCTGATACTGTGAGAAACCACAAGTAATTTTCAAAGATTACTTGAGATTGAGGTCGAAGTAGAGTGTCTCTATTAATCCTGATCAGTCAGTCCTGACTCTTTCCTCTGCATGATATGGGCAACGGTGTTGGATGCGAGTAGCAGGACACAGAAAGCATCAACCCTTTCTCTGCTGTGCTCTCTAACCCCCTTGGCATGCCTCCGGTGTTCAATAAGAAACCCACATCCCTGGCAGATAAGGTGCACAAGAATGTATGCATTGCTACTTCTTAGACTGTCTCTCCTACCTTTGCCAAGTGTTACAAGTTGAATTCATGGGTCTTGGACGAGGCTACCTGATTCTGCATTTCTTCTAGAACTGAAACGATCTCCCTCCCAGACAATTTCTTTTTTTCACTTTTAATTCAAGACAGAGGTGTGGGGGTTATTTGCGTTCTAGTCGCCCTACTCTGTGAATGCTGTTTGGGCATTTTTAGAATAAGCAAGCACGGGACAAAAGTTAATCTACTTTTCAGTATCATTAACTCTAATTTCTCAGATCATGGTCTCCCCCCACCACAGCTTAAATGCCTTTCTTTCAAATCCTGTGTTGCTCTGTGTTGCGTATGGGCACCAGGCACACCTTTTATGTAGTGATGGTGAGAAGGACCTGACCTGCATATTTAACTTGCTAGGGAAAGAGGTTCCTTTGCAAAGTTGATCAAACACGAAAATTCAAGGAGTATACCCAGGTGTGGATCCATCATTGACCTGCTTGATACAGGCCACACAAAATGGGATTTGTTCGTACCACTGCATGGAATGATCAGTGGTTTTTAAAAACCTATTTGAGTTTATATAATGCAGCCCCAAAGAGCTCATAATCACCCAATTCCCCTAACAATTGCAGACAATATGAATGGCCCAATTCTGATAAAAAAAAACAATCTGGTTGCTTAATTTGGGAGCTGTGTTGATGAATACTTCGTGATTCCATTATCCACATACCACTTTGTGGGGTTTAATGTATTTTGCAGGAGAGGAGCGCCCTGCCACACACCCCTTTTCCTACCAGTAACCCTAAAGGTCCAAACAGTGAAAATCTCCAATACTTGCATACTTTCAACCCTCATAAGTGGAATTTAGATCGAAAAATGACACACATCTTTATTTGCATGAGCAAGTCTAGTATATAACTTCAAATTGGTTGAGTAACATGTAGGTGTACAAAAGTTCGTAAAGCAGCCCCTTTGTGTTTCTCTTGAGGCTGATATTCCTTGAAATCCTTACTCCCCTTTACACATTGAAGTTGTTTTTTTATTTTTTGGGGAATAAAGGTGTGTCAACTCTCCAGTGTTTCCTTGGTCCTTACCCTTGGGTAGCTTTGGCTGAGATAAAAATGTAATTCTGCAAGAAGTGCTGGGGTAAGCAAGAATTAGAAAGTACATTGGAAAGGACATCCGTGGATAAAGAACATGTGGTTAAAAAAGGTACACATAAAAATAGTAGATTGTATTAACCAACATTAATGAAATTATAAGGATCAAATGGGAGCAATCAGAATAACAAAATTAAGCAAAGTGTTTAATCAAAAACTGTGGAAAATCAAAAGCATCAATAGGCCATTGTCAGTTTACTTAAAATTTATAAAAAAGTAAAAATCCTAAAAAATCATCAATAAAGGCAGAATCCTCCAGGCTGCCCTGATTTGTCATGGTCCTCATATTGGTCGATGTAGTTCGGTATAGATCAGCCAGTAATACAGTATTGAACCACTAAGAACTTTAGAGTGGAACAAACTCTGGATGTGTTGATGCAGTTTATCAATGCAGGCACCAACTGCTAACTAATGTGTTTAACTCTTCACGCTCTGCATAGATGTAAAGTTTCTGTTCTGGTTTTATTGTAGCTTGTGTTCTCTTTCTTCAGTCGTTATAACACGAGACAACCTGAGTGCACACAGGCAAGAAGCATCTGTGCTGATCTTGCAGTGCCTACGTCTGGTCTCTGGCTCCTGGGTTCTTTAGACACAATTGTTCCTACCCACAAACTGCACCGGCAAGGCTTCCCACTGCCCTAGTTGAATTTCAGCCCCTGCATTAGACACACCTCACACATCTCTTGACCGCCTCGAAATAAATCACAGAAACCTCAGGCACCCGGAGAGATGGACCCCAGAAGAAGAAGGCCCCCCAGGACCTTTTGAGGAGAAAAAAACATGGAGCCAGCTTTTAGACACTCAGGAAAAAAAAGCTCCATAAGAAAAAGAAGCTTAAAGTATCCTTTGTGAGAAGCAATTTGGTTTCGTGCTTGAGTGATCACAGTGGTGCTCACACCTTGTGGTGGGGTGCAGCACTTGGCAGTGCGATGCAGAAGGTGGATTGAGAGAAGTGTGTAAATTATAAATACAGTTAAAACTAACACATGTAGGCAGCTATACAGCACTAGCCTAGCTAGAGGGGCAGCGGTGCCCTGTGTGCATGTCCTCCAAATGGAGAAATCAGAGAAGGCACAGTAATCCGCATGCCAAAAATAGAATACAGCTATTCCATATGAATACATTGTTTTTTAATCAAAGATAGGGACATGCAATCTTGAATTACAACAGTGTGTTTTTAGTTTCAAAAACTTGCAGTCCTGTAGTTGTGCAGAGAGCTGGCAACTCATGTAGTGGAAGAAAAGGACAGACAGGTGGAGATTCGGCCCCTAAAACTGGCTTCTAGCAGCTATAGCAACGTAGATGACTGCCCTGTGCTATACAGGGGGGCAGTCATCTAGGTTTTGCAAAGGGTCCTAGCACAATGGCGTCTTAAACACAGCAAGTCACTTTCTATTTGCATTGCGTTGCACTGCTTGTCCTTGACGTAGAACCGGAATTAAAATCCTATTTATTTACTAACCTTGTATCTCACATATGATCGCTCGGCACGGGTTTCTTCATGACAACCAATGGGAGATGCCAGGGGGATTCTGTTGACAAGGATTGCGAGGAAAGGCAGAAAAGTCTTCATTCGTAGGATCGTAAAGCTGAACTATCTCCTGTGCTTGTTTTGTGTGTTACCTCTCGTTATGTTAAATTCCGCTTCCTATTTGGTTAGCTGTGTGCACTCCAAGGCCCACGAATAGCATTCGCTGCAAGCTTCATCCGTAGGATTTCCTTCCTTGGGTTTGTTGCCAGGGTTTCTCACACCTCTGCCTCATGACCTCATCCCGGCAGACACTGATCAGTGCGCTGCGCCTGATGACGCAGCACTAATTGCACCGCTGAGCTCCCCTTCTCCATCTCATCAGTGCTTTATTGCCACTGGCACTTCGCCCATTGCAGGATCCGGTGAACGAAGGCAGACTTCGGGGCTCCATGAAAGATGCGAGTAGGACCACGGTGCAATGAAGTGTACTTTGTCTTTTAATTCTTTGTTAAGGAAAACGACATAATTCTGCAAAGGGAGATTGCATTCGTTCACATTTCGCTTTAATGCACACAGCAGTTAATACCGAGTCCCTGTTTTTGATTGGCTTGCAGACGGAAGGTGGCAAATAAGTGTGTGAGCAGCAGCCCATTAGGTAGCAGATGCTCTACAGATGCCTCCTGCAAGTCATTCGTGATGAATGCCCAGTTCCCTAATCAAAACACACCATATGAGCCCCTCCTGGGATACTCCATACTAAACATAGGTTCTCAACTTATTTAGCACTGTTCGGGAATAGGATAATTGTGCGGCAACCATATTACCACGTATTTCTCCTGCTACTGCAGACTGCAGAGATATTGAGTGATGCAGTAATCCACATCAAAGCAGAGTTTTTTTTATATATTCAACTTTATGGATTTTATTAACAATAGTACAACCACACAGTAGGTTTTCAGGATACACCACAGTTTCGTACATGGTATGTGGCATGCAGGTAGCATCAAATAAAACCAATGAGAAGTACAGATGCAATGACACTAGGAAGACATACTAGTCACGATATCACCTGACTCACTCCATTTGGCCCAACCATTTACTCCATATGTGTTTCTTCGGGCAGGCTCTCGCTTTGTACACTGGTTTCTCTTGCATCGTGCATCAATCCAGCAGTGGCGGCTCCTCCCCTAAGGTGGAGGAGCGTAGCCCCACTGCCTTTAAGCAGTGTCACTAAAGGAAAAATGAAATAACTCTTACGTTTTTATCATTTTATTTTTTCCTTGTTGCAGCAGCTTCGCGGGCGGGACGAGGCGGGGCTTCTCTACTGACAGAGCACTGGAGGGGAGAAGTGGTTTGCACTCCCTAAAGTGCACTATAATATTATCCACGCAGGCTGCATTACAGCCTGCATGGAGAACATGCCCAGGCTCCCATTCTCTGGCTGAGTGCCGATCCACGGCGCTCAGACCAATCACAACGCTGCATTGCAGCATTGTGATTGACTATCGGCAAGCTGGGAGCCGGGTGCATCCTGCTTCCTGCCCTGGAAGCAGGGAAGAGGACAGAGAAGAGGCGACGGCGGGCAATAGCCAGGTAAGTGTGTATTTCATCCCCCCCCACACCGCTCTGGGAGCAGTTGTTCTATGTCCACCTGCAGTGCTTCATTTGTAAAAGAATGAGTGCTGGGCCTAAACTTTTGGCTTGAATGTCGCCAGATACAAAGGCCAAATATTTAGGCTGCATAGTCCCGATTCCACCGCATGCCTCTTTTATCCAATACCAGACACTCCCTGACTCTTTATCTCACTCTTTCAGATTCTTGCTCATCCTATTTTTCATTCTTTGTCACTGTTTGTATGTCTTTTTCTTCTTCTTTCTCCTTTTCCTGTTGTTCTCACTCTGGGTGTAGGCCAAAGTCTGATCAGGAAAAATAAGTGTTGGTCCCCAAAAATGAGTGCCGGTAGCCCCCACCTGCAAAACTCGACTCAAATTAAGCACTGCCCACTTGTAAACTCACACCTTCTCTGACTGACAATACCACCCACTGAGGGCAAACCACTTTTCAAGATGACAAAAGAATACATGTCAATTTGGCTTTCTCAAGCTGTGTAAGATACCTAAATCTATGTGTGTTCCGTGGGAGGTGTGTGTTTATATATTAAATAGCCCTACCATTTTTACAAAACAAGCAATAGCTTAATAGAATACTATATTAAGGCAGTTGACGCAAAGCCAGAGTGATAAGTTGTGGTGTGGATTAATTGTGCCTGTTGTGTGAATAACATTGGCAAGCTCAGACACACATCTTAGTACGTCTAGCTAGTGAGACATAAAGATCCAAATTATACATATGTACAGCATTATAGGTGAGTGGTCACTCGTACTTCGCTAGTTGCTCTCCAAGAGGAGGCCTTTTCTGAATAGATGGTTGTAGAGAATTCCCTTGGAGAGGGCATAGGAGGTAAAAGGACCATAACCTGAAAGTGGCACACCTTGGATTGGGTGATCTAGAGGATCATATCTGTCAGATCGTGGATTTTGTGTTCAAAGGCAGTGGCATAGTACCAGACTGTCAGCAGCAGTTGCATGTATTGCTTTGAACTGAATTATCAGCAGGTTGTATTTTGCCCTGCTTTTGGCAGAGAGCCCTCCACCTTGAGGGAATGTCTTGGTAGAATAAAGGGTTTGGTGGCACGATTTAGTATCTTGTCAAGTCGATGAAGGATTATGGGGTAGGCCCACTTTTCGACTATTGCAGTAGACCAGTCTCCTGAGTACTAGTGATTTGATGAATGTTTTGACTTGATCAAATGGTAAATGTGGATGGTTTGTGCTTTGGTGGCTGTAGCGGTTGTGAAGAATTACATGTTCATTGAGCGGCTGAAAAGAACACTAAGGCTTCCAGGTGAGGACGCAAATGACAAGGTATCCTATCCAAGGTAAAGGTAGAGGGGGAAGTTAGTCAATCAGGTACCGAAACAGGTGCTGATGACAAGGGAAAGTATAAGACCGGGGGATGTAGGTTTGTAATGGAGAAGCAGTGAGTGGTAGAGATAATGTTCTCCTTATATTAGTTAATTTGGATGAGAAGTATGATGAAATATTATTAAAAACCTATATGTAATACATATGATGCTCTGCAGCAGGCACTTTAACCTTCTATTTCATTTTATGATTTTTCAAGCTATGTGACAAGCGTTTAAACCATCATTATTGGTAATATACCCTGAGACTTGCTGGATACACATGGATCTCTCTAGCATGTGCTTTTAGTCTGCAAGATATTGTAAATTTTATTTTGTTCATAACTAGGGCTCCCTGTTTTATGGTATTTATTTTTTTAACATATCCGTCTGTATTTATCCATATTTATTTTGTGCCCATCTTATTGGTATTTATCCATATTTATTTTGTGTTTTGCGAATATGTGGTGTCATAAAATGGTATATTTCCGCATTTATTTAACTGATAAACATGCACTCATACTTTGCTGCCTGTCACGTTTTAACAAATGAAGCAGGCAAATATAGCAAAACATTACACTTTCAGGTAAATATGAGCATTATAATACAAATATATGTTACCATACATCTGCATTTAGGGAAATCTCAACCTATATTTTACTTCCGATTATGCTTATCTGCTCAGCTGTTGTCCTAGAAATCACGAAAAACAGCATGGAGAGTCACCCACAAGAAGCACACTTTTTTGCATTTTTCCGCCTTTAAAAATAAATACAGACAGGAAACACTTTGTTTTCTGTCTGTAATTATCTGTAAAAATCCGTAAAAACTGAAAACCGGGAGCCTTATTCATAACCCACAAAGCAAACCAGAACAACTTTACTTTTTTTCTATGTCAGTTCTTCAGGGCCAGAGTTTGTAAAAAGAATATAATAACAATATAAATAAATGATGGCTATATGTTGGCTCACAATAAGTTGGTTATCATTGATTGATGGTATGAATGGCACTGCCCTACCTAGACTCCACCTCCTCTGCCCCTTTTCTACAGTGATCTTTTGCAGCAGAGAAAAGAGAACGGGCACGTTTAGAACACCAATCCCCTGGGATGCTGGAGGGCTGTAGCATTTATTCAGTGCAAAGAGACCTTTCCTTGGGTGTTCTTAGGCGGATGGAACTTCTACCGTTTAATTAGACCATTAAGTGCGGGATGTGAGGGAAGTGGTCATTAACAGTTTAAGGCCTTACTCTGGATTTTTACAGCTGGCAAGTATACTTCTGAAAGATGAGAGCTTTTCTCTTTGCATAAATTAATTTAAAATCACAGACTTTTATGAGTGCTCTTCAAGACACTAAATGGGATTCTGATTAATTTGAGTTCTACAAATTGTAGGACCTAATCGGCGGATGCTGTGGACTGGGATTAAAAGAATTACATGTGCTTTTAGATGTATGGAAGCTCACTAGAAATAAAGAGCTACAGTGAGCTTTATTGTTAGCCAGTAGAAGAAACATAATTCATAAAGCCAATCATTTTGGCGTTTGTGCAGTGAAAAGCTCTTTTAACCCAAAGTACACAGGTTTGGCACAGGCAGCTGCACTGCAAATTTGCTCCTGCACACAGGTCACGAATAGTGCTAACAGCAGGAATACAGCTTTCAGTACATAAATATAGAAATGAGTGTGTTGTTGATAGATATATATATATATATATCTAATACCTACTGGCGACTGTAGTCAAGACCATGTTTCCATAGGAAAAGCGTTTTTTGACTTGCCTATACCTTTGGCGCTGTTTGACGAATCTTCACTAAATTTTCCCCAAAAGAGTTTGCCGGTGATTCTAGTTTTGCATGGAAAGTTTTGGGGTGATCCGTCAAGCGGGGGCTGAGAAAAAAAGGGGGGGGGGGAGTCAAAAGAAGTGCGTTTCCCATGTTAATTCCCATAGTGATTTTAGACTCTGCTACAACCCGAACCGCTGGACGGAATTACACCAAATTTGACACAAGGCTAGCTGTTGGCCCAGAAAGAGTGCTTTTTGTTATTTGGTATAAATTCGTCCAGTACTTTCAGAGTTATTAAAAGAAATCCGAATTTGGATATCTAGGGACGCGAAGGCTCCGCGAATCCTCCTGATCTCCAGCTGAGATCTGATTGGCTGCCAGGAAGTGTTGGCAGCCATTTTGGGACTCTGCTTCAGCCGAGTCCCAGTAAAAAAAGATATTAAAAAAAGAAAAGGGGGCAGGGTAGGAATACCCTGACCCCTTAGCTATGGTCCTGGGATCCCGGAGGGACCACACCAGGGCAAAAAAGCACTTTAAAAAAATGTTATCGTGAAATCGGGACGGAGCCATGAATCAGCTGCAAGATTAAAGAAAAAAACAGGCACGGTCTCCTGCTTTTGTTTTTAATGAAGCCCCCAGGTCGGCTAGGTTCCGGGGCCATACGTATTTTATTAAAATAAGGAGGGCTTTCCTTCCCCTCGCGACCACCACCTCACCGGGAACATTGTTCATATTTAGCAGGGCTGCAGCAGACCGGGTCTATTGGTTAAAAAAATATGGGTCGTGGCGCGAACTCCCCTCCCCATCCCCCGGGCGCCCGGGACCATCACCTCCCCGGGGCCAATTACTTTAAAAAAAAAAAGTGGGAGTAGGCCGTGCGGCCACATCTCTCGGGCCATGTACTGCCCTGGTGTCCACCACCTCCCCCAAGGCCAGCTGTGCACAACAAAGGAGGGTGGCAATGCGGCCATCAACCATGCACCATGATTTTCCCTAACTCCAATTAGCTACATAATAGACCAGGCCGGTCATAGTTATTATCATATGTTTTGTTCTCTATGTTTTCTTTTTCCATTATGCGGACTAAATCCATGACCATATGAAGCCGCACACTAGCAGGCTAATGCTCTACATCTATAAGAATAAGAAGTTGCAAATGTTCTAATGGCTGTACGCAGGGGCAATGTCATACTCCCATTGACACACTGTGTTTCTGTATATGCAAGTAAAGCGAAAAAGTTAATAAAACCCGTTTAAAAAAATCTTTGGGCTGTGAAACAAATCTGCATGAAACTTTCCAAAACAATGCTCATCTGATTTGAGTTTGACATGACAAGTTTCGTACAGATCTGTCAAGTGCCATTATCCAGACAAGGATATCTGGGTAGTGGGGGCAGAAAAACAGTCCAATTCCTGGGAGTTTTTTCAGCCATCCCCCAGGCAAAAAAAAGGTAAATACAAGGGCAGTCGTTTTCAAGATCTATAACCAGAAACTTAGCAGAGGGCTATACTCATTCAGTTCATCGACAGTGAGGAGACATCTGAAATAAAAAAAATGAAGAGCCGGAAGGTATTTGAAGAGCAAAGGAGAAGAAAAGGCAGGAAAACAGGAAACTCCCTGGGATGTCGTGTAAGAGGTATTAGGGAAGCCGAGGAGGCAAATCCCCAACACAGCATCTTCAAACTATGTTGCATGCAGTGCAAGAAACACATCTAGCATGGGAAGTGGAAGCCAAAGATTGCAAATTAAATGATGGAGGCTCACTAACTGAAGTTCCATCATTAAAAAAAATCAAAGAAGTGTAGTACATGGCCATTTTCCATAAAATTTGAAACTGTGAAAAAAGAAACACAAAACCCAACCCCTCCCCCACCAAAATAAAAAAGCCAGAAATAGAGAGAACCAGCCAAAAAGCAATGGAAATGAAATAAATAGTTACTCCCATTAGACCTTTAGGCCCTGGACGGCTGCCTGGCGAAGGAATGCATACATGGCAACATTTTAGAAGAGGCAAGTGGGAGAATTAAAAAAAATAATCGGGAGGTTGCATTTCCCCCTTTGTCTTCTATTGAATCAGAAGCAATTTCAAACGGGAGACAGCCGAAATAAAGTCATTTTTGGTTTAAAAAATTGGGAGTCTCCCGTCTGTAGCCGGTCTATTGGCATGTAAGGGATTGCCTTGTTTGCATGCCCTCAGCCAACCGCTAATGCACGTTCGAAGAAACCAAAGGTAAAGTGAAGTTATGGTTAGCTTTGGTTAGAACACATCAACGTATTTTTTTTAACTCAGAAATTCACTTCAAAGTGAAGTAATGGTTATGAATTCAAAAAGTAATACCACTGAAATTTGCAAGTTATGAGCTGTAACCCATAACTTGCTCAACAGCCTTAATTCACACACCGAATGAGAGGCTTATTACCTCACAATATTTATTGCAATGGCTACCAACACCTAACAGCAGAACGTAATGATATGCCAAAACATTCTCAAATAAGGGTGAGTTCTTGAGCATTGTATCTAGAGTGCGAGTTTTGGTTGCATGGCAGTTATGCGAGTTATGAATTATGATTCTAGCCATAATTTGCTAATTTCAGCTGTGTTTTTGTTTTAATTTCTAATCATAACTGCATTTCATTTCCTGTGTGTATTGTCTGTTTGTGGCTCCATTGTGATACATGTTCGTACTTCTCTGAAAGTGCCATGTTTGATATTTGACTGTGCATTCAAAAAGGAATCGGGTATAAAAACAACTACTTTTGGCTTTTTAGTTAGCATTACTCAGCTTTCTGTGACTATTAGTTTTGATTTTACTATTACAAGCTTGGACGAAAGTAGTGGCTATAAAGCCAGGACTGGCAGACGGTGGTCACATTTGACATGGGGCCACTGTAGTGTTATGGGAATAGTTCCCCATATTTCCATGCAGACTGTATCATCTCCCTGTGGCAGGTGGAAAGCAGCAATGGAGCCTATTTAGATCTGCAGCAGTACAGCCGTAAAGAGGAGAAGGACCGTATGTGCAGAGCCATACCATTTTACAATTATAAGAGGAAATCAGATGCGAGTGACCGAGTAATAGCATTTCGGTTCAAACCAGGAAGAGGATTGATTGATTCGGATTCCTTTACATGATATCAACTTGTCTGTCCCCGACAGCGCAACATCTTTGATGCAGGAGTAAATATGTCCACGGGGTCTATTTGGGTTCAACCACTGGAAGCCTACAACAGTACAGTTACACTGGATTTGAGACGGCAGTGACTAGTGTTGGTTTTCAAAAGAGCAGACATCCACTATCTTAGCCCTGTAAAGTTTAGGGGCGTTGCTGGGTGAAAAGTTAATTAAAGGGGTGACACCAATAGCTCTTAATGACTCCACTAGGCATCAAATGCTGGGCAAGTGCCAGAAATCTGCTTCCTGTCGGGCAACTCAGTAGATAGTTGGAGCAGGAGCTCCTGTTCAGAGATCCTGAAGCATCCATTTCCCGAAGACAAATCACCACACCTTGCATACACCAACAGCCACTATACTATCCATGCACTGCAGTGTAGCACTCATTTGCAGAAGAGAAGAAAGTTGGGACAGGTCCATATGTTAAGCTGGCACTTCCAGGCCTTTTGCCCTTTTTTCTTCAAAAACCGCTATAATGCCCTGCTCTTAATGGCAATACCAAGCCAGTACTTTGCAAAACATTAAAGTAAAAAAAGCCCTGTATTTACACATTTATAATTGTATTTATATTTATAATATGCAACTTTTTTTGTAGTCTGAGATGTGTTGTGTGCCATCAAGAAAAGAAAGTGATTTAAGTGTGTGAGAAGCAGTATTTTAGTGGCTTTAGAAATAGGCCTTACCTGCAGGGTTGAAGAGGACCTGCAAAGTGTGGATTGACCCTGTCTGTATCCAAGGAGATTCTGACTTGAGCAGTATTTCCCTGTCCACCAGCCTGTAGTTTCCTGATTGGCCCTCTAGCTGCCTGAGCCCGCCTCTCACACCTCCACAGGCCCTTAGTTTGTGGAGGGAACCCCAAGACAGTCACCTCCATTTTGTAGCCCCAGCTACTCGGTGCCCTAAACAGCCCAGTGAGCAGAAAGACAAAGAAGGTGGTATAGACACAGACTTGTGCTGTGTATTCTTGAAATTTTAAAACTGCGTTTTCCTCTACCCGTGACTGTTTAAATTGAACTCTTGGTTTCTGTACAATCCATACTTTAATACTGCTTTTTTTGTCTACCTGTGACTGTTTAAATTTCTCTCCTAGTTTTCCCCTGTACTAAGGTTTGTAAAAGACAATCCACCCTAGCCCCCCACCCCCTGTATTTTTAAAATGTAAAAAACGCAAACTACACCTTGGAGGCTAACCAGAGTGTGTTTGAGAGACTGCTTAATCTGCTTTATGGTTTAGACTTTGGATAGTGTATGCAGCACTCGTTCTTGGCTAGAAAAAGTGATTTGTTTAAGTGCACGAAAAGCAGTATTTTAGTGGCTTTAGATTTGGGACTTACCTCTAGGGTTGAGGAGGACCTGCAATTTGTGGATTGAGCCGGTCTGTGTCCAAGGAGATTATGACTTGAGGAGCAGCTTCCTGCCACCTTCCCACCAGTCTGTGCTTAAGGTCACATGCCCCTTATATAAGTTCTTACTGGTTGTTGCATCTGTGCTCTGATTGGTTCCTATGGCTAGGGTTTCTGTTGGCCTTAGGGCTTAGGGTTAGAGTTCTGATTGACCAATAGATCTGGGGTTCTGATTTGTCCCTAGGGCTAGGATTTCTATTGGATTTAGGGGTTAGATTATGATTGGTTGCTAGGGCTAGGGCTGTAATTGGTTGAAAGGGCCAGGTCTCCCATTGGCCCTAGGGCTTAGGGCTTGGGTTCTGATTGGTTAGGGATATGGTTTCCATTGTCCATAGGTCACCTGGTCTAGGGCTATTTGGACTTAGGGTTCAGTGCGTCTCAGCTACGGGTGGAGAGGACAAGGAAAGTTGCTTGTTTGGGCCTGTTCGGAACAGGTCAGGCCTAGGGCAAGAAATGCTGCCCTTTATACCATACACCAGCCACCACCTTAACCTATCCACAAACATAATAACACTCTCAGCAAATGCACACTACTCACTTACAATCAACAAATGCTAACCACGTTTCAGTATCTCAACAACCTCTTCTCTCTCACACAAAACACCACTCTGTCCTACACCACTAACAAATCCACACATCACCAACACAACACAACACAAAGCCACATTATACATAACTTTAATTCATCCAGACACACTCCCTGTTCATACAATCACCCGCTCTACCCTCTAATTGCTCCTACCAGACCCGTTCCTAGCACCACCAAAGCTATAATCAGTCCCCTTATTATCATCCACCAACACCCTCCTCATTTTGTTTACCAAAAACACACAGCCAAACAACTCTTACACTCCAATTAACCTAACATATTTCCTCTTCCACCTAGCAAGTCTAACACACTCATAACTCTTGTCCATCCCCTCACATACACTCTTTTCCTAAACACATCACCACCCCTTTACCATTCAACTTCCACTCACCAACAGTACTTTTCATACAAATCCTTCTCAGAAAAACACTACATCAATATCTCATCTCACTACCCCACAAAAAAACAACACACACCAGCATATCAAAATCTCTCTTACACACAATTTCATAATACATTCCATCAAAATTTAGAAACATACACCCACTCCCACCCTCCAGACTACACAAATAATACACATCCTAAACCATCTTTTCTTCCAAATGTTCTCTCTTCACCAACACGTAACACAAATACGCCAACACAACAACTCTCATACAACCAACTCTCATCCATTACACAATTTAGACCCTTAAAAAGTGACCCACATGTTCCACCACCACCCCACCCAGCTTCCATCCAACACAGACGCAAACAATATAAACAACATGCCACTCTTCACAACTTTGCATCTCTATACCTATTATACAACAAGGCTACCCTACAAAAACAACACAGCTCACCAACTCACTCTCAACCACCATCTCCACCACCTACACATGCAGACATATCAAAATGCCTTCTAAGCAAGGCTTGGATGAGGAACCTGATATAGAAAAAAAACACTATTCCTATCCTCATATAGCTACTACCAGCTCTAATGACACACCTGCTTCAAGTTAAAAAAAAATATTGCTCACTATTCTACAAAAACAAAGTCACTCCACCACCAAATCACATTCTCTAAACTGCCTACTAATAAATTGTCGATCACTCTCTATAAACAAGCACTACATCCAAGATCTACTCACTGACACACATCCTGACCTACTGTTCATAACTGAATCATGGTTGAGAGATGACATGGCCCCAGTATTGCATGAAGCCATTTCTCCAGACTATCAAACTATCACAGAAAATCGTATTGGCAAAAGAGGAGGTGGACTAGCTGTTATATTCAAGCAAACAATAAATCTCACCAAAACTGATAACATTTCCATCCAAGGTTGTGAGGCCCTCATCACCAGATGCAACCCTACACCAACTTCCTCCTATAACTTCCTTGTCCTTTACAGACCACCACCTAGCGATGCAACATTCCCAGATGCCTTTCTAGACATAGTTTCCAACCTTATAACACTACACTTCAACCTATGCATTCTTGGTGACGTAAACATTTGATTTGACAAACCCAATATGCCCCATCCAAAAACTATCCTCACTGGCCTAGACACACTGAGCCTACATCAGATCGTCCACAAACCCACACACATCACTGGACACATCCTAGATGTCATTTTTGCAAATCCAGAACTAGTTACCTTTCAAAGGATTACTCCAGTCACATAGCCAGGCCACCATTTCCTAGCTTTCCAACATAAAACACCACAAAGCAACACGCCTAAGACCACCTTACATGCACCCACCTATCAACCTTGGAACAAACTCAATTTTGAATACTTAGAAACACAACTAAAATCCGACACAGATCTAGGAACAATAAATTCAGTTCAGAGAATTTATGAGTGGCTACTGGAGGCCTTTTATATCCTAATACCACTAAGAACTACAAAACAGAACAAAAGAAAACAAGCACCTTGGAGAAATCCAGAACTAAAAGAGAGAAAACTACAAATTAGAAAGCTGCAACACTCCTGGCTCAAAACAAACAGCAACCAAGAGAAACTTCACCTACAGAACATTAACAGAATATACAAGTCAACAGTCAAAAAAGCTAAAAAAAATAAAAAGGTACTATTCAGACAGAATTCAAAATGCTAATTGTGCAAATAAAGAATTTTATAAAATTTTCAATTAATTTCGTAAACCTAAATGCACAGAAGGACTCATCTCATTGCTCAATAATTTACTCACAAACTGGCAAATCATTACACAATCAAAACAAACAGGTTGGACTTCTATTTAAAAAAAATAAAAAAAACACCAGCATCAACCCCTTTCCAAAAATCCCCTCCAATAGTAGGTTAACCCAGCCTCTGCATTTCTTCCAACAAATATCACAAAGTGAATTTATTGATCTGGTCAAAGCAAGCAGGCCTGCCGGCTGCCCTTCTGACCCTTATCCACCACAGATCTTCAAAAACATTCTTTTAACTACCTCCACTGCCACACCAGTAAGAGGAATTAGCAATAATTCTTTAACTACAGGAATATTTCCTGAAGACCTAAAAAAAGGCATACATACACCCATTATTATAGAAAACGGACCTGCATGACCCCAACAACTACAGGCCAATTACAACTGGGCCTTTCCTGGGCAAACTGATAGAAAGAGATGCATTCACCCAGATGTCACAATTCATTGAAGATAACTAACCTTCATTCTTTCAGACTACCAAATAGGATTCCGCCCAGGAAGCGGCACAGAATCTGCCCTCATCGCCATCTGAGATGACCTTAAAAAGCACAGTAGACCGGAACTAGGTCGCTGCACTATTTCTCTTGGACCTCTCAGCTGTCTTCGACAGAGTTGACCATGACACTCTAATACAAAGACTCTACGAAGCCGGCATAGAGGGGACTGCTCTCGACTGGATCACAATCTACCTTCAAAACAGAACAAATGTCATATACTCCCCCTTTCTGTTCCAAACCATACTTCACACACCTCAAGGCTCCATCATCCACCCATGCTTTTCAACATCTACATGAAGTCATTAGCGGCAATGATCAATGAATTTCAGCTCACATGCTATAACTATGCAGATGACACATAAATAATCTTTAACTGGAAAGCCCAAAAGACATTGGAAACTCCAAAATCTTCAGTTGCCTCAGAGCCATTGATCAGTGGATAACATCGAGCCATCTCAAATTGAATGCTTCCAAAACGGAAATACTCACATGTGGCAATTGGAAAAATTATAACCCACTCTGCGACTGGCCCAACGATCTTGGATCACCTCTTAAAGTATCTAAGAAAGTAAGAAACCTTGGAATTTCAATATACTCCAAGTTCTCAATGAATGCTCAAGTGGACAAATTAGCAACATCAATCTTTATTACTATCAAAACTCTGTGACGCACCTTCCCCCACCTGGGATTTTCACACAAGGTCCAGGCTACTATCTCTCTTGTACTGTCAAAACTGGATACGCCAATTGCCTCTATCACGGTTCATCTTTATCAACTATGAAAAGACTACTACGGATTCAGAACTCTGCTGCCAGACTAGTCCTACATATAAAGCCGCAAGCCCACATCTCCCCTGCCTTGAGGGTCCTACATTGGTTACTGGTTGCCAAAAAATCCACCTTCAAGCTGCTTTGTATCACCCACAAAGCAATGCATGGAACAGGACCGCTTTTCATCAGGGATATAATCACCAACTACATTCATCAAAGGTACCTCCGCTCCAGATTGGCACCTCGCCTCAAAATCTCACTATTCAAGAAAAAATCCATAGGTGGTACGACTTTCTCTGTTCAAGCAGCCAAACTATGGAATTCATTACACCCAAACATAAGATCCCCGGATAACTATCTTATCTTCAGCAGACTACTCAAGAGTTGGTTCTTTCCTACATAACCACTATACTCAATACTAATGTAAAGCATATTTGTATGTATATAAACATTTATAAATTGATTATATGTATGTATCTAGATGTGTGTATTTCTTTGTAGAAATATGTATCATGATTATGATTTTTTAAATATAGCAATATCCTTAGGTCTACTTAACAAATGTATATATTACTTATGGTTAAATATATATATATATATATATATATTATTCTATGCTTAACATGTGTATATAGGCCACTGCATAGTTTTAATACAAGTTATTTATATAGATGTTTATGGGTCTCTGTTTCATTTATCTGTCACAATATGTAAATATTATAATAATTTTTTATCTGCAACTGCTTCACTATTGGAATATTGAGGAAAATATAAAATAAAAAAAGTTATAAAAAATGGACCTATAAATTAGCTTAAAGCACAACAACACTTGAAAGTCAGAGTTTATAAAATGCAACTTTAAATCTCAATATATTATCTTCCTTGTACATGTATACCTTCTCTAGTTACTTATGTATCTTTATATTTATTACTTTACTCCTACTGTAGAAGAAAAAAAAACTTTGACTCTCTCCAGTGCACTACTGTCTCATCCTGTACCTATCTCTATATATCCTCTACGTTCAATCTGTGACTCATCCCAAGCCTCATTCTACTACTACGATCTCCCAAACAACCCATTCTAAATTCTTTCCTCTTGTATCCCTCCTTTGACTCATCCCAAACCTCATTTTACTACTATGATCTCCCTAATCCATTTCTAGAGACTCTTCCCTCCTCCATCTCTCCTTTTACTGATCCCAAACCTCATCTTACTACTATGATCTCCCAAATAACACTTTCTAGACTCTTTCCGCTTCCATCCCTCCATTATCCTAGTCAATAAACAGACGTGCCTGCTCACTGCTCAAATTAACTAATATTTCGCTAAACTAATCCACCACTAATCCTTTTTGGGCTCCAGAGTAGCGTACTACTCGCCGAAAAGTGCTTCGACCCCTCGTCAGGGGTGATAGTAAGCGCTATATAAATACAATTACAATACAATAATAACAGGATGTATCTTGGAGATGTGGCCACTGGAGAGTAATGGTGCTGGCAAATGTTTAACGTATAGTTAAATTACCATTTGAGACATGCACATGCGCAGTCACCTGCTCCCAAACAGCACTGAGTAGTGAGATTAAGATGTCATTGTTTCCACACGCTGATAATAAAAGAGAGCTCTGTGTACTAGGAGTACGAGATTTATTGGCGGTTAACTTTTCCTTTGTGTATAAAAGGTGTGCAGAGACAGCCATGTATTACATACAGCCTAAATCAATAGTTGTTAATCAGGATTTCCACTTTGCCAGTGTGCTTCCTTTCATGCCCATGATGTGTATCTGACAGCCCAGTTGAGCAGATTGAGAGATACTATGTGAAATTGCTCCTGGGGCCTGTATTTTATGTAACTGTCAAAATGTTTTGGCTATCTATTAACGGATGAACCGCCAGCATGCGGAAACTTTTTCCCTCTCAAAATAAATCTTCTGTAAAGTGAAAAGTAGCAGTCCAAACATACTATCAATAATTTCTGTAATCAGTACGTGACAAAAAACATTGACTCGACCTCTGTTAACTGAGACCGTGAGATCTAATTATATTAAAATATTTTTTTCTATCTTGACTACAGTCATCATATCTGTTGCATAGGGGCGATGTAGGCACACGTTTGATTTAAAGAATCTATTTAAAATCCAGTACTTGTGTTTATGATGTATCTTCTAAGAGTAAATGTGTAGTTGCAAGGGGTGAGGAAG
Source organism: Calotriton arnoldi (assembly GCA_963921515.1). Lineage (NCBI taxonomy): Eukaryota > Metazoa > Chordata > Amphibia > Caudata > Salamandridae > Calotriton > Calotriton arnoldi. The sequence goes on from CAWUFW010001139.1 coordinate 2,210,139, forward strand.
GTAGAAAATACTGGCTATATTAGATTTCACAAATTCTATATCTCACCCAGGGCCGGACTGGGAACCAAAACCGGCTCTGACAAAAATGTTCAGACCAACCACGCTTTCTTCCTCCCCTCTCGCTCCATCCTCTCTTTTTCCTTCTGCTCTCTTTCCCTCCCCTTGTTGTCTCTTTCCCTTAGTTCTCTGCTTACGTCCACACTGTGCCTCCTGGAATAAACTGTGAGGATCTGGAGAGAGTGAAAGAGGCGGCCTTGGTCCTTCAGAAACCTGCCCCCGGTGGTTCCAGTCCCTTCCTCTCCCATGGAAATGGCTGATGAGATAAATAGCTAGTCCGCCACTGTCATCCTCCTCTAAAGATGCTGGTATTTAGATTTCTTTTGCGGTATGTTGGAGAACAGAGGATGAGTTTGCAAAGACTTTAACAGGTTTTTAAGTGGGGATCATTTACTTTTAGTGTGGGGTTGTCATTGTTTGCAGATCTCTACATCCACAAGTCTGTTAGGTTGTCATTCACATTTTACTTCCACCCACCACAGCATACAGTTTGCTGCAATGGGTCAACCTTCTTTTGCACTTGAGTGACGACATGCTTCCTGATCACATGCACATCTGCTTAAATAGTAGTGCATTTCGGTGCCAGAGCTGATGGTCCAAAACTTTATATTCCCAATCTTTTTTTCTTTCTACTATTGCTCCTTTTTATGTTTTTATCATTCTACAGGTTACAGCATCATGCCCTTTCTTTGCACCAATAAGAATAGCATTATTCTGTGATGTGCATTAATACTAAAAAAAAGTTGTTTAAACCTGTTCTAAGTACATCTGTCTGTTAAGAAGCTCTTGTTCTCTTTCATTAGACCTATAGACTATGGTTTTGTTGTTTAGGTTTACATTTTATTGCAAGCATATGACCCAAGATTAGATTACTTTTTTCTTTTTTTGTAGCGTATGTGTTAGACTTGGCATCTTTTGGCGTGTTTCCCCTGACCTTTTGCTTTCTGACCTCCCGGTTTTGACTCTGTTTTTGCTGGTGTAATGATTCTGCGCACTTTCCTCACTGCGGTCCAGTGGGAAAGTGCAAGTGCTCCTGTATAAAATGCGTTATGGATTGGTGTTTCCATGATTGGCCTATTTGGTTTATCTGTCAGTCCCTTGTAAAGTGCACTGCGAGTGCCAGGGCCTATAGACCAAATGCTGTTGGTGGGCTGCAGCACTGGATTGTGCCACCCACGCAAACAGCCCGTAAAATGTAACTCGGGCCAGCCACCGCAGAGCCTGTGCGCAGCCTGGGGCTGCCATGTCGACTTGGCAAGTGCACACACTTGCAAGTCCCTAAACTTTCCCTTTGCTACATGTTAGTCACCCCTAAGGTAGGCCCAAGGTACCCCTGTGGGCAGGGTGCGTTGTATGCGAAAGGTAGGACATGTCCTGGTGTGTGCGGCATGTCCTGATAGTGAATTACAGCCTAGTTCGTTTTTCACTATTGCAAGGCTACCTGTTCCCCCTAGGCCAGAACGGGCAGTTTTGATTATTACAGCTTATAATCCTAACTGACCCCGGGAACATGGTAGAAATTCGAGTTTAGTATGCCTGGACTCAGAATGATAAAATGCAGCTTTTAGTGAAGTTGGTTTTAACATTCTGTGTTTGAAAATACCACTTTTAGAAAGTGGGTATTTTCTTGTCTAACCATCCAAGCCTGCCTCTGCGAGGTTGTGTATTCCTTGTCTGGAGTGTGAGTGACAGGGGCTGGGGGATGCCAGGAGACAGGGTGAGTCAGCACAGGGCTGAATAGCCAGATCGACCTGTAGATGGGTGGGAGGGGTCGCACCTGGGCCCTGAATAGGACAGTGCCTTCCCTCCACAATGCTGGCTCCACCTCCTGTGGTGCGTCTGATGTCCCTGGCCTACTCACTGAAAGAAGGGACGGAGACTTGTCAACAAAGTGCTCCAGAACTGGTTTGGACTAGGCAAAGGCCTCTCTGCCTTCAGAGAACAAAGGAATTTGGGATATAAATATTGGGGCCCTGACCCCATCAATTTAGATCTCGCTGGAATCAAGGAACCTGCCAAGACGAAGAGCTGGAAGAGCTGCCAGGAGGAGTACTGCCCCTTTGCTGTGTTGTTGCTTTGTTGGGTTGGCCTGCAGCTGCTGCTTCTGCCTTGGGCAGTGAAAGGACTGGACTGAACTTTCTACAATCTTGTGCTGAGTATCTCCAAGGGCCTGGAACCGAGCTGGCCTCCTGTTAAGAAGTCTCAGGGACTGCAAAGACTTCACAAGCCTCTGGGTACCGCTTCTGAACGCTGTTTCAGTTGCCACAGAGGAAGGGAACTGCAACCGACTCCGTCAACCGAATCCATCCCTGACCGGTGACCTGTTTGCACCGCAGACCGCATCGCCCCGCTTCGCATCGCAACCCTGGTCTCACCGTGGGCGACGTCCGACGCCGCCAGCACCGAGCCGCTGCTTGCACCGTGACCTGTGGGCACCGCAGTTCGCAATGCATCGCTTCACTGGGCCAGCCGGACCAGACCGACGCTGTCGCTGCAACTGGCTCAAGAGTCGTGACCGCATCGCATTTGGGGCACCGCTCGCACGTCTGCGACGCACCGCTCCGACTCGCACCGCTGTCCGACGCCAGCTCCCGCACTCCGGCTAGGTCGCCTGCATCGCAACCTGTCAGCACCGCATCGAGCATCGTCTCACCCTGCATCGCACGCCTTGGACTCACCGACTCCGTCTGCACGACGCTCATCGAGCCGCTGCCTGCACCGCATCGAGGGACACCGCACCTTGCATCGCTCCGTCTTGCACCGCAACCGCGACGAACGCCGACCGGCTCGTACACTCCGTACCAGCCACAACGAGAAAGGTACTGTAACCGAGTCTGTTCACGACTCTGCTGGCCCGTATCGACGCGGTCGGCTGGAACTGTTAGACTCTGTGGTTTTCAGCATCACGGTAGGCTCGGACGGAGCTACCGACTCGTACAAACTTTGCTTTTGTGCTATTCCTGCAAAGAAGAAGTTAACGTATCAAGTATTCATTCGTAAAGTATAGTATTGTGGATTTTTGTCGTAATTGGTCTTGTCTTGAGTATATAAAATATTGGTTATTTTTCTAAACTGGTGTGGTGTCCGTTTGTAGTGCTTACACTGTATTACTGTTGGTTATGTGCAAATGCTTTACACACTGCCTCTGAATTAAGCCCGACTGCTCGTGCCAAGCTACCACGAGGGTGAGCAGGGGTTACTTCATGAGTGTAACACCCTTACCCTGACTAGGAAGAAGGGTCCCTACTTGGACAAAGGTGCAAGCCCTTGCCAACTAGAGATCCCATTTCTAACAGTATGCTTGCCAAAAAAGAACCATCACTTTGCTTGCCAAAGCCAGACCTATTTGCCTACCAATCCCTCTATTGTCCCCAACTCAGCATAAAAAATAAACCTGAAACAGAAGGTGCGGGCTGTGGGTGGTAATGATGCCCATCGCCAAGGCGGTCAGGTACCGCCTCATACTTTTGATATGAGGTGGAACCAGACTAACCTCTGCACTGGCAGTCACAGCCTTTAAGTGGAATTTGAGAGACTTGTCTGTTTTGTATGCAGCCATCAGGATCCAGGTTCCCCTTTATCCCATTGTTCAGTTGGGCAAGGGAAAGAGGTGGGGTGTTTGATCAACCCCCTCAGAGTGCCACAGGAATTGCCAATATTTTACAGTTTTTTATTGCACACGCCTAGTTCTCACCCCATTCATGTGACACTAGCCACGTGCCACAGTGCTTCAGATATGTCACTGATTGATTAAAACTGGGATAAGCAATTTGGGCCTGACATGGAACAACCAAGATGGGGAAAGTAAAGTCTTTGTCGCCTTTTAGCATTCAGTATCCTTTGCCTGTCTGGTGCAGGATGTGTGAAGGAACCCTTCCCAGCTCGAGGTTAGGAGGTAGAGCAGGGGTCTTCAAACTGTGGGCTGGGCCCCCCTAGGGGGGCCTCCGGTGAACCGGGAGGGGGGGGGGCTCTGGCCAAAAGAAGCATTATGCTCTGTAATGGGCCATCACTAACATATTTTGTCATTTATATCCTAGCTGGGAGTATGTGTCAAAAAGTGAAGGGACTCCAAATATTCTTCAAAACCCCCAGCCACACACTGTGGATACTTTTAATAAATATAATTTAATAGAATAATTGTGAAAAATTCTGAGGTTGGCCCAATGATTTTTTTTTCCACTGGGGGGTGGGGGCATTAAAAAGTTTGAAGACCACTGATGTAGAGGGAGGGGAGGGACGCCTTACTTGCTGCCGTGCAGGCCCCATGTCGGGTCATGGTGGAGGCGACAGGCTCACTGATGCCATCTCGACTGCCTGAGCTTGCCATGGTGTTCTCTTAGGTGTTTGATAGAAGGTGTAGTTATTAGGCATTATATATTTCTTAAAATGTTTTTGCTGAGTGTCCATTTCTTCTCTCCTCATTGATCAAAAAAAGTAAGGAAGTTGTCCGATCATGTTCTTAATAAATAGATATATATTAAAAAAAAAAAAGTAAGGAATAACTTCCAGTACACTCTTATACGGTGTATGGAAATGGAAATCCGTTGTAAATAAAGCAGAACGTGTTAGTGGTTTACAAAATGCCAGCATTTCCCCAAAAACTCGTCTTGATAATCTCATTGCATGGCCCGGAAAAGGAGATGTGGTATAAATGTTTTAATTAAACGTTGTTGCTTGCTGATTACACAATTATTTTCTTTGTAATTGAAGATCGGTTTATGAATTATAGTGTTTACATTGTCATAGAAGGATCTGGGTATAACTTGTTCAGGATAGGATTCCAGTTCATGTGTATTCTGGTACTCTTATATGTCCCCAACAAAGGATTCTCAGTTACACTTAATGCCCCTTAATAAACGCACACATTCTGATCCATTTTAAAGCACTGGCCACAACTTTCATGAAATAGATTCATTTATTTTTGTCACACATAGTTTTGTTTTTGTCAAACGTCTGTGAATAGTGGGCACAAATCAGTACTTCTTTTGCCACATTTTATTAAAATACAAGATTCAGGTTTCATGTCAAGAATCATGTTTCATAAGTCGAGGGAAACAAATTTTCCGGTGTACCATTTGGATTTAAAAATTTACCTAGCTAGGGATCGGTATCTCGCATGTGTTAAGTAGAAAACCACCCAATTTAGAAAAATGTGTTTATCTGGTTTTAATTCTTTATTTTTTTTGCCCAATTTACAGGATATAGTCTACATTTAGAAGTCCCCTTCCACTTACAGATCTGTTTTTGTTCTTTTCCCTATTGGAGGGCCCCAGCTCATGAAATGAGGAGGGTTTGTATGGTGGCCGCTGACAAGCTGGAGCGTTTCATGTTCACTAAAGTAATCGCACAGCCAGGTCAAGAAAACCCGGCACCACATCCCAAGACTGGCGAACGTTTCTCGCACTTAGAAACGATGCCTTCAGTACAAAAGTAAACCGAGGGCTACACAGCCATTTATTAATTACACTCAAAACAGGAGTGCGTGAAGGACATGGAATTCAGTTGCTAATGATCTCCCTCTCCGTGGCCTGCCACTGTTCTCCTTGCCTGTGGACGCGGCGCACTCAGACATCTGTGGAGGCCCCGGTGTTTTGACAGCGTCAGCAGAAAAACGCATTATCGCCTCATTCGTCTGGAATATGGCGCAGCTGCTTGGAGAGCAGCGCCAGCTGAGAGGGGGCATTTGCGGCTCGAGACGCTCCCTCGCGCCCTCACCGGGGCGGTCCTCGCACCTGAGCGTGGCTGGCCCGGAAGATAATTGATAGACTTCCAGGTATCCGAGGGATTGATTCCAGTCCTGCAGCGCCCTTAATATCTTGCAGCAGGCAGCAGAGTTTCAACCCGAGCTTCCCCAATTTCGACAGAATTGAGAGATTAATTTAATAAATGTAGATGCTGCCTCGCCTTTGCTGCTGCTGTCTCCGTGCTCTGAGCACAGCAGCAGACTCGAGCATAAGGGGGTCGTTATTTCTGGTCCGGATCGTTTTATTTATTCTCTGTAACGTGTCGAAGATAGTTCTTGAGGAGAATTCGAGCTGACTGAAATGTGATGTGCAAAGGCCAGAAGACTCAGGCGACCGTCGCCTGGAATTCCTAGCTTATGGCAGATGACTCCCAGGCAGTAAATCATGTTATATCTGCTCTGAGAGTGCCTGAGAGCCTAGAGGCTGCGACGGTGGCAGGGGCTGTCGGCCGAGCGTCTTCCTTTTATCTGCTTGTTTTTAGCTTGTTTAACATGAAGACTGATGAGCACTGGAGCGGGAGATTTAATATGATGGGGTCAGCTAATATCTAGGACAGAGCTGTCACTGTTCCTCAAATTGACTTAAGTGCTGCTTGTTTGGATGTTCACCGAGGAGCAGAGACGTGAAGGAGGGGTCAGGGCGCACTACATGTGATTGGTGAGCATGGAATGTGCATTAGGAATTTGGGGTTCGGAATCTGCCAGAGATGCTTTTCCAACCTTTCATAAATATTCAATATTACTTTAACTGGAATGAATGTATGTTGGTGCTATGTCTTGATGAGTTATGGCGCGGTAATGGAAAAAACACGAGGTCAGGTTGTTTGGAAATGCAAGTAGATCCCAGGAATGGCATTATTGGACCATAATGTATAGTAGCTCATGTGATTTTTGCCGGTACACCTGACTGTAAAATAATTGTAGGCTTTCTTTGGTGTAAACTCCATTGTATTCTTATATAGTGTGTTAATTCATCACATTGTCTCTACATGTTCTCACACTAGTAAAAATTCCAGTTACTAACACAATGTTAAGGCCTACATGGTTTTTAGGCCATTCTTCTGTTGAAGACCATACCTAGACCTGGCTCCTCACGGACTTAATTTTTGGAGTTTTATCTTTCCAGCGTTAGCGTTTGATGGATGGTTGTTCCATTCAATTTATATTCTTGGATGGGGATCGCTCATTTCCATGGGCCAGGTGTTCTGGCTTTAGCAAATGCACCAGGTAGAATTTCTATCCTTTGAGACTTTTCATGCCTAAAATGTTGCTCATCTTGGTATTTTCCATCTGTATGGCCCTTTTGTCATTAACAAAATAGCCTCATAGTCTATTCTTGAAATTTTGCATAATTGAAACCAGACTAGTGGAATTAAGCCAATTTGAAATCTCTATCAGTTAATTAAAAAGTCAGTTTAGTTGGTCCCTGTGCATGCCCATACTCTGCCTGTCTGGAATATCATTATATTTTGTTGCCACAGCTCTGAATCCCATATACTTTCAAAACAAGGGTTTCTGGAAGTAACTATTCCATGCATGTGCTAGCCGAATCTTCTGTCCTTCCTGTAGTGCTCAATGTTTCTTTTCTGAATTTTGTCAAGAGTATTTAGACATCAAGGCTCGCTCCTATCGCCAACCTTTGGGTCTCCTTCCACCTAGTGGCAGCACCAGAAGCTGCTTCTCAAGCTGTTATTACAAAGTCTTGCACTTAAAGTGTGTCGGCACCTTTTTCCCCACATGGATGCACACACATTTGTATTCTCTATTTTCTCTCAATGTGAGTGAACTAGAACCTGCTTTACTAAGGATCCATGATTCTAGCCCATAGGGCCCCTGCCCAGATTTCTTTTTCTAGTTTTGTCGCTGTAATTCATTGTATTCATGTTTCCAACGAAGGCTGCCAGTGCTGCAGTTTATGCCATAGTCATGCGCATTGTAGTACAAGCAGTTTGCTACAATTGATCCACATTGCGTTCGTGGTACTGCCTGGTGTTCAACTATCCAGTGTGGCCCCTAAATTAAAAGAATGGCTCTCTGATATGATAACGTGGCAAGAACAAGCCATTATATATGCAGAATTGCTTCCACCCTCATCGAAGCCCAAAGACATCTGGGACCCTCTTAAAACTTACCTTCTCTCCATACCAGACACCGCACCAGACGCTTCAGAAGCGTAGGAGGTTGAGAGATGGCAGTGGATATGGCGCAGGGTACGGCGAGATCAATACCCTAAGGGAACAGTGTAGACATTGAGTTTTGCATACGACCAGCAAATACAGATAGAAGAAAAGTAGGATGTTGCTTGTCCGCTTAATGGGTAATCCACAAGGACAATACGCACTCATGCTAACTGACTCACATATCGACCTTAATACAAGATAATCAAGTAATGTCTCAAACGCGAGGTAGTCGCCCATGCTACATCATAACTTTCCTTTCCTGTGTTTCCACCTTGTAGGATGATGGTGCAATGTAGTTGTGCTCACATGATTTTAATGTAAAATGCAATGTACGGCCCATCAAACAACATCTCTGTATACTATTTTGTTGTCTGATGCACTGAGTATGTTTAAGATGTACTGACTATGCAAAAATACTAATAAATAAAGTTTTTAAAAAAAACTATCCAGTGTGCATGCCAGTGCTCTTTGTGCAACCATTTCCACAAGGACCTTGAAAAACCATATGATGTGCATGCCGACCACTGCTGGCCCCTTTACTATAGGTGATGTTAGATGTTATTAAGAAACCAAGAGGTAAGCATGGGGTCTCAGAAACCGATCGTATTACTGTACAATTCTTTAGCCAGTGGGTAAGGATCGCACCATATCCATGGCCCTAACACTCCTGCCGAATGCAACAGGTGCTAGCAATCGTTATGTGGTTTATTACTTGTGAAAGACCTACATCCTTTGCAATTAATAACCCACTTTCTTACTATTATGTAAAGGTTCTTCTCAGTATAACTTAGCACGTTTTTTTATGTGCTTTGTTCATCTACACCTAGGCATAACAATTTAATCCGCAGCTATTTAACCCTGGTTCCTAATAATATAACATTTTACATGCAGCAGTTGAACACTCATAAGTAGATCTCATAAGGTGCATAGATTAGACCCCTCTACTTTCCTTAAAAGATCGAACTTCTAAAATACATGGAACAGTGATAACTTAAAAAAGGCCACAGCATGACAGCAGGACCTATCGCAGTGCCACGCAAATGCGCAGTTTATTCAAAAGGCTTCCGTAAACTTCACTTGTTTCTTAGGAGCAGCCCTATAATTTCATACTCTGATGCCTGCTCAAACGAAAATGCCTCCAGAGAGCTGGTTAATAGAAAGCTGGTTGCATGGCCATCTGACCGCTTCAGGCAAACCACTTTAGGCCCTCCCCAGGTGCCTATCCCTGGAGACCTTGCTGGGTCAAACCAAAGTGCTTGCAGACCATAGATGCCGGGAAACAATATGCACATACTTAGAAGTACTGAAAATGTGAAGAGGAAACTCCTGTAATCTATGTCTTTGAGGAGATATTCAATGCATGTTCAGTATCCGCACATAAATGGACACCTTGATCATTTGAGTTGCATATGTGAATAGCGGGGGCGGCTCCTCCTGAGTGTGGAGCAGCGTTGCCCTGCCAACTAAAATGCCCCCAAAAGCCCCAGAGATAAAAAATGAAATGGTAATAAAGTTAATTTATTACCACTTTATTTTTCATCCACCCGTACCAAACCGAGGGTCATGATGGGGCCGGGCTTGCTGAGTGGTAGCAGCAGGGAGGATGGTGGGCTGCTTGGGCACTTCAGTTCAAAGTGCGCATGTCCCTTTGGCCGGCCATCTTGCGACTACCTGCCAGACATGCGCTCTTTGAAATTTCTAACCCAGCTGTCTTAAGACAGCTGGGTTAGAGCAAGTGCAGGCGTCCAGTGCCCCCGAGAGCGCAGAGAGAGGTCGCTCCCTCCGATCCTGGTGCTTCTCTCATACTGGTCAACAGTATGAGAGCAGCACCAGGATTGGTTAAGGCAGTTGGCTGGGGCCTGCGCTGAATACCATACTTCAGCAGCAGGAGGAGGACGTGTCTAAGGTAAGTGGATTTTTATTATTTTATTTTTACCCACCACCCATTTGTCCGCCCTACCACTCCCCATAGATGCCAGCCGCCACTGGTGAGTAGTTTTTTATTCTTCGATTACTGATTTGTTCTCTCAGGAGCAGACAGTGTGAGTGATTCAGTGCTGACTGACACGCCGTGCATGCATTACTTTGATTTTGGTCTGCCAATTGCTGCACATCGCAGTTCTTTTGGCTTCCTGTTTTTTTAAGCATGGCGTTTCGAAGTGCGACTTTAGGATCAACCCAAGAGGCTATTCTTGTAGAACACTCTAGTTGGTGAGGTAAACTGTTAATAAAGAAACCAATTATGAAATTACCGTTTCCATAAGTATTGCGCATTGGGTAATGATTTGAAAAACTTTTGGAAACTTTACTGAGTGAGTTTAATGATATTTCATGTGTAATTGTTAAATTTAAAGTGGCACCAAACCTGTTGGTTGTGTTTTTTTGTATTTTATTACGTTTACATTTTCTGTAACGTTTATTTCTATTTACACTACAATACATAGTGTTAGAGGTATGTAATAATGCACTCAACAAAAGTGTAACCGTGTCAAATATAGTGGCAAATAAGTAGCTAATTTTCCATGTATCTCTGAGCAAAGTAATGAAAAAACGAATTCTGGTAACAGCTCTTTTAATAATTTTCCTTTGTGATACGTTGTACTTCCCTATCTGATTGACTGGGTGGGACTCTCTATATGTCCTTAATTATCTAACCTTAACCCTCCCATACTTTCACCGATCATTTCTCTGGCCTCTGCCATGCCCATAACTGCTCACTCGCTTTTTGGTGTACCATTGAAAGATGGCTGCCATTTTTAGGTCTCGCCTAGGCAGCGCTTGCGCTGTCTCTTCAAGACATGCTGTATTCAGGATATGTGTATAAAGCTCCGCCCATCTTTTTAATTGGCTCCTGTCCCTGTCCTTTGTAAATGGTAGCTTTTCATTGGTCATTAGGCTTTGTAGTCCCTCCTTAGTACCGCCTTGTCTCTTCTTGTAACCTCCCATGAGGACACCCCCTGTTACATGTGTTGTTACGCCCTAGGTTTTAATTACAGCCTCAAGGCACTCTTTTCTTAAAGGTCTTCAGACAGGACACTCACTTGGTCCTAAACTAGGTTGGCAGTGCTTACTTTACTCGCCAGCACATCTCACATTTATATTAGACCTTCTATAAATTTCCCTTCATCAGCTCCACATAGAGTACAACCTAATCCGGAATTAATATGATCATTGTTTTGTCACATTTCAAAGCTACTAATTGTATATATGGACATAGCTATTTTTATGTACTCGGGGTACTGTCTTGCATGCAATTGCAATGCATTATGGGTAGGGTGGATTTTTTTTTCTCTTGTCATGGCGTCGTTTCTGGTTCAGGTACATCAATCGTCACCTTCCACAACAAACTATTTATTCATCAGTCGTACATACAGAAAATAACTACATTTACTCCACCTGTCTTCATCCGCCTTCTCCTCTCCCCCGTCGCCAACCTGTTTCTGGGTTAAAGAAAAAAAGGGCAAAAACAGGTTATAACAACAAGCCTGTGCATACGTCAACAGTATCTAAGGAGCAATTTCTCCATACCAACATTTATCACTGCGTGGACATATGGTGTTACAAAAATGCATTTAAAATGAAGATGAACAGTCAGAAGTGTTGTTTGTTCTTCTTTTTAATCCTGAACGGTTGCCCAGCAAAACACGTGTTTCGTCTGGGGAAGTACCGGTCTCTGACGTTGCTGTTCCTCTGAGGCATGAAGCGTACTCGCTGACACGCTCTATCTGGGGGCCTCCCTTCTGCTTCCCTATCCCCGGCCCTGTTCCTTTGTCCCTATCCCCTTGGGTCTCACCTTCTCCTTGCTCCTCTCTATGTTTCTCTCCCCTCCCCTCCTTCTCCCTCCCCCCCCCCCTCGGTACACGCCCCTTCCCGGGGTTCTCAGACCTGATACGCACTGGACGCAGGGACATCAGCGAGGTGTGTAGTCTGTGTAGCGGCACTTAAGTTACTTGTTTGTTGGGGTATTGTTTGGGGAGGGTTAGTTTGGGAGGGGGGTGTAATGGGTACTGCACAAGATACAACTTATTAGAATTGTAGTTACCTGCCTGAATATACGGTTTGTACATTTATGCTGCAAGTCATGCTGTATTTTCTGTAAGATGCAGGTATGCCTTATCTTAACATGCGGCCAGGATCCGTGCTGCCTTGCTACTATGCAAGGCCTTCAAAATGCTTATGATTTACCATATACACCTGTGTATTATTTGCAGTGCTCAATAAAAATATTTTCAAAAAAAAAAGCGTACTCGCTGACACAGACACCGACACCGACTTCGGCTTATACTCCCCAGGACGGGAGCCGGGCTCAACTTCCCGGCGCGCTGCCGGAGATTCCGGTACTCAATCACCAGATAGACGCACGCAGCATACTCGCTGCTCAATGATACTTACTTTGGCTTCTACTTCCCTGACGTGAGCCGGGCTAATCTTCTCTGCGCGCAGCCGCAGACACAGGCTTTATTACAAGTGAAGCCTCCCCTTCCGGCTCCACTTCATGATCTACACACACGGACCTATCGCACTTCATGAATTCCCACTTCCCGACGCCAGCCGGGACGGAAGTATAACCGGTGAAGAGATCAACATTTCGTTTCATTTGCCATAAGCCCTGAAGAAGTCTTGGGGTACTTCCCCAGATGAAACACGTGTTGGCTGGGCAACCGTTCAGGATTAAAAAGAAGAACAAACAACACTTCTGATTGTTCATCTTCATTTTAAATGCATTTTTGTAACACCATATGTCCACGCAGTGATAAATGTTGGTATGGAGAAATTGCTCCTTAGATACTGTTGACGTGTGCACAGGCTCGTTGTTATTGCTATGACCCTTGGTCTGTGATTTAGGGGGTTCAGCGTTAACCCCCTCCTGTGGCACCGTTCTACACAATTTGAAGCTACACATACGCACACCCGTTGTAGGCGCCACTTCCTACCACACACTTTGAAACCCTGTCCCTTGTGACAAAAACAGGTTAGTGGCCCCTCCAGGCCCCCCCGTGCAAGGGTACAAGTGGACCCTTTGGGTCCTCAGTTGTCGTCGTCTTCTTCATCTGATCCGTCCAGTGCAGCGTAGTCATGCAGAAGTCTGTGGATCATCTTACGGCACACCAGGGTCAATGTCTCCTTCTTCCCTACTACCAGGCGGTTTCTGGAAAACAGAAGAACATCTTTAAAACAGCACAGGAGCCTCCAGCAGCCCTGGAGGTCACCTAGTGCATGTGTCCCTGGGAACAAACCATACATCACAGAGTCCGTGGTGATGCATGAAGTAGGTACCCAGGCCCTAAGCTCCGTGCCTAGGGCCTTCAGCAGGTCCTGTGTGTACGTGCACTCCCAGAAGAGATGGTATGTTGTCTCGTCCACGGTGCACCCTATCGGGCAGGACCTGTATCGGTTGAGTCCTCTTGCGTGCATGAAGGCTCTCACAGGAAGTCCTCCTTGGATGGCCATCCAGGCGATGTCTTTGTGCTGGTTCGTCAGGTGCTTGGATGCGACGTTTCCCCACACGTGGTCCGCTGTGGCAGAGGGGAGGGCGCCGATTGGTTTGCTGATGTCCTTTGCTCGTATCTGGCGTTGGACAAGCTTCGGGATCCATGTGGCAGGGGCGGCATCCTCCAACCCGAACTCCTTCACAAACTTCTCCACTTCTTTGTAGAACCACGGGGTATCCCAGTTGTACGAGACGGCACTCACCCACTCTGCCCATCCGAGGCACCTCCACGTTGGCAACAGGAAGAAGCATGCCATCAGAAAGCCGACATGGCTCTCGTCTTCGGTCCTCAGGGTGTTCCTCACGCAGTGGCATACGAAGATTCCCCTTAGGATGGTGGCACTGTCTGGCACTCCCTTGCCTCCCTTGTCGTGGGTCTTGAACATCACCGCCCTCTTCATTCTGTCCATCTTCGAGCTCCAGATGAAGTAGAAGATCATTCTCGTGATGGCCTTGGCCGTTCGGGTCTGCACAGGCCACACTTGAGCAACGTACTGGAGCACTGGCAGGGGCTCGTTCTGCATAACCAAAAACTTCTCTTTGATCGCCAGCTTCCGGAGGCTCCAGAGTCCCAGCTTCTGCCCCATCTTCGCCAGTCTCTCTTCCCATGTCTTCTCCGCTGCACCTTCTCCGCCGAACCAGACTCCAAGTATCTTCAGGAAGTCCTGCTTGATGGGGAATGGCAGAGGGTCTCGGGTGGGGGTCCAGTTTACCATATCTTCAAAGTTTATGATGCTCACTAGGGACCTCTAGGAGCAGCTTACGGTACTGCACCTACCACATCTCACATTTATATTAAAACTTCTATAAATGTCCCTTCATCAGCTCAACATAGAGTACAACCTAATCCGGAATTAATATAATAATTCTTTTGTCACATTTCAAAGCTACTAATTGTATATATGGACATAGCTATTTGAATGTACTCGGGGTACTGTCTTGCATGCAATGCATTGTGGGTAGGGTGATTTTACCATATCTCCAAAGTTTATGATGCTCACTAGGGACCTCTAGGAGCAGCTTGCGGTACTGCACCTAGACAACTGTGCTGGTGCCTTGCTCACTAAGGACCTCTAGGAGCAGCTTGCGGTACTGCACCTAGCCATGCAGTGCTGGTGCCTTGCTCACTAGGGAGCTCTAGGAGCAGCTTGCGGTACTGCACTGAGACATACAAGGCTGGTTCCTGGCTCACTATGCAACCATTTGCAATGCACTATGTCTCGCATTACTGAAAGTATGAGCTTTTGGCGTTGCATTATTATTTGCAATGCCAATACCTCAGACTATCAGTAATGCAAGACGTATTGCATTGCAAATGCTTGTTTAGATTGTCTGTCAGACAGTCTGTCCCTGTTAGCCATGACCATTATTATTTCTCTTTTAAACCAATTCAGACTATTAGCATATTTAACTATTCTGCTGCTAGCTGGAAGGTGTTTTAAAGGTAGGGCTGCACTTTGGATAAGACTAGGGCAATTTTGCATCATCCATCAATGTGCTGCTCTAGCGCATTACGATTTTCAAGCTTGCCAACACATGTGAATGAGACCCAAAATGTTAAGTGTGAGTCTACTAAGTGAACCCAATTGCCAGCAAGTTTAGAAAAGCCTATATTCTTGAAATTGGCCAGTGTTTGAATTCAAGACTTGCTAGTCCCTGTAGCAAGCAAGCTGAAAAACTATGAATCAGAAAAGCTTTTTCAGTGTTAATGCAAAAACAGACCACATAGACCAGACAAAGTATCGACAGGGATAATTTCTCTATCTCATCCTACCTGCCTCACAAAGGCTCTGCTTCTTCAGTGTTGCAGATGCTGCAAATCATAAATTGTCAAATGTGCCTAGCCTATGACAAACACCGCACCCCAACAATATTTCTGCACCTAAAACCAGGACATGCAAGTGTTTCCGCTTTCCGACCTGGCAATAGATTTTATGCCAGAAGCTGGCATTGTCCATGATAAATCGTGACAGAAGGTGACCTCTAAATAGAGGCGGTCTCTGGATTACTTACAGCTGTGTAGCAAACCTGTAGACGCACATTCAGAGAGGGCTCTGTGGTGGTCCAGCTTTTGCCTTCATAGTAGCACAGGCTGCAGAATCCAGATGATGCGGAGACTTAGAAAATGAATTGGACCTTGCTGAGCAGCTTCAGGCATCAGAGACTGAACTACAGCTTTTGCTCGTGTTTTTGCTGATGTTGTATTGTAATTGCATTTATATAGCGCTTACTACCCCTGACGAGGCGTCAAATCGCTTTTTCGGCGAGCAGCACGCTACTCCGGAACCCGTAAAGGATTAGTGGTGAATTAGTATAGTGAAATATGAAATTAGTTCGAGCGGTGGATATGTTAGTCTGTTATTTGGATTGAAAAGGATAGTGGAGGAGGGAAGGGTTTGCATTTATATAGTGTTTGCTACCCCTGATGTGGTGTTGAAGTGCTTTTTGGCAGGTAGCACGCTACTCTGGAACCCAAACAGGATTAGTTAGGAATTAGTATAGGGAAATATGAAATTAATTTGAGTTTTGGACATGTTAGCCTGTTATTTGGTCCTCACATGTTATATGATGCACCCTGCCTTAGGGGTATAAGGCCTGCTGTAGGGGTGACTTACATATACTTCACACAGTGTCTGTGAGCATCGTGTTCTCACATTTGTTTGAACCATTTCACACAGCCTGCACTGACAGTCTGCATGAGTTTGTTGGTGGGTCCCTTAGGGTGGCACAATACATGCTGCAACCCTTAGGGACCCTCTTTAGTACCCATGCACTAGGTACCAGAGGTACCATTTACTAGGGACTTGGAGGTGCTAAAGGTTTTGCTAACTGGAGGACAATTGTACAGTTACCTTGTTTTAGTGAAAGAGCAATGACACTGGGGACCCGATTAGCAGGAACCCAGTGCACCTCAGTCAAATTGCATCTATAATAGGGAAAAGGTGGGGAAGACTCTGTCAAAAAGGAGCACATTCCTACACAGACAACAGTTGGAGCGAAGCTCAGAATATGCATCGGAAGGCATAGAAAGAAAGGAATGGCCATCAGGATGCAGTGGAGGTACCTATATGTGGCTCCACTCTGTCTTTCAGGGCCCGGCATGGACCTGCACGGCGCCACTTGGGGCGAGCAGGAGCATCGTTCAAAGCTTTCCAGATCCAGTCTTCCAGAGGAATCTACAGTTAGAAGCATCCATCAGAAATCACAATTCTCTCTGATGGCTAAGGATTATAATCACCTTCTTCCAGGCTATAAAAGACAACTGTGATGAACAGGAATGGGCTGTTCAATCTCTGTGTAGGAGTAAAGAGGCATGGATTGAAGAGAAGCTAACCATGGACCTTTTTAACCCCCATTCTTTAGGAATATGGAGAATGCACTAGCTCGAGGCATATTGTCAGCAAAACACAAGTGGATATCTGTAGAAGCATTCAGCTGAACTCCAATTGTTTTGATGTGAATCGTTGGCAAAATGTTACAATGAGATTTGAAGGAGGGATACAAACTGTTCTAGTATGACAACTTTGACTCACAAGTACAAAGAAAAGGTGAAATTTTAATGTCATTCATCTTCAGTCAGTTCGACTTCATCAAGGTTTGATTCGTCCCATAGATTAGCTGTTGTTGTTCTATGACAATATGCAACATTAAACAACACCTGTGTCTCGTCGGCATATATATGAAACTGTAGTGTGTGAGCAAAAGCAGTTTGGCACGTGCACATAGACTAATGAGGAGGAAAGACGTCCCTTGGGAATCTTTTGAGGCAGCACTCAACCACTTTGAATGAGGTTAACCATTGCAACGCAGCACATTGTAGGCGACAAAAAAGCCATACACCATTCTTTCTCTTGCCCAAACACCCCAGCCACTGACTCTTCATGGTCCATTAGAACGACATGGCTAAAAGTGCCAAGGACTTAAGACAAATCTAAGAAAATAAAGGCGGCCCCATCTTCCCAGTCATGATTTCAAGTAAATTCTCCCGCTTGTTCTTCAGGACTCTCTTTGGACCTCTCCTTGGCCTGAATCTTAATTGACAATCTCTTGAGATATGTCGTTCCATTCGATATTAACCTGCAATTGGAATGCTCCCACTGTCTCCTGAATCTTAAGCAAGAGAGGAATGTCGATCATTGGGTAGCTAAAAACAAAAAGCACAGGATCCAGGGAAAATATATCAGCAAAAGTATTTCCAGCTATTTTATGAGCGAGGTATAAATGTGAGAATCTATTTTTTTTAAATTAATCAACTATGTAGCTCTCAACAGTGGGGTTAATTCTTTCAAAACTGCACTTGGGCATCAGTCATCTGGAAAAGAACTCTAAACTATTTCGAAATTTATGGTAATGCACATACTGTTATATACTGCCTAGTGAGGCTTGCTTCCATAAAGAATTTGTACTGAGCCGTACTACTGGTTCCTAGGGCATCTGCTTCCATATTATTTGCATTGACCTGCGCGAGTGAGAGGAGGGACATCAACTTGGTATTAATTTTTAAAGTAGAAATTAAATGTGGGTAGGAACCTATTGCATCAGGAGATAGCATGGGTCGTATTTATAAACAAAAAAGCCCAAGTTTCGAACATCTTTTTTTAGATGTTTGTTGGTTGCTCAACAGCGTGATACAAGTCATAAGCCTCTCAAAATCGTCATTCACAGGTGCGTTTTCAATATGTGATAAAAGCTCAAATTTGCTTCTTCTAAATTTTCACTTTATATCTTCTTGGATATCAAGTGTAAAACCCAGGTTCCGTTATACATATTCATGTGTTTTTGTTTTTTGGTAATAAGTACTAATAAATGGTTCACACAGCAGAGAATTGTGAACGAATAAGTCTGGTTTATTTTAGGAATCTCTGCAAGCTGCATCTCCTCTAAGTACCAATTTGTTGAAAAAATGTTGCAGTTTTGGCTTTTTCTGTAAACTATCAAACTGAGGTTGAGTCGAATTTGAGATAGTAGTGTGTTCTATTATCTTGAGCTTAAGAAACAGTATTTGTCTCCTCCTGCTGTACAGTGTGTTTTGGGTTTAATGACTGGGGTCAGGTAACCAACGAGAGGAGATGCTTTATGACAAGATGGAAAGTTTGTAACTCGGACAGCAATAATTAAACAAGCATTGGCAAAGCCAATAGGTTTCAGCAATGCGAGAGCTACTGGTGTTGTCAGTTTGAATGTCTTTTAGCCATGTTGTATAGCAGCACATCTGCTGTTTAACCAACATGGCTGAAAGTCACAGGAAAAAACTCTATGACCTAGCCAGCGCTGTCCATGTTATGGCGCTTTTTTGTGGCAGGAGGGGCGGGACAAGGAACACAACACCGGGGGGGGGGGAGCGAAGAGAAAGCGCATGCGCTGTGAAGCTGAAACCTAATAAGAATGCGTCCTTGTATAATCTAACTGTTGCTGATGTAAAGCGCTCCAATACCTTCAGGTTGAGTCTGTGCTACAGCAAACTGCAAAAAAAATCATTTGGAGCTCCTCACTTTGCTTGCTGGGCATGTCCGCAGACAACGAAGAAGGGGCCGAAAGTAGAAAGGAGACAGACACGGGAGAAGCCGAAGACGAGCAAGGGCAGAGGTGGGTGGGAAATTGGTAAAGAAGAAACAGATGAGGGTATGGGGTGAGAGGGAAAAGTACCAACAGGGTTGGAGGCAGATGGGAGGAGAAAAGAAGCAAACCAAATGGTTGACGGGTGGGAGGGGAAAGAAGCAACTGAAAACACGAGCACTCAAATGAAGTGCTTAAACACAAATAAAAAAGTAGCTTACAAAACAGGAGCACTGAATAGACCCAAGTACTTGGTCCATTCTCTGGGATAGGGCCAAACACAAGAGGAGGTAGGGTGCATGCATGCCATGACAAATGAGAATGAAGGATATGAGAACGACGTTGAAGCTAACAAATGGTAAGCCTATGGGCGGGCTGTAGGTCTAGCCGAAACCTAAAAATTACTCTGAAATTGTGAGCAGAAGGGCAAAGAGAAATGGAGGTGTGGATAGTGGTAGGTGTATGGGGGAGGCATGTGGATTTCAGTTTTAGAATGGTCTGTATGGAGGGAGAGAGTATCCCAAAAGTGACTGGATAGAGAATTAGAAAATACTTAAAGGAAGTCAGGAATGTTGAAGAAAACAAAGATCTGAGAATCTTCAGCATAGGAGTGTGGTGTTATCTTGATGGATTCTTTCATGTACACTGGCACTTCTGCTCCCTATAGCACTTATATAACACAGTTGTGTTGTGCCAGTTAACTTTGAGCAATGGTAAGGTCAAAGTAATTTTGAGAGTTTTTAAGACGGTTGTGGTGGTCTTCTTTTTCAGCCTGCCAAACAATTCAGGGCAAGAGGCACAAATGATGGACGGAATGCGAACAAATCATACATTTACTCCCAGTCAAGAGTTCTGGGTTAAATCCATCGTTCTTTTGCTCACCATGCCATCCGTTTTGATCCAGCCATATGCAAATCAGTCTTGACCCTGTTCCTCATGGGAAGAGTCCAGCCCGAACTGCCAAGCGAGGTCCTCCCTGGACCAGAAACAAGCATCCTTGGACCGGTTTCAGGGTATCACCCCTCATCAGCCAGGCTAGCTTGACTCCAGGTGCACAGTGAGCCCTTGACCCACGTCTGGGAAATCAATTCAGGGCAGCAAAATTTCTGATTACGTTAAACGGAAGTGGAACTGAGGAGAGGGGAGGCAGGAATGAATCAATAGTATAAAAATGTTTTAGTATGCATATCAAATTAAACATGCCTTGTAACTTTCAAAAGAGTTGTATGTCAGAATATCAATGATGTTAATGTCATCCTACAAGAATATCGTAAATACCACATACATACACAAAGAGCAGTAAAAAAGTAAAAAGTAAGGCAACATACCTTTACCATCTATGCAGCCATGGTGAGTAACAACATCCTTGTATCCCTCAGAACCGTCTCAATGCTGGACCAATTCGGGAAAAACTTAAGGGCACCTCTTTAAAGTACACTGCATCACAGTGCAAGCACAGTCCATATAACAGCTGCCTTTGTGACCACTTGTTGGCTGTATCCTTGCCTTTGTCTCTGTGCAGTGCTTCGCTGCCTTTGGCTGGGTCTGTGCTATGCATATACCTCATACAGATCTGCATAGGTAGATTGTACCCAAAATAGCGACACCAAAAATATTGTTAAAGTAAGTATAAATAGTGAAGGTTAGATTAACTATTCTTAAACTCCACATCCGTGCATGTTGAAGAAATGTATATATTTCTCAAAACAAGAGGAACCGGGAGCTTGTTTAAGCCGGTCCAGCACACGTACTCCCTAACTAGAATTAAATATGCAAAATTGGTGTGCAGTTCCTTAGAGAGAGTGTGAGTGTTCAGGTCTGTGGAATAGCCTCCTTTTGGAGGAAGTGCCCTCACACACCCCGAAGGATGTTATGCTTCATCGTATGGGCCTGATCCTCTTCAGGCCGGCGCTGAAATGCCTGACGGGCACTCGCGGAGGGGCTCTTTGGCAGAGATCTATTTGATGAAGCCATTCGGTGCGTGTGGGTGTGTGGAATGAAGTGAGTAGTGTAGTGAAGTGCAGAATAGTGCGCTAAAATAGGTTTAGGAAGGCCCTACTGCATGCATTTTTATTCATGGGAATAAAAGCTGGTAACTATAGCATTCCTACACCCTAAGCACCAGCCTTGCAGTAGTGTAAGACTACGGATATTTTCCGAATCACCTGGTCCTGATGAATTGCCGAGAGACCCGTTAGGGGCTAACAATGGCAAGAAACATGTTGACCTTTGTTCACAACACACATGCCCTATAGGACCATTGTATCCAGTTAGGGCCTCATTGCTTTTAAGTTAGGTTATTGAGTCCCATGAATGCAAAATTTATGCAGGAGGGCTTTCCTAAACCTATTTTAGCGCACTATTCTGCTCTTCACTACACTACTCACTTCATTCCACACACCCACACGCACTAAACGGCTTCATCAAATAGATCTCCGCCAAAGAGCCCCTTTGCGGGTGCCACTTGGGCATTGCAGCGCCGGCCCGACGAGGAGCAGGCCCATATGATGAAGCATGACATCCTTCGGGGTGTGTGAGGGCACTTCCTCCAAAAGGAGGATATTCCACAGACCTGAACACTCAAACTCTCTCTAAGGAACTGCACACCAATTTTGCATATTTGATATATATATATTGCCATGGTATATGTAAGTGGAATTTAGTATATATAGGAAGCCTATACTTACCTAGATAGACTTAGCTTGACGATAGTGTGGCTAAGATATTTTTGAAGTTACAGTATGATATTAAATGCCCACTATTCTGAAACCATAGGCTTCAAAAGCTGTTTATTTCCATGGCTTGTGCATCTAAATTACAACAGGACATAATGCTGCTCCTCTACATCAGACTTCTATCACGTTAGAGCTAGAATTTCGCGTCTTTTTATGAGCAAAATGAAAGTGCAAAACATGTACATGGATAATTTTAAATAACGTAAGACCTAGTTACTCCATTGACGTACCACAAAAGCCCTCCTCGCGCACTCTGTCAGATGACAAATGGTTAATTAATTGCAGCAGTTGTATTTAATTCGGCCGCTTCTGCTGGACTTCGCCTTAATTACATTTCTTGATTGTACACTAATGGCCTAAATGTGGGCCGGACCACCCTAGGACAGGGTGGGACGAGGCCCCAGTTCGAATGGCTCTGTCAGTGCTCAACCCTCTTAGCATAGCATTATGCCGGTTCTTTATGCTGGCAGCATTTATCAAATACTGGTTCCCGGTGTTCACGCTGGGTGTGCGCTTAATCACACTGGACGTTGTAGAGGTTCAGCTCATTGTTTGGAAGTTTTTTTTTGGATGGGGTGCTCTTTCGACTGCTCTAAATCTTCAGACTTCAAAGGTGATTTTGTTTTGGAAGTGTTTTACAAATCTTCATACGAGGTAATGATCACATACGCCTCGAGGCGCTCTGCAACATGCCTGGTATTAAGAGGACTTGGCTGATACAGCAGATCCATCAAAGCCATCGGTAAAGGGTGACTTTTTTGTGGTTTCCTGAAACAGATACACTTAGAAATCCCTTTCTATGAATTCCAGATTAATGAGCGTCTTCGAATCTTCTGCCTCCTGTGGAAGATAGTCAGATGCCAGGGGCTCAGTGGGGCGCCTGAGGGATGATCAGATATTTGTTGGATTGCACAGTGCCCTTGAGAATGGCGACGAGGTCAGAGATATTTAGGGGTTAAACAATAACGCAGTTAATGATCTGGCGACCCTAACCCAGGTAAGCTCTATCGTGCTCTCAAATAATAGTTGTTAGCCTGCTTTCTGCTGAACATACGGCCATTTCATGTACCACCTTGCTACGTTGGGCCTGTTGTATTCGGGCGAGTCGGGCACTCGTACTTATTGCCCCTTTAAAATATTTTTTTCATCGGTCTTTCGTCAGCCTTTTTACGGGTAGACCATTGTAGAGAGAACGGTATATGATCTGCATACTGTGGGTTTCAGTCCTAGAAGTGGCTACTTCGCCTTTCATCGATATGATGTTGGCAAAATTCCCAGCACTGGTTTAAAAAATAACAGCGATTTGCGATGGTGTGTTAAATTGATAGTGTGCTATACAATTTCCAATCACAATTTCGAAATGCTCGTAGATATTAATATCTGCAGTGAATCAAAGGCTATGTTTGTTATTCTGGTACAAGTACAGTCTCCATATTCGTATTTTCATTCAAAACTTTCTTGTTGACCAATTTGGTATCATGCAATTTAGTGACTTCAGAAGTTTACATGACTGAGTTGACTTGTGAAGATAGGATTCTCTGACTCTCAGCTTACACAGCTTGTAGCAGATGATACATTGGCCCACTGAGCTACCGTACTGTATCCACTTGGTCTTTGAAATAGCATGAGCAAGCAGTCTGTCCACCTCTGTGGTGTAGTGCAAAGCTGGTCACAAACAGTGACATCTACCACTGCACACTCTTGTGTGGCCAATGGCTTGGTGCTAGCAAGTAGTGCTCTTTGTGTGCTTGGAGCGACATCAGTATTTTTGATATGTGTGTATCTCCGTTTTAATTTAATAAAAATGAACACATAGCAGCCTCAGGGAGTTTGGTGGATATTAATATGACCAGTGATCCCCTATTTTGAAAAAGCAACATGCTGTGTTTTCCTTGTTTAGACAAAATGCCTATACACTCAAGGCTCCATGTGCATTTCCACTGCTGTTGTCTATGCCTGGCATATAAACGACACCTTTGTAAATGGCTTTCCCACTCTTATGGTTGGCGTACCTGTTGGCTGTTGGAACGGTTCATAGAGCTTCAGCTCTGCAGGCAAAATATCATTTTGTCTGCTGGAGCGCTGTTGATACGCCGCTTAAAAAAGGTAATTTAGCAGGACTTTTTGGTGTTTGGTTTCCGAAGTCAGATGATGCATTAAGGCTGCTTCCTGATGGAAGGGCAGGCCTTGATGGGCAGCAGATTGTACTGGCACAATCTTAAACCTGTTTTATTGTGGCGGTACTTATTGTCCACAGTCCCACCATTACCGGCCATAATAATGTTTCTTCTTTTCTACCTTCGGAATATGCACCCAAGTACTTCTCGAATAATATTGAGTCTTGAGTTTTGACCAAACCATGTCATGTATGTTTTTTCGCTGGACCAGACTACCACATTTAAAAAAAAAAAATCAAATCCTGATGTGTTACTGGGACGTTTTTTAAAAAGAAATCTCTGATGCAAAGAATAATTCAAAAACGTGGCTAAGTGTAAGAGTTCAAACTCTGAGCTGGGGCGAAAATTCGCCCCGACCAAATGCACAGCTAAAGTCGCCGAATAAGCTGTCTTCTCTTTCGAACAAATTTATCCATATATTCCAACGTAATCCATATTTTTAACACCGTAGTTCAACTAATTTTCCACATTTTTACTCTCTCCACACGCGGAATGTTGCTTGCCAATTTTCAAGATTTCTAATGTTTAAGCTGGGCCATCCGAACCTCTAGCAAAAAACACGAATGATGCAAATTCGTCTTGAGGCAGTGTTGTTTATTTAAAAACCCAATGCATTTCGGGCAACTGGGTGCCCTTCGTCAGGGGTCACACATCTTTTCTCAGGATGTATGTCTCACCAACCCACAGTTCTCATGTTTTATCAGATGCATGTGTAGCTCATCCACACCAGGTTCTCTCTCTAATTCTAAGTGTAAGAGTTGCCTTTATTCAGCCAAAATTCATTTAGAAGAATATTGTTTGTTTAAAAATATTGCATAACCACCAGTTGGGACAAAAGTGGGACTAACTCCTACTTTTCAACATGATATTGCAGTTTAGGGCAGTCAAGGTGCCTGCTTCACGTGGCACGAACTAGGTCATTGCTGTAGTGCTTACTTTTTCCTCATTCAGTGTGCATGTTGTGCTTTTGTATGTATTGAAAGTATCTTAATAACCAATATGAGTCAACTGATTGGTGCTGCTGTCAGTAGCTGAATTACAAATTCACTTGCATGATAATTTATGCCTCTTCTAGTAGTAACTCAATCTATTACCCAAGTTTCATTATCAGCTCAGCTTATTTGAACCTTTTGCAGTTGTTGGCTTTCATAAAAAGTATCTCTAACTTTTCTGCTGTCCTCCACTAGGTCCATAGTTTACATTAGGTGAGTGCCTGGTATTTCACAGCCTTCCCTTCGAAAGGCATTTTCTCATTTTGACCCGCTTAGTCTGGTTGGATGAGGCCTCTTTCTCAGAGTCTTATCAGTGTTATTTCCTTGTCAATAACTACAACACATGGGGTGGCCATCCCAGACATGGGACAGTGTTGTACTTCATGTTACTTGTAGGGAGCTACAGTTCCATCAGATTGGGGTTACACAGACAGCAGTAGCGGCTGGTAGGAAACGGTGGCGGTGTAGAAAAAAAAAAAAAGACTTACCTGCTTGTCGCCGGTCACCAGCCGCAGCCTCTTCTTCGTCCTTGCTGTTTTCCTGGCTCCTGGCAGCACCCAGGCTCCCCTAAGCCAATCACTATGCTGCTGTCACCATGACAGCAGCGTTGTGATTTTTCTAAGTGCCGTGGTTCGGGGCTCAGACGGGGACTGACAGCCTGTGCATGTTCTCCACCCAGGCTGTGCAATACAGCCCAGTGGAGAATATGCTAAGTGCGCATGACAGTTTGGCCGACCCAAGATGGCCCACCAAACCGTCATGCGCCCTTAAGGTGCACCAACCACTCTTCCTCCCTCTGACGCGGCAAATCCAGCCCTGCCCGCCCTAACCTGACACTAAGCTCCACTAAAAGTAAAATGATAATAACTTCTGTTATTATCATTTTATTCTGTTATTATCATTTTATTTTTCCTTTTACACTGCTCCGAGAACAGTGGGGCAACACTCCTCCGCCTTAGCGGAGGAGCCGTTACTGACAGACAGGCATGTACTAATACAAACAGTCAAAAGCCTCAGATCATGATTCCTCAACCATGTCTGGTCACTAGTAGGGGTGCTTTCCAAAGAGGGACTTTCTTGTCATTTTGCAGTCCATTTTGAAAGCTAGCAGTGGTTGATCGGATGCTAAAAGGGCTCACAAGTCTTTTGACCTTGAAAGTCTCCATTTGGGACCTATGAATTATGACAACCCTGTTGGCCCTGCCTGATGTGCCCCAATCTTCTCCTTTCACTGTCCCAAGATAGTGACATGACTTAAATTCTATCACGAGTTAATTCCCGAAGCAGGGTAGATTGTACACCCTTCTTTGAACTTCACAAGTTTGTTCCTGAAGAGTCAGATTGCTAGGACTGGAGTCTGCTGGATTCTGTGATGGAGAAGAGACTAGAAATCTTCCTACATAGAGACTGTAAAAGCTTGAATGGAAAAAGGACTCATGCTGGCGCCTAAGCAGTTCTTTACGTTTATAAGTAGTTGATCTTAAAAAACAAAAATAACCTTAAGAACGACCTCTTATGTATAGCAACTTTGTAAAAATACCAGAATGAGGGCTTTCTGATGTTGAGTTAATCATTAAGATGTACTTTATCCAGGTGACCAGAACTGATGAAGCTAAATTGTGACAGGGAATGTGAAGAGTGTGACCCAAACAGTCCATTATAGCACAGGCCTAAAGGTGCTAGGGGAAAGTGAAGTATTACAGGAGTTTGATTATACAAAGTACAGTGCAGTCATGCAGAGTGTGCTGGGATTTAACCTGAATTAAAAGTTACCACGTCCCTAGTAAGCTGATGTCGAAGGCAACCAGCGGCAGCCATTTTAGGACTGCAATTCCTAGCCACCTTTCCTTCACAAATGTCACAATAAAAGCGCCCTCCTTGAGAATGTTCATATGTTTATTGTACAGTGATCATAAACAGATTGTGATACTAGTCATGCCACTCAGCATTTGGCCACTTTTGAAGAATTACTGTTTTACAGCATTTGCTAATACAGTTTTGCCATTTTAAAGCTGACGCAAGATCCCCACCGAAGAGGGATTCGTGATCGTACCATCCCATGGCTCCTGCTGGCAGCTCTAAAGTACACCAAATAGCAACTAGTGTGTAACATTTACAGTTGGTTTGGCACAGTGGGTTGAACCATGGCTCGTCTGTTTGCAAAATCCAACTTTTATTTTTCACAAACACCACAAGAATCTGGTCAGATGATGTAGGAATTGACTTGCTGTGTAAGGTCATATCTGTAAGATCTGCGAGTGGTGCCTATAGGTTGCTGCACAAATCAGCCCTTTTAAGCTTCTCCATGCAACTGTTTATTTCATATTCACCCCTTGTTCCAGATAATGTTTGAAGTTCATGGCATGGATACATTTTTGAGAATTATATATTTATAATGGTAAGAAAAATTCTGTCGCTAGGTAATGGGATTCTGAATTAAGTGCACAACTTTTGATTGAGTTTTATTGTACTTGCACCTAGTTTATTTGGCAAATAGAAGCATATCTTGATACTCTACAAAACAAATCTTCTGAGAATGCACCAGGGAAGGTGGTTTCAAAAAGGGCCCAAATGATGGCCCAATTTGGATATGAGAGAGTGGATTGATTATCCACCAAATAGAGTGGATTGATTATCTACCAAAGAACTAGCAATTCTGGAAGACACCCAAACATTCATTGATAAGGAATGCCTCCTCTGAGACAGTATGTGTGTGTGTGTGTGTGTGTGTGTGTGTGTGTGTGTGTGTGTGTGTATATATATATATATATATTCATTCATTCATTCATTCAAGGGATTCCTCCCCTGAATTATTTATTGATTATTCAATCTTGCTGGATCATTCATTCATACATCCCTTACTATGTTGCCTAAATTCACAGTGGCCTTGCCACTCCTCTCCATACCACATGCTGTGATGAATGGTGTTGGACGCTGTTGACAAGACCTCCAGCAAAAGTTACTGGAACCTGGGCACATATTCCTTAGAAGCAGTGGATGTGTCCCCTTTGTTCACAACCTGGTCAGATCCTGACTCGTAGTATGTATTTTTGATAGCTTTTTGGTTAAGGTATTTGCACAACTACTGGTCCCAATTTTAATAAAAACACGAATCCAAACAGTTAATGAAATTTTGAAGTGTACAATATAATTTGACAACTGTATTTTATGTGGGAGTTAGGGTGCATTTTTTCTATTTTATTTGCTATTTCAATTGATGGATTACTGTTAAATTCGTTTTTTATTTGTGAGTCTGTGTCAACATTTAAAAACCTTGTATACAATTTTTGGTATTGTAATTAATGTCTGTGGTTGTATGGCACTTTAGTGGCATGTAACATACTTTAATAAATAAATAAGACTACCTGGAGACGTATTATCTTTGTGCCACGGTCCACCTTTAAACAGGTGCTCGGGCGCCAACAAGGACAGTGCACCCCATTACAATCCGTGTGCTGCCCCCAGGGCATCCACAAACTCATGCCTGCCCTGGGGTAGCGCATTAGTGAAAGGCGAAGTTGCTGCTTGCCCAGTTTCTCCGTCTTTTACTGTGCAGGTGGTACCTCCCTGCACTTCAAAGGGGGTCAGATATTCCTCCTGCAGGTGGGTGCATTGAGAGACTGCACCCGCCTAGGGGGAGGCGTAGAGGCAAAGTGATTCCCTCATTTGCATGGGGCCATTCCCCCAGGCAAATGAGATAATGCCCATTTAAGGTAGCACCAGCACTATCTGTATTACTGAAGGGGGCCACACAAGCATTTGTGGCCCCGTCTGAAATACTACAGAGCCCCAGGAGTGAAGAAAATAAGCGCACATGCCTGTTACACCCTCGGGGCTTTGCACATAATACAGCTGTTTTAAATGGTGTTAACAGTGCTTAATTTCGAGCTGGTAGTTGCAGGTGGGGCACAATAGCACTTAATCTTGTGGACTGGCTCTTATTTTTGTCTCATCAGACATTGACTCAGTGCAAGAAAGTGGAAAAACAAACAAGGGTGAAACAAAGCAGAAGAAAAAGACTGAACATTGTGACAAAAGCAGCAGCCTGCAAGAATGAGATAAAGGGCCAGGGAGTGTTTGGTGATGGATTAAAGAGGCATGAGCTAGAATGTAGACGATGCAGCCTTGGTATTCGGCACTCTGACATTCATTAGTACAGCAAAACCTTGGTCCCCAGAACTTAGATTTTACAAATTAAGCACTGCGCCGCATAAAGCGATTCAAAATTGGTTTAAAGTAAAAATTCAATATTAAGCATTTAAAACAGTTTTACAATCTTAAGAACGGTGTAAAACTAAAACTGTCTGGTTATCTATACCTTTGAAACTGAGTAGCAGCGTAAACGATGGAGAAAACAATGTTAATGTGCAGAATGGCCATTTAATGGGCTGGGTGTACTATTGTACTACTTTTGACTCTTTGTTTAACTGTTAGCCTCAAAAGGTGAAAGTTTCCGTGGTAGGAGAACGATTTTTCATGGTCATTAAGTGCATCGCACCTGCCTGCTTACCAGTGCTTAATTTGAGCCGGTGCTTTCTGGTGCTCAGCACCGGCACTTAATTGGTTTCCGGTGCTCGGCACCCGCACCTAATTGTCAACACCATACTTAGAACAGTCTACCACATGGTGGCGCTGCTCATCTAATTTAGAGATGAGCAGAACAACGGTTGTTTAGGAAAACAATATACATTAAAATTGCTAATACCTGCCTCCCCAGCCATTCCTTTAGCTTTGGGGACCTGGAATAATCTGAACTGTCGCATTTACATGCGAGAGAGATGGTTAGTAGTTGTTTTGGCAGCGATGACAAGGGCGATGGGTGGTGCAAGCTGCAGTGGCCTCCTGGTCAAAGCCCTGGAACTTAATATTTTACAAATTAAGCACTGCTGCTTACTCTCTATTTTCAAGATAGAGGCAGTATTGAGCACTGCCGTACAGGAAGTAGTATCTTCCTCCTACTAATAACAATGCACAGGATTGCACTGGCCATAGTTTCAGTTGCCCACAAATGAAGGGTGCGCAGTTCCAGCCTATGAGCAATGCTAGTAGTTAGTGCCACTACTTCTAAAGCCAGTTAACAGTCGTCCTCCTGGCCAAAAAAAAAGTGGCAAGTTGTCTACTGAAAGCACTGCATAACTTAAAATTGTGAGGGAAAGAAAGCTGAAAAAAGTCTAGTTTTGGTGTGACGTAAGCTCTTGGGCCACAAATTAATAGCTAGGCTTGAATACCACCTCCAGATTTTTTTAGATGAAAAAATAGCTCGCCAGTTCCAGTATTTCCTACTAATGTTAATTTACATGTCTGCATAAAAATAGACAAGCAGCCCTCGTGCTAGTTGTGGTGTTGATGTCGATTACGGAGAGGCACGCAGACGAGCTGGGCTTATGTTCCAATAAAAATGCTCGTGCGGTGGGTGGTTTAATTGGAGAGTAGGATGCGTCCTACCCCCGCATGAGCTCCCGGGGTTCGTCTTTCCTTGAACTCCTGACTGCCCTCCTATCTGCTTGGTCTGATTACTGGGTAAGAAATCATTTAAAATTATTATTACGATGTGCTAATGAGGAGGTGCTCATTTACAAATAACTATCTAATCAACAAGTAATGTCTGGCAGCTCGTTAGAAAACAAAGGCCGTTAAAACGCAGCTCCTCTGGTTGGCTGTATTAAATATTCAATTGCACCACAACATTATGGAGTCACATCACATTTATCACTTTTAATGAATCTTCCGCTCTCGTCCCACTGCAAGACCCTGATGGTGTTCTTGTCGTTGAACCATATGCCTCGAAATAAAAGCATCAGCTACTCCGAGATCCCAGCATGCCATGCGGAATGGGGCAGTCACAGTCTGATTTTTGATCCCATATAAGCTCCTTTTTAGAATAAAAGGAAATCACAGCATTAGCATATCCTCATTAACATTTGTCACCCCTTCTGACCATCCTCTCATGTTTGTGTTGGCAATCCGGAATTCATGTACGCAAAATGAGTTTTACTTATGCCTTTGAAAGGAGGCTGATAAATATGTATTGGTCTTTAACTCTTTGAGGCGGCAATGGCAAATCCGCCCTCTCTGTGTGGTTAAAACTATTTATTGAGGACATTAGCTGGTGGTAGTTTTTAGTGTGTATTTGAATTCCAACAGCTTATTTATTTTTTTGTTTCTTCTCATATTTTAAAAGTGCACTTTCCTAGGCAGTGCCATTAGTTCCATTCCAGAGAGCCCTATAAACCCAAACTACTCTGTCTTTTGTAGAATGGGTGTGTACGATGGCTAGGAAATTGCAAAAGGTGTGTGGGATTTAAATACAATGCTTACCTTTGTTCTGCTTTTCTTGAAGCAACCTGGTGCAGCATCTGATGCTATAAAAGAATCCAGTCGCGGCCAGCATGACTCGTGGGTGGGGGAGACGGCGGGGGGGGGGGGGGGGGGAGGTTTAATTAAAAAAAAAAATTAACTTGCCTTCGCCGGCCCGGTCCCGCGTCGTCTCTGCTTATCTGCTCCTCTCCTGAACAGGAACCAGGCAGCCTCCCTTCCCTCCCCTAAGCCAATCACAGCGCTGCAATGGCAGCGTTGTGATTGATCGGGATGCCGACCAGCCAGGCGTCTATGGGGAGGCCATTTTCTCCATGTAGGCTGCATGCAGCCTACTTGGACAAAAGGCGGAGTGCGCATGACTGGTTTGGTCGGCCCCAGAGGGCCGACCAAACAGTCAGTGCCCTCAGCAATGGGCAAGCCACTCCTCCCCTACTCTAGAGCAGACCCGCCCGCCCACCCCCAGCCAAACCCTTCTGCTTTCTCGCAGTGCGAGAAGCAGAAACATAAAATGGTATTTGTAATACCATTTTATGTTTCTGCTTCTCGCACTGCGAGAAAGCAGTGGGGTGACGCTCCTCCGCCCACATGGAGGAGCCGCCCCTGAAAGAATCCCAAGAATATTACGTAATACTAACATTAAACAATGTTCTTGAACCATAAGCTTCAGAAACATTGTCGAAGAAATTTCTTGCAATGGAAAACATTCATTATATTTTTTTTTGTAAATTAAAAACTACCCGTTATCTGACTGCTGCACATGCTTTTTTTGAGGTGGTAGGAAGAAGGGGGTTACCTGGGAGAAATGCTAGAAAAATTAAAAAGTGATGGGTGGAATACCTGAATTAATCTCAGCCACTGGTAATTTCTCGTGCTACATTCCAGGCCATTTTGTTTGCCCTCTGTGGCACTCCAGCATATGCGAATCACACTTGATCCTCCTTCTGCAAGAACTGCCCAACTGCCAGGCCAAATCCCCTTCATACGGGAACATAAGAAGCCTCATGGGTCTCACCCGTGAAGTGCAGCTTGAGTTATATGTGCACAGTGAGCATGGAACACAAACATGGACTTACTCTTCGAGTGCGTTGAGTGATTTAACGGAGTATTCACTTTGGCATGTCAACAGCTGGTTGGGGCTTCAGAGGAGACATGCTGTTCGTCACAGCAAAAATGATCAGTGTTCTTGTGGTCTACTAACCTCCTTGCTGAATCTGCATATGAAGATCTTGGGAAAGCTGAATGACGATTGGTTGCTAATGCTTTGTTTTAATTAAGATAAGCTGGCCCAGTGTGTGAACATTTGAAAGCTCCAGCTGGTGATCTCCATTGAAAAGCACTCTTTCCTCGTATATAGATTTAGCATCCCTGTTGCTAGCCATGGCACTCTCAAAACGTGTTGATTTATAAAAAATAAAATAGAAAAGCAAAAAAACAGACTTTCCTAAAGCAAAATAAATAAACCTCCTAATATAGAGAAATATAATGATGGACTGGAAACAAACTAAAACATCCCAAAAACATAAGCCAGATAAGAAAGTGATGTTGACTAAGAGGAAAAAAGGACATTGTCTTGAACTATAGTAAATATATTAGTATTGTCTCTTTAAATTTAGCAGGTATGTTCTGAAATGAGAGAGAGTCTACTATATGCAGACGGGTGTAAGGAGTGATCAACTTAATTTCAATAAGGCAACAAAAAAAACAATGGCATCTATCCCTTTTGAGGGTTTGATTTTTTAAACATAACATCTTAAACCAGCTAGTTGCTTCAAGTTCCAACTTCAAAAGCCTTCTCACCTATGTTCACTGGTTTTAAAACTGCTGACCTTTGCATCTATCACATAGTTGCACAACATTTCCTTGTTGAAGTAGGGCTGTAGAGAGATGTAAATAGACATTGATTACCATTAAAATGAGTATGATGATTTCCCAACATAGTTGTTATAGTTAATTCCTTCATGTTCATTGGGAATATTGCTTCTTTTAGCAGAATATGCTAAATACAGTTGCTCAAAAGTGTCTTGGAAATTCCTGGAGGAGCATTACCAGAAGGGATGCATCACTGAGGGGGATTTAAGGAAAATATTTGGCATATTTAGTTACATTTGATTACCGGCATAAAACGTTCGCTAGTCTGGACTTGAAATGAAATGGGTTTGTGAGTAGATTGTATTAGAGATATTACCCTTAATTACAAAGCCAGTCCCAGGCTAGGCACCATTCGCTAATGTGGAAGTGAAGTTAAAATAATTCAGCAAAAGCCTGCTGGTTTCACGAGGCGCTAAAAAAGCAAGAGCACAACACAAAGCATACTCTGTGGGAAAATATTAAGCTAGAAAGGTATGAAAATACTAGAATAAATGAGAATGTACTGTAAACATCTATGAACATAAGTATTAAGAATGACTTTAGAATGGCTGTTTCAGAAATAAGGCACTGGCAGTTTGGATCATGGCAAGTGGACAAGTAATTACAGTGTGAACATGGAGCCAACCTGTTTAGCTACATTGTAAAGGGGGTGAAACAGAAAGGCCAACCCCAAATATGGAATCCTGGGCTTTCCAGAATGTAGACTTCAGTATGGAGAATTGTTTTTCTTCGGTTTATGCCATTGAGTGCCTTTGATTTAAGTAATTATGGGAACTGCTAGTTGGACAAAATGATCAAAGCTTATTATAAGAAGAATTTAGAGGTACGGCTGTTGGGTGGCCGCTTGGACAGCAAGGCAATCCCACTCACTTATGCTACATTGATGAGGATTACGCAGGGGGAGCTAATGCGGTTAACGTAGTGATGACAGGCTGATGTGGGGGAGCTAGAAGATGAGGACTGGGGAAATGCACTACAGCTCCCATGGGGAGTGGCCATCTGGGCCACTTCCGTCTCATCCAACTGAAAATCCTACACAGGACATATTATACCCGGGTTTTGCTACACAAAATAGGCCGGGCTACGGACGATCGTTGTCTCTGGCAGTGTGGACACCAGGGTAACTTCCTTCACATATTGCGGGGTTGCCCGAACCTTCGACCCTTCTGTGACAGAGTTTTGACGTATCTGGAGGAGGCAGCAGAGGTGCCTTTGCCATTGACCGCATCGAGGGTGGTGTTAGGGACCTGGACAGACTCTGAGGTTACTTCTTACACTAAGCTATTGATTTATTTGGGCTACATTGTAGCAGAGAGAGATATTGCTAGGTACTAGGGTAGTTCGCACTGCCAGAGGCTGGTGGAATGGTAGTAAGGGATGAAACTGTGCAGGGTCAAGGAAAGAATGGTATATGAGAATCGGGCTGCATGCGTTAATATGAGAAAATATGGGGGTCCTGGATGGAGAGGGTTCTAGGTATACATCCAGGGGAAGGATAGGTTGGGTGTGACTGGGATACAGGGGAGTCCGGGACTGGGGTTGGGGGGGGAGGTTGTATGGTCATGCCAATTATCTGAGTGTGAGAAAGGGGAGAGTGGAAGGAGGAGCCCGAGCTCTGGTTGCTGTATAATGACTGCTGACTTTATTTTGTTTTTCGTGTCATTTTTATGTCACATATATTGTCTTGACCTTTAAAATCAATAAAAATTGTTTTGTTTTATTAAATTAAAAAAAAAGAATTTAGAAATGGACTCTTAGCTGCAGTTCAGTCCCTGTTGTTGCACTCTTCAACCAAGCAGCTCATACCCAGAAAGGAGAAGTTTCATATTGGATAATGTTATTAAACGTCGATGGAATAAACAGAGGGCGCTGGGAGCACAATGCATTTTTATTTTCCATATCTTGTACTTTTGGTATATGTTCAAGCTTTTGTTTTAGTTAGTAAGATGTTATTTCGGTTGCATCTTGAAGCAGCTACTTTCATCACTTCAAGGAACGTGAGAGGGATATAAAACAATTCTATTTGATGGTGATACATGTGATTTACATTCAATTTACAGAAAGTTCACACATCAGGTTGGGGGGAAGGGATTACCATGTAGTTGTCGTAAACTCATTAACGCCCGCTTCATGTATAAAGCTAAAAGTTCATGTCTTGAAGCAGTAGTTTTTTCTCATATTAAACTTAAAGGGACCCAATTAATTAATGTCACAATTATTGAAGATTGAGCCTACCCTCTGGGATTCAAAACAGGGGCCTTGGACTTGCATACATACTTCTGCAGAAGGCAATTTAACCCACTGTGGTTTTGTAACTGATTGATAGGAGTGACTCAAATTTGATGGGATTTCATAGTTCATTAAGTAGATTAAAATACAATAACGTTCTTATCATAACTTAATTAATACCTTATCACTAATTCTTGGAGCAGTGGAAAGAAAACCTGACAAAAGTCTGGATTATTGTTTTGAAAAACGGATTATTGCTTTGAAAAACCTTCGTGTACTAAGCATAAGTGTGTGTTTATTGAGGTTTCTGGCACTTGATTGTAAACTAAGGAAAGGGCAGACATTAAATGGGTTCGGTGACTGAATTAGCATCTCACTCTGGGCACAGATTGTGCACACTGATGGACAATGTGAGAAGCTGCCATTCCGTCCTAGCATGGCTGATATAGTTTCAATTGATCATTTATTCTCAAATAAGTCAATAAACCTGCATTCATATTTGAGTGTCCAGACTTACTGAGCCTCTGGTTTGGGATGTAAATTATTCATTTGGCTTGGTTCATAGCAGAAGGGACTGCAAGGATGTAGCCATCGTGCTATTTCTGTGCCTCTGTCCTTATCATTGTATGATACACCAAAGGAGTGGCATCTTTCAAACCAAGATCTTCTTACATTTAAACCACATGTGACACATTTCCACTCCATTACATTATTCTGTAATAAGCTGCAGAGCTAAGGACACTGGTAGAAAAAACATTGAAGTGCTGCACAAACATGGCAGGCTAGTGCCCATTGTAGATGTCTCTAAATGACATACCATAAAATGCTGTCCTTGGCGCTATTGTATACCAAAGGAAGGGGCAATGAACCTGAGAAGGCAGTGCTTTGTACATTAGTTTGTGAGAGATCTATTTGCTGTCTCCAGGTCCTCAAGATATCTTGCTTTTCTTTGTCTTCCAATTGAACTCATTAAGGATTCTGGTCTTATACCTCCAGACTACAATTTAGGCAAATAAGTTTAAATACAAGTGGTTCTGTGCTGCTTCCCAGCAACACTGAAACTTAACAACTACTTGCTGGTGTGTTTAGGGCCACACATTGCAAATGCCTGCCTTTATGAATTAATACAGTCACAAGTTGATATATGGCAATAATAAAGCCTCTACTTCTATTTTGATTTAACAGCTATCTGGTTTGTACCCACACCACAAACGTGATTATAGTTTGGATTGAATGGGCTACTCTGAAGTGCCAATGCCCAAAAATTACTAGCTTTTATATTGACACTGATTAAAGATTTAACATTCTTTCTCTTGAAGTTCGTTGCTACTTGGAGAAGAGTATATGGTGCCATGCTCTTTACATGTGATGTGACAAACCTGTATGGAAGTATTCTGCATGATAAAGGAACAAGAATAGTGTAAATAGGATGTCATCAACATGCTTTAGAGGTTTTCAATCTTATATTTCTTATAAGTCTATTACACCTTGTGCTTTACCACAACTGTTATAGATTTTATAGCAGATACTACTTGCAAAGGGAAGTTCCGGCCATGGGTATTTTAATTGCTTATTTGAGAATGTATAAATATTGTAGAATGAAAATTGAAAGAATCAAAATAGGGTGGCATTTTATCAAAGATGTGTCTGAACTTGGGAGTAGATTTAAAGAATCTTAGCAAGAATTTCAGTAGTACCTGTAAACAGCACACTATACAATAAGTTGTACTTTCCAAATGAGTATTGCTCAGTTTCTGGATATTAAATTGTCGTAGTCTAACAAGAGCTTTGAAACAGATTGGTTTGTAAACCCAACATACCGCAATAATCACTACTGGAATATTTACCATTTGAGTCGGTTATAAAGAGTATTGTATTGCACCATTTAGTCCATTATAAAGAGTAAAAAGGGCTGTATTGTACCAGATATTTATTGGATATCTGGAAAAATGACGACATACAGTAAACAAAGATATTTCAATCAATTAATACATAAAACGAAAAAAAAGTCTCGACATTACAAAGAAGACAACAACTGTTAATGAAACAAATTCGACCAAACAAGATGCAATTAGATTCATATTCCAATACTGTAGACCATCAAACTATATTGTGAAGATCATTTAAAACACCGTCAAGCTTTTAAAATGATCAAACGTTATTAGAAATCGTCATACAAAAATATTACTGTTATGTACCAGAAAAAGGAATGCTGTGCTCAAAGTAGAATGACCTCTAAGACAAAAGGGAACCAACTGGGCGTGCTGCAGTCAGAGAAAAAAATACATTTACAGGAAGAGGCAGAGATCCCATGTGTCACTCATTGAGCCTGAGACCCGCGCAAGGCGAGCTTGGTTTGAGTGCTCACTCGCAAAATAAATGTCACACTGGGTGAGAAAGGCTAGAGCCTGAACGGTAAATAAATACAGATCCTTTTAGACTTCTGCTATATGCAGAGCTCTCCACAGATGCCGCTGAGGGAGCCCCACCTTCCACCACAGACCCCTTCAATTGATTTGATCAGCTGCTCTGGACACATTAGAATGCTTCACTACTTTTTATAAGCCATATGTCTACTTTACTGATGATTACTATTTTCATTTGCTATATATTCTGGGTTTTTCCCTTTTCCTGAAGTCCTTTCTTGTGTTGTCATTGATGTCAAAAGTGTTGTGACATAATTTCCTCTGTCAAAGAAAACAATCAGTTCCCACGCTTAAAAATGTTTGAGAAGTCTGACAGAGGTGTTGAGGTTTCCAGCAGCAGTGCCTGTAATGTGATTTACAGAATTAGGGGCACTGGAAGGGATCATCCTTGAGAAAAAACTAAAAAAGAAAAATGGCGTAGAGAAATGTCACACTGGGTGAGAAAGGCTAGAGCCTGAACTGTAAATACAGTTCCATTCAGACTTCTACTATATGCAGAGCTCTCCTCAGATGCCACTGAGTGGGCCCCACCTTCCACCACAGACCCCTACAATTGATTTGAGGAGCTGCCTGCTTTGGACACATCAGAATATTTCTCCACTACTTTTGTAAACCATATGTCTACTTAACTGTACACAATTCTTCTGAGGGTCTTGCTTAGGTCTTTTAGTTTCTCGCTTGTATGTTATGATGAGGAAACTCAAATAGTTGTGTCCTATAGTAATAATCTTAAAACAAACCCAGTCTACTTTCTTCAACTGAATGATGGTAAGTTCCACCTGGATAGGTACCAACCCTTAAAATTAAACAGTGATCAGATTTCGGTCTTGATCTTTTGCACAGGCCCGTTGCTGCGAATATTAGCCTGTTTCCCATAAAACCCATCTCTGTTGCCCTTAATCTGGGGATGATCACTAACTGCGCTCTCTCCTTCAATGACCAGGTTAATAAGTTTACCTCTAACATGCTTTTTTATCCTGCATGTTCTTCATAAAATAGTACTATTGTTACCTCTCCACTGTAGGCAACCAGTAGTCCAGGCGACAATTCTTTCATGCCTGAACTTTTGCAATTCACTTTATATTGGCTGTCCTTTCTGTTTTTTAGATCAAGCCTTTGCAACGCATGCGCTGCTCTGGGAGGCAAGCTGTATTTAGGTAGGGACTTGAAGCTCCGCCCACACTGCCCATATTTTCCATTGGCTTGTCATTGGCCACTGTAAACTGTGGCTGTTCATTGGTCAATTGGCTTAGTAGTCCCTCCTTAGTACTGCCTTGTCTCATTTTGTAACCTCCCATGGCAACACCCCCTGTTACATGTGTTGTTACTCGGTAGGCTTTAATTACAGCCTCCGAACACTATTTTCTCAAATATCTTTGTCCTGCCTGCTGTTCCAGGCAGGGCATGCTCTCTCCTAACGCTTTTTTTATGGCACAAACGCATTTGCAATGCAATAGGTCTCACATTTGCGAGAGTTTAAGCTATTGGCATTGTAAATGACAATGCCTTTTATCTATCTGTTTTAAAAACAACACATAAAAAGCATTGTGTTGTGCCCTGTACACATGTGGACACAGGAAGCCATGTAGAATTTGAAGAGTTCTTGATTGGTTCCAAATAATATGAACATCAGTCCATTTGAGCTCCATCTCAGCTCTACATCAGCTCTGTTACCAGCCCCTATTCCAGCCCCACCAGGAGCAGCCACCCTGCTGCTCAGCCCATCTCCAACTGTCATTCACTCATCCACACAGGCACCCAGGCATTCCATTCATCACATTCACACCAACATTCCGTTACCATCTCTCACTCTGGCTGAGCAGCAGTAGACAGCTAGGCTGGATAGTATAAATACCACAGTGAGGATATAACATTATCCCCTTCCTTTTAAAACAAAACAGAAAGAGTGAAGAAACCAGAAAATAACTATAGACACGGCAATAAAATATACAATACAGAACGGGTTAAAACTCAGGGAAGCAAAACTAAAAGCAACTTCGCCAGAGTAGAAACACAGCGTACCTGATGGAAGGAAAAATATTGTCAAGCAATGGTAAATAAATAGCAAGCAATATCCCCATCCTTCCCAAAAACAAATAGAAAAATGTAGCGAAGGGTGGACCACACCCAAGACCAACACCCAAGGCCAAAATAGACAACAAGGGTAAAACCTACACCAAATATACACTTGTACCACAATATGGACAACACAGAGGGTACACACAGTGAGGCGCAGGGCGACTTACACAGGACAACACCTGAAGCGCGGGGCGACTTACACACAAGACCTGACGTGCAGCGTAACACGACTTACAAACACAATAAGACCCACAGATCAGACCAAACGTGCAGCGCAAAACGTCAATCACACAAAGTGAAAATGGGGCTAGCACCCATAAACACACACCCTATGTAGGGATGTACCTTTGTACATGTAAATGGGACCCATAACCCAACCTTGTGCAAGGTTAACATCAAAAACCGTGTAAGTGGGAACTCACCCATAAAACCTACCCCCATGTAGAGGTCACAAACTGTAAGATGTGAAAATGGGACTAAAACCCAACCCATCCCTGATGTGAAGGATAAAACTGTGACGGGGCTATAACCCGAACCCATCCCTCATGTAAGGGATAAAACTGTGATGGCCACTGACAAAAACACACGGGCCACCCATATGTAATAAAACTTAAACTGTGGCATCACAACACACAAAAACATTCCATAAGTCATACAAATAATATTCAGTAACAGTAGAACATTTCCAAATGCTATACATTTGTAAACTGTGACTCACACCGGTGAGCGACCACTCACCCGAGTAGTACTTGACCAAAACCTCCCCTGCCTAAGGGTACCTATGCATCCAAGAAAACAAAACCCAGGGTGCATAAATGTGAACTTACAGTAACACCACAAACATAATGCATAGTCTTTGGTTCAAAGCACTCTGTAACCACATTTGACACAGCAAGTCCTCATGTAAGAGACGTCTCACGATTTGCCAACGCACAGTGTAATAACATTCACAAAAAAAAACTTTACTCTACTCCTCATATGTGTCAAGAAGTAATTGCTGCTACAACCAACAAGGGCATACAAAAAAAAAACCACAGCAATACAAATACCTAGAGGGAAAAGAAAGTTCCCCTAGCTGTATGTGACACCAGCACCATCGGTCTCACTGATTAATTTCCGTTATCCTTGGCCCCACGACTGTGTGCATGAATTGTCGAGAGTATGCACAGACAGAGTACAGAGAACAAAGTACCTGTGGTTTCCTGGTGCTGTAACATAAGAAAAACGAATCCCACGACGAGTCAAGTCATCACTATGCTCCCACAACGAATCCCACCACGTGGCAAGACATCTCAATGCTGCTAATGCTCCTAAAACTCGCAGCTGACTCCTGAAGCTCGCGACACACCAACGTTAATCATAAAACGTGTGAACACCACACGTGGTTGGCAACACAAACATGAATCACAAGGGAAGACTTTACCAGCCTATTCCATACGTCGAGCGGTACATCTGACGACAATATCCCATGACGAAACGAATCTCAGCATGCTCCACATGCTCACACAACATGCCTGTTACTCCGAATGCTCGCGTGTGGCAGACAATGTCCCATACCACACGCGGTTGGCCAAAGACGAGCAGAAGCACCCAATAATGTGCTCGACGATACCAGGTTGAGTACAACCAAAAGATGGTGGGACGTTGACGACGACGCGCGGCTCCCGGCGTTGCCGTGCTGCAAAGCGTCCCTCAGCAGCCCAAGGCTACAAAGAAACAACGCCGTAAGA
This sequence comes from Calotriton arnoldi, assembly GCA_963921515.1. Taxonomy (NCBI): domain Eukaryota; kingdom Metazoa; phylum Chordata; class Amphibia; order Caudata; family Salamandridae; genus Calotriton; species Calotriton arnoldi. Next base: position 2,251,721 of record CAWUFW010001139.1, read on the forward strand.
GATGATCCCACGAAGGAACACCAGGACTTCATGACGCAGGTAAGAGTGCACGCGCCAAATGCCTCACGTGCCTCTTTTCAAACCGCACCTCTGCCGTTAACCGACATACTTCCAGGGGAGCTGCCAGAGACCCAAACAACGTGAAAAAGCAAGAATGGGCTCACCACAAAAGACCTCACAGCACCCGGGGAATGTTATTTTTTCCCCCCAAAGAAACAGCATATCACGTAGACTAAGTCCCGCTCTTGCTGCCGGCACTGTGGAAAGGTTCCACAAAACACTGTGCATTACCAATCAGTGGGCAGAAAGCACGAAGACAGTGTGCAGCAATTTTCCATCCAGTGCACACGTCCATAAGCCCATGTTACTTGTAAACACCACAGATGTACGACTTGTATGCTTCCAAACACCACTTAAACGTGTAAGTCCATTTGTAAACTTGTGCTGGAGTATTCAGTCAACACTCATTGTAGATCTCACAAAACGATGTGGCTTGCTCAACCACATGTGGCAGAGGTGAACCTTACACCACCTACTCACAAATACTTATTGAAAGTCCATTGGAGCATAACCAGGCTGGGCAATGATGGTAGGGGGCGTCCGTTGACAAGGACACTGGTGGGGCTAGCTTGCCTGTTGCTCCAAACGAGACGCTTTTTCTTTTGTTACGCTTTATTTCTTCTATCTTGGTTCTCAAGTTCCTTGTAGTCTCTTTGTTTCTGTAGTTTCTTTTAGTTTCTCTTGGTCTCTGTAACATCCTTAAAGACGCTTGGGTCCAGGTCCGCTCGTCGCCAAAATAATGTTGTGCCCTGTACACATGTGGACACAGGAAGCCATGTAGAATTTGAAGAGTTCTTTATTGGTTCCAAATAATATGAACATCAGTCCATTTGAGCTCCATCTCAGCTCTACATCAGCTCTGTTACCAGCCCCTATTCCAGCCCCACCAGGAGCAGCAACCCTGCTGCTCAGCCCATCTCCAACTGTCATCCACTCATCCACACAGGCACCCAGGCATTCCATTCATCACATTCACACCAACATTCCGTTACCATCTCTCACTCTGGCTGAGCAGCAGAAGACAGCTAGGCTGGATAGTATAAATACCACAGTGAGGATATAACACATTGTCATTTACAATGCCAGTAGCTCAAACTCTCGTAAATGCGAGACCTATTGCATTGCGAATGCTTGTTACTGCTTAAAGTTGATTCAAATCCTTGCCACCGGACTTGTCCTCTGTCTTCCTCCGCAATGCTCCTTTTCTCAACAATTGCATAACTCCCACTGGCTATGTTGTGGAAAACACATTCTTTTGAAATTTCACTGTGTATGCCACTGTTCTGTCTACAAGCTGGGTCCTTTATGCCTTCAGCAGGCTCTTCTACCTCACGCATCTCCAATACTTTCGTGGTCACATTCTGCCACCATTCGTCATCAAATCAAAATTCTCAGAGCTTCCACTGCGGGCACTCTTTTTCGCAGCTTTTGGTTTCCAATTGTAATGCACTATGTGCCACTCTTTAAACCATTATAGATCATCTCACCTTCCGCAAGTATCTCAAGACTTTTCTCTTTCCCAGTCTGCAATCTCTTGGCTGTTTCAGATCTTCCTAGCACCACCCAGCACCAGGACACACTTTGGATAAAGGAGCACTTTGAAAATGTTATAACATACCAATAGATTCTCCAAGGTACATACACACATCTGCTGCTTTGCAGGGGGAGGTTGAGAATATACACTGCAACATTCAAAAAGGGTAAAACCATCTGCTTTATCTTATTCTATACAAAGGAACACGTTTTAAAATGGTAGCGAATTTCCCCGCTTTCTAATGCAACATGCACTAGTGCATATACCTTTCACTCCAAAATATGTGAGTGAGTTATAAAGAATATCTGGAATGCTTATACTGATACCACTCATCTCACACATTTTAAAGACAAGCATTGGCAAAGTCAACAATTCCAAGCTATAAAAAGCCAAGATATTCTCTTTGCCCATGTTTTTTTTTAATTGCATGCATCAATATGCATGCACACACTATGTGCAGTTTTGATTAATGTCGGGGCATATTAGTTAATGACTCCTTTGACTTTCAAGAGATTATCTGAGTTGGCTGGCATAGGTAATTACATAGGCATTCATACACTGCCTTGCATAAAATCTCTCTAGGTACAGGTCTGGATAGTGATGTAGCCGAGTTGTAAATTGAAATACTTGAAGTTCAGTTTGAAGGAGAGATGGTCAGCATCTTTTTGGCTATTGAGGAAAAAAAGAATTCCAAAGATGGAATATGGGAAGAACCATTTGCTTTGTCTTGTTCTACACAAAGGAACATCTTTGCAACCATGATGATGGCAAGATTGAAAGGGGTTTTGATTGCCGACCACAAGATTCTCCCAGGAACAGGGAAATGGATAATGTGAAGCAATTAGCTTGTATATGATCCTTACAATTGCTTTTTTTTTTTTATGTCTTAATTAGTATTTTCAAAAGAAGAAATGCAATTCCAAATTGTCTAGGGGACCAAACTCGGCATTATCTGATTGGTGCTTGCAGTCTGGGAACCTGACAACCTATCGGGTATAGTTAACTCAGAGTTATTTGGAAAGGACTGTGAAGTTTAGGATACAAAGAGAGAGGACGCTCTAATTTTTAGCTTTGCCAAGGCACACTTGCAGGTTTGTCAGGCCACACTAGCTAGATGGATCAAAGACATTATGAAGGTGACTGGGGGGAATTGAGGCTTCTTTGCAGCACATACCATGAGAGCCACTGCCAGCTAGTAGATCACAGAGGTAAGCAAGCCAGAATAGTCATGGGAAGAGCAGAGCAAGGTGTGAAACTTACCTCTAAAAACATGGCACTTTCATCACCTTTACTACTGCCCTCTGCGTAGTGGGATACAGCCAACCCTTTTGTTATTTTTGTTGTTCCAGCTAGTGGTGCTAAGCGCTATTTCTGCTTTGGGCGGGTTTACTTTTTAATGTATCAGGCTTTTTGGGGACACTTTTCAAAACGATTGCTGGAGGATATAGCATCCATGACGGTTACTCTCAATACATTTGTAAAAGAATTGTAAGTTTGCTGTGGGTTATCCACATATGCGACCGCGGCCCGGACTTTCATGTGACAATAGTTTTTACCAGATTTAAAATTGTCTTGCTAAACCCTGCTGTTGATGTGCAGGTTGGCTCGTTAAAAGCACATGGGGGAATATATTATATGGTTACTCATAGACTACCATTATATTAAAACGGTTCCCTTGTATTGAAGAAACAGTATACTCAACTGGCAGCACACCAAACTAAGAGGAGACCTTTAGTGAGTGAAAAGAAATGTCATATCATGTTTCAGAAATATGGCTACCCAATCACCAGTCAGGCCTTGTTCTGCTTATTTTGTGCTTTGCTGTCGTTGCTATGGCTGTTGCACCCCCAACATTCAGAATTTGCACACGTACTGGAAGTGCCTCGTTTGTTTTCCAGTCACACTACCCATTTTGAATTTGCGTGTGTAGCTGGAAAAATTGTATTAAAATACTACATTATTAAAGCCGTAAACATGCACATTGGTGGTTGAGTGGAGATTGCCTGGAGGCAGTTTGAGAATTTAGTGTTTCTCTCGGTCTTTCAGATTAGCGTGTTCCATGGGTTGCTTCCATGGGTTGCCATGGTGTCTTTGGTGCAAACCTGGGGCATAGCACACAGGCCCCTGTAGCGCAGTGGGGCCCCAATCTTCCAGGAGGCCCCCAACTCTTTAAGGCAGGCCCCAATCAGCCCAAAGTCAATGAATGCTGTGAGATATGAGACTTGGTTACCCCTCCTCATATTCTGCGGTAGGCCCCATCATTTTGCGTTACGCCACTGGTGCAAATGCCCAGATGGGAGCGAATGAAGCTGATACAAATCTAAAGGGGTTCACACTTCACTCATTTAGTCCCCCCAGCATTCTTCATTATTTTATTTTCATTATATTATGTTGAGGGTCACTGAAAAAAACAGGACTGAGAAAAGCTCCATGAACGTTTAAGACATAGACTAGAAATATTTCCTTGTCCACCTTTCAAGAAACAGTAAATCTACAAAGCAACATTATGCTTATATTTTTGGGATTCAAAAACTAGATAGTTTCTGCAAATTAACCAGAGATTTGGACTACTTTTAGTACTTGATCAAGCAACACGTTCAGTAAATCCACCAAATAAAATTCCATTCTTAATATGTGTTAGTCCAATTGGTTCGATTTAAGTGCACAAGAATTGCTACGCCGTAAATACACTGTTTTTTTGTTGTTGTTTTTTTTTAATGAACGCTTAGGCCAGAAAGCATTGTGGCCTAGTGACATGGTTGTACATGGTCACCAGATTTCTTGTTTTTTTATATTTTGTCTTATTATCAGCGATAGATAAATCGCCAGAGAAGCAGGGGTTAAGCGGCAGCACCATGCATCTGGTGTGCGGATAATGCCTCTACCCTGCCATGGTGCACTCATGCCTTCCCTCTGATTTTCTTTTTTGTACCCCTGCTCTCCCACATTGTGCACTTTTCCTGGATTAACAAGAGGAGCACAACGGTCCTCTAATTACTTAATTCAGAAAGCGAGTTGTTGGCAGTGCCTTTATGGAAGCTTTTCAGTGGGTGACAGCAGTGCTTTGTGCGACCAGGAAAAGGTCATGCTCAAACTCGAGGGGGGGGAGCGGAGCGGAGCTTGGCTTGGGGGGCGTGCCATTGGCTTGACAATGAACTCCGCGAACAGAAGATGGATGGAATCAAGAGCAACCTGTCAAAAAACTCTTGATTCCATGGGCCATACCGTTATTTTCTTTTGTTTAATAATTCCCCAAAAAAAAACTCAACCACAGACTGGACGTGCCACCCTGACCTTCAACAGGGGTGAGCGATTCAGACCTTAAAATTGTGTTGATTTGGTATGAACTGATTTTCCTTTAATAAGGTTGTTGTACTATAAAGCAGACCGAATGCTAGATGAGCACTATTAATTAGGGGAAACGAAAAGTACTCCCGCAGATGCTTATGGTATTTAAATAAATTCAATCAAATGCCATCTTGCGTGTTTTGAGGAAATCATTGGGGTCCCTTATTTACTTGGGAAGTATTTAACATTTAGATTTTTTATTTTATTTAGTTCTCTAGGAAGCAAATCATTTCTGTAATGATGGTAAAACAAAATGGACGAAGACATCCACTGCATGGTGGAGCAGAAGATAGACATTTCCTTTGAACGATCTGTGCTTGGGGAATTATGTTTTCATTCACAAGCTGCAAAACCTTGACAAAGATTAATTTAAAAAATAAATAAAATAGCGGTTGATAACCTTGGGGAGTAGATACATTTGAGCTGCCCAATATGTAAGGAGCAAATATCGTTTCCAATATCCCATAATCATATTCTCATGAATCGCATATTTCTCATGTATTATTTGCCAGAAAGTTCAATTTGATGTTTGGTCTGCTGTATGACGGGGGGGGGGGAGGGGCGGAAGGAGGTGTGGTAGCATGGTAGGGGCCTGTATGTGCTGAGAGCGAATAGTATTTCCAAGGTGGAGGGCTTTGGGGGGGATCGAGGGGTGGGCGGAGGGAAGAGAACATTGAAAGTAAAATATGAGCACCCGCCAGCGCCCCCGGTAGCGGAAGCCTCGAGACGCGTCACGCAGTCCGAATCCCTGGAGATACCCATGACGGCTTAGGCACACCCAGACATCACCATGACCTACACACACAGCGCACCATCAGGAAGATAGGGACTCATACAAGTCACCCAGACCCACAAGCGCCATGACTCAGGTCACCTCCTAAAACACCCATAATAATACAACCCCTCGATGGTCCACTGGGGAGGGCCCATGCTCGTGTTTCCAACCCTCAGTTAGTTGTTCGCACCGGTAGTTCTAGAGACTGGGTATCGCCTAGGAAGACTGGTCACTATAGGAGCCATACTCAAACTTAACTTGACACGGCACAACATTAGTAGAGCAATCAACTGACATATCCACTATTCATACGCATCATCATAGACTCTATGGACAAAAAGCAATGTGGTATATATATGCAATAAACGTGCCGAGGATACGTCTATTTGTGTAAAATGTAACGAAAATGAAATAAAATTGTTTAAGAAAAAAGAAAGTAAAATTCGAGGATGGCGGTTGCCTGCTACAGAGAGGTGGACGTGATACCTCGAAGCCTAAGCACTGGGCTCCATCTTCCTCTCTTCTTGTCACTGCCATTCTGTCTCCGCCCCATTCCCCCCTGTATCTGTGCCCCAAGAATCCATAGGGCCATCAAATAACTGCTATTCAGCCGCCTTTAATGAGATGCATTGCCCACTGCTGGAAGGCTGGGGCCCTGGCTTTTGTTATGGTAATCGGGCACCATTAGAGCCGGGTTGCCTTTGACTTCTGCATGCCTAATCCTTCCCTGCCTGTACATCCCGGCGTCAGGCCGACAGAGGGCTTGAAAGATGAATCGGTGTCCTCCGTGCACATGGTGCATGGACTTTGAGGAACACTTTTTTGTGTGCTGTGGTAAATGCCTGGCACGCTTGCATTTTAAAGGGCATTCACACACAGCACACGCCCTCTTATGTATTCCGTTTACGCTAAGCGCACACGTGTAGGGAACAGCTGCACAAGAGCGCTTAGCCGTATTTTTGTTATAAAAAACTTGTTAAACCATTTTTGTAAAGGTATTGTTCAGTTTTAATTGGGCGCAAAAGTTGGTGCTGGCAATTTTACGTCGACACTGCACTGTTATAGATCCCCATTTTGGACGATAGTGGATTTGCCAAGATCTGATGACAGTACTTTTTTGTTAACTATCTGCATTTCTTAATAAGTACACGTTTTTGCTTTTTATTTTAATCATCTGTAGCCTAAAGTGATAACTGGTATGTCTTTGCTTGGATATTTGGTTTTCCTTTTTGTCTTTGATGAGATATTTGGCAACATAAATGCTTATTCTATTTATTAATGAGACATAAGTCTATATATAAAGCCTGGGGAGCTGTTTGTGGCTATAAACGGTGTGCAGTAAGTACTTGGTGTCCGAGCGGGGATACGATTGTGTGCGGGCCACATCCCTGGACCTTTTACTGATGCATAATACATGTTTGGGAGCTTTCAGTGCCGCACAGATGCCACTGTCAGATACTGAACATGTACATGCAGTGAGTATGTAAGAGACTCCATTTTGAGAGATGAAAAAAAGAGTGAGTCAAGATGAGAGAGACTCGGTGGGAATACATTGCATGTTTGGCTATTGTTCTTGCACATATAGTAGAAGTTTTTAAAACACATATTTTATGGGAATTGCATCGTTCCCGTGAATTAGACATTTTCCTCCATGGGAAAGCTTAAAATACTTTTTATTTTTAAGTGCCTTATAAAAATATGTAACTGATATCGAAGGTTACTATCGTGTAATACCACCTCTGGGCTTTGATAACATTTGCAAATATCTCCACCTTAGAGTATGTTACCAGCACTCACCAGTGGCGACAAAGTCAAATATAATCTGACACCCATTCTGCCTTCCATATAATAACACTTAGGTGTATTCGAGGCATTCTTTTGACTTGATGAACCTGTATTAGGTTAAAAGTTAGAAGGAAAAAAGTGAGAAAGTCTAAAAATTCGAAAATTAAAAAAATATTTGTTTGAAAGCAAAAAGTTGGAAAACAAAGGGAATCCTAAACAAGTTTTATAATGTAAAAACATATTTATATTAAAACTTTATAGCAGGGCAAGGTTTAGGGCAGTGACGAAGAGTATAGGGTTAGGGAGATAGTGTGTACACAGCCTAAAGTCTTTGCACACTGCGAGCGTTGGCCGCGGGGCCTAAACTATAGTTAGACCGTACACCCAGCACTCCACGGGTGGCCAGTCACTTATGCACTCAACCTTTGTGTGCGCAGTAGTTGACTGCAGGGCATGGCCTCAGCCAGGACCTCCAGCGAAAAGTTTGCGAGCAGCCAACCGCTGCTACACATGCCTTCAGCCCTACACACTTGTGGTTTGCACAGGGCCTGGCCTATAGCCAACCCCGCGTGCGGCCAACCCCCACCATTTACGGCCTTTGCCCATGCTCAGCGGGGTTGACTGCAGCTGCGTTAATTTCTTTGCACTCCGGTGCATACTGCTGTAGGCCCTTTTTCCCCCAATTTTTTTTTTTTATGGTATACAGCCTAATGTCAACAGCACTATCCTATCATAGACTATGTCATCAGTGATGTTATCAATGATGACATTCAGCATGTCACGAGTGATGTGATGTGATGTCATATGTTAGGTCAACAGCAGTGTATGACAGGGTCTAGTTATGGTTAGTTTTCCCTACCCATAACTGTGAATTTTAGTATTGTTAAGGTTTTATTTTGTTACCATAATTGCACTTTGACTGTCTTTATTTTCCAATGAATTTATGAGCTTTTTAAAATGTACATTAAGCTCTTAAAGCTAACCATAACTCCGTTATAACCTTTATTTAGTTTTATATTTTGGGGAATTTCAGTTTTTTTAATCATTTACCACATCCAATTGTACCTATCCTTCTATTTACAAAAACCCAGCAGAATACAATCTTTGACTTTAGGGCATGTGCCGTAGGCACAGGCCCTGTGCCCAACCTGGAGCATGGCCTGGAATACAGCCAGGCACTGTGCCCAACCGGACGTGGGTGATCAGCACTCTTTGTGCACATATTTTGGCCTTGCACAGTGGGTATTGGCCGTGGGGCCTGGTCTTTTGACCTGGCCCGGCACCCTGACCCCCGGGTTTGCCCAAAGAAACTTTTTTGTCACTGGTACTGTAGTACCTCCACCCAGTACCGTGGGACCCAGCGAGACTCTCGAGTGTGGTACATGAGTGATGTCATTTAACATTTCATGAGGGATGTAATATGTGAAAATAAGCAGTGCATGTTGGCTTCACAAGTTATAGTTAATTCACTAAACCATAACTGGTTAATTTAAGTGTTTTCCGGTTTTTAAACGTTAAATGTCATCTCATTTCAACACCACTTATAACATTATTTTAACCTTTGTTATTTCAGTGAAAATATATATTTTTATTTACAATTTGCATTTATTTGTTTAGTCTCTCGCTGTCTAATTAATGCACCGTTTGACAGCCTCTATCTCGGTAGCATTCCAGCTTTTCTACAACAGGTAAAATTCTCACCATGGTTTTAATGAAACAGTTATGTTATTACAGGGCAGCACAGTATTGTGACTCTTCAAGAGTGAGGTAGGACAGGTTGAAAGAGTGGCCACACACGTCTCGCGGACATTCATTTAATCATATTACACACATTGTTTTTGTCATTGTGATCCTTCTCTCTCTCTATCATAGGAAGCCTTTTGAAAACCTCTCTAGTAAAGTCTGTTATTCTAGGGACACTTGTTTTTTCATTACTTTATATACTGCACGAACTTCAAACACTTTGGGGTAACTTCCGTTAGACCTGCACTGACACACTCCCAAAGTTAAGATGAACGTGTTGGTGCAGATCTTGTACCCTGTAATCATCAAATAAACAGATATTTTGTGCATATGTTGATCAAAAATGTATGTCAGCCTTCCGTCATCCACCCACATGCATTAAGGTTGGATTGTTTATAATGCGCAGAAAATTATTAATTGGTTTCAAAATACCTCTTTGGAAAATTGTGACCTAATTTAAGGGATTGTTAACTGAGATGTGATGTGATATTGCTAATTGGAATGTGATGTACGGGACATCAAAATCTTGGTCCATCTCCTTAATGGGAAATGTTGGCAGTCCGTTTCCTCCTATTTAGTTCAAGCTTGACTTTGATGTGCAGAACATAATTTGAAATATGGTGACGCTCCTCATGGGTACCACAACAGTCATTTTCCCAGTTCTGTAGTGTCTTCTGGAGGGAGCGCTTTTTTGTCTTTTGTATTGCCGGTAAAGGCCTTTCAATTAATCACCGCAATTAATTATAAACAGATCCAATTAATTACCAGCCATGATAAATTATAAGTTTCAGCATGTCTATTAATTAGGTAGGTACATATAATAAGAGATTTAAAATGATGTATGTTCTTTGAAGAATAGAATATTGTATGATCACCTGTGGTGTGTAGTTATACAATTTCATGCAAAGGTAATTGTTGGTGTATGTTGCTTATGAGAGGAACCAAGTTTATCTTATTGTACATATGAAAAGAAATTCTTATTCTCCATCACCCTGTCCCCTTACAGCACCTTTTTTTCAGTTTTCAATGTAACTGAGAAATTTACCTACCCTCTGACCTGTATGGGGTATTATAGAACTTCTGGCACGACTGCCCCGTCTGGTGACTCTTATGTCATGGTTCCCCAACCTTCTCATCATGCAAGTTGAATTCAAGCACCCTACTGCGCCCACAGTTCTGTTGTCTCTGTTGAATTTCCGTAATACAATAGTTACCGGCAGTTTGTTTGTGCCTTTAAAGTTTTTAAGTACGGATGTAAACTAAGCACATAGAGGACTAGCTGCTGAGCCCTTATGTTCACCTCTGTGATGGATCTTATTGTTGCCTTGGAAGTTCAACAGGGGCATATGGCCCCCCCACCCAGAACTAGGGCCACACCAATCTTGCGTGTATTGATCGGATCACTTTTTGATGTCCCTCCGTGTAGACTGTTGGGATTCCTTTCTCCCCTCCAAGAGGCTGTTGGGTCTTGTTTGCCAGCTTACTTTGAATAACCTGCAGGGCGAAAGAGTGGAAAGGCTTCTTGAATCAATACAATTATTATCTGGCATTTGATTGATGCTTTACTGCCTGGTTTAACCTCACTGGAATAATTAATCATCTCAAACAGTGCAATTACTGGTGCAATGATTGGCACTCACTTGTAGATCATGTCTATTGTTGGGGCTGGCGGGGAGGACTGCTAGCCTTAGAATGTCGCATGTCCACTCTTACACCATGACCCATGCTCTTGGTTAGTCTGTCCTTCATCTATGTGTCCCTTCTACAGATGTCTGACCTTTGTAAAAACAGCATTCTTCAAGAGGAGGGTTATTTAGCGTGGACTTTTATTGGCAATGGTTCTTTAGCAGCAGCTGTGTTTACTTTTGCGTCAGTGTAAAAGTCTGTAGCGTGCCAAGGAGTATTTATGTGGAGGGGGAAGAATAAGATAAATGCTTTCCAAATTCTGCAATATTAGGTATTGCCTTTGCCAAATGCAACTGAGGATGAACGCTGCATGCTGTCAAATATAGCTGGTTAACCACAGTGGATGGTGACTTGAATTGTTGAAAGTGATTGATGTTATAGAGCTGCTGTCTCCCCATAATACACTCAGCCAGTTTGCAGTGCAGTGGTTGTTGCAGCATTTGTGCCGCCTTCCAGTTTAGGATCTGTTTTGCGATTTTGGTTTTAAGGATCAGTTTCAAATAAGCGTTAATACTGTCTTATCTTCGATGAACCAGGGGTTTCAACTCCATCTAGAACTACACCCAGCTCTGCCTAGCAGGCTGAAACACATGGCAGACATGTGTTTCTACATTTGACTCGGGACGAACAAGCAGAGAGTCCGTGTAAAATGGAGGAAGACAGAAAAAATGAGAGGCAAATGGGGTTTATTTAATGAATATGAAAAACCAAACCATGGCCTATTGAGATGCTAGTTTGCAGCCTGTTCACTCTGCAGATCCACAGAACACTTGTGGCCTGATTACGACTTTGGCGGTGTGGCAGCGGGCTGCCACGCCAACGCCCCGCTGCCACACCGCCAAAGCCATACTGACACCCCCTCCATATTAGGAGCTTTCTCCTGGTCTGGCGGACAGTGCTTTGGCGGCCCCAGGCAGTGAGCTTTAGTAAGGCACCACAATCTGAGCGCCAAAGCAAACTCCTGCTCGGCACGGACTGTCAAGTCCATGCCGTGCAGGAACTGGCCGTGCATGCCGACAGGGGAGGCACACCATATGCCCCCTGCATGCATCCCTGAGGCACCGGGGATCCTTGTAGGGCCCCCTAGTTACCTCATCGCCACAGTTTTCATGGCGGCCTCACTGCCATGAAAACTGTGGCGGTTACGAAACTCGTAATATGCTTGGCGGTGCCGCAACAGCAGCACCGCCAGCATATTGCGGGCATCAGACGGCTGCAAGACCGCCAGGGATTGCGGATCCCTGGCGGTAGCAGCGGCTCCATGGCAGTCCGGCCACCCAACTCCGTAATAGGGCTGTCGGACCGTTGGGGCGGCGGTGCCCGCACCGCCACCGTGGACCGTCGTAGTCATAATCAGGCCCTTAATCTCCATGTGCTTTTGCCTACTTATGTTAGACATGTTTTAAGGATTTATGATTTTTCAAATCCACCACGTATTGCCTTTTTTGAAGTTAGGCTTCACATTTTAGGAGTGGTGTATCATCATTTAGTAAAATCCTTTGAATCAATGATTCCCCTTCTTAAGCCCTTGAATTGGAATTCAGTCCACTGAAAAGGATTTTCTTCACCCCAGAGATGGAAGTTTTCTATCTGACAAATAACATTGTCCCGTGGCACTTATTTTCCCGGAGTAAACTGAAAGTTGTTGAAAGATTATGTACAGCATTCTGGAGCAAGGAGTGTCCAAAGTTGTACACAAGTGTTTGTCAAACTTAAGTCACTAAGACCAGCACCTAGGAAGCTGAGAGTATGCCATCAAAGTTGCAACTTCTGAGTCTGAGTTAAAAGGATCTTGAAAAATCTGGTCTTGAACTCGGAAAACCAGGGAACACGCACATTCTCGCGAGCAGGCTTCAATTCATCACACCTTAATGTGGCATTAATTCAAAGTAAACGGCAAAGAAAGCCACGCTCGCCTTGTATTTTTCACTGTAATGGAAAACTGGAACCTCTTGAGCATTTACTCTGCTTCTCCCTCCTGAGTGGATGTTCTTAAGTCACTCTGTTTTTTATTGTTGCGTCTAGGCATTATAATAGGCCATACTGCCTCTGTAAGATCCTAAGATCTGCTTCATGGTCACGAGTTTCTTAAAAGCAGCCATGAGGCATAAGCTTCATCTTTCAATGAGATCAAGTTCCTGAGGAAATGACGGGATGGGCTGGATTTGCGGCTAGTGGCCAAGTCATGATTGTTGAGATCAGGAACTCTTCCTTCCCTAGTGGAATACTATGGGTAAATGGGCTGCTTCTTATTGATTTTTGTTCAGCACCGTGGTCATTTTCAGCACGAGGGCTTGCAGTGCCACATTGTAAGAATAAGTGGTAAGACAGTAAAATTCTTGAAACCCAAGTCTGTTATCTGGCCTGTGTCCTCAAGAGATGTAGGTAAGATGTTGTCAGGAGGGAGGAGCATGAGTTCACCAGCCTAGAAAAATCCCTGATGAAGTCACTTAACGGCTTGCTCCAGGGCATGATTACCAATTCTGAGAAAATCGAATTTCCAGTCACAGTTATTTAAACTATACATTATAAGATGTCTGACAAAGTGATGAGACTCGAGTAGGCTAGAGAAAATTGCAACCTATATTCATATATCTGGAAGGGCACAAGGAGGTGGATTCCTCGCCGCGGTAAGCTAAGGGCTTTCATCAGTACGCAGTGGGTAGGCTCTTGAAATGGGAGACAAGGATTGAGGCATTGGACAGTGCAAGTAGAGTGTTGCAAAAGTGGGTCCTGTGAGTCCCCTCCTCAGTGGCGGATGGCGAGCTGCAGATAGCCATGGAGAAGGTCATCAGTAACTTGGGCTGTGAATAGAAGCTAATGGAGAAGAGCATGATATAGTGGTGAGTGCATATTGCCTGCCACTGAGTGCTCTAACCCGAAGCCGAATTAGGGTGAATGGTCCTGGTAAAATCGAGATCCTGCAATATTAGAGATTGTATATTACTTGCAGCTGTTCGAAAAATTGTGTGACATTTGAGGACCAGTGGTGCCATTTTGTCTTAGATGAGCCCTGAGAGACAGGTGAGAAAGGAAGCACTACAAAATGTAGAGAGACAAATGACTTTGGGAGCGGGGCTATGGTTCACAGCTTCGCTTCATCGCCGGGTCACTCTGAATGCTTGTTGTGGGAACAAATCCTTGGTCTCTAGTGAGGAACAGGCCTTTGAAGCCTTGTTGGCAGAGGTGAAATGAGGTCTCATTTGTTTAATTGGATCTCTAAAAATGCTTGGTGTGGTGAGATGCTGAGTATCCTGCATAAGAGTGATGGGAGCATTTCCTCCAGTAAGAGAAGTTTGTAGGTGGGTGAGAATGGCGAGCTGTCTTTAGTTATTGGCTGAACTTTATCTGAATGCCCTTCGTCTTTACCTTTAAACACACTACAACCCCAGACACCCAGTTTTGGAGGGTTGTCTATAATATAAATTGTCAAATTCTGTGAAATTGAAATGTTGCAATATACTGGAAGCCAGTTTCTGAGAGTCAGTGATATGCTACTTATTTGACTGACCTGCTTTTGGTGTTGAATTGAATATGCTTTGCTGTCTTAACTGTGATATGCTCAATAAAAATATTTGAAACTAAGACAAACTAGGGCTTCTGGGAAGCCACATTGCAGGTGTCTGAGGCAGTGGCGTCAGGGAATCCGCAGCTTTTTCAGCTTAAGCGGCGGTGGTGCTGACACTTAAATTTATTTATGAGCTTTTCCTGTCTGCAGCTCTGCAGAGAAATGCTCTTAAAAAACAAAAGTTATGGTAATGTTACCAGAGGTCAGGGATGCAAAGGTAATCACAGCAAAGGAATGAAGAGAAAAAGAGAAGGAAAGAGAGAGTGCTGGAAGGAAGAGTGAAAGAAAGGACATATGGAAATAAGGAAGAACAGTAACAAGAAGTAAGCCTCATTAGGATGAAAGGATGGATGCCAGGATGAATGGATGAAAGTGTAAAACAGCTGCTTGGGTGGATGAAAGGAAGAGGCTGGAATGTTGAAAGTCTGGATAAATGGGTGGATGGATGAAAAGATGTCTTAGTGGAAGCTAGATTGATAAAAGGAGGGTGAATTGGTGGATGGATGAAAATGATGGATAGATGAACGGACTGATAAAAGAATGGATGGATGATTGAAAATAAGTGGAAGGATTGATGGAAGACTGTAATGATGAAAGGGTGGATGGAATGGTGGGTGGATGGATGGAAGCATGAAAAGATGATAGGTGGATGGTTGCATGAAAGGCTTAAAGATTGGAGAGATGGATGAAGGGACATCAAATAGAGTGGGTAGGGCTTTCTCGCTTCGCTCACCTGATGGTGTTTGAGGTATGGACCATAGTGGGGTCATTTAAATTTTCTGGCTACTCCCTTTGTCAGAGGAGGTTAATTTAAGTGTGATGAAGTCAGAAAATTGTGTTTGCTGCGGGGAAGATCAACGTTGCTGTTGGGGCAACGAAAGGTAGTAAAGCATGAAGAGCTATCGTACGACTTACAGCTTTGTATTGTTAGTATCCTTTTTTTTTGTAAACGGAGCTGTTCATGTTGACTAATGCTTGTGCAGTGATGTTGATGGTTTGAAACTGGTTGCACTTCCAATGTGTTTCCACTTTTTTGCATCTATTCTACATGTTCATGAGCACAATACATCAGAAGTAAGTTATTTTGGAAGTGACACATTGCCAATTATTCAAGGTAATCTGTTACTCTGAATGCTTTTGGCAGCCTCCAAACTACCCCAAAAGTCTGTAGTGAAGTGTAAACACTCATTATGGCATGACTGTCTCACCATTCGAATGGGACACCATCCTCTGATGAGGTGGTTCCAATGTAGGCATTTTCTTGAACTCTTTTGCTGTTTAATGCCAGTGGGGGTGAGGGTGAAGTGCATTATACTATACCATACATAGTACATCTGGTTTCTATAGTTGTAATAGTTTTGATGTCACATGCATGCTCGCTTACTGTGATTTAAAGACCTTGCAGAATTGTACTGACAAAGACATTATATTGTGTGCTCTTAACCCTAGTTTTCTTTTTGCCTTATTTTTTAAATGATTTAATTGAATAAGTCACTATTGGTAATTCCGTTAGGAAGTACTTGGGTAACTCACAGTAGAGTATGAAGAGTTATCTAATACAATCACAGTTACTTCCATTGACTCGTTTTGTCTTACTTTTCACAGATTGGCGAGAGACAACCTGTTTTAGTAACAGAAGAATCCTTTGATTCACAGTATTATGTTGCTCACAACCGCTTCTATGAGCAGGTAAGTTATGCAAAAGAACTTCATTCGAGTTTCTTGTATTAAAAAATGAAAACTTAGCTCTGACCAGTATGTGGGCAGTCCTATCTACACGCATAAGAAAGAGAAATATTAGAAAGAAGCAATATGGTCTCTATTTTCTAAATTATAGTGGTTAGCATGAATATGGTGATAATCATTAATATTCTGATCCTTGTATTGAGGCCCCCTGCCCTGCTCAAACCTTCAGGAACATCCTTCTCACAACAATGTTTGCCTCTCCTGCAAGGACCCTCGTCAACAACTCTCTAACATCAGGCTACCCTCAACCTTAACATATCCTACACCAGGGCACTCATGAAGGACACAAATCTAGATCAGCAGGTCCCCCCCAGCGATAGACCAATCTCCAGTGAGCTATTCATAGAATTGCTGCTTTCTACATTAAATCTATACTCCACTTGCAATACTATCCACCACTACCATCTACTAGTGAGACTAGAGGAACCATCCTTGGCTGAATGTCCTTCCACTCCAACAGTTCCTAGTATCCACTGCCTTTTACATCACCTCCTTTCAGTACCCTATGTAGCTTACCTCAAGTCTTGATCTTTTTACCTCTCCAGTTTCTACCTCGGCTCACTACTGCCTTTGTGCCCCTCAGCTAAACCTGCTGCAACTATGCTAACAACATCCAAATGATCATAAAGCTACAATACAGGAGTAGCTTGACTCCTTTAGAGTATACTACTGACTTTCAGTTGTAAACCAGTCCCAGCATTGATAATGATGTTTGTGATTTTAAATATTTATATTTATTTTGCTCAAATTGCATATACTAAAACTTATAATTGTATCTAGGTGTGGGAATAATGAAGGAAGACCTAATTATTTTGAAGGAGTGTCACATAGAAACATAAGATACTGGAGGATTATAAGTCAGATATAAGTTTCGTAATTCAGGGAATGGACGCAAGGCAGGATGGGTGAGGTGACCAGGTCCAGTCGGCATTTGCTAATTCAATATACAACAACACGGGGAACTAGGAATTATTACTCACTCATCAGTAAATGGTGGGCAATATACTAGAGACTGGATTGCAATAGGTAGAACTTGAGGCTTGATCTTACCTGCATCAGAGTATGGGGTGACAGAATTGTCATTGTCAGGTTGTTCCAGAGGTTGGGAACAGCCACTGAAAAACATTTGTCACCTCTATGCTTTCGTTTTATTGCAATGGTGACCAGGAGACATTCTTCTGCTGAGTGTAGATTGCAAGTGGTAATGAAGTAGTTTAAAAATTATCTCATGCAGATATTTGGGACCTGTGTCTTCTTGGTGGCAGAGAATCTTGAATGTGATTCTGTCTGACTTAAAATTAGTTCAGACTTTTGAGGTAAGCTGCTTCAGATTCATGTTTTTTCCTGTCTGAAAATCAGTTTCCCAGCCTTGTTTTGCACTTCTGTAGTATTGATTTGGAAGGCTGGCAGCCTGTGGTACAAAATATTACCATAACTTAGCCTCGAATGCCTAGGGTGACTACCTTAATCCATGTCATCACAGACACTGGTAACAGTCCTGACCTTTTCACCTACAAAATATTGTTGTCAGGTGTTTCATTGTAATTAGTTCATTTGAAAAAAATCAAGCTCTGTTCAATTGTAGAAAAAGAAGCTGTGTTCATAATGACACGGACTGAGGTGGTCAGCACATCAGTTGCATATTAAGTGATTGGACTGGGCCCAGAGTCACTGGAACAGGCCTCCTTGCACAGCCCCTTAAGTATAACGTTACCTGATACATGAGCTAAGGGTTCTGTTGGTTGTAGGGCTTAGAACTTTGTTCCCTATTGGTTCCCAAAGCTAGGGTTTCTATTGGTTCCTAAAGCTAGGGTTTCTATTGGTTGTAACGCTTAGTGCTATGTTCCCTATTGGCTGTTAGTGCTTGGGTTTCCATTGGTTTTAGGGCTTGGGTACTATGTTCCCTACTGGCTCCTAGGGCTAGGCTTTCTATTGGTTAGGGCTTAGAGCTTGATTTCCTACTGGTTCACAAAGCTAGGGTTTCTATTGGTTGTAGGGCTGTGCTCCATATTGGTTCCCACAGCTAGAGTTTCAATTGGTTAGGTTGTAGGGCTTGGCCTCCTATTGGTTTCCAGTTCTAAGGCTTCTGTTGTTTAAAGTATCTAGCCCTGTGTCCAGGAGTAGGTTTTCAGGTTAAAGGTGATGTCTGTTTGGGCCAGAAAAAGGGCTTAGGGCCTGAAATTATGCATCTCCACCTTTAAAACTGCAGGCAAGCAACTACCCAGCTGCACCTTTTTTTTCACATGTTTGATGGAGTTGTGCCCTCACTATCATGTGAGTTTCTCAGTTAATACCAGATTCAGGTAGGTACAAGGAGTAAGGTACTCTGTTGAAGTGTTTTTATTCTTTTATTATTCAAAAAGTAATTGTAAAAGGAAAAGAACAGCTGACACGTGTTTCGCCCACAAGCCAGCAGGAAAGGGCTTTCTCAAGGCTGATTAGATGTGAGAGAAGACAGTATCAAAAAGGCGGTATACTAAGGGAAAATATGGGGGTACCCCGTGAGAGATTTATATTGGTGCGATAAGGGACATCAGAAGAAAACACCCATGATAAAGGGGAGTATATAGAGAGGGATAAGGAAGAGAAAGGGAGGAAACAACAAGGGAAATTTATATTGAAATGAAGTATGCATTCAAAATTAGTAGGTGGAAAAAGCATCACAAGTGATACATGTAATAGAGTGAGTATGTACATTCAAATACAATAGGGACATGTAGAACACATCTAGTACGTCATATATACATTCATTTACATTTGTGACATATAGAACACATCTTGTACGTCATATATACATATACATCAGGTTATACATATGCTCTGATATTGCCTAATGGATAGCTGAAAAACACGGATCGCAAAGTTATGCATTCAGAAATAAGGAAAAGGGGTATGCTTAATAAAGTAACTTTCCTGGTGCATTGTTTAAAATTGAGACCAGAGCGTGCAATATGTAGTCGCAACATAGTCAATTCAGAATCAAAGCTAGATTCTACTTACCAAGTGATCTATTCATGAGTGCTTGTCCGGTGTATTATCTGCAAGGTTAGAAAGAGTAAGGAAAAAGAAAATGAGCGGCCGGAGAAGATACCGCTGCGTGACAGATATTTACAGAAGTCATGGTGGGGTGGTGACCTCGGCCTGAGTGACAAGGTATGATGAACTGTTTAGCACACTGGGTGGTCTCTGGGTGAAACCACCAGATTGGGACGTGCCACAGCCAAATTTTGGTTCATGACAGAGTGAGTGTGAACCCTGGCAGCACCCACTAACAGAAAACGCCGTTAACCAAGGACACCAGGTGACCATCACACCAACAAGACCCTTCTAACTAAGAACTATATAATCAATCGCAGCACCGAGCTGTTTAGATTGCAGCTTACTTGCCCACACCAAATCAATGGCAAATTGCAAAGATCGGAGAGAACATCTCCACCAAAGGATACAAGAAGGTTTTTTAAATCCAGGAGGACCATCAAAATATAATAAACACAATCCACAATCAGCCAAATCTACTTTTCAAGCTTTGGAAAAAGCATTAAAAAGAAACCACCAAATGGTGGGAAGCAGTGAGCCTTAAAAATATTTGGAAGCAGACAGAATACCTAGGGGTTACGAATATTGATCTTTCCTCCTGTTGAAACTACCAACCCTAACCAAATCGCCAAATGGGAAGAAAACCTGAGGGAGGCCTCGAATAACATGATTAGACAACTAATAGACATAGCGGAAGAAGAACACAACTAATACAAATCAGAAGTCGATGATCTGACTAAGAAAATTGAAGACTCTAATTGGGGAGATATTATCCCCAAGAATTATGAAATATTGAACAGGGTGATCGACAACGAAGAAGACCTGATTCAACGAAAAAACAGACAATTCCGACGGGATCAAGTAGACTACCAATCCAATTGGGAAGGGTATACACATTTGCTAAACGTTACGATAACATCTCTAGAGGGGCATCGGGAGCACCGACAAGACAATTACCAGACACAATTTCAAGTTCCGAAGCAAAATCCCCAGGCAGTGAAACTACAGCTACAACAAATAAATTGGGGGTGGATTTTTTAGAAGAAGTTCTCAGACACCCCTTAGGTTTTTGGAACCAATCAACTCAAGATACCAAAACCCGACTAGAAAACACTGCAAATATCTCAACTCCAAATCGGCCTGTAGGAGTGACAACACGAGCCAGAAGGAAACAAGAAACCGAACCCAAAAATCAAACAACTTAATGATTAATATCTCTGGCCTTGCCAACACACAACCACAAGAAATGATCCTTAATAGGGGTCTGAGTTTTTGCCCTACTGCCTTTTGGGATTTGACCAAGACTATGATCGACCTGTTAAAGTTCACACGCAAACTTAAACTGACCTCGTTCTTCCATAACAAATAACCAGGATTAAGAGAACCTAAACCTGTGGTCACCACCTGCCTTTCAGTACAGGACTTAGAAAATGTCCAATCTGATAGAGACTTCTACCTGCAGATTCCTTACCTTTGAATTTCCCAGGCGTCAGGCTGGATCCGGAAACTTTTGCCGAGCAATACCCCTTGTGCTCGACGTCGGGTGGCTCCATTCGGCTCCATGTGACGTCGATGGCGTCGGTTATGACGTCGCGGTGCCTACATAGGCACCACCCAGGCGCGCGGACGTCAGTTCTTTTCTTTCCGCGCCAGTTAAGCGCCGATCCGGGAAAAGCTACCCCTCTGCCGCTTTTTGGCAGGCTTTTTTCTCGACTTTTGTCGATATTTTTGACGACTTAGTGTGCGAGGGATGTCGGGTAGGAAGACAGGTGTTAAACCGTGCGGGACTTGTTCCCGCACGATGCCGGTTACCGATCCCCACCGCGTATGTCTGGGGTGTCTTGAACGCGACCACGATTCGAAGTCGTGTTCAGACTGCCGGGCGATGGCTCCGAAGACCTTGAGGGAGCTGGCGTTGAAGTTGCTCGCGGCCTGGAAGTCGACACCGTTGAGCGAGACTCTGAGGAGGTCACGATCCAGTTAGAAGAAGAGAAGGTCGCGGGATGGCTCACGGAGCCCTACTAAGTCCTCTTCCTCCCATTCGAGGTCATCTGGACACTCTGGGAAAAGGCACAAGAAGAAGAAGAAGTCCAAGCGGACTTTGACTTCACCTCAACTGGCGTCCGTCGTCGAAAGAGGTAAGGAGCACCGACGCTCTAGGCACGGTTCTGCGGAGCCAGAGCCAGAATCGACTTCTCGCCTCCTTCCATTTCCGGGAGCCGGAGCGACTCCCACTCAAATTAAAGATTTTTACGAGGCCATGCGCCCCATATTTGAGCGGAACGACCCCGTTGGTGAGCCCTCGGGCCCCGCGGGGTTGGTAGGCCCATCGGGTTCGTCGGCTTCGGCCACGGCGCCGGTGGGGCCTCAGGGATCCGATCTCGGATCCGGTTCGAAGCCGGTCGTACCAACGCAACCTTCCCCGGTGTCGAACCCGAAGTCGGTGCCAGCGGCGTCGCCGGCGGATGTCGGTGGCGCAAACCCCATCCTCATCCCCGACGACACGGAGCTGGAACGGCGTCATATGACGCCGATTCCGACGTTGACAGAACCCAGGGGTTCTATGTTGTCGCCTGAGTACATTGTGGACGTGCTAGGCTCAGGAGAGGAATGAGAGGAGTCTGGAGACCCTCTGGAGAACCAGGATGTCTCTGAGGAGACAATGGACTCGTATGGGGAACTTGGGGAAGCCAGTAGTCTGGATACTTCCCCAGACTCTGGCATGCTCTCTCCACCAACAGTGGCTACGGAGGAGGGGGCGCCCTATGCTATGGTGGTTAAGAGGGCAGCTGAGGTCCTTGGACTGGAACTGCCCTCAGTGCAGATCTGGACTAATCTCCTGACCGAAGTGCTTCAACCTGGGGCTTCCACCTCTGAACCCCTTTTGCCCTTTAATGAGGCACTTACGGACGTCCTACTAGGAACTTGGTCCAAACCTAGCACAGGGGCTCATGTGAACAGGACGATTGCACGCCGCCATCGCCCAGCACCGGGCGACCCAAAGTTCTTCAGACAACACCCCACCCCAGAAAGTTTGGTGGTGCAAGCCTCTACTTCCCAGGGCGCATTCCCTTCCGCCACTCCGGATAGGGAATCCAAGAGACTGGACTCACTTGGGAAGAAGATTTTTTCTTCCTCCAGTCTGGCATTGCGGTCGGTGAATACCGCATGCTTATTGGGCCGTTTCTCCCACTCTCTTTAGGAGACAGTTGAGCAGGTGCTGCCACAAGTCCCGGAGGAGGCCCGGGCTGTGCTCTCCCAGGCTGTCAAGGACAGGAGAGATGCAGCAAAATTCACCATTCGGTGTGACTTGGATACGACCGATTCGCTGGGCAGATCTATTTCAACGACAGTGGCCTTGAGGCGCCACGCCTGGCTCCGCACATCTGGCTTCTCAGAGGATGTCCAAGCCAATTTGATGGACATGCCTTTTGATGGATCCCGCCTTTTTGGGGGAAAAGGCAGACTCTGCCCTGGTCAGGTTCAAGGACTCTCAAGCTATGGCCATATCCTTGGGCCTCTCCTCCACTCCTCGTGGCCAGTCTTCCTTTCGCCCCTTTCGTGGCAACAGAAGGGGTTTCCAGCCGCATCAGCCCTATCCTAGCCACCGTCCCGCACAGACTGCCCATGCCGTGCGTGGAGGCGGTACATTCCGTCCTCGGAATGGAAGCCAGAAGTCGTCTGCCACACTGCCCCCGGCAGCCGCAGCCTCCAAGCACTCCTACGCTGATTCTGCAGGACCACACTACTCCAGTGGGTGGGAGAATTCGTCATCATCTCCCCCGCTGGAGATCTTTTACAACAGGCAAGTGGGTCTTGCAGATCGTCCAGGAGGGCTATTCCCTTCTTTTCCTTTCTTTTCCTCCAACTATTCTGCCGAGTCAGGAGCGGCTGGCAGAGGATCACTTAAAGCTGCTCCAAGAGGAAGTTACAGCTCTTTTGGCCAAAGGAGCTATAGAAAGAGTTCCAGTTTCAGAAGTAGGCAGTGGCTGTTATTCCCGCTACTTTCTGATTCCGAAGAAGAACAAGGGGCTTCGGCCCATTTTGGATCTTCGGACCGTCAATCTCTTCCTCAAAAAGGAGAAATTCAAAATGCTCACATTGGCTCAGGTTTTGTCTGCCTTATACCAAGGAGACTGGATGGTGGCGTTGGACCTGCAGGATGCGTATTTTCACATTCCCATCCTGCCGGGCCACAGGCGTTACCTGCGGTTCAAGGTAGGCCACGAGCATTTTCAGTTTACTGTGCTCCCCTTCGGCCTTACCAGTGCCCCTCGGGTGTTCACCAAGGTGATGGCGGTGGTTGCAGCTCATCTGCGCAGGTTAGGGGTTTCAGTCTTCCCCTACCTCGATGACTGACTGTTGAAGGCGTCCTCGCCCCAGGCAGTCGTCTCCCACCTTCAGACTACGGCGGACCTCCTGCATTCGCTGGGGTTCTCTATAATCGTGCCGAAGTCACACCTGACTCCTTCTCAGACGCTCCCTTTCATTGGAGCTGTTCTGGACACAGTGCAGTTTCGGGCTTATCCTCCCGAGCAGCGAGTCCAGGATATTCAGGTTATGATTCCAATATTTCAACCTCTATCCTGGATTTCGGTGAGGTTGACTCTGAGGCTGTTGGGCCTCATGGCCTCCTGCATCCTGTTGGTAAGACACGCGAGATGCCGTATGCGGGCTCTGCAGTGGGACTTGAAGTTCCAATGGGCACAGCATCAGGGAAATCTCACTGACGTGGTTCAGATCTCGGAAGGAACTGCGAAGGATCTGCAGTGGTGGTTAACGAACCGAGATTGGGTCAAAGGCAGACCTCTCTCCCTTTCCCAACCGGATTTCACAATCTGGGATGGGGCGGCCACTTGGGAGAGATGGAGATCAGGGGTCACTGGTCTCCGACGGAGACGGGGCTCCACATAAACTTGTTGGAGCTCCGAGTGATTCGCTTGGCATTGAAAGCATTTCTTCCCTCTGTCAAGGGGAAGTTGGTACAGGTGTTTACGGACAACACCACCGCCATGTGGTACTGCAACAAGCAGAGCGGGGTGGTGTCATGGACCCCTTGTCGAGAGGCCCTGCGTCTCTGGACATGGCTGGAACAGCAGGGCATAACCCTGGTGGTTCAATACCTGGCTGGTTCTCTAAACGCCAGGGCAGACGATCTCAGCCGTCGATGCCTAGCGGATCACGAATGGCATCTCCAGTCGGAGGTGGCGCAAGGTCTCTTTCAGCAGTAGGGAGAACCTTGGTTAGATTTGTTCGCCTCCGAAGAGAATGTGCAATGTCAGCAGTAATGCACGCTGGAGTTTCCAAGGCGGCTATCGCTCTGCGACGCGTTTCGTCGCGAGTGGAGCTCAAGCCTGTTGTATGCCTTTCCGCCCATACCACTCCTACCCAGGGTTCTGAAGAAGATCAGGAGCGACCGGGCCCAAGTCATCCTTGTGGCGCCGGACTAGGCCAGGAGAGTCTGGTATCCAGAGCTTCTGAGCATGAGTGTCGATCCTCCGATCAGGCTGCCCCTTCGGGAGGATCTTCTGTTGCAGCAGCAGGGGAGGGTTCTCCACCAGAACCTGTCAACTCTGCTCCTCCATGCGTGGAGATTGAGCGGCAGCAGTTGATGGCTTTTGACCTTCCTCCCGAAGTCTGTAATGTTATTCTGGCGGCCAGGCGGCCCTCCACTAAGTCGGTATACGCCTGCCGTTGGCAGAAATTTTTATTATACTGTACAGAAAGGTCTATTGGCCCTTTTTCTGCTCCTCTTTCTACTGACCTTTTGTTCATTCTGACCCTTGCCCAGCAGGGCTCTGCTTTGGGAACTCTCAAGTGTTACCTTTCTGCTCTGTCTGCTTTTTTGCGGCTTGCAGACCAACCTTCTCTCTTTAAATCTCCTATTGTAAATAGATTTCTTAAAGGGCTGGTTCACTTGTTTCGACCCATGCCCTTTATTATGCCACAATGGGACCTTAATTTGGTCCTCACTTACCTAATGTGCACTCCTTTCGAGCCTTTGCACAATTGTCCCCTCCGGCTGTTGACCATCAAAACAGCCTTCTTAGTGGCGATTACATCGGCCCGGAGGGTGAGTGAGTTGCAGGCGTTATCCAGCTCGCCTCCTTATTTTATGTCCTTTCCGGACAAGGTGGTGCTTTGCACCAGGGCATCATTTTTACCAAAGGTTGTGACCCCATTCCATCTGGGTCAGTCCATCACTATGCCCACCTTCTTTGCTCCCCCACATCCCTCTAAGGAAGAGTAGCGTCTCCACCGTCTGGACCCAAAAAGAGATTTTGCGTTCTACCTTGACCGCACAAGAGAGTTCCGGGTGGATGACCAACTCTTTGTGGGGTATGTGGGAGCAAAGAAGGGAAAGGCAGTGCAGAAAAGAACCATCTCTCGCTGGGTTGTTCTCTGCATTAAAATATGTTATGCCTTGGCAAAGAAGCAGCCCCCTGAGGGAATAAGGGCCCATTCCACCAGGGGAAAAGCTGCGACTACAGCCTTGGCTCGGGGTGTCCCAGTCCAAGACATCTGTCAGGCAGCGACGTGGGCATCATTGCACACATTCGCAAAACATTATTGCCTTGATGGTCAAGTGTGCAGGGACGGGCACTTTGCCCGCTCAGTCCTGCAAGACTTTTTAGTCTAGTCCATGAGTCCGCAACCCACCGCCGGAATGGTATGGCTTGGGTATCTGATTCAAAGGTAAGGAATCTGCAGCTAGAAGTCTCTATCAGATGAACAAGTTACTTGCCTTCGGTAACGCATTATCTGGTAGAGACTCTATCTAGCTGCAGATTCCTTACAGCCCCACCCATGCCTCCCCGCTTTGCGGACTGATGTTGTAGGTCAAGGGTTTCTCCCCTTTCAGGGCCCTAGCTTTGCACACATTTACGTCAGTCACTTCGTGGCTCTGCGCTTCTGGAGTGGAAAAACGAAAAGTACTGACGTCCGCGTGCCTGGGTGGGGCCTATGTAGGCACTGCGACGTCATAACCGACGCTACCGACGCCATCAACGTCACGCGGAGCCGAATGGAGCCACCCGACGTCGCGCGCAAGGGGTATTGCTCAGCAAAAGTTTCCGGATCCAGCCTGACGCCTGGGAAATTCAAAGGTAAGGAATCTGCAGCTAGATAGAGTCTCTACCTGATAATGCGTTACCGCATTATCTGTCAGATGACAGTGACACTGAAACGATAACATCACTCACAGTTGCTCAGGAACTAGGCATTGAAACCAACTACACCATGGACACCAATACAAAAGGGCAATCAATCTTCTGCCCACAACTACCTCCTGGAAACGCCATTGACCTTTTTCAAACTGCTGTTACCAAAGATTTATCAGTAGAATTTCAAAAATACCAAAAGAAGAAACGCTTTCTCCCGAAGAACTTGAAGAACATGGAAAGAACTGCATTAAAGGAACTTGAATACAACAAGGACATAATAATAAAGGAAGAAGACAAAGGGGGGAATGTTGTCCTCGTGCATCCGGATGACTATATCACTGAAGCCAAAAGACAACTCCATGATTCAGACTGCTACAAAAAACTGGAAAGCAATCCTACCAAACAGACCCTTGTCAAATTGAAAGAGAAACTTGACAAATGGTATCACGATAATCTGCCAACTTTAGAAGAACGGAATAACCTATATATTGAACATCCCACTATGTCAACTCTATATCTTCTGCCAAAAATTCACAAGAACAGCTATCCACCACCCAGCAGACCAATCATAGCAAGGATCAATTCAATCTGCTCTAAAGTAGGAGAATATATTGATTTTCATCTACAGCCCCATATGAAAGACCTGCCATCGTGTATACGAGACACCAAAGAAATCTTGCTCAAATTGGACAACATCCCCTGGGACTCTGATTGTATCTTGACAACCATTGACGTGGTGAGCTTGTACATGTCAATTAGACATGAAGATGGCATAGAAGCTGTCAGGAAGGCGCTAGCAACCAAACCAGCACACTTCCTAGAATCAAACCAAATAATGCTGGAAATGTTACGTTTCTGCCTGACTAACAATCTATTCTCTTTCAATTCTGAATACTATCTACAACTCCAAGGCAGTGCCATGGGGCCAAATTTGCACCACCTTATGCCTGCATTTTTATGGGAGAAGTTGAAAAATACTGGCTATGGGATGAAGCCTTCTCGGAATACACCTCCCAGATCCTATACTGG
The DNA here is from genome assembly GCA_963921515.1 of Calotriton arnoldi. Lineage (NCBI taxonomy): Eukaryota > Metazoa > Chordata > Amphibia > Caudata > Salamandridae > Calotriton > Calotriton arnoldi. The sequence continues at coordinate 2,279,194 of CAWUFW010001139.1, forward strand.
GGACGGTTTATAGATGACATCTTGTGCATCTGGCAAGGACCACATGATACTCTACAGCACTTCCTACACAAAATCAACGAAAATAAATGGAACATCAAAACAACATCACAATCCTCGGCCTCGCAAATAGACTTTCTGGATATAACAATATTTGCACAGAAGGGGAAACTCCATACAAAGGCATTTCGGAAACCAACGGCGGCGAACTCAATATTGAGAGCAGACAGCTGACACCCACGAACTACAATCAAAAACATCCCTAAGGGAGAATTTCAGAGACTATGCCGCACCTGCAGCAACCTGGACACCTACAATGAAAAAGCAACTAATCTAACGACCAGACTAGAGCAGAGAGGCTATGATATAACACAACTCGAAACAGTAGCTTCCAACTGCGCCACAATGCCACGTCAAGAACTTCTACAACCTAAAAACCAAGACAACAAGACAAAGGGGTCTTCTGACAGACTATCACAACGGCCATTACCATATTCGAAAGATCTTGAAAAAACATTGGCATCTCCTGACTAACAATGAGACCCTTAATGACCAGATACAAACCTTCCCACAAATGGGTTTCAGAAGAGCAAAAAATCTAAGACAGACACACTGTCGATCCGAATTTGTCAACAAAAGAAAAAAACCTGGAACACACTTTGTCTAAACCTCAAGGTTTTTACGCCTGTCACAGTTGCAATGCCTGCAAACTAGGCATCAATAAACAGATGAACTTCTGCGTACCAGGCAAATACACGACCAAGATCAAAGACTGGATGAATTGCAACCCTGACTATGTAATCTACGTCATCATCTGCCCATGCAATAAAATATATGTAGGAAGTACCATCAGACCATTGAAAGTAAGAATTTTGGAACATCACCAGAATATCCACAAATATGAAACAGGGCAACCTCTCACCGATCATTTTCAAGAACGTCACCCCAACAACAAGACATTCAAATTCCTTGGATAAGAACATATCAAACCACAGTCCAGAGGTGGAAAATGGGAACTTCGAATGAGGCGTAGAGAAAGTGAACTTATCCTACGCATGGACACTGTCAATACAGGACTTAACAAGGATGCAGAAATGCATTTCTAGCTGTATAAATAACCTAGACCCCACACTACAGATCCCACCAGGACTTAGATGCACCTATACCGATGGACCCTACATAGCCCAAGTACCGACTTTAAGCAATTAGCCCTTTTTCTCTGCCACCCGATTTGGCCATACCATTTTTCCAATGTGGCCTTTACTCTCGCCTGGCACCCTCTGCACATGACATAACATCCATACAAAGTTGTGCTCCATTCTCTTTGGTCCTTTCTTGACCGCCATGCCGAATCTGACCCCTTACTGAGGACTTGACTCTTCTTGGTCCTTCTTTCTCCGAGACATTTATCACCCGGTCATTACTCATGCGTTTGCACTTTTGACCCATTTAATTCCTTAATTTTCATCTCTTTCCGGACCTTAGACTCTGCTCCTATGCCCTTAATTAGGACTTGATCTTTCTTGGCCCCTCATTCTTTCGAGACAATTATTACTCTGTTTTTACATATGCAGTTGTACTTTTGACTCTTTTAAATTCCTTTCCCTTCTGGACCATAGTTTCTAATGCCCGGGGTTCTACCTTTATCAGCGTGTAAAGTTCTTAATTACCAGTAACTCTTCAACATTGGATGAGCCTCTCACCGTAGTGCCATCTTCATGCGTTCTCCTTGTTCTGTCTGATTCATAGTTACATCACATCACAGTTACTTTGCAGCCTCCGACCGTCACTGTTACTCGCTCTCCGGCCGGGAGTCTACTTAACGCAACACATCGAGTTGCTGCACAGATAACGGACCGCAGTCATTTAACCTTGCGTATCACGTCGGACTCTTTCAGCCCATGGGCTCATCCCCAATGGTAAGTCTCCCTGGCACACTTAGGGCGCGTCACTCCCTCTGGGCGTTGTCATTCCTTTTCAACCCAAGTTCATATCACGCTATTATTTGTTACTCGGTCAAATTACGCGCCTCATAAATCAATTCTGCAACCCCCAGCGTTGACCTGCTTATTTCACTTGTTTAACTTATTATTTGTCATTCGGTCAGAATACACGCCACATCAATCAATTATGGAACCCCCAGCGTGGCCTGCTTTGTTTTTACTCCCATTTCTGATTACTTTCGGAACGCCCATGTCCCGGCACCCATTTCCTCACCACTCGACCTCCTGCCTTACTCGACCCGCGGCACCCGCATCACCTTCAGCCCTGTCTGTTAGCCACCATTTGACACCTCTTTCTTGTCTTCCACCAACTTGTCTCATTTCCATCCATTGACACCACTCGCTGTGCTTTAATAAAAGACGTAGGACCCCGCCAAGCAGTTCATCATACCTTGTCACTCAGGCCAAGGTCACCACCCCACCATGCCTTACTTATCCCATTTTTAAACCCCTGGGGTAAATGTCTGTCACGCAGCGGTATTTTCTCCGGACGCTCATTTTATTTTTCCTTACTCTTTCTAACCTCGCAGATAATACACCGGACAAGCACTTATGAATAGATAACTTGGTAAGTAGAATCTAGCTTTGATTCTGAATTGACTGTATGTTGCGACTACATATTGCACGCTCTGGTCTCAATTTTAAACAATGGACCAGGAAAGTTACTTTCTTAAGCATATCCTTTTTCCTTATTTCTGACTGCATATCTTTGCGATCTGTGTTTTTCAGCTATCCATTAGGCGAGATCAGAGCATATGTATAACCTGATGTATATGTATATATGACGTACAAGACGCATTCTACAAGTCACAAATGTAAATGAATGTATATATGACGTACTAGATGCGTTCTACATGTCCCTATTGTATTTGAATGTACATACTCACTCTATTACATGTATCACTAGTGATGTTTTTTCCACCTACTAATTTCGAATGCATACTTCATTTCAATATAAATTTCCCTTATTGTTTCCTCCCTTTCTCTTCCTTATCCCTTTCTACATACTCCCTTTTATCACGGGTGTTTTCCTCTGATGTCCCTTATCGGACCAATATAAATATCTCACGTGGTACCCCCACATTTTCCCTTACCGCCTTTTTGATACTGTCTTCTCTCACATCTAATCAGCCTTGAGAAAGCCCTGGCCTGCTGGCCTTGTGGGCGAAACACGTGTCGGCTGTTCTTTTCCTTTTAAAATTACTTTTTGAATAATAAAAGAAAAAACCACTTCAACAGAGTACCTTACTCCTTGTACCTACCTGAATCTGGTATTAACCGAGAAACTCACATGATAGTGAGGGCACAACTCCATCAAACACTTGAAAATCTATCACACACTAGGTGGACTCTGGGTGAAACCACCAGATTGGGATGTGCCACAGCCAAATTTTGGGTCATGACAGAGTGAGTGTGAACCATGGCAGCACCCAGTAACAGAAAACGCCATTTACCCAGTTACACCGCCTTAATCTATTACTATTCCTTAAAGACCGCCTATCCTAAAAAGACACCCCTCATATACATTCACAAGGTGATCAAAACTGCTACTGAACCACCAATATCACTCAAACCTCTTCAACAACAAAACCAACCACCACACCTACTCCACACAACCTATCAAAAACGACACCCTAACTGTAAAACAACAAACCAAACAAGTGACAATGTCGCTTGCCAGGAGAAAATTAAAAATCAAGGGAATGTGCGAGCATTTGATCACTAGGTTCGCTCCTTCCTCTGAACACTGCACATCCCAAACCACCATACAACTCAGCAGCTACACCACCACTACCTCCAACAAAAAGCCCACAAACACCTCACAGACCTCAAAATTATCTAACCCAAAAACCTCCCAAACTGCAAACATTAACCCTTCAACCGTCTCATACCAAAATCCCCTGTGCCCCTGCTACTTTCCCATACTGCACCACACATGGCGCTCAAAGCACTATGGCAAGAAGAGGAAGCTAACACAAAAACTAAAATGCTAAATCTTCAACATAAGAACCATGAACAAAAGTCACTTTAACATTTTTGATCTATTTGATGTACTCTCAGAAACCACACTATATCTTGTCTTCATCACAGAATCAAGGCTCAACGAAGATCCCCCACCCCCTCAGTAAGCTGGAGCAACCACATCATCATCATTACCTTCAAGATTAATTCGCAAATCATCGAAAACAATTCAAAGTCACCAACAACTGACAGCAGCAAACGCTCATACAGGCAATGGAAAAAATCTAGACCTCTACATACTCAACTCCCATCTCGAACAAACAACAATAAATATGCAACCTCAAGACATTCACACCTTCTACAACTGGAGCTCCGCTGCACTGGAAAAACAGATACCAATAGAGGCCACATCTAGGGTTAACCACAAAAAGAACAATACGTGGATTAATGACAGCATCAAAAGAATGAAAAACCATCTCAACATACTACAATGCAAGTGGAGAAAATCAAGAGATGAACAAGAGAAAATCACTCTACACCACCAATACAGAGCCTACATAAGATCCATCAGCACCACAAAAAAGACAACAACACTGGACATGCTTAACTGATGCTGATGGCCCTTGTAGGGAACTCATCAAAATTCCAGCCGAATTCCTCAATCCAGAGTGCGGAAACACAGAAACAACACAATTGTAAAACTTCTGCGACAAAATCTTCAAAGAATTGATCGCAAAAATTGAAAATTTAGAAAATACCACTCTAACACATGGCACAACCAACATAGAAAGAGACAAACGCAATCTTCACCATTGCATACTTTCTGTACCCCCTCAGAAAAAGTCTTCTTCACATTATCGTTGTTGGTGGTTGTCAGCACACCCGCAGCCAGTACACAATCAGACACAGACTAAAAAGTGTTAAAAAGAAAAAACTAGGCATGTCTTTTCCATCCATGCACCCAGGAATCTAGAAAACCATCAGGACCCACTCAACACTGCTCTAATTTAGGAAAGAGTTGAAGACTTGCCTCTTTAAAGGACACTACATCACAATGCTTCAACTGCCCAGAACCCAGCTTCCTCTCCTAATACTCATTGACTTTTTGCTTGTTTTTGCTTGGTACATCGCTCCACTGCCTTTTGGCTGGTTCGTACCATCATACTACCATATACATACACATCAACATGTATACAGATATACATACATAGGATCAAAAAACAAAGACAACACACTTCCAACCACACACCCTAGGCGGCGTAATTTTGTGTCCATGTAGGCAAGTACTTCAGTCCCCCACATAAAGGAAGTAAGTGGTATATAAATGCTACAATACAGTACAATGCCCCCACCACCATTGGATGGAATTAGGAGGGCTAAAAAAGGGGGGGTTATTAGGAATTGTATTTATTGGAAGATTATATTTACTTCTGCTGTGGGAGGAGATTTTTTACTAATTTAGAAATTCAACAGTCTTTTTACTGCATATAATAGCTGTTACAACTTGTGTTAACTGGCACAACGGGCATAGCAATAGTATAATAGGCTCTGGCCTGTGTACAAAGTTGCCATGAGGGTGATTATTAATGATCATGGTACTATATCCTTTCTTGTCTATAAAAAATTGGAGTGAGATGACAGTTTTATTCTTGGATACTAAGCCTTATACCTTCATCTAGTATATGATTTGTCAACAGTGATCATATCTATAAAGAAAATGATCACATGTGATGCCAATGTAATTTCTGATGGCTTTTGTTATTTTGTGAAGGTTATGGTTGCATAGCCCATCTTATCGGCCACATTTCAGTGTTTTTTTCTAGTTTTCATTGTATCCATAATGGTTCCTTCAAAGTTAGAAGTTTTTTCTGCTGTTTTATTTACTGATATTACCCTTTCTGTAATGCACGTTGTGTTAGGCTATGTCTTATAAATTCTTGTTCCTCTGCTCCCAGTGACCACTGGCATGGGTTTTGACATGCAGTCTCCGCACATTTTGCACATACAGGACACCACCTCTAGATGTGTCCACCAGGCCTTAGACCTGGACCTGTCTATCCATCCCATTATCTGCTGAGCATGGCGTTGGCTGCCCCATGCAGCCATCTCCCTCTCATTCCCCAGTGCCCACTGGACAACGCTTTAGGCTGGGCACAGAGATTACTGAGTATGTCTGCAGGGAATAGCTTTAGGCCTTGTTGCCCAAAGCTGTTTTTATCGGGTACAGCGACAGGGGCTCTGGATTTCATAAAGTGGAAAAAAAGGGGGTGTAAAAGTAACTGCGGGTGACCCAAAGAAATAGAAGGCAGTGTCAATTTCTCAAACACCTTTTTAGACATTTCTGATGTGGTTAAATTGCACGCTGTTTCTTAGAAAACAGTTGAATCTATTGATTCAAAATGTTAAATGTGCTCGCAAAAATTATCTTTTAAGCCCTCTGATACAAAAAAAGGAGCTGTGATCCAAAGCTACCTCTTACTCTGGTTCATGTCACTTTCAGAACTAATACTTTCATTCTCAGGCCCCTCTAGGAAGTTCGCTCATCATTGTAAATTTGTAGTTTTTTCTTGTACATTCCTCACCCTTGCTTGCTGTGTTGGATATTGTGTTTGTGTACCCTACCTTTTTAGTCTCCTGTTTATCTTTGTAATGTTCTATTGTGTAACACTTTTCTCTTGTAACGTAACTGGTTCTATTGTACAGCGCACTGACACCTTCGGGTAATGTCCGCGCTTTATAAAAATGCACTAAATAAAAATAAAAATGTCAATGATAGTCTTTAAGCATCTTCCTGTCTCCATAGGAGCTGGCCTCTTCCTAGTAGCTAGTGAGAACACCACAAGGAAAGGTGCGCTCTAGTGCTGAGAAGTGGTGCAGATAAATTGCTTCGCGCAAGACACAGATTGTGTAGGTGAGTCCCACCTGGAGCTCCCTGTTGTGCTATCCCCCTCGGTAAGAGACCGTCAGAAGAACTATGATAGGGAAAGGCATACTACATGGAGTGTGTGGAGTGACTTAGACCAGTCCGGATGGTCAGATTGAGATTCCTGTCTCTGAATGGGACCCCGGTTGCTGAGTTTAAAAACACATTTGACCTTCTGTCCTCCTGTTCCTTAAGAGCTGTTGATCCTCTGATAAGAGTCTCTTTGAGGCATTAGTTTTCGAAGAATTCATTTAGAGCGACGCTGAAGCCATGTTTTGGTAATTTTATTACATCCGTGTCTTTAGATTATGCAATAAACTGGCCCAGCGTCAAATCTTTATTCCATAGCTGTCAACCAGCACCATGCCACGTGGGTGATCTTCAGTCAACGCGGTCTTTTCGGGCAGCTACAGTAAGCATTGCAGTTGAATCTGAACTATGACAAGCATTAGTCTCCATGTTCCAGCATGCTTAATTAATGCTGTTTGTTGTCTGGAAAACTTGGCCTGGCTTCACCTCACCCTCGATACACGGGGCCAGCAGACAGCTATGAGAATACTCCCTTTAAAAAACATGAAATGCCCGGTTTCTGCTACGAAGAAAAGGCGTTGTAAAGAAAGTAAAATGCAAAGGTACCTGCGAGGAAGATTAAAAATATCGCTGGGAACCGCTAATGAGCCTGCAGCATTTTGCGACGTGTTTTCTCTGAGTCTGACTAAACTGAATGGTTTCTTTCAAAGGTCCTCGTGCCAAAAGAGCCCGAATTCATGGGCAAAATGGTGGAGGTGGACATTTACGAAGCTGGGAAGCATTTTTTGAAAGGGCTGCCGGCGTCGGATGCCAAAGTCTACACCCCATCCATCAGCAGGCCGCTGGCGAAAGGAGCGGTCTCTGGTTTAACGGAGGTAGGCGACATTTGTTTTGCTTTAACGTGAAAGCCGTCCCGCAGCTGCCCCGGCCTAATGACTGCAGCCCGTGTTTGTGTTTTCATTTATAGTTCCCGTTTCGGCCATGTGGAAGGCGTTATCTTACCAGCACGTTATAAAACCGTGAATTAAAACGCGGCCTGCGCTGATGTCTGCGGGTCTCTTGTTCGACTCCCTGAAAAGTGATGAATGTGTTCTTAATTGAAGCGGATTGTTTCTGCTCAGGCGGAGGGGGGTGGGGTGGGGTGGGGGTGGGGGGGATGAAATAAATGCCAGGCCAACGTGTTACGCTCAGCCAGCCGTTAGAAAACGATGCATTTGAATTTCCATCATCGTACATAAAACATATTCTTGTCTGCAGGTTATCAAGGTTACAGTATACATTGACTGATGCGGCCATATGTACAAAAGTAAATTTTCTATCCAATACAGCACATGGAGGCTCTAATAGCCAATGACAGTCTCCCTCTAATAGCCTTAGTGTTTCTTGCATAAGCCACGGGCATACTGCTCTTTCATAGATACCTCTTTAAATGAAGTCTTTTGTGGCACGAAGTATATACTTGGATTGCTTGTTCTGGTGTTTGTGTGGCAGAATAGTCTTGCCTACTAATACATTTTCCATGCGCTGTACATGATTTTGTTCACAAAAAACAATGATATGTAAGAATCCAAAATGACTTCACAGAGTAATTGAACTGCACTGCAGAATCAAGCACTTCTCCAACCGGTTCTCACCTGTAGAGCCACAGGTCGTTGGTGCCCCAGACAGTGAGGAGAATGTTGGGGGGCGCCCAAGACATGATAGGTGTTTAGCTCAACCACCCTGGTCATCATATGGTCTATATTGAAAGCGTGTTGTTGGCGGCCATTTCAGTTTTGTTTCTACTCGCCTTGAAAAGCGCAGAGCATTTTTTCATCTGAGATGATCTAGTTGGTTGGGTTGCCGATCTCTTGGTCATGCACTCAATTGACCGCGGACTCCTGAGTGCCTATCTTTCTTTTCCACTGGACCAGTCGTGATGTCAAAGTGGGAGTGGTCAGTATATATTGCAGGCAAAGAGATATATTAAGTTGGTTATTACACTTTACGAGGCTTAGGAGTTGCCTCTAAGTCATCTTTGGACTATGTTAATGATGGCACATGGCTATGACAAATGACTTGCTCATAATCCTACTTTCTTCCATGCCATCTTAGGTCTGATCAAGAATTGCAGATTCACAGTAGATGAGACTGCTGTTGATCATTGTCCAGGATCTGAATTTCACTTCTGTGATGTTTGAAGTCATGCGTTTTTCCCAAGGGTGCCTAGTGATGTCTACCTTACAACATCACATGATTGTTAAAGAGATACAGTATTGTTGCACTTTTATTTTCTAGCACTGTCACCCCTAAACTTATAGGTCTTGGGGAGAGCCAAATAGTAGGACAGTATTTGAAATTCTACTCCATTGTGATTTTAAGCGGAAGGAATCCAATTTTTCCGGTTCTGTTGCATTTGGAATTATTTCGTCATGTGTTAAGAAACGTATTAATTTACGAAAGGGTAACCTGACCCCTATTTTATTCCTTAGTAAATATGCCGCTTGCCAAGCTCTCTCCTACGTTTCATTGAGCCGCCGTTGTAAAAACTGATGGAGTGTGAAATGAAAATGTGTATCACATTTCTAAGCACCATTTGGTGCCCTTTCTCCAGTGGAAATGTAAGGAGGGAGGCTCAAAAAAATAACATGTAGCATTAGTTTAACATATGGAAGAATGACAGCTGACAGTTTATTCGGCCATGACATTTCAAAATTGTTTCTGTTAGATGTACCAGGTTTTTTTGTTCCCTTGAACTGAATTGTAAACATGGTTTGAAACGAGGAAGTAGCTAGCATTCCTTGTTCATTGCTGAGACTGTAGGCTTGTGTGTGGGTTGCTTTATAGCTCCTGAATCTCTTAAGAATAGGTCTTGTGGCGCCTGTGGCTGAAACGACGTGCCTAGTATACTAATACTGCACGCTGTAGTCTCATCCCGTGTTGTACACACTGAAATGTTTTTGACCGATATTGTTTTCATAGGTTTTACATAAACCGCTATATGCCACATCAAAGCTGCCTCTAAGCGCTTTGGCGAATGAAGAGGGCACATGGTGGTGACAGGCAAGCTGTCTGGGGTGAGCAATGGTTATTGGTTCCTACAGTGCAAAGTGGGTTGTGTAAGTGGCTGATCTTTTGAGTAGGCTGTTTGTACAGTTGCAGGTTAAAGATGGAAAATCCTATGTATTTTAGTCCACCTATCTTGTGCCTGAGGTCTTGGAGCCCGAGCCTGGTCTTCAGTGTTTGATTGGACTTTTGCGGGATTGATACCGGGAAGTAGTCTTCTTAAACGGAAAGGATACACGCAATTAGGCAGCATCTGGTTCATGTGTGTGATGGAAGAGGTGTTTCATTAGTGTCCGCTTCAAGTCTTTGTTCTTATGGTAGAGCATTTCAGAGGTGTGGTACCTGTGAATTAAGTGATCTGCTTCCAGATCTTGTTTTTGTTGTTGTCATGAGTAATAGTGCATTGTTGTTGGAAGCACATCTCTGTCACTGGGCCTGCTCGCAGGGCTGGGTATCTTGGCGTGTTAATTTGAGAGGGCTGTGCATGGGTTGGGGCTGTTTATGCAGTGATTTTATGTTTTAGTTGAAAATGATTGAATTGTATCTTTCAAGAAACTGAATCCTTAACAGGAAGTACCTGTTAAATTCTTTACAAAATTCCTTAGATTCCATCACATATCCTTAGTTTACCTAAGGGGTTCTTCTATTGCATGTATGGACTATGAAGCATCTATTCATTGCAATGGAAACCTTATTGAAACTTATTATGCAAAAGGCTTTCAGAGTAGCTTTGTTCCGAATGGTTGTCAGTGTATATGGTAATCATTTAGGGGGTCGTAACTGCCACCCCTGGCTTGCTTCTTGCAATGCCTGGCACTGCCCTAGCGATGCCTGGCCTCAGAGGTGGCAAAATCAGTGCCAAGAACACAGGAGACGCTACGCATACCTTATTTTCAGCACATTTTTCTTAATACTAATAGCGAATAATGCCCCATTATTCACTATTAGTGTAATAAAAAATGGAGCACACTTATCTGGAGCAGGACCTTTAGTGGCAGCTGTGGTAAGTAAAACTGTTTAAAGGTATGTTGTGTGGTTGCTTGCGGGTGAGAGTGTTTATGTGAAATAAGAGCGTGTGTATGTGTGAGCATGTGTCTATGTATAAGCGTATGTATGTGAGTCAGATTGAGTCTCAAAATTTTACTATTCTTTGACGCGAGGCAACGCTGCACCAACGATGCTGCGCAGCCTTGCATCAAAGGGAGCGAGTAAGAAAATCACCAAATCTCCTGAGGAATGGTGCGTTGTTTCTCTCCCGGTGCCCTGGTGCACTTTTGGCAGCCACACACCAGCGCACACATCCTTGTGCCATACTGCAGGGGTGTGGGCATTTTGTACTGGAAGGGGTACTTTCGGTACCAAAACTATGCTTTAAGGCTTTTCGCACTTTGTATGTGTGCTATACAATGTAGCTAGCACACATGCAAAGTTGGAAAAACAAGAAGAAATGAAAACTTTTCTCTTCGTTATTCCTGCCTCACAAAGTCGTAAAATTTTGGTGCAAGTTCCTCTCTACAATGTTTGTAGATAGGGATTCGCGTCATAACCTTTGGGTGGTTACATTGGAGCACCCATGCACCACCCATGGAACACTCACTTGACGTCAAATAACGTAAAGCTGTACATAGCTCAATTTTGCATTAGTTTGGGACACTATCCAAACCAAATCAGGATTTGCGTTGAATAGTAAATCCCAATCTAACACTTTGCATCAGGTTTGCGTCACAAAAGTGATGCAAAACCAGTGCAAAGCGTTAGTAAACCTGGGCCTGAATGTCATTAAGTATGCATGAGTACGAGTGAGCTTAAGAGCGAATGCGAGTAAGTGAGAATGAATAAGAACTTAGTGTAAGAGAGTATGAGTGTGATTAATAGTCATGTGAAATGCCTTCCTGGAATAATTCAGGGTCAAGGGTCATACGATGTCACGTCCTGTGGTGTCATTAAGATCAAAGGGTTTGTGGTGTCACTTCCACTACCCCTGGCCTTTTGGCGAATCAGCGCTGATGTACAGTGTCCTTTATGTAACACATGGGTGGAGCTTTTTGTGGCTCTCTTCCCTTTCCATGTGATCTGCTCTGCTTTACATCTATTCTGTATCTCAGCCCCCAAGCCCAGAACCTTACAAATCTCGGCCTCTGTACTTTCCTCAGTCTGCCCTTCGCTTGCTTGTGTCTCTTTTGACCTTAGCTTTGTTGGCACAGGGAAGATGTCCTGGGGAGAAGAGCATGGTCCTTGCTCCAGACCCCCCCCCCCCATCAATTTCCAGCCCCTTTTTACAGCCTCCCTTCTCCTGCCCTTGCATCGCAGTGTGTACCTGTCTCTGCAGGCCTCTTACCACCACCATTGCACTGCTGATGCTAGCTTGGTGACAGGGAAGTGCCAGGCACAGAAACAGGTGGACAGATAAGGAAGAGAGTGAGAAGAAAGTCGCAGATACACCACCCATGCCTCCAAGGCAGTGTAATGAAAAATGTGTAAGTGAGTAAGTGTGCACTGCTCCTCCTGATACTGTGCAGGGACGGCTGCCGTGTCTGGACTCGGGGCTCTGCCCTATCAGTTTTATGCATTATGTAGATGGTAATTGCTAATAGTAATTGCCATCCACATAGCTATTACAATAATGGCAGTACAAGTGAAAGTAATCCCTGTGCCTGGCTGTCACAGGCAGGCACTGGCAGTACTTAGTATGTGTATTGCCCAGCTGTCACAACGCTCTCTCTGACCCTCACTTATACAAGGGTAGGCAGCCAGGCACGTTTCTCAGGCACATGCAGGAGTGAACATTTGCTTACTTTTTTATATAATTTGATTGAGGCCAAGGGCTTACTTTGTGCCAGCCCTGGCGTTCTATTCTCGGGGGTCTTGCGGGATTCTCCCATGTGCAGGAGCGTCTGTTTTTAAGGCAGCCCAGGTTGCTTCAGGCATCAGTCCTGCATGTATGTCACTCATCCGATCCCCACCCCTGGCTTACCATCCTCACCCTTTCCTAAATCGGCACAGTGTCAAGAGGGGTCACCAAACATCACTGTCCACACCCCTCTTTGTGACGGAAAAGGTGGGCTATGAGTGGCAACAGGGCACAGGCAGCTACCTGGTGTTGTGTGTTTCCTTAGGACAGCCAAGGGCGGGCTGTATCCCCCAGGCTAGAAAGCCGCACACGGATCTCTGAACCCTCCCCCCCCCACCCCTCAACCCATTGGGGGCTTTTTAGGAAAGAGCAGGCAGCACCAAGGACAGGAGGCAGGCAAAGGGACAGGCCAGAGCCGCCAGTAACATGGGCACAAGGACTGCTTGACAAAAGAAGAGAATGTGGCCTAACGGCTAGGGCGGTCGACCTCGGAGCTGGGGAACCGGGTTCGAGTCTCAGCAGCAGGGCGCAAGTCCTATAAAAAGAAGTGGGGGGACTGAACAAGTTAGACACTATGCAAGTGACATCATGACGCATGCAATCACAGCACATGAGGTCACGACGTAGCATAGCGCTATAAAAGAAATAAAATAGTGCTATTTAAATTATTTGTGTAAATACTGGGACAGGCCACCCCATCTGAGTCTTACAGTGTCTGCACTTACATACAGGGACAGAACAAAGGCAAAAGCATGCATCTCTTAAGTACCTGTGAAGAGATAGCCTTTGTTTCCCCTCCGTGGCATTTACATTTGTGTGAGGCTCCAGGCCGCCTCCAGTCAAGATATTCAAACAAAAGGGGGCCTGATGGCCCTTAACTTCGGCCTGGCTGGAGGTAAGAAAAAAAACCCTCGCTGCCTGCACGTTGCTGCTGGAAATGGAAAGCAGACAACGTGCAGGCGCTGCTGAACTTGTCCGGTGTCTTACACCAGGACAAGTTCAGCATATTTCTGTGGGGCCCAACACCTTGGCAGGGGGGACGGCGTCCACCCTGTGAAAATAGTGGGTGGACGCCGTGTACCTGCGTGTACCCCCCCACTGGTGCCCTGCTCGGCAGGGACGCTCAACATTCTGTGATTCTGGGCAAATCACTTAATCTCCCCGTGCCTAACAAAAACAAGCATTGGCATAGCCAATATGTCTCGCCTTTGGGACCTTATAAGTGTTTAGCCATGCAACACTTGATGCTGTTGCACCAAGGATATTGTACTGGATAACTAAACACTTATAAGGTCCCAAAGGCGAGACCTATTGGCTATGCCAATGCTTGTTTTTTTTTTAAAGGACAAGCAGTGCTATCAGGCTCCGGCTGCCACTTAGAGGTGTAGAGAGAGAGGTGTAGAGAGAGAGCGAGAGGTGTGTAGAGAGAGAGAGAGAGAGCGAGAGAGAGAGAGAGAGGTGTGTAGAGAGAGAGAGGTGTGTAGAGAGAGGTGTGTAGAGAGAGGGGTGCAGAGAGGGGGTAGAGAGAGAGGTGGAGAGAGGTAAAGAGGTAGAGAGAGGTAGAGGTAGAGGGAGGTAGAGAGGTTGAGAGGGGTAGAGAGGTAGAGATAGAGAGGTAGAGAGAGAGGGGTAGAGAGAGGTAGAGAGGTAGAGAGAGAGGTAGAGGTAGAGAGAGAGAGAGAGGTAGAGAGAGAGAGAGAGGTAGAGAGAGAGAGAGAGAGAGAGAGAGAGTAGAGAGGTAGAGAGAGGTAGAGAGGTAGAGAGAGGTAGAGAGGTAGAGAGAGAGGTAGAGAGAGAGTGGTAGAGAGAGGTAGAGGGAGAGTGGTAGAGGTAGAGAGAGAGAGGTAGAGAGAGAGAGGTAGAGAGAGAGGTAGAGAGAGGTAGAGAGGTAGAGGTAGAGAGAGAGAGAGGTAGAGAGAGAGGTAGCGGTAGAGAGAGGAGAGAGAGAGGTAGAGAGAGAGGTAGAGAGAGAGGTAGAGAGAGGTAGAGAGAGGTAGAGAGAGGTAGAGAGAGAGGTAGAGAGGTAGAGAGAGAGTGGTAGAGAGAGGTAGAGGGAGAGAGGTAGAGAGAGAGGGAGAGAGGTAGAGAGAGAGGTAGAGAGAGAGAGAGAGGTAGAGGTAGAGAGGTAGAGGTAGAGGTAGAGGTAGAGAGAGAGGTAGAGGTAGAGAGAGAGGTAGAGGTAGAGAGAGAGGTAGAGGTAGAGAGAGGTAGAGAGAGGTAGAGAGAGGTAGAGAGAGGTAGAGAGAGGTAGAGAGAGGTAGAGAGAGGTAGAGAGAGAGGTAGAGAGAGAGGTGGAGAGAGAGGTAGAGAGAGAGGTGGAGAGAGAGGTGGAGAGAGAGGTAGAGAGGTAGAGCGGTAGAGCGGTAGAGCGGTAGAGCGGTAGAGAGGTAGAGCGGTATAGAGGTAGAGAGGTAGAGCAGTATAGAGGTAGAGAGGTAGAGGTAGAAGAAGTGAAGAAGAAAAAAGTGCCCAAACTTGTACATTGAAAGTCAAGGGAAGCCTCGGCAGTTTGGAAGCCATAAATACCGCTGAAAGGGAGGCGGCAGCAAAAGGCCAAGCCTGTTCAATTAACAGTTTCCCATGCAAACGCGCGAGGCCTTTTAGTGCCCAAGTAAAAGTCACAGCCCTCTGTTCTCATCACAGTGAGGCGTTCAGAAAGTTGGTGGCCTGACAGCCCCAGCCTATATTTTACGCGGTCTTCCTTAATTGCTGCAAACCGCTATTATTTGTTTACATTGTAACGAGAGCGAATGAATCGCAGGAAAATGACCATTTTAGTATGCGGTAAATGACCGCTTTACAGAAAAAAAAACAGGGGGAGGAGCTGGGCGAGAAATGTAAAAGCGCTAAATACAAAATCGTGTCACCGGGGCGTGAATGAAAGAAAATGCGTAATGGAAAGGATGTAGGGAACAGAAAGACAGATTTAAGAAAGAAATTATGGAATTATTAGGGAAGAATTTAAAAGGGGAGAAGGAAAGATAATGAGAATGAAAGACGCTGCAGCGTCCCGCGAGTGGTGCGCGCGCGATCGAAACAAGCAGCAGCTGTTTTCAAGCACACTCGTGCTTGTGGCATCATCCGCCTTGCGGGAGCGAGCAACAGCCAATTAGCATGCGCGCCGCTGCTCGCTCCCGCAAGGTGGATGCCGCCACAAGCACGAGTGTGTGCTTGAAAATGAGCAGAGCGACGGCTAAAGGCCCTCCTAGGCAGCGCATGCGTGCTGCGCAGGCGAGACCTAAAAAATGAATGTGTTCGTCAGTAACGTAACTGGTGCTCATGTAAAGCACTCTGATACCTCCGGGTCTAGTTTGCGCTATATAAAACTCCCCCACTCCCCCCCCCCCCCACACACAAAAAAGAGGGAGTTTGGGGTTTCTTTGTAGATTCGGGATACTGGGAAATGAGGGTAGTATTTGCGACATGTCTTCTTTGTAGTTCAATATTGTTTGTTTACACACTGCAAAGGTATGCAGCCTCCTTTGGCTACGGCTGTGTGCTCAGTTTGCCCTACTGCTCTCCCACCCACCCTCACATTTCACCCATAGACCAACTGTGATTACATGAAACTCTCTGCCTAGCTTTTCTTTTTTTTAAAGTCTGTTCTCCAAGCACACTTATTGCTATGTTTCTTTAGTCTAGCTTCTTGAAGTGGGCGAACCATTGAAAGTTTGAGCCAGATGCCTGGCTCTGGCTCAGCTCGAGGCCCTTTTGGACCCTCAAGCCCAAAACTAGCTGAGCCTTCTTGTGGTTTCTGCCTGCCACACACGCTCCAACCGCATGCGCCAAGAATTAAGCAAGAAACATTTCACCTTTGGTATAAAAAGGAGAGAAAAAGAGATACCCGTCTAGTGGCTGCATTGCAGAATGTGAAAGCAGAAGACCTGTGATCAATCCCGGCTTCTCTGCTTCACCAAATTGTGTGAACCTAGGCAATTTTTTTTCTTTAACCCAGTTTTCTTTTTCTTCATTATCACATATGAGCGCACCTTCACCTGCATAAGTTATGGATGTGCGCTGTATAAAAAGCTCTGACATTTGATTTAATAAACTGTAATGTTGCTCCATCTGTAATGACAACCTGGGCCAGAAATAGGGTACACGTGACAATTGATTTGCCCGGTAGTTCACTAATACCATTGTCACGGTAGGGGGCAGGAATGTTTTAAAGTTTAGGTTTAATACATACATCTGAATACAGCAATATAATCTGCAGTGGTGAGGTGAGGTGTCAAAAAGTACACTTATTGAATTTTGAAAAGACTGACATTTTTACGTTTATTGCATGATTTACATGCCAAATAGTTTCATGGCTCAGTTCGTGTGCGAGCTCTTACAACCTAATTTGACTCTTGCTCGGCTCTGCCTGTTAATTTGTTGACTTGCCCACCTCTATTTTTTCCTGCACACATACCTCTTAAAATAAAGCACATATAAGCTAACATTCAAGTAAAGGTGCCCCTTAATGGGTGAACTACAGATTACCAAATGGACTGCTGGAAGTTAATAATTGAAGTACCTGTGCTAAGGGCCTTGTCAGCCCAGGCTAATAGCTCAAACATAATGCCCTCTTTGTCTTTCATGGTCTAACTACCTGCAGCCCAAGTGTACCTGTACCGTGTCCAGCAAGATAGTCTGAGTTAACACCCTCACTACTTACTGATTTCCCTAGACAAGTTTTTTTTTTTAAAGATTTTTATTGCATACTTTCCAGGTCACACTGCCAATTGCCTACAACCCTGAGGCCGGCGGCTTATCTTTCTGAGTGAAAGTACACAGCTTTGTTTGCCAACAACCCGAAGGGCAGGCAGCGGATTTCGGCCAGTACGCATCCTTATTATAATCACAAACTACATCACTATCATTTACATCTATACATCTAAACCAACTTGACCCCCTAACCCCCCCCTCTGCCACTCTATCCAATCATGGGGCAGGCCCCTTCAGTGTCTGTCAATCAATCTGCCATGCCTCACACCCTCTACCGGTCTTTGCATAGTTAACGGTTCATATCCTATATAGTCAGTGCACAACGGCAAGCCCATGTCCCACCTTCAATCATGTTACCAGTGGTGTCCTGCCAGAACAATCCCCGCCGCCGCCTCTCCCTTCCCAGTCCCTCTGGAGGTCTACTCCACCCATGCGCAACCAGTGAGCAAATGGTTCCCATATGTCAGATGGTCTGGATCTGCTTGGCATTAGTTCCCAAAAGACAGACAATTGATCCTTGCAGTACGCCACAGCCCTAACCCAGTCAGCTATCGCAGGAGGGTTCTGTTTCTTCCAATGTATGGCCACCTGCCTTTTTGCTAACAACAGCATCATGGCCGTGAGTTTGCGGTGTTCTTTCGGAATTTCTTGTACATACCCCAATAGTGCCATCATCGGCGTTGCTGGTAGTGAAGCATTTATTATATGTCCCATGTGTCTAAAGACGTCAGCCCAATATTGTGCTACAGTTGCGCAATTCCAAGCCAAGTGTATAAACGTGGCGCTCTGAGCTCCGCATCTCCAACACCCCGCATCCGGGAGCAGGCCCATGCGGTGCAACTGGGATGGTGTGCGATATACTCTATGCAGGAAGTTAAAGTGGACTAGTCTCAGTCTATAATTTGGTGAGAGATGTTTCAGTTGGGAGCAGCAGAACTGCCATTGTTTGTCAGTAATTGTTAAATCAGCCTCTTTTTCCCATTCCATTTTTGAGGTAACACAAGTAATTGGAGACTCCCCCTGTGTGATGTTGTAGATGCGTGTGATAAGTTTTCGAGATGACGAGTTCGATAATATATTCTCCAGCGCAGGCAGGGTGGGTGGCGCGTTTGGAAACTCTTTATATCTGGATCTACATGCTGCTCTACACTGGTAATATAAGAGCATGTCTGACGCGGTGGGTGTCTGTGGATCGCACATCTGCGTTAGTGTTAGAAATTCGCCATCTGGGAACAGGTCTCTTCCTTTCTCTAATTTGTGTGATTTCGCCCTCATTGCAATTGCCTTGTCTAGCATAGGGCTCAGTAATGGGTTACCTCCTATGGGCATAGATGGTGCATAGAGCTCTTCCTGTCTCGCCCTCTTCGCAATTCCTTTCCACGCCCATCTTACCGCTTCCACGGTGTCTATTTCCTGGTGTGGGCGTTTATACGGTTTATATATGGCCGTGTTAAGCGGGAGTGGTGCGGCTCTATCTATTTCTATCGCCACATGAGGTTGGAATGGTGTAGAGTGGTGCCAAAAGTGTAGATACTGCGCTTGTGCACTGTAAGCATACAGCTCGAAGTCTGGAGCGCCCAACCCACCCTGTGTGAATGGCAACGTCAATGTTTTCCATGAAACTCGGGGTTGTTTGCCCGCCCACACTAATTCCAATATGTTGGACCGTAGCCGTTTAAAAAAATGGACGTTTAGCGGCATTGGTATGTTCACAAATAAATACAGAAATTTAGGCAGTATTACCATTTTTGTGATAGCTATGCGTCCTGTCAAAGATAAAGGCAGTCCTTTCCATCTTGGTATCTTGCTCTCAAGCCAGTCCATTGCTCTACCATAGTTGGCCGTCCATATCTCCTGCAATGACCTACTTATTCGGATGCCTAAATATCTCGTCTCCCCGTCTGTCCATTGTATCGGGAATTCGGAGTCAAACTGGGCTGTGGTGTCATGTCAGTAAGTGGCAGCATCACCGATTTTTCCCAGTTTATCTGGATTCCGGTCAGTCCGCCATACCGTATCAATTCCCTCATTACTGTATCAAAGTTGTCCCTAGGGTTAGTCAGGTATATAGTCATGTCGTCTGCATACATTGATATCAAAAGTCCCCTGGACATAAATCCAATGCTTCTATGTGTATGGTGTTGTCGGAGCCTGGCCGCCAGCGGCTCTGTGGCTATAGCAAACAGTAATGGCGACAGTGGGCAGCCCTGTCTTGTTCCTCTAGTAATGTTGAAGGGTTCCGATATCTGCCCGTTTATTCTAACCCTCGCTACCGGTTTCGCATATAGTATTTGGATCTGTCTAATGAATATGGGGCTGAGACCCAGGCGTGTCAATAAGGTAAAGAGAAATTTCCATTCCAGCGAATCGAACGCTTTAGTGGCGTCCAAAAGTGCCGCCGCGGCCTGCACGTGGGGAGCCAGATAATGGAGCACGCCAAAGATCGTCCGCAGGTTATGGGCAGTGGATCGGCCTTGTACGAATCCCGACTGGTCTGGCAGAGCTATCTGTGGAATCATAGGCTGCAGTCTATTTGCTATCAACTTGGCATATATTTTGGCGTCTAAGTTTATCAGCGATAACGGACGGTAAGAGTCCGGGCTGGTCGGGTCTTTGTCCGGTTTCAGTATGGTTATGATAGTGGCTTCACGAAGCGTTGGAGGGAGTGTACCAGTTTCCATTGCTTCCAGGTATACCTGCAGTAATTTAGGGGCTAGTATATCTGCATATTCCTTATAAAATGCTGCCGTTAGGCCGTCCGCTCCTGGGGCTTTGTCTGTTGGCATACTATTTATTACGTGCTTTACGTCCTCTGTAGTGATTGGTAACTCCATGTACTCTCGGGCACTATTATTAAACCAGGCTAGGGCTATGTCATCTAGGTATTCATCTATGTCCATCTGCGGCGGGTCCGTGTGGGAGGTATATAGTCGTTTATAAAACAAGGACATTTCACCCAGTATGTCAGGTGGTGTTCTGACTATGTCCCCACTCTCCGTACGGAGTTCAGTTATGTAAGTCGCCCCTCTAGGTGTGCTGAGTAACCCTGCTAATGTTTTCCCGGGTCTCTCACTTTCCCCGTAGCGCCTCGCCTGAGCGTGCTTAGTCAAATATGCCGTCTCCCTCTCTGCTGCGTCCTGGAATTCTGTGAGTTTAGACCTTATTTTTGCTGTGATCTCTGGGGATTGGCCGAGGAGTTGCGACTGCTCCAGCCCTCTTATTTCTCGCTCTAGCCTGCTAAGTGTATTGCGTATGTCTTTTAGGACGCTCGTTTTGAGTGCTATACAATCACCTCTCGTGACCGCCTTAAAGGCTTCCCAAAGGGTTCCCGGTGAATCCACCGTGCCTTCATTTATCTCAAAATATTCTGTGATTTTATTTATTATGCAATTCCTCACGAAATACCAGGTCCAGTAGGGCCCTAGACGGGAATCTCCAGGCAAACGGCTGGACGTATGCTAAAGGTATGCACATTCGTATCTGGGCAGGCGCATGATCTGAAAAAGTGCGGGGGTGGTGTGTAGCCTCTGTTAGCCAGGTGTGAAGGTCTTTAGAGACCAGCCAGAAGTCCAGGCGTGACCACGCATTTCGATGGTGTGTAACGCAAGTGCCTGCTCTGACTGAGGGGTGTATAGCCCTCCAGGAGTCTACTAACTGGAGATCCTCTATAATGTCATGAAGCATTGCTGCTGCCTTCGGGTGATGTACTCTAGATGTGCCTTGTCTGTCTGACTGTGTTGACAGGACTACGTTAAAATCTCCCCCCATAGTACCGCAGTATGTCCCAGGGCTTGTATTTTCTGCCATATATGTTGAAAAAATTCTGGGCTATCTGTGTTCGGGCCATATATGTTAACCAGTGCTATCGGGGTGTTATACAGCTCTCCCTGCAATATTATGTATCTACCTTCCCTGTCTGCGGTCGTGTTATGGGTTCGCCAATGTAGTCCCCTGCGTATGAGTATTGCCACTCCCCTGGAATAGCTGGAATATCCAGCCTCCACTACCACCTCCCATCTCCTGCTCTTAAGCATTCCCGCTGATATACTCGTGAGGTGTGTTTCCTGTAAAAAACATATATCCACCCTATGCCTTGTGAGATAAGAGTGGATCAGTCTCGTCTTTCTGCGATCATTTAGGCCTCTAACGTTCCACGTAAGGCATGTCAGAGAGTTCATGTTAGTTATCAGTGCCATATCTGTTTGTAGAGATCTAAACCGGTCCCACACTGGCTGTGAGGGTGTGTACCGCTGAGTGTCGTCAACGTGTGCGGAGGCAACCGAGTGTCATCCCCTTGCAAGTAGGGGAACATCGCAGTGTGTGACAGATCTTCATTGTGCGTGTAAATTTGTAAATTTCGTGGCAGTTCTATAATACTAAAAAAACAACTATCCCTCTCCCACCCACACCAACCCCCAATCAGGTTGTGCATCTCCCCCACCCTTAACCCAAAACAAAAAACTATCTAAAATTAATAACCAGCAAAGGGGAATCATCCCTTAGGGTACGTGAGGTTGCCGGCAAACTCCCCTGCACTTGTGGCAGGGTGGCCGAGCTTTAAACACCACGCTCCAACGCTCAGGAACCTCCCAACAATAACAGACTGCTCATTTACCAGGGATGCCATTATTGTACATAGGGCAACACAGTCCCTCCACATGAGAGCAGAGCTCCTATCTTACCAGTTATCCGCATTGCTTAGAGTCCCATCACCCCAAGTGTTCTGCACCGCTTAGCGGTATGTATTCTAGTCTCTGTAGCTTCAATCGTTATCGCTGAGTCTGTCCTCTGATTGTCCATCACTCGAGGCCTTCTGCTGCTTGTGTTCCTTTGCCATTTGTTTCGCATGTGCCAGTGCTGCTTTAGCGTCTGTGAAAAAGGTTGGCTTGCCATGTCCCTGAATACGCAGCTTAGCCGGGTATATCAGCGCATATTTGGTCCCAATTTGTTGAAATATTTTCTTTGCAGGGAGAAATTCTCTACGGGCAGCTTGTACTTGCAGTGTAAAGTCAGGGTATAATGCAAGACCATTCCCTTGATATTGAATGGCGCCCTTTTCCCTAGCTAGGCGGAGTATCGTATCTCGGTCCCTGTAGTTGAGTACTCTCGTCAATATCGGCCTCGCTGGCGCTCCCGGTCGTGGTCTAGGGCCCAGGGATCTGTGCGCTCTTTCAATGAGGAACATCTGGGACAGGTCAGGTCCGAATAGGTCTTTCATCATTGTCTCTACATATTGCTCCATGTTTTGAATGTTCGTTGTTTCAGCAATTCCCGTTATCCTTATGTTGTTCCTTCTCGATCTCGCTTCCAAATCTTCGTTCTTTTGTTGTATTACAGCCAACACTTTGTCCATACCTCTTATTTTCTTCTCCGTTTCGGTCTGTCCCTCCTCAGCTTCCGTCACTCTCGTCTCTAGGACGCTCACACGTCCCTCATGCTTGTCCATCCGTTGGGTGAGTCTATCCATACGTTCCGTAAGCGTATCCATTTTGGAATCTATTCCCTGCAGACTGGTTTTTAAGTCTTGGAACATCGATCTGATGTCATCATCTGGCGGCTGACTAGCCGCCGCGTCCTCCGCGGGGTCCCGACTTCCCACGTCATTATCCGTCGGTTTGGTGGACTTTTTTCAAAGTTGATCCTAGGTTGTCTCGTGTCCGGCTTCCCCATGCTCGTACTGGCTGGCGTCCCGCGCCGGGCGCCCCGTGAGGTGTGTTCCGGGCCAGCGGTTCTAGGCACTTACGGCGAAATCTTTCTCCGCAGTCTTCAAACTCGGCCAGTTTCTACTCACCGCAGCAGCCCAATGCGTCCGTCTCCGCAGCCCAGCACGGCGCACCCCTTCCAGCAATAACCACTAAGGATGTTCTTCGCCGTTGTGTTGTCCTGGGCCCGTGGGGCCTTCCACAGCCCCAAGCAACACCCAGGTCCTCAGGATTCCTGCCTCAGAGGCCGCATACAGCAGGTTTCAGACAGCTGGCCAGCGCCTGGCGCCCGATAAGGTCCGCCTCATTCGCCACAAAGTTCTTCGCTGATTCATGCACTTGCGCCCGTTCCAATGTGATATCGAGCGGCACCAATTGCCCCGCAATCGCTTCCCAGCCGGGCACTCGTGCAGCTAAGCGGCCGCTATTCTCCCCGCGCAACCGCCGGTGTCCCCACTCACTGCGTACTTTTATGTTCTGGAAGGCTGGTAGCTGGTCCGATTCCCAACCGCTGCATCTCTCACGGTTGTGGCGGCTCACCAGTCACTTCTCCAGGCTGCTGTGTCTCGACACAAAATGGCGGTCCCGCCAGTAGTATGTGCTCCGTTCGCGTCCCCCAGGAGCAGGGCAGCCGCACCCCCCGCTCTAGCGGGCACCAGGGCGCAGAGGCCGCCAGCCGTCACCGACGTCGAATCCCCGCGGCAGCGACTCCAGGCCCCGTTCTCCGCCCCGGTTATCGGGCGCGCCCGCCGGCGGTATCGGGCCCGGCCGCCCCCAATCTCAGGCAGGCGCGGCGCGATCCGCAGCCGTCCCCGAGGCCCCCACTGCAGCTGCGACACGCCTCGCCGCCTTGTCTGTGGCCGTCTCCGCCTCTCGGGAGGGCAGCCCAACAGCTCTGCCAGTTGCGCCCGCTGCTCCGGTCCCCACTACTGGGTCAGCCGCTACGTGAGGCCCCGGTCTCAGCAGTCGCGTATAGGCCCTCCGCCGGCTTAGCACGTCCAACAGCAATGTCCCCGGTCTCCGTGGGGTCCCAGCCGTCGAACATGCACCGATGCAGCTAGATTCGGTCCCTGGTCTTATCGCCGTGTTCGGTTCTCTGCTTTGGGCGTTATATTCGGATTTATGCCGGATTTTTTTCGCTCGGCCGGCGGAGCCGCGTTAACTTGCGGCCATTTCGCTGCACAGCGAAGCCACGCCCATTTCCCTAGACAAGTTGGCATACCCATTACCTGGGCTGGAAACCAGGCAAATTATTCACTGAATTGGATCATGTTTGGCACACTGGGGAATAGTGAGTGTAGTGACGTGCATTTAAAGTACCACGAGGTCCCAACCTGAGACTGAAAGCACCATAAACAGCAAGTCATTATGTTTTTGTACATTTTAGTACACACGGTATAACTGAATGCATTGAGGTACCTCTGGTTCAAAAGAAGGGTCTCCTGTTGCTTCAAGTGAAAGAGGGAGAGACAAGTGAAGAAGAAGCAAGCCTGCTCTCCATGCTGTCTGCTACCTGAAAGAAATGTAAATGTGAGCAATTAATTAGGAAATCTCAAGGCTACTTGGAAGCCACTATATATATATGGCTTTAATTGATGGAGTCATTTGAGGCTTCAGGTTGACAAAGAATGTATTCTTTTCTAGAGGGAATGCAAGAGGCTACCAGCATCCGGAGTCTGTCCTTCTAATAGAATTGTTTTTAAAAAAAGGTTTGCACTAGGTAAAATCTTATTGCGTATCACTGAAAACATTTATTAACTGTCCCCAGGACATCAAAGCAAACTATGGGGAGGTGGTTTCAGGAGGCAGCCTGTGAATTAATGTGATCTGGACACATCATGCAATTCATTTGTGACCTTGGGCTCTTGGAACCACCAAAAAAGTTACTAATGTTCTTGTTGTTTACCATCTCTGCCAGCACTCCATTTGTGCTCCTGAAGAGCATAATTAACATCAGCCAGCACCTCTTCAGCCAAACATTTTAAGAGCAGCTAAAGCATGGTCTGACCCGCTCCTATCAGACCAGAGGCCTTGGGTGGAAGGGGTGACTGGTATAGTTATTACAAACATTGTGCTCTAAAATGCACCATTTTACACCAATTTTAAAGATTGTTTTGGAGGAATGCTGCACTACACCCCTCCAAAACGCTCTAGTAAACCTCCAGCTCTCTCGCACAACAAAATTCTTTTATTGGTCCTGCGCCCTACCTACCACTTTAAAATTTCACCAGCCGCCACTGATGCTGTGTGTAGTGTGTGTGAGTGAAACTCGCTCTGCTTCTGCTGCACCTGCTGTTTACCAATGCTTTGTGTTGGGAAAGCATACACCACTGATGCCGTGCTATGATGCTGCTGTGATATGCCTGGATTGTGATTTGTGAAAGTTTGCAGTGCTGTTTGCAGTGCAGTGCTGGTCTGTGAGCAAAGGGCCCTGTGCTCCACCTATTCAGTAAGCAAGGGAAGCCTAAGTTCAGGCTATTAGTGCCCACAGTGGCTAGAAATGGCTTTCTGGGAACATCTTAAACACCTTTGTTTTAAAAAGAAATATATATTTTATTAACTTTTCCCCATAAAACAAACGATTTGAGAGTATAGCATGTTACATACAGCAATATTAGGATGCAGTACATTACATATGCATCTTGGGGGTGGCAGACCGGGGTGGGGGAGTGGGGTCAGTTCAGGCTTCCGGGGTTTCTTATGCGACCATAGGGAGCCCCTCCCAGCCCAAGGAATGTGGTGTAGTTCCATACTCTCCTGTGGCAACTCAGCAGTCTCTCACCCAATCTTTGGCCCTAGTCAGCACAAAGGGTCAGTTTCAGAGTCTCTCTGCGTGGAACCTTCTTGCTCAGGAAGTGTTGGATCATAATATTCTCACCAGATACCCCAGATCTGATCGAACTTCAACATCTTAAATGCTTGTATATCTGAAATAGTGTTTGTGTCGTGTGGGGATCCTTTAAACTCTGCTTCCTACTACACCCCTCACCCTACCTTTGTAAGGGTGGCTCTTTGACTGTGGCTCGACAAGAGGGCAGAGAGTTTATCAGTGCAAATGCACAATCCTGGCCGTGTCTAGATCCTGCCATCATGTCTGTCTCCAGATCCTGTCCACGTCTGCTCTGCATCTCGTCCAATAGCACGTTGTTAGACATGGGGTATCTAGTTGGCAGTGGTTTGCACCCTGTCCAAATAAGGACCCTCACTCGAGTCAAGGTAAGGGAGTCACACAGCTAAGATAACCCCTGCTCACCCCCTTGGTAGCTTGGCATGAGCAGTCAGGCTTTTATCAGAGGCAATATGTAAAGTGTTTGTACACACACACAGTAACAGTGAAAACACAGTTTAGAAAAATAGCTAGTATTTATCTGAATAAAACAAGACTAAAATTACAAACATCCAACATACACAAGTCAAAATATCAGTTTTAAAAGATTAAGCAAGTTTAGTCCATAGAAATCAATGGATGCGTTAGTTTTAGCACAAAGTACCTTAGATGTGTCAAAAATCAAAGACGGTGCAAGGCACAGGGGAGACACGGAAAAGCAAAGTGATGCGTCGGTTCCTTACTATACAGAGGAGCTGATGCGTCGGTTCGTTACTGGCAGGGGAAGTGATCCGTCAGTTCCTGATGGCTAGGCAGCGGAGGTGATGCGTCAGTTCCTTACTGACAGGGGAGGTGATGCGTCAGTTTCCAGACATGCAGCCCGGTTCCTTACTGCAGTGCGGTGTCGATGAAGAATGTGCACCAAGGGACGATGTGTCGAAAATCCAGATGCGCTGCGTCGAATATCCAGACGCGCTGCGTCGATGCAATAGTGACGAAGCAGGTGCTGCGTCGATTTCATAGCTGCGAAGCAGGCGCTGAGTCGATTCTACAGCCACGAAGCAGGAGTGGGTGTTGCGGATATCGGTGACACGGTGCTCGGGACTCGCGCTGCAGCAATTTTTCTGACGCGCTGCAATGGCATGCTGTGGCCTGCGTTGAAAGCCGTGGTCGGTGCATCGAGCAGGAACCATGCTTCGGTGCAGGCTGCGGCAATGCAGCAATATTTTGCATCAGTGCGTCTAGAAAACAGGCGCTAGGAGTCGATGCATGGATTTTCTCCTTAAGATCACCATGTTACACTTCCAAGGGACCTTCATCATAGGCATCCTCTCCCCACCCTGGTAAGATGGTGCTACCAGGGCGGACTCAACCTCCGCGAAGTCTTGGCGAAAGGAGGGAGTTCTTACATAAAACTTCCAGGACAAAATCGGGATCCAGTTCTATTAAAAATACCTTGAGGTTCCTCGGTTATCACCTTTAATAGTGACGACCTCGGGTACGTTAAAAACAAATACGTTAATGGAGACTGAATAGCATAATGTCTCTTAGTCCATCTTCTCATAAGCCAACTGGCGGGGAGCGAAAGGACGTAGGTGCTCTGGCGTGGCGCGCTTTCTGATGTTGAGTCCGCCCTGGTAGCACCATCTTACCAGGGTGGGGAGAGGATCCCTATGATGAAGCAATACTGTGTGTGAGGCATCCTCTTCCATTAAGGATGGCATTCCCTTAGACCATTTGTGAACTACTGTACTATAACTTTCAGATCTCATCTCTATCTTTTAGCTCAGTTAATGGGTATAGACAACCTATTTCTTTTGTGTTTGTTGTATTGTATCTGGGGACAGTAGGTTTGCCTTGTCTTCCCCTGACTCTCTCTTTAGTGGTATAAGAGATAAATGATACACAGACACTTGATAAGGAGATCCACACCAATATAGAAAAATAATTTATTTTATATAATTTTAGGCACCAAGAACTTCATTATTGGTAAGTACTTTTTGAAGCAGCAGTTTGGAGGAAACGGGTACATACACTTGTCTCTAATGCAGTAACGTTATCCTGTGGATAAAACACATATACTGCATATGGGTACTTAGCAGCGACTTACAGGACCAATCTTCTGGAGTTAAGGTAAGTATGTGGCAAGGTCCAAGGCAGCACCAACAGGTCACCTCTGTAGGCTCTGGGGCGTCCAGCTGCAGGGGTGCTTTTCGGTGCTGGGTGCCTCGTTGGTTTCAATGGGAAGCGGTCCTGGGAAAAAGAGGCTACAAGTAGGGACTGGGGGCCAGTCTGGCTGAACCAACAGGTGAGCTCAGGTCTCGAGGTTCTTGGACACACAGCACCACTGTCTGTCCACACAAACTCGGGCTAGGAGGCGCATGTGCAGTGGGGATTTGTACAGCGGGGTCGCATCGTGAGGACTTCACACGGTTTGAGGGGGCCTGCAAAAAGAGACTACTGCGACTGGGGGACCAGTCTGGCCAAACCCAAGGTGGGGTTCAGCTTTGGAGTGCCACAGGACCTCGATGGCACCGTTGGCCTAATTCAACTCGGGCAGGGGAATTTGCGGTTTTAGGAGTCGGTTTTTGGAGGTCCGGGGCTCTTGCGGTTCTTCTTGGGTGCCTGCAGGGTGCAGGGGAGTAGCTCTGCTACTCCACAAGAGATACTGGTTGTTCCTTGAAGTGCTGGCAGTCCTCCCAGACTTTTGGAGGCAGATGAGCTGCAGTACGAGTCAACTTTGGCGCAATTGTCGGCAGGGTTGGCACCAGGTCAGTTGCTGCTCCTCAGTTCTTGCTTTTCATAGCTCTTCAGTGTCCTTCTTGTTAGGTTGGTAGAATCTGCTTTCCTGGTGCCATGAGTTCCTCTGAATTCTAGGTTTAGGGGCATTAAGGGAAGTGAAGGGTGATAGCGAATGGGCTACTTACCCTTGGGGTCACTACACCCCCTATATGACCACTTTCTGTGGAAAGCGGGCATAACCCTGTCCCAGAGTTCCTAATTTTGCCATCACCAAGATGGCGGAATTTTCCTAAAGGGGGATACATCAGGCCGCTCACCATAGGGGTGTGACTAGTCTGGTAGTGCGCCACGCTTCCCTGCATATCTAATTTCCCACCTGTCCTGGTGCCAAATGGGCCCAGGGAAGGGGTTTGGACTTTCCCCTATCTGGGGAAGCTGTGGTCACATATTAAAGGCGGCAGAGGCCTTTGAAGCCTCCTGCCTCGGCATGCCAATTACTTAGCCATCATGTTTGTAGGAGGTGATAACACCTCCGGCCAGAGCGGGCATTATTTCTACCCTCAGAGAGCGTAGGCTCTCACCTGCAGGGGTTCAGAAACCTGTCTGTGGTGGCAAGCTGGTCGACACCAGTCAGCCAGCACATTAGAGGCTGGTAGGTTTTCAGAGGGCAAACACAATAAGATGATGGATGGAACGCTGAAACCTTTCAGACACTCACCCCCAGCCACTATTAGATCTGGGTTGAACCCATCATCGTTCTTTTGCTCACTTCGCCACTCCAGTTCAGACCCAGCCATATGCAAATCAATCTTGAGTCAGGTTTTCAGGGAGTACCTCTAAGGTGCCCTCTGGGTGCATGTTTTAATAATTCCATCACTGGAATCAGTGTGGGTTTATTAATACATGGTTTTAGATACCAAACACCATAGATTTCAGTGAAGCCATCATGTAGCTGAGGAACTCATTTTCTCCAGTGTCCAGCACATGTACTTAAAATGGTTTTCCTGTTCACTTGTGATATCTAAGAATTGACTTAGACTTCACAGGAGCATATCTGCTCATGCAGATGTGTCCACACATGTAGTATAGTGCACCATGCCTTAGGCTGTAAGGCCTGTTGTAGGGGTTGGCTTACTTATACTGCATACAGTGTCTGCAGGCATGGCACATCGGGATGTGTGCCATGTTGTGTTTTCACTTTTATCTGCACCAAGACACGCAGCCTGCAATGGCAGTTTGCATTTTGGTACTGAGGGTCCCTTAGGGTGGCACAATACATGCTGCAGGCCTTGGTGACCGTCTTTAGCCTCCCTGCCCTAGGACTTACTAGTGACTTACAGGGGGGTGCTTAAAGTATTACTAATTGTGGGAACAATTGTATAGTTTAGGGAAAGAGACCTGGCTCTAGGGACCTGGATAGCAGGAACCCAGTGCACTTCTGTGAAACATTTTCAGATACCAGGCAAAATGTGTGGGTGACCATGTCAAAAAGGGGCACTTTCCTACAATGACCTAACCGTGTTTTTGCTGTATTGCACACAAAATAATCACTTCTCATCTGTAAGTCAGTCGGTGTCTGACACATAATTTATTCTTGACAAGGCCTTACATATTGACCAGCATATACTCTGGTCTCTTTATGCTTATACAGGCTAATGCTGAATGTAACATCATACTCAAATCACCCCACTAAATGCTTTGCGCTCTGAAATTCATAGACTTTATCAGAAATCCCTGACCGAAATTCAGAAAGTCAAAATTTGAGGCATATAAATTCCATAACCTGATTTTTAAGTAAGACATTTGCCTGTCATAAGTACATTTCTGCCTTTAGGCTCAGCTGTTGCTTTGGTAATTTTTAAATAAAGTGTGAGCCGGCATATTTGAATCTACAAGTCCGTTAAGTCAGCGCTTTGTATCTTGAGCATGGGATAATTCTGCTGAATAATGTCAGTGTTGATCATTTTCAGGGTAAGGTGTAACTGTGTTTTACATACCTCCACAACCTTATGTAACAAACTTCATGCCATTTCCTCAATATTTACTTACTTTGTTCATTCCAGACATCACATTAAAGAGTATATATTCCCTTAAAAAATAACACCTGACCACGCATTTCACTGAGCTATCCCTCTTTATTTTCTTTTCCACTGCCATCAAGTCTGAACAGGTTGATCTGAAACACCCATGCTGTTTAGCAGATGCTATTTATAACCTGCCTTAGGGCCTGATTTAGATCTTGGTGGGACTACCACCGCCCCGCCGCGGCAGCGGTCCCAAATACTCCGTCGAGCTGATAGTGGTCCTCTCGCCGTATTTAGATGTTGTGGCTACAGGCAGAAAACCGCCTCAGCGGCGGTCTTCTCTGCTAACTAACAGTACTCCGCCTCCATCAGGCTGGTGGGATTGCGCAGAACCGATGTAGATATTTTCGTTGGTCTGGCGGTGTCCTGACGGAGTGAGGTTCATGGTGGTGTGGAGACAGGTAAGTACAACTTGTTAATGTGTCAGTACACACGTCATGTTTGATGTAAACCATATGTAAGCAATGTGATATGCCCCTTTGTTACTTTTTGCATGCCGCTCCCACAACAGACACACACTATAGAATTCACAGGCACCATTAGCACAAAACCCCCAAGCACCACAACAACAAATATAGTTTTTTAAGTGTCACTACAGGTGTGTTCAATTTACCTTAATTAGTAGGAGACTGAACACAACTGCATTACACCTAAGGGAACTATTGAATGTAAGAGCAATGCTGACATACACGAGGACACAGCAATTGTCAATACATGATACATATGACAATTGAAAACGTAGATTACTGTACATCTCAGCGACAACGGAGTCGTTTAGCGTCGGTGAAGCAAAGGAGGGACCTGGATATTGGGGTACAAGACGGAAGCAGGAAAAAAGATAAGTTTTTTCCTCATTTCCTTCAATTCCCCCAACTAAAAATTGGAGCGATTCCTGCCACTGTTGCCATGGCAGAAAGGCACATCATAATCAGCTCAGCAGGAATGTGGACTGGAGTCCCGCCGACAGCCGATTCTGCGTATCTCGCCGTTGACGCGGTTGAGAATTCTAGGCGGAATCAGCGGGACCGCAACGTTTTTTCTTCTGTGGAACCACCAACATCTAAATAGGGTGGGCGGACCTCCAAGCCGGCGGGCGGTAAGACCGCCGGAAAAGCAACAGTGGGACCCGATCCGTCAAGATGTAAATCAGGCCCTAGTTTAACTCCATGCATGTATCCTAACTTTTCCTCTACCTTTGAACAGAAATCGTCTGAACAAACCATTTAAATTATCCACTACCTTCCATTCTCTACATCTCTTGCTTTTCCATCCATATTTTAATCTAGGAACTAGCACAGTTCTCTTTATTTTAAATAACTGAAGCTCTTTGACGTAGTCATGTGTTTTGACTTTATGGGCACCTTGATCCTTTATTTTTTTCATCACAGATCCTCTTCTAGATTCATGTTCTGCGCATGTTTCCACTGTTTAGTGGGTGGGGCTAGAAGTGTTCCTAAACTGCAACAGTTCTTTCACTTGAGTGTTGACTAGGGAGAAGTCAGTATGACTCACCATGATGTCGAGCATAAGGCCCAAGTGCCCCAAGATGTAACTAACATTTTAGATTTTTTTTTCCATTACTGGATTTGGAGATGTATGAACGAATTACTGAGGAGGAGGAAACTTCGACTAAGGCGTACAGTGTTTATAGAGTAGTTGTTAAACTTGAATCTTTTTGAAGTATTTTATAGCCTGATCAGTTTGTTCGTCCAAGCTGTAAGAGAAAGTTTGTGACTAACGAAGTGCAACTGGTACCATGTTCGGTCTTCCTAGAGCAAACACAAGGAGATGATGGACGGAGCGCTGAAACTTTTCACACTTACCCCCAGTCACAGATCTGGGTTGAATCCATCATTGTTCTTTAGCTCACTTCGCCACCCCAGTTCAGACCCAGCGTATGTAAATCAGTCTTGACCCTGTTCCTTATGTGAACAGTCCAGCCCGAACTGCCAAGCCAGGTCTTCCCTGGACCGGAAACAAGCATCCTGGGACAGGTTTCGGGGTAACACCCCTCATCAGCCAGGCTAGCTTGAATCCAGTGGCAAAGTGAGCAAGGGACCTACGTCTGTGCATACCCTGCCGGTCCAGGGAAGACCTGGCTTGGCTGTTCGGGCTGGACTGTTCCCATGAGGCACGGGGTCAAGACTGAATTGCATATAGCTGGGTCTGAACTGGGGTGGTGAAGTGAGCTAAAGAACGATGATGGATTCAACCCAGATCTGTGACTGGGGGTGAGTGTCTGAAAAGTTTCTGCGCTCCGTCCATCATCTCCTTGTGTTTGCTTTGTTTGCCCTAAGTTGGCAGGGTATGCCCAGACGTGGGTCCCTTGCTCACTTTGCCACTGGATTCAACCTAGCCTGGCTGATGAGGGGTGTTAACCCAAAACCGGTCCCAAGATGCTTGTTTCCGGTCCAGGGAAGACCTGGTTTGGCAGTTCATGCTGGACTGTTCCCATGAGGCACAAGGTCAAGACTGATATGCATATAGCTGGGTCTGAACTGGAGTGGTGAAGTGAGCTAAAGAACAATGATGGATTCAACCCAGATCTGTGACTGGGGGTGAGTGTCTGAAAGGTTTCAGCGCTCCCTCCATCATCTCCTTGTGTTTGCGCTGTCTTCCTAGAGACCATGCACCTGAAGTCTGTTCTGCCTGTTTTTTTGATTAAACCAAAGACATTAGAACATAGAGCTAAAATCATTTTAGTATACTGGGCAAAGAGGGAAATGTCATGGGAATCAGAACACTTGAGACAAAGAGAATGGCGCCGATCATGTATGACAAAGGTTTCCTCTCAGAGGAAAAATACATTGAAGTTGAGGAGACTCTGGGTCAGTCGTGACATCAGACCAATTCTGGCCTCAAATGAATATGCTCTTATGTCATCAATATGTAATAATTGGTTTTGGAAAACATGTTACATATGCTAAAAACAAAGGAATGTGGGTCCACAGTGTCTTATATAAAGGCACTTTATAAGCCGCTAGAAAAGGCATCCAAGTCTTTTGAAGATTTCTTTAAGTAAAAGAAAAATTACACAGACAAAAACATTGGTGTCAATAGCAATACCAGTGAAAGGGGGAATAGAGAAAAACCCCATCTCAATGGGTTTAAACACAGAGCCACCAGTAGGCATCAACTCAACTTCTGTGAACAATCAAGTGATCATCCGCAGAAGATATCATTGTTGATGGAAAATAGGAGATGCCAAGGCTGTCTATATTGAAGGTCAGACTAGAAGCACCAAGGCCATCGACCTCAAAATCTAAAACATAATTAGTAAATACATCAACGTGAAAAAAAGAGGATGCTTCAAAGAGGCAGACTTCGAGTGAGAACCAAAACAAAGGCACCTTACAGTCCAGTACTGCAAAGATGCACTAAGCAAAGAAGATACAAAAAAGTAAAGAGGATGACAAAAATTAAAGTAAAGGAAAAAATAAGCCCTCCTTCGATAGAGGAAGGTAAGAGGGGAGGAGGAGAATGCCACACGTAGTATTCAGGAAGAAAAAAGGAGCTAAGGAAGGATACTGAGTCAGATTCACCAGAGGTGGAGGTAGAATCTTATCCATCTCATTTGTTTGTGTCAGGTGATATCACTAAGTGTGACCGTATAGTCAAGAGAGCGGCAGAAGTTGTCAGAGAACATAAGGAAATGGTACATAAATAATTGTGTTTTCTATTAGATAATTCGATGACCTTGTGGAATCACTAATGGCCTATCATCCCATCAGGTTTACAGAAAGACTGTGATTTTCTTTTAAAAGCCTGCTCCTTCAACAGCAGTAACTGCTACAATGGAGAAAAAACATACACCTAACCCCCAGGAGCCACAATATATTAAAACAGATGTGAACTAGATTTCCAAATTGTAGGCCAACCTAGGAAAAGACTAGAATCCTAACAAGGGTTCAAGTACTGCATCACCCAAGACACAAACTAGACAAATCAGACAAAGGAAACTATCACTACATCACATAGAACAAATATACCCCTACACAGTAACAAAATATATACAAAATTTAATGAAATAATGTACAATCACAGGACAGTGGTGCTCACAGGGTTACACACAAAGCACATTAAAGAAGAAATTGACAGTGCAAACAAAAACAGTGGCTGAGGAAAAATTGTACATAAAGACTGTTACAACGTAACACAGAAACAAAAGTAGCATAAAATGCTTCCTCTTCAGTAGAAGCCACAGATAGGCATCGACGGCGTTTCGACCAAACTAAAATGGTATGGTCATCATCAGGACAGACAATACTTATAGACAGAGCATCCAACAGTAAGGTCTGGAATAAATAGATATATACAGGGGTCTCAAAAATTGAAAGGTCCACTCCAATAACAGCATAGCACAAGGACAAAACAATCAACCTCATGCATGTGAATTTTAATGATATGAAACCAAATGAATTAGTCATATCAAAGAGATAAAAAAGCAAAAAAATAATAAGCAGAATGACAGACAAAGATTTACTTAATGTCATGCATGTGAGTTAGAGTCGTGTAAAACTAGACAATTTAATCAAGCCAGGAAACTAAACAGACAAGCATTGGCATAGCCAATAGGTCTCGCCTTTGGGACCTTATAAGTGTTTCGCCAGAGCTATTGGCTTTGCCATTGTGTTCAAGCTATGTTGTAGAGCATTGTGGCTGCTGTGCAGCATGTTGAAAAGTTAGAATAAAAAAGTCTTATACGCATTTTTGTTCCCTTATATATAACTAAGAAGACATGTACAACTGAACGACCTCATTAAAAGAATAATTAACATAAAAAATGATTTCTAGTTTTGTGATTATTGCCCTTCTACTGTGACAGCAAAATTAAGATTTATTTTTATGGTGTGTTTACAGTGGCAGATGAGGTGTTATTATGATGTAGCACACGTTTTCAAATACGAAAGCGTGTTTTAATGAAAAAACAAATATATAACAATGAAAATGGGATAGTGTGTATAATATGGGCAACAATGTTTGGGTTCGGAGGTTAAAGGGCTACATAAATACATTTACAAATCTATGGGAAAACTGATTTAAAATGCACTATGACCCCATATTTTTGTTTATTGTACGCAGGAGAAGACACCTCTCAATGAAAATGCCTAAAAGAGGCATGTCCTAGATACATTTCATTACAACATCCCACCACTTTCAAAGACCATATAAGCACCCTACAACATGTGATAACTAGAATACACGTTTGTTTAGTGTAGTTATATTAATCATCCAGCTTAGCTATTAAGGCACTTCAGCAATGTATATTACTGTGATGTTATTAGAGTTAAAGTGATTACTTCCTGGGAAGATTAGGGGTCATATTTTACCTTCCCCGAGGTCATTAGGGTCATAAGGTATGTAAAGTCACATTACCTATGGCATTTTGGTGAATTGGTGTTAAAGACTGGCTCTAGCATGGATCGCAGCATCACTTTCCTGCCTCGCCAACTTCTAATAAAGAGTACATAACATTAAGAGTAGATAAACAAAATACTGCCAAAATGTTTAACGGTAAATATTGTATTTTGTACTACTTAGGTTAAATATACTGAAAGTGAACGCTTGCAATTAAATTCTTGCTTTAAGTCAAACATTTAAGCCCTATTTACCAACAAGGTTATGCCCTTGTACGTGCCAATGAGATCAGCCGCTCATCCATTCTACATCACAATAAAAAAAAAGTTCACCTCTATTGGCCAAAAATTATCTTACTTCAACCTAGTGACCGAACGGAGTAAAAAAAGTGAAAGATACAATATTCTGGGAGTCCTATGCACTACAAACACGTGCTGTTAGGCACAAAAAGCGTTGTTTGCACATTTCAGTATCATTAAAGGTTTTAATGAAAGTCTGAAACTCAACCTACACCACAGCACCTCCACAAAAGGCATGACTGGAACTCTACTTGCAACCTGTAATCTAACCGTGACCGAATTCTATAGTCGTCTAGTCAAATGCGAAAATCACATCACTCGTCGGTGTGTATTGTTGTTCCTCGGTGGTGACTCTTTCCACTGTGACAAAAACCTACCCTACAGATTATAAAAACATCTTGGGGGGGGGGGGGAGTACAGCAGGGGAGACAGTGGGGACTGGCGGGCGGGGCGGTGAAAAGAGTGAGGGAAGGAAAGAGGCTATGAATAGGCGAAGAGCAATACAATGGGGGGGGGGGGAGATGGATCGGAGAGGAGAAGGAAGCAGCTGCGTACAAAGGGGCTGAAAGAGATCTAGAGAGAAGGGAGAGCCAGTGGGTGACTGGGAAGATGAGGGAGAGAATAGGACAGGGGCTCGGGAGAAATATGGTGAAGGATACGGGAAAAGAAAGGGGTGGCGCGGTGGGTGGATGGGGGAGTGGTAGGGGAGGGGAAGGGTGGCGCTTCGGGAGGAGGGGGACAGAGAGGCAGCAGGGAAGCAGTGAAGGGGAGGGGGCGGAGGCTCGGAGGGGCACGAAGCTGGCAGCAGGCGGATACCAAGCCATTCCTAGACAAGGCATAACGGGGTGGCACGGAAGGAAGACTAGCACAGTGTGGCTGCGGGTGGGTGTTGGGCAAAGGTAATCTAGCGGACACACACCATGGAGTCGGCCATTGTCAGGGGGTCCCATAGGTTGCCGGGCGGAAAGAGGGGCAAGGGGGTGACAAGAAGCGGTCTTGCCCAGAGTGGTGGACGTGAGCTCAGTCTGAGGGAGAACACAGGCTGTCCAGGAGCACGTGATGCCAGTTGTTCTAGCGAGAGGGCATGGGAGACGAGCTGGGGACCTTCCAGGGAGAAGGGAGGGCACAGGCCGGGGGGGGGGGGGAGGGAGGCCAGAGGTGGCACGTGGAGACATAGATGAGGTGGAAGTTGCAGAGCTGTGGCCCGACACTGGTCTGTCGGGTTCCACAGCACGCGCCTGAACGCACTGACAACATTGATGCAGCGCCCAGCCACACACTGCTCGAGCTTCTGGGAGCTCGTGTTGAACGGCAGTGATCGGAGAGGGTAAGGAAGCGGCGCGACGGACTGAGCGACTGCTGGGTTTATACATTACAACGCTGCGAAGCAGAGTGGTTTCATGAACGGAGTACTAGCCAGC
This sequence comes from Calotriton arnoldi, assembly GCA_963921515.1. Taxonomy (NCBI): domain Eukaryota; kingdom Metazoa; phylum Chordata; class Amphibia; order Caudata; family Salamandridae; genus Calotriton; species Calotriton arnoldi. Next base: position 2,317,148 of record CAWUFW010001139.1, read on the forward strand.
GCAGATTCCATGCAGGGTCAAGGGCTGAGCTGGGACCAAGCACTCCCCCGCCCACAGAGCCAATCAAGCGCGCGCCACGCGTCTTGTTTGCACACTGTACTGGCACAGTGCCTTTCTGGAACCAGGCAGGCCAGGGTTGTATGCGAGTTCCATGTCTTCTGAGTGCCCAGATTACATCGATTACAAGGACGCTCAACTCGGCGGGCCAGCACGGCGCGTTCTTTCAAATGCTCTTACAATGGAACAAATGGAACAAGACCATCACTCACCCCTGTCTGCAGTGTCAGCAGAGGGGCCATGGACTGAACGTGCCTGGAGTTTAAGTTGTCCTCTCAGCAAGAAGACTCCTTTCGAAGCCTGCACCGGTGGCAGCCAGGGAAGCTCACACTGTGTGTGCGCGTGCGCGCGCGCGCTAAAAGGAAGCTTAATGAGCCATGACAAGAGAGAGGAGGAAAGCCAGATGGCGGCTATGCGCGTAACCGCGCGCGTAACCGCAAGCTTTAGGCCACAAGCAAAAGCGTGTGGTCGGATTTTTAAAGCCTACACACTAAATGTCTCGCCAGACCAGCGCATGCGCTGGCTCAGGCGAAACCTAAAAACCAAGTAAATGGGAACAAATGCTCACACAGACATTCAGTGCTCAACAAATGGTGTATAAACCAAAATTATAAAACCTACCATCAGTGCATGCAATGATTAATCATGACACCGTGGTCAATAAAACATGAAACCTACTTGATCAAAAATTCATAGTAGGTCAATCTCATGAAGCAATACTGACTGTTAAAATCATGAACGGAATCAATTAATCCTTAAGTTGGAGATAAGTTCAAAGTACTCCTAAACATAAAAAAGAAAGATTTTCAAAAACCGGATCCGACCAGAAGCTATAGCAATTAAGGCTTTGTGAAAATAATACTCGCAGGCCAAAGACCGAGGGGCTTAGACCAATTCACATCCCTCATTAGAATTCCAATACGGGCTCAATTTCAGTCTAGTAAAAGTGATCCAAAATAAATCCCACTGAAAAGAAAACACAAATCCCAATTTACAAAAAGGAGAAAAAAAACAATACGAAATGGAAAAGGGGGAGATAAAATGACTCACCGGCCCGGAACTACGGGCATGCATCCATCTCAGATGCTGTACAAACAGTCACGGCGTGCCGGAAATGCTGGCATATTGGGAGTAGCGTCGACGAGGACGCCGTTCACAACCATAAGGACTGAAAAAAGACTACCACGTTATCCATAGCGGAACAAGTCAATCAAATGAACACAAATGCGAAATGAATCAAACAAAGAATGTGAGACAAAAAGGATTAGTAAAGGAAGAAAAAATAAAATAATAAACGTTGAATGAGAAAAATAATAATAAAAGAAATAATAATAGAAAAAATTGAAAAAATGAGAAAAAGAGGGGTCCGGCCCTGCACCGGCTCCTTCTGCAGTCGGGCCAGCCCATACCGTGAAAACCATCCAAAAGGATTAACAAGGAGGGGTAGAAAAACCTTAATTTGGACATTGTGCTATGCCTAAAAAATGAATTAATGTGACCATCCAGAACTACCCAGAAACCAGGGAGATGGACCAATTTGGATGTGGACTAAGATCCAAGGTAATATCATATGGAAAGGGTCAAAGGTCACAATGGATAAATTCAAAATAAGCTTAACAACATGGTGAGGTATAACAATTGTGTCAGTACTGTAATAAAGAATCAGAAATTGCATTATAATGATTCAGGGTAAACATAGCAACACTATGGTGTACTCCAGACGTATCAATAGTGTATACACAAATATAGAAAGACAATTTTCAAACAATGTAATATTGCCAGTGCAGAAGTTGGTACAGTTTATATCAGTTGATGGCAAAAAAATATACAATATACACAAAAAGAACTGTCAAAGTAAACTTAAGAAAAATCCAATCAATACAGGAGAGCCTTCAGAAATGTATTCCATAAAAGGTAATGTCACAGCAGGATTCAGAAAGAGCATCAAGATGAGATTACGGAATTACATTCCTCCAATGTGTTTAGGCCCTTATTAAGGCTGTCACATCTCAAGATCCCAAAGGGGATGATGGACGGAGCGTTAGAGCAAATCAAACACTCACCCCCAGTCAACTGATCTGGGTTTAATCCATCATCATTCTTTAGCTCACTCCACCACCCCAGTTCAGACATGGCCATATGCAAATCAGTCTGACCCTGTGCTTCATGGGAACAGTCCAGCCCGAACTGCCAAGCCATGTCTTCCCTGGACCGGAAACAAGCATCCTGGGACCGGTTTTGGGTTCAAAACCCTCATCAGCCTGGCTATCTTGAATCCAGTGGCAAAGTGAGCAAGGGACCCACGTCTGGGCATACCCTGCCAACTTAGGGCGAACAAAGCGATACCAAAGGGGATGATGGACGGAGCGTTAGAGCAAATCAAACACTCACCCCCAGTCAACTGATCTGGGTTTAATCCATCATCATTCTTTAGCTCACTCCACCACCCCAGTTCAGACATGGCCATATGCAAATCAGTCTGACCCTGTGCCTCATGGGAACAGTCCAGCCCGAACTGCCAAGCCATGTCTTCCCTGGACCGGAAACAAGCATCCTAGGACCGGTTTCGGGGTTTCACCCCTCTTCAGCCAGGATAGCTTGATTCCAGTGGCACAGTGAGCCCAGGACCCACGTCTGGGCATACCTGGCGCACTTAGGGCGAGAAAGCAAAAGACACACAATTGATGGACGGAATGCAGAACAAATCAAAACATTCACCCCCAGTCAAGAGATCTGGGTTAAATCCATCATTCTTTTGCTCACCATGCCACCCCCAGTTTAGACCTGGCCATATGCAAATCAGTCTTGACCCTGTGCCTCATGGGAACAGTCCAGCCCGAACTGCCAAGCCAGGTCCTCCCTGGACCGGAAACAAGCATCCTAGGACCGGTTTCGGGGTTTCACCCTCTTCAGCCAGGATAGCTTGATTCCAGTGGCACAGTGAGCCCAGGACCCACGTCTGGGCATACCTGGTGCACTTAGGGCGAGAAAGCAAAAGACACACAATTGATGGACGGAATGCAGAACAAATCAAAACATTCACCCCCAGTCAAGAGATCTGGGTTAAATCCATCATTCTTTTGCTCACCATGCCACCCCAGTTTAGACCTGGCCATATGCAAATCAGTCTGACCCTGTGCCTCATGGGAACAGTCCAGCCCGAACTGCATATGGCCAGGTCTAAACTGGGGTGGCATGGTGAGCAAAAGAATGATGGATTTAACCCAGATCTCTTGACTGGGGATGAATGTTTTGATTTGTTCTGCATTCCGTCCATCAATTGTGTGTCTTTTGCTTTCTTGCCCTAAGTGCGCCAGGTATGCCCAGACGTGGGTCCTGGGCTCACTGTGCCACTGGAATCAAGCTATCCTGGCTGAAGAGGGTGAAACCCGAAACCGGTCCTAGGATGCTTGTTTCCGGTCCAGGGAGGACCTGGCTTGGCAGTTCGGGCTGGACTGTTCCCATGAGGCACAGTGACTGATTTGCATATGGCCAGGTCTAAACTGGGGTGGTCAATTTTTTTATACCCCTGTATATATCTATTTATTCCAGACCTTACTGTTGGATGCTCTGTCTATAAGTATTGTTTGTCCTGATGATGACCATACCATTTTAGTTTGGTCGAAACGCCATTGACGCCTATCTGTGGCTTCTACTGAAGAGGAAGCATTTTATGCTACTTTTGTTTCTGTGTTACGTTGTAACAGTCTTTATGTACAATTTTTCCTCAGCCACTGTTTTTGTTTACACTGTCAATTTCTTCTTTAATGTGCTTTGTGTGTAATCCTGTGAGCACCTCTGTCCTGTGATTGTACATTATTATTTCATTAAATTTTGTATATATTTTGTTACTGTGTAGGGGTATCGTTTTTCTATGTGATGTAGTAATAGTTTCCTTTGTCTGATTTCTCTAGTTTGTGTCTTGTGTAATGCAGTACTTGAACCCTTGTTAGGATTCTAGTCTTTACTCTCCCCTAGGTTCAGGAACTAGTGCTGCCCCTGTTTGTTGCAATTAACCTAGGAAAAGAGCATAACTTCAACCACACAAGGTCCTTCTCCGGACAAGGATAATAAGGAGGAAGTATGCAGGAAAGTGGAAATCATGGCAGCCACCCAATGGTGCTCGACAAACTCAATTGCTTTGCTTAATGGATGTGCACATTAACAGTGGAAGGTGATGGGTGACATGCTCCAACATCTTGACAATACCAAAAAAAAGAGCAACAGCTTTCGTAGAAAAAAGATTTACAGCAAATACTTGCTTAAAGTCTGCTGCCAATAAAGATAGAAGACAACTAAAGACTCTCACAGTATTAAACAGACACTCATGGATGCATAATCTCAGTTTTCAGAAATGACGTTCAGGCAAAAGTAATGATACTCCATTTACAGTAGAATCCATTTGGTCCAGCAGTAAATCAGAGACTCGAATAGAACGAAAACGCTAAAGAAAGATCAAGGGCAAAGAGGGTTTTACAAGTGAGGGGCTCCTGTGGCAGAGCCAGTCCAATGTTTAGAATAGGTTACAGGAGACAACCCACAATACAATGCCTCAAAAACAACTCACCCCATTGACTTTTCATAATCTGGGGCAATGGCAGCAAAACATACCTTTGAGAGCAGAGGCAAAACAAAATGGCACACAACAATAGGAGCCAACCCTTCCAATAAATGAATTTCGTCCCACCCCCAACTTAAGGCTCCACCTACAATATCTCCGATATGTAAAGAAGTTCATCAAGTCATAGCTGTTTCAATTGCCAACTTCACAGGAACTCATACTACAATTGGAAGAGTGCTGCTGCCATAGATGTGAAAGATGCACCCAGCTCATTGGCAGTATCTCAGTTGCCCATGGGTAACCATACTTGGATGATTGGCTGTTCAGGGTGAGTTCTTTCTTCCAATGTCAGCACAATCTGCAAAAAGTAGTTGTTCTGCTTTACCAGTTGGTATTCACAGTCGGTATGAATATATCACCCCTCAAACTCTGCAGATTACAGAATTAATACTTGCATAACCCATAGATGTCGCTGGCACTACTGCAACAGACGCACCTATACCAGACATCTCAGACTCTGACAGTGAGAATGGTGATAAAACTACTGGGAATAATATCAGCATGCATTCATTTGTTTCCATGTGCAAGACTTTACATGAAGCCAGTTCAGGAATGGTTCAACAGTCTGGCATCCCAAGTAAAGGGGCATTTGGAAATGTAGTGGCTGTAACAGGCAGGTTACAGAAGGAATTAAAATGCTGGAACAGTACAAACATGGAAAACATGCAGACAATTCAAAATACCAGCCCTGACTGCCATCATCACAACAGATGCATCTCAAGTTGGGGAAAGGACAGGTGAGACAGTCTCACGTCCACAATTTAAAAGTGAGAGGTCACTGGTCAAAGCAAGATACATAGAAATACATAATTTATCTGGACTTAAAGATGGCTCCTGACATTGAAGGCCTTCCAAAGTCAGATTCATGGGAAAGGGATACAAATACTAATGGACAACACATGTTAATTTGTGAGCAAACGGAGGAACAATCTTTCACAGTCTGTCGAAGTTGGCTCAAGAGATTTGGCACTGGGCCAATGCCAGAAGCATCCTCTTAATTGCTGTGGATGTGCCAGTAGAAGAAAACTATTCATTCTGATTTCCTCAGCAGGCGGTCAAGTACTCCACATGTATGGGAACTAAAACAAGAAATTGGCCAAAAATATTCAACATATGGGGCACAACAGACTTATTAATCACAAATTAAAAATGCCAAGACTTCACATACAGGCATTTTCAACCGCAGACAAATGAGAATACACGTTTGATAAGTTGGCGCCAAAGGATTGTGTATGCATTTCCTCGAATGCCTCCAAATACTCCGCTCCTGATAATAATTCCAGGGCACAAACAGGCACGGACCACGAATATTCAGTGCAGATTAAGTGTTTATTGTAAACAGTCCGTCATTACGCGTTTCGGCCTTTGCAGGCCTTGATCACATGACGCTGCTGCATTGTGGGACAACCATATTTAAAGTGGCAAGTGTTCAATTACAGCATGAATATTGACAACAGACTACATGTTTAACTCAAGGTTTTTCAAAGTGGCATATATGTTTACATTTAACTCATTGCATACATGTGCTATTTAAATAAAGTGCTTAAATGCATACTTGAAAGACAACTTTAAAATACAAGTTCCCTTTTCATATTTGTATGTTGATGTACACGAGGAATTATAAAACCATCCCTTCCTGTTGAACTTCGATGTGTGAATATCACAGGAAAAACTATAAAACCAGTACGTTTCCCATACACTATATTTCAAGTACAATCTTAAATAACTTATAAAAATGAGTTCTTTGTTTTTCTCATTAAGTCATTTGAAAATTCAATTTGATCCTTGTGGACCTTAAAATGTATGTTAGTACTGACATCTTATAATACATCTCCTTTAGTCATATAGTTCATTTGTCTGTTAAAGTGCTGTACTACAAAGTGCTAAAGTGCCATTGTGTCGATATAGCACCCTTTGTGGTTTTTATAAAGTGCTAATATTAAAATCACCGGAGGTTTAGCAGCTGATATTGTTACTGAGTACATAAATGTATTTTGTTTATGATTTTTTGATTGTTTTCTTGTATATATTTATTTTGTTCCATTCGCTATATTGTTCAACTCTTCTTCTATATAAGCCTTATTGCTGAATTCTATTTTCAGAATTTGATTGGAAGATTTTATCGAATTGGTACTATCTGGGCAACTTATTTTACATGCTGATTGTCTCGCCAGTATATTCGCTGCTATCACGTGACTCAGTTAAAGACATGTAAATAAATCCTCAGTGGCGTTGAGTCCCCGTGGAGTCTTGGAATCTAGTTCCAAAATATATCGAGTCTCCAGTTTTTTCAATACTGCTTCCCTGTTGTCCTCTCTTCTGTTGCAAGGCACTGAATCCAGCAAGTTGTATTTAAGCTGTTTTAAATTGTTGTCGTACCTCTCTCTGAAATGTCGAGCAACAGGGTAGGTTGGATCTTGGTTGGTAATCGCCCGAATGTGTCGGAGTGATCAAGAAGTTCAAAACACCCAAAATGAAGTCAATATTAGAAGCACCCAGATGGGCTTGCAGATATAGCTTTCACAAATTACACAGTTGATGCAGCAGAATGTGATAATGAGTTCAATTCTAAAGGACACTTTAGCAACACATAGGGCCTGATTCTGATGCGGTTAGGAAGGCCTCCTAACGGCATTTGCTCCGTCCAAATCGGATCGGGAACGTGTCTTTCCGGCCGACTCGGAAAGGTTTCCGACCAACCGAGTACGATGCGAGCTAGGCGTTAGGAATATCCCAATCCGAGCCCGACGGCATTTGGAATGACTGCGCCGTACGGAGCAGAATCGTATGTCTCTACGGGCCGTGTTTCCGAAGAACCGAGTACGATGCTGGATTTGGACAGCCTTTCTGAATCGTGCCGTCCGACTCGAATCGGCAGTCAGAATCAGCCTTTGGGGCCCGTAGTGGGCCCCCCTGCACCCGGAGCCTTCCCAATCGGGCCCGTGGGTGTACCCATGGGTCCCTCCTCACCAGCCATGCACAGTGTGGTAGGCACCAGGGGGTGCCCGCCACAGGGTGCCCGATTTTCCCCAGCCACCCCTTTTTTCAGTGGGAGCCTTTGCATTCGGCTGGAACAAAGGCTCCCATTGAAGTCAATGTGAGTCCAACCAAATCGTATCTGGAAGCATCCCGATGCATCATACTCGGCCGGTTGGACTCTCCCGATCCGATTCGGTAGGAAACCATTCCCAAACCCATTCTGTCGGGAAGCTGTCCAAACCGCATCAGAATTGGGCCCATAAAGGAAAGGTATTTCATGCAGATGCTCAGACCCTACAACTAGTAGCTTGGCGCCTCAGGTGATAAGTTCCAGTGTTTAAACCTCCCACAAAAATGCATGGAGATTATTAAAGAGGCTGGAAGACCATCCCCTGGAAAGCATTATGCATAAATATGGTTTAGATGTCTCAGTTGATGAACAATAAATAATTTTCAAGACATGAAAACAGATCTGGTACTGTTGGTGAACTATCTTCCGTATTTATCGTAATGGGGATTCAGTTATGTATCTTTTTGAGTACATTTGTCAGCTATTTTGTATAAGCAAGATAGGGTAAATCAGATTCGGATTCTTTCAATATCAATCATAAAAAGGTTTCTACAAGGAGAAAAAAAGTATGCCCCTTTTATGCAGTACCAGCCCCATAATGGACCCTAAATTTGGTTTTAGCTGCTTTAATGAAATCTTCTGAACCTTTGATAAAAAAGAATTAAAATGACCAACTGTAAAAGCAGCATTCTTAATTATGCAAACATTCTTAAGGAGAGTTACTGCCTTGCAGGCACTATTAATAAAATATAATTATCTACACATTTACAAAGATAAAGTAGATATGCAAACACATCCAAGAATTAATCTCTAAGGTGGTCTCACATTGTCATATCATAGGAATTAAACAGTTACATTTCCTACTCCCACTTTTTTTTAGTGACCTATCATTTTGACTGAAAGAGTATTGCGTTTTCTCGAGGTTAGGAGATCTGTTGTACTATTTGTAAGATACAAAGTATTAGAAAAATGAATCCCTGGGTTTTTAAAGGCTATGCTCATCAGGCTTTATGAGTGTTAGTTTCTAAAGGGACATTTGCTAGATCGTTTATCTATACTAAACATATGTCCTACTCACTAGTCAACAAAGCATTGGCCTAAGTGGAAGTCTTGGCACGATACTAAGCCACACTATACACTTCCCCTCTAGCTGTTCTGCCTGATGGCATGCATACTTACATTTCCACTTTCCAGTGTGCACAACTTACTAGTTTTCAAATTAGTGAACTCGATACACCTATCATGATGGATGAGTGCGCACAGGCCATCTCTCAGCTCCCCACTCTGATATTCCCAGGCCCCAACGTTGTTTCAGTGGAGTTTTTTAAATGCAAGCCCCCAATATTAACCCACCCCCTCTATGCTCTCTATCAGTAGGCCAGTCCTTAGACCATCTCCCTCAGGAGCTGGAAGAAAAGCATATCACAATTATACTAAAACCTAACAAACCGGCACACGTTTGTGCCCGTCACTATCCGATTTCATTAATAAATAGTGAATCAAACATATTAGCCATATGACTTGCCACGATAATCACTGATCTGGTCCATAAACACCAAAGTGGCTTTATGCCATATCGATCCACTCAACATAACATCCGGAGACTATTTAATGCAATTACCATGGGCGGATAGTTGCGAGAGCCTGTAGCTGTCCTAGAAATAGATTTTGAGAAGGTCTTTTTGATAGTCTCTTGTGGGATTACCTACTCTTCTTACTGGAATACTTGGGTTTTGGACCTTTATATCTCTCTTATGTCAAATTACTGTATAAGTCGCCGTGAGTGCGGGTTAAGGTGGGGGAGGCCCTGTCTCGCCCTTTGATCTTGTGGCTGGGTACGAGACAGGGGTGTCTGCTGAAACCCCTATTATTTGCACCGGTGGTGGAGCCCCATGCACATTTACTCAGAACAGATACTGGAATTAGGGTCCTTGCATGGTTGGATATAAATGAAGACGGTATCCCTATATGCCGAAGGCCTCCTATTTGTAGGCCAGGCCAATATTATTATTAGGATTTATAGAGCGCATGGATACCCGGAGGCCTCCCAGCGCTAAGCACGAACACAGAAAAGCGAGAAAGAAGGAGGTTAGTCGCACTCGTTAAACAACCAGGTTTTTAGTTTTTTCCCGAAGGTGGATTCTGATACTGTGAATCTTAACTCCCTAGGAAGAGAGTTCCATAACTTGGGCGCAAGGTGGGAAAAGGCTCTTCCCCCCAATCTGGCCCTTTTTATTCTGGTAATGTTTAACCCCTTCCGTGCGCGGTAAATTCTCCCGCTGTGCGGGAGAATTAACGCGTGGGCGGGTTTTCGACGGCCCCCAGCTGTCGTGAGCACACGCCCACTGTAACGCGTGACGGCTGGGGGCCGTCGTGAGCATGCAAGGGGTTAACAATCTCTCAGAGCCTGACCTCAGGTTTCTCTTAGGGAGGTATAGGCCGACTAGATTTCTAATCTTGCTGGGCCCTGTGTTGTTTATGGCTCTATATGTGATACAAAGTACTTTAAATATAATTCTCGCCTCAATAGGGAGCCAATGTAGCTGTCTGCGATGCTTCTTCACTGATTCCTTCATTGGGATCTGACACAGAAGTCTAGCTGCTGCATTCTGAGCTAGCTGTAACTTATTGACGACATACTTAGGAGCGCCCAAAAGGAGCGCGTTACCATAGTCCTGGCGGGACGTGACCAGGGAGTGTATCACCGTTTTCCTTAGCTGTAGGGGAATTAGGTCCAGGATTTTCCTGAGCATTCTTAGCAGCCCAAAGCAAGTACCTACCACTTTGCTTGCCTGGGTATCCATGGTGAGCTCCTTATCCATCCAAAGGCTGAGATTTTTGATAGCAGTACTCAGGACTGGAGCGCTCCCCAGGCAGCGTGGCCAGCTAGCCAGGGGCCTGGGTACCCCTGCATTGCCGAGTCCCATCAGTTCGGTCTTGTCCCCGTTTACTTTCAGACAGCTCTCTGTCATCCACCACCCGTTCAAGACAGGGCTCCAGCTGGCTTTATTCGCCATTGATCCTAGAGTCGAGAGAAACCACCAACTGGGTGTCATCAGCGTATGAGATTACTGAGATGCCATATCCTTGAATTATGTCCGCCAGTGGGCGCATATAGATATTAAACAATGTGGGGCTAAGCGATGAGCCCTGTGGCACCCCGCACGTGAGTGGCTTACTATCAGAGAAGAGGCTGCCTTCCATAACCTGGAAGGACCTCCCATCGAGGAAGGACCCCAACCAGTTCAGAGCATTCCCTTGAATACCGATTGCCCGGAGTCTGTTAGCCAGCAAGCCATAGTCCACAGTATCGAATGCTGCACTTAGGTCCAGGAGCAGTATTGCAGCTGCTCCTCCTTGATCCAGGGTCATTTTTAGTTCTTCGGACACCACTAACAGGGCGGATTCCGTGCTGTGCTGGGGGCGGAACCCCATCTGTGTAGGGTGTAACCAAAGATGATCTTCCAGGAATTGTGAGAGAGTTCTGTTAACATGTTTCTCCACAATTTTACCAATAAATGGGAGAAGTGATATTGGTCGGACGTTCTCTGGCCGGGCAGGATCCAGACTGGGTTTTTTTAGCAATGGTTTTTATTATTGACTGCTTCCATAGTGAGGGGACTGTACCTGACTGCAGAGAGAGGTTTGACATGCCAACAATAGATGGCAAAAGGGCCTCGATGGCCTTTACAAGGATTGAAGGGGGGGGCGGGATCCAGAGGGGAGCCTGATCGAATTTCCCTCATGAGAGATTGGGCTGTCTCCTTATCCAATTCGGGAAACTGCGTCAGTGCGGGGGTTACCCCCACCGCTTGATCTGTTTCATGGCCTCTGGAGGTGTTCAGTTCAACATGGAAGGAGCTGTAAATGCCAATGACCTTTTTGTTACAAAATGTAGCCAGTTTATCTCATTTTTCCTTTGAGGCCTGCTGGTGAGGGGCGTTTTGTGTAATCGTGGTCAGGGATTTCACCAATTTAAACAGCTCTTTGGAAGAGTTCTGAGCCTGTGCAATCTTGTCCTTAAAGAACCCTGCCTGTACCTCTCTCATTTGGGTATGATAGTTTCTAATCGCTGCCTTATATATAGCTTTAAGTAGGGGGTCATAGGTCTTTCTCCATTCCCTTTCCAGCTTTTTACACCCTTTCTTTATTGATGCTAGCTGAGAGTTAAACCAAGGTGCCTTTTTGATGACATTGATTGGTTTAGGGTTCATTTTGGGTGCCGATTCCGCCAAAGACTGGTGAATCCACCTTTCTCAGTTGGTGTATACTTCCTCAATGCTACCACAGGTGCTAAAGCCAGAGGACAACAGGGAATCAACCCAGGTTTCTACATTAAGCTTAGCCCAGTTTCTCGCTTGGGGAGGGGGGGCAATCTTCATAGGATGAAGGCTAGTCTTAGCTACCTCCCCCTTCTCTAATACAAACGAGATTAAATGGTGGTCCGACCATGGTACTGGGGTGTGGGGGAGTATTGAGATTTTAGGGTTATTGGTGATCACGGGGTCAAGTATATGACCTTTGATGTGAGTAGCTGTCGTTATAAGTTGGGAAAGTGCTAAGCTCTCCAATTCTTGCTCTAGCCTCTTGACGTTGGGGATACTCTTATCTCCAAAGTGCAGGTTGAGATCTCCTAGGATGGTAATGTGGGTTTTCTTCAACAAAAGACTCAAAGGCTAAGTCCAGAAAACCTTCTAAGAACTCTGCCTCAGGCCCAGGGGGTCTATAAATTAGCAGCCCTGAAAAGGTATGGGTGGGGGTGAAGGAAATGGTGAATTGACTGCATTCGCATTTTGGGATGGGAAGGTGTTTGAGAGTACATTTAAACTCTTCTTTAGCCACAATTGCAATACCTCCTTCAATCTTCCCCATACGGTCAAGTCTATGAATGTGAAACCCAGAGGGCATGGCCACTAGGATGTCCGGGGCAGAGTTTTCATTGAGCCAAGTTTCACTAATAAACAGAGCATCAAAACCTGCCTTCCTCCAGAAGTAGATGAATGTGAATTTTATGTTTGGGGAGTGAGCGACAATTAATAAGCCCCAGGGTCAGTGCGGTCTTGTCTGAGTGGCATTTAGGTACATCTACTTTAATTTGGTCCCAAATCTTTACTGTGCAATTACAGTGCTTGCATACTTGTGGTCCCATTACCTGCCAGTCCAGTAACCCCCTCGTTCCCTGCATAGAATCGGAGTTCGTCCGAGTGAGAGGAGCTGTTCCCTGGTGTATATTATCGGCAAACGGGCATGGTCCCTGGCCCCTGGGCGCGGACGGGCGCAGACGGGCTTGCCTTTGGCGCGCCAGCGGCGGACGTCCGTTGCGCGCCCGCTTTACAGCTGCCATTTTAATACGTCCTGGATCAGCGTACTAGACTGCTGACCTCCAGCGCACCGTCAGGAAACTCTATGGTAGAGAGGGTTAACGCTACCTCTCTACCACGCTTCCCGTCTGGGCTCTATGCCGCTGCAACCACTGTAGCGCGGACCTTCCTACAGAGTCTGATCTCCCCCGAGTCAAACCCACAATACAGGTAAAACACCCCCCCCCCCCTCCCCAACTCATTCAATGAACCACACGGAGTAAAATGAATTTAAAAGATTAAAAGGATTAAAAGTCTAAAATGCAATAAGTGCGCGAGGGCACCTCTCTCAGCCTTCTCGCTATATCTGAACCGGCAATAATGGAAATCTTAGACACATTTGGTGGCTATTCTAGATTGAGGGTCATCTGAAGGAAGACATGGTTCTTCCCCCTGAGACAAATGGGATCTTCCATCCATTGGGTGGCTTGAGGTAGCATAACTGTCGCTCGCTCCGGAGTTTGCTATGTTGGGATGAATATAACTGATGTTACTTCTTTGTTTATGGAACACAGCACAGATGAAACAGTTACAGAAATTAAGACCCGAGTTCTGTATTTCTTATGGGCACTAAAATAGCCAACTCCCTCGAGTGAACTGCTGCTTGAATGGATTATTTTGCACACATCTCTGCAACTTTATGCCAATTAAATTTTGCACGCATGAAGCTACCATTACTTGGAGGCACATGACACCCTACAAATCATTGAATGGATAGGTAATTCCCTGAGAGAGTACAACACCTGGAAACCCGGTTCACTCTCGGTCTTTGGGATTTCTACATTGCAATAGATAATTGGGGAAATTGTATCGCAATTGCATGTACTACCACTTATGAGGCATTGAAGCACAAAATGTTTCTAACAGGTTTTCCTCTATTATGATGGAAATTCTGCAACGGTTCAATTGCATTTATAGTAAATCACCTGTAAACTACAGTAGTTGGCCAGTGTAAATAAAAACAAAAGCTGAATTAGTAATTAACCAGAATTGCCCTACGATCTCACTCTGACTTACAAAAATTTAGGAAATCACTGAAAACCTGGTTATTCCCTCATTAGCGACCTGCTCTTCAGTTTCTCCATCAGCTGTTTCTTCTTACATAGTGGTTATAGCGCCAGGATATCATTTTTAGTCACAGTGAGCTTTACAAATACCGCTTACAATTACAATTCTTAATGTGAGGAAGTGGAGTCCCTAATAACTGAAGTTAATACTTAGCAGCAAGTATACAAATGAAAAACATCTCTGTTGACTCCTGTTCTTTTTTCACATTTGATTTTTTTTTTTGCTCCTGCTTATTATATGCGAGCACATAAATCTTGCATGGATGGATAGATTACAGAGTGCTAGATTGGGCTCCAAGAAAAATAAATCTGTGCTGCTGGTTGAAACGGTATGTTTGCCAAAGTTCTTTCAAATGTCATAATATGGTACAGTGGACGATTTTTCACCAGGTCGTAAAAAGAAAATAAAGTGTTGCTTGCCTGAAACTTTTCCTTGAGATTAGGCTTGCATTCAGCGCCGGTGAAATGTGCAGCTTTCTTTGAAGTGTAGGGTCGCCCTTTAGCAGGGGCGAGATGGGCCCACGCCGCTGACAGAGGGATGCATGGAGCTGACTGCATACAGGTCATTCAGCAGTCTCCCTCTGACCTGGGCAAAGAAAAGTGTGTTAAACTTTGTTTTTGTAGACTGTTTATCCTGCAGCTCTGCACGAAAGACTGGGAGTAAGGAATGGTGTGTGACAGCCTCATCTTGAAACAAGTAAAAGATGGGAGATATATTTTTCAATGAAAGGTTAGAAGGATGGGGCGTGGGAGGGCAAACTGTTTCACCTGGGGTGTTAATGGCAAAAGGCTCTAGTGTTAGTAATTTGGCTGACCTAGGGAAAGTGACCTATTACCATCTCCTCCCCTGCCAGTAGGCCATCGTTTCCTGCTTGTAGGAACAATCTGGTGCACCCTGCTGCTGGCCTTGTTTGGTTGCCGGCCTTTTTTGGTTGCCTACTCTTGCGGTCCCCTTAAATTGTCCTTGCACACTTTTCTGTTAATCTTGCATTTGATTTCTTGAAGAAGCCATTCAACATTCCAGACACATTCTGCTTAGATTCAGAAACTCAGGTTAAACTCAAGTTGGGAAAAATCTGTATATCGTTGTCAGAAGAGTTCAGAGTCCCACGTGATGTCCTGAAATTCATCCATTTAGAGCGCCTGCCATTTTCAGTGACAGGGAATTTGAATGGAAGCAAGACATTCTTTTAGATAAATTTGCATAGGAACGCCTATTGAGGTTGAGCAGGGAAACCTGCATTAGAGCCCAGCCACTGTCAAGAATGTAGCCACCTGTATAACCTTGGAAACATCTGTATGTTCCAGAATTACACTAGCCATATAACAAACGAAAATACAGTCCAAAGATGCTCAAACAAGCTTGATTAGAGGAACATCCCATTCACCGATTCACTTTCCTGGCAAGGATACAGTTTTAAAACACATACAGGTCCTGTCTCTAAAAGTGCCAGGCCGCCTAAATTGATGCGTTCCTAGAAGAACCAGAAGTGACCTGAAACATCTAGGGCCAAGACTTCTCTCCTAAGGTCAAGATTCTTTAGTAGCTGAGTTCGGTGCACAAGTGTTCTGCTCTAAAATAAGGCACCAGAAGTGATAACCGGCAACCTATTTCTCCAAGAAATCCTGTAGACAAATAGGCAGTGTTCAGACTTTTCTGCGGTGCTGCTAACCCCCTCCCAAAGTGGCTAGCACGCACAGTGTAGCAAATGAGTCCTTACAGCGCCTATGCAATGCGGACCTGAAAAGGGGCGAGCCTCACCCTTTGGACATCTCACTTACACTATGTTGCCAGAGTCTTTGGCACTCCTACATGCGTTGTGGAAAGGAAACGGATGTGCAGCTAGAAGTTACTGAGCTTTCACCTCTTTTCAACTCTGAGCTCTGTAAGTAAAGCTTTAGTGTGAGGTGTGAGTAGGAGGGATTTGCTCTTGAACGCTTCTCAGGCAGAGTGGTGTGAACAAACTAAATGCATGATTCGGTCAATTGGGCATGGAGACACTTGCATGCACATGGCTCCTGAAACGAAAGAGCCGCGGACTTCACTCGTATGGATTTGCCAGAAGGTCATAAGACATAAGCCCTATACGTAGCCTTCGTTATTGAGATAATCCACAACTAACCAACAGCAGTCTGCACAGCACAACTCCAAACATTTCCAAGCGAACATGGAAGCGGCTAACTCTGCACTTAACAAAAACTGTGTAACTTAGGTCCACCTGTATCAAAAATCAATTTTGCATTACTTAAATAGCAAATTTTAGGTAATTCCTATTTAAGGAATGCAAAATGGTGTGTAAGAAAATAGCGATTCCTAAAGATTTGCAATCGCAATTAGGCAATCGCTATTAGGTAATACTACTTCACTCGTTCCTATGGGCCTAAAGGCCCATAGATGCGAATGGTTTTGCATTACCTAATTTGTGGTTACCTAATTGGTAATCGCAAATTAGGTAATGCAATACAAAGGGTGCCCGGGGCCTACAGCCCCCCTGAAGCACCCCCAAAAAAACTAATGTGAACATGTAAAGCGCACACATGTCCTAGGGGCATGTGTGCACTACATGGCACTTTGAAAAATGCATTTTTGTGCATTTTTAAAAGTTTGCACATGGTTACCATCGACTTGGAGTCGATAGTAATAGCATTTCCTTATTGCACAGTTTGCATTTAGAAAATGCTAGGTACATGTGCTAAGGGATTAGCAAAGTGCGATTCCTTTTTTTTTTATTGCAATTTTAGGTAATCACAATTTTTGCGATGTCCTAAAATTGCGACTACAAAGCCTTGCATAACTCTTGAAAGGCTATTTTGCATTTGCAAACAGGCGAAATTACCGATTTGCACCGTTTGCGAATGCAAAATTGTTTGATACATGTGGCCCATAGTATCTACAGTACATAATTCTGATTTTGTTTTTGGCGCCAACCTTTAACTGTAAGACCAGGTGTATGCCTATTCTGAAAGCTGAGGTCTGGCTGCTCAGTCTGCAACGTTCTTGACTGATACTGAGAAATGAGTGTTTTGCAATCCATCTTTTGCCTGAGACTGAGGCTACTTTTGATGTTGCAGAGAATGAAAGGCCTGAGAACGCTCAACGAAGAATTGCAAATCTTTGACATCGAAATGCCGAAGTCACAAGAGGATATCCTCTGCTTTGTTTCTTCACTCTGCCTTGATACTAAGGTCTCAAGTTGGGTGTGTCAGGATATTTTTTCACAAATATCTTCTGAAAAGCATTCATTCACATTGGGCGTCATTTTACGATATTCTTTGGTATTTCACAAAGCAAACACATTTTCTGCAATACTCAGAATACAGTCCCAGTTGTTCTTTAAAAAAAATCAATTCTCTTTGGTCCGACAGGATTCTAGTCATACTCTTGAGTTTTTTTTCATTTTGTGAAATGTAGGCTTTTCATCTGCTGGAATGATCACTGACTGATGTTAATACGGGCCCGTCAAATTCGAGCGAGCGGAGAATGTTTTGAAGTGACAATTCTTCCTGAACTGATCAAATAATTTCCCCTTCCTCAGTTTGAGTTTGCCTTTCTTCTCTAAAAAATTGTCAAGCGCCTATTTAAATTGTAAATCCCTGAACAGTGTCCATTAGAAAGCATAGAAATCACTGTTTTGCTCATGAGTGGAGCCATGTTCTGCACATGTGATAAGACTCGGTTTTCATCTTATTGATCCATTGCAAACGTTGTCCGTCTTAGCTAATTCAACATGAAGTATAAGGAGATAGAAATTTGGAGGGAATCCATCATTTGCTAAATTATATGCTTTTCGTTTAAAAAATTTGTATGTAGCAGAAAGTTGCAATTGGAAAGGCAGCTAGGTGCAAGGGAGGGCACAACTTGGCGGAGGCTATATGAATGTT
The DNA here is from genome assembly GCA_963921515.1 of Calotriton arnoldi. NCBI lineage: Eukaryota > Metazoa > Chordata > Amphibia > Caudata > Salamandridae > Calotriton > Calotriton arnoldi. Next base: position 2,335,184 of record CAWUFW010001139.1, read on the forward strand.
GCGATGGTCGACATAGGCGATGGTCAGGAAGGACCAGGTGAGGAGCAAAAGTTGAACGATGAGTGGCAGAAGTTGCTTGAGAAGTCAGAGAAAGGAACGAGAGAGCCTATAATGTTGGGCAATAGTTTTCAGAGAAGGGAAAGCACCGCCTGGTAGAAGAAGCAAAAAGCATTCTGGAGGGGGCACTTAGAACCTGCATGCTTTGAGATTTTTAAAGAATTCATTTCATACTGAAAACATGACCTCCATGCTCTTTCCATACTCCCAAAATGCACTTTTTATTTGTTGGCAGGGTTTAGAAGTATTTTCTGCGCATTTATAGTTCATTTTTACTGGAAGAAGACATTCAGATGGAAATGAAAACTAATCCTGATCTGGTGTGCACGCTTACTCAGTGGTTTATCATCAGAGGCTTTTTTTAATGTCTACCCAAGCATTAATTAGCTTTTAGCATTATAGAAAAAAATCTAACAGCTACTAATTTTCTCCCTATGACTGCTCTTTGGAGGTCAATTATATCTGAGAGGCCGCCAGAGGAAGTCTGGTGCAGGTTTTACAGCACCTCTCGGAGGAGTAGACGGGGGTGGGAGTGTGGAGGGGAAGCAGTGGGTTCCTGGCGAGGCCTTGACAGCTGCTATTGTAAGAGGGCTGCAGCCACCACCTCCTCCTACCTCACCCCTCCGCACGGTAATACCTTGGGAATACATTCCCTTTCCCCAGGAATCCTCTTACCTCACCTACTCCTGTGTTTCTAATTGCTTGTTCCATGAGAACTGTTGGGCGGCTGTGCTGCCCACACGTTCCCCATCCATCCCAGGCTTTGATCTTACCTTTCTGCTTTACTTCGAGCCTGTTAGGCAGATCAGAGCAGCCTGTTTGACTCTTTTGCATTGAAAAAGTATGTGTTAGGCTGAAATATTGATAGTGAAGGAAATCTAGGAATGTCATAGCACAGCACCTCGTCTCTTAGCTGAACGGTAGGCAGGAGGCAGCAGTGTACTGGTATGGTGTGCTCCATAGGGGGTTTGAAGTTAGGGCTCATAAAAATTGCATCCATTAAGTGATTAAATTATCTGTGATGTATGTTTTTATTACTAGACCATGGAGGTGAAAGAGTCTACTGGTTCTGAGCACAGATGAAAAGCTTTACTTGTTTAGTTTGGAGCAGCTTCTTAATTAGGGTAATTTCCAAAGTGCATCTAATGTTCACCCGATAGCTGAACCGTGCAAATAATGAGTCGCCTTGTGTTTGGATTTGGCCCCGGGTCATAAAGAAGAGGTTGTTGGGACAGGGCCAACCTGTGTATGGAGCTGGTGGCATAATTCAGATGATCACGCTAATTCACATGCAGTGAAATTACCGCTCAACACTTTTGAATTGCCATTGCACCGGGACTACCCCAGTGAAAGGAATGTTGTGGTTCTCCATGGGTCTTGATCGCCACATTTTCCCACAGTATGTATTCTTTCTGATGAGGCACCTCGTGTCATGCTGTTCTTTCACCACCCAGGTATGGTCACCCTGAATGTTTGTAGTTTTTGCTGCATTTCTATTCCTTGGCATTGAGATGAGCGAGCTCTTGCCGTTCATGAGATTGTTTCTTCATCTGCCGTGTAGGCGTGTTCTTCAATATAGTTCGATGTTCAATATCTAGAAATGTGAAGCTTGCAACCCAACCTTAAGGTCGAGCCCAACTTTTTTTATTATGAATTTTTATGATAAACTGGCAAGCACCAAAACTCATCGTTTTTACTTTTGGTCACGACAGTACCATTGGCAAAGGTAAAACATTTACATCATGTTAAGCTGTGTTCATAGAACTCTGCATGCTATAGTCTGTTCAGAACCATTAAACTGTTCCTAATAGATAAAGATGCATGTGTATCAAAGCCCTGACTCTACACCAGTGCTGCCTGTGTTTGTAACATAAGATCCATGGGTGCAAAGAAAAAATATAATGCTTTGTTGGCCTCTGTCATAGGCGACCCCCAAAAGTATTAACCCCAGTTGATTACTCCATAAAATCTCCTTTACTGCTTTTAGCTCAATCAAGATAGTCTTGTCCAAGCTGCTAGGGGACAAATTGTCTGGATCGAACGGAAAATGGTGTAGATGCTTGGCCTGAATTGTCCATTTTAGGGCGGATCCAAGGAAGATTTGCATATGGTTGGTTTTATTCTGTAAATGCACAAAGAACGAAAACTTATGGATTTGAATGCTCTCCCAAGTTATTGACAGTAATTTAACCATTCCCTGCATTACATTTTCCATCCAAGGTGGGATGGGTACGCCCAGACATTGGTACTGTTTTTCTATGGGACATTGTGACTCAAGCTGCACCACATTATTGAGTCCCAATAAGGTTGTGGCATGTCTGTTGTTTTGTCGAGGTTAGATTTACAGCAGTCTTCTTCATTGTCTTCCTTTCTGGGTGGTGCCGAAATGAGCAAGTAGAAAAGCCACTAACTCAGGGACGACCTATGAAGGCACTCTTAAAAGAAATTCTTCACTGCATAATGTTGTAGCTGAGGGCAGTATCTTCTAGCTGAATGTAACCCAGTATTGACAGAAGCTAAGAATGTAAGGTGAGAAACATGGCTCATGCGTCCCCAGTCTCACACTCGTACCAGCCATTGCATCGCTGTTGTGCTTTGCAAACACTTTGGATGGATGCAGCTTCTTGTGGCAACTACTCTATTGAACTCTTGTGTGGTCCACCTCCGTTTTATGGAGAATTTTCTATCTTGCACCATTCTCATGGCCATGCTATTAGGGGACATTTTTCAAGAGGTCCACTGTGCAGTCTGTCATCGCAACAGTTGTTAAACTGTGCTTGACGAGCTCCCAAGCGAAGAGATTTCGATGTTACGTAATATCAGTACATATTAGGATAGAAGGACAAGTGATTTCACTCACGCATGGGGGGAAAGGGTTAGATGGAGGCAGAGGGTAAATACCTGAGAAAGGGTTAAAGGATAATGGCTTGGTAGGTTGCTAAATAGGGAGGTGGATGAAAGCATGGTTCCGTCAGAAACAGTTGCCATATACATAGATTACACAAAGGTGTGAAAGATAATTTAGGAGGCAAATAAAGACTACTGATCAATTTCAATTACCGATAATTGGGGATTTGGTCAGGGATCGCTTATGACCAAATATGATGTGGGCAGAAACAGATGTGGCTGCTTACATGAATGATATTGCAGCAGTAAAAAGCGATTTCATTTTTTTTTTACTGCAGTTGCGAAATATTGGATTTGTGATCCAGTGTTCGTGCTAATAGCTTCTTACGGAAGCCAATTCCAACTATTCTCTTTGTGGCCCTTGGTATAATTAACATTATTTTCCATATTTTGGAGAAGCACTTGGAGTTACATGCAGTCGATCCGTTTGATCATGGCCTAGGAACCGCCATGTACTAGCATTTCAGTGCACCGCACAAAATAATGCCCCCTTCAAAATTTGGGGGAGGGGGCTTCTAAAATTTCACATGGGCTTGGCGCTTCACAGATTCACAATACCCATGGGCTGACCGCAGTCCCACTCATTGATAGAGAACCATCCTCCACCATAGGGGCCTACATTACACCCCAGAACGTTTGCCTTTTAGTTATTTTGTCTTGTTACATCAAGGAAGCACATAGTCTCTTTTGCATTTATCTGCTGCCTCTTAAAAAATTGCACCGTTTATAAGCCCTTTGATGGTGACTAAAATAAGTATAAAATAAAGACTTTTTTTCCATCTGATAGCTACTAATTAGTTTTAAGTGCATTGCTGATATTGCCAGGGCTTCAAAGCTGTAATTATTTTCTGGCCCTTTGGCTTTTATAAATACAATTGTGCATTTTCTAAAGAGAACTGATATTTGGTGCTAGCAGACATCAGCATTGTCGGGTGTTCTGTGCATTTGATTGCAGGTTTACTCTGACGTCATTCAAGTCCTGTGTTCACAAGTCAGTCATATCTAAGGCTTCCTGTTTTCGTTTTTACTGATTTTTACAGATAAATACAGACAGAAAACCATTTATTTTCTTGTCTGTATTTATTTAAATGTGGATAAAAACGAAAATTGGGTGCTTTTGGGTGATTCTAAATACACTTTGCCATGACTGCCAGGCCAATAACTGTGTGGATTAATAGGTAAGGGGTTAAAAAGAAAGGAATTTTAGTAAAGAGGCTTAAACATCAGTAGATATGCACATGGCTGGTACTGAAATGTGCATATTTACATATAAGTGCATTGATTTATCTACTGCGGGTGTTCATATCACTGAAACCTGGCAGGCATTATTGCATATGTATTGGTCAATTAAATGTGGAAATATACCAGTTTTAGCTTTATTTTGCTCACAAAACCCATAATAAATATGGATAAATACAGATAAAGTTTACAAAAAATAAATATGGATAAATACAGACGGAAATGTCAAAAAATAAATACCATAAAACCGGGAGCCCTAGTCATATCCCATGCACTAGTTTCCTAAATCAGACTACATGTACTGCTTGTACGGATTTTTCAGACTGTACTGCATTTTCTTGACTCATATTTTTACATCCCTGCACATTCTGACCTTTCTGTATTATTGCAAACAATTTGAAAGCAATTTTAGAACCAACCTTTGCATGTATAAGAGTGCCAGTGTTTGCCAGACCACTGCTTTCTTGGTACCAAATATTAATTTTGTCATTTTATTTTGTTTTTACATTTGGAACTTGGAACTGTCAACAAACCAGTACTGCACTTTCATTTTTAGGTCTTGCCTACAGACAGCTTTTAGATAGTTGTAGGTGAATTCCTTTTGTGGGCATTACCAATACTTTACAATGGGCTTTTGGCTAGCCTCTTGCTTACTATTGATTGGCTCTCTTGGTAGTCTTTTGAGCTTGCTTTTTCCCCTCTTTTTGTATCTGTCCCACCTGTGGAGCATAGTTTCTCTTGTAGGGGATTTCCATGTATAGTCATAAGCGTTGAATAGTCCCTCTCGCCTGCAGGGACCAGGGGGAACTTTTTCCAATATATCTTCTTATGTGCTGAAGTTCACCTTTCTACAGGAAGGCCTTGAATAGTCACTTAAGAAAGTCATTATGCAGCCTATAGAAGTATGCTACAGTGGTCAAAATTCTTCATCTTGTTATAACAAAAGGGGAATATCCAAGGAAACATGCAGCTAATGCATGAAAACCTTTGCAAGGTAACAGAAAAAATATCACAAACCCTTAGTTATGTGAGAGAAGGATGTAAAATGCAGGGCAGTTTAGCCAATAGGCTGCCAATAAAAGGTAAGAAAAAGGAGACTGTGCCTTTAAGAACTGTGTGACCTCCAATATCCCATCATGCTCAGCCAGAGGCAATTACCTCAGTTCTTTTTTCCGGCTCCTGCTGACAGGACCCTCGGAGCATTGAACTCAACCTGTTTAGGTTTTTTCTTTAATATATAGCTTTGAATATCAGTGACTTTTGTTTCAATCAATGTCTTTTGTCTTCCTCTTTTGATTTTTGTCTTCTGACAGAAATAGAGGTATTTTTCTGTATTAAAATGCCTTCTTTATTTGACAAATGTCCTTGCTGTGGCAGGAAAAAGGCCAAACAGACCCCCATCTGCCGTCTTCACATCTACCTGCCTCCTGTGACATCTGCAAGACTTTTTCAGGCGAACCCTGCGTGACAGGGAGGACATTCGCCTTCAAGGTGAAGAAGAAAGAAGACGCCTATAAGCCAGTGGGACCTCTGAGCGAGGGGATGGTAACTCTTCCACCAGGGCTCTTCCCTCAGCCTCCAGTGGTCGTGGAAGGTCTGAGAGGTGTTTTGCAGGAAGAAAACGCTTTTGTTCCCGGTCGACGTCAAGAGGAAGCACAGCGCCGACATGCCCGCCGTCAAGGACTGGCTTGACGTCATACAAATGTCGTCGCTCGACGTCAAGACACTCATGGTGATGTCGAGACTGTCTACAAACTGCCACCCGATGTCAAGAAGTGTGTCGAGGGATGCTGACTCGCTGTCACCCAGGAGGAGATGCTTGACGTCAAGAGCCAAACGTCGTCAGGGGTGGTTGCCGTTGAGAAGCCTATCAACATGGAGATCAAGGCGACAGAGACAGAGGTCGATCTCAAAGTCCCTCAACGCTGAGAAGATCTAAACGAAGGAGAAGCTACTCGTCATCTGACTCACAATCCAGATCTCCTTCTCTGATAGAGGTGCCATGTTCACCTATACCGATGTCTTCTCCTCCACCAGTTGCAACGCCGCCTTTGCGGTCTACGCTGCCTATGGAGTTGCTGGCTCCACCAGCTCCTCTGCCTTCTGTGTTGCCGGTACTACCATCCTCGTGGCCTCCAGTGGCTCCTCTACATCCAGTGTTGCCAACACCACCAGCTTTACCGGCACCTGTCATTCCACCTCCTCCAGTGCCTCACGTGCCTAGCACTCCAGCTCCCAGGCGCTCATGCTGAAGGTCATGCCATCGCTCATACCATGGCCATCATCCATCTGTATGTTCTTTTACTTGATCACAACACTCTCGATCACATTCGCAGATCACGCCATACATCAAGGTCGCGATCTTGCCATCATCACCATGGGGATATGTCCTCTCCCACCAGGGACTATTCACCCACCTTGTCGGATTCTCCTCAGCCTCATTTCTCACCGGTTAACATAAACACCTTTCAAGAAGTTCTTGTTAGAGGTGTAGCTAAACTGAACATACCAATGACTGTTCCAACGCCATCTACTTCGGTGATCTTCGAGATGCTCCACCAACGCACTGCCTCGAGACCTTTGCTCCCACTATTGCCGGATCTTCTTGATCCAGCCATGGACTTATTTCTTACTCCAGCTGGGGCAAAACCGGCGCCCTCCAGGCTCCAGAAAAAATATCGTCCTCCGGACCAAGATCCTTTATTTCTGCGTTCTGACCCACCACCTGACTCCTTGGTAATTCTGGCTGCCCACATGTCTCACGCCACATCTCCTTCTGCCACTTTTCCTCCAGATAAGGAGAGTAGAAAATTGGATTCTTCGTGTCGCAAAGTCTGCAACACTGCGGCTATATCCATGAAGGCGGCTAGTGCAACAGCCCTCTTCGGCCGTTACGACAAAGCCTTGTGGGATTCCATTCTCCATTTTGCGGAACACCTCCCAAAAGATCACCTGCAGGATTTTCTGGAAATTGTCCAAAAAGGTGCCATGGTCTCTAACCAGATCATTAGTGCTGCGGCCGATTCCTCTATTCTAGCGGCTCACAGTTACTACCATGGAGTGTCCTTGCGCAGACATGCATGGCTTTGACTAACATCATTAAAATCTGACACTCAGCTGCATATCCAGAACTTGCCATTTTCGGGTTCCACTCTGTTGGGCTCTCACACTGATGGCGAAATAGCAAGGATGAAGACAGAGATGGACACTTTAAAAGCCGTAGGGCTTGAGAAATCTAAGGACCAGAGCCGATCGTTCTGACCCTACCACCGTCGTTTCTCATCACAGAGGGTTCAAACCCTTCAATGGCAGACTGGGAGATCTCAGCAGCAGTACCAAAGGTCCTACCAACCTCAGCGCAAGCAGCAGAGGGAACATGCGGCCCAACAACCTAACCAGGGGGGCCGAAAACCAACAGCATCAAAGCCGTGAATCTTTCCTTCCCTCTCTTCCGTTACCCACCTCGGTAGGGGAAAGCATCTCATATTACCTGGCAGAGTGGCAACACATAACAACAGAGGCCAGGGTCTTGAATATTTTTTTTAATTGGGTTTTTTGTCAGATTTACTGCCGAACCACCGGACATTCCACCAAAGTCATCCACCTCCCACCTCGACCTTCCAAAGAGGGAAGTCAACACTCTGTGTCGCAGGAAGGTGGTGGAACCTGTTCCCCTCAATCAGCGGGGAAAGGGCATTTACTCCAGGTACTTTCTCGTGCCAAAAAAGGACAAATAGGAGTTCAGGCCCATTCTTGACCTCAGGATCACAAACAAATGGATTCGAAAGGAGACGTTCAGGATGCTGGCTTTACACCAAATATACCCTCAGCTTTACCAGGGAGACTGGCTTTGTTCCATCGACCTGCGCAATGCCTATTTTCATATTCCCATCGCAAAGAAGCATCGGAAGTTCCTAAGATTCGTTGTGGGGCAAGACCACTACCAATATGACGTCCTATTGTTCGGTCTCAAGCCAGTGCCCAGAACGTTTTCTAAGTGCATGGCTGTGGTGGCAGCACATCTTCGAAAACACCGAATCTTTGTCTACCCATACCTGGGCGACTGGTTAATAAAGGCGTCCACCTTTCCAGAAGCCCAACTACATTTCAAATGGACTTGCGATCTCCTCCATTGGTTGGGTCTTCAAGTCAATTTTCTCAAGTCCACGTCAACAACAGTCCAGAAGTTGCACTACTTAGGAGCTACCATCGACACACTTCACACAAGTGTGTGTCCTTCGGAGGAACGACACAACCATTCTCCAGAAATGTCACACTCTCCAACTAATGTGTCGTCCGGCAGTCCATATAATCTCCTCACTTCTCAGTTTGATGGCCTCCTGCATCTTTTTAACTCCCTACGCTCGCCTCCACATGCGCCCTCTCATGGAGTGTCTGGAGGACCAGTGGAGCCAGTTGTCAGGAAACTGGGAAGACAGGATCACTCTATCCCTTCATGCCATCAGGTCCCTCAAGTGGTGGTGTTCTCCGAGCATGCTGCAGGGGATGCGGTTTCGCCAACAAGATCCAACGCAGACCATCGTGACGGATGCCTCTCTGCTCGGATGGGGAGCCCACATGGGTCACCTGTAAATATTCAAGGCTTGTGGTCTCCGAAAGGAGAGGACATACCACATCAGTCACCTTGAACTCCGCCCAGTTCATCTGACGCTCAAGGTATTTCACCTGTCGTTCACGACCGACAACCTGCTTGTTCAGACGGACATTACAACCACCATGTACTACCTGAACAAGCAGGGGGGAACAAGGACTAGAGCCCTGTCACAAGAGGCACAGACGATCTAGCACTGGCTCTTCACCAGGAATCTGAAGGCAACAGCCGCTCACCTTCCAGGCGTTCAGAATGTCCAAGCAGATGCACTCAGCAGCGCTCTCGACAAAAAACACGAGTGGGTGCTGAACCAAGATGTCATGCAAGATATCTTCTGCTTGTGGGACACACCTTCTACTGACCTTTTCGCAACAGCGGAAAACAAAAAATGTCACAATTTCGCCACCAGGTTTTACCATCCAGAATCTTTGGGGAATGCCCTATGGATCGACTGGTCCAACGTATTTCTCTCCCCTTTTCCACCAATTCCCCTGATCCCAGCAATCCTGCTCAAGCTTTCAATCACGACAGCCATAATGATCCTCATCGCACCAGAATAGCCGAGACAATTGTGGTTCCCGGACTTACTTCATTGGTTGCTCCTTACACATCTCAAGCTGCCGTGTAGGCCAGACCTCTTGACGAAATTCGGAGGACAGTTGTTACAGCCCAACCTCGCCTCCTTGAATTTGGCAGCATGGCTCCTGAGATAGTACAGTATGGCCACCTGTACCTCCCTCAGGACTGTATGGAGATTCTGAAGGAGACAAAGTGGCCATCCACACAGTCTGCATGTTCCTTCAAATGGAGGAGATTTAGCATCTTGTGTTCATCCAGACAGATGGACCGTACATCTTGCCTGGAGGATGTTATTCTCCCATATCTTTTGCACCTTGCTAAATCGGGCCTGCAATTCTCTTCCATCAAAATCCACCTGGCTGCTCTCACAGCATACAGGAAAAGTCCTTCACAAACTCTTTCTTAAAGATTCTTGTCATAAAAGATTTCCTGGAGGGGTTAAAGAAGGTCTTTCCTCCTGTTAGGCGCCCCTCTCCTCCATGGGAACTCAACGTGTGTTAGACCTGGTATCATTGGCGTGAGTCTCCCTTCCATTTTTTTCTGATTGCCTCCTCTGTTTTTGATCTGTTTGCTGGTTTTAGATGCTTTGGGCACTGTGCCACTGCTATTCAGTGCCACAGTGCAAGTGCTCCCTATGGTAAATTGATGCATTGATTAGTGACTCCATGATTGGATCATTTGATTTTCTTGTCAGACCCTAGTATAGTGCACCAGGTGTGCCCAGGGCTTGTAAATCAAATGCTGCTGGTGGGCTTGCAGCACTGGTTGTGCCACCCACAGAAGCAGCTTGTAAAGTGTGTCTCAGGCCTGCCACTGCAGAGCCTGTGTGCAGTCTGACTGCCATGTCGACTTGGCAAGTGCACCCACTTACCAGTCCCTAAACCTTCCCCTTTTCTGCATATTAGTCACCCCTAAGGTAGGCCCTAGGGCAGGGTGCATTGTAGGTAAAAGGTAGGACCTGCCCTGATGTGTGTGGCATGTCCTAATAGTGAATTGCAGCCATTTTCGTTTTTCACTATTGCAAGGCTCCCTGTTCCCCATAGGCCAGAATGGGCAGTTAGATTATTACATCTTATAATCCTAACTGACTCAGGGAACCAGGTAGAAATTCGAGTTTAGTATGCCTGAACTCAGAATGATAAAAGACATCTTTTAGTGAAGTTGGTTTTAACATTGTGTTTGAAAATACCACTTTTAGAAAGTGGGTATTTTCTTGCCTAACTATCCAAGCCTGCCTCTGCTAGGTTGTGTATTCCTTGTCTGGAGTTTGAGTGACAGGGGCTGGGGGCTGCCAGGAGACAGGGTGAGTCAGCACAGGGCTGAATAGAGAGATCTGCATGCAGATAGGAGGGAGGAGTTGCACCTGGGACCTGAATAGGGCTGTGCCTTCCCTCCACAATGCTGGCTCCACCTCCTGTGGTGTGTCTGATGTCCCTGGCCTACACTGTGAAAGGAAAGAAGGAGTCTTGTCAACAAAGTGCTCCAAGACTGACCAGAACTGGTTTTGACTAGGCAAAGGCCTCTCTGCCTTCAGAGAACAAAGAGAAAAGTAGTATAAATATTGGGACCCAGACCCAAGAACTTTAGATCACTTCTGGAACAACAAGACTGACCCTTTTGCCAAGGAGAAGAACCAAGGAAGCTGCAGGAGTTGGACTGCCCCTCTGCCAAGTGTGCTGTTTGCTGGGTTGGCCTGCAGTGGTTTCTTCATTGCCAAGGAAAGGAGAAGGAACTTTTAAAGAACTTTCATCATCTTGCAGAATATTACTCCAAGGGCTTGATTTGAGCTTGCCTCCTGACCGAAGTCTCAGGGATACCAGACTTCACCCCCTTCTGTTTGCCTGCATCTGGAACTTGCTGTTCTGGTGCTACAGAAGGAATTTGCAACACCGACGCCGGCGAGCGACGCCGTCTCCTGCATCGAAGCCGTGAGCGCTGCTCCGACTTGCAACGAAGACTCGACGCCGACCGCCGTGCCACCTCGACGCCAGCGAGCGACATCGTAAGCCTGCTATAGCCGTGAGCGCTGCTCCGACTTACGACGCTGGCCCGACACCTGCTGCTGTGCCGCATCGACTCTGAAGCTGACATCATCGCGGAGCCGATCGTCGACGTGGGTGGTCAAGAATCTATTGACATCGTACGGAACCGTGGCCTCGGCGCCATCGTGACGTCACCTCCTCTCCTCTCCGGTGCGGAACCGACGCCTCCCCTGCCTGCGCAAGCATCCAGGTCCCGACGCATCCTCTCCTCCGAAGCAAGGAACCGACGCCGCAACGCGCCAACGACGCCGCACCTCCCCGACGCCGTGAGCTGTCTTTGTTTTCGCTTTTCCAAGGTACTGTTCTTTGTGGGTCTGTTTTGACTCCGGGCCCGACGCCGCGCACCTCGCGGTCGGCGCCGTACTTTGGGATTTCTTTGACCTCGACGTCGTGATAACTCCAGTTGGGGTTATTTGTTGCTAAAGACTGCTTTTAAGTGAAGAACCTATTTTTAAACCATTTCTACCATCTTGAAGTATTATTGATTACAGTATTGTGGATTTTTGTCGTTTGTGGTCTTGTGATAAATCTATATAAAGAATACTTATTTTGATAAAACCTGTGTGGTGTCCATCTGTAGTGTTTTCACTGTATTACTGTATGTGTTCACAAATGCTTAACACACTGCCTCTTAGATAAGCCTGCCTGCTCGTGCCAAGCTACCAAGGGGGTGAGCAGGGGTTATCCAGGTGTGTAATCCCCTTTCCCTGACTTAGAAGCAAGGGTCCCTATTTGGACAAAGGTGCATACCATTGCCAACTAGAGACCCCCAGTTCTAACATCGTGGTTCTCCAACATCTCACTTGGAAATCTGCTTTCCTTCTGGCAATAACATCTGCATGTAGAGTTGGTGTTATACAGGCCCTTTGTGCACATGAGCCATACACATTCTGCCACTCTTCCAAAGTAGTGATGAGGACCCATCCCAAGTTCCTCCTTAAAGTTATTTTTGTTTTTCAAGCAAACCAGACTATATCTTGACCCACATTCTTTCAAAATCCATCTATTCCAGCAGAGAGAGCCATTCACTCTCTGGATGTAAAGAGAGTTTTAAAGTTTTATTTAGATAAAACCAAATCTGTTCGCAAATCACAACAATTGTTCAGTGGCAGGAGCCCCCTACATAAGGTGGTAGGGCGGCCACGGGTGTAGAGGGTGGCGGTTTGGGGAAGGGCGGATAAATAAAATAAAAAATAAAAAGACTTACCTTCTGCTCCGCACCCGCCTACCTCGCTGCTTCTCCCGTCGGCCGGAAGGGGCTGGGCCCTCAGGGCACAGGCTCCACTCCCAATCCAGACACTGCTCTCACATGAGAGCAGCGCCAGGATTGGTCTGAGCGGCCTCATTTGCTGCTCAGATGGTGTATTTGAGCCTGTGCCTCTTCTCCAACCCGCCTGAGTTGGAGAAACATAAGTGGGCATGTGTATTTGGCTGGCCAAACACACATGCAAACTTATAAGTGCACTCTACTCCTCCTCCCTGACGTGCCCTGCCCCGCCCCATACTTATTGTGGGGCTCAGACAGACAGCCTACATAAAATGATAATAACATTGTGTTATTATCATTTGATTTATCGTCTGCTTGCATGGGCTGTAGGGCAACGCTCCTCCGCCATTACGGAGGTGCCGCCCCTTCAATTGTTCATCAATTATGGCCCAGTTCGCACAGGTCTGGCTACCTCGAAACAGTCAGTTTCCAGGGAGATTGTCTCTTGCATCCTCTTCTGCTGTCAGCTAGCTAATAAGACTCTTGCTGGCAAACCCAAAGCACACTCCACTAGGGGCAAGGCAGCCACTTCTGCCTTGATGAGAAATATTCCCTTGGCAGATATTTGCAAAGCTGCTACATGGAGGTCAGTCCACACATTCACTAGACACTACTGTCTTGACTCTGATGCTAGAACGGATGCTCAAGTGGGATAGGAGTCCCTCAGAAATCTCTGTGCTTAGCTGTCTAGCTTTCTATTGTTTCTGTCTACTCCACCGCTTCGGGGGGTGGCTTGCTACTCTATTCAACGCTTATGACTATACATGAAAATCCACAATGAGAGAAGGTATAGTTTCTTACCTGTAACTCCTGTTCTCTTGTAGGGGTATTTCCATGATAGTCATAAGCAACCCTCACTTGTGGATTACACAGGCACTTTCATGCTCCGCTGTTATTCACCTTGTACAGCCTACAAAAAGAACTGAGGTAACTGCCTCTGGCTGAGCATGATGGGATATTGGAGGTCACCTAGTTCTTAAAGGCACAGTCTCCTATTTCTTCCCTTCTAATGGCAGCCTATGGGCTACACTGCCCTGCACTTCTTTATCCTTCTCTCGCATAACAAAGCATTTGTGAAAGATTTTTTCAGTTACCTTACAAAGTTTTCATGCATTAGTTGTATGTTTCTTTGAATATTCCCCTTTTGTAATAACAAGATGAAGAATTTTGACCACTGTAGCCAAATTCTATGGGCTGCATATGTTACTTTCTTAAGTGACTATTCAAGGCCTTCCTGAAGAAAGGCGAACTTCAGCACTTAGGAAGATATATTGGAAAAAGTGCTCCGGGGTCCCCGCGGGGGGGGGGGACGGGACTATTCAACTCTTATGACTATCATGGAAATAATACCCCTGCAAGAGAACAGGAGTTACAGGTAAGAAACTATACCTTCTTTGCCATCCTTTTGATTAGATGACTTGTATCCTTCGACTGCTCACATACAGGGAGCTATTTTTTTTTGTTCTTCTTTCAGCACTCCGTGCGAGTGCATATGTTTTCTTGCTGTCTCCCTCTTGTGCGGCTTCCTCCCTCAAATACCTGCCTTGCTGTATCTGCGTGCACCATGTTGATCCCCCTTGGTTCCTGCACCAACTCATCCATTGCTTCCCCCACCTCTGCCTTGCTTTAAAACATTTATTTTTTCTTTTCTTTAGCCTGCTCAAGTTCTTCGTTGCTTCCCCGTACCCCCACTCCTGTTTGCTGTCCCCACATGCTGATTTTACCCCTAACACCAAACTAGTTCATCCAGTGCTCCACGTCCCGCCTGTCGTTCTTTTCTGCCTTTTTTTCTTTTTCTTAAAGGCTTGACAGCTTATAATTTTCTGAGGGATACTCCTTTCACTTAACTCACTTTTGCGCGTTTCCATTAATTTTTTTAGATTTAACGCTCCAGGATTGGTGTCTGCCATCTTGAATGAAAACAAAAAAACTGAATGCCAGCTGAGTGATGTGGTATGCGTGGGTATGTGTGTGCCCACGTGCCATTACGCTGGACCTCTGTAGTGTCATTATTTTAGCCATTGTTGCCCCCCTTTGGCAAAATCTATTTCTTTTTGCTGATGCTATACAGCATTGGCAAATGCTCATTAGCAAAGCCAAAATGTCTCCGTTGGGAGCCTAAGGGTGAGACCTATTGACTTAAACAGAGCTTGTGCTGGACTACCATGTTTATGAAATGCCCTTCATTTATGTTTGCAGTTTAAGCCGCTATGGGAATTCCTGTTTTATGATTCTCTGGTACCCATAATAGGTGAAATACATGCCATTGTGTGCCTCCCGCTTCTCCCACAGGAACCAGTAAGGACTAAGGAACTGATGTTCAGCCATTTTCCAAAATACTAACTGTTGGTAGGAGCATTGTATTCCATATCATCATGGTTAGCCACTGTCACCATTGTGCTCATACTTTTGATTTCTATGTTTGCCATTTATTTGTTTCTCAGAGATTTTGTTAAGTAATTGTTTTACGCTTACAGATTTTTACACTTACTGCAGTTTCAAAACAATAAATATTCTTATTTAATAAGGAGTTTTAAACAGAGCTCCATGTTGCCTTTTAGTTACTTCACCGCATTTGGTTACTTTGGAGCGCTTTCTTTAGTTTCATTTCAAACAAGGAGCTCTAGCTAGTGTACGTTTTAGGTGATGCCTTTGTTCAGTGTTTGTGTAGAATGAAGCCGTGAATTGTAGAAATGGTGTACCTGTGTTTTAGCCAGGCTTTGTAACTATTCTCTGCTGAAATCTGTATACTCTGTTCGAGGCATGTGTGGATGTAGATACACATGCTTTGCATACTCCTGCCATCCAGTGTTAGGTCCGGATGTGTGCAAGTTGCTTTTCTTCAAAGAAGTCTTTCGAGTCACTAGGTAAAGTAACTCCTCCTCTTTGTGATAATGCGCGTGGGCATCAACTCCATTGTTAGATTGTTTTCTTTCCGTCGCCTGGTTCGGATGTGTATTACTGCGCTCCAGTTCGAGACTGTTTTGGACTCCTTTTGGTTCATAATTCACCCATACCCTCATCGGTATTGCTATGGAATGCATTTCCATCTTAGCGTTTCGGAATCTAGAAAACTATCGCCCGTCGAATCGACGCGCTTCAACCTTGGCCTTCTGGCCTCGCCCTTCTGGGCCTCTCTTTCTATCTCTTTGGCTTTGCCTTCGAATGCCCTGCTAATGGAACTGACACCATTCCGTTTCTGCCCAAGGTGCCATGCTAAGTGCCTGTGGACCGAACTACATCAGGTCTGCAACCTTTCCTTATCTCTCAATCACAGGGAAGAGGACCACAAGGCCTGCCGAGCGTTTCGGTCAAAGAAAACCTTACCAGATCGAAGGGAATGTCGCAGGGAGATGCAGCATCAAGAAGCCGACGAAACACCTGACATCTTCGGTCAACAGGATGTCGAGAAGGAGGAACTCCACGAGGACTCTCAGCCGAGGAAGAGGCTTTTTCCGTAGAAGACTCCAGCTCTGACTTACAGATATACCTCCAGATGCAGGACCTTCTACGGGTCACCGTACTGTGAGTACTCACTCACCTGTCCTCCCACCAAAAAACCTTAGATTCCGACCGAACATAAGGCTTCCGGGCCATCACTGCCAGCAGGTTATGGTCGGCACTGAACATCTGCTACAGATGCTGCACCCTCAGGCTCTGCACCGAAAGCCCGGCCTAAGCCATCGGCTTCTGCACCAAGCCGACTCTCTTCATCTTTCACTCTAACCACTTTGGCTCCGAACTGAAGCCCATCTCGGCACCAAACGTTTTGAGACCGGCATCGAAATCAGCACCAGGTACTCCGGTAGAACCAGTCCTCCAGACAATACCGAAACAGCAAGATCCACGCCAGAAACTGCTACATATACAGTCTCAGACTGGCCACATATTAGCCAAGACTGCGGTGTCGGCGCCACCTATCAAAGTGTCAACTTTCCTTTGGAGAAGCAATAGACTTGCCGGTGCCTGTTAACAAGTGGAAAACGGACAAGGCAACTAGTCCCTTGCACCCTACTCCACCACCACCTCCGCCATTAATTCCCCCACCTCTACCACCTTCACCCTCCCAACCTCATTCTATGGGTGATCCCCTAGATATCACTCCACAGGGTTCTCCACATTCTTTCACGGGTGTGTAAGAGGAGACGGATGATTCGTATGATGCACCACAGCCCACGGATTCCTGGTCAGATTATTACATTGATCCCAAGGGGGACACAGATCCAGGCCTGTACCCTGCCAAACCATCGCCTCCTGATGACACCACCTCATATCAGGAACTCATCTGCAGTGGCTGTAGCATACCACCAGGTTCCCCTCCATAAAGAGCCTGTAGGAGAAGATTTCATCTTTGAAACCATATCCAGTACTCATAGGGCTACCCAATATCTCCCTATGTTAAAAGACATGATGCATCACACTGATGACATCTTTAGAGACCCTGAGCAAGCACGCATTATCACTCCCAGGATTGACAAGAAATACAAAGCTGCACCCTTAGACCCTATTTACATCGGAGGGCAACTTCCACCTGATTCATTAGTTGTGTCTAATGGACGCAAGAGGGTTAATTCACACACCTTAACTGATGCTCCACCCCTGTAAAGGAGTCTCAGCTAGTTGATGCTTCAGGGAAACGAGTAGAGGCGCAGTCCGCCAATCCCAGGAGTATTGCAAATACACCAGGCCTCATAGTCCGGTATGATTGCGCCCACTGGGACAAAATGGAGGAACTCCTCCAATACCTCCTAGAGGAACATAGAAAAGAGGACAAGGACTTGTACAAGAGGGCAAACTAATTTCCAATAACTCCATTAGGTGTGCCCTAGACTCCGCAGATACAGCTGCCAGGGGTACAAACACCAGTGTGTTGTTACGCAGACGTGCTTGGCTGCGTGTATCTGACTTCAAACCAGAAGTCCAGCAAACACTTTTAAATGTTCCCTATGAAAGGAGCACCTGTTTGATCCACAAGTTGACCAAGCATTTGAAAAGATGAAGAAAGACACAGAGGTTGCTAAGTCCATGGGTGCACTGCAAACACCCATTGCTCGTTGCTCCTTTCACCGCTCTTCATGTAGGGCATAAAGATTGCTCTTCTTCATCATACCTTGCACAAAATCACACCTTCCCTTCAAGAGGCTATTACTGGGACACGTACATGGGTAACCACTCCAAAGGTCGTTGCAGAAGTGCTTCCTCACATGGTGCCACACCCACCACCAAGCAGTGACTCCCTTCTCCTTTCCTTGATCATTTAACACCTTTTGGGGGTCGATTGCAACAGTTTCTCCCCACCTGGTGATCCATAACATCGGATCATTGGGTGTTGGACATTATCCAACATGGTTATTGTCTGGAGCTCATCACCACACCTCCAAACATTCCACCTTGCACACACAAACTCTCTCTGGAACATCAAACACTGTTCAAACAGGAAGTGCAAGCTCACTTTCTCAAAGGAGCTATAGAGCCTGTCCCTCTTCAACATCAAGGGTCGGGGGTATGCTCCCTGTACCTTCTCATCCTCAAAAAGGACAGCTACTATGGCCCATCTTAAGATCTCAGGCCCTTAAATCATTACATCCTGTCGGAGCATTTCCATATGTTCACACTCCAAGACGTTATCCCACTTCTTCAGCAAGGCGACTTTGTGTCAGCACTAGACTTAAAGGACGCCTACTTTCACATCCCAATCCATCCAGCACACTGCAAATGCCTCAGATTGGTCATAGCCTGCAAACATTATTAGTTCAAAGTCCTCCTGGGACTGGGTGTCTCCTGCACCCAGAGTGTTCAACAAATGCTTAGCAGTGGTAGCAGCACATCTACGCAGACAAAACATACATGTCTTCCTGTATCTGGACGATTGGATTATCAAAGCCAGTACCTTCCTCTGTGTCACCAACACACTCGGGTCACTATAGATCTGCTCCATCAACTGTGATTTACCATCGATGTACAAAAATCCCATCTTCAACCTTTACAAATACAGCCGTATCTGAGGGCTGTTCTCAACACACAGTTGGGATTAGCCTATCTCAATGCAGCAAGAATTCAAGCTTTCCAGACACTGCTACCACAATTTCAGGCCAATCAACAACTCAGAGAACAGTTATGCGTCTGCTGGGTAGTATGGCCTCATGCATCGCCATAGTGCCACATGCACGATTACACATGTTTCCACTGCAGGAATGTCTAGCACGCCAGTGGTCTCAGTCACAGGGTCAATTAGAAGATCTAATGTTGATACAGAGCTGTACTCATCGCTCTCTGCAGTAGTGGAACACACAAAACCTGTTAAAAGGGCAGCTGTTCCTTGGCCCTGTTCCCCAAATTGTTCTCACAGCAGACGCATCCCTTACAGGATGGGGTGCTCACATACAGGATCTCACAGTTCAGGGTCTTTGGAACACCAGACACCAGGGTTTCCACATCAACTACCTCGAGCTTCAAGCTATTCACCTAGTATTGAAAGCGTTTCCTAACTCACCTGATAGGTAACGTTGTCTTAGTCCGGACGGACAATATGACAGCCATGTACTATGTACAAAAACGGGGGCACCACTCTACAGTTATCACCTCTACGTCAGACCATTTATCTTTGGGTAATACATCACCACATCCATCTGTTAGCGGAACACCTTCTGGAAACAGACAACAACTTTGACGACCTCCTCAGCAGGATGTGACAACAAGCCCACAAGTGGGAACTCCACCCCCAAGTCCTCCTCCCATACTTCCACAAGCGGGGCATTCTACAGATAGACCAGTCTGCAACCGCAGACAGTGCAAAATGCCCAAACTTCGCCTGCAGGTTCCCACACCCACTATTTAAGAGCAATGCTCTATGGATGAACTGGTCAGAGATATTTGCCTACACTTTTCCACCTCTTCCTCTTCTTCTATTTCTGGTTCAGAAGCTCAGGCAAACGTCTCTCAACCTCATTCTGGTAGCTCTCACTTGAGCTTGTTAGCCCTTGTTCACAACACTTCTCCAACTCTCCGTAGTTCCCCACGAGAAGCTTCACCTCAATCCGGACCTTCTCACTCAGAACCATGGAGAAATCAGGCAACCAAATCCAAGGGAACTCAACCTTGTAATTTGGCTCCTGAGGTCATAGAATTTGGTTACCTCAATCTCCCACCTGAATGTATGACTATTCTCAAAGAAGCTCGTAGGCCTACGACTAGAGCATGCTATGCGGCTAAATGGAAAAGATTTGTATCTTGGAAGGTCACTTTTTTGGTTGCCATTATTTCACTTAGGCATGTCAGTGAGCTCCAGGCACTAACCTTAGAAGAACCTTTCTTCCACCTACAGAGAGATAGGGTAGTCCTTTGCATCAATCCACCTTTCCACCTCTACCAATCAGTTGAGTAACCTGTTTTCTTCCCTGAACCAGACTCAGTTGTGGAAAGGGCTCTTCATACACTAGATGTTAAAAGAGCTCAAATGTATTAAATTGACAGAACGAAAGAATTATGTAAAAGCAAACAACTCTTTGCTGCTTTAGCCCCCCCTCATAAAGAAAAGCCCATATCCAGATCATGTATTTCTAGGTGGATAATTAAATGCATTCAGATATGTTATCTCAAAGCTAAAACCTGCACCCCCTAGAGCACACCCTACTTGTAAAATAGGAGCTTCCATGGCTTTCCTGGGCAATATCCCAATAGCTGACATATGTAAGGCAGCTACATGGTCTACACCACACACTTTCACTAAGCATTGTTGTGTGGATGTGCTAGCACACCAACAAGCTAATGTGGGTCCAGGCAGTACTACGTACATATTTCCAAACAACTGCAACACCCACAGGTTAGCCACCGAGTTTGGAGGGCTGCTTTACAGTCTATGCAAAGCATGTGTATCAACAGCCACACATGCCTCAAACAGATTGTTACCCCGTAAGCATCTGTTCTTAGCAGGTAGTGCTGTAGATTCACATGGGCCCACTGTCCTCCCCGGACACCTGTGGCTGTTGCAGTTCCTTTTACTTTTTCATATGCATGGACATCTCTTTACTGATAACTTACTTACACTCCATTCTCACCCCCCTGCGGGAAAACAATCTAATAATGGAGTTGATGCTCATGCGCATTATCACCAAGAGGAAGAGTCACTTTACCTTGTGACTCGAAAGACTTCTTCTAAGAAAAACAACTTGCACACATCCGGACCCAACACTAGATCGCAGGAGTATGCAATGCATGTGAATCTACAGCACTACATGCCAATAACAAATGCTTACAAGATAAGTAACATAATCATTTCATTCAGTCCGCAAAGGGTTTCAGTGCCAGGAGCGTCTGTTTGAGAGAATTTGTTTACAAATTTAACTCCTCACCATCATCATTTCTTATGGATATGATGTGGAATACATTTAAATGAGCAGACTTGCATTACCAAGCCTGTTTTGTGTTGAAGATATACTTTGCATTAGTTCCCATGGACAAGCTTTAGCATTGTGGGTGAGTTGTGTGGAGATGCTGTGTGCATATGAAAGCGTAGTGTGTGCCTCCACATGATGGTCTAGCAACCAGGCAACAGAGGTAGATGCAAGGCAACATGCGCCAAAGAAAGCAGAGTGTGTCTGCACATGCCAAGTGTGTGATCAAAACCATTGTCATCACTGTGTGCATACAGAAAAGCCCTGTGTGGTTAGGGCAGGGAGTGCGACAGGCACAACAAGACGTGTGCTGCACATGACCTCTGGTAGCAGGCTTACACCTCTTGTCAAGTGCCTCCCAAAAGTGGGGTAAGTGAGATGTGCATTGCCTAGATGTTAGCACACCGTCGGAGTCTTGCAACTATGAGATAACACGTACAAATATCATCTGAATACCGTTTACATATTGTGAGTGGCCATTCTTTTCTATTTAGTGTATCCGTGAACAGTTTTCTCCTTGATTAACACATCTGCTTTGGATTTGAAGGTCAATTGTAGAGCATCTATTGTCTGATTTAAAGTGTGTGCATATTTTGTTTCTAGCACATTGTGGCAGGTTACAGGAACATGATGAGAGTCTGTTTTTCCTCACGATAAGAGTTCTAGGACTCTGTGGATGCTAAGGGAAAAACATAGATGCTAAGTAAGATTTTGCTGGGTTTGGGTTAAAAAGAAATCCGTTTTTATTGGTATATTCTCATGCATATTTAGGGGAGGTCACAAGTGTATGGTTGATTCTGCAGAGAATTTACAGAATAGTGTTAGGAACAGTCTAGTCTGCTTTTGTCTTTCAGAAACGAAAGGAGACATTTTACAGTGATTAAAAGCGATTGATATTGTATGGTAAGATCTTAAAAAATGACATAGTGCTTCATTGAACTAGATCTGAGGGCAAGATGTCTTCATACATCAACCTATCACTGAGAAGGCTCCTAGTATGGACGAAGCAGATATGTTTAACAAAATGATCGCCAGATGATTAATGTCGTCCCAAAAAGGCCCTATGAGAGACTTTGGTGAAATAGAAACCTTGGGTGAGTCTATGGCTGCCTTGCGAGCTGTAGCATCAATGTGCAGACTTGGAGGTTTCGTACACCAAGCGGTGATAGATTAGGTAATGGTACAAACAAATAACCAGAAGATTCACCATATATTATAGTTCATTTTGGGGGTTGAGGGAATGCTAACATTTGATCCAGCGATTTCCCCACCACTTATTTTAGTCAGTGAAAAAGATGAAAACTGTAGTTAAGGGTAAGCGCAATATCGGAACCAGTAGTGTGTTATAGGGCAAAAATACCAAGCAATCAGGATTGGCCCTGAAAGAAAGGATTAAGGGTTATAATTCTTAACATTGTGGAAGATCAGTCCATATAGCAGTGTATGTGAGGTGCCCTGCCGCTCGCAGGGAATGCGAGAACTGTGGGTGTAAAGAGCATTTTCTTAGAATTTGCAGACGTAGGGAGCATTGGGAGGGAAGTACAAAGTCCGCTTTAGGGTAGCTGTAGTAGATGGCTAGAGAGTCCATAAAAGGAAACACGCCTAGTTTTTATTTTAATGGCCAGCATGTATAATAGAGACAGTACTGCTCAAAACAGACCATCCAGTCATGGAAAGCGAAAAGGTATCAGATTCTGGATTGCCCTTGGAGGTAAAGTAGGAAAATTGTGGAACTCCGAAATCATCCCTGAATCAGTGGAAGGACTTGGAAGAAATGTAATGAGCTTTGCAGGAAATTGTTTTGAGGGAAGGGCCATCTTCATGTGAGCTTTGACTGAGGTCCCACAATGCCCACACAATCTGACGCTTAAAAGACAAAGCTCACCTATGCAACGAGGCTTTCCTCAGGGAAACGCATGTGTTACATGTGCAATAACTAAGCGAAATAACAATGCCATTAAGAAAGTAAAGAACGCAAAAGGGCAAGCAATTAGTTGAAAGGGCAAGAATTTAGCAAAGAAAATGCTACAAAATGAAGAAAATCTGATGCAGAGATCAAAACGTATTTAGACAGCCAAAAGCAATGGATGGAAATGCTTGAAATAGTTGTAAGCAAATTAAAAAAATTAGTACAGTCAATTCTATTACAAAAAAAATCATAAAACAAATAAGGTAATTGTTTTTCAAAAGTTAACACATAATTCATATTTTTCTGCCTTGTACAGAATTTAAAATAGTATGTTAGCCACAGAAGCAAGCACCATAAAGACAATTGGAGTCTTTGATGAGTTGGTGGACTTATAAGCCACTGTGCTGGTCTTTGCACTTATTTAAAAAAAAAAAAAAAGTTGTCTTGACACCTGCGGCATATACAATTAGCTGCTAATACTGACCCCCACTTTA
The DNA here is from genome assembly GCA_963921515.1 of Calotriton arnoldi. Lineage (NCBI taxonomy): Eukaryota > Metazoa > Chordata > Amphibia > Caudata > Salamandridae > Calotriton > Calotriton arnoldi. The sequence goes on from CAWUFW010001139.1 coordinate 2,358,683, forward strand.
ATACAGAATTGTCACACACTAACAATGAGTGAATCAGATAAAGAAGTTCGGACATTGCAAATAACACTCAGAGAATATCCTCAGTGCTACATCCATGAACTTGCGACCTGGCAGCATTGGCATAACACCACTCCAGGCACTTTCTGTGACATCCTTTTCATTGGTCTGTGCCATTACAGAACGGAACCAAATTCGCAAATCAGCCTTGACCTTGCTCCGGTAACAATAGTGCAGCCTAAACTGCTAGGCCATGTGCTATCTGAAAGGACAAAGAAGCAACTTTAGACTGGTTTTGGCCTTTTTGGGCTTCATCATTTAGGTGCAGCTTGAGTACCAGTCGCACAGCAAGCACAGGGCCCACATCTGGGCGACTAACCCAATAAAAACAAGTGATGTTTGAAAATGCTTACAATAACCAGAACCACTAGCAATTACTATATAAGCAATCTAAACCATTATTTTTTTTAGATTATGTACCATTCCAGAAGGGGACCATCTAAAATCAAATGAGCGTTGATTTTGTTCCAATACTAGAACAACCCAGGCCCACCTGTAGTGCCATCCAATAACAAAAAAACAGTTCTAATGCTATTACTCCAAACTCCACCAAGGGCCGACCCACTTACTCCCTCTAAGTGACAAAGTAAACTTCCACCTTCAGTTCCTGTGGGAGCTTTGGTTCCAAGGTCCTGGACCTGGTCACTTAACTCAAAAGAAGAGTTTGCTAGGAGTGACATTTACAGGCAGACGAACCAGCTGCCTTGTTTACCACCTCTCCCTGAGCTTTTGCCTAGGCTTCCTTTGGAGTAGCAGCTACTGCCACTGCTGGCCCAGGTGTGATAGAGGAGTGAACAATGGGAGTCGAGCCACAATCGTGAATTCCCTTTTGTTCAGCACTGAGGCTTCGCTTAATGAGGGTATCTTTATTTTTCAAAATTGTTCAACACTTAAGCTAATAAAAAGCTGACCAGTCCAGGGGTCTCTTCATAAAGGATTACCTATATGAGGCAAATTTGATTTTGGTAGTACTCACCCATTGAAAGTTGCAAAATAAAAGTTTTGATAAAGGTTTTGTATGGGAAACCGTTTTTGTAGAATTGTGGTAGAAATCATGCAGTTCTGAAAGTATGTTAAATTTTAGTTGCCGTTGGGAAGTGTTTGGTGTTATTCCATCACTACATACCTGCACGTAGCACATATACGTTGTTCTACCAAAGTGGGAGATGTGCCAACTTTAGGTTAAAAACAGTTGTCCTTTTAAGTAGATGGCACGTAACTGACGGCTTGGCAGCGGCCTCACCTATTCCATGGGTCAAAAACACCATACGTCTAGCATGAAGGAATGGGGGAGCGCATCTAAAAATGGAACTCCTCACTGGCTTCAACTAAAATAACCATGGTGAACGTTTGAACCTAGTTGCCTGACAGAAGTCAAGTTTGCACTTTCATATTTATTGTGTTTGGATGCAGCGCTGGTTATTTTCTTCTGTAATGACAAGATTTAAAGTGTATGCCCATGAGTTCCAGCTAATCATAAAGTGCACAGAATTGCATTGACCACAAGTGTTGACTTGATGTCCATTTGACAGCAGTTTGTGCATTTCTGCATCTTTCACGGGCTCAAACCTCGGTCTCCTAATGGGCAGGCGGGCGAAGAGTAACCGTGCCCTAAGCCAATCCTGGCGCTGCTGGAGCAGCGCCAGTATTGGCTGAGGGGTTGTTGCCAGTGCCACTCCAGTGCTGTTCCTGTTTGAAGAGGCGCCAACGCAGACCCGGCCGAGAAGCGGCGCGGACCCCGGACCGGTCAGGTAAGTTTTCTTTTTTTATTTTAAATTCCCCCGGCCCCCACCCCCGCGCGACCCCCTCCCCCGCGAGTGTGAATGAATGAATGAAGAAATGAACAGTGCCTGGTTCGCAAGCCTTGTCTATGGGGCTAAGAATAAGTCCAAGACCAGGCTGCACAGAGAAGCAAATTAAGGGCCACTTCGAGGTGCTTAAATTCAGGGTGCTACTTTTAATATTTGTGGTGAACGAACCCAGTTTCTTCACACTAATTTAGCATCACTACAGACAGAACATGGTACAAAACTGTTATGCATCACTTCCCGCGGCTGTCTTTTTTCAGCACCATTTCACCAAAATTAACTCCGCGAGATATACTTGCTATATGCATGAGGTGCAAGGGTTTCACTTTGGAAGTGTGCTAAGAATATTTTCTTAAAGTTGATTGTGCCTGGGGGAGAATCTTCAGTAAACAGGAATCAGGGTGTACGACTGAAGCATGCTGTGGAGAACCTGTCTAAACCAACAAGAATGCAGAATAACAAAGTACTGGTCTTCCTGTAATAGTGATGTAATAAGATGAGAACTAAAAAGCTGGTTTATTTCAGTGGATTTTAAAGAAAAGGACTAATTTATCTATAAGACAGGTGACGCACTTCCAAACAACATTGTAATTCCACAGCTCTGAAGTATTCGTAGAGACACTGAAACGCTCTATAAATGACTGCGTTCATATTTTACCCTAGTCTTCACTAACCTGACTCGCTGGCAGGTAGCTGATGTGTGGCTGGTTCTCACACACTTGAATTGTTTGAAAGAGTAAGTGTCCATTTTATTTTTTACAGTGCTCAGTTACAGATTATGAGCCATAGACACCTCGAAGTCATCTTAACCATATCTGCCTATGTGTTCAGTGCTGCATTTATTGTAATGTGTCTCTAATGATCCACCCATTCTTGTACTCTTTGGCCTGTACTTATTCTAAATATGTGCAAGATTGTTTGTAGAGATGCTGAATGGTTAATTTTAGGAATAAATGAATAGTATCACAAACTGTGTTTATGTAAATAATCCAGGACTTTGCAATAGTGCTGGCATTTTTTGTATTTAGGGAAGCATGCACTGATTGGTTATGTTTGCTTTGTGAGTAAGCAGCTGCGATCAGACACATATCTCGACTTTCATAGCCATCCACAGTGCAGTGTTTTGCTGTACGTTTCTCAATGTTTGGATAAAATGTGCACTATAGCTCTAAAATAACTATGCCTCATGAAACCTGCCCACCCAGATGATATATATGCGTGCATATTTATTTTCTGTGAAGTCATAAAGTGCTTCAAAGCCTCATCGGTAGAGTAATTGCCAATTACAACACAATGCAATACAATGTAAATCATCCAGCGCATGTCACGTAGCCTTTTCAAAAATCAAAAATGTGCATTTTTTAACATGCGCAGGAGTTTCACCTCAGTACATCAGAATGATTATGATACTGCATTGAGTGCCATTTATTAAAAGTGGAAGTTTTTAAACATAAACCTAGTAGAAACATTCGGCCTCCCCCTTACAACAATGCCCTTCGTGAACTAGGAGGCAAATGAAGGGCCATGTGCACTCAATATGTGGTTTAGATTCTTCTTGCTTTTTCAACAAATTCTTTAACAAAATTTGTTTTAAAATGCACTTTTTGCAACTTTTTCTTTCAAACGTTCCTCAGGGAGAGAATTCCCCCCACCCCTGCCCTTATGTCAGTTGGGTTCACTTGCTAAGTCAAAGTTAAACTCGCCCCTAACTGTTACGCCTCACCACTTTGAAAAGTCACCAGCCACCACTGAGTGAGTATAGTGATATTTTTCAAGCAAGACCCAAGCCAGGCTCTCCAGTCCCCTTATGGCTGGATGTGGAAGCATGTACAGTTTCTCAGGTACAGAAACAGTCAAAAGGGACCTCAGACAAAGTGTTTGAGGTTGCAGAGAGGCTGGCTTTTAGACAGAGTTGTTGCCATGGGGTGTGTATGCATTGTGCGGAGATATTCAGATCAGGACACAACGATGATGGGCTTAGTTGATATGTGCACAAGAATCCATACCTTCCTAACAGTTGGAAACTTAGAATCCTAAATACAGCAACTGCAATTTTTTTACAGCACGTTTAATTCTTTAAGATATGAAATTGTGGAATGTTACCGTACGTTTTAAAAATAATTTCGAAAGATTTTTCAGGTTTTCTCTGCAGATTTAACATTTTCCCATAAAAATATACTAATATGTAGAAATATTTTCAGAGATTTTAACATGTTTGAAGGGTGCTTTGCACTCTCTCCATAGATTTGGGCTAAAAAGGAGGGACAATATCTGATTTGCCTAAGACCCATCATTAGTTAGCTGTTCATGGAAATATAAAATTTAAGTCTGAGTCTTTTGGCTTACTCACTGGCCATCCCCTTCCATTATTTCACCTCCAGAACACAAGTTTTAGAGAAAATGCTCTGGTATTCTAGAACAAACTCCCATTTGCTCTGCTTCTAAAAGCCAACTTCCTCCAATTCAGAAAGAGGAGAAAGAAATTCCTTTTCCACTTCACCCATGTACTACTTGATCTAGGACTAAATCCGTCATTGTTTTGCTCACTATGCCATTCCATGTTGGAACCAGCCCTATGCAAATCAGTGTTGACCCTACTCCCCATGGGGCTATAGATTTAGGCCCAGATCTCTGTACTGGGGGTGAATGACTTTGTTCAGCATTCCGCCCATCAATTGTTCTTTTTGCATTTGTCACCCCGAGTGGGACCGATATGCCCAGACGCGAGTCCTGTGCTCGCTGTGCCACTGGTTTCAAGCTAGCCTGGCTGATGAGGGGTGATACCCCGAAACCGGTCCCAGGATGCTCTTTTCCGGTCCAGGGAGGGCCTGGCAGGTTGGGCTGAACTGTTGACATTGGGAGCAGGGTCAAGAGTGATTTGCAAATGGCTGGGTCCAAACTGGAATAACATGGTGAGCAAAAAAACCATTGGATTTAGACCCAGATCTCTGTACTTGTGGTGAATGTTTGACATTGTTCAGCATTCTGTCCATCATTTGTTCTTTTTGCAACTTTCTAAAAGTGGCATTTTTAGAATTGTGATAAAAAAAATCCGACTTTATTATTAAAGATGGCTTTTAATTCTTTGTTTAAATTTGTTTTATTGTTGCATCAGTAAGCATTCAAAACATGGTTCTCATTCAGCCAGTGTGGCGTCAACATTCAGCCACAGACAGCTCCTCAGCAACTTTTGAACAAGCTCCCTACCAACGCCCTCCCCCCACCCCCCCGGTGCCTAGCCAGTCTGTTATCTCAACCTCTTCGATAGCTTGTCAACTCCCCAAGGTAGTTACTCCATTGGCTCGGTCAGGCGTAGCAATTTTAGGTATCTGGGACAAGTCAATTCCGTAAATTCCTGGGAAAGCAGTGCAAGGAACTGCTGCCAGGTCTCACCAAGTTATCCCCCTGTTGCCTAAGTGGCAGCAAGAGCCTCTTCATTCCCAATAAGTGCCAGATGCGATGTAACCAATTCTGTCGAGACAATACCCTCTCAGTACCCCAGAATGCTAAGATAGATTGATGTGCTGCCCCTATTGCTACAGCTATGTGTCTACCCCGTTTGGATTTAAGTGGGTATGTGAGTGAGTTTGGGAGCCGCAGCACTATATAAGAAGGAAATCTAGGGGGCTGGGTATTGAAATGTGTGTCGATGTCGGACAGAATCTCTTCCCAAAACTGAGTTCATTTAGGACAATTAAAATTCTTTAGACACCAAACTCGCCCTGTCTACCGGCTCCCAGTTGGAAGTTACAGCTTATTAAATGTAATAAGATAACTCGGTTGGCCTTGCAGTAGTGAAAAACAAGTTTAGGAGTGTTCCCACTACCAGTACATGTAAAACTTAAAAGTACATGGCCTACTTTTTAAATGCACTGCACCCTGCCTCTGGGCTGTTCAGGGCCTACCCTAGGGGTGACTTACATGTATTAAAAGGAGTTTTTCCTTTCGCGCTTGCCAACATTAAGTTGGCAAGTGTGGAAAATCTTACTCCAGACAACCTCTCAGTGAGATTTCTCAACACGGGCGGTTGCGGATGGTCACTACCGCTTGCGTTGGGAAACCTTCAGTTCGCGTTGAGGAAACTGCCGCTCGAGTAGAACATCTACTCGAGTGGCAGAAAGAAGCAGCGCCCTCCTACGCTGCACATGGTGCCGTTCGCGTTGATTTTACAGGGTAGGACAAACATCCAGCGCTAAAAATCAGCACCAACGGTGTGACGTAACGCACTCCGCCGCTTTTGGAACTGCATGGCGGAGTTTTTTGGTCACTATGCGGAACTCCGCAAACACAGCCCAGGCCTACTTATAGCCCTTCTGTCTTGGGCTATACCTGTTGTTAAAGGCCCTCTTCCTCGTTAGAGGCCCTCACATGTGCCTCAGGCCTATAACTTGGGTTCAGGGCCTTTAACAATCGGTATAGCCCTCGACAAGGGGCTATTAGGCTACAATACACCATTTTTACAAGGGTATCAAAAACAAAAGCAAAACTGTCTGCTTCTTTTCTTTGCTCTGGTGCTAAAAGCTTTGTGTTGTGGACTGAGGGCAAACACTATTTTCTGCATACCCTATCATGGACATAGCAAAGAATTAACTAAAAAGTATGTTTCATGTTTCGCTTCAGTGCAGTCTTTATGGAGTATAGCCAATGGACTTGTACCTACAGTTTGGGGTGTGAATTTAATCATCTTCAGTGAGCATCTCCATTGGTATTTTGTTCCAGCACCATCTGTTTCTCTGCATCAGCAGTTTTTGATTTATTGCTAATGAGGATTTTCAGAAAAGGGCTTTAAGCCCCGCCCCTCATTTCCATTGGCTGGCGTCACCGTTTATGCTAAACGGTGGCCTGCCATTGGAAATGAGGGTTTTTGGTGGACGCCCTTTGGCCTCCGAGCCGGACTGAATCGCCTGCTTTGCTGCTGTCGCAAAGCACTTTCTTATCTTTATGGGGCCATGTGTTTCTAATTAGAAACACATGGCCCCATATAGACAAGAGATCCCCATGATCCGGCTGCAGCGCGGCCCTCTTTCACTTTCGGTACCGCGCTTGTTAAATATAATGCTGCAAAGGTAATGTTTTTTAATAGGCACATAGTTCAAGTCTGGAAAGGGAAGATAAGATTTTGCTCTGCAAGGATTAAGGGAAAAATATGAAATATGACAACTGTGAGAGGCATTCAAAATAGGCGCTGGGGCTGCTGTGCTGGGTGAACAGACCCCTCCCTCTTGGATAAGCGGTTACATCAGCCAGGATTAGCCGCTCGCCAGATTGAAGAGAGACCTGTACAGTCATGCCGGCAAAAATAAGAGGTGTTTGCTTATAATACGTAGAGGAAGCCCCCAGACAACCCGGGCACCCTTCATTCAACAGCTGAACATAGCTAGGCTTGGTCGGAAGGGTGGAGGGTGCGCTGAGAGGAGGATGAGGGGGGCTGAGGGGGGGCGGGGGGAGGTTGGGGGTTGTCGCTCGACGGAATGTCAGGCAGAAAAAAAGCACACCTTTAAACTTTAAGCTGGCTGTGTTTTTTTCAAGTCACAGGTTCCAACTCATCAGCTCCGAGCGGGACGTATTAGGCAAAAGAATGAATATCTAAGAGGGAAATAAAAATAAGTCACGGGCGATTACCACGTTTTAAGCATCGATGTAGCTCCTCCCTCGGTTGAGAAGTCAGTTCAAGGCCAAGTGCGTAAAAAGCGTGCGAATGAATGAAGCTTCGGGTTTCGTCATCACACACTGGTGAAATCTGCCTAAACGCGACCTTCACACACGCACACTCACACACAGCCTTCGATGGATTGATTGCAGGGTACCTGCTGCCAGCACCGCAGGTTACTTCCGCCTCGGCTGGAACTGACGTCTTTACATTGCTCAGGATCCACTCGCTGCTATAAGAAGCTCTGCTCATATTGACCCCCGGACCTCCTCCTCCCTCAACGTTGAAGGGAGCACTTCCTACATGAGCAATCTGCAGCTTGCCATAGGCTGCAACGGCAGAGCGGTGCTATATACATCCTCACGCCACGGGAGGCGAAACACAGCACTCTTTTTTTTGTTCAATAACTTTATTGGTCATAAAAGAGCAGATTTTCACATGGAATGTTTATTCACAGCTGCCCGAACCTAGCCAATCTTGTTTCTCCTTTACATTCTGACGCACTTGCACTTCTTTCTTTCCTTCTTTCATTCTTACCTTCTTTTTTTATTGCCTTGTTTCTTCCCTTTATTGCCTTTATTCCCTTTATTTTTTCTTCTTTCTTTCTTTTTGCTTCTCTTTCTTATCTTCTTTCTTTTGTTCTTTCTTTTTTTGCCTTCTTTCCTTTCTCCTTTCCTTCATTTCCTTCCTTCTTCCTTCATTTGTTCATTCTTGCTGTGTTTCCATACCTGGCGTGTCACGCAGTTTGGTGCTTACCTTCCCTCCATGTTAAACGACAGTAGATGTTTCAGCACCCAGGCCAATGTGCTGCATAGCGAAATACATGCTTGTTAATCTTGTCGTACAGTATCCTGATAACAGAGTATGCTAAAGACAATTTTACTTTATTCCAAACCCGGTATATTCTATGAAGAGCTCCCTAGTTTTGCTCTAGCCCATTCTAGCAGTAATTGCCTAGGATGAAGCATGCCACGATATGTGGGTGAAGGGTTTCGTCTAAAAGAAAGGGACTCCAACACATTAAATCTAGTCATTAGAGTTGTCTTCCTGGACGATGTCAACAGTTTTCTGGACTTGTGGAATGACTGTGGTTGGGAGGATGTACCAGTGTATAGTTTCTTCTCCCTCCCTGATAGGTGCCTAAAGCAGATTGTTTATTTTCCATCATTCTTCCAAAAAGCGTACAACTAGTACCACCCCTGAAACAAGCGGGAGTTTCTTGAGGGATCCGCTGATGGACAACGGAGTGAAAAATATCGCATAAAAGTGAGTTGTGTTTAGTGTTGGCATTCTATCTCCACATCGGTTGTACTTGTGGTTCCCTGCCCATTATGGCAGAAAACAATCAAACTTTGTCTTTAGCGAAAACTTATCTTAAGCCGTAGTCTGTTTAAACTAGGTGCGTGGTCTGGATATTTATCCTGTGTTCCTTTGTAGTTGTGTAATGTTTTCCTCAGGTAACGCACCATTGATAAATGCAATTAAACTTTGTTGACTGTGAAATTAGAGTCTGGTTTTCCTACTCCCCTGTAACCCGATTTCGCTGAGAACTTCCCAAAACACTGGAAGGCACCGGTAGTTATAAAATCACCCTTTTTGTGAAATAATCCAATGTATGCTGGCTCATGACCTCGCATAAGGAAGTTAAATTGAAAGGTAAACCAGGTCCCATGAAAGACATCGTATTAGGGACTGGTTTTCAAACATCTAGTGGTTAATTTGCCCAAATGGCAATTTATTTTAGGCATCTGTGGAGCTCTGCGTCTATGTTGTCAAACACATGGGACGTTGCCAACCTCTGTCTCTGCCTTCTTTCTCTAGACGTTAAGGTGCTACCCACAGCAGTGGGTACTGCCAGAATTGGAGGAGTCAAAAAGGAGACATGTCTGAAGCATTTCAACTCTTGATTCCTAGCTAACGAAAGAGACCTGTTCCGCCATTGTACATGGGGTCTAGAAGCCCCAAGGGTCATTTTAAGTTCTAACACACTAGCTTTAAGTCCGACCGGCTGTGGGAAGCACATTAAAGTCTATTTTTCACATCCCGTCAACCCAAAGCAAGCTGGCATGGGCGATCGCTGTTAGGAGCTCATGGCTACGAATCTAGCAGGGTTTATCCGGGTCCCTGCACCTCTGAGATCAAGTGTTACTCTGTGAAATAAGATAAAACCTTTTCATTTATGACATTATTGGGTGGCATGATAAGAGGATCTTAAGTGGATAGCTTTCTTCAGTGCTTAATTTGAGCCTGTGTTTGCCGGTGGGGGCCACTGGCACTCATTTTTGGGGACCGGCACTTATTTTTCAGCAGCAGACCTATACGAGAGAGAGCAAGAGGAGGCAAAACGCACAATATAGAAAGACGGAGGAAGAGAAAGATGGAAAACCGTCACTAAGGGAGAAAGCAGGGACCTGAAGAGTGAGATAAATGGGGAGGGAGTGGCTATTAGTGGATTTAAGAGGCATGAGTTGGATTTAGGTCTGTGCATTTTTGGTATGTGGTGCACCGACATTTAATTGCACCTGCTGGGGGCTTCTGAGCTGAGCCCTGGGCGCCAGCACTCTTTTTTTTACAAGTTAAGCACCGGCTTTCTCATTTCATTTGCTAGAACCAAATATCTGGTAGCAATTGAGAAGAACTTGGAACAGGCATTGCATCTATTCTGACCTCCTTAAAGTGTGGGCTGGCGACCACACTGTGTGGGGCTACAGCAGTAGCTCCCACCCATAATCCTTTCTTTCTAGTAAACCTGGCAGTCTTTCATAGGCCCCGTGGGTACCAGATTTGCCCCGGGCTCTCTTTATTAATATTTCCACGTTACTTACCTTTGGTGAGAGTATGCCAGTCACTCAGTTTTGACACACATGATCAGTCATATAAAAATGTGTACAGAAAGGGCTTGCCGTAACCATTGACATATTTGCCGCATTTAGTATTCCTTCTACGACCATCCATTATGCCTCGGGCTGTGTCCTCCTTTCTGGTTTCTCTTTCGCTGTTGCTATCATTTATTTAGACCCTCTTATTGAACCACAGTGCTCATCTGTTATTATTGACTTTGATGTGGATGCATGAAAGGTATGCGTAAAGTACTACACATCTAGATAAGACAACGTTGCTGCTGCTGCGTTCATCGCCCGCGTTTGATGTCTGCTGTTATAACATTGGCTGGGTTCTGCTGAAACCTCAACGGTACCTGAAAGACTCTGGAAAACGAGAGGAGTGCTAAGGAAAATATTTGGAGTCTTAAGAAATATTGAGATGAGTTGTCTGCAAATTCAGGATGCTAGCACTTAAACTGCCACCCAAACGGCCATATTTGAACTGCAAAAGCAGCAGTCTGTTCCCGGCTTATCTTGCCATGTCTGCTTCTTCCGATTAGTTAATGTAACTGCGCAGTGTTTCCATTCCAGTATATATAGGTTGAATTAAGTTTACTCTGTGAACTCAGGTAATTGAAGTTCAAGGAGCTTGCACTGTGTACAAGAGAAAGCATAAATATGGAAACAGCAAACCAGCAGCCAATTGAAGTGGGTAGTGTTAGAGACAAATGTAAAAGGCAGTGGGCCCAATTTCTAAAAAAATAGGTTTAATAGCTTCAGAAGTGCAGTGGTACGACTGCCTACTCGATTAACAAAGTACTCTGCTTACCAGACGTTTACGTATGAGCAGCGTTTTTTCCTATCGCACACTTGTGTTCCCTAACCCTATATGTACAAATTCCTCTTATTGTCGATTATACAGTTAGCAATTTCTGAAATGTCATGATTTATTTTTGTTTTTACATGGAAACCATTCTTCCAAGTGAATTAAAATCCATGTCTCCCGCCTTGCATGCATATAGTAGAAGCACCCAACCACCCTTAGAAAATGGTTGATGTTGTATCCACACTCCTACTATTAGTGCACCACTCACGACTGGTTGGTTTAGGTGTAAATTTGGAAGTGGAGGTAAGTGTGGGAAAAGCTTTGCTTTTGCTTGCAAATAACCTCAAAGATACGATGCTGCGTCTTGTCTCGTATTTTCATTAGCATCCTCCCTGACACAGTACTAGGAACGCCCACTACTCCTACTCCCCAGTGTCGCTTACAAATGCAGTATTAGCTCTGTGTTTTGTAGTACTTACGCTGTCTAAGTGACTAGGAGCAGGACACAGCAAACAACACGGTGCCAGTGCAAGATCAGATTATCCAAGCCCACAATCAGTTGTGGGTTAGAGATCTATCTCAGGGTCACATTTATTACAACACAATTTTCCAATTTTTTAAACCTTGTCTGAATTTCTTTCATAATAATACATTCATTTTTGAGTCAACATGAGGCATTAGTAGTGACATGTTTCACCATCATCTGTACTACCTGATCACAAAATACCATGTCACCTGTCTGGTAATGAGCTGCCCAGCCCTAATTTTGACAGGTATGACCTACCCAAATTTTGAAATATTGCATCCCAAAACAGGGGTGCCTAGTCTACGGGTAACCATAGATCACCAACCCATAGCAGGACCCCCTCTCCCTGCTGTCCTTTTGTGAAATACTCTTGTGCGAGCAGGCCAGCAGCTAACTCCTTTCCCAGATCCATCTACCCTTGACTTTGAGGGCTGTAGCTGGAGCACCATGTATAAATCATGACCAGCCATGCAAGTGTCCATCCCCAGGGTAAATGAAATAATTCTGAACCAGACAACCAGCCATTCACCCCTTTCCCCCACGTGTAAGGCAAAATGATGCTAGCCCTATGACACAGCGTGGATGATATCTAACCCTTATCTGAACAGCCCGCATACACTTAGAAATGCATTGGCTATAGGAAAAAAAGATGACTGTTGTTAGGGGACAGGAAAAGTTTGTCAAGTTTCTTATGCCTCATTGTCCACCATTTCTATCTGTAGGTCATATACAGTTAATAGGATATACCCTTTTATCTTCCTATTACTGCATGGCTGAACTCATTAAAAACCCTACACACATGTTGACGATCACCCACCACCACCTAGCAAGATACCAACAGTGGAAAATTCTTGCTACAATGATGAGAGGAAAAACTCGCTGGTTAGCTAGAAATACATCATTTTTTTAAGACCACTTACATTCTGGCTTATATCTGACAAACACCTTGGTTAAAACCTTTGGTTGTTTGGTTGCTCTGCCCCTTTTTCTACCCAAAGGTTTCTAGACCTACTGCATACCTGCCAACTTGAAGAGCAATCTCACCGTGTGAGGAGAGGGCGGGGCTTTGAAGGGGGCGGTACCTCATGGCAAGAAGTACCTACGATGCACTTTTGAACCTCCACCCTGCCCCCAAGCTCCCTCCTCCCACAATAAAACTAATCTTGTTGAGGCTGGTGCCGATGTCCTGAGGTGTTTACAAACCCCTTAATGGACGTCGGCAGTTCAAAGCCTTGGAAAACAAGCTTGAAAACCACTATTTATAGTGGTTTTCAGCTTGTTTTTCTGCCACCGTGTGATGGGAGCCGATATCATGTGTCACACGGTGGCACTGTGTGAGTTGGCAGGTATGCTACTACCCAAAAATATCCTTGTTTTTGTGTAGAGAAGGGCTGCAAGTTGGCAGCTTTGCGACCTATTCGATGTTCTTACGGCCTAGCACTGCCTGTTCTATTTTGAGGCAGCAGCAGTCGAGAAGCATGTTCCCCTTGTGTATAATGTGGGTGCAGTGTCAATGTGAAGCAAAATGTGACAAGATAATATAAGAAAGCCAGAACTTGAACCCTTGCCACCCATGGCATGGAACATGGAGGTGACAAGCATGTCAGCTGTTTCTGCCATATTGGAGAGCATCAACCTTAGAGATCATAAAGCAAACTCTGGCGTAATCACTACGGTTCTCCAGAGGATGCTTCAAGAACCCGGAGCCCACTTTAATTATAATTTTTCCAATTCTGTACTTCATTTACATTCATATTGACTGAAAACGTGATGACAAACCACGAGAAACGTACAACGACATGCACAGGAAGCAGGAATTCTTTTCAAGGGCTTTAAGCATCGTTGTATTTATTATTTGTTGACAAGCTACCAGAAGCATTTAAGGTACACGAGGTGTAGGTAACCTAGCTCCCTACGTGAACCGCTTGAAAGAGCAAAGGCGTAGCGAACCATGTAATTGTAGTGTAATCTTAAGACATCTGTGAAACATTTCACGATCGTTCAGGCTGCTTTCCGCGTCTGGAAATCTACTCATAAAGGCGCAGCAGTATCAAGGTGCCCCATGATGGGGGCCGCGCAGGAAGTCAGGAACAAAGATGGCCTCTCCCAGGTCATAAAGGAAGATTTATCTGGAGTCATTCTGAAGTCATTGGATGACTTCAGGTGGGCTATTATTGTAATGATCTCCGGGAGCCATTCCAAACAAGTGAGGTGACTCTACAGTCATCACCTAAACTACTGAAGGATGGGGATCTGATGATTTAAATTCAAAATACGTGCTGATATGTATTATTCTAGAAATACCAGAGGACCTCTTCAGGGTGAGTGTGGATACAGTGGGATGATGGTAGGACAATTTCAGGATGAAAGTGGATTATTTCAACATAATTTAGTGATAATACCAGGATGATTGTGTTTTACTCCATGATGATTCTATGATAATTTAAGCATAAGTGTGGATAACTCGGCGAACTTAGAATGACAACATCAGGATGAGTGCACATTACTCTGGGAGGATTGTGCAACAATTTAAGGAATAGTGTGGAATACCCCAGATGATTTTACAACTTCAGAATGATTGTGGATTATTCTTGGATGAAACTAGGACATCTTCAGGATAAACAAGGTTTACACCATGATGATGCTGTTACAAGGTCAGGACAAGAGCTGAGCTGCTCTGTGATGATTCCACAGCTTTCTATGATGATGCTCATTGATTGATACTCACTTTATTTCCTTCATCCAATGTCTTTGAGGTGCAAAACTACTTTCAGCTGCCTCCCTCCCTGTTATCTCACCCATGTCAAACTTCTGATTTGCATCATACCCTACAGCGTCAAGCTTCAGGCATCACCTCTTCTTCAAGCAGAAGAAGAAGAGTTTTGAGGGTAGGGTCAGTGGTGACCAGGGCAAGCTGTGAAAAGGTTAAATGATGATAAATGACTTGGATTCAAAGAGTCACTGTTGGTAAGTGAGGGTTGTTTTATGGATTGTTTGAGGATGAGTAAAGTTTGTAGTACATAGATATGTGTTTAGAGGTGAGCAGTGCAGGGAAAAGTCCTAAGTTACTAGTTTTGTGCAAGCTTGATAGTGCATGATGGTAGAGGAAGCTGTTATTGACAGTCTGTAAGTGAGTGAGTTTTTAAAGGTACTCAAGCTGGAGGAAGCTATGCTGTGGGTGACTGTCTCTAGGGTCAGCTAAGTTGTAAACGGCTGGGAAATAGAGGCACCGGAGCTTTAAATGAGTGTATATGTGCAGGTACGCACTGGTGGATAAGAAAAGCTTTAAGTGAAGGATTGAAATGAGTGATTAGGAGACACTTGAGCTGTGGCTAAGTGTGTGCTGCAATGGATGGTTAGGGAAGTAAAGAGGGAATGATGGAGTATTCAACGGTGAGCATTTGAGGGCAAAGAAATCTAAATGTAATAGAATTTGTAAGAGAGTTGAATTTGTGAATCACTATCTGTTGGTTGCACAATTAAGGGTAAGAAGTTGCTAGTTGGTCAGCGCGCCTACATAACCAATTTAGGATGAGGGAAGCTGCAAGTGTCTGTGGGTGACATGTTCATGGGGGTGGATCTGTGAGCACATGAATTCCTGCAGGTGAGAGGAAGGGGGATCTCTGAGTAGGTGGGTGGGAATTGAAGGAAGGAGAATCTGTGAGTAGTTTCAAAACCCTGAGGGGAAATTAAGGTGAGGGAAGATGTGACATGTGTGGCTAGGTGCTAGTATCACACCCAGTTTTGTGATTTTTCTTTTGCCTTCTGTAGTTCTGTTTTAGGCATTATAAACACATGGCTGCAATAAGCACTAGTATGCAAGAAAAAACAGGTCTACGTGAGCTACTCACACCTGAGAGAGGATAACCTGAGAGCACTGCGTTTGATTAAAGGGGAAGCTGTGAGTAACTTGAGTGATTGCTCTTGGGACATAGGCTGAGTGGCCTGCCTGGGTGACTGAGAGGTGTAGCCTAATTGCCTATTGTGTCCTTGTCTGAATGTGTGGACATTAAGGTTGCTTTATGATACCTAATGTCTTGATACAGTCTGGGTTGCAGAGAAGACTTGTGTTGGAGTTCGGGGTTGGTACCAAGGATGGGTATGTGTCTGTCCGAATTCAAAGTTCAGGCCTGCTTGTTTTCTCTTGGGCTTCTAGATTTCTGGACCTGGGCATCTGAGCTCATGTCAGAGACTTGGACTCCGAGCCTCATGTGTTTGGGGGAGTAGCAGTAGGAGGATTGAACCAGTCTGTTAAGGGGGATGGCATTGAGAGGGTGGACCTAAGTCCCAGAATTGGGTGTCTAGGCCCCATATGTCAGAGGTGGGAGCCAGGCACCTTTGTACATCAGGGGTGGGAGTACAATACCCGTTGTGGGTAGGGAGGTGATTGCCTGTGTCTCAGAGGTGGGAGCCCTCTGCCCACGCGTCGGGTCAGAAAGGTGGAATCCTGGGGTTGTGTCATGTGTGGGATGTACGAATCCAGTGCCTGTATTGTGTACTAAGGGTGGAATTATAGGGCCTGTGCTGTCTGTAGGGTTAGGAGTGCAGAGATGGTGCTATATGTTGGGTTTGGGAGTCAAGGGCCTGTGTTGTGTGCTGGAGTTGGGAGTCCAGGATCTCAGTTGTGTCTCGTGGGCGAATGCCCAGGGCCTGTAATGTGTGCCGAAGGTTGTCCTGCGGGAAGGACTCCACTACCTAGGTTATGTGCCAAAGTATTTATTTATAAAGTTTTATATAGCGCGAACATGACCCAAGAGGGTATCAGAGCGCTTTACATTACACTGTTTTGAAACATTAGATGATTGGGGTAATATACATACATTCAATTTTCTACAGTCAATACAAAAGAGGTAGACAGTGGTATATAGGATAACATATATGGGTAATAGTCACATATGAGTTAAAGTCTTAGGATGTGAATTTGTTCATTAGAAGCATTTTTACTTCTTTTTTGAAGGAGGAAAAGGATTAGATTCTGCGTACATCTGGAGGTAAAGAGTTCCAAATCTTCGGTGCGATATCTGAGAATGCTCTGCAACCGGTTCTCTTTTTGTGGAAGGATTGTGGTTTCAGTAGTAGCGAACTTGCACGTCGCAATTGTCTGCATCCTCCCGACCGCTCTAGCTTTTGTGCTAAGTAACTGGGGGTATTGCTATGCAGGGCTTTATGGGCAGGGCCAGACTGGCTACCGGGCGTTTTAGTGTGCTGCCGAGCTGGGGGCTGATTTCACTGTGGTGGGGGCTGATTTCATTGATGGGGACCTGCGTGAGCTTCTAAATAAACAAAGCAAAACGAATATTTTTAAGCTACACGCAGGTCCCCATCAACGAAATCAGCCCCCAGCTTGGCAGCACACCAAAACGCCCGGTAGCCAGCCCGGCCCTGTTTATGGGTAATGCAGGCGATCTTTAGTTGTATTCTTGCCTCGTAGGGTAGCCAGTTCAGATCTTTCAAGGTCGGAGAAATGTGGTTATTTCTTTTTGTCCCAGAGACCAGTCTGGCCGCAGCGTTAAGAGTTGCCCACAGCAGGGCCAGCTTGTATTTGGAAAGTCCGCATAGAGTGGAGCTTCCATAGTCCAATCTTGGTAGCACTAGGGCTTGTACTGCCATTTTTAAGTCGGTCTGTGGGAGGAAGGGTTTAAGTTTCCTTAGGATGCTCATCTGATGATTAGCTCCCTTGGTGGCATTACTGATATGCGCCTGCATATTTAAGTGTTTGTCTAGGGTCATTCCCAAGGATTTCGCGGAGTCAATGATGTGGGGAGCACAGTCAAAGGAAGTTAGATGCTTCAGCCACAGGTCTATCTTGGGTGTGTGATTGGGGGAGATGAGGAGGAATTCTGTTTTTTGATGATAAGCATGAGGTGGTTGTCAGTGAGCCAACTTTGAGTATTATGTAGAATAGCGTTGAGGGAGATGAAGTCTTCTGGGGAGGAGATTTTCATATACAGTTGTGTGTCATCCGCATACAGGTGATATAGAATGTTCGCAGAGTTGAGCGCGTTTGCCAGGGTTCCATGAGTAGATTAAAAGAATGGGTGATAGTGCTGAGCCCTGTAGAACCCCTAAGGTGACCATGGAGGGTTGAGAAAGTGATTGCTTCATCTTGATTCTTTGGGTTCTGTTATTTAGGAAGGAGGTAAACCATTGTAGCACGAGGCCAGATAGGCCTATCCTTCGTTCCAGTAGGGACAGTAAGTTGTCATGCTTAACTGTGTCGAAAGCGGAGGATAAATCAAGAAGTATCAAAAGACATGATTCGTTATGGTCTAACATTTTTAATATGTCATCCATTATGTGGGTGAGTGCTGATTCAGTGCTGTGACCTTGACGGAAGCCGGATTGATGTTTGTCTAGGGAGGTTGTAGTTCTCGATGTGGTTGCATAATTGAATTTGTACACATTTTTCCAGCAGTTTCAGCCAGAGTGGAGATGTTGGATATAGGGCGGTAGTTGTTGAGGTCTGAGGAGAGGGAGTTGACTTTCTTTAGTATGGGTGTGACCTGCCCTACTTTAAGACAGTCGGGTATGGTGCCTTGCCTAAGAGAGGCGTTTACAATCTTTGACCATAAGGGTAGTATAGAAGTTTTTATCATTTTGAATAATGAAGGAGGTAAGGGTACAGAGAAGTGATTGGAGGGGTTAATCGCTAGAAGAGTGTTCTAGATTTCGTATTCGGGGATGGGCAAGAAGGTGTGGCAGGAGGCATTGTTTTTGGAATTTCTATCGGTATACTGAATTGGTCCTTGATCTGTGAGTAAAATGTAGACTCATGAGCAGTAGTTTGTGGAAGGGCATTCTTAGATTGAATGTTGTATTCAATGGTCTTTGTCTTTTCTAGGAAGAAATTGGCAAGCTCATCGCAGTTAGGGGTAGCCGATTCGCTTAGATCCTTAGCATTAGGAGTGTTGCGCGATTGTTGTTTGACGATTTCGAAGTTTTTTGGGACGATTAATGGCTTGGTTCAGCTGGGTTTTAAAGAAGTCTGCCTTGGCCTTTAAGATTTTCCTGTTGTATGTATTCCTCAGCGCTCTAAGGTGATGTAGGTGTTCAATGGAGGGTACCGATTTCCATATTCGTTCAGCTGATCTTAACTTGCGCCGATCGGAGTTCAGGTTCTCATTGAACCATGGTTTAGAGATTTTGGTGGAAACGTTTTTTGTTTGGAGGGGCGCTGTAGAGTCAAGTATTTCAAGCATAGTGGAATTGTAAAAGTCTGTGAGGTCATGGACATCAACCATGCCTGTCGTGGGGATCAGGTCAGAGTTGCATCGGTTTACCAGGGCAATAGGGTTGATATTTTGGATAGTCCTTTTCCATTGTTTTCTTTTTGTAGGTTGGCATCTTTTTGGAGTTACCTCAATATTGATGGAGAAGACGATGCTGTAATGGTCAGTCCAATCACATGGGATAATGGATTCTAATGATACATTGTTCGTTTTTGCTATGATGAGGTCTAATGTCTCTCCCTTGTTGTGGGTTGGACTGTCACAGAATTGGGACAGATCCTGATCTGGCAGAAAGGATTTAAGACAACTAACATCATGATTGCTGGTGTTGTTCCAGTGGAGATTGAAGTCTCCCAGAAAAATCTGCGGCATTTGTGAGTTGTCGTTGGATGTAATGGCTTCCATTAGCTCATCGATGAACGACAAATTGTCACCAGGGGGGTGGTATATTATGTAGGAGTCCAAGGTGTTTAAGTGCTGGGGTGGAAGTACAGGGAATGAACTGTGTGCTGAATTAGATATCCAGGGTATGTGTGTGAGCTGTGATAGGAAGTCTGGGACCTGTGTTGTGTGTCAGGGGCAGAGGGACCCAGGGATTATGCTGTGTGTGTGGGGGGGATTCAGGGCCTGTCATTTGTTCCAGGGAGGTGCGATGAGGGAGAGTCCACAGCTTCTGTGGGGGTTGGGCGTTCATGGCCGTTAACAGTCATGGTGTTAACAGTCAGAGTCCTCGGACTGCCTTTTGGGCCAGGGATTGTGTGTGTGTCTGTTTTGAAAGTCTGTGGCCTATGTTGTGTGTCAGGGGTGTGTGTGTGTGTCCAAGGACTGTGTTGTATGTTAAAGTGGGAATCCAGGGCCTCTGATGTGTGTCAGGGGTGGAAGACCAGGACCTGCGTTGTGTACTGAAGTTGGAGTCTAGGGCCTATGTTGTATGCTGGGGTTGGGACTCCAAGGCTGGTGTTTTCTCTCACAATCAAGTCCAGTGCCTACGTTGTTTGCCGAGATCGGAGTCCAGGGCCAGCTGTGTGAGCTCAAGTAGGAGCACAAGAGCTCTGTTGTGCTCAGGGGTGGAAGTCTCTGCTGTCTGTGAGTGATGGGAGTCCGGGTCTCTTGTTATGTGTGAGGGTGGAAATCCAAGGCCTGAGTTTGGCACCATGGTTAAGAGTCTAAGGCCTGTGTTGTGTGTCGGGGTTGAAAGTCTCTGGCAAATCCTGTGTTTCATAGATGGTGATCGAGGGCCTGAGTTGTGGTAGAAAGTCCAGGGCCTATACTGTGCACCAAGAGTGGCGATATAGGCACGTTGTTTTGTAGTGTGGTGGGAGTCCAAGACATGTTGTTTGCTCGTTTAGGAGTCCAGGGCCTGTGTTGTGTGTGAGGGGTGGGAATCCATTACCTGCGCTCTGTGTGAGGGATGGGAGTCTGGGACGTGTGTTGGAGTGTGAGTACAGGGCCTGTGTGTTGGAGAGGGAATCAGGCTACAGTTACCAGATGGTACTAAGTAACTGGGATACAACTTTTATGGTCCTGGGATTTCCATTTGGAAATCAATGTTCTCCTGTGTTAGTCCAACTACCTCATGGAGCACAAGTCCCAGGATGTACCGATGTGACTAATGAAAGTCTAAGACTTCAAAGAAAGTGTTACACTTACATGGAATATTCAAGTAAACCTGAATATATGAGTATATTCCCCCTTTAACAACATTCCACTAAGTGTGCAAAACAGAAAGATGTATGGTAATCGAGGTACCAGATTTTTTCCGCCACACACCATTATGAAAACATCTTTGGAAACTGTTTGCTGCCTCTGTCAGTTATTCTCCAAATTGCCAGGTAGAGATGTAAATATGGCAAAAAGGGTGATGATGATGCAATTACAAATTCAACCCGTGACAGTGTATTGGCTATCCTAGTTCACAATCAGGGTTTTAATGCCTAGTTTAAAGATCTGGGCATGGCAGTCTGTGGCAGATTTTTTCACCAGGAGTATTTGATTGGGGAGTTAAGACCCAGCTGCCTGAGCGAGATGTTATGGGCTAGGTTTCTAGTTAGGTGGTGAGGGACGTATGGCATACACGCCTCATTTAGGGACTGAAGAGCATGGGCCTAAGTATCTGGTTTTGGGAGTCTGGAAAATTGGATTTTGGAGAGCTATGGCTGTCTCTGGACTGAGAGTCTGATCCTGAGTGTCATGGTTAGGTGGGTGGAATTTGGCTGGTTGTCTGGTCCTGAATGACTAGGTTGAAAGCCTGGGCCCACATGTCTGGCTTTAGTGTGCGTGCCCAGGCTTCAAATCCTGGGGTGATCATCTAAGAGTGGGCTAAAAATTGGTGGATGTTCCACCTCTGCCCAGCTCTAAATAACTCCCATAGTCTTGCTTCAGTTCAGCGACGCAACAGGATTAAACACAACTGAACGATTATTTGAAAAAGGGAGGTGACATGGAGTTATCATGAGGGCAACAAGGTATCCTGGCAGTACATAGCCATTTGGTAGCCCTTGCTTGGTTAGCAGAGGTGGGTGTGGGTGTCTCGGCCAGAAGATCAAAGTCTCAGGCCGTGGGGGGGTGCCCTGGAGGGTAGGTGCTATTTATTGCGCCCGATAAAATCCAAGTTCTGCCATTTGGAATTTATTGTGTGATAAATTTCACTCATTCCGAATTTAGGGTGCAATAACATACAAATTTAAGTGCCTACTACACAAAAATATGCATATCACTGTAAATACTGTGCTTGTTTCCCCCCCTTAAATTTGGGCAGGTTTGAACTGCCGAAATGTAATGAAGGGTGCAGACTTTATCACATCCGGTAATTACTGCCTGTGGTAAACCCTGCACAACTTGGAATTCCGACCCCTCTGTTAAGAGGGGTTTGCATAGTAGTCTGAAATCTCTGGACCACTCATAATCAGGCCCTCAGTCAACCTAGATGTAGATACCCTGGAACTTTAGGCATGTATGTCTGAAATGTAGGGGAAGAGAATGTGTGTCTTCGTTGGGCGAGTAGGGCTGTGACTCTCACTTGGATGTCCACCTCTGCTGGAGGTATTGTGTTTTTGGCTGGGGAATGATTTTAGCAGTGTGTAAGGACTGTCCTTCATGTCTTTGAGGGCTAGATAGAATGTGTGTCTTGGGTCTAGTGCAGGAGACATGCATTGCCCCAAGTCAGGTCAGCCCTCTTCTGTTCTTGGACTTCTAGTATGTGCTTAGATATACTACTATGCAAAGTGCTGTTGAATATATACAGAACTTTCATGTTCCCCACTTCCAGGCATGAGTAGTTCATCCAGTCCAGGAATTTTCTTTCAATTCTGGAAATGAAGTTAAGTTTGCAATGGGTGCAAAAGACCACAAATCCCAGCATGCAAAGAAAAACACCTGGACTGGATGACTTACTCATTCCACTAAGCTACCTGAGAACAAGCAACCAAGTCCACACCTAGAGAACATTTGTATGCCAGTCCGGGACTCAGTATTTCTGTGACTTTTGGAAATTTGTCTTCTAGAAGAGTTACAGCTTATGCCGAGTTCAGTGGTAACTTTGTGGGTACTGTTTGCACCTAATTTGATGTAACATGTACAATCAAATTGCACTTTCACCTGGGCTTTTTGCTATTCCCTCTAGAGAATGCAGGTAAGTAGCTGAGGTGAGAATACAATGCAGAATGGGTACACCCCATGATATATCAAGTTGCAAACACCGTTTCCACAAGTTATCCCTATTTCCAGTGGAAAAAGTTGAACAATGCACAAATCCATGCAGAAAAATATTGTCACAGGGTTGTTGTATTGGTAGCTCCCCGAGTGGGTTGTTGCCTGATTTTAACCAACAACTTGTAAGGATACCCAAATTAGTATGATAGACCAATTATTTGGATATCAGGAATGTTGAGTGAACAGGTTTTTTGCCATACTAACAGGAACAAATCCCTCTTCCGGTTTGGGCTGAGGGCTTAGCAACAAAGGCTCAAGTAAACAGAGTAGTCTCGTCTTGCACACATGACCACTGAGAAACAAGTGCAGAGGGCAGACATATAATAGCGAACTGTACACATCTTATCTGTGTCACTGTCATCTCTGGCCCTCAACAGTAAATTGTAAACACAAGAATAGTAATATGACCAACCAAGTTTGAATCACCATTCAGGAAACACAATAGGTCAAAAGAGTATGACCAATCACCTAAAGGATATATAGGGCATAGGACCCCATATCACTGCTTTTCTAGAGCTTAAATGCTATTTGGACGCCCCAGAAAAAGGTAGAATTTGTGTCTATTATACTTGTAGCTGCCCTAACCTAACTGTAAATAAAGGCTTAGTTTATCTTCTGTGTAACACCTCTTACTGGACATTGAGTTGATCGTGAGTTATTTAGTGTTTCATGATCTATAAACCGCAACCACTTCCTGGAATAAGGCTCGACTGGTCAGCTTCACTACTACTGGAAAATTGGATATAATAACTTTTCAGTGTGAGTGCATCAGTACTTGATGGCCTCCAACACCAGTGGTAAACAAGAGTATTCACACATACATTGCCCTAGGCACTGACTCCCCTAGCACTCAGAGAAGACCAAAGAGAAGTGAACATATGTAGGTTTATCTTCTTTCAAGTGCAAATTTGCATATGAATGAGACAAACTAAAACATCATTCCTGTTCTTTCATGCAAGCCAGATTCAATACATGTTGGTGAATACCATTTTGGGTAGCAGCTGAATTGATGCATCTTCTAAAGCATTAGTATACACCCTGTATCCTTTCCTCCGTGTGTTAAAATTAGGGGCAAGTGAAGGGTCACCCTTTGGATGTGAAGTTGGAAATTTTTGCTATCTGCAGAGCTGGCAAAATTTCACAACTTTGTTCGACTTCACCTACCGACCCCTGCACACTTGGGTGACTTCGAGGTGCAACTTGTCATAAACTTTGACATACACAAAGGTATGCAAATGGATGGGGATAAGGTATGGAGGGAGTGTTTTGGAATCTAAGAGGGCTCGAGCTTTGGATTCAGTGTGGGGTTGTTCAGACAGTAAGATTTTCCTGGGAAGGAAAGGGGGGCTTATGAAGCAGGAGATGGAGCTCAGACTCTGATTAGGGGACTTGCTCGGGGGTGGGCACCTGGCAAGCAGCAGCAATCCTGCCACTGCTTCCCCCACAACATCGGGAATAGTTTGTTTATCCTGAGATTAACAGATGATGATGCCTTTTGATTTTTTTAGAACGTTGCACTTGGCAAAGCCTGCAAAGTTTAAAAAAAGAAAAGGTGTGTAAAAAAGAATGCTGCATAATTTGCCTTTCTATGCTGCAAAAGTTTGTACTCCATTGCCGACTAATTCCATTGGCCTTGTCTATAATCTCCAATATCCATCAGTACTATTTACTGATTGTTTTAGAACTGGATCTTTACATATTACTATCAATAAAATCAATTGAAAAGCAAAAGACATATTGGCAAAGTCAGTAAGTCTTGCTTGTGACACCCGGGCAGAGACCTATTGGCTTTGCCTATTCTCTCCCCCTTCTCTGAAGTAATCCATAAATCATCCTCAAATCACATCTTGTGAAGTAATCACAGACTTATTTTCATGTAATTTTCTAAATCATCTGGCACAGTTTCTAAACTTTTCTGCTGACTTTAAGAGCTTGATGATGTCTGATGAGGTGAAAGTTACTTTTGAGGAAGTTGGATGATTCTCAGGTGACTCTGGGATGGCTTCTAAAGTAATCCTCTGACATTGGTCTACTCAGGGTTATAAAACCTCACACCCTCCACCACCCAAAATTCATCCTAATTCCACCCAGCAACCTTCCCAACCCAGCGGATAAAAACCGAGGAACCAAGCCAGTAACACTTTTCAAAACAACGGGCGCCTGCCGTTAAGAGCGTGGCACGACATACTAGCGATGCCGCTTTTCCAATCTCTGCATGAAAGACAACACCACTTCTCCCGTTGTGAATCAGTGCAAATTTCTGCATGCAGAGTGTGAGACATTTTACATGCGTAAGTCTGACTTGCTTGTGTAAAAAGCTTCAACAGCCAGACCGCTCTTTTTTGTGTCCTTGTGTCATGTGGTTTTATGCTGTCACAGTATGCCACTGACTACTTTGTGAGACTCGAGCTTGTCTCCTTTTTTGTTTTAGCTGTCTTATTTCCAATAATTGTACCTTCCAGCACAGGAGTTTTTTTTTTAGCAGGTAGGCCATTTTTTGGGAGTGACATTGAGGACTAATATTGCTCGTTGGGGGCTAAAACCTTTTTGTGTAGTTAAGACTGCATATGTAAGACGCATCAATCGTAAAAATGTAAATATTATGTTATCTGCTCATGGTGCAGGCTTGCCCAACCTCCCCATATATAGCCTTTTGCTGAGGACAGCCATCATATGTTGCCTTAGCCCAGTTTGTATCCTATTCAACTAATACGATAACCAACAGATTGGCGGTCTTGCATTGATATTCATATATTTGCAGCACAACATTAGCTTCCACACTTCTCTCTATTCCTCACTCTTCTTTTCCCATCTTTTAATAGTTCTCTTTTAGGTCTCGCCTATCAGAGAGCTTTTAGCTGCCTGTGGATGAAAGCCTATTCTGGATCATACCAAAAACCTACAGTGGTCTTTGAACCCTCCCATTGCTTACCATTGGTTGGCTTATCTTCAGTCATTTGCTTGCTTCTTATTCGATGACTTTTCTTCCTCTTCTTGTGTTTGCCCTTCCCGTGGAGCATAGCCTCTTTCCCAGCCTTTTCATTGGATGACTTGTATTCTTCCACTGCTCCCAATCAGGGAACCACTTTTTCATTTTCTTTCAGCAGTTCATGAGAGTGCAGATGTTTTCTAGCTCTCTTTCTTGTGTGCTGCTTCCTCCCCTCAAATTCCTGCACCCTGTGCAATTACTGGGTTGTTCCCTCATTAATATTTTTGTTTTCTCCCCCGGGCACAGCCTCATGTCCCTCTATTGCGCCATCCTCCAACCTGCCCACTCCCTGCTGCTTCCTCCCCTCTGCTGTTTCCCAGCCCAGCCTAGTCTACCCCTGCCCTCTCACTGTCCTTTCATTAATTTTTATTTTAACTTTTTTTTTTTTTTTTTAGAGAGTCTCGCAGCTGCCATTTGCTGCCTGGCAGCTCTTCCTTACAAAAAGTCCAAACAAATCAAATTTCTTTTTCTTTTATTTACAGATCCAAATGGTGTCCATTATCTTGGAGCAGTATATCAAAAAAATGCCACCTGCATCATTACACACGTCATCACATGTGTGGGCCTACGAAATGAGACAACTGTATCATCTTGCCTTTTAAAGAAAAGTTTTGTACAGTGGTGCTCATTATTGACAAAAAATGATTTCTTCCGGTGCGCCACGACATCTGCAAACAGCATTGGCAAAGCCAAGTAGGTCAAAAAAGCTAGACCTGTTCGCTTTGCGATGCTGCTCTTTCATGATCAGTCAGTGCTCATATTTTTGTGGCCAGCCCTCAGTTACGTTGCAAAAAAATGATTTCCTTTTTTCAGAGAGCTGCAGAGGTCTGTTTATCCAGGAAGCCCTCTTAGTGTCTTTGGAATCCCACAGTCATGCCTTCAGTTTTGAAAGCTGTAGAGTGAGCCATTTCACTTGCCCTCTGCAACCACTACTGTTTATGCAGTGTTTGACTAGTAATGCTTGTTCGTCATGTTTGCCTATTTTATGTGTTTTCTTCAGTTTTTGCCTCATTCGTGGAGCATATATTTGCTTGGTAGTTTTCACACCCAATACAATGAGAGTTTGGCATTTCCCCTTGCCTGATAATAAAGTTGCTTCGAACTGCAGGACATACCCTGAAGACATTAAGGCCCTGATTTAGATCTTTGTGGACGGGTTACTCCTTCACAACGGTGACGGATATCCTGTCTGCCGAAATGTAAATCCCATAGGATATAATGGGATTTATATTTCGGGGACGGGATATCCGTCACCGTTGTGACGGAGTAACCCATGCGCCAAGATCTGAATCAGGCCCTTTATTGCTTGTTTGTTCAGTTCCCTGTCGTTTTCAGTGTTGTATTCTGACAGATGTTTTTTTTGTATTCTTCATACTCAATTGAGGATCCCTGCTAGTTGCCTGTTAGTGCAGAAATGAAGCATTATGAGAGCTATTCTCAGAAGCAATTCTCATTGACCTTTGTTAAACGAACATTGGGCCAGATGTACAAAGCCATTTTGCTATTTCAAAATGCCTTATAGGTATGTATAAAAGCCTTTCTGATTCGCAAAATGGATACAGCGACCCGTAATAAATCACAATTATGAAGAGGTGTGAAAGGGGCACCCCCTCCTGTTTGTGATTCTCTGTCATGTATAAATGGGTTGTAAGAGCAGTTGCAGCCGCAAGCCATTGATCAGTTACCGTCACCTGAAAGCAGGTGGTTAGTGATTTGCAAAGGGGGAAGTGCCTTTGTGAATGGTGTCAGGTGACCTTAAATGGAGTAGGCAGGAGGGCATGCTCCCCCCAAAGTTTTCCCAAGCTGTCTTTTATTTAAGCAGCACTAATTCTTTTAAGGAACCAAAAAACAAAATGTTTCCCTTGTGGGAATGCAAACAGGCATCCTGAAATGCTGTTCCTTATAGGTTACCATCCATGTGTTTGTAGTGAATCACAGGGGTGGGAGGTGCAAATAGCTAGCTGCTTAATTAATATTCATTAGGCCGGTCTGTCTGCGAACCCCTGAGACTGGAGATTTTGCGTCGCGACTAAAAAGTCTGTGCGCAGTTTGTGACCTTTCTCTTGATACGTCAGGTTCGTTGTTTCTAAATGAAAAATGAACTTTCCTTATTCTATAGCAATAAAAAAAAAAAATCTGAGTGTGGCATGGTCAAAGGGAAGACATGTTCCTAGGGTCTTTTATGGCATATGTGATGTATGCATAAGAAGTTCAGAATGGTCTGCAGGTGTTTGTGTTTTGTCTCATGTAATCTTACTAAGGTAAGGAGGGGCCGAAAGCCAAAGGACTGTACACTTACAGAATCTGGTCATGGTTGATTGTGGTCAGCGCATCTGGGTTGAGCTGTGCTTTTGGAGCCTGGTAATGTGTACCAGTGGTTATGTCCGCCTCAATACTGAACGTGTAGTATCTGTTCTGGGCATTACTGATGCAACCTTCTAGGCTGATGGACATGTAACAAGTGCCTCAGATCTTTGCGATATTAAGGGCAGCAGTTAGGAGAGAGGAAAAGAGCATCAGCAACCTGCGGAACACCAACACTTCAGTCGGAGGATCTTGATTTCTTCCTTCACTTTGCACAGATGGGGATGTGCATAACTGTGGTCTTTTTACAGGAAATTATTGAGAGAATTGGGGAAAGACAATCTCCTCAATGATGCGTTTTGCTTGGGTTGGATTGGAAGTGGTATTAGCAGTAGCACTTGGATCTTGGGCAGGTTCCCTGGTTTCCTCACAGACCGCACCTGAGCCTTCGTGCTTTGTCAGATTAGTTCAGGTAGGTTTATACCTAACAAGGCCCTTCATCCTGAGTAAATGTTATTCTTTCTCAGTCCTAAAGTCTGATTAAGACTCTTATAGAATGGTAACGAGGCTTTGTGTCCCTGGCCAGTCCTTTCTCTGTACTAGTGTGCAGAGCTTCGCTGAAGTCAAACGGTTAATCATTTTGCTTGCCACATGTCCAGCTTATGTGCGTAAGTAGTGGCAGTTGGTGTCAGGTCACCCAACCACTGAGAAATGGCTTTTAAAGAATGTAGCGAGAAACTCCCAAATCCAAGTCCAACTTGCCAGGTGCACAATCCAATCCTATGATAACTTTTCACAGTATCTCTGACTTCATGTCAGACATCCCATAAAGCTCTCGTCTGTCCTTTAGCCAATTGGATACTGTTGCTGCGGTTTCATCTGCCTTGCTAGGTTGGACACAGGATGCAGGGGATAAGCAGGGGCACAACCCTTTGTTCAGGCAGGAGCACGGTCATGGCTTTGTGAAATTATTTTGTGTTGGTGTGGCAACTTAATTGCCAGAGGCAGACCTGCGCAAACTTTCTTGGTTAAGTCAATGTGTACACAAAGGTCCACCTCTTCTCTATTGAGAGATTGTCAGTATTACCCAGAGACAACAGCCTTGCCTAGAGGAAAGAACATTGCAGACATCTGGTGGAGGCAAAAGGGAGATAGTTACCAGCAAAGGCTACAGCTGCCTAGTGCTAACCCCAAAAACATGGAGACACACTCACACTTACTCTCTCCCACACTGGCACTCACTCTCTCACACACTCATATCTACGCACACATAACCTCACACACACTCATGTATACACTCCCATATGTATACTCAAATATACACCTAGACATGCCATACACACATGCTTCTCACCCTCAGTGGTAGAGGGGAAGTGAGGAATCTCAGTATCCAACTCATGATGGCCTGCACAGATTTATCAGCTTCTCCAACTTGGTGCTCTGGCACAAACTATGCACGTAATCTACTATCAATCACCTGCCGCCAATTGTCAATCTTGTATTAATCATGACACATGGGCAGTAGTCACAAAGTTAAGAGTTCTTCTTTGAGTTAACTCTAATCCCGATTTCATTGTGGTATGTATTGGCTGACTTTGGGAACAAATTCTCCTTGTCTGGAGTATATCATGCTGGTATTCGCTTTGGAAAAACGTTGGTATCCAAAGAAGCACCATAGGCAAATTAGTCTACTGAAGTTTCATTGAGTCTTCCGTAACTAAATAACTTTATTTTCTTGAATGCAAGGTAGCTTGTGTAAAGGGATACCTTGCAGGCTAATGTGATATTACAAGACTCTCATTGATGACCAGTCTCCAACATCAGGGCAACCAATTTAAAGCCGCTCAAAGTAGCACACAAATCTAGGAGGCATCTACATAAACATTAAAAAATCTCTTATAAAATTTTAAATTAAAAACCCATCTGTTATGTGCACAAATAATGATACAAAAAATACGACCATCCTCATTCCTATACCATCAACTTGTTAATATATCCTTCACCATAAGCCTATTTAAATAAATGTAAATCTACGTTAAATATTATTAAATATAGATTCTATACATTCTTATCAAAACCAGATTCCTCTTGAACAATCAATAGACACTTGCTTTCCTTTTAAATAATCATAAGCTCATGATATTTCAACTACAAAGGGGTGATAACTCTGTATATGTCATCTATTTAATTATGTCTGTCACAGTACAAAATTAGCTCAAGCATATGGGAAAAACAATAAATGGCCAGAATCTAGTTGTTTCTGTTTGCTGTGGTTGTGAGCTACTTTTTTGTATTGCAAAATGTGTCCTCGCGTCTGAAATGGACGTGAGAACGCATTCACACTAAAATATAGCTCCAAATGTCAGTTTTGCATTTTGCGTAATTTCACATCATTTTTCTGAAATTTCACGTAGTTATGCAAAAGCAGCTTATGCAGATATTGTAAACCCCTACTCTAGACGCCTTTGTAGTAAGCTAGGCTCCTGTAATTATTTCTGGTATAAATACGTTTCTTCTTGCGCACTTGGCACACATGGAAAAGTGTTACGTTCAGTCATAGATGTGCCTCGTGCTTGCTAAAAATAAAATAATCTGTCTTCCCAGATATGTAAAAACTCATAATGGTGTTTGTTCCATTCTAGCCACTGGTTACAAAGTGACTAGTGCTAGGAGTAGGCACCCTTTATTATCGCTACTAACAGTGCAGGGCGTTGTTGAAACACCGCGAAATGCAAGCTCTTTAGGAAGTGCTTTCACTGCTTGCCCTGATTGGGAATTCAATTTTTTTTCAAAAAGAAGCAGTTCACGAATTTAAACCCTTCCCCCTTGCCCTTTATATCCTAATTTCCTTCTTCTCCGTCTTTATGGAACATAATATTGATTTTACTGGAACGTGCGTGGGTGAAAGGCATACAAATTGTGTTCTTGTTTCGGTTTACTGTAGACTCTTGTTTTGTACAGTTTAACATAGGTGTCCGCATGTTTGGAAGAGTGGCGCAGCAGAAAGCTGTGCTTCAGGATATTTTGACCCCCGTTCAGAAAGGGGAAAGTATTTTCAAAATATTGCGCTGCTGCTGTACAACATGGCTACAAATTAGTGGTCAAAGTGCATTAAAAAAAAGTATAGGAACTGTGATGCTGCACACAATAGGGCAGGTTGAGTGAGCGTGTGTGCGTGGTTCGATCTTTTACCTTCCGGTAACTATATATAAAATAAGGCACCGCTTAAATAAACATTAAATGCAAGTTATGTTAATCAGTGGGAAATGCACTATTGTACATTATGAAACATCTGTTTGTTAATGCACTGCACCAGAGTACCACAGAATTGAATCCTGGTTGGTGCTGTGGGGAATAGTGATTTGCGTACGTTTAGTGCAGTCCCCAGTCTGTGACAGAAAGCCCTGTGAGCATTTAAGTCATTATTATAAACTTGCATTACACACAGTATACGATAGGCTGCTACAGAATGCGCAAAAAGGTTTAAGATAAAAAGTTTTTCCAAAATGTATATTTTTTTGCAGGCTGTAAGTGCAATTTTTTTTCTTATAACTTTTAAAAGCACACACTTCACAGCTTAGCTGGTAGGTCCCTTACGATTCCCCTCGAAAAGAATAAATATGTGTCATCAGGAAGCAATCTTTTTTTGTAACTGTCTTTTAAGAGCACACACTTCATGTTAGCTGGCAGCTCTCTTACAATACCTCTCAAAAACAATAAATGTGTGTGACCAGGAAGTTTCAAGTGATTCCATCAATTAAAGCCAATACCGGCTTCCAGGCACCCTTTACATTTGCAGATTGGCCAGTTGTGTACATTTACATTTCTTTCAGGCAGCAGGCACCCTGGCAAGAAGACTTGGTTAGCTGTCTGCCCATCCCTCAGTTTCACAGCACAGGAGACCCTCTGCCTTAAACTTCAGCTGAAGCATTTCAGCTGTCCGAATTAACCGTCCTGATTTGATTGTCTTTTGACGAAACGTAGGGGGAACTGTTTTTCTAAAATTAAAAAAGTATGGGCATGTTGTGCCCCTCAGCTGCCCCCCACTTTGACCACTGCTACAAATTAGAAAAATAAGTGATATAACGCGACCAGTGATGGTCGCGTCATATATAACGCGACCAGTGATGGTCGCGTCATAGAGCTTTTTTTCTGATGGGAGAGAGGGATGCAGGCAACGACGACAGGAGGGGTGAGGTAAAGACATCGCAAGTGCTATGACACAGTCATCACTGGTCGCATCATAGTGCTTTTTTCTGGTGGGGGGAAGGGGGCCAAGCAACAATGACGAGAGGGAAGAGCCAGAAGTGCTATAACGCGGCCACCACTGGCCGAGTCATAGCACCTTTTTTCTGGAGGGAGGAGGGGCAAGGAACAATGGCAGGTGGGAGGGGAAGCAATCAACATTGAAGTGGGAACAAACAATGACAACAAAAGGGCAAGCAACAACTTGTACTACCCCGCATGTATGCTTTAGGATTTGTGATTCAGGTCATTAGGATTTAAGGGTACTCTATTCTTTTGGGCTCATCAGTCTGACTGTGATGAAAGGATTTTCACAATTTTATGGGTGGCAGGAGTTTGCAGAGTTGCAGGTGCTCAAAGGGCAAACATGCCATTCTTCTGGAGATAGCTTGAGCCCAAGGAGGGATAGGCACCCTGAGTCATGGACAATGGAACAGAAAAAGGGGAGTGTCTATCGGGATTCACATCCTGGTATTGAATAAATGAGAAGAGTCGACTTCTCAGGATACCCTGATCTGCTGAAAGTGTCATCTGATGTTTTCTTTACTTCTGTGTTTGCTGGGATGTCTCTTTTAGGCACTGTACATGTATGCTGTGCTTTAAGTGAGATAAAGAAGGCAGAAAGATTCTAAAATGGTTGTGGTCTAAAAAGTGTGTGTGTAAGAAATCTCCACAAGAGGCATGACCTGTGAAACTTAGGACATTGCAAATATATGTGAAATAAAACCCTGTGCGTGACAAATTTATAAAAAGAGTCCTATTGAGCAAAAAATACTTGAAATCACCAATAACCATATATGTACTTAACAGTTTATACAGCATTGTGATCATGGTCGTAAGCAATAAAATACATGACAAGGTATATCGAAAAGTAGGTGACTGTTTGTTATTTTCCTGGGGCACTAACCGTGTCGGACTGGCCTATAGGGCAATTAGGCAGTGCCTGATGGGCTGGTCTGACAGGTCATTGTGTGGGCATGTTTCTTGGCTTTTTGTGGGCCTGTTTTATGGTGTGGTGGGCCGATTTTTACTGTTTATTTCCCTGATATTGCCACAAACATTACCTGCTATAAGCACAAATATATATAGTCTCTGCTACCTTGCAAAACACCAATATAGCAAGTCTTTACAAGTTCAAAACTGCCCTGATTTGCAAATGTGGGTCACTCTTTTAGCTATTTGATGCACTAATGTGGGCCACTTCTATTTTGGTGCCAAGGCCTATTTTCTGTTCTATTCCGACCTTGGACACTAATGATGAACCACAGTATCCACTGTTTACCTTGATCTGTGTGTTGGCTTGTGATTGGCCTCCAGGGCCATGGTGCAATGTCCTTGTTTTTGCACCATCCTACCTCAATCCAGGCAGATACTGGCCCACTTGGAAAACGTTATATTTAGCAGTAAATGTGTTTGTTGCTATCTAGCACACTTCATTAGAACAACTTCCCTGCCAACTGTAATAAACTAGGGGGGATTCAGCTAATAGTTTACTAATATGTTGCTTTTTGGATTCCAAGGGATAGATGTACCTCTGTAGCAATTCTTTACAACAAGTACAGTGCAAGACAAGAGGACAAATTTCTCCGGTGAAGTTTACCTGATTACATTGTATGTCTTCACTATATTATTCATGGAAGGAAGTGATCCCAGCCATACTTAATTGGGATATTACAAGTCACCCAGGAAATACCAGCAGTGGCGGCTGGCAGGGAACAGGGGTGGTGAGGGGGGGGGGAGGGGTATAGAGGGGGTGGGTAAAAAAAAACCACTTACCTTTCGACGGACACCGTCTCTCCTCTTCCTGGCGAGTCCCGGAAGTAGGAAGTACAGAACCTCCCAGAATCCCCTGAGCCAATGGTCTCTTAGTGCCATGAATCTGTGCTCAGCCGGGGACAGGGAGCCTGTGCATGTTCCTCACCAGGCTCTGCATTACAGCCTGGTGGGGAACATGCAAAGTGCGCATGACTGGCCGGCCAAGCAGTCATGCCCACTTGGAGTGGGCAAACCACTCCTCCCCCGTGCTACCAGCCCCGCCCTAACCCAGCCCCACAGCTCCAAAAAATAAAATGATAATAACAAAGTTATTATTTTATTTTGTCCTTTTTTCACTACTCTGAGAGCAGTGGGGCGACGCTCCTCCGCCTTAACGGAGGAGCCGCCCCTGAATACCAGTTTACACAAGTTCCTAGACTGTATCGTGGCTGCAGACCATAGCTATTTACAGGGCAGCATAACTCCTTGGGTCCCACATTATGCTATTCTCATAAAATTATGTTATATAAGACTGATCATACCAAACGTTTAGGTCTGTGGTACTTGACGTTATTGCACTTCTGTTCGTACTTACAAGTGTTTTTAATGTGAGTGTTGTAGTTCTCCATATATTATCCATATTTATGCAGTTTAGTGGGGCTAA
The DNA here is from genome assembly GCA_963921515.1 of Calotriton arnoldi. NCBI lineage: Eukaryota > Metazoa > Chordata > Amphibia > Caudata > Salamandridae > Calotriton > Calotriton arnoldi. The sequence continues at coordinate 2,393,269 of CAWUFW010001139.1, forward strand.
AGATGCATATGACTGATACACAAAATTCCTAGTTACTGCAATAAAATGTTATTGTCTATAAGAGAGAGTTTTTTCTTTTTTGGGGAAAAAGCATGCTATTATTGTTATTGTTGAGACAAACACTGTTCTGTTGCACATAATGGCGTTTATGCAACAATTCCATGCTGTTTTTGTGCACTAGTGTTGCGTGTGCAAGACGAACTAATCCGAAGTGTGCTTTTTGTTTAGGTGCAAGCAGTCAAATATTTTTCCTGTTATGCCGCCATGATCAACACCTCAAACTGCAACCTTGCGCCCCAGAGCTAGGGAAGAAATTAACATAGAGGCAATGTTTGGAATCCATTAAAGTGGCAGCTCGGATCAAAAGCGGTTGTTATCATGTCTTTGTTGACTAACATGAAGTGCGATCTTACAAAAAGCAGGGCTGTGATCGGCAGGGGCCGAGCCGGCGTCTTGATGTGATTATGTACGACTTTCATGCGCCCAAGTTTGCGGCTCAGGCTGGCGCTTCAGAAAGGAGGCGATCAATGGGGTGGCTGGGCGAGCGCATACTCAATGTATCACTGCTGGCAGTCGTCAAGGCGGAATTATTCAGAAAAGACTCCGAAGTGCATTTGATCATAGGCTAGGTGCTTTAATAATTTATGTTATACCTTATTAGCAAAGCCCTGTGTTTATTCTGCTGCTTCAAAACAAGATGAAAGGCTGCCTCCTCTTCCCATGCATCGAGAAGCAAGATGCTTGACAGACTTGCTGTTCCTTGTAGTCCTGGCTTGTTTTTTTTTGTCTTTTGTCTGCTCACTAGTGCTGCTCAGAGTGTGATTTCCAGTCTGCTGTGCCTAGATCTAATTATGTAAATAAAGGAAAGAGTGCACACCCGTCTACTTGGATTCGCGTGCAGTGAGCGAACAACCACTAACTAGATGCCACACTACTAGGGCTGATGTCTTCTGGGTTTTGTCATCCCAAGTAGTTTTGTGATGATTGCCAGTTCATGTAGGCTTTTTCACAGCCTAGATTCGTTTCATCAGTTTCTGGTACAACCTAAGGATTTCTTATCTCGGGTACTAAAATCAAACTGTCAGTCATCCAACAAATTGTTTACCTCAAAGAACTTTGGTTTTCAATATTCGTGCTAGAAAAGGCAAGTAAGATAAAATGATAGCCTGGGTAAAATGTTGGATTTTGGAAGATTGGAGTGGCACCTGCATGCAACTTGGTAAGAAAGAAGGGGCATTTGTAAAGTCTGTGATAGAAGGAGCGGGGAGTTACAGAACACTCAAAAAGGAAGGAACCATGGCATGGATCAATAAAGTTATACAGACTCCTGGGTATAAATGAGGGTAGAGTGGTTGACTGTGTTGAAACCAGATGAGAGATCCAGCAATATCAGAAAGCACTGTTCATCATCTTCTGTAGTCAGGCGTGCGAGATCCACAATGTGCAAGGTAGCGATCTCCATGCAGCAGTGTGATTGTGAAGCCAGATTGTTTGCCATGCAGGAGATGGTTAGCATTGATATGATCTTAGATTTGAGCATAGTCTGCTTTCTGCATCTTGCAGGTGAAGAGTAGGTGATTCATGAGCTGGCAGTTAGCGAGGTCATCAGAATCTAGTGTAGGTTCCTGGGAGTGGGAGGATTTAGCCTGTCTTTAGAGCTTCTGGGAAGATTGTTTGAGTGAGGGAGGTATCGACAATGGTGAGTATAGTCGAGAAAGCTTCCACAGAAATGGGTTTGAGGATGTTGAGGAGATTGTGAGAGAAGGATGTGAAGGATGACCATTGTTGGTTTCTACGAGAAAGGGTGGGTGTAAGAGGAGGGCACTCTTGATGTTGTCATGCGCAGTCTGATCTTCTGTATTATTTCACTGAAGAAAAGGTTAAACTTGACTGTAAAGTGTGAGATAAGTGTGTCAGGCAGGGGGTAAAGGGCAAGAAAGCAAAAGACACACAATTGATGGACAGAATGCAGAACAAATCAAAACATTCACCCCCAGTCAAGAGATATGGGTTAAATCCATCATTCTTTTGCTCACCATGCCACCCGAGTTTAGACCTGGCCATATGCAAATCTTTTGCTCACCATGCCACCCCAGTTTAGACCTGGCCAAATGCAAATCAGTCTTGACCCTGTGCTTCATGGGAACAGTCCAGCCCGAACTGCCAAGCCAGGTCCTCCCTGGACCGGAAACAAGCATCCTAGGACCGGTTTCGGGGTTTCACCCCTCATCAGCCAGGATAGCTTGACTCCAGTGGCACAGTGAGCCCGGGACCCATGTCTGGGCATACCCGGCGCACTTAAGGCAAGAAAGCGAAAGAGACACAATTGATGGATGGAATGCAGAACAAATCAAAACATTCACCCCCAGTCAAGAGATCTGGGTTAAATCCATCATTCTTTTGCTCACCATGCCACCCCAGTTTAGACCTAGCCATATGCAAATCAATCTTGACCCTGTGCCTCATGGGAACAGTCCAGCCCGAACTGCCAAGCCAGGTCCTCCCTGGACCGGAAAAATGCATCCTAGGACCGGTTTCGGGGTTTCGCCCCCTCATCAGCCAGGATAGCTTGAATCCAGTGGCACAGTGAGCCCGGGACCCACGTCTGGGCAAACCGGCGCACTTAGGGCAAGAAAGCAGAAGACACACAAATGATGGACGGAATGCAGAACAAATCAAAACATTCACCCCCAGTCAAGAGATCTGGGTTAAATCCATCATTCTTTTGCTCACCATGCCACCCCAGTTTAGACCTGGCCATATGCAAATCAGTCTTGACCCTGTGCCTCATGGGAACAGTCCAGCCCGAACTGCCAAGCCAGGTCCACCCTGGACCGGAAACAAGCAAGACGTGGGTCCCGTGCTCTCCATGCCACTGGAGTCAAGCTATCCTGGCTGATGAGGGGTGAAACCCCGAAACCGGTCCTAGGATGCTTGTTTCAAGTCCAGGGAGGACCTGGCCTGGCAGTACGGGCTGGACTGTTCCCAAGAGGCACAGGGTCAAGACTGATTTGCATATGGCTGGGTTCAAACTGGAATGGCATTGTGAGCAAAAAAACGATGGATTTAGGCCCAGATCTCTGTACTGGGGTGAATGTATGACATTGTTCTGCATTCTGTCCATCAATTGTTCTTTTTGCATCAGGCAGGGGGTAGATGCAGTGCTTGATTATCTTGAGGAGCATTCTGCTTCTGTTGGTGGCAAAGTACTTCGCTTCAGTGGCGTAGCTAGACCATTGTTCTCGGCGGCATTAAAGAGCGGGGGGGGTGCTGACGGATTCCTGCGACGGCTGGGGGAGGGGGGGGTGCTGCCACGATTCCTGTGCGGCTGCCGCCCCGCAAAGGCCGCTAGTACGACCAAGGGGGCGGGGGGAGACGTCCGCCCACAAAACTCGTGTCGCCCGGGGCGCTCTGCGCCCCTTGCTACGCCACTGCTTTTCTTTGGCTGATTTCTGCATGTTGCTCAGAGGGACTTCAGTATTATGAGATCATTGGGAATTCCATTTTTCTTCCATTTTCTTTCCTGTCTGCGGATGGAGCGTTTTTCAGCGAGGTCTTTAGAGTACCACTGTGCTGAAGGTTTTGGTTTGCACTTGTGAGAATTAATTGAAGCGTGGCTGTTCACATAGTTTTCCAAACAAGTGTTAAAGTCGTTTAGAAGGGTGTTGGTGTCAATTGAAGCATTAGATTGTCGATTGAGGAGTCTTTGCAGTATCTGAAGATGTGGTATTTTCTATTGGATTGACATCAGTTTATTGGTAGGGTTCTAAGCAGGGACATAGTGAAGGTGAGGTGGTTAGTCCAATCCAGGGGTATGGCTCGTTTGCATTAGATTGTTGGTGATCTTGAGAAGACGATGTCCAAGATGTGGCCCTTGGGGTGTGTTGGTTGAGTGATGTGCTGCACCATGCTGAGTGTGTCGATGAGGTTGAGGAGGGTGTCTTTTGTTCCTAATGAGCTTGTGCGGCCTGGGAGGTTGAAGTCACCTAAGAAGATGGTGTGGGCATGCCAGATGAAGGTAGTGGCCAGGAGATGTGATACTTTATTAATAAAGTCCTTGTTCTGCCCATGAGGCCTGTAGATGAGATGCCGGGTGGCAATCTGAGTTGCAAAGAGTGAGAATTGGCATGTCAGGGGCTCTGTGGAGTTGTCACTTGCTTGTCTAGGGTGCAAGACCCAGGGTCTTATGGATGATTGCAAGACCTCCTGCCTTCTTATGGGTGTAGTACACAACCATAGATGCAATTGCCTGTGGGAAGTTAGATGTGTGAGTGAACCATTATTCTGTGATGATGAGGGCGTAAAGCTTGTGATAGGTGATGAGATCTGCAGTGTCTGGTGCTTGGAGTAATGTAGAGCGACCGTCAATGAGAATGAGATGGAATGTGTGTTCTGTAATTTGAGGGTGTGTGGTAGTGGGATGTGTATGAGGTTGGGTCTTGTGTAGGTCTTGGTATGATTGTGGATGGGCATTTTGGAGTGCTGCATGAGACAAATGATTATATGTATAATGGGTGTTGCATAGGATCAATTACACACAAAAAGTAGTCCCCTTGTACAAACTTACAAAGTTTTTCACAAAATTAGCAAAGCTAAAAGTGGGCAGCCAACTCTAAACCTGTTGATTTTGCCAGTGCTTAGTTTCTTAGTAATGTGTCAGTATAGTTTTCTCAGTATTACCAAGGACAAGTTATCAAGACCATCTAGAGTCCCTGGCCATGTACTTGGAGCACACTAGCAGAATACGTCTGATCTACTATAGATATTCTGGCCCTCAGAAAACCAGGAAAGACCCCACTATTCTCCAGAGCATTTTGCATTGACCCATCTGAACAGCCATTCTCGCCCCTACTTAAAAAAATATTCTATCTCTCAAATGGCCTACCTCTGCCCTATTCAACCTTACCTTTCCAACGCTACCTCCCTTGACATCCCCTATTTTCATCCTTTAGCCCACCAGCGCCAGTCCATTTTACAACTTCTCGTTCACAAGATAAACAATCTGACATCAGTGGATACAGCCTGAGGCCCCACAAATCAAGCACTCCCTTACACACTTCCTGACCCTTAAAGCCATGCCTCAACAATGTCACAATATCCACATTGGTCGGTCACATCTGCTGCGAGTACCAGTATCCAGCTGAATATTTCATTTTTCGGTTATGAAATGCAGTGTTGCCGTTCATGTGAACTACACCACTCCAAAAATACAAAAAAAACTAAAATAGAAGGCAGATCGGTTTTTCTAGGCCTAGATTGGCAGTGGTGTTAAAAGTGGATGGTGCGTAACACTGTAACCTGATGAGGCTGCCGGGCTTTATCAACAGAAATTTATGTTGCATTTAAAAGTTTTGTGACACTAAAGGGAGCAGAGATTGGAATGATCCAGAGCCTGGCATGATTGCTAATGGCAATTACTGCCTCCTACACAAGAGGTTTCTGTTAATAAATGACGGAAGAGGTTAAGGGCCTTCTAGGATAACCATCTCCTCTGGCAACAAGCACCCCTTATCTGCTCACTTCACTGAAACATTGTGATGCTTAGATTAGTTTAACAGTGAAAGATGTCACTGTCTGAGTCCTCGTTATTCGGCGGAAACATCTGATATGAAACTCTGATCAAACATAAGCTGGTTCATAAACTCATGATCTCATCAGTGTGACAACTCTTCATAAGGAGGCTTTCATCTTCCGAGAAAAGAGGGGAATTAGCAGGGGGTCCGCAGTGAGCTCTTGTGATGAAAAGGTATTTTGTCTTGATTCCGGGTTTTCAAAGAGAAGCAGGAGAGTTGCATAAGTTTGGTACTGAAGCACAGGGGCCAATTTTGATAAAGTGTGCATCCACGTGTTTGGAGAGAGGAGACGTTGAAAGTCGAATTTAAGTTTTCCTTGTAGAGGTGTTTTCAGCTTGACTTGCTGTCATAAGGCTAGGTACTAAATAACTGTCTCCCTCAAGGCTGGAGCCATATACAAATTTTCCTTTTCCAGGTCTTCCAATGGACACAATTAAAATTGATCTAGCCATGACAGGTCGTTCTCTGAAAAAGAGTTGAACAACTGATGTAAGAGGGTTCCTGTTGTGGATGGAATGTTACAGCTAAACTCTTTCATGACTGATGCATGGCAGAATACTTCTCTGTAGCACAAGGCCTCCATTAAAGAAGGTGCTTCCAGTCAGCATATGGACTGCCTTCCATGTCTGCATATACGTCCAGTAGCACAATACCAGTATAACATTTTAGGTATACGCTATTTGTCATTTTCCATACTAATGGAATGCGGCAACATTGCTCATAGATGGAGTTTGCAACGGTAGCAATTAAAGATAATGCAGACAATGATGGACGTCAGTGCGCTGCAACCCGCGCTGCAGTTGTATAGCCGTGGTTTCCAAGCCATCATTCTTCTAGCTGAGTTCAGAAAGTGTTGCAGTATTCATAATTTCATATCCTATTCCGGGCGCTTGTGCTATTGGATTGGAATGTTTAGTGTCTCGTGGGTTTTATTTCTGATATTTTAAAATTAACCTGACCCTCCTTCATTGATTTTTTTTGAGGTAGCACTAGCACTGTGGAGAACATTTGATTGTAAAACTGCTTTTTAAAACGGGCTTCTTGTCGTCATTACCGCATATGTGGGTTCTGCTGGTCCTTAGTAAACTTTCACACGCTGTATTACAATATAAAAATATCAATATTCCCCATTCATTTGCCAAGCCAGCCTATAATTATCAAGGTCTGATCATCCAAGGGCCACAAGAGAAACAGGGAGCTCCCAGAATCCCACCTGACTCGGGCATGCGCCTTCTCACTGTTCCTGTAGTAGAGGTGTGACGAAACTGATGGAGCAGGAGGGAATGGAGCCTATGAAGAAGGGGGAACAGTAGTGGCATTAGTACCATTTGTTTTCGGATCCTAATCCCTGTTGATTCCCATCCCCCACTGGCGATATTGAGGATCCACCCGATAGATTATAAAATCGTTCCTGCAAATTGAGACTGTCTCTGCTCTTCCTGTAACTACCTTCGGATAGCCTGAAAGATAGGATAGAACATTTCCCTTAGTCTGCCATACCTAGTTTGATCATGCACATTAGCAAAATTAAAGATCACAGTTACTGGCTATCTGTCGTCAAAAAAAGCAATCGGGAGCATAAAGCAGGAATCAGTTGAAAACACACAGGTTGTGTACTCCTATTCTGAATTTATCTAACTATGAATGTACTTTACTAGACTTGGTCTATTTCACTAGGTTGGTCCTAGCATTTTAACAGTGACCATTGCAATGTATCTAAAGTTTATGTTGCCAGTAGGAAGTGAGACAGAAAGCTAAGTGGCCTGTACCCAGTCCAGTACGTATCGTAAATGGGTAATGGTTTGCACCGAACCACCGTTGTGATCTGATTAAATCTAGCCCATTTGCACTGTTTTTCAAGCACTTCCGAAGTACTTAGTTTGCATTCTTCTGTCACAAGGAGAGGAAATGTGTTGCAATGTTTATGGTGGTATTTACACTTTAGAACTAGGCACTTCCATGCTATAGGGTGAGGCTATTTGGGGACCCTGCCAGCTTAGCGTATTTTTTTCTTTCCCCACTTCTTTTGTACATTAAGGCAGGGCCAAAGCTACAATTTACGTAGTAGTTTTTTTTCTATTTGTCTTTGTGTGAAATTCCGTCTGCAAATATCCGAAATTAATAAAGCCAGCCTGACGAAATCAGACTGATGAAACTTAATTTTGGCGAAATGCAATGAAGGATTATTTTTTCCACCTTTTTTTTAGTAATGCAAACTGAAGCAGTCTTGTAGCTTGGTTAGCACTTTTGCATTCCTCATGAATATCCATTACTTTTTACAGAAGATATTCAAGACACCATCACAGTAATAGGGTTATTAATACTAAGCCACAGAAGGTTTCTTTTGCATCCCTCTAAGTGATCGCAAAATCTCTTTCAGCTTTGATGACCATTCCCCACCGATTCAGTTTGGGAGCTATTAAAATCTACTTTGTATCCGGTTTCCCCATGCAAACACCAAAAGTCTCCATCTATTTACAGCCCTGCAGAATACAACTCTTGGGGTTTGAGGAGCAAGCCTACCAGGCGAGTCTTACATACTCACACCAGTGACCGTGAATTCTCACAGGTAGGTTGAGGTGGTACAGCTATTATCCAGCTTTAGTCTTTTTTGAATGAGAAGGATGTACACTTGAGTTACAGTTTTATATGACTTGAAAGCCACATGCCTAGTGAAGGCAAATCTTCCCAATTGGTGGAAAATTGCCCTGTAGTCTTAGGCCAATCTACTCCACCAGCCTGGTAAAGATTGCCAGAAATGTATTTGCAAGTAATCTGGCTGTCAAAGGCATGGACCATGTTAGTGCTTCTTGAGCAGGGTGGCATGTACCCCATTTGAGGTGGATCGTTTAGACTAGAATTAACTCTCAGAGGAGAGAGGATGTTTGCTTGAAGACCAGACTATATCGATATTTTAAAATACCAGTAACGTGTCTGGTACTAATCACGGTGAATGCGCAAGTCGAATGTGAGCCATTTGACACTGAGGCATTGCTCTTTTGTGTCCATGTAGCATGGATGGAAAGAAAGGTGTGCACTTTTAAGGAGAGAGCTGTAGGCGCAACAGCAAACAGGAGCAGAACTTGCCTGGAACGTAACTATAGTGGCAGAAGCAGCAAGCACAAGGTTTAACTTTGATAATGAGTAACAATAAGTCTCTAGGGAGGAAGGATGCTCTCCTGAGCACTGCCAAAGTTTCCGTTGAAAATACCTTTCCGAGTTGGAAGGTTTTAGCTGTGTGTTGGGAGGGGGGGTGTCTTTCAATTGGTAGTGCAATGCTGAATAATTGGACATGGTACTGTAGGGTTTAGAGTTTATTTTAGAAAGGAAGGTTAATTAGCTTCAGCTCCTGAACTGAAAGTAGCTGCAGAGAGTTATTAATTTATCTGACGCCTTAGGAATATTTTTTAATTACCTAGCTAGCAGAGTGCTATCAGTCTGTGCACACAGTTTCCTGCGATGAAAGCGCACAGACACTTCAACATCCACCGGGGCCCAGCTCTGAAATCCCTTAATGTGTATGTATTTAAGAGGAAAGCATTACATCCCAGGGCAGTTCTCCATTTACTTTTCCTTTCTTCACATGGCCCCTAATCCCTGCACCTGCAGCCCTTGCAGCAGAGACCGCTTCCCTTTCTAGGGTCACATGCCCTGTAATCCGCCACCTGCCAACATGCACTTTTGCTCGGGCTTCATGCCACAGAGTCCCAAATAGCAATTAGTCACGGCTAGTCATGTGGCCCCTTTGAGTTTCTTTTGTTTTTTTTTTTACCTTCGACACAATAATTATGGTTTACCTCGTACAAAAGCAGTAATTGAGCCGACTCTTAAGAATGGCGGGCACAACCGCTCCTGAGCGTCTGTCACCCAGTGGCTGTTCTGCCTTGGTTCGGTTACAGGGTTGTGGCTTTACCTCTTTTGAACTCTAAACTGTCTTCTAATGGGCGATAGTGTGTAACTGCATGTAATGCGCACAAAGGTGGAAATGATCTTGCCCACAGTGGACAATTGCTTGCAATCAGCAGTGCCTTTAATAACTTCTTTAGGAATACCAGTCTTCCAGGCGGCACTTTCTTGAATATCTATGGTGCCTACAGTGCTTGAAATGGGAAAATAGAAGTGCAGGTACTCTGTACCAGAGTACCTGCTTGTTTCTGAGAAGTACCGGTAGTCTACAATTAAAAGTATTACATTTCTCTGGAGAAGTGTTGGTACTCTCCCTCTCAAAATAGAAAAGTGCCGGTACTCAGTACCGGACAGTACCAGCCCATTTAAATCACTGGGTACCTAGAACCCAGGGTCTTATATCTTGTTTTTTAGGAGAGGAAAATCATATGCTGGTTTTCTTAAATGTGTTATCAGGCAAATGTGTCTAGGGTAAGGCACACTGTTTGTCCTATTAATATTCATCACAAATATGGTTTTTATTCATGGATTCATACGATCGCTCGTCCATTCTCCTTGTTGTTCCAATGATTTCTCCCTGAGCCCATCTCTGTAATCCTATTACACGCTGTCATAATCTATTCTAAAGGACAGGGATTCCCCCTTGACCAAAGCCAGAGTGGAACCTCGTGCGCCTGTGACATCCGATTTAGATATTTTTATTTAGGGAAAAAGAGTAAATTTACTCCTCCCACTATTTAGCCTGAGCAGAGATTCATCTTTTACTTTTGCCAGGGAGATTAAGTAAGTTTTCCGATTCTCTTAACAATTTCATACGAGGTCTTTTAGCGAAAATGTATGATTCCCCTACAGAGTCTGGAAAGGAGAGTCGCTCAAGGGTCAAGGGAGTGAACTAAATGTGCTTGTATGCGACCCATTGCATCATAGAATCATTGATTTTAGAGGGAAAAGTTGAGGGTGATTGCAGGAATCTGATCCTCATACTTCCCGTGCTCCAAAGAAAGCATAATGCTACTTAATGCGTTGTTTTCCATAGTTTCGTTCTCATTAAAAAATATTTGATATCAGTATCTCATCCCCATCGCCTCCCCACGTTACTGAATGTGAGATGTTTAATTCTTATTTGCCATATAATAAGAATGAGTGAACCTAAGTGCCAGAGAACATATACTTTCTCTGCAGGAGTCTTATCAGTCCTGTGTGACTATGGTTGGTGCTACAAAATACTGTAACAGTAGAATTACTGAGAGCAAAGCGTGAGTGATATATAATTGAGTGTCTAAACCACTTCCTGAACAGTCCTGTTGCTGGCTTTAAACTGGCATCTCATACAAAGGGATCTTCTATCCTTGCAGAAAGTTTAGACCTGCCTCTTTTCCCACTGCCTTTCCCGCCCCCCTCCCCCTCCCCCCCCCCCCAAGTCCCTTATCTTTCCACAGTCTTAATCCATTTTGTTCAACCACTTTCAAAATGTGGTCCTTAATATCTACATAGGGGGCAATTTCTCCATTTATTGTTTTCTAGCATAAAGCTAACAGAGATTTCAAGATCCTGTCTAAATGTTTTTGCTATGAGAAGTATGATTATAAATCTTCCTGTCGCCATAGATAACTTGCTGAGTCCAGATCCATTAGACAAGTTATCCTCAAGTATCCATAGGAGAAAGATTATAGAGTGTGGATTGGAGCATATGTAGTGCATACCGCAAACCAAGTCTACTCTTTCAGCATCATCTGCAGAGGATTCCGTAATGTTAGATGCATCTGTTCACCTTAAAAGCATCAGGAAGAAGGCACTAATGGCATTCCATCAAAGTGTGCTTACTTTGTGAAGAGCAATATACACAGCACGTGTATCTTCACACCATGGTTGCAATGTTCTAGAATGTACTCTGTGCAGAAATTAATTCAGGATCTAAAACCACAGGTTGGTTAATATACATCCCCATCTGATGCAATTAACCTAATTCTTTGAACTGCATCGAAAACATAAACAGTCCTTTTGGCCATATATAGGGTCAATTTCTGTATCGATCAAGAGGACTGTCCAATTGCAAGAGATAGTTAGAAAGAACTATTACATGGCTAATATTTACTTGTAGTGTCTAGGTATAACAGCTGTTTTACTTAGAGAGGGTTTCCATTGTTTTCCATTTAGTGATGTTGTTCAGTATTCCTACAGTAGTATTTCCTTTTCCCCTTTCACCCCCCATCACGCTCTTTAGCCTTCTCTTTGGAGAAATGTGTCATGGCTGTGACACCCTAATTACTAAGGTTGATAATTACCTACTTTGGTATGTTTATGTTATTTTCTTTGATGTCACTTCCATTGACATCATCGTTAAGGGTCATGTGATGTCACCCACTATGATGTATTTGTTAATCAAAGGACCCATTGTCACTTCTGCTACCCCTCGTATTTTGATGACTTGACATTCATGTCCATATTCATCTTCTCTGGCTTTTGTGTAGTCTGTGCTTATATGTATCTTTCGGATTTAAGACCGAAGAAATGTCACTGGAGTCATTGCAGCTTTGTCCTGGCTCTGAGTGTCACTCAAAATGTAAGCTTTACCGTGGATGTTTTTTTCTTTTTAAGTACTGTAATAAGGAACTGGGGCATGGTGGAAATGCCGTAATTAATTACTAGTAAAATCATTACACAGAGTAAGACTCTTTGCGTGTTTTTGTTTTTCAGTCATTTGTATTACTGCGTGGATAGGTCAGAACAGGAGGGTTCTTGCAAAATGGAGTGCGTAGGATATTTTTTATTTATTTATAAATGCCAACTTATGTAGTAGACATAAATTCGTTTTCACTTAGTAAAGGCTGAAACTGGGAAAAGGTTATGAAAATACACAGGTAAGTAGTCTCCCCAAAATTGCAGCGCTTGCAAAGGATATATTGCTGTCTATAGGAAACAGTGAGGGTCTCTCTTGAGTAAGACCGCTAGCAACCACAGACCAACATTTAAGAGAGTAAAAATGTGCTTTGTTAGTTCAGGTCAATAGGCCAGATTTCATATTACAGTACAAACTGTAATAACCCCGCCTCATTAATGCACAAAACATGCTCTAACCATAAACCACCCTTATACATCCCAGTAACATCCCCAAACACCCACCCAACCACCGACAGTGTCCATTCAACTACTCATCCTTCCTCTGAGACCACCATACTTTAAAATATTCCCAACTCATGTACTCCATCTCCATGGCCATCTTTCTTGTCCTCATTTTCACTACTTATTCCTCCCCCTGTCCCACTTGGAGTTAAAAACATCCACCCTGTGACACCACTGGACTATTGGCTCAAGCAGTTTACCCTGCCGTAGCCTGTCCTAAAGCAGCATACGAAACCCAGTGCAGTGAGCTAGAACTCCAACAAAGAAACCATAATCATTCTCCTGCACACCACTTAACTTTATAATATTAATAAAACCTCCCAACTCTTTAAAACTTCCCCTCCCCACCAATTTAAAGAAATTCCTGGGCTCCCTCAGAAAACACTCCAAAACTTCCACCAATGAGGGAGGGAGGGCGGGCGACAGAAACGATGAACTCTCACCCACCTACGGGATCAAAGGATCGCCAGGGAAGAGGTAGATTCAGCCGTGACATAACCCTAACCCAACCCCCAGTCAGTCCCACATGCCCTATCCCTCTCCGGCTTGGCCTAGGGTGCTTGTCCGAAAACCAGGGGGGTAAGGGGAGGGGTCAATGAGATGTCATAAGGACGCCTCTTCCCAATAAGCACACACTCCCCCCTGGCACCCCAAAGACAGAAAACACTGTATATGAATTGTGTTTTTGCAAAACCATGTGTTTTCTCCTGCTATTTCAACATGTTGGCCAGCGCAGTCGCGCGTCGATAGCACTCCATAAGACTACTTAAATTTAAACCAAAAGCATGAAGAGTTTTCACCCGTCTGCGAATGTCAGCTTGTCTGGTCTTTACTCTTTCCACGTGATGTTAACCAGCAGGAGAGCAGGGCTCCGGCGGCTCGCGAGGCTTTTACTCCGGCTGAGCGTTGATAGCTGTCCCTGCAGCGAATGCATCTGACTCCCAGTATGCTAAACGTGATGAAGGGTCTCTGTGCTTCGCCTGTCCCCAAGACACCCCTGTGGGGATGATTTATGCGCGCCAGGGAGCACAGCAGTGACTAGCGCTGGCCGGGCCTGCTGTGACATACAGGGCTGCGCCACCGGCCCTCCGCGTCACCAGCCGCGCGCCCCGCGCCCGAGGGAGGGAGGGAGGGAGCAGCCCCCACCGCGGCAAAAACTGCAAAAGGCAAATGTAAAACAGGCTTTTTCATTACATTCCTGACGGGAGATTCTGTGTGTTGTAACAGTCTTATTGATTCGACAGTTACTCATTTACGAGACGACACAGCATGGCACGTGTAGGGACATTGTCTGACGCACACTCGCAGTGTGAATTGTGAGGTACATAAATACACAAGCTAATAATCGGCTGTGATAAATGAATCATGTTTCACAGGCAGCGTTAATATGGTAATTGCTTGTCTTTTCACTGTGGTTCGGAAAAGCGTCTTTGAAAAAGCCCAATATTTATCCGTCACATTGATTTTCCTCTTTTCTCCCCACAGGAGTTGAGAGCGAGGCAAGAGAAAACCGCTGTTTCGAAATCGCAGAGCTTCCGGATGCCACTGCAGCTGCCTTGGCTACCAGAAGTCGGTCGGACAGAGATGCTCTCTGTTAGTCTAGCGCTTCTCGCTGTCGTCGTCGCCTTCGTAGTGGCGACAACCTTGTGAAGCAGGCTAGTGACATCCTGGACCGATTAGCGTATTCAAGGGCGAGGAACTATATCTGCGGCAATATCTTTCTCAGAAACCGATGTGAACACTGACCTTAGTTCTATTACAGACATTGTGCAAGGCCGAAGTACCCATTCAGAACATGTTTTTTATAAAAAATTAAAGAGCATATTTGAATTTTCTTTTAACCATTTGTTTGGATTTTATCTTATTTTATTGCTCATATTTATATTAAAAGTTTTCGTGTGACTATAATCACTGTCAAATGCTTCTCACGTTTTTGGTGAGAGATCCATTACCTAAGAATGATTTGGACAACATCTCTTATGGTAAGAGTTGGTCCAAGTGTGTCACATAACACACTCTCCAGAAAAGGGAAAATTGAAAAGTGTCCCTGTTTTTTTCAAGAGTTGCAAATGGATTAGGATTCCCTGTATACAGGACTCCATGCATACAGTGAACAATGCGTAGTTTAGGAAGATTTTATAGATAAGAGCCTGCCCAATAACATGTCAGTTACGAAGAAAATATATTTTTTGTAAAATGTATTGTTTTATTTTGTTTTCTGAAGCAGTTATGTTGTTTTCCGAATAAGTGAAATGAAAACTTGAAAACCAATTAAAATCTTTGCTAAACAGTTTGTTGTCTGTTTTCATTGTATAAAACAATATGTAATTGTTGGTTCTTTTGTTCGTTTCCTGGAACCAGAACTACAGATTAATTAAACTGTTAAATGTAAGCATTCGTAAATGGCATTTTTTACGCTACGATACCAATTTTGGCTTCTGACCCTTTTCTTACATAAAGGTAGAGATTGGTTACATGGACAAAACTTCTGCAGGGATTGTAGATTGTTTTACTGTATATTCCCACAAGATTGCAATGAAACTCAAGATGTTTCTTTTTAAATATAAGAATGACACCCTCTTCAACGCCCACAACCTGTTTTTTACTTTCCAGTGAGGAAAAAGGAATGCAGCATTGTTCCACTGGTCATGTTGGTGGACATAGGAATTAGCCTGACCCTCAGCTTTGAGTGGTGTTTGAGAGGGCGGTTTGTTGTGAGACTTGTTTGTTGCTGTGATACCATTTAATCTCACCTACTCATATTACCCTTCGCTAAAGTGTATTTGTATGACTTAGAAGACTCTGGACATCACATTCCTCTAGACTACTCTTAGTTCTAGTTCTTTCCCACACTCAACCTTGGAGGTATCTTACCACATAGTGGCAGGATTAGAAACTTTTGTAATTTAAGGCAAGCTTTGCACACTAGAATTACATGCCTTTGTCATACATGACATCCCCTCTTCCATGTGGATGCGCGTTCCCTCACCAGTTTACATTTTTTCAGTGGGACCTGTGTAGATTAGATTCTGTTTTTCTCGCACCCAGTGAAATCTAAACATGGTGCGTTGCGCATGATACCCTTGTGTTTTAAAAAAAAAATCAAGTCTTTCTCTTCGGACCCCTGACAGGAATCACTACTCATACACACATCTACTGACCAAATCATTCCATACTATGTAACAGCCTTGTCATTCTATGAATGCAATCTTTGTACAATTACTAGAATCTAGCACAGTCTGCATCATGTTCATGTTGTGTAACCTGCATGTTCCGCAGGTATTGCAATTGTTTAAAGACTCCGGTACTCATGAGTTATTTTATTTCTTACAGGTACTTGTATGGCTATGGCCCAGATTCCTTCAGGAAAACCAAATAAAATTTATTTAAAAAATCAAGTCTTTCTGCTCACCCTCTTCATCATACTTTACACGTTGCCCCGTGGTTGAACTCCGCTCCC
This sequence comes from Calotriton arnoldi, assembly GCA_963921515.1. NCBI lineage: Eukaryota > Metazoa > Chordata > Amphibia > Caudata > Salamandridae > Calotriton > Calotriton arnoldi. The sequence continues at coordinate 2,409,331 of CAWUFW010001139.1, forward strand.
TTGCTATGGAAATGGTGGGTGACAGGGAGAGCACCACCCAGTCAGCAGAGAGCCTCACCAGAAGAAAAAGCAAGAGGCCATCCTTTCATTTGGCCACATCATCAGTCCCCTGGAAACTCAAGAGGAAACACAGGCTCTGACCTCACTTAGCTAGCGCCTCAGCACAGCAATTGTGTTGCAAGGTAGCGTTGACACTGAAGATACAATACCAAGGAGTATGTGACAGCACTAACCTCCCTGCTGATTCAGATGCTGCAGGATAGGAGTTAGCACCAGTCTCAACAATGCATCTGAAGGGCTCTCAGTTTCTTCCATTGCTTCTGGTCTGTCTCTGGAGGACTTAACAGCTCAGGGTTATTGTATTCCATGGCAGAAAGGTCAGGCTCGTATGGTCTGTGGGGCAAGGAGTAGCTGGACCAGGAGTTGCCAATGCCATTCTCGCTCTTCTTGGATCTTAGTACAGTTTTTCTTCCATGCTGCCCTTAGTCCCCAACTCAGACTCTTTCTTAGATGCCCTAAATGCCAAACTAGAGCCAGCCCTGATTTTATAGCCTCCTGTGTTGGTGTAGCTCCCATCAATCCGCAGTGCAGCTCCTTCCTATTCTGGTGCTGCTCTGAAGCAGCTCCTGACACACGAGGGCCTGCCCCAGGCACTGACCACAGTCTCAGCCTGCACCTGATTCAGCTGCCGATCTTAACCTGCTTTTGAGAGCTCCGTTTGGCCTTCAGGAATGAGTGCAACCTTATTTTATCCATCACCAGGCCTTCTCCTTGCATGCTTTGGTGATTTGAACTCCGGTACAGAGTAGAGTAACAGTGACCAAGAAGAGCTCCATCCAACCAGATGTCAAAAGGCACTCCTGGCCAAGGTGCTTGGAGCACAGTCTATTGAGGCCTTCACAGGAGAAAGAGGTCATCTTTGCACTGATGCCAGCCAAGCTGTTGAACCCTAAGTCCTTAAGCAGGCTTAGGAGATCTAGAGGAAACCTTTAACACAGGTGGCAGGCTTAAAGTTCTTGGACAAAATGTACTAAGCTCCCAAGTTCAACATAGTTTTTGTTCCCGGGATTCCACCAGCAGACTCTGTTCTGGTGATGGCCTCTTGCCAGAAAGACAAAGCACCATCTTCCTAAATGAAAAGGCGGGGAAATGTGTCCGAGCATATTGCAAGAAAGTGTATCAATCCAGCAATTTCCCCCCTGAAACCAGCCACTGCCAGCACCATTATAGACTGCTACAGGATGCTTCTGTGGCACAACCTGGTCAAAGATGCACTACAAAAGCTACTGATGTCGCAGTGCCTCTTTGATTCTGTCATCTGGACCACAAACTCCAATCTGCTCATGTCTGGCATTCTTGGCTTTAGCGTTCGGACCTTAAACCAGAGTCTTAGGAAAGTCAATGACTTTCACATGTATGGGATGAAATAATTCTGTAGCTCAACAGATGAATTGTTCATGACTATATCCCTGAATGCCATCGAAACAATATTGCTGAGACCAGTTGCTCTCTCACCAGTGGAAAAGAAACTTCCAGTCTTTCAAAGGTAGGAGATTCTTTCTCTCCAAACCATTGGCTGGAGCCCTTATTCCTCTAGGAACCAACAGCCAAAGTGGGGACACTTTGGAGAGAAGAACAAGCCTGGCCTCCTCTATCTCATCTTAGAAAACCTACTGTATTCCAATAGAGAAATGATGTGCTCTCTGTAAATAACACTGGACCCATATAATCACTGATGCATGGTCCTGTCAATGGTCAGGAATGGGTTTGTTTCACAGTTTTTCCAGCTGCCTGCAACCAGGCCACCATTGCCCTAGTTTGGGATCACTAGAATCGCAGTGTGCAGTTAAAAGGCTCCTTCGGTTAGGACTTGCAACCTGTCCCACCTTGGGAGGGGATGGATTTTACTACTTCCAGTACTAACTTGTAAGCAAAAAGGGAGGAAGTCTGCCCTATTTTAGATCCTTTCAGTATGAATCTGGTCATCCCCCAGCAGAAGTTCAAAATACTGACTTTGGCCCAGGCCAAAGCTGTTTGTGCGAAGTGGATCTACAGGAAGCATACTGCCAAGTACCAGGCTTGCACACAATATCACTCCATAAATGGAAAACCATTACTACGAGTACAATATATTTACATGTTTACATTTGTGCTCAGTGCTTACTTTCAGGACTTCAATAAGCTCCTGGTATGGTTTGTTGCCTTTCTGTTGCAGCAAAAGATCGAATGCTACCACTCCCCACATGGCCTCATTCAGGTTGCATCAAGGGAAGGCAGAGTTTAGTGGGTTGCCCCTTCTACCTGACCAATACTAGCTCACCGTCACCACTGACATATCAGAGTTTGGGGTGGGCCATATTGAAAGGAATGCTGCATCAGTGCCTTTTGGAATAATTCAAATTCTTCAGCTTCATATAAACATGTTGGATTTAAAAGCGAATGCAATCTTTCATGCACTAAATGCTTTGCTACCCGCGCTGAAGTCCAAAGTAGCGATTATCCGTATGGCCGCCTACGAGAACGAGGCAAAGAAGAATCAACTCCTCACCTGCAGGCTGGCAGTCAATCAGTGTGAAATGCCTTGGAGCATGGCAGGCTTCTGATCGTTTCCTATTTTGTGGGGATCAAAAGTTACAGAAAAGTCCACAAGAACAGATGTCTCAACTAGCCACACAATGGGGAATTTCTCCATGAGTCTTTGATCCAGTGTTTGAAGCCTGAATTTTTCCAAGTATAAACTCCTTAGCTTGTCACTTAATAAAACCAGTTTGCCTCCCGGTTGTGCATTTGGAGTGGTTCCTTAATGGGCAACCTAACGTTGGAGTCGACAGGAGTATTCTTCTATACCCTGACCCTTGCTCCAACTCCTCTTTTCTTGAGTGTCCTTCAGAGAATCAGCAAGAGCACAGGATACATGGTCATGCTAGGGGCCCAGCCCTGCCTCACTAAGTCTGTTTTTCAGACCTGCTCTTGCTGATTCAGAAAGCCTACATCTGCCTCCCTGTCCAAAGATAATGATGATAACGAGGTTTTCAACTAAGAATGCCAGAGTCACAATAAAGATAAACTTTATGCTTGCTTAATTATATCCAAGTGTTATCATACGTGGAAAAATGGCTAGATTATCCTTTTAGCTAGGACAGACAGAAAAGCACAGTTTGGCATGTGTATCGTTAATAGATAAGTCATTTGGTCATTCAGCGTGTGTGTGTGTGTATACTAAAGAATGGTGTAGGACTGCGTTAAGGTTTAGAGACATGCGGACCCCCCTGGAGGGAATCTCGACAGGACACTGAGATCCCTGAACTCCCAGATCTCTTTCTGGACTGCCCTCTCTCTATCTGTAGTGGGTTCTGTGGCCGTTTCCGAAATGGTGATGCTACCCCGATTGTTATATTATTTCACCAATCTTCCTGTGACGATCCCAGGGAACACCCTTCGATGCCTAGACTCCATGCTCATAGACCTGATCTGGGGCCCCAGACAGAAAATGGTAGCGTTGCGTATGCTACAACTACCCCCCTCTGGAAGATGCATGGGTGCCCTGAACTTCATGCACTACTATCTGGCTGCCCAACTCCAGTGGGTGGCCCGCTGGCTGGCAGGACACCACATGGATGAAACGGGGATCCCACGGGCCGGAGTCCGAGGGGGCCTTTTTTTTACCCATTGCTTCTCCAGGGTTGCAAGACGAGAAGCCCCCTCCCACTGCTTCCTCAGCACAGCCAGCAAGTGCTTGTGGGGAGGCTTTCTGGGAGCCATGCAACCCTACACCCCGTTGATCCCGCTCTGGAGACTACCTATGGGGGGGGAGGGGGTGCGAATGACCAGTCGGTGCCTGGAGATTTTGAAGGAGGCATGTGTCACAAGACCTGGCGACTTTTTCTCGGAGGGGGCACTGCTATCCTTCCAGGAACTCTATGGCTTACTTGAGGGGGAATTCCTGAGGTATGGGACTCTCCAAGCGACTGCAATGCTACCGGGGGGCCTGTGGCCTGGAGCCGCAACAACTCCCACTACTGCGCACACTGTACTCACTGTGACACGGTAGGTGTTCAATAACATCGATATATTGAACCGCCGTACACGACACCCTGGAGTCGCTGTCCCACTGCAGTCCAGATGCGAAGACTCTCTGGGACAACCTTTTCACAACTCCGAATGGCTTAAAGCGCTGGAATATCACAGCAAGCTCCATCACAACCCTTGATTCAAATACACACAATTCTGCCTTCTACACAGATCCTACTTGACTCCCCAATAGCTTCATCGTATCTATCCCACGGTTGCAGAGGAGTGCCCTTGGTGCAAATGAAGGAAGTGACCCGATTAGGGTCACTCACAACCACCTCTCAGCCTTCCATACAAATTAAGAGTCTGTCAGACAGTAGAGAATACAAACCAAAGTTATTTATTAGGATGCGCTCGAGCGGAGTCCGGTCTGACCAGCCTCCTTAGATTGCTGCAGAGGGACTGACTCCCCCCAACATGGAGATACATGATATACGTTTCCAGTACCCCAAAAGACACCCCGACTGGAATATTCCAGTCAGTAGCTGGTGAACAAAGGAGACACAGAAAGATGAGCTACAATCCTATGACCGGGTACATGCTATCTCAGTTCCAAGGTTATTCTGCCCGTGCCTGCCACTCTAAGGGTGGGAGCGGGCCTATCTAACGGGAAAGGTATGCAATAATAAAACAGTCTATTCATTAGTTCAACCTTGGAGAAATAGAAAAAGAACATTGAGGCTGTTTTTTTTTTTGCTGAGGCAAACAGAATGGGACAGAAGCTAAGTTTCGATCATGGTACAAAATGGCGGCTGAATACAAAATGGTGCCGCAAATGCTAACTTAAATCGCACAGTGCTAGAATGAGTCGACAAAAAGCATTTTCCAGTCCAACAGACCCTCTTTTTAGCATTTGCTAACAATTTTGTCTAGTGTTAGGAAGTAAATAACATTTTGCATATTAGAAAGACTACTATTTCATATTAATACACACATCAATATTCAAAAATCCCTTCATCTATAGACATCAAATCTTGAATACCCTGCATCATCATGGCCGTGGCCTTGTGGTCATGCACTGGAACCTTGGGTCTGGGTGTCAGTGTTTTTATACAATAAGCACAGCAAGCAGGGAGGCAATGTATGCACAGGCAACAAGTGAGAATTATACCAGCAATTGCTACTAGGAAGATAAGGATCTTCCAACCCCAGGTTGCTAGTAGACCCCAGAACCAACCAGAAAGAGTCCAGGTACCATTCTCTAGCTGGATGTCAGATGGGAGCCTATGCAACTTCTGTATAGCTGCATATACATTAGGGGCGTGATCTGGTATGTACACGCAGCAGCTGCTGCCGATGACACGACAGGCCTCTCCCCGATCAGCCAGGACGACGTCTAACACCATCTGGTTTTGTAGAGCAACAAGCCTCGTAGCCTGGAGCTCAGCTGTAATATTGGTCAAAATTCCTGCTGTGGTATTACTGACCCCTTCTACAACCCTGGTGAGCCGACCGAATGTTAAGGCTATTGGACATAGGGCCCCAAAAGGGTACGATACCCTTCATAGCACCTGTGAACCGCTGCCGAGTGGTATCTGTCTGATCTATGTCTTCGGTATTAATAACCCGTCTAAATCGGGACAGATGGGCACTCCTACGCTGCAATCAATGGTCCTTATGGTAATCGGGCGGTGCTATGTACACTGGGGGAAGGAGGAAAGAGAGGTAACATATACCTGACCATCCCCTAGGGAGCCAGACATAAGCTTGAGATCCACAAACAAAGTAGACATTAGGCGGCCTACTGTTCGTGCTCAATGTGTATGTATAGTTGCAATTACTCTCCCCCACTTTCACCCTCACAAGTCCTCGCACACAGAGACCAGCTGTTGTGTTGACTACCGATACCGGCATTGCCTCATCCTGAGTAATATTGCGCAGTTGAAAGGAACGAAAATATTCAGTGACATTAAACCCTTGGAAATCTAGCATTTCACTTCGAAGCCTTGTTACATTTTTCTCTCTCATATATATTCATACAGGCTGTCGGGGACAATGTATCAGGAGTCCCTTCTGCTCCTGGGGTAAACCCTTGGTGGACACGTAGATATTCTAACACTGTGTGATAATCAGCAGACGTCATATTCATAGTAGAAGAATGATAATGAATGTATACCATAGTAAACAGTTCAAACCATCCCTCGCAGCTCCCCAGATAAGACATTGGCATCGACAGCAGAACATCACTCTTATGTGTAACCGAGGGGAGCAGACCACAGATCCAGCAATTAGTAACATTAGACTTATCATGGGCTTGGTGAAGCATTTGCAAGAATACATTGTCTACATATGTTTTGCGATGTTCTCCTTTATGGGGGGCCAAAGTAACAAACGTGTTCAGGGGGAACAGGCGTTGTACCAACCAGGGAATGCACTGGGTATTTCTCCTCCAGGAACCATGCTATACCAAGTACTATCATAAGGGAAATTACAACAATCGTGACAAAAACTATCTTACTCTTTGTGGACCAACTAGACCAACCAGATCCATACCACTCTAAACGCGGTGCCGCAAACGGCCCCTCTTCCTCAGTAACGGGCCAACCAAATGGGTACATTTTAATCAGAGGAAAGGAAATGTAATAGCAGCAATGGCAAAAAGACAAAGGGGGCAAATGTTCCCAGCGTCTGTCAGAGCCTCGCTGGTAGACTCCTATTGTTCATCAATGTTGGCGCTATTGAGCACCGGCGGTGGAGCTAAGTGATCCCAGCTCTTTGAGGAAATCCCACGTCGATCAGGATAAGGTGCCCCCCTAGGGAGCACGTTCAATTTATCCTGTCCAATGTCTGAACAATGCACCAATTCCGTCTGTCCCTTTGCTACTGTGTCCTGACTTATCGAGTCCATCCCTGCTAATCTGACTTTTCCTTTGGTGCACTGCTCCTCTGTCGAGGGTGCAAATTGTACCGAGCTACTCCAGGCACAGAGGGGTCAGCAAAAAGGGGCTCAGGGGAATCAGACACAGAGGGGCCAATAGAACGGGGCTCTTGGAGGGCCCTGACTTTAGGGAGCACTGCAACATTCAACACTGCATCATTTTCCTCCTTCGTTTGGGTCCACGTCAGCTGGGCATCTGCGAAGGGGACAAAGCGGGGCACCTGTTCCCTCTCTGAATCCCCGATATCATCAAGGGCCCATTGATCGTAGGGCAGGGGCAAAGGCACTCTGCGGCAGTGCTGGGTATGAATCCAGTTCTTTCGGGTGGTGGCCTTCATGGCGGTGCGGGTGTCAAGGAGCACCTGTACTGGCCCCTTCCACCTCGGCTCCAGACTTCCTTTCCTCTGAAAATGTCTCACCAAGACAAAATCACCAGGCCGAATGTCGTGTCCTGGCCCCTCATGTGTTGGTGGGAGAGAGTCTTGGATCTGTTGGTGAATAGAACGCAGACTTTTAGTTAACTCATACAAGTCTACCAACAGACGATATTCAATTTCAGAAAATTTACGAGGCCTCGGGAAGCGCCACACGTTCGCTGGGCGTCCAAACACGACCTCGTAAGGTGACAGTCCTGTCCTAGAGGGTGCCGTGGCTCTTGTAGACAAAAGGGCTAACGGTAAAGGATCTGGCCACTGCAACCCTGTGCTCTCCAGAAACTTTGCCAATTTTAGTTTGAGAGTACCATTGTACTTCTCAACTAAGCCTGCTGACTGGGGGTGATGTGCGGCATGAAATTTCTGTTTGATATGTAGACCTTCACACACTAACTGGATGACCTTCGAATTAAAATGGCTGCCGTTATCACTCCAAATCGAGCGGGGCAAACTGAAGCGAGGGAAGAACTCCTTTAGGAGTGCCTTCGCTGTTGCCACTGCTGTGTTTTCTTTAGTGGGGTAGGCCTCAACCCATTTACTGAATGCACAAACAACCACTAACACATATTTCAAATTGTTGACTCGCTCCATCTCAATGAAGTCCATCTGAAGGACCTCAAAAGGAAAAGTGGGAGGTGCAAAATTACCAGGGGGTGTAGGGGTACCTTTCCAAGGATTATACATCATGCATACCATACAATATTTGACCAGGTGAGCAGCCGTCTTTGGGATATTGTCATTCTACCATACAGGGTCTAACAACTTACAAATGCCTTTTGCACTGATATGGGCCGACCCGTGCGCCATAGTGACTACAGGCAGAACGTATGCATCTGGTAACACCCACCTCTGTTTCCCTGACTTATCCGTCCAACACCCATCCTCATCCAAACGTGCTGTGCTTTCCTGCCATACTGCTAACTCCTCAATCGTTGCCTTGCTCTGAATCTCTTTAACATTTTCCAACGTGTCCTCAAACATGGTAACCTCAAGCACCCACCTAGCGGGACCTGCCACAAACATCTTTTTCATCTTCGTTCGAGCTGTCTCCTTAGCTATCTGATCTGCAAATGCATTCCCCCTCCCCACACTTGTCAGTGATTGCCCTGTGGGCGCTGCACTTCACCACTGCTAATTTCTTGGGGAGTGTCAAAGCTGACAAAAGCATATATATCAAAGGGCCATTCTGGATCCTCATCCCATGGGAAGTGAGAAACCCTCTCTCTGCCCAGAGCCGTCCAAAATTATGAGCGACTCCGAACGCATACTGGCTGTCAGTATAAATATTGACAACCAGTCCCTCACTCAACTCGCAAGCTCGTATAAGGGCAACAAGTTCCGCAGCTTAGCCCGACTGATAGGGAACTCGTGATGTTTCAACTATCGTGTGCAGTGTTGTGATAGCGTATGCTGCTGTTGTAGTGCCATCTGGTAGCTTAAAACAAGAGCCATTGACGTATAGTTCCCCCCTGGGGTGTCAGATAAGAGAACATCAGTCAGGTGTACCCGTCCCTTCGTTTCTTCCTCTGTCTGAAAAATGCAATCCTGTATATCAATTTCCTCACTCTCAGAAGGGAGGGGTAGCAACGTGGCTGAGTTCAGAGTGGCACATCTTTTAATTGTAACATGCGGTGCAAAAAGGGTCAATTCATAACCAGTCAGACGCACACGGGTAAGGTGCTGCGTCTTTGTTTTATTCAAAAGTGTATCCACAGCATGGAGTACCATAACTAAGGTCGGTATCAAGTACCAGCCCAGCCGATTGTCGTATAGAGATGGCCACTGCTGCGACCGCTCTTAGACAGCTCGGGACGGCTCTAGCGACAGGGTCAAGAAGAGCAGAAAAATAAGCACAATGCCGTTGCTTACCTCCAAAGGCCTGTGGTAAGACAGAAAGCGCACAACCGGCCGACTCGTGTACGTACAGCACGAACGGCTTCATGTAGTTAGGTGTACCAAGCACAGGTACAGAGCAAAGCGCGACTTTTAGTTGCTGAAGAGACTGCTGACATTCAGGCGTCCAAGGCAGGGGTTCATGCACATCTTTAGTGGTAAGGACAAGAAGGGGTTTTGTTAGTAAGGAATAGTTAGGGATCCACTGACGACAGTAGGAACTGATGCCAATAAAAGCGCGCACATCCCTCTGAGTTTTAGGGATAGGCATTTTCACAATAGTGCTTATGCGCTCAGGGGGTCAATCTTCTACCCTCCTTCGACAGTAGGTGACCTAAATAGGTGACCTCCTGTCGACAATATTGAAATTTAGAAAGGGACACTTTATGTCCATGGTGAGCCAAATGTAGCAACAACTTAACCGTACTGTCTTTGCTTCCCTGTTCAGTGTCAGAAGCTATTAGTATATCATTCACATATTGAAGCAATACATTACCTGAGGGAAGTGTGAGGGAGTCCAATTGGGCTTTCAAGGCTTGGCTATATATACTAGCGCTCTCAGTATAGCCCTGAGGAGCTCGACAGAATCTAAAGCTTCTGCCAGCTAGGGTAAAACCAAACAAGTGTCTGCTGTCGGGATGGATCGGGATACTAAAGAATGCATTTTTCAAGTCAATGACAGAAAAGAATTTAGCAGAGGAAGGAATCATCGTCAAAAGAGCAGTAATGTCAGGGACCACCGGGAACTGAGGGACCACTATTTTATTAACTGCGCGCGAATCAATCACAAAACGATAAACATCTGAGTGATCATCGGGGGAGTCTGAAGATGCTTTTTTTAGAATGGGAAGAATAGGGCTATTGCACACATTTGCAGTCGTCTCTTCAACCACTCCCGTCTCAATCAGATCCTGTATAATTCGCGACAAAGAGCGCTCCCCTGCTTGAGGTATTTTGTACTGGGGAATACGGGGCAAAATGGCATTGTCTTTAACTTTAATGGAAACCGGGGGAATTTGCAATAGTCCTGCATCCGTGTCACCTGTTGCCCACAACGTGGGCGGCACATCCTTAAACTCAGCAGGAAGGGGCGCATCTTTGGACAGACACTGCTTAGAGCTGACCACATTCGGGCCCATTGTCATGTGAACACCGTCCGGGGAGCAATAAATGGTCGCATGCAGCTTCTTTAACAAATCAAGGCCCATTAGATTTTCCCCACAGTTCGATGTCAACAGGAATGGTGAATCCACAGAAAAAGGACTTATAGTCAATGTAAGAGGTTTGGAAGTGGGACTGACAACCGGTACACTGGAAAATCCTACTGAAACGTTATTATGGCCAGACAGAGCTGCCCCAGGGACCAGTGAACGAGAAACAGAGCTATTCATTGCACCTGTATCCACCAAGACCTCCTTAGCTGAGCCATGCAAATCTGCAGTAACATACGGACCGCGCTGATCTACAGTTATCTGGACTTGTCCCTCACTCTGTCCCTGGCTGTCCTAGCTGTGAGACATTCCTGTCACTTCATCCAGATCATAGTCATCGTGGTAATACTGGCCACCCTTGTTGCCATCAAAGTAATTATTATCTGAACGATCCTGCAATGTAGCAGCATGCTGGGCTCTGTCCTGTCCACCAGCTCCACAACCTCGTCCACTAGAACCATGTCCTCTAGGGGCCGCGACTTTCTGCAACAACACGGGACACTCGCTACACCAGTGTCCCTCCTCCTTACAATATGCACACTGATTTGGCCCTACAGGCGTAGTATTCCAGCTGGTCCGAGGCAGCTGGCGGGCGGTACCACCACGTCCTCTACCATTCCCCTGAGAAGCCTGCTGTAACAACACCTTTGTCTTTAATTCCTTGTGCTTTTTCTCAACCTTCTCCTCATTTTCCCTGTGTTCAGAATACTGTGCCATACTCAATATTACAGAAGGGGAGGAGGTCGTCCAAGTGCTCTCCGAAGCCTGCAACCGAGCCGCAATCTCTGGGAGCAAGTTCGTGACAAACCTGTTAACGAACAATCGGACACCTCCCTCCACCGACAAATCCTGTCCGCTAAAGTCTAGAAACACACCCTCAAACCGAGTGATAAAATCATACACACTTTGATCTTTCTTCTGACGACATGCTGTTAACTTATCCCAATATACCCGCCTTGGTGGAATAAGGGAATGCATATAGGTAATAATGCGACCAAGCAAAGCTAGTATCTCTGCGTTAGGCTTCTCACCAGGCTTTCTCTCCTGGTCCCATACTTTAATCTTATCCCAGGAACCACCCAACTCTGCAACGTGGTCTTGTGTGTGTACCTGCCTCCAAATGTCAACGGGTACCAGTAAACCAAAGAACATTTCAATATCCGCAAGTGTCATCACTGTTGTTGAAGCGGCCTTTGTCAATTCCTTATAATACGCAGTAGGATTTTTCCTAGGGTCAGGTAACTGAGTCTTATGGGACAGAACCTCACTCCTCTTCCATGGAGTATAAACCCATTGTTCCTGGAACCGGGCCTCTAACCGGGGTCTAGTAATAACGTCATGCTGATCTCGTAGCTCTGGTAGCTCAGGGTGAGATATAGGGTGGACTTCCCTCATCGGGAATTGGGACACTGTCTTCGGGCTCTTCTCAAGCAGTCTACGATAAGCGACCAACGTCGCGATATTACCAAGAACCTCACCAGGCGCCATGCCAGCAGCATATACATTGTCACTAATATCATAAATAATCTGAGGAGCCACATCATTGAAACACTGTTCCCGCAATCCAATCAAAGTAGCCGACATGTGCTTGAGAGCATTCTGCTGCACAAACAGCTCATAATCTCTCATCACACTCCACACATCTTCTGTACTATAGATGGGGTTACGAGCCCACTGAGCGGCCGATTGGCTACCACCCTTTTCTCTTCATCGCTCACATCAGATCATATCAATATCCGCCCCATCCGCTCTCTAGCAGTCGCCCAGTCCCCGTCCCCTGATCCACGGACAGGCGTCCCTCTACTCAGCACCATCGGGGAATGAAGGAGTGGGGAAGGAGTAGTAACAGGGGAAACGGGCACCAATGTCACCAATGGCTGTGTCGTAGGTGTAAGAGCTGGAGAGAGAGATGCCGAAACAATGGGCGTAGCAGGAAGACTTGCGGTCATCGCAGGAGCTGAAGGCGAAGCCAAAGAAAGGGCAGAAGGTGCGGTGGCCAAAGCAGCTGAATCAATGACAGAAGAAACAGAGTGATTATAGTATAGAGGCCATATACATTTTTAAGACCCTATACTAAATATAGTAGGACTATCAAAATTGTATTTGGAGACCAATGAAATTTATGTCATGTATGTTATGTTTCATTGTCACTGTACATAGTCTTTGTAATTTGTCTATTGAAAAAGTCATCGTCATGTTTGTACAATAGTCTTCTATGTTTTGAAAAGAAAACTAAAGAAAAAAACAAATGAATATAACCTTTTTTGAATATTTTGACTTTTGAGTTTTGTCTATCCCAATCAATAACTGTATGCTGGCTCAAACCTTGTGTATTAAATGTTGTTTACTAATCAAAACTCACCTGCAGACAAAATAGATGACCTGAGGTTAAAAAACGAATAGAGCATTGATGGTCCAAGAGGCAATTGTCCACTGTTTAGAAGAAACAGAGACAGCAGAAGCAGAGGAAACGGGCTGTTGAGGCTGTGGGATGGCAGGATATATTTTCTGCGGGGCGTATGGGGGCGGAGGTCGTGCATCTAACAACTTCTCCACAAATGTATCATTTTCATCTCGAGCAACATAAGACTTTTCACATTGCAATCGGAACTTGCTATCGACACACTCTATTCCTTTCTCTATTTTCTCTCTATCATATGCAACAGCTTTTTGAGTTACTGTCTGCATTCTCTCCTTCCGGGCCTCCTTCTCTGCCTTCATTCGTCTCTGTTTAGCTTCCTTTTGCCATGTTCTAAGAGAATCAAACATCGACTGCCTACTTCTTTTTTGCAAACAATTTATCCTGCAGGAAATTATGCTTTTGTTCATCGAAAGTGCCCATCAACGGCCACTGTAACTTGGCATTGTCCCTCGTATATTTGTGCCATAATGTACTAAACATAATAAGGGCAAGGCCGTGTTTGACGTACATCTCAATGTTAGGAGTGCCTTCTGGAGGCGCAGGCTGACTTTCTTCCAAACGAGCACCAGTAGAGCAACAACGACAGCCCACACAACACAATTTACTAAAGCAGGGCATTCTTACAAGAAAACTAGTTCACCATTTATGCCAAGCAGATATTTGCAAATATCTTACCAAAGTCGGTCCTCAGACCTCACAAAAATTCAAACCAAAGTGGTGCCATGTTCACAAGGAACTTAAACAAATTCAAGCGCTTGTCCAAAGTCGGTCCTCAGACCGCACCAAATACAAACCAAAATGGCGCCGCAGCCACCACAAACCAAAATGGAAGGACCTGGTGCACACAGGTCGAACCAATTTATTCTCCACTGCCGACTCTTCGGACCAAACGGTCAAATCCAAGAGTTTCGCCATTGAGGACCCCAGCCGGGATGACCACTGACCGAGGCACCGCCCGGTCAGACAGACTGGGCCGCTGCGAGTACCAGACTCTCTCGTGCAGGGATCCCAGTCTGCCTGTCCGACCCGACGTGACCCCGACCTCCCCACCCGTCCGCGGGCAAGGAAGGGTCACTCACCCGATGGGGTCCCTGTTCGGGCGCCAACTAAAGAAGTGACCCGATTAGGGTCACCTGGGTCACTCGCGACCACCTCTCAGCCTTCCATACAAATGAAGAGTTGGTTAGACAGTAGAGAATACAAACCAAAGTTATTTCTTAGGATGTGCTCGAGCGGAGTCCGGTCTGACCAGCCTCCTTAGATTGCTGCAGAGGGACTGACTCCTCCCAACATGGAGATACATGATATACGTTTCCAGTACCCCAAAAGACACGCCCGACTGGAATATTCCAGTCAGTAGCTGGTGAACAAAGGAGACACAGAAAGATGAGCTACAATTCTAAGACTGGGTACATGCTATCTCAGTTCCAAGGTTATTCTGCCCGTGCCTGCCACTCTAAGGGTGGGAGCGGGCCTATCTAACGGGAAAGGTATGCAATAATAAAACAGTCTATTCATTAGTACAGCGAAGCTCAACCTTGGAGAAATAGAAAAAGAACATTGAGGCTGCTTTCTGCTGAGGCAAACAGAATGGGACAGAAGTTAAGTTTCAATCATGGTACAAAATGGCAGCTGAATACAAAATGGTGCCGCAAATGCTAACTTAAATCGCACAATGCTAGAAGTAGTCGACAAAAAGCATTTTCCAGTCCAACACAAAGCAGACTCGGCGGATGTGACTCATATGTTCTGGACTGCGGGCCCTTATGGTCTTTCTGGAACACCATACTCTCCGACATATTGAGAGCCATGTGCAAGGAACGATTAGATACCGCCCAACACGGCCTATTGGGCCTGCATACCCGTCTCAAGACTGCCAAAGCCACAACACGCTTCACCGAACTTGCGCTTCTCTTGGCTAAGAGAGTGATAGCAATGCGGTGGAAATTGGCAACTCCCCCTCGATCCCGCTTTGGCATACCGAAGTGATCAAATGGACGCAGGTGCAAATAGACCGCACTCCACAGGTAGGAGTAATATGGGCTCCGGAAGTTCCCACTAGCGAACCACTCGAATCTGATCTTTAGTGATTTTACGCCCCTGCCCACGGATGACTCCCAGCCCCCTTAGACACTTCCGCCGAGATCTGTCCCTGAACGTAAGTTCCCCATCCCGAACTACCCTCCGATATCACCGGACCCCCCATCTTCCTCCCTGCAATGTTGCTTGGTAAGATCCTCCCCACCATGGACACTAAGCCACTCGTATAATGGTGAGACTGTGTGTATGATCCTGTTCTAATATCTTACTGATTCGCCTATACCACCAACCACGCTTGTATTTATCCATATGTACATAGATACAGTTGTACTGTGCTCTATCTTGTATGTGTCAATAAAAATGTTTACAAAAAAAAAAGTTTTGCCACAAGCCCCATAAGCTTTTTTAAATGTTTATTGATTTTTCCTATTCAGATTTTCACATAAACAGTTCAAACTTGTACGTGTTAAATTCCTTAAGACTAATAAGCAGAGTTTACAAACAAAACTCATATTTGAGATCATATCTGTTCTTTCTTGATCAATATTAACAATTAATTGAGTGAAATAAGGGGGCGAGAACTGAGCGAGACAAAGAAGAGGTGGTGGGGGAAGAGAAGTCATCAAATGGAGTTATAAGTATCCATGAAGTGCATATGAATAAAATAAGGAAGTGAACAATGTAAGGAGATTACAATCCATATGGACGATATTGATGACGGGGAAAAAGAGAATATGGGATATTGAAGAGCGCAAGTAAATGATGACCCTTTTTTCGGGATAGATGTTTGATAGGATCGTCTAACCAGGAAATGTTAAAGGCCATTACCTAGATATATATATATATATAAAATATTACTATATGATATTATATTGCTCACTATCTGTAAATGGAACTATGAGAGACATGGTAGGGATCGAAAGGTAAATAAAATGGTGGGTAAGAAAATGTTGAGGTTTATTGGAACTGCTTTTAAATGGGTATATAAAGTATTTGGAATGAAAGAACGTACCGGGAAGAAATATTATGGGAAAAGATGTACCAGTGACTTAACCCCTTCGCTGCTAGGCCTTTTCCCCCCCTGTGCGAAGCCTTTTTTTGGCTATTTGGGGTAGTGCGCGCTTAGGCCCCTGTAACTTTTTAACCACATAAGGTATCCACGCCAAATTTGCGTCCTTTTCTTCCAACATCATGGGGATTCTAAAGGTACCCAGGGTTTGTGGATTCCCCTGGAGGGTCCCAGAAATTAACCAAAATACAGCTACATTTTGGTTTTTTGGGAAAAATGTGAAAAAAGGGCTGCAAATGAAAGCGTCTGGGTTTTTCACTGCAAATGGTATCAAAAAGGGTTTGTGGGGCTGAAATCACCATTTTCCCAGCTGTTAGGGAATGACAGACTTTTGTCAGAAAACCAATATTTTTTACATAGTTTTGGCATTTTTCTGAAACATAGCCTATTTTTGCTATTTTTTGTGCTTTTAACCTCCTTCCAGTTAATGGTAGAAATGGGTATGAAAGCAATAATGGATCCTGGGAAGCTATACATTTTAGAAAAGTAGACAAAATTCTGAATTCAGCAAGGGGTCATTTGTGTAGATCCATGAAAGGTTTCTTTATGGAAAGTAACAGTTAAATATAGGAAAAATTGAAAATTAGTTGAAAAAACAGCCTTTTGTGTCAACGTTTTCACCTGTAACTTCTTCTAATTATGACAGCTCTTTGAAAGCAATATACCGTTAAATCCGCTGGACCTTACTGGTTGTGGGGATATATAGGACTTGTAGGTTCACCAAGAACCCGACGAACCCAGAGCCAATAACTGAGCAGCGTCTTGCAATGGTTTTTTATTATGTACCGGGTATATAGCAATTATTGTGGGAAAATGTATACATGGAAAAATCGGTATGAAAGACACCTATGCATTTCTGAAATGGGAACAAAATATAGAGTTTAGAAACAGTAGATATTTGCACATTTCCGAAATTGGGAATACTCGTACTAGCATGAGAAATATCGGTTATTTTTATAATGACTTCTTTTTTACACAATGTTTTTCATTTGGAAGGCAGAATGCATCGAAAGTCAATAGGTAATAACAGTTGCTTTACAAATCTGAATTACCCTAAGTCTCCCGATAAAAATGGTACCTCACTTGTGTGGGTAGGCATAGTGCCCACGACAGGAAATGGCTCAAAACCCAACGTGAACACACCACATTTTGACAATGAAAAATTACCCTTTTTTTGCAAAGTGCCTAGCTGTAGTTTTTGAACCCTAGCTCTGCCGGCACCTAGGGAAACCTAGCAAACCTATACATTTTTGAAAACTAGACACCCAGGGGAATCCAGGATGGGGTGACTTGACTGGCTCCCGCCAGGTTCTGTTACCCAGAATCCCTTGCAAACCTAAAAAATTGTCAAAAAAAACAAATTTTCTTCACATTTCTGTGGTGGAAAGTTCTGGAATCTGTGTGGATCCACAAATTTCCACCCACCCCGCGTTCCCCAAAGTCTTCCGAGAAAAATGGTACCTCACTTGTGTGGGTAGGCCTAGTGCACGTGACAGGAAACGGCGCAAAACGCAACGTGGACACCCCCCAATGTCACAGTGAAAAATGACCCTTTTTTGACAAAGTGCCTAGCTGTAGTTTTTGAACCATAGCTCTGCCGGCACCTAGGGAAACCTAGCAAACCTATACATTTTTGAAAACTAGACACCCAGGGGAATCCAGGATGGGGTGACTTGACTGCCTCCCACCAGGTTCTGTTACCCAGAATCCCTTGCAAACCTAAAAAATTGTCAAAAAAACCACATTTTCTCCAACTTTCTGTGGTGGAAAGTTCTGGAATCTGTGTGGATCCACAAATTTCCACCCGCCCCGCGATCCCCAAAGTCTTCCGAGAAAAATGGTACCTCACTTGTGTGGGTCGGCCTAGTGCCCGCGACGGGAAACGGCGCAAAACGCAACGTGGACACACCTCAATTTCGCAGTGAAAAATGACCCTTTTTTGGCAAAGTGCCTAGCTGTAGTTTTTGAACCATAGCTCTGCCGGCACCTAGGGAAACCTATCAAACCTATACATTTTTGAAAACTAGACACCCAGGGGAATTCAGGATGGGGTGACTTGACTGCCTCCCACCAGGTTCTGTTACCCAGAATCCCTTGCAAACCTAAAAAAGTGTCAAAAAAAATCACATTTTCCCCACATTTCTGTGGTGGAAAGTTCTGTAATCTGCGTGGATCCACAAATTTCCACCCGCCCCGCGATCCCCAAAGTCTTCCGAGAAAAAATGGTACCTCACTTGTGTGGGTCGGCCTAGTGCCCGCGACAGGAAACGGCGCAAAACACAACGTGGACACACCTCAATTTCGCAGTGAAAAATGACCCTTTTTTGGCAAAGTGCCTAGCTGTCGTTTTTGAACCATAGCTCTGCCGGCACCTAGGGAAACCTAGCAAACCTATCCATTTTTGAAAACTAGACACCCAGGGGAATCCAGGATGGGGTGACTTGACTGCCTCCCACCAGGTTCTTTTACCCAGAATCCCTTGCAAACCTAAAAAAGTGTCACAAAAATCACATTTTCCCCACATTTCTGTGGTGGAAAGTTCTGGAATCTGCGTGGATCCACAAATTTCCAGCCGCCCCGCGATCCCCAAAGTCTTCCGAGAAAAATGGTACCTCACTTGTGTGGGTCGGCCTAGTGCCCGCGACATGAAACGGCGCAAAACGCAACGTGGACACACCTCAATTTTGCAGTGAAAAATGACCCTTTTTTGGCAAAGTGCGTAGCTGTAGTTTTTGAACCATAGCTCTGCCGGCACCTAGGGAAATCTAGCAAACCTATACATTTTTGAAAACTAGACACCCAGGGGAATCCAGGATGGGGTGACTTGACTGCCTCCCACCAGGTTCTGTTACCCAGAATCCCTAGCAAACCTAAAAAAGTGTCAAAAAAATCACATTTTCCCCACATTTCTGTGGTGGAAAGTTCTGTAATCTGCGTGGATCCACAAATTTCCAGCCGCCCCGCGATCCCCAAAGTCTTCCGAGAAAAATGGTACCTCACTTGTGTGGGTCGGCCTAGTGCCCGCGACAGGAAACGGCGCAAAACGCAAGGAGGACACACCTCAATTTCGCAGTGAAAAATGACCCTTTTTTGGCAAAGTGCCTAGCTGTAGTTTTTGAACCCTAACTCTGCCGGCACCTAGGGAAACCTAGCAAACCTATACATTTTTGAAAACTAGACACCCAGGGGAATCCAGGATGGGGTGACTTGACTGCCTCCCACCAGGTTCTGTTACCCAGAATCCCTTGTAAACCTAAAAAAGTGTAAAAAAAATCACATTTTCGCCACATTTCTGTGGTGGAAAGTTCTGGAATCTGCATGGATCCACAAATTTCCTCCCACCCAACGTTCCCCCAGGTTTCCCGATAAAAATGGTATCTCACTTGCGTGGGTGGGTCAAGGACCCGCAACAGGCAAGGGCCCAAAACCTATTGAAGCAACATCAAAATTACCTATCAGAAACCAACCTGGTTTCGCATCGGGGGTCCCATGAGTTTTTGGCCCGGTGCTCGGCAGCCATCTAGGGAAACCTACCTAACCCACACATTTCTGGAAACTAGACACCCGGGAGAGCCCAGCGAGGTATGGCTTGCGTGGGTCCCCCATCATTCTCCTACCCAGAATCCCCTGCAAACGTCAAATTTTACCGAAAAGTTTACTTTTTTCTCACATATGTGTGGTGGAAAGTTCTGGAATCTGCGTGGATCCACAAATTTCCTCCCACCCAGCGTTCCCCCAGGTCTCCCGATAAAAATGGTACCTCACTTGCGTGGGTCAAGGACCCGCGACAGGCAAGGGCCCAAAAGCTATTGAGGCGACATCAAAATTACCTATCACAAACCAACCTGGTTTTGCATGGGGGGTCCCACGAGTTTTTTGCCCGGGGTTCGCAGCCATCTAGGGAAACCTACCTAACCCACACATTTCTGGAAACTAGACACCCGGGAGAGTCCAGCGAGGTATGGCTTGCGTGGGTCCCCCATCATTCTCCTACCCAGAATCCCGTGCAAACCTCAAATTTCGCTGAAAAATTCACTTTTTTCTCACATTTCTGTGGTGGAAAGTTCTGGAATCTTCGTGGATCCACAAATTTCCTCCCACCCAGCGTTCCCCCAGGTCTCCCGATAAAAATGGTACCTCACTTGTGTGGGTAGGCACAGTGGCTGCAGCAGGAAATGGCCCAAATCGTACTCTGGAGACTTCAAAATTACCTACAGCAAAACTACCTGGTTTTGGTGGGGGGGCACCTGAGATTTTGGCCCGGGCTCGGCGGCCATCTTGGGAAAGTACCAAACCCAAACATTTCTGAAAACTAGACACCCGGGGGAGTCCAATGAGGTATGGCTTGCGTGGATCCCCCAACGTTTTCCTACCCAGAATGCAATGCAAACCTTAAATTTAGCTGAAAAAAACACATTTTCCACATATTTGTGTGTGGAATCACCGTGCCGGCACAAATGTCCTACCACCCAGCGTTCCCCTTGTTCTCCCGAGTAAAATGATACCTCACTTGTGTGGGTGGGCCAAAGGCCTGTGGCTAGGAAGAGCCCAAAACATAGGGATTTCGAGTATAGCACCGAGAATTCTAAGCGCTACATTTTTTAAAAATATACGTTTTTAGCTAATTCTGCTTTGGACACCCACACAAGTGAGGTATCATTTTACTCGGGAGAACAAGGGGAACGCTGGGTGGTAGGACATTTGTGCCGGCACGGTGATTCCACACACAAATATGTGGAAAATGTGTTTTTTTCAGCTAAATTTAAGGTTTGCATTGCATTCTGGGTAGGAAAACGTTGGGGGATCCACGCAAGCCATACCTCATTGGACTCCCCCGGGTGTCTAGTTTTCAGAAATGTTTGGGTTTGGTACTTCCCCAAGATGGCCGCCGAGCCCAGGGCCAAAACCTCAGGTGCCCCCACCAAAACCAGGTAGTTTTGCTGTAGGTAATTTTGAAGTCTCCAGAGTACGATTTGGGCCATTTCCTGCTGCAGCCACTGTGCCTACCCACACAAGTGAGGTACCATTTTTATCGGGAGACCTGGGGGAACGCTGGGTGGGAGGAAATTTGTGGATCCACGAAGATTCCAGAACTTTCCACCACAGAAATGTGAGAAAAAGTGAATTTTTCAGTGAAATTTGAGGTTTGCACGGGATTCTGGGTAGGAGAATGATGGGGGACCCACGC
Source organism: Calotriton arnoldi (assembly GCA_963921515.1). Lineage (NCBI taxonomy): Eukaryota > Metazoa > Chordata > Amphibia > Caudata > Salamandridae > Calotriton > Calotriton arnoldi. Next base: position 2,430,537 of record CAWUFW010001139.1, read on the forward strand.
AAGTCATACCTCGCTGGACTCTCCCGGGTGTCTAGTTTCCAGAAATGTGTGGGTTAGGGAGGTTTCCCTAGATGGCTGCGAGCCCCGGGCCAAAAACCCATGGGACCCCCCATGTAAAACCAGGTTGGTTTGTGATAGGTAATTTTGATGTCGCCTCAATAGCTTTTGAGCCCTTGCCTGTCGCGGGTCCTTGACCCACCCACGCAAGTGAGGTACCATTTTTATCGGGAGACCTGGGGGAACGCTGGGTGGGAGGAAATTTGTGGATCCACGCAGATTCCAGAACTTTCCACCACACATATGTGAGAAAAAAGTGAAATTTTTGGTAAAATGTGAGGTTTGCAGGGGATTCTGGGTAGGAGAATGATGGGGGACCCACGCAAGCCATACCTCGCTGGACTCTCCCGGGTGTCTAGTTTCCAGAAATGTGTGGGTTTGGTAGGTTTCCCTAGATGGCTGCGAGCCCCGGGCCAAAAACTCATGGGACCCCCTTTCAAAACCAGGTTGGTTTGTGATAGGTAATTTTAATGTCGCATCAATAGGTTTTGGGCCCTTCCCTGCAGCGGGTACTTGGCCCATCCATACAAGTGAGGTACCATTTCTTTTGGGATACTTGGAGAAATGCTGGGGGTTGGAAATTTGTTGTTACTTTCTGCAGTGTGAAAATTTGGACACAATAATGCAAGGAAAATGTCGCAGTCACATTTTGAGGTTTGCAGGACATTGTGGGTAAGATAACTTGTTGGAATCCACAAAAGAGACATCACCATGCACTCCCATGGGTGTTTAGTTTACGACAAAAACTACAGTTGTTAGGTTATTCTTAGATGAAATGTACAGCTTGGCAGAGAGACAAAACAGACAAAGATTACTGCAGAGCCATCTATTCTTCAAGCACACACACATACTGGTTGGATTTGGCACGAGGGCGAGTGATGGTTCAGTATATAACATTTTATTAACAAGAGATTTCACAAAAATGAAATGCACTATCAATAATTGAAAGGACAAAAACCTGAACTAGTGACTCACAGCTCGTGAGCTGTAAAGCCACTTCAAGGCACCAACCGCTTTACAGGCCATTCACACACCTTTCATACATGATACACACAAGACCATTCACACCACCAGGCACAAAACCAACACATTACAACATTCACCAAAAAGGACAAGGTACACCCTGCTTGACAAAAACAGAAAATACATTTTTATGCACAACCACCTATTCCTCACGCACACATACATACTGGTTGGATTTGGCACGAGGGTGAGTGATGGTTCAGTATATACAGTTGTATTAACCAGAGAGTTCACAAAAATGAAATGCACTGTTAATTGAAAGGACGAGAAACTGAACCATTGACTCACAGCTCGTGAGCTGTAAAGCCACGACAAGGCACCAACCTCTTTACAGGCCATTCATACACATTTCATACGTGTGACACATACAAAACCATTCACAACGCCAGCCGCGGGCCCAGCACATTACAACACTCACACCAGCAGACAGCGCCATTCAAGGGCCCATTACTTTCACATGCCCACATTCCTGACACAGCAACCACACCAGCTCACGGATTGCATTGAGTGGCGTTTGGCTAGCAGTGTGTGTAGTGACCAGCAGCTAGTCACTACTCACACACCGACAGCCAAGTGCCAGTCTACGTACACCACCAGCCGAGCACCAGTCCACACACACCGCCAGCCAAGCGCCAGTCCACACACACCACCAGCCAAGCGCCAGTCCACACACACCACCAGCCAAGCGCCAGTCCACGCACACTGCCAGCCAAGCGCCAGTCCACACACACCGCCAGCCAAGCGCCAGTCCACGCACACCGCCAGCCAAGCGCCAGTCCGCACACACCGCCAGCCAAGCGCCAGTCCACGCACACCGCCAGCCAAGCGCCAGTCCACACAACCGCCAGCCAAGCGCCAGTCCACGCACACCACCAGCCAAGCGCCAATACAAACACACCGCCAGCCAAACGCCAGACCACGCACACCGCCACACAAGCGCCACTCCACGCACACCGCCATCACATTTAGGATTTTTTAATATAAATAAGAAAACACAAACAAATTGCAAATAAATACAAATCTACTAACACAAAATCTGAAACTAAATACACTACACAAATGCCAACCTTGAAACTGAACAAAAAATATTAAACAATAGAGGCCAGGCAGTTCACTTTACCACTCATGGATGCTCCCAAAAATTCTTTTGCGTGTGGTACATTCTAAAACAAGCAGGCACACACAGCCCAGGGTTAGAAGGACACTCGGGGAAGTACATACGAGTCTCCTTCCGCATACCTCTTTGCCAACAGACTCTACATCTCCTACTGGGAAAGTCTTTTGAGGGTGTGGGAGGAATGTGATCAGGAAAGTGGTGATCTTTCAATCTAGCAACATCCTCCACCACTCCAACTCTAGGAACACTTGCCTGTTCCACTAAAACAAGGCTGCCTATTACAGACTCCTGAAACTTAACAAAAGTCATCTTTGACTCAGGACAAGAATCCTGGAACACAACAAAAGTATTAAAGGTTGCCAAGTGGAAAAGATGGATAGCCAACTTCTTATACCAAATGTAAGCCTTACAAAGAGCAGCGTAAGGTTCCAACCTCTGATCTACTCTGTCAACACCACCCATGTGCCTATTATAGTCTAAAATGCACACAGGTTTGCGCACTTCAGCAATGTGACCCCAAACAGTCACAGGTGCAGTGCTTTCATCATGGATGGTAGTCAGCATGTAGACATCTCTCCTGTCTGAAAACTTCACAGCTAGAAGCTCCTCGCAACGCAACGCACTGCACTGTCCCCGCACAAGCTTTTGGCAAACAAGTTCTTTTGGGAAACCTTTACGGTTAGAGCGGATTGTGCCACAAGCAACAGTGTCCACTTTGGCCAATTCCCTGAACAACCGCACACCAGTGTAGAAGTTATCTACATATAAATGGTGGCCTTTGTTAAAAAATCCTCTACCAAGTTCCCACACAATTTTCTCAGTCACTCCAAAAGTGGACGGACAACCAGGGGGTTAATCCTGGATTCCTTACCGGTGTACACCCTGAAATTAGAGACATATCCAGTCCTACTGTCACACAGCATATACAGCTTAATTCCATAGCGTGCCCTCTTACTAGGAATGTATTGCCTAAAAACCAAGCGGCCCTTGAACAACACCAAAGACTCATCCACTGCAATTTCTTTCCCAGGAGCATAGATTTCAGAAAATCGATCAACAAAGTGATAAATGACAGGCCGAATCTTAAAAAGACGGTCACATTCAGGGTGATCTCGTGGCAACGCTAAACCATTATCGACAAAATGCATCATCCGAAGCAGAAGCAAATACCTATCACGACTCATGACTGCCGGAAATATAGCCGTTGCCATCAAGGGACTAGTAGACCAATATGAAGACATTGATGGCTTCCTTAGCAAGCCCATCAAAAAAGTTAAACCCAAGAACTTCTTCATCTCTTCCAAATTTGTGGGAGTCCACCGGGTAGCTCTAGAGTGGGGCTTAAGGCTGGCACTGTTGTCCCTCAAAAACTGTTCGGCATACAAATTAGTCTGCTCAACAATCTCTGCCAAAAACACATCGTCCATAAACAACAGAAAAAAATTTATCGGCAAAAAGTTTTCAGTATTCACTCTACACCCTGGAACACCCGTAAAGTCTGGCAATGCCGGCTGCACCATGCCTGGGGCAACCCAGAGGTCAGCACTTTCAACGGGAAACCTTGCGGCCCAGGCTGCAGCCCAGATGCCTCTTGCCGCACTACACCAACGGGAAGCCTTGCAGCCCCAGGCTGCAGCCCAGATGCCTCTTGCCGCACTACACCAACAGGAAGCCTTGCAGCCCCAGGCTGCAGCCCAGATGCCTCTTGCCGCACTACACCAACGGGAAGATTGCAGCCCCAGGCTGCAGCCCAGATGCCTCTTGCCGCACTACACCAACATGAAGCCTTGCAGCCCCAGGCTGCAGCCCAGATGCCTCTTGCCGCACTATCGGCACATCAATGTCCTCCTCTAACACAGGCACTTCATCTGCACTAAGAGTAGCTTCATCCGCACTGAGAGTAGCTTCATCATCCGATGATTCCATGTGGAGAGAAAACTCACTGCCTGAATCGTCCCCTGCCTCCTCTGCCTCGGATGCAGAGTCAGTCTCTGAACCATGGTCAGAGGAAGACTCAAAAAGCATACCAACAACCTGATGAGCAGTAATCCTGCGGCTAGCCATTATCCTTACTAAGAAAGGAGACTGCACAAACAAGTCAACAACAACCAACACTGTGCAAAGCAAGTAAGTAAAAAAATGTGTGCCTTTATCACAAAGATCTATATACTCAAAAACTATACGATTCACTTACAAGAGACAGCTACACTCACCAGCACCTACTCTGCAGAGACACAGCAAAATCCAACGATATCCCACTAGAAAGAAAAAAACAAAACCAATTACTCACAATACAACAAAATACACATCGAGCACAAATGCAAAAAGTTTTTGACACTCAAAAAACAGAAGCCAAACATACTGCTATTATTACACCATTCGCAAAAAACACATTCATGCAGAGAAATAAAACTCATTTACATTGTACAAAAAAAGTCTCTTACCAAACACATGCAACTATGCAAACAGTAACGAAACCGCAACCTGGAACAGTCTAAAGAGCAAAAGCCTTGACCTAACAAAAAAGGAGAAATAAATCATTACAATTGCAATTCACAAGAAATAAAACAACATTATAACACGCTATGTCACTACCCAAATGGGGGCAGAAAGGCCAAATACACATAAAAAATATATGTCCCCTGGAAGCGGCCAATTTATTTATTTTTAGATGCCTGGCTCTAGTGGGCTATTCTACCCTCCACCCCGGGCCAGAAATGCCATAAAATGCAGGTGATCTGTCCCCAGGGAGGCAGAAAAGTCTTAAAAATTATTTAGGCCCATAAGGAAGCGGCCCTTGGCCAAGGGGTCGCTTCCATTTAAAATTTAAAACTCTCCCTGGTGTCTAATGGGGTTTTCTGCCCCCCCCCCTGGCCAAATACACAAACCGATCTGCCCCCAGGGGGGTAGAATATAATTTTTTTTTTAAATGGCCCCTGAAAGCAACCCTTGGCCAAGGGGTGGGTCACTTCCAATTTAAAACAAAAACAAATTCCCTGCCTCTAGTGGGCTTTTCTGCCCCCCCCCCTGGGTCCAGAAACGCCAAAAAAATCAGGCTATCTGTCCCCAGGGGGGGGCAGAATATACTTTTAAAATGATTTGGCCCCCCAGGAAGCGACCCTTGCCCAAGGGGTCGCTTCCATTTACATTTACACAAAATCCCTGGTGTCTAGTGGGGTTTTCTGCCCCCCCCCCCCCTGGGGGCAGAAAGGCCAAATAAAAAAACCGATCTGCCCCCAGAGGGGGCAGAATATACTTTAAAATGATTTGGCCCCCCAGGAAGCGACCCTTGCCCAAGGGGTCGCTTCCATTTACATTTACACAAAATCCCTGGTGTCTAGTGGGGTTTTAAAACCAATCTGCCCCCAGAGGGGGCAGAATATACTTTAAAATAATTTGGCCCCCCAGGAAGCGACGCTTGCCCAAGGGGTCGCTTCCAATTTAATTTAAAAAAAATCCCTGGCTCTAGTGGGCTTTTCTGCCCCCCCCTGGGTCCACAAACGGCCAAAAATCGGCCGATCTGTCCCCAGGGGGGCAGAAAAGTCTTTAAATTATTTTCCCCCTTAGGAAGCGACCCTTGCCCAAGGGGTCGCTTCCTTACCGAAAAAAGGAATCCCTGGTGTCTAGTGGGACATTCCTGGTGCACGATCGCGACGCTGTGCGCGATCGTGCACCAGGAATGCCCTGCATTGAGACATCAGGGAGAGGAAACACAGTTTCCTCTCCCCGATGCCTCAAGGCATCAAGATTTGGGCCCCCACCCCACCGCACCAACAAACACTCACCCTCCCTCTGGACGCGCTGGAAAGAAATGATTTCCAGCGCGTCCAGCGCTCCTGATGACGTCGGCGCGCGCTGTGCGCGCTGGCGTCATGGGGAAGCGTGGTGGGGCCGGGGTGGCAGCGGAAACTCTTCCGCTGCCATCCCCCTCTGTGGGGGCAAGATCGATGCCCCAGGGGGGGAGCGCCAGCGCTTCCCCCAGGGGCTGTGCTCATGACGGAGCGGTTCCGTCATAAGCACAGCCCAACCGATGCTCATGACGGAACCGCTCCGTCATGAGCATCGAAGGGGTTAAAAACATGCAAAAGGGATATTAGGGTGGGGGTTTATTTATTGTCATACTCCAGAAATACCTTTACCTGTAATCTATGTCATGCTATGCCAAACGTTTCTTTGCTTTAGTCCAAAACAAATCTATAAGGTCATTTGATATCACAGACATGTCTATTTGAAATCTACATTGACATAAACTAGCCCCAAACATCTTGAAACTTCTGCAGCAGGTCATTCCGCTCATAAACTGTGAGGCTACAGCCATCCATTCTAACCATCATTCCTGAAAGATTTTGAGGATCGAATATTTATCTTTGAAGAGAGCACATTTTTGTGACAGCCAAGAAAATGGCCATTATATCTTGTAGTTGTTCAGTCCCTGTATTTCTGACCTGTTGCGAGCAGTGCTAAAAAAGGCAGACTGCATAATGCTAAATTCTCTGGAGCTTTTTTTTTTTTAAATTCCCAAATGTTGCTCCAGTATCTGTGAAAGGTTGCACAGGACCACAACATATGTACGTCACAATCTGGTCACAACTCCAGGAGGAGCAATGTGGGCTTAGAGACACCTTATGTAAACACAGGGGTGACCAGTGCCAGCTTCGGACAGCTGTTTAGAAGTTAAGTTATAGGTGGTCTACTTTCACATCATGATCGTAAAATGATAACATTTCTGACCAATCTACATCAGAGAATGAGGATTGCAGCCTGTCTTACAATACTAGTCTAAGTTGTTCAGTTTAGAGTGGGATTCTCAGATGAGGCTTTCATAGATAAGGGACACTATTTCACTATACTGTCCCCAAGTTTTCAAGCAAGAGTGTATAGTTGAGTTGTGTGTGTTCTAATCTCCTTGTTAGGTTGGTGATAGTTATAGGTACTTCCAATCTTCATTGTTTGTAGGTGAAACGCCTGTTGTAAGGATCAAAATGCCTTGATTTGGCCATCTCGTAGTGGTTCAGGAAGAAAATCTCATTTGATTCCAGCTGCACTATTAACACTAGTGAGCAGACCAGAGTTGTGTCAAGTCGGGGATTATATATATATTTCAAAGGGTCATTCATCAGAATATTATATAATGAAGGTCAGGTAATACAGCAGCATTATTAGCCTCTTGTGAGGGATTGCTCTTGGAATTTAGGATCCCTGTGCCTGAAACCTTGTAGCGCGAAAGATTTTTTCCAATTTGCTCCGATTCCGGGGATTCAGCAGAAGAAATGGGAGAGGTGCACTATTTGTGACGGATAATGTACCTTGCAGTATCACCGCATGTGCGGCAACCTCAGTCTTCCATAGGCTGTGCTGTAGGGCCCCATTAGTGCCAGCCGCAAATGGCTGCCCTCTTGTGTGCTTGCATCCGATTTGGCCGACCCAAAAGCCAACTCTATTTTTATGGTTGGTGTAGGGAGAATGACGGTGTACTTCCACGTGGACCTCGGGTATGTGGCCTGTGTAGCGGAGGAGGTACAGCACCACCTCCTCATGTTAAAGTTCAGAAGGGCAGTCAAAACTCTATCATCCCGGCTTGCCACAAGTGAGGCTACCCAAGTGTTTTACTACAAGTACCTTCAAGACATGGTGAAACTAATCTTTACCTCATCTAAGCATCTAAACGCCCCATAACGAACAAGACACCCTGCAACAGATGGCGTGCCTTAAAAGATGGCCACTAACTGCCCACATTGCCTTGATGCTGTAGTTGTAGTCTATTTTAGGAACCAGTTTAACTAACATGCACCAGAATTGCATGCTAGTTCCACGCTGTCAGCAAAATTATAGTCCTATTATTCAATCAATCAAATAGTGCTTGTAAAGCACGCAGCTACTCTATAGAGTGTCTTGGCGCTACAGGTACAATAGACCCCTAGTCTTGCCACTAGGAGGGATAAAATCTAAAAGGCATCATTAAAAAGGCAGGTCTTCATGCTACGTTTAAAAGAGCCTATATCCCTGGTCGTAAGGTGCAAGGGAAGGGCATTCCAGCTTGCAGCAGCTAGGGCCGAGAAGGAAGTGCCTCCCCATCTCTTCCACCTCGTCTTAAGCACAACAGCCAGCAATGCTTTTACTTTCATGCAACTCCATCTTCAGATCACAAGACGGCAGCTCCCTAAACACTGCGTGTTTTCAGTACAAAAAAGGCCGCTCAATACCACTGTCGAGCGCTAAACAGCAGTGGAACTGGTTTTGGGGAAACCAGAGCAGCCCCCGTTGCTCTACGCAGTGAAGCTTCAGAGCCTCACCCAAGTGGAACTTTTAATCAGTCGCTGAACACAGAGGGGACTGTCAGCATGCAAGATGGGCCAAACAGGGTGCCCTGGTACAGGTCTCCACTGTCCTTTTATTGCTCAAAGAAGAGGTGATCCTGCACAGTCCTGAACCTCGTGGCTGTGAATTAAATAAGCTGTGCAAATATTTCAGAATATATCAGAATTAAGAAAGTACAAATGAAGTAATTTTTTTCTAATTCTGAAGTGTGCTGGAAACAAATATTTTAATACAATCAGAACAAATCAGTACACTAAGTGATGCCATTTCCACATATTATCATTTGTGCAAAGCATCGTTTTATCAGTAAACTTGTATACCTGTGCAAATGCAATGGTCATTTCAATTGAAAATGTGTTGTCTGTAATGGCAGTGCACTACCACACCATGTTTGTTTCATTGTACACTACTTCACTCTACACTACGTCATTCGACTCTACTCTGCTCCACTCCACTCCACGCCACTCCGTCACTCCACGCCACTCTAGGACACTCTACTCCATTCTAAAACACTCCACTCAATAAAACTCTGACACTCTATTCTACTCCATGCCACTCTACGCCTCTCCACCCTATGCCACTCTATGCCGTGCTCTCCATGCCACTGGAGTCAAGTTATTCTGGCTGAAGAGGGGTGAAACCCCGAAACCGGTCCTAGGATGCTTGTTTCCAGTCCAGGGAGGACCTGGCCTGGCAGTTCGGGCTGGAATGTTCCCATTGGGCGCAGGGTCAAGACTGATTTGCATATGGCTGGGTCCAAACTGGAATGGCATGGTGAGCAAAAAAACGATGGATTTAGGCCCAGATCTCTGTACTGGGGTGAATGTATGACATTGTTTTGCATTCTGTCCATCAATTGTTCTTTTTGCATTTATCACTCTACGCCAGGCCACTCCACTTTACTCCACACTATGGCACTCCACTTTCTGCCACTCCACTCCATTCTATGGCACTTTACTCTACTCTGACACTTTACTCCACTCTATGCCACTCCATGCCACTCCACTCTACGCCACTCCACTCTACACCACTCTACCCCACTCCACTCTACCCCACTCCACTCTACCCCACTCCACTCTACATGACTCCACTCTACATGACTCCACTCTACATGACTCCACTCTACATGACTCCACTCTGACACTCCACTCCGACACTCTACTCCAATCAGACACTCTACTCAACTCTATCACACTCTGCTCCGCTGTATGCCACTCTACACCACTCTATGACTCTACGCCATTCCATTCTATGCCACTTCACGCCCCTCCGCTCTATGTCCCTCCAATCTGCGCCCATACTTTTATTCCACTCTACGCCCCTTCACTCTACAACACTTTACTACAATCCACTCTACATGACTCCCCTCTCCTCTATGCCCATCCACTCTATGCCCATCCACTCTACGACTCTCTACAACACACAACAACAGTCTTTGACACACTATGACAATCTGACACTCTACACCACTGCACTCTATGCAACTCTACTCTACACCACTTCGACACTTTAACCACTCCACTCTACAGGACTCCATTCTGTGACACTCCACTCTATTCTACTACACTCTATCCCAATCTACTCCACTCTGCGACACTCTATGCCACTGAACTCCACGCCACTCCTCTCTGTGACACTCCACTCCATCCCACTCCACACTACTCCACGCTTTTCCACTCTACATTACTCCACTCGCCTCAGCTCTGCAACACTTTACTCCCCGCCCCGCCACTCTACGACCCGCCACTCTATGCCACTTCACGCAACTCCACTCTACACCACTCTACCCAACTCTACACCACTCTACCCAACTCTACAACAATTTACTTCACTCCACAACATTTTACTCCACTCTACACCAGTTCACTCCACCCTACACCACTCCACGCCACTTCACTATATGCCCTTCCACTCTACTATATGACCTTCCATTCTACTATATGTCCTATGCCCTTCCACTCTACGCGCATCCACTCTACACCCTTCCACTTTATGCCACTCCACTCTACAGCACTCCACTCTGCGACACTTCCCTCCACTCTACGACACTTTACTCCACTCCCTTCCCTTCTCCTCCCCTCCACTGCCTTCCCCTCCACTCTATGTTCTGCTCTCATGCTGGGAATACAATTCCCAGCATGAGAGCAGAGCTGGGATTGGCATCTGGGAGTCTGGCTATGTGTACCAGAGGGGGATCGGGAGAGGAGGAAGATGCAGCTTCAGGTAAGTCGCAATTTATTTATTTATTTTTTAAATATTTTTTTAATGTATTAAACGACAGACTACTCCAGTCTACGACATTCCGCTCTGACACTCTACTCCACTCCACTCCACGCCCCTCCCAGGACACTCTACTCCATCCTGTGCCACTCCACAACACTGTGTGACACTCTGCTCCACGGCCCTTTACAACACTTCACTCTACGATATTCCACTCTACTCAGTGACACTCCTCGCTACTCTACGACACTCCATGACAATCCTCTCCACACCACTCAACACCCCTCAACACCAATCTCTGCCACTCCACTCTAAGACACGCTACTTCACTCCACGACACTCTACTCCACTTCACTCCACTCTGACACACTCCTCTCCACTCTATACCACTCCTCTCCACTCTATGCCACTAACTTTTAGCCATGCTGAACAGTAGCTACGCTGGGGTACAACATGGCTAAAACACATGGGCAAAGCCAGTAGATCTTGTATAGGTGGGACCTATTGGTTTTGCCAATGGTTGTTGATGAAGCAAGTTCAAAACATTGCAAATGCAAGAATATGTTTTTTGCCGCAGCAAAACTAATTGAAAGCAGGACATTGGTTAACATTTACCCAAAATGATTTTAAACTTTTTTTTTTCTCCGAAGTTTTATATAGCGCGAACTTGACCCAAAATCAGGTATCAGAGCGCTTTACATGAGCACCAGTTGCGTTACATGAGGACACATTAATTTTTGTTAGGCACGGGGAGATAAAGTGGTTTGCCCAGGCACATCACAATTTGCATTGTTTGCACCAAAAATAAACTTGGCAAAAACACTTTTCAAATGCAAAATCTAAATATATTGCACATAAAAATGTGCTTAGCAATCAAAAGAAAAGTACGATGCTCCAATTGTGTTGAAACCACCAAACCGTGAAAAATTAGCCAGTCAAAAGCAGTGAGAAACATCCAAATATCACCAGAGGTTTGAAAGCAAACGGACCTCATTTTTAAAACTTGGAACAATGAAGCAGGCTAACCAATCAGAAGCCAGCACAGCGGCCATTTCATGAAACTGGAATGTTCAAGACGGAATTTTCCTTCTCAAAGAAATTTAACTAACCACATTGGCCATCTTTGAAGAAGCAAGTACAAAACATAGGATAAGTAAGGAAAAGTTTTTGGCAGCAGCAAAACGCTTTTAAAGTACTTCATTTGTCAATATTTTACACCAAAAAAGGATTTTCAACTTTCACGCAGCACAATCTGCAACATTTGCTCCAAAAACCGAAATTTGAGATAAGCAACATCTTTCAAATCCAAAATCTAAAAATATTAGGAAGCAAGAGGAGTTAGCAATTAAAGAAAATGTATGCTTTCTGTTTTTTTAATTGAAAACAGCAAAAACATGCATTTTTACAGGTGGGTACAGAGATATCTCAGGAAAGCACCAGTTCATATCATCACACTCTAAAAAAAGAGGATGATAGATCTTCAGTTTTTTTTCCAAACCTATGTAAGAGGTTTTGCTTTGTAATGTGGCTTTATATACTGATATATACTGATCTTTGGTAACAGCAGCAACACATGGAACGACTCCTGGTGGCCATCAGACTTAGGACCCGCACCCACTCCCTCCAACCACACCAGAAAAATTGGAATCATCATTGACAACAAGCTCACCATGAAATCACAGATCAACGCCGTCTCCTCCGCCTGCTTCCTCACTCTGTGCATGCTATGTAAGATCTTCAAATGGCTACCCCGGAACACCAGACGCACTATGACACAAGCCCTCATCACCAGCTGACTGGAATAGTGCAATGCCCTCTATGTAGGAATCACCGCACACCTTCTAAAGAGATTTCAGACCATACAGAACGCCTCAGCCAGACTCCTCCTCGGCCTTCCCCGACAAACCCACATCACACCCCACCACAGTAAACTCCACTGGCTCCCCATACAGAAGAGGTGCCAATTCTAACTGCTTACCCACGCACACAAGGCTCTACACAACCAAGGACCAGGCTACATTAACCACCGCCTGAACTTCCACCAACCATTGAACCTCCCTATTACTTGCTCATACTCCCCACGTCTACTGAAGCAGAAGTGGGGGACTCTCCTTCTCCCACATCGCAGAAAAGACCTGGAACAGCCTCCCCACCACCTCCAGACCATCACTTCACTTCGGGAATTCCGAATGGCCCTCAAGACCTGGCTGTTCGAATAAGCCTCCGGGGCTTGCAAGCGCCTGGATACCCTATAGGGTGATTAGCCGCGCTTTATAAATCCTGATTGATTGATTGATTGAAATACCGTTTCGTGGTGAACGTACATCACATTTCCTATGTCTAAACCTAGCAATAAGATACAGCTTTGTCCTTAGCCCAAAACGTAAGCCTAAACCTATAAGTCCAAGATTCTTAAGACTAAGCATAGATGGGCAGGTTTTAAGCCAACTATGTAAACTGAAGCTTTCAACCAAAGGTTAACCCTTAATCTTAAATACTTAAACCGAAAACCATAAGCACAGGCACCCAGACCTATATAAGAACTCCTGGTGCTAAACCAGGCTTCTTGTGATTCTCATGCCTAAGCCATTCTGTTAAACCCTCATCCTTCATCCACTTATCGCCAATCCTAAAACCTACGTTTAATGAACCTAAACCTAAATATAAGATACCAAACGTAGCCCTTTTCTCCAAAAGCTAAGTTTACACTATTAATCTCGAAGAGGGCAACTCAGAACCCCTTTTCTAAATCTCTAAACCTTGCTCTAAACCAGGCTTCTCTCTATGAGTAGCTTGTTGTAGTGTTGAGGAGCCTTAATATTACTTTGGTGTCAGGGGAATTGCAGCTAAGGCTGTTATCAATTACACACATAGAGGCATTCCACATTGACGTGGCCTTCTTAACATTACTTCTTGCAACCATGCATGATGGACTGAGGTGATCACTGCTGGTAATCTTTTATTTTTGTTTTTAAACTCTTTATTCAAGTTTATTAGGCCATACAAACATAAACGGTATGAAAAAAAACTTTTTTATTGTAGAACTACCCCTCCCCCCAATAAAAGCAGGGATACCACAGGCAAACCAAGGCGTAATAATCTGGTATGCAGTCCCATGGAGTCCTTCACACCTCTGAGTCCTCCTCCTGCCCTAAAGAGATGTGGAAGACTTCATCGTGGCCTCCAAACACTGCTGCAGTATAAAATGGCCTCTATCTTGTTGTGGGAGCAAAAGCTAATGGGCCAACGACCAGTAGTCCACTCCACGTCCTCCATCAGGCATTGCAAGGGGCCCCATATCTTGGTAAATTTGCATGCCCTAGCCCTATAGATCCGCTACTCAGCCCTCATACACCAGTCCATATTGGACTCTCACTTGGTCACTTTTGGCACACTAGTCGCCCCCCATAGTTGAATTATGTCTCACCTAGCGACCATCAAGGGAACAATACATAAAATAAGTGCATATCTATCCAATGTCTGCTCCCCCCAGATCCCCAGCAGAACCACCCTAGGGTTGAACTCTAGTTGCTGCCCAAGGGTTTGCAGTATCCTTTTTGGACCCCCGTCCAAAACAGACGCAACATAGGGCAGTCCCACAGCGTGTGTCTCAAGGTACTCTGTTGTGTGCAACCTCTCAAGCATTGATCCGTGTTGGTTGCCCATTGTGAATAGTTGTGTCCTTGTGTAATATGCTTTTTGTAGGATTTTAATCTGAATGAGCCTAAACCCTGTACTGATTGCCACCTTGCATGGGTATCTACAGGCTTTGCCCTATTCATCGTTTTCAATGGCTCCCAGCTTTTCCTCCCATTTGTCTCCTAGCGCTGTCAGGGTGTGTGCTGTTGGCCAGTAGTGTTCTATATATTAGTGAAATAGCATGGCAGTGCAGTAGTGCCCCCAGTATTCTACATTCTATGGGCCTTTCATTAAGTACCTCAGGCATATCTATACATTTCATCATGACATGTTTGACTTGTAGATACCGTAAGTATTGCGCCCATGTGAGCTCGTACTGTGCCTGCAGTTCTGCAAATGACATCATGCCTGACTCTGTCCAACTGTCCCCCACTTTCGAGATCCCTAACAAGTCCCACTTTCTACCTCCCTCCACTGTCTGCAGCGGGGCCAGGCCTGCTGCTTCCCACAGGGGCGTTTCTAGAATGATTTTGCCTCCCAAACCAATCCTATTAGTGGCTTCCCTCCATTTCTTAATCACCATAGCTGTTGGGGATGGCAACGTGTCAAGTTTCCCCCTCCCATTCAGCTGTCGGACGTACTACTGTGGGTCCATAGACTGTCGGTTCGCCATCAGTGTGGGCTTGCGTTGTTCTGTGAATGACCAGTCATTTATTACTGCCAACTGTGTTGCCCAATAGTAGAGACGCAGGGACGGTAGTTCAATGCCTCCGTCGAAGCTCGATCGTGGAGCGTCAACAGTGCTATCTGCGGGGCTTCTATTCCACAGGAGGAGCCTCGGGGCAACGAAGGCCAGGCCAAAAAGTGCTTGGGGTATCTGGGAAGAGCGAGTTTTGGAGTGCATATAGGAATTTCATGTGATATATCATTTTGTACAGCGCAGCCCGGCCCCACAGGGATATGGGTTCCTGCGCCAGTGGTTCACATTCTGCTTATACTCCCCATGGGATTCTGGCCAGATTATTCTCAAAAAAGAGCTGTTGATCCCTGGTAACGTAAATACTCAGGTACCAGAATCCCCTTTCCTTGATAGGTATTGGGCTCCTTCCCTTCTCCTGTGGCTGCCATCCTGCCATGGGGAAAGAGGCACAACTTCTCCAAGTTAATGCGCAGTCCGGAGAACTGGCTGAAAACCACAAAGATCTCAAGAATCCTGTTGACCAAATTCTCCGGTTCCGCCAGATACAGGAGGACATCGTCTGCATACAGCGAGATGACATCCTCCCAGTGAGGGTCCCAGTGCATTCCCCTGAGAAGAGCGTGTCATCTTATCCAGTTAACCAGGCATTCCATTGCTATCGCGAAGTTGAGGGGTAACAGCTGACATCGCTTTCTCGTCCCCCTCCCCAACGCAAACTCCTCCGACAGCGCACCATTAACCCGGACCGGTGCAGAGGTTCTGGTGTAGAGAAGTCATGCTGCAAAAGGAAAGGCCAAAGCTCATTCTCTCCAGTAATGCTAGAAGGTAAGGCAATTCAAGGAAGTCGAATACCTTTGCTGCGTCCAACCCCAGTTGGACGCAGCAGGTTGGACGCAGCAAACCCCGGTACTCGCACTCGCTCCTTGCGTGCCAAGCACCCAAATAAACGCCGTAAATTATGCCTCGTGGATCTATAGGGCATGAACCCGGATTGATCTGGGGCTCAATCATGTGGATCACGTGCATCAGCCTGGATGCCAGTACCTTTGTTAGCACTTTAGTCTCAACATCGAGGAGAAAAATTGGCCTATAGGAAGAGCAGCACTTAGGGGGTTTCCATTGTTTGTGGCTCAGAGCAATGTGTGTCTGCCTGAGGTCACAAGGGAGTTCCCCTGCAGATCGTGCATCATACAACATATCTCGAATGGGCTTGGCCACTTGGCGTCGAACACACTTGAAAAATTCCGGGAGTAGCCCATTTGGGCTTAGTGTTTTCCCTGATTTCAAGTGCATAGGGGCGTCCGCAATCTCATCTCCCTTATGCCTCCTTCTAGGGATTTGGCAGTCTCCCTCTCCAGTTGTGAGACCGGGATATCCTGGAGAAATTGATCTAGGTCCTCGGTAGGACCTGAGCTCGTTTGTGAGGAAAATGGGTCTCCCAGATAGGCGGCAAAACCCTAGGCGATCTCAACTGCCGTTGTCGCACTGGTGCCCTCCCCAGTATAAATTTCATGGACCCATCTTCTCTTTCTTCCCGGCATACCACTCATGCTAGTAACTTTCCTGCCTTGTTGCTTACATCGTATAATGTATACTGTTTAGAACTATATAGTGCCCATGCCTCCTGATGCAGCAGGGCACGGTAGTCCTTCCTTGTTGCCTCTATTTGGGAGGCCATACGGTCATTTGGGTGCAGGGTGTATTGGGCATGCTGTTAGCTCAGCCTCTAGCTCCCTCATCTCTCTCTCCCTGTCCTTCCTTTTCCCAGCCACTTGGGTGAGGAGATGGCCGCTTATCACTGTGTTATATGCCTCCCATAAGCACACCCCAGAGGCAACGGAACCCTTGTTTTCATGGAAATAAAGCTCTGTCGCCTCCTGGATGAACCTCTTGGTCTGCCAGTCAGTCAGCACCCATGGGTCAAGTCTCCGACTCAGGGCGGTGCAGGGGGTAGGCTGCGTTAGCCGCAGACTAAGAGGTGCATGGTCAGAGAAGTCCCTGGGTAGATACTGCACCGCTTCACAGGGCCCCAGAAGGCGTGTTGGGACCAGGAAGTAGTCCAGGTACGACATCGACCACATAGCACTCGCCGCAGCTGAGTATTGTCGCACCCCGGGGTGTGTGCCCACCAGGAAACCGTTAGTCCAATGGCATTCAAGAATGTGATCAATCAAGTATCCTTCCGGCGAGGGGGCTCGCTCCTGCAAGTCACCCTGTCAAGTGTACCATGTACGGTTAGATTATAGTCTCCCTTGTCTACTATAAGCGCTTCTGTGACCTTCGTGGTCCAGACTCCCGTTGACTCAAGACCCATTGCGGTACCCTGGGGGGGGGGAGTACATGAGGCCAGATAGAGTTCCTCGCCTTGTTACGTGCCTCCCACTGCAAATTGTGATACCCCGAAACCGATCCCAGGATGCTTGTACCTGGTACAGGGAGGACCTGGCCTGGCAGTTCGGGCTGGATGGATTCTTCCCATGTGGAGCAGGGTCAAGACTGAGTTGCATATGGCTGAGTCCAAACTGGGGTGATGTGGTGAGCAAAAATCAATGGATTTAACCCAGATCTGTGACTGGGATTGAATGTTTGATTTGTTCAGCATTTCGTCTGTCAGTTGTTCTTTTTGCTTTAGTCACACTAAGAGGGAAGGGTATGCCCAGACGGGGCCCCATGCTCACTGTGCCACTGGATTCAAGCTAGCCTGGCTGATGAGGGGTGATACCTCAAAACCAATCCAAGGATGCTTGTATCTGGTCCAAAGAGGGCCTGGCAGTTCGGGCCGGACTGTTCCCTTGGGGAGCAGGATTCAAGACTAACTTGCACATGGTTTTGGTCCAAACTGGGGTGGCGTTGTGAGCAAAACAATGATTGATTAAACCTAGATCTGTGACTGGAGGTGAATGTTTGATTTGTTCAGCATTCCGTCCATCATTTGTTATTCTTCTTTCTTCTTTTTGCTCTTCCCACTGCACTCCAGCATTCCTGCGGGTCCACCCAGTTATTTGTAACTGGATATGGCAACAACTTACACTCCAAGATAAATGTTCCTTGGAAACCTGTAGAGAACCCTGAGTGGGCCAGGAGCGGGTATTTACCTCTTCATAGAAACTGACATTTGTTACTCAATAGGTGGGTCTCTTGCACCAGGACTAAGTCCGGTGCATATCGTTCCAAAAGCTTCAGCACTATCCCTCTCTTTAGTTTGTTTCCCAGGCCATTGACATTCCAGGAAAGAATTGCTGAGGACATCTGTGTTTCAGTATGCACCTGCTGTGTAGTGGACATATTGGAATGTGGTGCTGTCTACTAGAAGACTCAACTTCAAAGCCTTCCAGTGGTTGCCTGTGCATTTTCCTCCTCCCCAAATCTACCCTGTTCCCCTCCCTAAGTAACCCCCCCACTCCCTGTCCCTTCATGTTGTGGGTTTCGAACTACCTGCGACCCCAATGCTCGAGGTACCTGTGCCCTTCCTGGAAACCTCTGTGTGTTGTACAACTAGATCAAACAAAGTTGTGGTAAGTGTATGCATTGTGGGGCCTGGATTCGCAGGCAAGCCGATGAACTTATGCCCCTCGACTCGCTTCACTCTCCCTCCTCTGTGACCACAGTCTCTTGTACTTGGCTCTTAAATAATTTCTTCTGCCGTCATCGGAACCGCGAGGCCTCCTCCACCTCCGCTTCCGTGACTCCGTCACTGGTCCCCGAGTCCGTGAAGTGCAGACCATCTGTTGGTTGACACTCAGGGATTGCCGCCCATCGCTTCCCGTTCCACTGCTGGTAATCTTGCATGGGGTAGCCCCTTATGTAATTTTGTGTGATGAGGACACTGTTACAAGACTAATAATATCAAGCTCAGGATGATTTTCAATGAACATAAGTAGATCTTACTATAGAAAAGTTGGGGGCTCCGATCTAAACTCCTAAGAGTCTAGAGCAGGAGATCTCAATGAGAAAAGTACAGTGAGTTCGTCCAGTCTTAGCAGTACACATGAATGCTTCCATGTCAATACTTGCTTCAGTTGTGAGTAGCGCAGAAGCAAAACATTTAGGTCCCCATGCATCAAACTAAAAACCGGTCGCAAACGGGCAGATTCTCAGAATCTGCCCCTTTGCGACCGGTATTTTTGCATTTGGGATGCATCATCCCAAATGCAAAAATCGCAAATTGCGATTGCATTCAAAGAATCGCAAAATGCGATTCCTTAAATGCAATGCTAGAAGCAATTTAAAATAGCGATTTCGCTATTAGAGGTCGCAAATTACCGGAAAAAAAACTGGTCGTAATTTGCAAAAACTTTACATGTTACACACACACATGCCCTTGGGGCATGTGTGTGCGCAACATGGGTGCACATTACAATTTCAGGGGTGCAACGGGGTGTCATTTTGACACCCTTGCACCCTTGAAATTGCATGCGCACTTTGCGAGTACCTAATGGGTACTCGCAAATTGCGCATGCAATTCCCATTCATTCCTATGGGCCTGGAGGCCCATAGGAATGAATGGGAAGCCATTCCTTGATTGCGACTCGCAATTTGCGAGTCGCAATTAAGGAATTTGTAGGAATCGCTGTTTTTTTAGCGATTCCTACATGCATTGGCTTTGCAATTCCTTATTAGCGAATCCTTATTTTTCGCTAATAAGGAATCCCAAATAGCATTTTTGATGCATGTGCCAGTTAGTCTTAAATATTGACTCTTACACCAGCAAGTGCATATGAGACTCATGTTGCCAGAAGGGGTTGTTACATCAGGGCAACAGGAAAGACACCACCGGAAGTAGAGCACGAATATTGTGAATGAAGTAAATGTCAGGTTTGTGGGCGTCTGCCATTAGCTCATTGTGTGTAATAACGAGCTCAGCGTTGTTGACGTCAGCAACCCTGGGGAGGGAGCAATCTCTACAAATGTACTCCTGACGTGCAAGGATTGGATTCGAGGGAACATGCCAGACTTGTACCAAACAATATCAGGAAATTATTTCTATATTTATTCCACTTAGTTCTATAATTGATTGAAATAATGTGTCACAATATATTATAAAAACATACTGCAGGTATTCATAGCAACTGAAAACCAACCAGACTCTAAAGTAATGTGCCATATTTATATGAAAAGGAGTGGGTGTTTCTAGGTTACATGAAAAAAAAATATTAATTTTAATAGCTCATTTTGTACGAGGGAAATGCTAATTTTTTTAAGTGTTATACAGGTACTGTAGTTCAGTCTAGGAATCTGGGAAATTTAACTCCCTGTAAAACGTATGCTAGGGATTGAGAGGCAATTGAATCCTAAATTACTTAGATTATCTAATTATTAATATTTCTAAAATCTCCATTACATCTGCTGAAATGTGACTCGAGTCAACTACAGAATCTCAAAATCTGTAAAGGTACTGGTTATTAAAATGCTCCTATTCATCTATGCCAGTGCAGGAATAGGGATGATTAAATGTCATGATCCATGTTGGTTCTTTTTGGTGGAGCAATAGCCCAAAAGGGAATAAAATAGCCTCTCTCACCAATGGACTCTTAAGTGAATACATATCAACCATGTGTTATTTTAGTTGCTTTGAGAATTGTCTTCTGCAGTAGCCTAAAATAATCCTTATCTGCAATTCCTGTCCAATCCCCAAGTCAGTGTGACTACTGAGAATTTCAGAGTCGAAATTGATGAATTATTGGGGAAATCAGACAAGGGTTTTCATCTAAAATATCGTATTTTATTAAAGGAAGATGCCATACTTCATGCCTATGTCATATCTACTGTTAATTACATTTTCTGATTGCTGCACCAATGTTCATTGTATCCAGGTACAAAAAAATATGCGCAGGAGAGTTTGCCAGGCATCCTTGGGACAAAGGTTTGGAAGTGCACCCCGATTGCACTTAGAAGGGAGACTGATTTTGTCAGCTCACTGAGTTTTCAGGCAGTACCACACCTGTTATGTTATATGTATCTGTATAGCGAGCTAACCACCTGTGACGGTATCCAGGCGCTTTGCAGGTGAACACAGGAGTTACCTCCTTGGAGTGATTAGGGCCTCTGGTCTGTTTGCAAACTGTTGGGTTAGTCCTTCGAGTTGCGTAGACTTGCACGCTAGCTGTTATGTTGAAAAGACGACACTGGCTCATGCTTGACACAAAAGTGTACAAGATCTTTAGTAACATATCATTTTACTTTGACTAGATTATGCCTGGTGTCTCCTTGCCAAAGGAACCACTGACTGATTTTGGTTTTGTAAAGTGCGTGCATTTACCACCCACATAGAAATGGGAGGGAGGAAGGAACCAGATGACTGTTAACAAAAGGGGAAAGTGTTCAAGGCCTTTGTGTCAAGCAGATGGTTCTCCATCTTATAAAGAGGACGTTGCAGGTCGTTCCACAATTTACAGGCGAGCATTCAAAATGAGTGCCCACTATAACACTCTTCCTTATTTGTGGAGGTTGAAACGTAGAATATTTGTGTTTTTGAAGGTATCCCTTAGGTGGGTAGTGCATCAAGCGTTCTCCCAGCCTGGTGGACTCAAACCATAACAAGACTCATGGACTAAGCAAAGGTTGTTAGAATGGATCCTCTGCTCTACAGTGAGCCAGTCCAAAACTCTCGTAGGGTCTGACTTACTGCGAAACGTGCAGCTCTACTGGCCGTTCAAACTGCAAAGTTTTGGATTAGCTGCACTTTGAAACATAGACCCAACGGTCTGGTGTGGTAGCCTAACATCTACACAGTACACACAAGGTAATCACAACAGAGTCCAGGGTGGGGCCATTTCCAAAGGTATTTGGGCACAATGAGCGATTCCAGCAAAATTTATTTGTTGTCTGAGGGCAGGAGCTATATGTGATTGGTTTTCATCTAAAGCCATCGCGTGTTGCATGGGCAGTTATCATTCAGATCTTGGACACGTTTCTCGCAAAGAATTGCCTTAGCCGATTGGACAGTGCCTGATGGACAATACACATAATCACATTACACAAGCACCTTAGGTAGATGTTAAACATTATCTGTACATGCAGGAGGCATGTGAAACCTCGCATTAGGCGGCTAGCTTGTTCAGGCACATATGTGAAACAGGCCAGTTTAAACTGAATTCTCTCTTGTCCTGGGAGCCAGTCAAGTGCCTCCTGACAGAGGTGAGGTGTCCGGTCAGGAGTCGTTCTGCAGCATTCTGCACCCTCTGAAGGCTCTGGGTCTGGTGTACTGGAAGGCCATCCTGCAGTGTCTGTAAAGTGCACAGCAATTGATGGTGGTGTCAACTACCAAAGCTGTGTGTCCTCCGGAAAATAGGGGAGTTCCTACCGTTATAGATGTGAAAAAAACAGATACTGGCAACTGCTCATATCTGGGTGTCATGTGATCAGCCAGTATTGATAGGAAAGCCTAGTTTTTTACTTTCTTAGACTCATGACCGAAAAGTTTGAAGATGGGAAAGCTCTTATTACAGCCAGAAATTTTAATTTAAGTTTTTAGGCTGTTAAGCTGAAGGATTTTAGGAGACTATTAGGCCCTCTCCAACGCTAAATCTTGGTGAGGGCCATTTGTAAGACAGCCACAATAAAATTATACTTTAATGCCATTTTGATGTAATCCTTAATATAATCGGTTTAGGATGGGACGAGGACAGTCTACTTGGCGGAGATGTCAAAAAGTGGGGCATGGTAGATAGTAAGTAGAATATGCAAAATCAGGGACTTTTAAGGGAACCCAATAGCACTTCTTTAGCGGTGTGCTGGCAAAAAATAGCTTTTTGGGACCGAAGTGAAAAAAAGAGCTTCACCAATTTAAGGCATCTTCATTCCACAGGCTGCTGGGGTAGTCTGTCCAATAGGATTGCATGATTCTCGAAGTTGAATGTCACCAAAAGTTCCAGCACAACCAACAAACACCATGCCCCCCCCCCCCTATCTCGTATCATCCCAAAATAGAAATCACTTAGTTCCTTGATTGGGCGAAAAAGTGAAGTAGTGGATGAAGACAGGAACTTTTGTCCAAAAAGCATTTTAGCTCGAAAGGCACAGTTTTCTCAATAATCTTAATGAGAACAGACAGCCAGCAATGGGTCAAAAATTCGACAGTATGCATGAGTCTAAACTGGCTTTTTTTTTTTTTTTTTTTTAAACAATGCTGTTACTTTTTTGAGAACTTCAGGGACACAACTTTCTCAAAGAAAGTAGTGTAACAAAGAATCCGAGGTCTGCTGTGAAATCGTTTAACAACCATGCAATGGCAACTCCACAAGTAGATTTGTAGGATTGAAGGATCTCAAAATAGCCTTTTTGTGGTCTCAGGGGTGCTGCTTAAAGGAAACAATACTTAAGATCCTGACTTGTCTGTTATGCTAATATCAGACATCATTAAAGATGATGGTACCTTATTAGTCATGATGAACTCCTGTGTTCTTTCAGTTTTATCCATAAAGTATTTACATTAATGAAGTGGATTTGTATGGGAGTGACCCCAGGGGATGACTGATCTTGACTTGAGAGCGGAAGAGATAGGGTTCAATTGAGTTCTGGTTTCCAATCGCTATGTTCCAGTGGTGTTTCTTATGCTTTGGCAGTCATTTTTGTAATTTCCTAAGTTGCTGAGACTGCGAGCCTTACTGTCAGGACTCCTCTTTTCTGGATTTAGCTTCGACACAGCTATTGCCTTGTTTCATTTGAGAACATTTAGGCCGAGTAGGGCTGGACCCTAAAAGAGAGGATGGTGGTAACCTTTGTCTTAAAGGGCCATCAACGGGTATCAAAGCAGGTAAAAGCTTCAATGCAAGTTCATGATCTGAAGTAGAGTATCTAAAGGAGAAAAGAGGTGTTGAAGTTGTTAATTTGAATGATTAAGCTTAGATTTTTAGGTCTCTCCTGCCAGAAAGCTATTAGCTGACTGGTAAGCGAAAGACTATTGTGGACTATATCAAAAACTTACAGTGGGCTTTCGCCCAACCCATTGCATACCATTGGTTGTCTTTGTTGCCACTCTTATTTGCTTCTTTTTATTAAGTGTCTTTCCTTAACCATCCTGTGTTTGCCCATCCCCGGGACATAGCTTCTATACCACCCTTTTGATTGTATGACTTATATCCTTCCCCTACTCACTCTTAGGGAACAACTTTTTTCTTTTTCTTTCAGCACTCTGAGAGTGCATGTGTTTTCTAGCTCTCTCCCTTGTATGCTCCTGCCCACGCACACTCCGTGTTGCTCACTCATCCCCTCCTCTAGTCTTGTTCATTACTTTCTCCACACCTTCTTTGCTTTTTTTTGGGGGGGGGGGAGAGAGGCCTCCTCGGCCCAGGTTTAAGCTTCACCTTTGGTCCCTCAACTTCCACCCACTGCACCTGCTTTGCCCTACCTGCTGTTCTTTTGTCCCACACATGGTCCTTTTTTGTACTTACATTTTTTGGAGGGTCCAAAAGAAAATGACTACTAGGCTGCTCCACCATACAACAACACATTCACGCTGGTCAAATTTGATGTTTTTCAATCTATCTATCCAATCTGGGTCGATAAATAAAAAACTAATGCCACACCCTTGTCATTTCTTTGGCACACACTTGCGTGGTGATGCATGTGTGCGTTTACGAAATGACACACACCAACAGTGGCCACGTAATCACTCCTTTTTTAAATTATTTTTTTAATATGGTCCGTACTACACAGCACCTCATAAAATGCTTTTTGACAGTACTGCACTGCAAACAGCACTAGAAAAGTCAGAGGCCCAAAAGGCAAGACTATTCGCTCTTCCAAGGCTTGTTTATCAGAGAGTTTACAATGGTGTTGCTAGTAGTGTGGGTGGTCCACTCCGTTGAAAGTGAATGTCAGAGTAGTGTGGTGTGTGGCAGGGCTTCTGTATAATAATAAAGCATGCTACACGCATGACAGGCTTGCTTGCTTGTAAGCATAACTGCTTTTTATATTGGAAGATGCATGCAATAGGTGTAGAGCCTTTAGAAGCAGTCTGTTTGAATGGTAGTGTTAACAACTGTGAGCTTGGTAACCTATTTTTCAGTGTAGAAACTCATGTTTTCTGACACTGTTCAAAATATAAAAGACTGAGAAAAAAAACTTGCACGCGTTGTAGCTGCGACTGAAAGAGAAGATGACCTTGTAGAGATCGGTCTTGGAAGTATGAATGAAAAAAGTAGCATTAGTTTGTGTAGCTTCTGTAAGCTTCTGAGAAGGAATATTGTTTGTGCATTTTTGTAGTGTCTTGTGGATTGTTACCTGCCGTGTTATGTTGGCCTAGGCCTGGCTGCCATGATGCTTTTCTTTGCGCACGTTACACTGAGCCGGGCCTTCCTCGCCCTTTGCTCGTGCCAAGTTCTTTTGCACTGTCTGCATTTTCTGTTGTTCACCTTTTTGGGCTCAGTCTGCACAAACAAGTACAAGGTCACATAACAATGTATTTTGGTTCTTCCTGATATGGCCAGTCTCGCGCACCCAGACATAACATTAGGTGCATTTGCCATGAAGAATTTTGTGTGCTTTTAATACTGCAGTTTACTAGCGCTTAGCACACTTGGAGAAATCCCTTTCAGTGAGAAGAGCTATGATGTCCTGCTGATGTAATTCTGCATCTAGAGACTGAGGTATGGGGGTTCGCTAGTCAAAGCCCAGAGGTCTTCTATTACTATAATAAACTATCTTACTGCAAGGGGAGGGTGGTAATGTTATTTATACGTTTATCCACTGAGCTCTGAGATGCTTTCCCCGTTTGTATTCTATGGAATTGTAACCATGCTGCTTATATTAGTAATATGCATTATGTTATTAGTACTGACACGTGTACTGTACATTAGAGCACGTAAGTTGGAATAAACATTTTAACCTATCCAGTGTCTCTTCCTACGCACCTTGTGGACAAGTACGAGTGAGTGACGAAAGAGTGTTCTTGCTTCTGCGAGTCCTGAGATAAAGATACCGTGTTCTGGGTTGTCCAAACATTAGTACTTGGGTGCTAATGGGATGCTAAGCTAGTTGGGTTGGGGTTTTTGGGTGCTACGGTATATGGTGGCAAACCACTGTATTCCGGGGTCCCATTTTCCTGTGCATAGCTCTGTGTATGTGCAGAAACCTTATGACATGGCGCGACCACCGTGGGGCAGCTTATCTGCGAGACGCTTGAGTAGTACTTGTGCTTGTCCACAAACCCCTCGCGTACGCTTCCGGAGGCGTATGTGACGGTGATACCTCCTATATTGAATGTTTTATAGGTTCTTTCAAGCTTGATATTATTAAAAAGGTTAGTTAACAGACCCATTTTTGTGCTCCCTGTTAGGTTGTCAAATATAACTGTTTAGTCATGGCTGGTGTGGCGATTGCTGCACATAGTCGAGGAGCACTCCGAGACCACTTAGCTGTGTATGGAGTGCCCGATACTGGGGTCGAGTTGGTCTTTGTGGTTCAAGCCGATGCGGCTTATCACTTTGAAGTGTTTTACACTTGGATCACTTTTGAGGCGGTGGATGCAGGTGATAAGCTGTTTCATGAATATAAACCCACCGCTATTCCTGCTGCCTATCGACCCTATACCAATCTTGAAGTACCTCTCACGGCTTGGCAGCACCGTGTTTGGTTTAATGGCGCCCTACCACAACCAACTACCGCAGTTCGTTTAGGCCCCTTGTCAATTCAGGGGGCCACTTGGCCTGTATTGGCCGGGTATACCCCGCATCCAAATTATCTGGCATTACCGCTTGCGGAACTGCGCACTATGCATACCGGATTGGTGCGAGTGCATCGAGCCTTGGTGACATACGTTACAGGAAGCCTCCATGGAGCTGCTCCTGTAGTCGCAGGCCAACCAGCTATTGCTGCTGGAGTGACTATAAGTCCTGTCATGGTAAATTCTGTGATGGGCAAACGTCCACAAAATAAGGACGACTATCCTTACTGGCTTGCAGAAAAGTTCGATCAGATAGAAGCAGTGTTTCCACATACATCCCCAGTAGATAAACACCGCATCCTCACGATAAGTTTGCCAAAAGACATAATCCCCGATTTGACATCATGTGAAAACTGGGGTAAGGTATTCGCAGCAGTTTATTCAAAATGTTTTGGAACTCCTTCCATGACGGTTCTACCCTCTGTAATTAAAAAGTACAGGATGAACATGGCCCTGAAGCGGCTGTGGAATTAGGGATGAGACTAGTGGGAGTGTTTGATGTAGTAGCTGAGCTGATCCTTGGAAATGTCAAGGGCGATGCTATGAACTTTCAAGTAGCGAATGCTTTGGCTTTGGTCCCAGAGTTGGACAGGCCTCGCGAATTACCGAAAATAATAGCCCGGGCTTATAAAACAATTGGAAGAAATAGCCTGGGCAACAAGCCTTTTGTAAAAATGCAAACTCAATCGCAAACACAAGTTATACAAACAAAAAGTGCATCTGAGAAAGATGATAAACCGGTCTTCACTAAAAAGAGTTGGAGACAGAAAAAACAGGGTAAGCAACAAAAGAAGCCGGGGTCGAGAGGCGCTTCCCCAGTTTCGGTTTCTTCTGAACGTACTTATGATTTACGTGATAGGTCAAGGATTAAATCACCAGAAAGGTTTCAGAGCTCTGATACGCGTTCTCCTCGTTCTTCACAGGCCCAGACGTCATCACAGGCTGGTGGAGGAGGACGGCAAGATAGAGGAAGGGGCCGAGAGGCTCCCCAGGAGCGAGACCAACCTTGACAACAAGTCAGAGGGAAAGCAGAAGATTTTCATCTTCCTCGACCGCAATTTCAGAAGAAAAAGGTTGCCGCTGTCACAGCGAAATATGCCTCAGACCGTGAGAACGAGACTCCAGAATTGGACGTGGGCAGTGACCCTCCTAGACAGCGCCGCGGAAGTTACCATAGTGCGGGAGGCGCTACGTCCTCATATGGAGGCGACAGCAACTGAAACATTCGTTACTGTAGAGACAGCTGACACGAGAGTGGCACCCCTGACAGACTATATAATATAGTCATACAAATTGAAGGTGACATACCGCGTGAAATAAAAGGGATTTTTGGGAAAATCTAACCTCTTCATATGACATTTTGTTAGCGGAGGTGGATTGGCCACCCCCATTCGTTCTAGCTGCACATAAAGGAGAGGAGGTAATCCTTCCAAGCTTATCAAGGCATGTCCCAAAGGACAAAGCTGAAGCACTTGCAGCTGAGTGGGCTGTGTACCTGGCACCAGCGTTATACCGCAACCATGTGGGATGGGATGAAGAATCACCTCCTCATGCAATACCTTTGCGGTCACTACCGCAGCCACAACCCCAATATCCCATCAAACGGCAGGCAAAGGCCCCGTCTCCGAAATTCTGACACAGTTGGAATATCAGGGAGTAATTGAACCATGCGTATCACCTATGAACAATCCCCTTTTCGTGGTTTCTAAACCCGATGGATCGTACCGCTTAGTTTTGGATTACCGGCATTTAAATACTCATTGTCGGAACTTTGCGGTGCAAAATACACACAGTTCTGCGCTTGTAGACAGTCTTGTTCGTAAAAAATACAAAACGACACTTGACCTTTCAAACGGTTTCTACACGCACAACCTGGCCCCGGAGAGTGGTCAATGGACCGCATTCACATCCGGTGGTAAATTATTCCAGTTCCGGCGTTTACCCATGGGCTACAAAAATAGTCCGGGTATATTCGCCGCCCGTGTTGTTTCTTTGTTAAATGACATTGATCAAGACGCATGTTCGTACGTAGATGACATCTATCTGACGGACGACGAATTATTTCAGCATTTGTCCCGTGTGGACCGCATTATTCTTGAATTTGCGGAGCAGGGTTACAAATTTAACTTTGCTAAATCACACATTGCTGAATTTACAGTTCTGTTCTTGGGCTATGAGCTCAACAACGAAGGTAAGGGCTTAGCCCCCATTTCTTGGAAAAATGTGCACATTTGTGCCCCCAAATACTCTGAAGAAACTTCAGTCTTTGCTGGGTTTCTTGAATTTCGGGCGTACTTACATTCCCGAATATGCCCAGCGTATCAAGCCTTTGTATGCTTTGATACAACCTACTTATTCAAGGTCTTGCTGGCTGCCTGAGCATACCTCAATTCTGCAGTCTTTGCAGACAGACCTTTGGAGTCTAAATATCTTTTGACTCGTGATAACCACACAAACCTGGTGATTAGAATAATTCCGGGGGCGGTGGGATTCACATACTTAACCTTTAATGAAGGTGATACAGTACCCATCGCATACAAGTCACATCTGTACACTTCCGCTGAATTGCGCTTTACATCTGTCGAAAAAGTTCTAACTGCAGTGCAAATGGCGATTCTAAAAGAACGCGCACTGGCACAGGAAAGCGGATTCTAGTGGTAACACCCTGTCCTGCCCTAGAGGCAGTAACAAAGGCAAGTGTACCGAACTCAAAAGCAATGCATCCCCGTTGGATACAATGGGCTACATCCTTGACGTCTTCGGACGTCACTTTTGTTTTTGATTCTTCTCTGCAGACTCAGGAGTTTTTGCAGTATGAATTCGTTCATCCTCCTCCTTTGTTTTTATTACCGCTTGAGGATTACAAATGTGTGATCTACACCGATGGTTCGGCGCAACCGGCCACTGGGTCCAAGCACGCTTATTCAGCTGCATGTGCTATT
This sequence comes from Calotriton arnoldi, assembly GCA_963921515.1. NCBI lineage: Eukaryota > Metazoa > Chordata > Amphibia > Caudata > Salamandridae > Calotriton > Calotriton arnoldi. Next base: position 2,460,218 of record CAWUFW010001139.1, read on the forward strand.
GTTGCGGGTTCCTTTGTAGATGGAAAGTTCAAATCCTCTGCAGTGCATACTCGCACACTTGGAGATAGTACCGCACAATTGGCCGAGCTGCAGGCATTGCTACTTGCGCTTGAGTTCGCTTCTCAGGATGAGACCACTCTTATTGTATGTGATTCTTTTTACTGTGTACAATCTTACAATGACAATCTGTTTTTCTGGTCGAAAAACGACTACAAGGACGCAAAAGGAAGCACAATTAAGCATAAAATGCTTTGGGTTCGAGTGGCAGAATTGCAACAACGTCTGCCCCTCACACAGGTGGTACACACCTTAGGCCATCAGCGGGTGGGCGCACACGCTATTGGTAACGATCTGGCAGATGAAGCTGCCCGTTCAGCAGTAGTCACGTGTTCAGTAGCAGCGGTTACCAGGTCCATGTCTAAAATAGACCCTGTAATATTAGCAGCTATTGCTGCAACCAAGGAAGGTAATAATTACCCTACAGGTTTCCCTTCCAAGTATTCTTACACATTAAGTCCCGATCAGGTTCCTTATGTAACTATACCTGACGTTGGAGATCGGCTGATCCCCAACGCGGACCGCAGGAGTGCCTTGATATCAGCTGCACACGAAGGCATGGCTTCGGCTCATGCAGGTGTGTCAGCTACAGTTTCCATCTTGCAGCAGCGTTATTGGTGGCGTGGGTTATATAAAGACACCCGTGCTTTTGTTCTTTCTTGCGACGTTTGTCAACAGATTAAGCCTTCCACGGTAACACGTCCACCACAAACACCGCTCTGCATTGCTAACAGACCCTTTGGGTGTGTTTACTTGGATCACTGCGGTCCATTCTCATCAGACACTGCTTATAAATACATCTTAGTGGCAGTGGACTCGTGCACACGGTTTCTCTGGGTCTGGCCACAACGGAGTGCTGACGCCCGAAATGTAATCAGGGATTTGCGTGTCTTTGTGGGAATTTTCGCATGCAGCACCTTCCATTCGGACCAAGGTCCAGCGTTTGCCTCTAGGGCTTACAAGGATGCAATGGCTTCGCTTGGGGTGCGGGTGAAATTTTCGTCTCCGTATAGGCCTGAGGGCAACTCTATCGTTGAACGAATGAACCGTGACTTAAAGCAATCCTTAACAGCTAGGGTTATAGGTACTGGCAGGAACTGGCTGGCCCATTTGTATACCGTTCAACGTGCACTTAATAATCTCCCTAGAAGACCTCTGGGTGGGCGGACCCCATACGAAATGCTCTTTGGCATAAGAATGTTTGTGCCTGACCTTGAGGGTCCAGACATCGCGGCGCAATCCGCCAAGTTTGATGTAGATAACCATTCTGCTATGTTACAGGACTTACAAGAAGCCCGAGACAAACTTGCAACTACACATTTGCCTTCAGCCACAGAGCCTGCATTGCAGATTCCGGTAGCCGGCTGGCTTCCGAAAGTTGGGGAACTGGTTCGAGAGAAGGTTGAAAACAAAAAAGAATTTGGCCCCTCTTTTCGTGCACCGGTTCCAGTTCTTGGTCTGAAGGGAACACGTACAGTCATTCTACCACCGCTTCCTGGTCGCAAAGAGAACAGATACATCTCAGTTGAAAATGTCAAGCTACAGCGCCTGGCCGATCCTGAATAGTGTCACACCAGCGGTCTCTTGTCCTGCTATTTATCGGACATATGTTCATAGTCCATCTGCACGAACGATCGCTGATGCTGTAATTGAGATGGTCGATTTGCCTGAATCCTCTATTTTGCCTGAAACTATAATTGATCCCCAACTCTCCACCAACATCGACGAGGACGAGTATACTTATCCCGCATCTGAATCGGTGGCACATCAACCAACAACGCCACTTGGCCCGGCTCGTTATTCCTTTGATTCGGATTCCACATCTTCAAAAGTCCCATCCAAGTTCAGTATTTTTGTATCCTGGTTTAGAGACAATTTTTTGATTCCACCCTGGACATACCTCTGGTTGGTACTTTTCTTGATATTTTTGTTCATGTCCATTGGCTTTGTCACAGTGTTTTTCTACTAATTAATGGTCACTATTTACCTGAACGCTCTGCTGTAGACTCTGTTTCTGGAACTTTGGCTCCTCATTCCTCGTCTCACATCATGAAGCGTGACCACACATTTGTGAACATTTCAGCCTTCCCAGTTGCTGATGGCATCGTATGGGATGCAGTGAACTATCAAATCCATGGTCCGACGGAAATTATTAATGTACCTAATGTCCTTCGTGTTTCAATGGGTGATGTAGTACAAAATAATATTCATTCTGATGATTGGGATGTGCATGCCGTTGAAGCTTTGTTTGCCGATTTAAAATATTATGCATCTTTTAATGCTGAAGATTTATATATGAATTCTGCTAATTATGCCGATTTGTATTGTTACCAACATTGGGGTAATCATTTTCTCCATAAGCCCAGTGCCCTGCGTAGTTCTGTTAACTATACCCAATGGGAACATTGTCCAAACCCCTTGCCAGGTAGCTCTCAAACTCTTCGAAATAAGTTTAATTATTTTACTGATTTTAATCGGTCGAACCCTGCATCCTATTATTTTAGACTAAATAACACATCAACTCAGAAAATTATGTTAACACACACCAAATTGCTTTATTCAGGTTCCTTTCTAAGTGCCTTAGCTGTGGGTGGTTATGAGTACTGGGATAATACAGTGGATTTAAAATCTATTTGGGGCTCCAAGCCATGGCAGGTACAGGGAACCGAGGCGTTGCATCGTGCGTGCCTCATCCCTACCCAAATTATGTTCCTAAATGCTTCCATCTATCAGACTACATGTTGGGGCTTAGCAACCACTAAACAATTGAATACGCCATCAATACCATCCCTGTCGAGTTTTCCAAATGAAAGCTCACGATTCAATCTGTCCCTCGTGTCCCTGCAGGCAATGTTACAAAATAACTCGTTTAATGTTTCTGAGCTGGTTCAGTCACCCTGGTTAGTATGGCCTATATCATCTAATGCATGTCAAATGCGTTTTCATAATACTGGTGCTAGCTACACACAGAATAGGCCTGATCCGAGGTTTACTGATGCCCGTACTGTCACTACATACTCTGTTGGTAAATTATGCAAACAATGGCTGCAACATTCGTCCCTTGATTCTGTTAAACAACATTTGTCCCTCCTTACAGGCAATATTGATCTGTCCGACTTTGTTTTGGGACCTCGTGGTCCCCGACCTAAGAGATTCATTTATGAAACGTATAATGAACTCTGGAAGCTATCACAAATGGAAGCTGCTTCCCGTCTTCGGGAAATAGATCAAGCAAATATGGAAAAGGTGCTTGCTGTTGTTGACAATAGTATTAATACCCTGTCTTCTCGCATTTACACTTTAGAGAATATTGTGTCCTCTGTTGTTGATATTGTACAAGATGATGTTTCTGTGTTATATCATGGTCAGAATCAATTGCGCTCAGTTATGCAGTTTGCATGGACTTTACAAACACTTAAGTTAGGTAAAGTGCCTTGGCATTTTTTGAACACCTCTGCCTTATTTCTACCTTTTAACTTAACTGACAAACAGCAATTTATGTCCATGAAGGATGCAACTTACACTCTATTACATATCGAAAAGGTGGATCCTTTGCCGTTCTCTGTTGCAGAACTCGATTCTGCTGTATGGCTAGTCCATGGGGTTATAGCTTTACCATTTTCCTTGTTTGAATTTGACTCGTGCATGAAACATTATCCTGTGGGCCGTTACCGGCCATTGGGCAGTGCTTTCCTGCATGAACTCTGGTCCTTGCCTTTCATGTATAAATGCCTTCGGGACGGCAAGGAAGTCTTTCTCACGGGGGAGTACTGCGACTCGACTATAGGTCATTCGCTTATTTGTAAACACATTAAATTGCATGGCTCATGCAGCGTTTCCTCTCCTAATCTTGCTTGTGTGCTGAAAGGTATTCCTGCTCCTGTTATTTCACCTACTTTCACTCTCCTTTCCAATGGTAGTTATTTACTTTTAAATAACGAAAACTGTTGTGGCCTGCAGGCTGGCATTCCTTACATTGTAACAGTTTCGCACAGGGTTGTCTGCTGCAAAAATGTGCTGTTTCCTCCCCCTCACGGCAAGGTTGATATCTCTATTTGGCCTTCCATCCCTACCCTGGAAGCAGATTTCAATAGACTGAGCAGAATAAAGGCACTATTATTAAACGAGGAAGTTATGCTCACGTCCGCCCGGGAGACATTCATTCTCCAGGTGGCGAGTACCCACAGTGAAATACAGGCCCTTTTAAACACTAATCTCCCCCAACATTTTGGGGAGTTAATACATCGTATTTTTAACGCATCTAACACTGAAGGCCTAGTACACTTTTTTAAGGTCGTTGGGTCGGGCTTGGTGTCCTCCTTCCAAACTATATTTGGTGTCATACCGGCTTTCATACATTCTATTTTTTCCAGTGTCTTTGGCGGTTTCCCATTGATCCTCGCTTTAGCGGCTGGTGTCTTGCTCTTAATTTGCTTTCTGCGCAATGGCTGCTCCCCGATGGGACCTGCTCGATCCAGAACGCCTCCAGCTGCTCCGTGAACGCCTTTTGGCCGGTTTTGGTGTCTTGCCATTGGCGACACTGAGTGTGTCATATACTCTTTCATTTCGCTTTGCGTATTTCACTTGCGTGCAACCTGTGATGACTTGTGTCCGCTGTCCTTTCACCTGGACTCTGGATTATTGCCTCTCCAATTCGTCATTGTCTGTTCCGGATTTTGTTCAGTTGATGGGTCCCTTAGAGGCCCATGAGCAGGACTGTTCCGTTGCTGGCTGTATGGCGCGTGCGGCTGCACTGGGGATTTTGGCGCAATGGGATATCTGGGCGGCTGCCCAGGATCTCCTACAACGAAGCTGTTTCAATTATCACGCAAGCTGTCCCGCATTGCTTCTGGATGCTCCCTTTGTTGAGGAGCATTCCTGCTCTTTTGAACTCATGGATTGGATGGCATCTATGTTTTTGACGATTCCAATGATGAACTCTTGGAGGGTATGGCTTTTTCTGCACTTTCACTTTCATGAATTGACCTGCCCTTCGCCGTTTGGGCGCTCCCTGTGCTCCGACGTCTGTTTTTCTCCTCTGATGGGCCTCTGTCCTGGCCGCTGGACTGACCAGGGGAGGGTGTCTTGTGGATTGTTACCTGCCGTGTTATGTTGGCCTAGGCCTGGCTGCCATGATGCTTTTCTTTGCGCACGTTACACTGAGCCGGGCCTTCCTCGCCCTTTGCTCGTGCCAAGTTCTTTTGCACTGTCTGCATTTTCTGTTGTTCACCTTTTTGGGCTCAGTCTGCACAAACAAGTACAAGGTCACATAACAATGTATTTTGGTTCTTCCTGATATGGCCAGTCTCGCGCACCCAGACATAACATTAGGTGCATTTGCCATGAAGAATTTTGTGTGCTTTTAATACTGCAGTTTACTAGCGCTTAGCACACTTGGAGAAATCCCTTTCAGTGAGAAGAGCTATGATGTCCTGCTGATGTAATTCTGCATCTAGAGACTGAGGTATGGGGGTTCGCTAGTCAAAGCCCAGAGGTCTTCTATTACTATAATAAACTATCTTACTGCAAGGGGAGGGTGGTAATGTTATTTATACGTTTATCCACTGAGCTCTGAGATGCTTTCCCCGTTTGTATTCTATGGAATTGTAACCATGCTGCTTATATTAGTAATATGCATTATGTTATTAGTACTGACACGTGTACTGTACATTAGAGCACGTAAGTTGGAATAAACATTTTAACCTATCCAGTGTCTCTTCCTACGCACCTTGTGGACAAGTACGAGTGAGTGACGAAAGAGTGTTCTTGCTTCTGCGAGTCCTGAGATAAAGATACCGTGTTCTGGGTTGTCCAAACATTAGTACTTGGGTGCTAATGGGATGCTAAGCTAGTTGGGTTGGGGTTTTTGGGTGCTACGGTATATGGTGGCAAACCACTGTATTCCGGGGTCCCATTTTCCTGTGCATAGCTCTGTGTATGTGCAGAAACCTTATGACAGTAGCAAAGCAGGAACCGTCCACGAGTGGCCCAGCCTCACTTCATAAGATATCATTGGTGATAAAGGTATATTAGGTACTGATGGAGGTGCGTGGTTAGACCCATCAAATGGTGGCTGAGGGGCGATGCAGAAGGGCTGAAATCCGTCTGCTGACCGAATGACAACATAAGGTATGTGGAGAAACTATACATGGCTTGTCTTAAAATAGGCTTACTAAACTATTGCAGCAATATAATTTTGGTGGCTGACTAATTTAGACACTTTGTGTACAGAATAGGGCAACATTATTCATGATCTGCATAATATCTACTGAGCTTTATATATTAATTACGATCATTCTGATGTGATTTGTGGACAAATACTGAAAAATAAATAATCCATGATAGTAAAATACCAATCCTTGTGTGTGCCTACTGGTTAGGGGTTACAAGGGCATGGATCCATTTTATCATCACCTGCAGATAGGAGTTTCCCAGAAAGATTTCTCAGTCGCCTAACACTTCCCGTCTAACAGGGCATAACTCGCAAAAGGAGGAGTGAGAGACAACTGCTAGATGTCATTTCTCCAAAAAGGGTTCATTTCCTTTTGCGGATAAAGGGGATCTATCTGTCGTGACCCCAATAATATTGGATTGAACACAGCAATAGTTTGAACAAATCGAGGGGTGATTAATAAACAATGTATATTGGATTGAAAGTGGCATCCTTTTATGTGAGTGAGCTGTTATCATTTGGGATAAACCCATGTTGGAAAGGCTGATTAAAAATTGTGAGGCTCGCTTTAACCAAAGTAAAGGGTTCCTGACTAGGATAAGATTGAAGTGTTTGGAACCATAGACCCTACTGTATCTAGTTTTGAGCATAAAGATTCCAGTTCTTTTTTCGCAGAGGAAAATAGCAGATGGTCCAGATAAATGCTGACTTTGAAAGCTAGGACAATGTGGAAAGAGTTCTTCACTGCCAAGGATTGATTTAGGGATTTTTAAGGGTGTAATGAATAAGGAATGATTCTAGATTATCCTAACCCCCACCACCTCCTTCCTGTGACCTGTCTTGGCAAAGGGTCTGATACTACCACATCAGAGTCGGGGGTGAGCCACATTTCTGTTAGATAAGATATTCAGCTTCTGAGAAGTTCGTAAGGGTAAAACTCCTTGGTAATGTTTAAATGTCAACCTGGTGTTGAACAGGGCATGGGCCGCGTTGAAAGTATGTTGTTATGGATAGAATAATTCAACCATGGGACTGGTCTGTGGGTGACATCTAGGGGATAGCTGTCGTGTGGGGCAATGATATCATCTATCCAGCGATATGTACTAACCATTGTGCAAAGTGGGTTGAATCAGAATGACTGTATTTGTAAGTGCAACCCGCCACAGAGCATTATTTCTCACCAAGTGCACGATCCCATCAAAATAACAATCTACCCAGTGTCATGCCACGTAGTTCGTTGCTCCAGTCACCAAAATATTATTTTGTGCCTATTATGGTACTGCATTGATTGGTGAGGCTGTACTGAACATTTAGTTGAAACTAGGTTAATGTGATCGGTGGAGCTCCTATTGCGGAAAAAGGTGTCTTCTGAAGCTTTAAATGAATGAGCCTATTTTCTTTCAATGTCAACCAGAAAATAGGCATCCATTTTGTTCACACCATAAACATATACTCTAATTTAAAGCTTTATGCATGAATAGTAAAAATGTCCTCTGACTTTCTGATCATCCTAGGAGCTTGTCTATCATTCCAGACATGCACTTTCACACTCCTTTTTTTTTTAACACAGATTTTTATTAAGTTTGCGGTTTTGGTGGGAGAGACATTACATTTCGAATGCATAGACAAGCAGTAAAGTAAAAGTTCTTTTTCCTAATAATGACAAGGAAAGCCTTCACAATTACAGAACTACAATGACTGTATCCACAAGATACCTGTTTACATAATCAGTTCCCACAAATAGCATAGAACGAAGCAGGATATAATCCAATTCGGATATGCGTCCTACATATACAAGTAGTATGCTGGTTAGAATCTTAACCGTTCTGTCTGTTATCACATTATTAAGCGAAGATCTGTGTCAAAAATGAAGAAACAACAATAAAGAACTGTGCTACTAAAAACAACTACCTGTCTTTTCGAAAATCCCATCGGGGGCTGAGCAGGGCCAGGGCACCGGGATCAGGGGGGTGAGGGAAGAGAAGGGGGGGGAGGGAAGGGGAGAGGGGGAGAGAAAAACGGCAGACCACGCCTTCAGTACTACATCAACCATCGGCCACATCTGCATTTTGTGTCTTAAAATGCTCTAGTAATTGCGCCCACTCCAAGGATATTGGTTTCTTCCTCAAACCTCTATATTCTTCGCTGTGTAACGCCTCCCTCTCAGCAGTGGCCCACCTTATAACCTCCTCCCGTCATGCCCCCACACGTGGCGCCCTGTGTGACTTCCATTGCTGTGTAATAAGTCTCTTGGCCAGCATTAAGATAAGGCTCGAGAAGCGGCACAGTACTTTTGCCTTCTTGGGAAGGGGGAAGAGACCTAGGAGACAGGCCTCAGGGGTATTCCAAGAGGATCGCTCAGAGAGACTTGTGAGGCCCTGTATAACCTCCGTCCAAAATTCCACAAGGGAGGGGCAGGTCCAAAACATATGTATGAAATCTGCCTCCAGGCTACGACACCTAGGACATTCCGATGCAGAATTGGGGTACATAGGGTGTATCGCCCGAGGTGTGAGGTAGCCCTGTGCAGTACAAACAGCTGTATTGTTTTAAGCCGGGCATTGCGGGATACCCGCTTGGGATATTCAAGGACGTGCACCCATTCTCTATCTGTAAAGTCCTGAGTCACCTCCGCCTCCCATCTTTGACGAAGGGTCAACAAAGAGATACCCAGATGAGACCGTAAGCCGCGATATAACCACCTAACCAAATGACTACCTTGTCCCATTATGTGTAGCGTCTGCAGCAGTCCAAAGGTCGGGGGTACTTTCTGATCCACTAACCAGTACTTACGTACATACTGCCTGACCGCAGCATGGGTTACAAATAATGTAGGAGGGGCCGAATAAGCCTGCACAAATTCTTCATGAGGCATCAAGTTCCCATCTAAAAATAGGTCCCCTACAGTCGTCGCACCTGCCTCCACCCAGCTCCGCACTCTAGCGGCAGACAATATACTCCGTAGTGTAGGTAAACCGCACAGAGGTATACGTGGGGCGTATGGTACAGATATGCTGGTATATTTCATCGCTAATTTCCAATAATGGAGCGCAATGTGTAAAAGAAATGGAGGGTCCTTCACCTGATTTGCTCCCGGGCACAATAATGATTGTAATGTCCCCGCTCGTAGACGTTCAGGTAAATAACCTATCTCACATAAATTATGGCCCTCCAACCATTGCAGTTGGGCCACTATGGAAAAGGCTTTAAAATCTGGTGCTCTCATACCACCCTCAGTACTTGTTAACTGCATTTTGGCAAGAGCCAATCTGTGACGGCCGTGCCCCCAAAGTAATGACGTCAATAGTGTATCTAGTGCTCTGTAAATCCAAATAGGAAGGATCACGGGGAGGTTCGCAAATTGATACAACAACTTAGGGAGCAATACCATCTTAGAGACGGCTATACGGCCTGCAGTGGTTAACGGTAAGGTATTCCAAAACGCTACTTGGGCTCTGAGAGTATTAAGTGTATAGACAACATTACCATCTACTGTGTCCAAAGAGGTTCTGTAGATATGAATCCCTAAGTTTTTTAAAGTAGTGGGTTCCACCCTGAACTGCTTTAGACCAAATTGTAGCGCGGGGAGAGTGTATGTGTCATAGAAAGAAAAGGCCACTGATTTGGAGGCGTTCAGGCGCAGACCAGATATCTCCCCAAATTGCTCAAACACCAAGGCTACAGGTGCCATATCCACATGCAGGTCTGCAAAATAAAGCAAAATATCATCAGCGTACGCTGAAACAGAATGACGTAGTTGACCCACCGGGATACTATATGGTGCCATCGTACAACGCAGCCGTTGCGCCAGAGGTTCCAAAGCAAGCACAAACAGCAAGGGCGATAACGGACAACATTGCCGTGTACCCCGAAACACATTGTAGGCAGAAGAAATATTGGTGCCGGTCTTGGCCCTTGCTGTGGGTTTAGTATAAAGTAGCTTCACCCATTCAATATATGCTGGGGGAATCCCGTATTTAATCAGTGCAGCCAACATATATGACCAACTTTAAAGAATCAAAATCTTGACGCATATCTAAAGAGAGACAGCCCTAACGTGGGGAATCAGCTCAGGCAGAGTGCAAGATGGCATAGATGCAGCGTATATTTAAGGAGGTGCTGCGATTAGGTATAAAGCCGCATTGGTCCGTATGGATCAGAGTGGGGAGTAAGGGGAGCAGTCTCGATGCCAAGAGCTTACTAAGAATTTTGTATTCCGTATTAAGGATCGATAGGGGCCTATACGCTGTGAGATCTGTTGGAGACTTATCAGGTTTCAACAAGGAGGTCACTATCGCCTCCCTAGTCGTAGGGGGCAAAGTACCCTCTGTCAAGGCAGTAGTATACAGTTGAAGCAGTTTAGCAACTATGGGTGTTGCGAAGGTAGAATAAAACTCAATGGGGAGCCCATCGGAGCCTGGGGTCTTGTTACGAGCAAGTCCTCTTATAGCGCCCCGGATTTCGGGAGCGGTCAAGGGGGCCGCCAGATCTTCCGCCTGAGCTGCCGTGATATTGGGAAGCGTTATCGAATCCAAGAATGTAGCAGTTGCATCCGTCGTGTCATGTGAGGGGGCAGCGTATAGGGCTGCATAATAATCGTGGAATGTTTTATTAATGTCTACCTGCGTGGTGAGCAATTCGTGGTGGTTATTACGTATGGCCAGAATAGGCATAGGGGATGGGTGTGGTCTAATCAGCCTAGCCAGTAGCGTGCCCGATCTGTCCGAATCCGCATGAGTGCGCAGCGTGTATGCATGCAAGTCTATCACCCTCAAGTGTTCTAACAGCTCAGCATATTTAACCCTGGCTTCCTGGAGGTCCGGTTCTTTACTGTCATCGGTCTGAGCAGCTACTTCTAGCGCTTGTAACAAATCCTCTTGGTCCGTAAGATCCCGTATGGCTTCGCGCCGAATCCCCACCAGTGTCCCCCATAGAGACCCCTCGGATTATCACCTTAAATGCCTCCCACTCAACAATCCTAGACGTCGCCGAACCTTCGTTGTCTGTAAGGTATGTGTCAATGGTAGTGGCTAATTTATCCCGATAAATCGGGTCTTCTAGCTGTAGTGGTTGTAGACGCCATGTGGGAATCGGCGTGGGTGTCCAACCCCAATTGAGCACCAGCTCCAGGGGGTTGTGGTCAGAAATAGTCTTGCCCAGATATGTGGTGCGCACAATCATAGGGAACAAGTCTGGGGAACAAAGGAAGTGATCTAGGTGTGTGTGCAAGGAGTGTGGGTAGGAATAGAATGAGTATTCACGCAGACCAATGTGTTGCATCCTCCATATGTCCAACAGTCCCCAGCCCTTCGTCCAGTTAGCCAAGTTGGCCGCTTGTACAGTAGCGGCCACGTTGGACAAGGGAGGGTGCGAACGGTCAAGGTGAGTATCAAGCACGGCATTAAAATCCCCCCCTAGTATCCACGGATAGTGTGTCCAGTCTGATAGGGCCTGGGAAAGGCGAGAAAGGAAGGCATCTTGGTCAGTATTAGGTGCATAGATCGACCCCAAGACCACTCGTGTACCATCCAGTGTCCCCTGTAAGAGTACATATCTCCCCTGATCGTCAATTCTGCTATCAGTCAGTGAGAAAGGGACTCCACCTCGCAGCCAAATCGCCGCTCCTTGGGAGAAGGCAGAGTACACAGTACCATATAACTGACGACTCCATCGTCTCTGCACCTTAGTAAGCTCGGAGGATATCAAGTGCGTTTCTTGAAGATACACTATCTGTGCGCGGCGACGGTGTAATTGGGCAACTACCCTATGCTGCTTCTGTATCGAACCCATACCCCGTATATTCCAGGAGATGACAGTGTATGACTTCGCCACAGACATGATATCAACGCATATACCCCATCCCCCCATCCCCCCCACCCCACCCCACCCTACAGGCCCCCACACCCCCAGGAACATCGGGAAACAGTTCAGTAGCTTAAACAAAGGAACAAAAACCCAATACAGGGTAAAACGACTAAACTTTGGTCGACCAAACTTTGTGCAAGCAAGGCACATAACACACTGCATAACAAAAGGGCTTCTCGCCTACGTGGTAGTCTGCTTACTTCAGATACGTAAGTATCAACTATGAAAAGTGGAATAACCCAGGACAGGCCGGGCCACAGGACTATAATATACGAGCATACCCTGTAACCTCCCATGGAGCAGCCCACGTTTGGATCAGGATTCAACAGATGGGACATGGTGTGCAATGAGAAATAAGCGTTCATACTCTGGGAAGGACAAGTACCCGATAAACCGAGAACAATATCCCAGAACATAATACATTCACATTACTCATTCAAGTAAAGGATCATTGCTAAGTTGTGTGGACACAGAGGGAAATAACGCCATACTGCCCCCAGAGTCTGAGTCCGATGAGACCTCCACCGATGGGCTAGTGCTGATAGGCGCCCGAGGAGCCCGCAGCGCTGAGGCCGACCGGAGGGCCGCACGCCTACCCTCCAATAATGATTGCTGCGACGGAGGATTAGACACAGTGCTCTGTGTAGTGAGTCCCCTCCTTCGGCGCAGAGGGCGCCGTGGCTTCGGCTGCAGTTGTGAAGGGTGAATGTCACGTGCAGTGCCAGGAAAGTTCCTGTCCAACCATTCCCATGCGCTTTCAGGCGTGTCAAAGAAACAGGCCCGTTGGTTGTACATGATCTTAAGTTTGGCAGGGAATAAAAGGGCAAATGTCAATCCAGCAGCGCAGGCTCGGGCCTTGACCTCCATGAATGAGAAACGTAGGCGTTGTACTGTCAGTGTATAGTCCGGAAAGATGGAGATTTTGGCATTGTCAAAAAGAATCGGGCCAGTTTCTCGTGCTGTTTGCAAAATGTGGTCACGATCCCTGTAGTTTAGGATTCTGGCCAACAACGGTCTAGGGTTAGCGCCAGGCACTGGTTTTCACATAGGAACTCGGTGGGCCCGCTCTACCGTGAAATGCGACGACAGGACAGTGGGGGCCACCTTGGCCCTCAGCCATTCCTCAATGCAGGTCGTGCGGTGTTGCCCCTCCGTGCCCTCCGGAAGCCCAACAATACGAAGGTTGTTGCGTCGAGCCCTACCTTCAGCATCATCAGCCCGGGCCTGTAAGGCTTCAACCTGTTGCTGTAATAGATGAATGTGCACATTATGCTCTTTCACTTGTGGTTGAAGTGTTAAAAGCGAGTGGTCACAGTCCTTTACTTTATCCGCCAGCTTTTTATGGTCATCTTTGAGCAAGTTCAGTTCGGTAGATATAGTGCCTATATGTTGCGCTATTGCGGAGCGCGATTCACGGATTTCCTGGAGTATCATATCCAGCTTATCAATGGGAGGAAGAGGTGCAGTTCCATCATCAGTCCGATGTGACTGTATTGAAGAGGTCTCAGAAGGCGGGGAGCCAGCCCGGCCCGAGTCTGCCGCCGCTTTCATCTTATTCCTTCCCATCGCTGTCAGCAGTGTGGACGTGTCTCAGAGTATGGTGCGGGTAATAGCTTCTTGCGGGATCCGGTGATCCACAGTGCGGGCCCAGTAATAGACACAACTGTGTTGAGTATCCCTTGCAGATCGCTCCCAACGGGGTCGAGAGAGGTGCACCCCCATGAGTATAGACACCAAGGGTGGGTAGTTAGCCTCGGGCCCACGGTTGGATAACTGAGTGGGGAGGTGGGGGGGGGGGTCCGAAAAGCCAGTACAAATCAAAGGCGGCCCCCGCCAGTCCCAGCAGTCAGGAGCTGGGCCTCCGATACATCCCAGACCCCCTCCGGCACCACAGGCCCACCGGGAATAAACCCTACCCACAGGAACGATGGATCCCTTTACTGCGACATCCAGGTATCACTCACTGTGCCCCTGCAAGCAGAGCACCTCAGTCAAAAGAGAAACAAGTGTAGAAGAGAGAGGGGGGTGGGAGAGGAGCCACAACTGCCCCCAGTACGCCACCCAATGCCCCCACAGCACTCACTACAGGCACTGTCCACTGGTCCCACAGCAGACCGCAAGCCGGGGGCCTCACGTGAGGGATCGCACTTCTATGCCTGATCTCCGTGCGGTTGAAAGCACCAGGAAAGGCCGGTGTCGCTAGGCCTGACCCCCCTCAGCGATAGTTTGCCCCCACCTGGTCCAATCCAGGCTGCAGAGTGGGTGGGGCTCTCAACATCAGGCAGTGCTCATGCACTTTGCACAAGGATTATCCGCACCTGGAATCCGGAGGAGAGGCAAAGAGAAAAGGGTGGGGGGGGGCCCGTGCCGCCGTTTCCCCCGAGTCATTCGGTATAGTAGAACCCGTGCAGGGGGGGCAGCAAACACCCCACAAGGCCACACTGGATCCGGAGGGAATCGCCCTTCCTCGAAACACCGCAGGTCCGGCCAGAAGGAAGCTCCGCCACTACAGCGCTGGTCGCACTCACCGCGTCTCGTTCCTGAGGATCACTGCGCCACGGTGAGGGAGACCTCCACAGGCATCGGAGGTACAGGCGGGGGGGGAGGCCCCAATCACCTCCACCACGGGTCCGGCAATTCCCCACCCGATGCCCCCACTCGGCATCTGCGCAGCTCCAACCAGGCCGGCAGCCGGGGTCTCGCGCCGCGGAGCACCCCGCCGCGCCCAGTCAGCAACGCAGTTCAAAGCACTAGGACAGAGCGGTGCTCTCAGGCCCGGGCCATGCAGCGCCGGCCGATTGCTTCAAGTCCGCCACAGGATGCCGGTCGATCCACAGCTGCACTCCACGAGCTCCGAAATGGGTCCACTACAGTCGCCAGGGGGATTCGGTGAGTATGCGCTGCCCCACAGGGCCGCTTGGCGCATATAAAAAAAATGTCGGATGAAGATCCCGGGCCCGGAGCTCGTCACCTAAGCGACCTCCATCCTGGGCTGCTAGCCACGCCACCCTCCACTTTTACACTCCTTAACAATCCATTCAGTACCTAAATATTTTGATCTATTTGCATTGACTCTATCCATGCATACTCCAATATACCCATTGTATGGGATTGGGAGAAAGGTGAAAATGTACTGCAAGCAGTACAGAGTTTCCAAGTGGTGACCAATATTGCCTATTTTGACATTTTCTACCTACTAGCAGGTTGTGATGGAAAGATATGTGAACACAAAAAGCTACACATTTAAACTAGATACATTTTTGATTTCAGGTGGGGGTTCATTTGAGCAAATCACTCAAGGTTTTCCCAAAGAAACAAAATAATTGAAATAAAGCAAATAGTCAAAGTAAGTAGGCAAAAAGAGAAATAGGTGACCATGTTTTCACTGATGGTCGATCTATAAAAGTAATATATTGATAAGTCGGTCAGACTGTTGCGGGCGCAGAGAAGTAAAGTGTTTTTCAGTTGTCCAAAAACACGATACCCACATCCACCAATCAAGCTGCAGTTTATATGTTTCATTGTGTAGACCAAACACCAAATCATAAGGAAAAATCTAACGGATAAGATAGGTCTGAAGAAAGCTTTGCATTTTGTAAATGTGCCCTAAAATCTGAGCAGCAATAGAGGTTATTCATACCACTCGCTGAATTTGGGATTACCCATAATATCAGCTAATTCTTGAGCATTTATACAATGGTTTTCTGCTCCGATGTACAAATAGAAGTAAAAAATGTAGAGACATTCAGTAGCAATATCAAATTGGCCTACCAGTCTGTTTTCTCACACTTCCCAAGATACTTCTCATTATAAAATCAATACCCCACATGTGTGAGTGGGCCTTTACCAGGGCACAAGTCCTAAAAAAAGAAGTGGGGGGACTAACCTAGTTAGGCAGTTTGCAAGTGACATCATGGTGCATGACATCACGTTGCGACATCGTCGCGTGACATCACGGTGCGTGACATCACAGCACGTGACATCACGGCGCATAACATCACAGCGCATGACATCACACAGGGCATCACAGGAATTGACATCACCGGAAGTGGCATCACAAGCCATGACTTTACAGGAAGTGGCATCAGATCTTAAGCCCTCACATATATGTTTAGCAGGTCTATCATGTGTACGTTTGAGCGCATTGCGAGGATAATAGCACAGTGAGCTATGAAAGATGATATGTGACTTCTACACCTTGTAATCCCCCAGTTTTATGTAACACATCCTGTACATTCATTTACAAACGTATATAATTTATTGTGTATGTAATATGCACGTCTGATGTAAAGCGCTCTGACACCCTGCATTGGGATGAGTAGGGTTATACAAGAAAAAATAGTGGTACTTAAATTATTTCAACCCCTCCTCTGGGGAAGTAAGCTCTATATAAATGCAATTCGTTTTGTGTAAACACTGGGAAAGACCAACACATCTGACATTCTTACAGTGCATGCATATCTCCTAAACAGGGACTGAACAAAGTGAAAAGCTGTCTTTCTTAAGTATGTGTGAAGTGCTAACAAGGTGTGAGCCTTTGTTTCCCCTCTGTTGCATTTGTCCAAGAGACTCGAACAAAAGGAGGCCTGATGACCACTTAAATTCAGCCTTTGTTATGGGCCCAGCAGGAGTCTAAAATAAGAAAGCCCCGTCCTCGCCTGCACATTGTTGCTTGTTGCAGATGCAAAGCAGACAACATGCAGGCGCTGCAGATAGTGTCTCCCGGTGTTTGGAAATTACACCCGGACGAGTTAAGCACATTATTCAGTGGGGCCCAACTTCTTGACAGGGTGGATGGTGTTCACCCTGTGAAAATAGTGGGTGGACAACGTCCACCCGCGTGTACCCCCGACTTGTGCTCTGGCCTTTACGATGGGAACATGAAAGGGCCTGAAACATGACGATGTGAAGACAGAAAATGATGTCTGCATAAGATAGACTATTGTGTTGGTGGTTGTCAGCCCTATTTGGCCGGAGGTCAGCCTGCTTTGAACGAAAGCTACCAACTAAAGAGACCTGTGGTAGTCCAATGTGGGTTGCATGGATCCCACTTAGTTTTCTTACCTAGAATGCCCTGCAAATGTATGTCAGCATTTGGGTGAAATCAGAGATTTTCATCACTTCTCTGTGGGGAAAGTGATGCAATCTGCCAGGAATTACAAAAGTCCTACCACTCAGTGTTACCACGGTTCTCCCAATGAAAACAGAGGCCCAGGAACCCACAACACATTTAAAAAAATCAAGATTTTTCATTTGATTTATATTGATTTTTAGACTAAGGGTAGCTGTGATATTTGGGCCTGGGTTCAGCCAGCACCCTGGGTAAACCTACCTTTTTTGAAAACTTGATACCCAGGGAAGTCTAAACTGGTTTGGTTTGTGTGGCCCCCACTGAGGTTTCTACCTAGAACGCCTGCCAAATGTTACATTTGAGGAAGAATTATATATTTCTGTGAGGAAAGTTTCAGGAATTTTTGGGGAACCCACACTTCTACTGATAAAAAAGGTAATCCCCACTTGTGTAGGTAGGCCTGTTGCTAGAGACACAAAAGGCCTCTAAAGCACTATGGAAGTGTCAAGATTTTTACTTACAATTGATTCTTAGGATGTAGATAACTGTGGCATTTGGGCCCAGGGCTAGCTAGCTAGACCCGTTTTAAAACATGGGCAATGTTGGCTCTGCCCATGGTCCACTTACTTTCTGGTGGCCTTCTGCTGGCAGTCTTGCCCTGATAATCGTGAATGCTACTTCAATATACATTATTTTAAATACCATTTTCATAGAATTAAAAAAAAATTGATAAGAAGGAGATCAGGGTAATTTGTGAGAGTCCATTACAGAATTTTCCAGAAAATGTTGTCCTAATATATTTTTTTTAACTCCGTGAAACATCTATAAATTTTTTTTTTTAAATGAAAACAGTATCTCACTTATGAGTAATTGGAAAGGATCATAGAAATTATTTGTGATAACAAAAGGTATCACAAAATTGAAAACACATCACTATACTGCCTTCTTGTACACTTAATGTGAATATTAGATGTAAACACTTTTACAACATGGTCCAGTGTGTTGCACAAATTTATATGTAGTTTTTGCATGCCCAGATCTTTTATATATTAGTACAGTTTAACATGTATACAGTGCAATACGGTCGCTCGCATCACAAGAGCTTCCTAAACAAAAATTAGTGCTGAGAGCACCTTTCATTTTTCAATTGTTTATTCCTGTAAGAAAAGAAAAACACATTTCGTGTATTGTCCTCATGTCTCCTCATTCCACTTTAGTTTAGTTTCTCCCGTGTGCCGAACCAGCTGTCTTTGAGTTATGTAGCTTTCAGTGCTGCTGACCATGCTGTACCTTGTCTGTGTCAGTGACGTTTGCACCTGATGCTCCCTGTGGTGAGGGACGGTTAACTCTTTGTGCATCTTTGTGTCAGGGGCACTTGCAGTGCTGCTGCTCACATTGGCCAGCTGTACATGTGCAGGGACCTTGCAAACCTTCATTCTTCCTTTGATTGGCCAATTCGGTGTCTGAGACAAGCTTGCAGCAGTGATGCCTGCTCTTTTAGTGAGTGAGTTACACTACTGCTGTGCAAGGAATACCTGCAATGAGCATGTTATGCTTGTTAGAGAAGCTTGCACTGCTGCTGTCATAGTTTGCCTCCTTCATTAAAGGGTATTGTCCAGCATTCCAGCGATGCTAAAACATCTCAGTGCCAGGTGTATGTAACTCTAACAAAAGCTGATGGCTACATAATGGCCACCAATTTTGTTTTTATTTCATTTAAATGTGGGTGTTAGGGAAACCGATCTGTTGCACTGGCAAACATTTTTTGTTGACTTTAAATATTTACATCCACAATAAGGTGTCATAATCAAGACATTAGTGAGTTGCATGCAAGAGAGAGCATTTATCTCCCAGCTGGCTATATATTTCCTTTATTAGTATATAGACGATAGCTTTGCTGTCAGAAGCTAGAGTCAATAGTATCTGTGCAACCCAAAGAACATCTTTATTGAATAATGTCACTCTTCTAAGATATGTATGATCAAAAGTATAGATGTCCTGGCTGATGCCCGAGCATGTGATTTCTGTGTAGGATAGTACCTCTGTTTCACTTAGAGACAGTAACCTGTAAGTTATTTATACCTTTAGGTATATCTTTGCTGTATGAAGCTTCAGCCTGGGAGATCTGTGTAATATAATGTGCTGGAATCTGAGACCTTAGCATGCAAGATTTATGTAAACTAAGATATAGGTTATGTGCCTGATAGCTTTGCTGTCAGAAGCCTATCCTGCAAGATCTCGGCAACCTGAGGGATGGTTTTGCTTTTAGATGCTTGTGCATGCAATGTCGCTGTTACCTGAGAGTAGCCTTGCTGTTTGAGACCATAGTCTGTGATATATGTGTAATCTGAGGGATGGCTTTCCTGTCAGATGTCTAAGTGATAGAATTACTGCCCGAGTCTTAAGTCTGTGAGATCTGTGTAGCATGTGGAAGAGGTCTGCTTTCTGGGGTCTGAGCTTGTACTATCTGTTTAACCTTAGGGATAGATCAGAGGCCTGGATTTCAATAAATTCTGCAACCTCGGGAGTTGATACCTGAGCCTACATCCTACACATGTGTAACATTGTGAATTGCTTTCCTGTGGGAAGCCTACTTCTGTGTTAAGATCTGTGCAACCCGAGACATTGCTCTGTTTTTGAAACTTTGAATGTCTAAGATTAGAGTGACCAAACAAAGCTCAGTTTTCTAAAGTTAGAGCCTGATACTTCTGTGTTGACCCCAACTGTCTCTATCTCAAAACAGTGTAGAACACCTGGATGTTTAAGAAATGTGTTAAGTTGGCATAAAATTATCTCCCTAAAAGGCTTCAAGACCCCCCCACACCTTTCTTAAATGAATTATTTAAAAAAAATCCTGAATAACTCTCTACATTTTAAGTTTACTGACATTCAAGTCTATCTCCTATCTTTGGTGAACTGTTTTCTCGTAAGTATGTGGACTGTTGCAAATTGTAGTCCTTTTTCCTTACTCATGGATCCATA
This sequence comes from Calotriton arnoldi, assembly GCA_963921515.1. NCBI lineage: Eukaryota > Metazoa > Chordata > Amphibia > Caudata > Salamandridae > Calotriton > Calotriton arnoldi. The sequence continues at coordinate 2,480,365 of CAWUFW010001139.1, forward strand.
TGGAGTTTTGAATCTTTGTGATATGTAATTTGTACCACCTATTAAATCTAAATTATCTGGGAAGGGGTCCTCAAAATATGTTGCGCCCAGTTCTCAATAGTTGTCACTATAGAACTATTTGTGAACTGGCCTAATAGGGCATGAATTAACAGAAAATGGTTAAGGAATTTAAAGTATTCCGAATAGGGCCACCAAAATATGCTTGTCCCAGGGCCCCCAAAATCCTTAAGATCCATCAATCAATCAGGATTTATAAAGTGCAGCTAATCACCCGATAGGGTATCCAGGCGCTTGTAGGTCCGGAGGCTTATTCGAACAGCCAGGTGTTGAGGGCCGTCCGGAAGTGAGGTGATGGTCCGGAGGTGCGTGGCGAGGCTGTTCCAGGTCTTTGCTGCGATGTGGGAGAAGGAGCGTCCTCCACTTCTACTTCAGTAGATGCCAGAAGTATGGGCAAGTGAATGGGAGGCGGAGCGTAGTCTTCTCAACGGTTGGTGGAAGTTCAGGCGGTGGTTAATGTATGCGCGTCCTTGGTTGTGTAGAGCCTTAGGTGCATGGGTCAGCAGCTTGAATTGGCATCTCTTCTGTATAGGGAGCCAGTGGAGTTGCCTGAGGTGGGGTGTGATGTTGGTTCGTCCAGGAAGGGCGAGGATGAGTCTGACTGCGGCGTTCTATATGGTCTGAAGTCTCTGTAGGAGGTATGTGTTGATTCCTACTTTTTTTTTTTAAACAAACTTTATTGAGCCTTTTCGTCCATATGATCAACATAGCAAGTATGACATATAAGGTCTTTTTCTTTTGCTGGTTCCGTTGTACACATGTTATAGCATTTATCATGGAGTAATTTCTACGTGCATATGACTTTCGCTAAACATTCGCTGTCTTGGCACAAAAGGAACTGTCACATCAGTTTTCTGTTACATTTTTGGCAAATTCAATACTGCCTAGCCAATCTATGGTAAGGCTAACTTTAAAGGACTAACTAGGTCCCATTCTTCCCCGTCCCCCTCCCCTCTCCTTGGTCTGCCAATTCCGAGTCGTATGGTTGCCTAGTAGGGTTATTGACGTGTTACCATGTGTCCCGCTCCTTCTGTATGTAGTGTGATGTGGGCTGGTGTCCGTGTGGGTCTGGTTGTGGTCCTGGGGGGGGCTTTAACTATTTTACTGTGTGGGAGTAAGCTGGGGAGGGATTAGGTCTAAATGTTTGAAGTCCTCCAACATAATATCCCATTCCATAGAGAAGGGTGCTTTTCGTAGCCCCCTCGCCTCTTCCCCCCGTAGCGCCATGCTTTCAGCGCCACCCCATTGTGTCATTTCGTCTTGCCAGCTGGTCAGTGTCGGGCATCTAGGGGACTTCCATCTCATAGTGAGGCCTCTAATGGCGAGCAGCAGGGCCAGGTCAGTGAAGCGTCGCTGTACTTTCTGCGCTTTATTATATCTTCGCATCCCCATGAGGCACTCCAAGGCATTGTCCTGGACGGGTATATGTGTGACTTCCCCTAGGTAGTGTCTCACCCCGCTCCAATATTCCAGTATACGAGGGCAGTTCCAGAGCATATGGATAAAGTCTGCCTCGTCACCTTTGCAGCGAGGGCAGCAATGTGGGGCTTCGGGAACATTCGGTGTACTCTCAGTGGGGTTAAGTAGGATCTATGCAAAACCATTGTTTGAATGAATTTCAGTTTAGCATTGCGGGGTACTTTTTGGGGTATTCGATCATGCCCATCCAGGCTTTGTCAGTAAGTTCTAGGCCCGCGTCTGCGGTCCATTTTGCTCTGAGACTAGTGAGCGAGACGCCTGCATGTGCCCTAACCCCAGTGTATAACCATTTGATAAGGTGTCCTCCAGTCCCCATATAGTGCAGTAAATGTACCAATTCATGTTGTAGTGGCTCAGTGCGTGTTGGTGCCCAGGTGTTCCTAATGTATCGTATTATAGTGGCATGCAGTAGATAGTGTCTCTCCGAAGCCCCTGTAACCTGTACAAACGTGGCGTGGTCCATAAGACTGCCGTCGCTAAAGAAAGCTCCAATTGTCTCCACCCCTGCCTCCGCCCAGGATCGTAGTCTACCTTTCGTGAGCCGACCTCCGGGGGTAGGGATCCCCAGTAATGGAATATTGGCTGAGTATGGGAGTATATCTCGTGTATAGTGCAGTGCCTTCTTCCAGCATTGTAATGCCGTCCTCAACAAGGGGTCCCTCCGGGGATTTTAGCTTTAGGCAGAATCAGGGAATGTAGCCTGCCCCTGTCAATATCCCTCAGTGTAAACCCTATTTCTTGGAGGTTCCTCCCTGCTGTCCAATAGGACAGCCATTGGATTTGGCAAGCATAATAGTATGCCCTGAGGTCGGGGACCCCGAGACCCCCGTGGCGATTGTCCAACTGCAGTTTCTGCAGGCTTACTCTTCGGCGTCCCGAGCCCCAAATAAGCTCCACCAACAGGGTGTTCAGTGTGTTGAATATGGATTGGGGGACCACTATGGGTAAATTTGCAAAATAATATAGTAGTCGGGGAGTACTACCATCTTAGAGATGGCGATTCGTCCCATCACCGAGAGGGGTAAGGACGTCCAGAAGGCCACGCTGGAGCGTAACGCTGCGATGGCTTTCACAAGGTTGCCATCTAGTAGGTCAGTCTGTGATCTGTATACCTGTATTCCTAGGTACCGGAATGTGGTATGAGCCACAGGTAGTGTGTATGTGCCAAAATGTATCTCATCTGGGCGGGGCCCTTCCTGAAAGAAAAAGGCATTTGATTTCCTAGAATTAATGGCTAATCCCGATATCTGTCCAAATTTGTGGAATATATCGGGAGGGGAGTGGCTGCCGCCGTCAAGTCCCGAAGGTAGAGGAGGATATCGTCTGCGTATATGGAGGTGAGGTGGGCGGTGCCTGCGATGGGAATTCCCAGTTGGTCTGCCGATTGTCTTATGGCTATCGCTAAGGGTTCAAGCGCCAGTACGAACAGGAGGGGGGACAAAGGGCATCCCTGTCTCGTGCCCCTGTGGATCGTGTACTCTCGGGAAATATGCTGTCCGGTGCGGGCTCTTGCCGTGGGTGACGTATAGAGGAGGCGCACCCATTTAAGATAGCCTTCCGGGAGACCAAAGCGTTGAAGGGCGATAAACATGTAATCCCATGTTATGGAGTCAAAGGCCTGACGTAAGTCTAGGGCCAAGCAACCCGCATCTGGATAGGCCTCCGGGGTGGCGGTCAGAACATAGTGTAGCCGTCTAGTATTAAGGGATGTACTGCGGTTCGGTAGGAACCCACATTGATCACTATGGATAAGGGTGTTAAGGTAGGGCTGGATGCGGTTCGCAAGTGCTTTACTCAGGATTTTAAATTCGGTAGCTAAGAGGGATAGGGGCCTATAATTAGTAATGTCTGTGCTATCCCGGCCTGGCTTGAGTATGGAGATGACCAGGGCCTGCATGGTGGATATCGGCAGATGGCCCTTCTCCAGTGCTACTTTATATACTTCTTCAAGTTTGGGGACTAATAGGTCCGAGTAAGTGTGGTAAAACTCAATTGGCAGCCCGTCGGCGCCAGGCGCCTTATTCCGGTTGAGTCCTTTAATTGCGGCTCGTATTTCATGTTGGGTGATAGGGCCCGCTATTTCTTTTTGTACGTCTATCGACAAGGAGGGGATTGTTAGGTCACTCAAGAAATCGTCCATAGAGACGTCGGTATCTCGTGAGGGGGTGGTATACAGGTTGCTAAGATACGTACAGAAGGTTTCATTAATCTCCTGTTGTGTGTGGGCCGTTCCGCCGCTCGGTAGATTCACACAGGTGATAATGGTGGGTTCAGGCCTATCCTGCACTATGCGGGCTAATAAAGTCCCTGCTCTGTCCGCTTCCGAGTGTTTCCGTTGCGTGAAGGCCCTGTGGTCAAGTGTGTTGATTCCTACTTAGAGGGCGTTGCTGTAGTCCAGACGGTTGGTGATGAGGGCCTGTGTCACGGTGTGTCTCATGTGTAGGGGTAGCCACTTGAAAATCTTACGTAGCATGAGCAGAGAGAGGAATGATCAATTATGTCATCAGTGATGCGACTGACCATGTCATGAGGGATGTAATATGTGAGGTCATAAGCAGTACATTGCGGGGGCGTAAGTTATAGTTAGCTCAGATAACTATAACTGCTGAATTTCACTGTTTTTGTATGAGTGAAATCTGAGGCTAACTATAACATCCCTATTACCTTTCGTTTTTTCAGTGAATTTCTATGTTTTTTAAATTCTATTTCCTAACTATAACGTCCCTGTAACCTTTGTTTTTTTCAGTGAATTTAACATTGTTTTAATTTTCATTTCCTAACGGTAACCTGTAACCTTTGAGAGTGGGTGTGAGTGGATGTATAGGAAGGTGAGTGTGTGTGAGTGGCTGTATGGGTCACTGAGTGGGTTTGTAGATTTGTGAGTGGCTGTATGAGTCTTTAAGTGGGTGTGTGAGTGACTGTATGGGTCTGTACATGGCTGTGTAAGAGGGTGTAGGAGTGCCTGTGTGAATCTGTGACTAGATGCTTGAGTGTCTGAGTGGATCTGTGAGTAGGTGCATGAGTGTCTGATTGGGTCTGTGAGTCAGTGTGTGAGACTCTGACTGGGTCTGTGAGTGGGTGCATGAGTATCTTTGAAGGTCTGTGAGTGGATTGATGATTATCTGAGGGGGTGAGTGAGTGGGTACATGTCTGAGTGGGTCGATGAGTGAGTGTCTGAGTGGGTCAGTCAGTGGGTACATGTCTCTGAATGATCTGTGAGTGGGTGCATGAGTCTCTGATTGGGTCTGTGAATAGGAACATGAGTATCTGAGTGGGTCTGTGGGTGGATGAGTTGGTCTGTGAAAGAGTGCAAGAGTCTCTGAGTATGTCTGTGAGTGGGTGTGTGAGTCTCTGAGTGGGTCTATGAGTAGGTGCATGAGTGTGTGAGTGGGTGTGTGAGTCTCTAATTGGGTCTGTGAGTGTGTGGGTGAATGGGTGCTTGAGTGGATCTGTGAGTGGGTGCATGAGTGTCTGAGTGTGTCTGTGAGTGGTTCGTGAGTCTCTGAGTGGGTCTGTGAGTGAGTGTATAAGTGGGTCTGTCAATGGGTGCATGGTAAAAAAGTAGAGGGGCACACAGGAGCAGGTCCTCGTGCTAGCTCCCCCAGTGACAGCCTTCCTGTCTCGCTTGCCTGCAGTTCGCTACCCTCTACTGCCTTTGGTTTTGTGCCTCCTCTGCTCGTTTTCTGCTCATTTTTCTGCCTCTTCTCTGCTTGCTCCGGCCCTCTATTTTGCCTATTTCTGCTTGTTCTGCCCATTATTTTGTCTCTTTCTGCTCGCACCTGACCTTTATTCTGCCTTTTGCTGCTCGTTTCTGAGCTCTATTTTGCCTCGTGCTGCGTGCTTCTGACATCTATTTTGCCTCCTCCTGCTTATTCTGCCCATTATTTTGCCTCTTTCTGCTCGCGCCTGACTTTTATTTTGCCTCTTTCTACGCGCTCCTGACCTTTAGTCTGCCTCTTGCTGCTCGTTTCTGACCTCTATTTTGCCTTCTTCTGCTCATTCTGCCCATTATTTTGCCTCTTTCTGCTCGCTCCTGTCTTTTATTTTGCGTCTTTCTGCTTGCTCCTGACTTTTATTTTGCCTCTTTCTGCTCATTTCTGACCTTTATTCTTCCTCTTGCTGCTGGTTTCTGACCTCTATTTTGCCTCATTTTTGCTTGTTTTTGACCTTTATTCTGTCTCTTTCTGCTCCCTTCTGACCTTTATTTTGCCTCTTTCAGGTAATTTCTGACCTTTATTCTACCTCTTTCTGCTCTTTTCTGACCTTTATTTGGCCTCCTGCTGCTCGTTTCTAACCTCCATTTTGCCTCTTTCTGCTAGTTTCTGACCTTTATTCTGCCTCTTTCTGCTATTTTCTCACCTTTATTTGACCTCTTTCTGCTCCTTTCTCACCTTTATTTCGCCTTTTCTGCTCGTTTCCAACCTTTAGTCTGCCTATTTCTGCAATTTAGTCCACCTCTTTCTGATCCCTTTTGACCTTTAATCTGCCTCTTTCTGCTTGTTTCTCACCTTTATTTTGCCTCTTGCTGCTGGTTTCTGACCTCTATTTTGCCTCTTGCTGCTCATTTCTGACCTTTGTTCTGCCTCTTTCTGCTCGTTTCTCACCTTTATTTTGCTTCTTTCTGCTCATTGCTGACCTTTATTTTGCCTCTTTCTGCTCTTTCCTCACCTTTATTTTGCCTGTTGCTGCTGTTTCTAACCTCTATTTTGTTTCATTCTGCTTGTTTCTCACCTTTATTTTTCTTCATGCTGCTCGTTTCTCACATTCTCACCTTTATTTTTCCTCTTTCTGCTCATTGCTGACCTTTATTTTGCCTCTTTCTGCTTGTTGCTGACCTTTTATTTTGCTTCTTCCTCCTCGTTTCTCACCTTTATATTGCCTCTTTCTGCTCGTTGCTGACCTTTATTTTGCCTCTTTCTGCTCATTGCTGACCTTTATTCGGCCTCTTTCTGCTCATTTCTGACCTTTATTCTGCCTCTTTCTGCTCGTTTCTCACCTTTATTTTGCCTCTTTTCTTCCAGGACAACGGTGGAGCCTCAGGGCCCCCATGGTCCCAGCTGGCTCCTTGTCTCCTGTGGGAGCTGGCATTGCTGCTGTAAAGGCAGCTCCCTCCGTGCACGAGCAATCGTTTAATCTCTTTCCCTGCCCGCATGTCCGCGGGCAGGGAACGAGATGAAACCTCTGCTTCCAGCAGACGGGAGCACTTTGACAGCTCCCACCCGCTTGAACCTGAGTGTTTGTTTTGCTTGGCGGAAGCTGTCAAAGCTCCTGCCAAGCAAAAGCAAACAGCTATGTCCCGAAGGTGGGCACCCTGGGACATAGCAGGAGCCGGCCCTTGGGTCTGGTGGTCCCCCGGGCCATGTATGGCTCCAGGAGGGGATCTGCGTGGCTCCCCTACTTCTATTTGCATGGGCCACCCCGGGAAGGTAGTGGTCCCCGGGGCTAAGAACGGGCCAGAAGGGGGGCCACGCGTCCCCTCTCCTTCTTATAAAAACAAGAAAGCCCTGGGAGGTGGTGGTCCCCGCGGCGCAGGGGGGTCCGCGAGTATTTTGTACTTTTTGTCTGGGACTCGGCTGCAAGCCGAGTTGCAAGATGGCTGCCAACACTTCCTGGTTGAAGTGTTGGTAGCCGAGCAGAGCATTTCCCTGCACGAGCTCGTCTTTGTTCAGGAAGGCTTCGAGGCCAGAGATATCACTATAATTTTCGACTTTAATTACTCAAAAACTACTGAACAGATTTACACCAAATAAGCAAAAGGCACTTCCTTGAACCGACATCTACCTCCCTACCGGATTTGGTGTAAGTCCGTTCAGCGGTTCAGGCTGTAGAGGTGGCTAAAGGTTACTATGGGAATTAACATTACAAACGCAACCTTATTTCGCCCCCCAAATTCTCAGTCCCCACTGCACGGATCACCCCCAAACTTTCCCAATCATTAGTACCCCTGTGACACTTTTTGGGCAAAATTTCATGCAGATTGGTCAAACGACGCCAAAGTTATAGCCAAGGGGACTTCATCCTCCTACTAGTAGTGCACCAGTAGGTGCATTTGCAGAGTGGTGAAGAAAGGGGGCATGGCCTGCTATCAAGTCTCAGCAATCCTGCTGTATGGGACTTACTGGAGGTAATAGGAGGGGTAGTTTGCCCCCAAAGATCCTCAATAGCATAGGGAACTTCATCCCCCTACTAGTAGTGCACCAGGAGGCGCGTTTGCAGAGTGGTGGAGAAAGGGGGCATGGTCTGCTATCAGATCTCAGCTATCCTGTTGTATGGGACTTACTGGAGGTAATGGGAGGGGTAGTTGGCCCCCAAGGTTATCCTTGGGGCCAACTACCCCTCCTGTTACCTCCAGTAAGTCCCACAAAGCAGGATTGCTGAGAAGTTGTCAGAGGTATGCCCCCTTTCTACACCACTCTGCAAGCGTGTTTCCTGGCGCAGTACTAGTTGGAGGATAAAGTCCCCTTGTCTCCAGAGGAACCTTGGTGGCCAAGAAGCCCTCCTGGTACCTCCTGTACGTCCTACATAGCGGAATTCCTGAGAGCTGGTCGGAGGCCCACCCCTTTTCTCCATACTCTGCAAACGTGACTACTACTTTAAAAATCATAGAAATTCACTGAAAAAACAAAGGTTACAGCGACATTGTAGTTAGGAATTAGCATTTAAAAAACCTTAGAAATTCACTGAAAAAACAAAGGTTACAGGGATGTTATAGTTAGGAAATAGAATGTTAAAAAACCTTAGAAATTCACTGAAAAAAACAAAGGTTACGGGGACGTTATAGTTAGGCTGACATTTCACTCGTACAAAACCAGAGAAATTCAGCAGTTATAGTTAGCTGAGCTAACTATAACTCACGCCCCCGCAATGTACTGCTTATGAGATCACATATTGCATCACTCATGACATGGTCAGTGACATCACTGATAACACCACTGATGACATCTCAAATGACATCGCTGATTACATCATTCACAGAATCTCTGACGCAGCCACTAACACCCTCATGTAACCATTCATACACCCACTCCAACTTTCACACTACCATTCTCGAAATCATTGACACAACCATACCAGTACTTACATACCTACTCACTGATTCATAGGTCTACATACACATACACTCACTCACCCATACAGCCACTCATACACCCACTCACTCACTAATACAGCCACTGACATATCTACTCATACACCCATACAGCCACTCACACACTGTCAAGACACTCATAGAGCTACTCACACACCTACTCACCCATAGAGTCAATCACACTGCCACTTAATCACCTATACAGTTATACACACACCAACTCACTTATTCATACAGATACTAACACATACTTACTCTCTTCTACAATCACTGACACAAGCACACACTCACCCATACAGCCACTCTCACAATAACTCACTCACACATACAGTCACTTGTATACTTCAACACTCACATATACTGCCTTTCACATATGCAGTTACTCACCCATATACCACTGAGACATCCATTCACTCACCGACAAAGCCATACGCCCACTCACTCACCCATACAGCCCCTCTCAGACACACTTATGAACCCATACAGCCAGTGAATCACCCACTCACTCATCCATCTAGGGAGTCACACGCATCCTCACCCACCCACACAGACACTCATGCACCCATACAGGTACTCAGGCAACCAATCAATAACCCATATAGGCACTCATGTACCTACTCACCAACCCTTGCAGCCACTTACACACCAACTGACAGACTGACACAGACATTCACACAAATTAGTCACTCACCCATACATTCACTGAGACACGTATAAGCACTCACTTATACAGTCAGTCACGCACCCTCTAAATCATCCATACAGGCACTCATACACCCACTGATTCATCAATACACCTTGGTGTATATATATTTAACACTCATAAACTTTTTAGAAACACTCACAGTCACCGGATGATGTCATTTGAGATGTCGTCAGTAATGTCATCAGTGATGTCACTGACCATGTCATGAGTGATGTAATATGTGAGGTCATAAGCAGTGCATTGCGGGGCGCAAGTTATAGTTAGCTCAGCTAACTCCAACTGCTGAATTTCTCTGGTTTTGTACGAGTGAAATGTCAGCCTAATTATAACTTCCCTGTAACCTTTGGTTTTTTCAGTGAATATATATATATATATTTATGTGCAAAAACGATTCCAATTCTCCACACTTCCTTCGGCGAACAGAGACTCGAACCCAGCAATATTAGCCAGATCTTAATTTATTGTATTCCTCAAGACTGACGCGTTTCGGACACATTGTGCCCTTGCTCACAGGTCAACTTGAAACTCGTTCGCCATTTTATATTTATAACTGTGTCCTTGTGTTTTACACCACGTGATAAATTGACATAAAAGACACACTGGCATCACTTTTTCATGAACAGAAAAGTCTGTTTTCCAAGCACGCCAGATCAGCACACAAGAAAATTCACAAAACTCGGCAAGGATTTCATCTACCTGCATAAATGCCTTAAAAACGATTCAAGTTTCACCACCACTATAAATAAAACTTCCGTAATAAGGAAGTTAAAATTATAATTTTAAATATGGTGTCACAGTTCATGTTATTCAAATGATGGGCTTAATGCATACTTAATAAATAGTAAGAACACCCTGTTGCATATATAAATACATGAATCCAACCTTGAAGATACTAAAAATATTGAGCCCTTAACTATGCAAAGTTCGCAATAATATCATGTAAACATCATTATTGTGCTGGAGCTCTTCTACGACGTGGTGTCCCCCTACTCCTGGCTGGGGTTCGAGGTGAGGCGAGCGGCCTCCTCTTGCCTTAGTTCATAGATTATCAGAACAATATGAAATTATTTACTTATCTCTGTTGTTTTCGGTGGGCTGCCGGAACCTCGCCCTCACTCCCCTTGGAACCGTTTCCATCCTTGGTATGTTTAAGGCCTCACACAGACGCCGGAGGGTCACTCGGCTTGCAGACTTTACTCGCTCGCCTTTCTCTACATTGACTTTATACGGACAAACACCACTAAAACCTGGAACCTTACTAGGATGTGATACTTATCTTTGGACTAGCATATGAGAGTAAAAACGGTGATGTGCCGATACCGCAGTGCCTGGAACATGAATGTTCACCTCCAGCCTTGTTTCCTGGGTGGGATCATGAATGAGTCAGGAAACCAGCCTCCCGCCATGGTCCCCAATAAGGGCATTTACATGCTGAACGATCTTCAGCGACTCGCTAAGTACTTCCAGGTCCCACTAAAGGAACCCAAAGACTTCTTTGAAGCTGTCTTCAAGAAAGGCAGTCTCCCTGCAATGCGGTTTGTCGCAGCTGTAGAAATGGAGCAGCCAGATTTTGTAGAGCCTGTCTCCCGGGAGTTTTGGATGAGGATCTGGTCAACGGATGAAGACATCACACAGCCAGATAGCATCCTATGTGTGGCCCAGAAAGCTGGTCTCCCCCCGGCAGAAGCACAAAGGCTATTGGGGATAACCAATGCAGCAGAGGTGAAGGATCAGCTGAAACGGACCACAGAGGAGGCACTAAAATATGGGTCGTTTGGGCTGCCCACCATTGTGGCCCACGTGGATAGCAAACCCCATATGTTCTTTGGTTCAGATCGGTTTGAGCTGCTGGGTGAGAAGTGGATGGGGCCTGTCATACCAGGGCAGAAGTCACTCTTGTAGAGGCCCGTTCCAGCAGAAGAATCTGTGAGGAATAGAAACACACTTGAAGATAATTTGGCCTGTGTGCCACTGTAAGGAACAAGCCCGCTCGGCAACGGACTGATTTTGGGAGCAGGTCATAGTAAACCTGTATGTTAGAAGTTTGTTATAAATGGGCAATGGATCTGGATTTACCAAGAGGTTTATTGTCAATGGTTATATGTAGAAGGGGGTATGGGCTTGGACACGGCATGAAGGGTTGCAGAAGATGAACCAAGGGACAGAGTGAGTATGATCGGCCCCCAGCCTCCTGGGGGACGAAGACTGCAAAAGGTTGTCCTTTCATTGAGAGGACGACTTCGATAGACCAGGCTTGGGCAGGGATAATATGGATGAATCTAAGTCAGGATGTGCCCATTGTCATGGCTGAGAGAAACTCATGCAGGTCTCTCTAAACAGAAAATGAGAAAGAATAACAACTCTACCAAAGACGGGCAGCTGTCCTCACTGTGCCACCACTGGCTTACTGTCAATGCCATCACACCAGTCCTTACACACACCTCATTATTTCCCGCTAACTTCCTGCAGTAGTTCTACCTGGGGGCTAAATAAGTGGCTCTCGCATTGATGTCTCCATTGGTTTTACGTTCCCTTTAATTGTACTGTTTCACACTTCCCAGGGTTGACAGAGTTTTGGAGGCTTGCTTTGACTGCTGCACATTTTTACAGTTCTAGTTGTATTCAATCATCATTATTGTGCAAAATCATGCCAATATAGGTATGAACCCTCCTGTTTCAACACCTTCCTGCTTGAATGCGCGAAGGAGGGCATATTGTGCTTCATATAAGCGTGCAAATATTGCAAAAAAGTGCCAGGTGCCTAAAAACTGTCATTGTAATCAAAAATAACCCTTAATTAAAGTGCTTGTGCTACTAAATCCTAAAAACACACTATTATATATAATTCTAAAAACCACCGAGGTATCTTAGTTTAAACCCTAGTAAAAACTTTAAGAATACAGGGTAAAACATAAAATCCTGGCGGCTTGGACACTAATGCAGTTTATCAAAATATGTACAAAAAAGGCTTATTCATTTATATCTGTCAAATTTACCATACGAAACATTATAGAAAATGATAAAGGTCCTCCTTATTGTTGAGGCCATTAGGCATTTTACTATCTAATTCCAATATCATTTTAGATTCTAATTTCCTCAACATCCTTTCCCTATCTCCTCCTCTACGGGGTTTAGGAATAGCTGCCACCACAAAGTATTTTAGACAACTGAGATCGTTGTTATGCACTTGTTTAAAATGACGAGCCACCGGATACGTGGAATCATTATTGACGATGGCTCGTAAGTGCTGCAGAATTCTGACGTGCACCTGTAGCTTGGTGCTTCCCACATATCTTAAGCCACAGGTGCACGTCAGAACATAAACTGCAAACTCAGTTTTACAATTAAAACTGCCTCGGATCAAAACTTTCTCTGGACTAAAAGGAGTCAGATAAGATGTAGTATTCTCTCCAAACCTGCATGCTCTGCAAGAGGAACACCTAGTGAACCCTTGCTTAGGTTGTAGCCACATCTTAGCAGCCGCTAATTCAGGATTAGTCTTAACAATTTGTGTTGTCATAGACGGACCTTTTCTGTATGTAATCGTAGGTTGTGGGGGAAGGTTAGGAGCTAATACCCCATCAGTCATAATTATAGGCCAGTTACGCCTAATGATAGACCGGATTTTTCTTTCCTGTCTATTGAATGAGGTTATGAGTCTCGGGACATTCTCAACTGTTTCAGGATTTTTTATGTTGCTCGATTTGGAAAAAAGGGAGTCCCTAGATCTTGTGCTGATTTTATATACTGCTTCCATTAAAATGGACTCACTGTAGCCTCTCCCTCTAAATCTATTGAGGGCCAGTTGTTTGCATGAGGTGAAGTCTTCATCAATACTGCAGATCCTCTTCCAGCGCAATAACTCCCCAGATGGAATGCTTTTTATCAAGTGTTTGGGGTGTGCGCTACTGGCATGGAGTGTCGTATTTCGAGCCGTCACTTTTCTATGTAGTGTAGTCGCTATGCTCCCATTTTTAATGTAGACTTTAACGTCTAAAAATTCCACATATTGTTTGTTGATCTGCGATGTAAATTTAAGATTGGCAGTATTGTTGTTAATCTTATTAATAAAATCAGTAGCACTCCTTTCATCACCTTTCCATACAATAAAAACATTGTCTATATACCTCAACCAATGTTGGACATGGTTGTTGTAATCAATGAGGAATGTGCGTTTGAGGATCTGCTCCTCCCACCAACCAACATGCAAACATGCATAGCTGGGGAGAAGCAGGCCCCCATCGCAACACCCCTCTTTGCAGGTAAACATCATTGCCAAACATAAAATAGTTATTAAAAAGACACCAAGTAGCTAGATCTAAAAGCATTTTGTTATGAATATAACAGTCCAGGGGTCTTAAACCGAGAAAATATTCCAAGGCATTTAACCCTGTTGCGTGTTCTATGCTTGTATACAGGGATTCGATGTCTAAAGTGATAAACATCAAATCCTCTGCCCACTGTACATTCTGTAATTTCTCAAGGAAGTCCCCTGTATCTTTTATATATGTAGGCAGTTGTTTGACCAAGTCCTGTAAAAAGTAGTCCACATATTGTGATACGTGTTCTCCCACACTCCCAATTGCTGCTATAATAGGTCTGCCGGGGATAGGGGAGATTTTTTTGTGGACTTGTATATATATTATATATATATTCTCCTCTGGTTCCCAAGGTCGAGCCGACACTCCGGTAGATACTATTCTATACCTTTATTGCACAAGCATGTGCTAAGGAATAACAAGTTTTGCTATATAACAGCCTTGTTCATAATACCTAGCTCCATTACAATAAAGTATTTTAAGCTCGTATGTGACGTGTATCCACTCTGCTCGGAACAATGCTGCCACCATAAACAAAGGACTGACCGAACCACAAACACAGTGGCGGCCATATTGTAACATAGTTTATACATCTTCCCCTTACGTACATAACATCACTTTCAAGTTCAAAATAAATATGAAAATGTAAAGTATTTCAAATAATAATTGATGCATAAAAAATTAAATATGGAAAGATTAAGGAAAAAATATAATAATGAAACAATCAAATTCAGATTGCTCCACCAATAATTCATCCATAGAAAAATAAGCATTCTAAATTGTCTCCTTTACAATATCGATATTTCACAAACATGCTCATTCTTTTATACTTCATCCTAATTCTTCAAAGTTGTTATATTATAAATCAAACAAAACATTGCCAAAATTCATCTACATAAAGCTACTGATATTTATCTGTGAGAGAACGTTAGTAGTGTGCGCTTCCAATTGATGTCCACTACTGAATATTTACAAGAGTTTCTGTGATTGCTGTTTGTTGTCTTAGCATGCCTACATGGGTAATGGAGAGTTTAATAGGTTGTTATTGGGCGAACTTGTAAGCTAGACATGTTGGAGATTGAGTGACTGTGAATGATTACCCCTGTACTTTATATGCAGAGGTATGGTTGTTCTTTGTTTTTTTGTTTGTACAAAAAGGAGAGGTCTAGTATCCTGTGTGTCCCCATTCCCTTTTTGTCTGAGCTGGTGTCTGGAATGCTGAGAGTAAATTGTGTAATAGAATGTTGATGTGAGGAGTGGAAGCTAGGAGCTAGGGTCAGTTGGAGGAAGGATGTGGCCTAACATGAAATAAAGAAGTTTCCTCCTTCCAGAGTGGCTCCAGAGTCTTGTATGAAGACCCTGTCCTTTGACTTCAACACTCTCTATTCCTTTTACCCAGCTTTCTTAAGTACAAACTCAGAATTGTAGATTACGATAAGAAAACCTCTTCTCTGCCTATAAATTACCCAATACAGAAAAAATAAAACTCTCAGTCATGCCGTTTCCTTCCTGGCACTTTGCATTGGGACCATCCCTCCCTCCATAAAACTGATTCAGAGTAGTTTGGTTCAGGGGTCCCGGAATTACTGGGCCGTAATGACGGATTTCGACTGGCAATTCCTCCCCTGCACTGTGTAAATTACGAGTAGAAGTCTCCTTGCAGACCAGGTGCGTAACGCCCACAGGGCTCAAAGTGCTTCAGCCCCCTCCCCCCCCCCCGTCATGTGTGTCAGCCTGGGCTGAGACAGCTTCCCGGGCACACCCACAGACAGTTTTTGAGCTGCTGTGGGCTGGCTGGTCTGGCGTCCGTCTTATTGCAGCCGCACCCGAGTACTTCTTTAAAAGACCATTTACTTGTTAATGTGGCTTTGTTGTTTTTCACCCCTTCTTAGAGCCGCCCCTGCATCTCCACTCTGCCTATTGCTGGAAGAATTAGCCCCCCCCAATTTTTATTAGCCCCCGCCGAAATTTGGCTCTAGTTGCGCCTCTGATGCAGACCTAGTATTATGTGGCATATTAGAGCAGACACGTTGTACAGCCACATTGTTCCATGTCCGGGTCTGTTGGCTCAGTGGACTAAAGCAGCCACTGCAGGGGCCTGTGTTCGATCTCATGGTCACAGGTTCAAATCCCGGCGGGTCCACTCAGCCTTTCATCCATCTGAGGTCGATAAAATGAGTACCATTGAGTTGGGTAACAATAAACATCTGTTATTCAGCGCCAGGACACCTACGGGTAATCGTGCGCTTTACAAATGCACCTGTTATGTTATGTTATGTTATGTTAGAGTGTGATGATGCGGGAAATGAAATGTGGGGGCTGTCAGAGTGGCAGTTGATGAGAGGAGGAGCGCTGTTGGGTGAGGTGTTGAAAATAAAACTTGACATACCTGATCTCTTAGCCTGTCATTCCTCAGAGAAGACCACAGAATACTAGGTACTTGCCACTCCCTTTTACCACCTGCTCTCAGATTACATGAATACTCTTAGTAAGGAAGTAAATGTACGCAGGGCCTAACTGGCCATAGCGGGCATCGGGCATTTTCCCAGGAGGCTGGAAGGGTGGGGGCCGAATTTGCAGCTGTGGGGGCAGTTTTGTTACAGGTGCACGGGTGTGTTGGCCATGGCACTTCGAACACGAACAGACATCGTTTACATTTTCCCAAGAGACCGCAACAAAATGCAACCCCCTCATCTGTCTAACTGCCCCCCCTAACAAGTATGATTTAGATAGCTTTTACAGCCAGTAGAAAATATCGTTGACTTTAATCGCAAATTAGGCGAATGAAGACGCAGTTACGTTTTTTAAACTCCGTGGGAGAGACCGAAATAGGAGGAGCGCGTGTCTTCCAAAGTTCACCACTTTTGTCAAGAAGACGCTCCTTATGTTACTTGAACACCTGACAGCTCCTGTTAATTTGGGTTCACTCCCTCACCGGCGCCCCATATGGAAAGCTGGAGTGACTTCTGAATAACAGCAAGTAATATCTGATGTGGCAGTTCCCGGCGACTCTGACACCGAACTTAGCTGCGGCCATTACCCAGAATCCCACTGTTCTTCTTGAGAAGCAATTACAGTTTCACAGGTTGGAATTAAAATTCCCTGTGGTATGCATTGGAGTAACGGAGCCTGTCACGGTGATTTCAAGCTGCTAATCTCTCTCGCGGCGGAATGAGTGAAAATAGACTTCCTCTTACGCGGCCTGACAATTTAGAACTGCAGACCGCCTCCCTCTCCAAATGGAGAGTACAAATAGAATTTCCTGGAAGTATAATAGCTTTCTAAGTAGTTGCGATACATTTTTTTATAGCAGAGAATATAATATATGTGTGTTCAGGTGGTGTTGAGAAAGTGATGGGTGATGTAGTCATTTCCGGTTCTGAGATCAATACACACACCTAGGCAACTGATAGCTCTTTTATGGCAGTTCAGGTTAGCAAAACTGAGTGATACCTTACCTATCATCCTCTCAAGCAATGCTGCTTACACTAATTGCTAATTAAATGTACAGTAATTAGCAAGATGGTGTTCTCACTAGTGAAAGGTCACAGATTGGTAAGGATAGGTCATTGGGTCATGTTCTGCAACCCAGTCGAACTATGGTGAGCCGTAGTTTGTCCATGAACATACAAATAGTCCACCTTTAAATGTAGTCACTACCGATTTATTTGCAGATGTACTGCTCGCCCGACCACAATTTGTCATGCATTGCTTGTCCTCTTCAGTTTACTTTGGACAAGCCAAGCTCATCTTATAAGTTTCTAACCCAGAGTCTGTAAGTTCCAGGCTCCCCGAGATTTGTGGGTGTCTGAGGTCAGCGCCACGTGCTCAGGTGTGTTTAGGTGCAGTCGAGCTCCAAATAGAGCAGATATTATTACGGGCTAGACCTGTTGGATGACACACACGTATCCACACCTTTCAGCACCAACCATTTTGATGTCATGGTTCAGGGTACTCATCGTCAGATTTGGTAAACATGTACCTAAGCTTTATGAACATTCAGAGGAGTCCTAGTGTCAGGGTTACTACAATGTGGAGATAACAGTGATCATACAATGGTTTTCATTGGCGTTAATAGTATATGGTCCTTCTAGAATGTACCTCATGTGAAACAAGTTATCGTTTTGGTTGTTGTCCTGTTCTTTTTGCTGTATGCAAGATGCAAAGTAAGAAAACTGAATAATAAAAATATTTGTAAAACAAAAAGAAATAGAGCAGATAGCATCCACCTATGTTTTCACTCCTCGTATAAGGAGTTTGCTTGCGCTACATAATGCCCCAATTAACAGGGTTTCCCATGTCTGTAATACCTCAGTAAAGAGTCCTTCCAAGTTTCCGCAGTGTCCCAGTTACAACACTCTCCTTGTTTGCATAATATCTCAGTTCCACCACTTCCAAAGGTGTCCCAGTTAGTATGTTTCCAACATTTCAGAAATGCCCCAGTTAGTTCCCTCTTCACATTTCCATAATGCCCCAGGCAACGTGTTCCACTCTTTTCTAAGCTTCTCCAGTCCATTTGACATTTTTAACATCTTCTAACCGCCTTGTTGCTTGGGTTACCAGAAATGTCTGTAGTCTCTGACAAGCTGCCACCAGTGATGCTGACGATGAGTCTGCTGAGAGTAAAAGATGTTGCCACCACTTGGTCTGGAAGTATAAGGTCAGAACTTTTGGAGTGATACTAGACAAGTTTATGTTGCTGAATGACCAAGTTGATCTGACCGCCCAGTCATCTAATTTCCACCTGGTTCTGCTTCAAAAAGAGTGTCATCTGCCAACACTGGGAGATAAGACGATCATTGCGTGGGACTATTATTGGGTCCAAGATAGGTTATGGTAATGTCTTTTTGACTGGGGCCTCAGGTACTGTGAGAGACCTACAGTGGGTCCAAGTTGCTTCGCCTATTACATTCAGGTGCTTACTATTACCCACAAAGCACAACACCTTACTGCCCCCAAATATCTCACTTTAAGCCTGACTTGGTATCGGCATTTCACATCATTGAGATCTGCCACCCAAATCCGCTGGTCCTTCCTAAAAGTATATAATCACGGGAACAGGACTCTCACTCAGTGGAATGAGCAGGTTAGGGAAGGCACAGTGTGGTAATAAGTGAGAAATGATCTCCCATTCACCAGTTTCCACATTCGGCTTTTGCCCAAAGACTATTCTACCAGTTAAGCTACTATTTGCACACATGATTACTAAGGCTTTTATTACTAGGGTTATCACTGTGATACATTTATCTAGTATGACCAATCAGCATTAGTGTTTTATCTATATAACCACACTCCTAATAACAAACAACCACATTAAGAGTGTTGTTTTTTTGATTGATCCGATTGTCTGCGATTGCGGAGGAAATGCAGTGTGTCTCTGTACTCCTAGTGCTGGATTTAAGAGTGCTTAATCACATTGATTCCCCTCTGACATGCAGCTGCCTAGGCTCAAGATCACAAGAGAAGACATCCAACTACTCTTATTTAAGTGCACAAACCCTCACTTAAAGCTCTGACTGAAGTTTGCTCTCATAGTGCTCCAAGCCTACTTTTTGTAGCAACTCTGAATTTCAAACCACATGACTAATCAATCCACTCCAGCTACAGTCACAGGAGACTGTCTCTTTGGACTGCTTCTGTGATCAGCATATGCTTGGATCAGTTTAGTAAGCATGGTTTCTGTGTTAGGGTGGGGTTTAAATACTGGGGCAGCTAAGATGACCACCATGTCTCACATGGGACAAGAATTCCTACAGAAGTTGCAAAATCTTGCAATACTTCAGATGGGTCCTCTTGTGAGACTCTGAGAATACCTAGAAATGCTACTCGTTGGGCTCTCCTGCCTGAAAATGTATTTGATGCAAACCAGACCCTGGAGGGGTACCTCAGCCATGCCTATTCAGCATGAAACTTTGTCACAAGGTTGGTCTGTTCATTCTACAATCAATCCAAGTAGTCATGTGGGTTTCCTAACGACTCCACACTTGTTGGATGAGTACCAAAGACACACAACCATTGTTTGTGGTAGGCAGAGATTCTGACTTTAGCTCTCTACCTATCATCACCTCTACAAAATTAGCATCCAGTATCACCCAGCCTCCTACTTCAGGTGGAGAAGCTTCTGATGCTTGGACAACAGCCTGTTTTGTAATCAGGATTGAGTCAGAGGTTGTTCTGAAGGTATTTCACTGTGAAGAAAAGGACAAAGGTATTTTTATTGTCTCACTTATTTACCATCATCACAGCTGGGTTCAAACCCACGACCAGCAGAAATCCTGTCTTCAGTGAAAATAGGGATTTTGTCAAGATTTTTATTTGCACATCCATACCACTAAAGTCCTTGAACACAGTGACCATCTCTCTATTCTTCAGCTAAGTGGAATCTAAAAACCATATCAGTGACTTTCAGTCATCAGACCATGGAGAAGCACCAAAACTGCATTAACCAGCATTTTTGAGGAATTGTGATCCTCGAGTGATCGGGGTCAAGATTGTTACTTCATCTCTTTGATCTCTTTCCTGCCTTTGTTAGATAGGACTGTCGTGTAGTGGCTCAAATCACTCCTTTCAAATTAGCCACAATGTGTGAATCCTGTTTCCTTCCTCTCAAATATTTCACACTGAACCAATGGTGTGCTCCATGGTTCCTTTCTTTGGCCTACACTTTTCAACACTTCTATGGCATCCTCACCTACCATCCTTAATAGATAAAATGTCAGCTGTGATTTGTACATCAGCAATACCTTTGGTTTACAGCAAGATATCATAAGACGTGGAAAAATGCTTCTCTATTAAGGACTCCATGACCCATGCTCAACAAAAGATTCCTCAGATTACATGAATGACGATAAAGTGGCGAGTCTGTTCCTCTGCTCTGGAGATCCCAGTATGTTTCTCTTGGCTCCACTCCCCACTCCTTCGTTCGATCAGATATCTCAGGGACCTATTTGACTGAGATCTTGCATTCATCACTGCAGTGAACAAAGTATTCCAAGAATTGTTGGCTTCCTGCTCCATTGCCCTCAAGGGAAACTCCCCTTATGGCAAACTCAAAATTGAGTCACCCTCATCGTTGCTTTGCTTGTCTCATGCACTGATTACTGCTATGAATTGTACAATGATCTCCCTTCAAAAATGATGAATAAACATCTAAAGAAGACAAATGTTGCCACCTGCTTCATTCATAGTCTCAGAAGTTCTGATCACACCACACCAGCCTTGAAGTCCATTCATTGGCTGCCAGACAAGCAAAGGGTTAGATTCAAAACTTTGTTATTGGTCCACACTGCCTTGCATGGTTCGCTTTAGGACACCTTTCCAAATTGATTATGTTATGTTATGTTATGTTAACTGAAGTTTGTATAGCACGTAATCACCAGCAGGTCTCTTAGCGCTTTGAGAAGACCAAAGTCCACCAGCCATCGCCGATGAGCACTTGGCGGATGATTTAGACTGTGCCCAGAGCCTCCCTAAACAGAAAAGTCTTGGGTTGCTTCCTAAAAGGGAGGAGTGCGGATTCTTTACGAAGGTTCTCAGGCAGTAGATTTCAAAGTTGGGGAATTAAGACAGAGAAAGCTCTGCCACCCTTGGATGCAGTTTGACCCGTGAGTAGGCCAAGAGGCCTGCCTCGGATGACCGAAGAGTACGTCCCGGCGCATAGTTCCCCAGGCGCTCCTTGATATAGGCTGGGGCCTGGCCATGAATGGCTTTGTGGGCAATACAAAGGCCCTTGAACTTTGCCCTCTGTTTGATCAGGAGCCAGTGCAACTTACACAGCAAAGGGGTAGCATGAGCCTTTCTAGGGAGCCTGAAAATCAGCCTAGCTGCGTCATTCAAGGTCACTTGTAGCTTGCTGATGAGTTTCTCAGGGAGGCCGATGTATAAGGCATTGCCGTAGTCCAATCTAGACACGATCGTGGCCGACACAATCATCTGTAATGTGGCAGGTGAGAGAAGGGGGGCAAGTTTACGCAAGTGTCTCATTAAACCCGTACAGGTGCCGACCACAGAAGCTACTTGATTGGCCATAGAGAGATTGGCATCAATCTTGATGCCCAAACTTTTTACGACAGGGACTGGCGTTGGGGAGGTGCCAAGCTCCTGTGGCCAGAAGAGGTCGTTCCAGGGGTTGTTTTTAGAGGAGATGACAAGGACCTCAGTTTTATCTGGGTTGACTTTTAGCGAGTTAGCTGTCATCCAGTTCACTGTGTATCTGAGGATGTTTTGCACAAGAGTGTGGGCTTGAGGAGAATTCTCGATCTGGAGAATAAGTTGGGTATCATCCGCGTAGTTAAAGACTTGACAGTCCATGCGGGCCAGAGCTGCCACCAGTGGCTGGAGATACATGTTGAAAAGAAGTGGGGACAGTGCTGAGCCCTGGGGGACGCCACATGTGAGGGCACCACTGTTCGATACCTGCTCACCCAGTTGGACCCTTTGGGACCGCCCTGACAGAAAGGACTCAAGCCACTGGTGTGCCAACCCACGAATGCCCAGGTTGACAATCCGGGCCAGAAGCTGTGCGTGATTGACCGTATCGAACGCCGCTGACAGATCTAACAGAATCAGGGCGCTCGGTTTTTTGTTGTCGGCCATAACTCTAAGCTCGTCGAGCACAGACAGCATCACCAGTTCAGTGCTATGGTGGGCCCTGAAGCCGGTCTGCGCACCTGAAGTAGCTGGTGTTCCTCCATGAAAGATGAGAGTACTTTGTGGACATGTTGCTCCACTACTTTCGCCAGAAAAGGAAGCTGGGAAATGGGCCTATAGTTTTTAAGATTGGCCGCATCAGCCCCTGGTTTCTTCAGCAGGGGAATAACCCTGGCCTCCTTCAGGCTGGAGGGCAAGTAACCTGTCTCCAGGGAATGATTAAGTAGAGAAAGGATCTCCCTCTCTAGCCCGGGAAGAGCCATTCGAAAAATCCTCGGAGGACAGGGGTCTGCTGGGGAGCCTGAATTGACGCGATTCATCAGGCGTGACAGGGAGGCTATGTCTAGATTAGGAAAGGAGGTGAGTTGCTCACCGGGAGTCCCGGGGGCTAGATTCCGGTCCAGGGGGTGGTGGTTGATTGGAGTGTTGTCAATCTCGGCTAGAATGTCCCTGACTTTAAGAAGAAAAAAGGACTGAAATTTGTTGCAGTCCGCCGGCTCGGGTGCAGGTTTCTGTTCTGACTTCTGGCTGAGTTCTTTTAAAATTCTAAACGTTTCCCTCTGTTTGTTTGTAGCGACTGTAATTCTTGCCTCATAGTATTCAGCCTTTCTGAATATAATGGCTTTTTTATATAAGGCTAGCATGGTTTTATAGCTTGCAAGCGCGACTGGGTGGTATGATTTGCGCCGTAGCCTCTCGGATTGGCGGAGCATTTGCTTCCTTCCCCTCAGGTCCTCATTAAACCAGGGGGCCCCCTTGCCCTAATCTCTGACTCTTTCCCTCCGGGCAGGTGCCACCTGATCTATGACCCCTCTTAAGTTGCCAAGAAGGGCCTCACTCTCCTGGTCAAGGTTGCCTTTCGTAAATTTTTTAGGGGAAGTGCTGAGCAAGGTGCCTATTAGATTGTCTGCCTCAATTTTGTTCCAGCTTCGCACCACTCTCCACTCTGGAGGTGGGTGCGACAGTTGGCTGGCCAGCTGAACCCAGCAACTAATTAGTGAGTGGTCTGACCAGGCGCATGGACTGATGTCTATAAGGCTGGCCCGCGGCAGCGTAGTCCAAATGAGGTCCAGAATGTGACCCTTGACATGAGTAGAAGAATCAACCAGCTGGTGGAGCCCCATCGAGCTCAAAACTACCTCGAATTGACTAGCAGGTTGCTCTCTCTGTACTTTATCCCAGTGGTAGTTAAAGTCTCCTACCACTAGGAGTCGTTGGTACCGAGAGCAGAGATCACTAACAATCTCCGAAAACAACTCATTAAACCTGAGGGTAGATCGCGGGGGGCGATACGCCACCACAAGTGTCAAGCAGGAGGATTTGGACAAGATTTTTACCCCTAAAATGTCTGCGCTGTCAATGCTCTCTGCCACTAGCTTAGTTGCCATTAACCGGTTATTATAGAAGATGGCTACACCTCCTCCTCTACTCTTCTCTTGTCTATTATGCCATAGGACATCAAAGTCCCCAGGAAGGGCTGCTACAATATCCGGGGCTGAGGTGTCCCCAAGCCAGGTTTCTGTAACCGCCAGGATATCTATGTCTCCTGCCTGGAGGAGCGAAAACATTTCCAGGCAGAGTTTCTGTAGTGAGCGCGTGTTAAGAACAGCCACCTTAAGACCTAGCGGTTTATCAAGCACGGTAGATGTGTGGGGAACTGGACGAGAGGGCATGGACCTACCACCCCCAGTATTTCCCAGTAAGTTTTCAGCCCTCAACGTGGCTTCTAACCTTTTGTCCATCATATGGTTCCCAGCAGCTAAGGCCCGTAGCTCTTCCGCTGAGTAGGTAAATGAACGTCCAGGGGTCCTGACCCCTGGACCTGATCGGGCGCAGACGGGGTTGCCTTTGGCGCGCCACCGGCGCGCCCGCTGCGCGAGTCCGTTGTGCGTCAGCGCCATCAGCCTGCTTTGTAGCTGATGAGCTGGAGGGAGAACTAGAGCGTCTCTCCTCCAATATGTATACTTTGAAGTCAGGTGACTAATGTCAGCTTACTAACACTGTCTCTGATACATACAGTTTGGGGAAAGGTCTCTTCACTTTCAAGGCTGCTTCTATTTTTGAATGTATTTCCTTTGCCACTTCATCTTGAGGTGGACTGCTGAAAATTCTGGAAACACCTGAAGGCCCTCATCGTCTGACACACTTTTGACCTGCCAGGACCATAACGATTATGCCTGCTGCTTCTACTTGTGTGTTGTTTCTTTAACATCCCTTGCCCCTCATACGCACTTCACAGAATCCTCAAGTTCCCACACACTCAACTACAACAATAAATACAGCAATAAATAAGTGTGGGTCCCGCACAAGAAATACGTCTGAGTTAAGGTGACAGATATCCACAATCAATAAATATTGGTCTTCTTTGGGTACTTATTGTCCTCCTGTGTTTTCATCAAGGTTATATTGCTAAGTTTCTGGGGTATTGCATCTCTACTTCATGACTAGCTGTAGCTGACACCATCATCAAGCTGGAAATGCTCCTCTTACAGGGAGACTGCAGCTAACAGGGGCTGTCCGTCTGGAGGCATTCCCTCCTTCAGAGGTATGTTGTTACTCAAGTTAAATGGGAGCAATTTATGAATTCTGAGAAACTACCAAATCCTGGTGATTTCAGAGATTCTTGACCTGATGGTCTCCCTAAGTGGTGCTCAAGGCACATGCACCGATGAGAGAAGTATAACTATGTCTGACTCTATAAGGGGATCCAGAGTCTGAAGTCCATTCATGCCTGCTTCCCATAGCCCCACTGGGCATAGAAAACCTTCTCCATTGGTTGGAGAAATCCATTTATTGGTATAAGTTATTTTTCTTTAGTCACACACACAACTGAGTATCTAAAAATGCTCCTTGAAGTATGGGGGAGGTGTAATACAGGTACAAAAGCAGCATCAGCATTTTTCTCGCACTGGCGGCCTTCCGACTATCTAGGGACAAAAATCATGATCTTCTCACTTTACAACATGATCATTTATTATGTAAATAAACAGCAAGTAGCTCTGTCCCAATGCAGAGGTACGCTGTTCATGGAGTGATGGCTCTGATCAATTGTGCAGGGCATGTTTCTGTCTGTCTCACATTGGCAGCGGTGCAAAATAGTCATGAAGACTGGCTGAGCAAGTGTCTGGCTCAAAAGGGCCAATGACTCCACTCCAAGATTTCAGTGGTGGCTGGAGGCACGCCTATCCACTAGGCTACTTCCTACTATAAGTATGTGTAACATAGTGCCTTTGTCTGTCAAAATGTAATGACAGTAGCCATTCCAGCTGAACCACCACAAAGCACCAGGCTTGAAATATAGTCTCAAATCTGTTAACATTATGTAGGCAGGGCTCTCAAGTAGCCCCACTAGCAATCTGTGGTTAATCATAATGGCTGCTTTAAAGTTTGGTTTAGGGCAAAGGAAGGGCCTGCAAGGAACCAACTCGAGAATGTTGAATTGGACACTTGCAGGATTTTCAGAAGCTCTGATGTTTGCAACACGAGCGACAAAGCAAGGGAGCCTGAATGTTGCCCTTGCACAAGCCCAAACTATGAGTCCCGTGTAGGAAATCCTTCAACTCCCAATCTCCTCACTTGAAGATAACACATCCCCTCATGGAAAGAGAAAACCTGTAGAGTGGCCAAGACAGTGGGAATCCTGGTGACTTTTTGTGGATATTGTTTGAAACTCTGGAGACCTCTTAAACAATATTGTGTTCAGTAGTGGAGGCAAGTCTCAAAGTAGTGTGACTCGTTCTGGAGCGCTCAGAGCAAGGTGTCCAGTTCTAGAGGTCACATATAAGCTATTTGGATCATATCTGGTGTGCCTTCTGAAATACTATGCCAGGTTCTGGTGACTGCACATGCTTTATTGTGCAAATGTGCGGACATTTCAGCTGAAGTAGTGTCTATATTTCTGCACAACTTGTCAGCAACATTGTGTTCACTTGAAATGGTAGGTTCACTTCTGGAGGCATAATCTAATATATTGGAGAGCTAATCAGCAGTATTGGAATACTCTATCAAGCTCTAGATGCCACAAATGGAATATCATGTGTAAATTTGAAGACCATATGTGTGTGGGTATTGTGTTCAGATCTGAAACCCTCATCTGGAGTATTGTGCCAAGCTTGTAAGACCACATCAGTAATCACGTGTCCAATTATGGATGCCTTCTCTTGAAGCTTGAAATATATGTGCAATTGTAGCATCTCAACTACTTTGTTGTGTTCACAGAGGACAGATCTAGAATAATGTGCACAGCTCTCGTGATCACATATGGTACAACCAGTCTA
The DNA here is from genome assembly GCA_963921515.1 of Calotriton arnoldi. Taxonomy (NCBI): domain Eukaryota; kingdom Metazoa; phylum Chordata; class Amphibia; order Caudata; family Salamandridae; genus Calotriton; species Calotriton arnoldi. The sequence continues at coordinate 2,506,939 of CAWUFW010001139.1, forward strand.
CCCCAGAGGGTGCCATTGGGGTGTCACATTGCTGTAATTGGGCTATACCATTGTGCATCATTGAGCTGAGTGAGGGCACAGCTGTCCGGCCTTTTGATGTAATCGAGCAACCTCCAGTGATAATGGGAGTAATGTATAATATTTGAGCAGCACCCCGATAGCAGTTTGCAACCATCACACATGAATGTGCTGGCAAAATATATGTGATGGCAATAATTCTGATGGTATTTTATTTCATGGTACATGAATCCAGATTGGGTATTCTCTAGCAAAGTAAATGTGATTTTCAAAAAGGCATCTTCCCCTGCATCAATTTAGCAGAGTAGTAAAAATAAGTAACTGGGACCATTCAATAACTGAGTTCTAGATAAGGGAAAGGGTTTTATTACTGAAATCGCAAAATCAGGAGATACAGAATAAATGCAATAAAGGCTCAATTTCAGAGTAATTCAGAATAATCAAAAATCTGAAATCATTCAAAGTCCCAAATGAGCAGCAAAATCAGAAACACGTCAAACAGCATCCCTATTAGCATAAAGGAAAGCTCAAAAATCTTCTGGCTCAACCCCGAAATCCAGGGGCTCTTATACACACCCAGCATCTTCTGTGCTTCTGCCATCCGGAGATGTTCAAACAAAATATGAAACATTAAAACAATATCAGTTCACACAAATAAATAGGATCCATCCATGTCTATTGAGAACACCCCAAAATGTGAACACCCTTAAATGTTTCCTTAGACGGTTCTCCCACTATAAGAAATTGAGCAAAAAGGCACCCTGTCAATTAATTTAGCAGAATAGCAAAAACAAGCAACTGGGACCACTCCATAACTGAGTTCTGGATCAGGGAAAAGTTAAAGGATTTTATTACAAAGTTCTAAAAATCAAGCAATACAGAATACATTCCACAAAGGCTTAATGCAAAGTTCTACAGAGTATTCAGAAATCAGAAACCATTCACAGTCCTAGATGAGCAGCCAAATCAGGAAAGGATTGGGCAGCATCCCTATTAGAACTGGAAAGTCTTCTCTGGCTAACGCCCAAATCCAGGGGGTTTTATATACAATTCTTGCATAACAAATAAGTAAAACAGCAAATTCAGCATGGTATTATTGTAAGGAACATCTCTTTAGTAAATCAGAAGTGTGCACAACATTACTTTAACACGTAAGTACTATCCCTTTTTAAGAAGGCATTCAGCATCTTCCGTGTTACTGCAATCCGGAGATGTTCAAACAAAATATAAAACATTTCAACAATATCAGTTCACAGAAACAGGACCCCTTTACACAGTGGAACTATAGTGTAAAGACCTTGGATGTTGCAACACATCAGGAACAGTAGAAGGTTAATTGAACACTTTTTATTCATAACTGTAGGAACAAACCATTACATTAGCTGTCTTCGCTCTGCGGAGCTTGTGAGGAGAGAAGTTGCACAGGGGGGACAGGATGGGAGGGGGTGAATACAGGGGTGAATGACAGAAACAGCATCCATTTTACCCAAGATGGACCTTATACAGGAATGTGGCACAACTAAATTATGTTACTAAACATACTTCCATACATCATATTAAGCTTGTTTCAACTGTAATAATGTTAAATCATCATTTGCGTATTTGATCCCACATAAAAATGATTTGTATTTATTATTATTTATTGCACACAATATAGGCTTGGAAAAACGCTTCCACGGTTCGTTTGAGGTAGAAACTATTTTTTTTTAATCTGCCTATTATGCAGCAGATGATGGATTATGTGGCAAATTCAAATCCATAATTATGCGGAAAACCCCACGACCACAGAAACGCATACTTCTGGTGACACTGGGAATAGTGTACTCCGGGTTAAAACAATTGACCCCAACAATTTTAGCACAACCACAATTTTAGGGGAATCCAAGACAAAGTCCACCACACTCTCATCTAGAACCCCTTACAGCAGACAATACAAAACAATAAATAACAAGAGAGAAGCAAGAGGTCGCCACCTACCCATAATGAGTACACATGAAAGAAACAAAAATCCTTAATTGACTCGGGAAAGTACTTGAATACACTTTAGGTTGAATCGCGTTTGTGTAATGTGCTTGTAGAAATGCAATGTTTCTTCAGAATTCCGGTAAACTATTTCGAAAACCCAAGATGAAGAAAGCCAGCCTGATATTCATATTGACTGAAATATCTTTTCCACGAAAAGCCAATGTTTTTGTGGAAAAGTTATACTGGACCGTAGAAAATTAGAAGAGGGAGACAGCAAAGAAAAACAAAGAAGAAAAGAAGACGGGAGAGCTACATAGGTTAGTAGGGTGAAGGGGCACAGGCTAGGAGTACAAGAAAAAAAGGTAAAGAAAATCAGGGCCATAACCACCCTCAGGCATAAGGGGGAGGAGTGGGTGAAGAGGAGAGAGGGATGGGTGGGGCGATAACTGGGAAAGGGAAGGTTCAAAAGGGAGGATAGAGAAAGTTAAATAAAAAATAAATAAAAAAAAAAGAGAAAAATGGAAGGCTCATGGGGGATCACCACCTTTAAAAAGAGGACGAAGCAAAAAGAAAAATGATTCCCTTCCTTTGAATAAAAAAATAGCCTGCAAAAATATTTTTCTCCAAGAAGGGCATTCTCCAGGTTCATTTCGTCAACCTGGTGAAAGCCTTAGGGAAAAATGTGCCGTAAAAGGTTCAATAGAAAATATTCTAAAATTTTTAGAGCCAGTTTCTACAGGTTGGGCTTTTGTTACAATCACATGCAGCCATTTCTCTATAGCCCGCCAACCAACTTTCAGTTCTAAGCTTATTTCTAGTTGTCCTCATGCTTAAAATAACATCCTGGACGACTCATAGGAACTGTGAGCTAGAGCATTTCAGACATTAAAACAAAGCACCAGTTGTTGAGATATTTCTGTTGTGTTTTTGTAAATCTATTTCCCTGTTCAGATTTCTTTGTAATGACATGTTCCAGTAGGATCATCCTGAGCACTTAGTGGCTTCACAAGGCATGCTAATGTGTGTCATGATTCTGAAGTTGGATCATCTGGCTAGTAATACCAATTGTTTGGCCCCTATTGCTCAAAAGTCCGTTATGTCTCACCTGGACAATTTATGCATTTGCCACTTTAAGGAACTCCATTGACATATTTTCTCCATTTAGAAACATTCTTATAACAGATTTTCATGAGCTACTCAACCTATCTGTCATATTTTGAAGACTTCCACCATGTTCATTAATCAAATATTGTACTTAGTGCCTATTAGATGTGATCACTTGTTCAGCAAATTGAAGGTGTTGTCTGATAATGCATATGCAGTGTTGCAGAATGGCAAAGCAGCACTTAAAACTCACTCAACATTTTAATCTAAAGTCTTTGTAAATTTACTAAAAGATAACGGACTTTTCCTCTGACTTACTTTGCAAAGGCAGTAAGGGCTTCCACAAGCTGGATATTCCAAGGGTCCATGTTTCCTTGTGTAGAATAAAAAACTAGTTTAATTAATCTGGCTTTTTCACCTTTGCTGGCAACAAGCCCAAGAGGGAGTTTTATTATGTCTGTATTGTATCATGTTTACTCTGTGCAAGATTTTTCTTTCCTGTTGGGGTTACATGTATGTGTGTTGGGATCAAAGGCATCGTAATTTTCCAAAGGCACATTCCTACTGAGAACGGCTATGTAAGCTATTCCACATGCAGATATTATATAAGCCAAAGAGCCACTGCCTGCCCGGCACTGTACCCAACCCCACTCCGGGCAGCCAAGCCCCCACCGTGTACAGCCATCGGCCATGAAACCAACAACCCACCGAGCAGCCAACTGGCCACAGATCTCCACCCCACATTTTCTTTTTGGTTCATCAGGAGTCCTGCAGGACCACACAGAGGCGCCACACTGGCTCCCGCGGGAAGCGACAAAGTCCCTCAAGTTTTTCCCCCCAATGTTTGAGACCCTGGGGAGTCCCTCGGAGACCCTCCCACAAGAGTTAGGGCATGAGGGTATCATTACCCTGACCCATTGTGTGCCATTTTTATTTGTTTTTCAGGACTCTGGGACCGAGTCCCCGAGTCCTGTAATGGTGGGCTCAATACTTTTGTTCATGTTGCGGCCACCATTCACATCACTCGGTTCAGTGGGAGTTCCGCGGGACCAGCCAATCAGAATGCCTTTTAGTTCTTTTTTTTTTCCTGTGGGAGTCCCGCGGCACTATAGATCGCTATTTTTTAAACCTTAATTTCTCTAAAATGGCTGAACAGATTTACACCAAATCACAAAAAACACACTTTCTCAAAAAATATCTAGCTTTCTCCCAAATTTGGTGTAATTTTGTTCAGTAATTTTTTTTCACATCATTGTCTAATTTTTCCTATGGAAATTGTATGGGGAAAACAGTGTTTTGCAACCCCTCCTTTCCCTCTAGCTCGCTTTACAGATCACCCTAAAATATCCAGGAAGGTGCTTAGGTGGATGAACATTGTTTTTGGAAAGTTTCAAGAAGATTGTTCATAAGGTGCCATAGTTATTAGCAAAACAAAAATTGCTCTTCCTATGGAAACTCTGAATTACATATAACTACGCAGTGGCAAACGCCACTATGTAATTTATATATATATATATATATATGCCAATAAAAAAAGTCTTTTGAGCATGCAGTCTACGTATGTTATCGACGACTGTTTGTTGTCAGACAGGGGGGGGGAGAAAATATATATATATATATATATATATAAAAATATAGATATATATATATATATATATATATCCCCGTCTGACAACAAACAGTTTCCGACAACACACATAGATTTCATGCTCAATAAACGTTCTTAATTGGCAGACTGCGTTTCAGGCGCGCTAACTGCAGCTGTTACAATGTAGGAGGGATGGGAGGATATATGGCTTTGGTTTGGCTGATTTGGTTTACTAATTTTGGTTTTTTGTTGGTATCGCACAGCAGAAGAATATATGTCTGAATGGGTGTTGTTCTTCCAAGCAGGTAGCAGGCAATAATGAAGTTGATTTTGTTAAATTCCCTTCTCCATAGGTATTCTGAGGAGGTTGTCGCCACCAGTACCCTCAGGGAGACAGGAAAGGAAGCGGTAAGTATTGTATCCCCACTGCGTTGTTGGTTTTCCCTGCACTACAAAACCTGTGAAACCGTGATCTGGCCCATGTTTTCAGAAACACCCACCCTGGATCATGGATTGTCTAATCACCCACTTCCCTGGGTCTTTGGAACAGTCAGTGCCCAGGAGTAGTAGACGTGCCCACTTTCGTTTATCTATCGTAGTGCCTAGCATGAAGCAATAACGTGGCCAAACAATGAAAGACGCAAAACAAACAAAAAATCGGTCTATGAGCCTTGCTTTTAAGAGCCGTATACAAAAGTACCAAGAAATCAATAATCGCTGAAGCAATACATAAGACATCCATGCTCACCACACCCCAATCTAAACAAAATGGTAAAAACACTCCCTACATGTTTTTACAGACTCCCCCTTCTGAGGCCACTCACTGCGCTGCGCGTCCACCCCTCCTCAGTCCACGTCTCCTGGGGATCCTCGGCGGGGTCAGCTTCACTCGTCCTTGTTCCTAGATCTCTTACAATGCGATCCGCAGACTTCCAACTAGCAGGTTCCTCTCCTCCTCTGGCACTCTCTTGGTGTGCTCCCCTAAGTGCCTCTCGGAATATCGTTGCGCCCTGTCTTCCTGCTTCGTTTTCCCTTTTGTTGACGTTTCTCCGCCCACTGGTCCTGTAAAGAGAAGTCCTTCCTCTATGTCCTTGGCGTTTTTGTCTGTCTCTGCCCCTCCTCTCTGCCCCTCCTCTCTGCTAATGTCCTTTTTTTGTTTCCTCTCCAGGCTCCGATGCCGGCCCTGTATCGAAGAGGAAGAACCCAGGAGGCTATCTCACATACAATTAAACTTCAGCATGCTAAGTCTGGTAGTCTTAACTCCACCTCATGCCTCTTTAATCCAGTACCAGACACTCCCTTCCCCTTTATTTCACTCTTGCACGTCCCTGCTTCCTCCCTTTGTAATGGTTTAACGTCTTTCTCTTCCTCCGTCTTCTCGATGTGAGTGTTTTTCCCCTGATTCGAAAAAATAGGTGCTGATCCACAGAAATAAGTGCTGGTGACCCCCACAAGCAACCCCCAGCTCAAATTAAACACTGAGCCTCTATCTATCTATATATCTATCTATCTACTTACTCTCTCTCTCTCTCTCTCTCTCTCTCTCTCTCTCTCTCTCTCTCTCTCTCTCTCTCTCTCTCTCTCTCTCTCTCTCTCTCTCTCTATATATATATATATATATATATATATATATATATATTCACTGAAAAAACCATAGGTTTTAGGGACAGTTATAGTTAGTTGGACATTTCACTCGAACAAAACCATAGAAATTCCACCGTTATAGTTAGTTCAGCTAACTATAACTCGCGCCCCATAATGCACTGCTGATGACGTCACATATTACATCACTCATGACATGGTCAGTGACATCACTGATGACATCACTGATGACATCTCAAATGACATCACTGATGACATCATCCAGTGACTGTGTGTTTCTGTAAAGTTTAAATATGTTTAATATATATAGGGAAAGGCGTATTGAAGAATGAGTGGGTGTATAAGTGTCTGAATGGATGATTTAGTACGTGAGTGACTGACTACAAGTGAGTGATTAAACGTATCTTACTGAATGCATGGGTTAGTGACTAAACTGTGTGAATGTCTGTATCCGTCTGTTTGTTGGTGTGTAAGTGGATGCATGGATTTGCGAATAGCTACATGAGTGTCTATATGGGTTATTGATTGGTTCTCTGAGTATCTGTATGGCTGCCTGAGTGTTTGTGTGGGTGGGGTGTGTGTGACTCTGTACATAGATGTGTGAGTGGGTGATTCACTGGGTGCATGATTTCAAGAGTGCATCTGTGATGGACTGCTTGGGTGGGTGAGTGTGTGTATGGGTGTGTTAGTGAGGGAATGTATATCTCAGTGGTACATGTGCGAGTAACTACATATGTAAAAGGCAGTATATATGTGTGTTAGAGTATTTAAATGGCTATAAGTGAGAGTATGTGATAGTGGCTGTATGGATGCGTGTGTGCTTGTATCAGTTATTGTATAAGAGCGTAAGAATGTGCTAGTATTTGTATGAGTAAGTGAGCTGGTGTGTGTATAACTGTATAGGTGAGTAAATGGGTGTGTGATTAATTTTTTGCATGACTGACTAGGTGTGTGAGTACCTCTATGGATGAGTGGCGGTGTGTGAGTGTTTATATAGGTGTATGAGTGCATATGATAGTCCTGTACTGAGTGACTGTAAGTATGAGTGACTGTACCAGTGAGTGAGTGGATGTGTGTGTAGACCTAAGAATCAGTGAGTGGGTATGTAGTTTTTGGTGTTGAAGTGTCTATGGTTTTGAGAATGGCAGTCTGTAATTTAGAGTGGGTGTATCAAAAGTTATATTAGGGTGTGAGAAGATGCATGAAATTATCACATGGATGATGTCATCAGTGATGTCATTTGAGATGTCATCAGTGATGTCATCAGTGATGTCACTGACCATGTCATGAGTGATGTAATATGTGACGTCATCAGCAGTGCATTGCGAGGCGCGAGTTATAGTTAACTGAACTAACTATAACGGGGGAATTTCTATGGTTTTGTACGAGTGAAATGTCCAACTAACTATAACTGTCCCTAAAACCTATGGTTTTTTCAGTGAATTTCAAAGGTTTTTTAAATGCTAATTTCTAACTATAACGTGTCTGAAACCTATGGTTTTTTCAGTGAATTTCAAAGGTTTTTAAATGCTAATTTCTAACTATAACGTGCCTGAAACCTATGATTTTTTAAGTGAATTTCAAAGGTTTTTAAATGCTAGTTTCTAACTATGCCTACAGAGGTAGGACATGTGAAGAAAAAAGAAAAAACGCACAGAAAGAAGCAAAAGATGTGCAGAAAGAACCAACAGAGGAGCAGAAAGAGGCCTTGTTGCAAAATCATCCTGTGCCCACAACTTTTTCAGACGGGTACTGGTGGTAACTGACTGACTAACCAGAGCCAGTGCTATGCTAAAAGACACTTAGAATACAGTGAAAACTCCTACATACACTAGGGAACACTATGCGTTGGGGTACCCCTGTGATTAGCATGACCTCCTCTGCAAGTCCCCAGTACATAATAGGGCAGGGGGATTAAAACTACCTCTTAAGACGCGCTACAGGGCGCGTTTGCACAGTGGTGAAGGGAGGGGGCCTAAGGTGACATGTGTGCAAACGCGCCCCGTGGCGCGTTTTAAGCTGCAGGATTAAGTCCCCTTGAATCCTGAGGGTCCCTGGGGCCCAACTAGCCCCCAGGTACCTACAGTTAGGACCACAGAGCTGAGTTGCAGAGAGGCGTTCCGAGGCCACGCACCTTTTTCACCTCTCTGCAACGCAACTCTGTTGTGCTTACTGAAGGTACCTGGTGGGCTAGTTGGCCCCAGGGTCCCTCAGGATTCAAAGGAATTAATTCCCCAACTTAAAACGCACCACAGGGTGTGTTTGCGCACATGTCACCTGAGGCCCCGCCCCTCCCTTCACCACTGTGCAAACGCGCCCCGTGGAGCGTTTTAAGTTGGGGGATTAGGTCACCTTGAATCCTGAGGGTCCCTGGGGCCCAACTATCCCACCAGTTACTTCCAGTAAGCACCACAGGCCTGCGTTGCAACGCCTGTAACAAATTGTGCAGTTGTGTTTAGGTAGTGAAGAGGGTCGTGCTGGGGGTAGTGTTTTAGGGTTTAGGGTAGTGCAGTGATGTTTGTGTAGTGTAGGGGGTCATGCTGGGGGTAGATTTAGGGTTTAGGGTAGTGCAGTGGTGTTTGGGTAGTGTAGGGAGTCGTGCTGGGGGAGTGTTTTAGGGTATAGGGTAGTGCAGTGGTGTTTGGGTAGTGTAGGGGGTCGTGCTGGGGGTAGTGTTTTAGGGTTTAGGGTAGTGCAGTGGTGTTTGGGTAGTGTAGGGGGTCGTGATGGGGGTAGTGATTTAGGGTAGTGCAGTGGTGTTTGGGTAGTGTAGGGGTACTGCTGGGGGTAGTGTTTTAGGGTTTAGGGTAGTGCAATGGTGTTTGGGTAGTGTAGGGGGTACTGCTGGGGGTAGTGTTTTAGGGTTTAGGGTAGAGCAGTGGTGTTTGGGTAGTGTAGGGGGTACTGCTGGGGGTAGTGTTTTAGGGTTTAGGGTAGTGCAGTGGTGTTTGGGTAGTGTAGGGGTTCGTGCTGGGGGTAGTTTTTTAGGGATTAGGGTAGTGCAGTGGTGTTTGTGTAGTGTAGGGGGTAGTGTTTTAGGGTAGTGCAGTGGTGTTTGTGTAGTGTAGGAGGTAGTGTTTTAGGGTTTAGGGTAGTGCAGCGGTCTTTGGGTAGTGTAGGGAGTCGTGCAGGGGGTAGTGTTTTAGGGTTTAGGGTAGTGCAGTGGTCTTTGGATAGTGTAGGGGTCGTGCGGGGGGTAGTGTTTTAGGGATTAGGGTAGTGCATTGGTGTTTGGGTAGTGTAGGGGTCATGCGGGGGTAGTGTTTTAGGGTTTAGGGCAGTGCAGTGGTGTTTGGGTAGTGTAGGGGGTCGTGCTGGGGGAGTGTTTTAGGGTTTAGGGCAGTGCAGTGGTGTTCGGGTAGTGTAGGGGGTCGTGCTGGGGGAGTGTTTTAGGGTTTAGGGCAGTGCAGTGGTGTTCGGGTAGTGTAGGGGGTCGTGCTGGGGGAGTGTTTGAGGGTTTAGGGCAGTGCAGTCGTGTTCGGGTAGTGTAGGGGGTCGTGCTGGGGGTGGTGTTGCAGGATTTAGGGCAGTGCAGTGGTGTTCGGGCAGTGTAGGGGTCGTGCAGGGGGTGGTGTTTCAGGGTTTAGGGCAGTGCTGTGGTGTTTGGGCAGTGTAGGGGGTCGTGCAGGGGGTGGTGTTTCAGGGTTTAGGGCAGTGGTATTCGGGCAGTGTAGGGGGTCGTTCTGGGGTGGTGTTTCAGGGTTTGGGGCAGTGCAGTGGTGTTCGAGCAGTAAAGGGGGTCGTGCTGGGGGTGGTGTTTCAGGGTTTAGGGCAGTGCAGTGGTGTTCGGGCAGTGTAGGGGGCGGTGCAGCGGGTGGTGTTTCAGGGTTTAGGGCAGTGCAGTGGTGTTCGGGCAGTGTAGGGGGTCATGCTGGGGCTGGTGTTTCAGGGTTTAGGGCAGTGCAGTGGTGTTCGGGCAGTGTAGGGGGTCTTGCTGGGGCTGGTGTTTCAGAGTCTAGGGCAGTGCAGTGGTGTTCGGGCAGTGTAGGGGGTCTTGCTGGGGCTGGTGTTTCAGGGTTTAGGGCAGTGCAGTGGTGTTCGGGCAGTGTAGGGGGTCGTGCTGGGGGTGGTGTTTCAGGGTTTAGGGCAGTGCAGTGGTGTTCGGGCAGTGTAGGGGGTCGTGCTGGGGCTAGTGTTTCAGGGTTTAGGGCAGAGCAATTGTGTTCAGCCAGTGTAGGGGGTTGTGCTGGAGGTGGTGTTTCAGGGTTTAGGGCAGTGCAGTGGTTTTCGGGCAGTGTAGGGGGTGGTGCAGGGGGTGGTGTTTCAGGGTTTAGGGCAGTGCAGTGGTGTTTGGGGAGTGTAGGGGGTCGTGCTGAGGGTGGTGTTTCAGGGTTTAGGGCAGTGCAGTGGTGTTCGGGCAGTGTAGGGTGTCGTGCTGAGGGGTGGTGTTTCAGGGTTTAGGGCAGTGCAGTGGTGTTCGGGCAGTGTAGGGGGTCGTGCAGGGGGTGGTGTTTCAGGGTTTAGGGCAGTGCAGTGGTGTTTGGGCAGTGTAGGGGGTCGTGCAGGGGTGGTGTTTCAGGGTTTAGGGCAGTGCAGTGGTGTTCGGCCAGTGTAGGTGGTCTTGCTGGGGGTGGTGTTTCAGGGTTTAGTGCAGTGGTGTTCGGGCAGTGTAGGGGGTCGTGCTGGGGGTGGTGTTTCAGGGTTTAGGGCAGTGCAGTGGTGTTCGGGCAGTGTAGGGGGTACTGCTGGGGGTAGTGTTTTAGGGTTTAGGGTAGTGCAGTGGTGTTTGGGTAGTGTAGGGGGTACTGCTGGGGGTAGTGTTTTAGGGTTTAGGGTAGTGCAGTGGTGTTTGGGTAGTGTAGGGGTTTGTGCTGGGGGTAGTTTTTTAGGGATTAGGGTAGTGCAGTGGTGTTTGTGTAGTGTAGGGGGTAGTGTTTTAGGGTTTAGGGTAGTGCAGTGGTGTTTGTGTAGTGTAGGAGGTCGTGTTTTAGGGTTTAGGGTAGTGCAGTGGTCTTTGGGTAGTGTAGGGAGTCGTGCAGGGGGTAGTGTTTTAGGGTTTAGGGTAGTGCAGTGGTCTTTGGGTAGTGTTTTAGGGATTAGGGTAGTGCATTGGTGTTTGGGTAGTGTAGGGGGTCATGCGGGGGGTAGTGTTTTAGGGTTTAGGGCAGTGCAGTGGTGTTTGGGTAGTGTAGGGGGTCGTGCTGGGGGAGTGTTTTAGGGTTTAGGGCAGTGCAGTGGTGTTCGGGTAGTGTAGGGGGTCGTGCTGGGGGAGTGTTTTAGGGTTTAGGGCAGTGCAGTGGTGTTCGGGTAGTGTAGGGGGTTGTGCTGGGGGAGTGTTTGAGGGTTTAGGGCAGTGCAGTCGTGTTCGGGTAGTGTAGGGGGTCGTGCTGGGGGTGGTGTTTCAGGATTTAGGGCAGTGCAGTGGTGTTCGGGCAGTGTAGGGGGTCGTGCAGGGGTGGTGTTTCAGGGTTTAGGGCAGTCCTGTGGTGTTCGGGCAGTGTAGGGGGTCGTGCAGGGGTGGTGTTTTAGGGTTTAGGGCAGTGGTGTTCGGGCAGTGTAGGGGGTCGTGCTGGGGGTGGTGTTTCAGGGTTTGGGGCCGTGCAGTGGTGTTCGAGCAGTAAAGGGGGTCGTGCTGGGTGTGGTGTTTCAGGGTTTAGGGCAGTGCATTGGTGTTCGGGCAGTGTAGGGGCGGTGCAGGGGGTGGTGTTTCAGGGTTTAGGGCAGTGCAGTGGTGTTCGGGCAGTGTAGGGGGTGGTGCAGGGGGTGGTGTTTCAGGGTTTAGGGCAGTGCAGTGGTGTTCGGGCAGTGTAGGGGGTCGTGCTGGGGCTGGTGTTTCAGGGTTTAGGGCAGTGCAGTGGTGTTTGGGCAGTGTAAGGGGTGGTGCTGGGGCTGGTGTTTCAGGGTTTAGGGCAGTGCAGTGGTGTTGGGGCAGTGTAGGGGGTCATGCTGGGGCTGTTGTTTCAGGGTTTAGGGCAGTGCAGTGGTGTTCGGGCAGTGTAGGGGGTCTTGCTGGAGCTGGTGTTTCAGAGTCTACTGCAGTGCAGTGGTGTTTGGGCAATGTAGGGGGTCTTGCTGGGGCTGGTGTTTCAGGGTTTAGGGCAGTGCAGTGGTGTTCGGGCAGTGTAGGGGGTCGTGCTGGGGGTGGTGTTTCAGGGTTTAGGGCAGTGCAGTGGTGTTCGGGCAGTGTAGGGGGTCGTGCTGGGGCTAGTGTTTCAGGGTTTAGGGCAGAGCAATGGTGTTCAGGCAGTGTAGGGGGTTGTGCTGGAGGTGGTGTTTCAGGGTTTAGGGCAGTGCAGTGGTGTTCGGGCAGTGTAGGGGGTGGTGTTTCAGGGTTTAGGGCAGTGCAGTGGTGTTTGGGGAGTGTAGGGGGTCGTGCTGGGGGTGGTGTTTCAGGGTTTAGGGCAGTGCAGGTGTGTTCGGGCAGTGTAGGGTGTCGTGCTGAGGGGTGGTGTTTCAGGGTTTAGGGCAGTGCAGTGGTGTTCGGGCAGTGTAGGGGGTCGTGCAGGGGGTGGTGTTTCAGGGTTTAGGGCAGTGCAGTGGTGTTTGGGCAGTGTAGGGGGTCGTGCAGGGGTGGTGTTTCAGGGTTTAGGTCAGTGCAGTGGTGATCGGGCAGTGTAGGGTGTCGTGCTGAGGGGTGGTGTTTCAGGGTTTAGGGCAGTGCAGTGGTGTTCGGGCAGTGTAGGGGGTCGTGCAGGGGGTGGTGTTTCAGGGTTTAGGGCAGTGCAGTGGTGTTTGGGCAGTGTAGGGGGTCATGCAGGGGGTGGTGTTTCAGGGTTTAGGGCAGTGCAGTGGTGTTCGGCCAGTGTAGGTGGTCTTGCTGGGGGTGGTGTTTCAGGGTTTAGTGCAGTGGTATTCGGGCAGTGTAGGGGGTCTTGCTGGGGGTGGTGTTTCAGGGTTTAGGGCAGTGCAGTGGTGTTTGGGCAGTGTAGGGGGTCTTGCTGGGGCTGGTGTTTCAGGGTTTAGGGCAGTGCAGTGGTGTTCGGGCAGTGTAGGGGGTCGTGCTGGGGCTGGTGTTTGAGGGTTTAGGGCAGTGCAGTGGTGTTCGGGCAGTGTAGGGGGTCGTGCTGGGGCTGGTGTTTCAGGGTTTATGGCAGTGCAGTGGTTTTCGGGCAGTGTAGGCGGTCGTGCTGGGGCTGGTGTTTCAGGGTTTAGGGCAGTGCAGTGGTGTTCGAGCAGTGAACGGGGTTGTGCTGGGGCTGGTGTTTCAGGGTTTAGGGCAGTGCAGTGGTGCTCGGGCAGTGTAGGGGGTCGTGCTGGGGTGGTGTTTCAGGGTTTAGGGCAGTGCAGTGGTGTTCGGCCAGTGTAGGTGGTCTTGCTGGGGGTGGTGTTTCAGGGTTTAGTGCAGTGGTATTCGGGCAGTGTAGGGGTCTTGCTGGTGGTGGTGTTTCAGCGTTTGGGCAGTGGTGTTCGGGCAGTGTAGGGGGTCTTGCTGGGGGTGATGTTTCAGGTTTTAGGGCAGTGCAGTGGTGTTCGGGCAGTGTAGGGGGTCTTGCTGGGGGTAGTGTTTCAGGGTTTAGGGCAGTGCAGTGGTGTTTGTGCAGTGTAGGGGTCGTGCTGGGGGTGGTGTTTCAGGGTTTAGGGCAGTGCAGTGGTGTTCGGGCAGTGTAGGGGGTCGTGCTGCGGGTGGTGTTTCAGGGTTTAGGGCAGTGCAGTGGTGTTCGGGCAGTGTAGGGGGTCTTGCTGGTGGTGGTGTTTCAGCGTTTGGGCAGTGGTGTTCGGGCAGTGTAGGGGGTCTTTCTGGGGGTGATGTTTCAGGGTTTAGGGCAGTGCAGTGGTGTTCGGGCAGTGTAGGGGGTCTTGCTGGGGGTAGTGTTTCAGGGTTTAGGGCAGTGCAGTGGTGTTTGTGCAGTGTAGGGGGTCGTGCTTGGGGTGGTGTTTCAGGGTTTAGGGCAGTGCAGTGGTGTTCGGGCAGTGTAGGGTGTCGTGCTGAGGGGTGGTGGTTCAGGGTTTAGGGCAGTGCAGTGGTGTTTGGGCAGTGTAGGGGGTCTTGCTGGGGCTGGTGTTTCAGGGTTTAGGGCAGTGCAGTGGTGTTCGCGCAGTGTAGGGGGTCTTGCTGGGTGTGGTGTTTCAGGGTTTAGTGCAGTGGTGTTCGGGCAGTGTAGGGGGTCTTGCTGGGGGTGGTGTTTCAGGGTTTAGGGCAGTGCAGTGGTATTCGGGCAGTGTAGGGGGTCTTGCTGGGGCTGGTGTTTCAGGGTTTAGGGCAGTGCAGTGGTGTTCGGGCAGTGTAGGGGGTCGTGCTGGGGCTGGTGTTTGAGGGTTTAGGGCAGTGCAGTGGTGTTCGGGCAGTGTAGGGGGTCGTGCTGGGGCTGGTGTTTCAGGGTTTAGGGCAGTGCAGTGGTTTTCGGGCAGTGTAGGCGGTTGTGCTGGGTCTGGTGTTTCAGGGTTTAGGGCAGTGCTGTGTTGTTCGGGCAGTGTACGTGGTTGTGCTGGGGCTGGTGTTTCAGGGTTTAGGGCAGTGCAGTGGTGTTCGGGCAGTGTAGGGGGTCGTGCTGGGGGTGGTGTTTCAGGGTTTAGTACAGTGGAGTGGTGTTCGGGCAGTGTAGGGGGTCGTGCTGGGGCTGGTGTTTCAGGGTTTAGGGCAGTGCAGTGGTGTTCGGGCAGTGTAGGGGGTCGTGCTGGGGGTGGTGTTTCAGCGTTTTGGGCAGAGCAGTGGTGTTCGGGCAGTGTAGGGGGTCGTGCTGGGGGTGGTGTTTCAGGGTTTAGGGCAGTGCAGTGGTGTTCGGGCAGTGTAGGGGGTCTTGCTGGGGGTGATGTTTCATGGTTTAGGGCAGTGGTGTTCGGGCAGTGTAGGGGGTCTTGCTGGGGGTGATGTTTCAGGGTTTAGGCAGTGCAGTGGTGTTCGGGCAGTGTAGGGGGTCTTGCTGGGGGTAGTGTTTCAGGGTTTAGGGCAGTGCAGTGGTGTTCGTGCAGTGTAGGGGTCGTGCTGGGGGTGGTGTTTCAGGGTTTAGGGCAGTGCAGTAGTGTTCGGGCAGTGTAGGGGTCGTGCAGGCGGTGGTGTTTCAGGGTTTAGGGCAGTGCAGTGGTGTTCGGGCAGTGTTGGGGGTCGTGCTGGGGGTGGTGTTTCAGGGTTTAGGGCAGTGCAGTGGTGTTCGGGCAGTGTAGGGGGTCTTGCTGGGGGTGGTGTTTCAGGGTTTAGGGCAGTGGTGTTCGGGCAGTGTAGGGGGTCGTGCTGGGGCTTGTGTTTCAAGGTTTAGGGCAGTGCAGTGGTGTTCGGGCAGTGTAGGGGGTCATGCTGGGGCTGGTGTTTCAGGGTTTTGGAAAGAGCAGTGGTGTTCGGGCAGTGTAGGGGTCGTGCTGGGGGTGGTGTTTCAGGGTTTAGGGCAGTGCAGTGGTGTTCGGGCAGTGTAGGGGGTCGTGCTGGGGGTGGTGTTTTAGGGTTTAGGGCAGTGGTGTTCGGGCAGTGTAGGGGTCTTGCTGGGGGTGATGTTTCAGGGTTTAGGGCAGTGCAGTGGTGTTCGGGCAGTGTAGGGGGTCTTGCTGGGGGTAGTGTTTCAGGGTTTAGGGCAGTGCAGTGGTGTTCGGGCAGTGTAGGGGTCGTGCTGGGGGTGGTGTTTCAGGGTTTAGGGCAGTGCAGTGGTGTTCGGACAGTGTAGGGGGTCGTGAAGGGGGTGGTGTTTCAGGGTTTAGGGCAGTGCAGTGATGTTCGGGCAGTGTAGGGGGTCGTGCTAGGGGTGGTGTTTCAGGGTTTAGGGCAGTGCAGTGGTGTTCGGGCAGTGTAGGGGGTCGTGCAGGGGCTGGTGTTTCAGGGTTTAGGGCAGTGCAGTGGTGTTTGGGCAGTGTAGGGGGTCGTGCTGGGGGTAGTGTTTTAGGGTTTAGGGTAGTGCAGTGGTGCTTGTGTAGTGTAGGGGGTCGTGCTGGGGGTAGTGTTTTAGGGTTTAGGGTAGTGCAGTGGTGTTTGTTTAGTGTAGGGGATCATGTTTTAGGGTAGTGCAGTGGTGTTTGGGTAGTGTAGGGGTCGTGCTGGGGGTAGTGTTTTAGGATTTAGGTTAGTGCAGTGGTGTTTGGGTAGTGTAGGGGTCGTGCTGGGGGTAGTGTTTTAGGGTTTAGGGTAGTGCAGTGGTGTTTGTGTAGTGTAGGGGTCGTGCTGGGGGTAGTGTTTTAGGGTTTAGGGTAGTGCAGTGGTGCTTGTGTAGTGTAGGGGGTCGTGCTGGGGGTAGTGTTTTAGGGTTTAGGGTAATGCAGTGGTGTTTGTGTAGTTTAGGGGATCGTGTTTTAGGGTAGTGCAGTGGTGTTTGGGTAGTGTAGGGGGTCATGCTGGGGTAGTGTTTTAGGGTTTAGGGTAGTGCAGTGGTGTTTGTGTAGTGTAGGGGGTCTTGCTGGGGCTGGTGTTTCAGGGTTTAGGGCAGTGCAGTGGTGTTCGGGCAGTGTAGGGGGTCGTGCTGGGGCTGGTGTTTGAGGGTTTAGGGCAGTGCAGTGGTGTTCGGGCAGTGTAGGGGGTCGTGCTGGGGCTGGTGTTTCAGGGTTTAGGGCAGTGCAGTGGTTTTCGGGCAGTGTAGGCGGTCGTGCTGGGGCTGGTGTTTCAGGGTTTAGGACAGTGCTGTGTTGTTCGGGCAGTGTAGGGGGTCTTGCTGGGGGTGGTGTTTCAGGGTTTAGGACAGTGGTGTTCGGGCAGTGTATGGGGTCTTGCTGGGGTGATGTTTCAGGGTTTAGGGCAGTGCAGTGGTGTTTGGGCAGTGTAGGGGTCTTGCTGGGGGTGATGTTTCAGGGTTTAGGGCAGTGCAGTGGTGTTCGGGCAGTGTAGGGGTCTTGCTGGGGGTAGTGTTTCAGGGTTTAGGGCAGTGCAGTGGTGTTCGTGCAGTGTAGGGGGTCGTGCTGGGGGTGGTGTTTCAGGGTTTAGGGCAGTGCAGTAGTGTTCGGGCAGTGTAGGGGGTCGTGCAGGGGTGGTGTTTCAGGGTTTAGGGCAGTGCAGTGGTGTTCGGGCAGTGTAGGGGGTCGTGCTGGGGGTGGTGTTTCAGGGTTTAGGGCAGTGCAGTGGTGTTCGGGCAGTGTAGGGGGTCGTGCAGGGGTGGTGTTTCAGGGTTTAGTGCAGTGGTGTTCAGGCAGTGTAGGGGGTCTTGCTGGGGGTGGTGTTTCAGGGTTTAGGGCAGTGGTGTTCGGGCAGTGTAGGGGGTCTTGCTGGGGGTGATGTTTCAGGGTTTAGGGCAGTGCAGGGGTGTTTGGGCAGTGTAGGGGGTCTTGCTGGGGGTGATGTTTCAGGGTTTAGGGCAGTGCAGTGGTGTTCGGGCAGTGTAGGGGGTCTTGCTGGGGGTGATGTTTCAGGGTTTAGGGCAGTGCAGTGGTGTTCGGGCAGTGTAGGGGGTCTTGCTGGGGGTGATGTTTCAGGGTTTAGGGCAGTGCAGTGGTGTTCGGGCAGTGTAGGGGGTCTTGCTGGGGGTAGTGTTTCAGGGTTTAGGGCAGTGCAGTGGTGTTCGTGGAGTGTAGGGGGTCGTGCTGGGGGTGGTGTTTCAGGGTTTAGGGCAGTGCAGTAGTGTTCGGGCAGTGTAGGGGGTCGTGCAGGGGTGGTGTTTCAGGGTTTAGGGCAGTGCAGTGGTGTTCGGGCAGTGTAGGGGGTCGTGCTGGGGCTGGTGTTTCAGGGTTTAGGGCAGTGCAGTGGTGCTCGGGCAGTGTAGGGGGTCGTGCTGGGGGTGGTGTTTCAGGGTTTAGGGTAGTGCAGTGGTGTTCGGGCAGTGTAGGGGGTCATGCTGGGGCTGGTGTTTCAGGGTTTTGGACAGAGCAGTGGTGTTCGGGCAGTGTAGGGGGTCGTGCTGGGGGTGGTGTTTCAGGGTTTAGGGCAGTGGTGTTCGGGCAGTGTAGGGGGTCTTGCTGGGGTGATGTTTCAGGGTTTAGGGCAGCGCAGTGGTGTTCGGGCAGTGTAGGGGGTCTTGCTGGGGGTAGTGTTTCAGGGTTTAGGGCAGTGCAGTGGTGTTCGGGCAGTGTAGGGGGTCGTGCTGTGGGTGGTGTTTCAGGGTTTAGGGCAGTGCAGTGGTGTTTGGGCAGTGTAGGGGGTCGTGAAGGGGGTGGTGTTTCAGGGTTTAGGGCAGTGCAGTGATGTTCGGACAGTGTAGGGGGTCGTGCTAGGGGTGGTGTTTCAGGGTTTAGGGCAGTGCAGTGGTGTTTGTTTAGTGTAGGGGGTCATGTTTTAGGGTAGTGCAGTGGTGTTTGGGTAGTGTAGGGGTCGTGCTGGGGGTAGTGTTTTAGGATTTAGGTTAGTGCAGTGGTGTTTGGGTAGTGTAGGGGGTCGTGCTGGGGGTAGTGTTTTAGGGTTTAGGGTAGTGCAGTGGTGTTTGTTTAGTGTAGGGGGTCATGTTTTAGGGTAGTGCAGTGGTGTTTGGGTAGTGTAGGGGTCGTGCTGGGGGTAGTGTTTTAGGATTTAGGTTAGTGCAGTGGTGTTTGGGTAGTGTAGGGGTCGTGCTGGGGGTAGTGTTTTAGGGTTTAGGGTAGTGCAGTGGTGTTTGTGTAGTGTAGGGGGTCGTGCTGGGGGTAGTGTTTTAGGGTTTAGGGTAGTGCAGTGGTGTTTGTGTAGTGTAGGGGGTCATGTTTTAGGGTAGTGCAGTGGTGTTTGGGTAGTGTAGGGGGTCGTGCTGGGGGTAGTGTTTTAGGATTTAGGTTAGTGCAGTGGTGTTTGTGTAGTGTAGGGGGTCATGCTGGGGGTAGTGTTTTAGGGTTTAGGGTAGTGCAGTGGTGTTTTTGTAGTGTAGGGGGGTCATGTTTTAAGATGCAACGCTCCAATACCTGACCAGTCTGCACTACATAAAACTGCAAAAAAACTAAAAATAAAAAGTGTTTTGCACACTTTTGTCATTGGGCTATATGTGGGCTACATCTGGGTAATATTTGTGCTACATTTGGGCTCTTTTTATACTGGTGGCCATCTTGGAAGACTTCTTTGTTATGAAGTTTCCTAATTTCCTCATTTACTGCAGTCTCCTCAGTAGGAAATGCTTTCAGTTTTTACTTTGATTCCATCAAGAAGGCATTCAGATGTGTCTCACATTTGCCATAAATTCAGAATGTTAGCACTCTAGTTGCTCATTAGATCACTGTAGTAAAGCTACTGCTCACCAGGGAGTTAACTGGAAGTCTGCTGCTGGTATTGAAAGTGATTGTTTCAGTCTGCATGTCAGAATTTTCTAATGAAATAGAAGAGGATTTGAGATCTCACTTAAAACATGCCCTAATTTTTCTTTCTGCAGCACTAACCATAATTTCTATTTAAAAAAGAACCCCTCATTTTGTTCCTTTTTAAATTAAATGTTTTAAGTGTTACCGGTTTATTCCAATCAAGATGGCTTCAGGTGTGCCATACTTTTGTCATAAGTAAGGCTGTTAGCGCTCTAGTTGTTCTTTAGAACACTCTGGGAAGCTGCAGTAGAACACAAAGGCATCAACTGGCAGGCTGCTCCTGTTGAAATATAACAGGAAGATATTTGAGATCACACTTGAAACATGTCCTAATTTTTCTTTCTACAGCACTAACCATAATTTCTATGACAAAATGAACCCCATCATTTTGTTCCTTTTTAAATTAAATGTTTTAAGTGTTACCAGTTTATTCCAATCAAGATGGCTTCAGGTGTGCCATACTTTTGTCATAAGTAAGGATGTTAGCACTCTAGTTGTTCTTTAGAACACTCTGGGAAGCTGCAGTAGAACACAAAGGAATCAACTGACAGTCTCTGCCCTTGTTGGATGTACATGTTTTACTGAGAATGTCAGACTTCATTCTCACATGACTGAGAAAGATAATGTGAATTTACAGAAAATATGCTCTCATTTTAGCTTCTGGAGCACCTTCCAAAACTGTATGGGACAAGCATGTGAAAATAGTTTTCTCTCAAACATGATTCATGATATCCCAGCAGAAGGTTTTTCACAGGGTAAAATCACCTTAGAACACACCACAATTCCTGAAATTAGTATGGTACCATCAACAAATGAATTCTAATGTAACTAAAGTCTGTTATCACCCTTTATTGTTCTCCTTTTGGTAACCCTCAAAATCTTTGATTCACTACAATGCATTTCAATGGGGTACTATCATTTATATTGGTCCCAAGATGGCTGCCAGCAATTCCAGGATGAAGTGCTGACAGCCAATCAGATCTCACGATGACATGTGTGGTTAGGCTCCGCCCAGATATATATGTGATTTTACTTTTGATTTTCTCAGGAACTACTGAACGGATTTACACCATTTAAGCAAAAGGCACGACACTGAACCAAGGGCTACCTCTTTGCCAAATTTGGTGTAATTCCGTTCAGCAGTTCGGGCTGTAGCTGCGACTAAAGGTTCCTATAGAAAAATGAATGGGGAAAACACGTTTTGGGACCCCCCTTTTTTCTCGTGCCCCGCTTGATGAATCACCCCGAGACTTTCAGGATAGGAGCGGACCGGAGCGCCCCAACAAGTTGGAATCTTTCACGAAGATTCGTCAACCGGCGACAACGTTATTTCAAATAGAATGTTGCGGATTTCCTATGGAAAATAGGTCCTAACTATAACTATCTACTGGCGACCGCCAGTAGATAATATATATATATATATATATATATATATATATATATATTACACTCTCAAAGGTCAAAGGGTGTGGCACTGGAACTACAGGTGAGTGGGTCTGCTGCTGCAACACCCCTAGGCTTGTAGTGGCTGTAGAAGAATAGTGGACAATAAAGAAACCTACTGAACAGATGTGCAGTTTTCGGTCCGTGTCCATATAGTCAATCATACTTGAACAGAGCACACAGAAAATATTTCTGCATATTCTTTAATTTTGTAGATCAATGTTTTCATTTGTCTGCCTGTAAAGTGATGGCATTTTAAAACTTCATCGATATCCTTGCTGCACATTGGAGAGGGCTATAGGGGAAAGTGTGTTAAAGGTGTTAAAGGTGACCTGTCACACACAAATGTGAACATTCGTTTTCTAGCTTCCTTTCTAAGGGTTACAATATTTTAAAAGAGCCACTCATGTACCCTAACGCTGAAAATCAATAAACATTAATTTGACCTTTTTCTGATGCACATAAAGCTAAATCCACAATTTGTTATTGATCTTTTTGAAATAATATTTTAAATTAATGTGGCATATTGAAGACCTACAAATATATGTCTTATAAGCCAGTGATCTCCCCTCTCTGTGACTGTCTTTCATTTAACTTTTTTGATCCAGGGACTTCAATATACCTTTTTGGTTGAATTATGATTGTTGCACTGAGTTACACTATGCTGTGCTACATAAATGCAGCAGAGTTTTTTTGGGGCTGACAAGCTTTTTCGAGGTTTGAGGTATTTTGGAATCTGTGCAGTAGGTACATGAACCCATTAAACAAACGACACATTGATGCTAAGATCTTATTCCTGGCCCTCCCATCCTGAGGGATCAACTCCACTTGTTTAACATGCACTACCAAATAAGTTCAGTTTACATTGTTTAAGTGGGATCGATGCAATGTCAGGTATATTGTGTTTACCTATATCAACACAACTATAGGAGTTACAAAGAATAAAACAAATTAGAAAACTTTGCTAATAATTAGTTAGGGAAAATTAGAGAAACTATTTAAAAAAGCATACTTAAGCAATAATGTCATAAGTTAACAATTTGTTTAAAAATAAATATTACCTAGGACAAGCATAGGAGTAGGTCCTCGCACAAGCTTAAATACAGAAATTACAAATAGGCCTCCAAGGATTATGGTTGGGTACTTTGACATTTCTGCCTGTATTTATCCCTATACTTTTCTGGCACACATGTTCTGTATTTATATATATTTATACATTTTTATTTTTTGTTATGTAAAAAATAGAATTTGCATGTAATTTAGTTCGACGTGGGTTTATGTGATAAATATACGCTCAAATTTCAATGTCTTTTGGATTTGTGTGTTTTAGTGCAATAATTAGCCGTATGCCCTACAACAATACACTCATCTGAAAAAGCCAACCTTGCAGTACAATAAAATGTAAATAGACAGCTATTTAGAGGTTATTACATAATGTTATCCCTTTTTAACCACCCATGCTATCAATCTGAATAATTATT
This sequence comes from Calotriton arnoldi, assembly GCA_963921515.1. Taxonomy (NCBI): domain Eukaryota; kingdom Metazoa; phylum Chordata; class Amphibia; order Caudata; family Salamandridae; genus Calotriton; species Calotriton arnoldi. The sequence goes on from CAWUFW010001139.1 coordinate 2,529,181, forward strand.
TAGTTGGCAGCGATACCTGATAGCATGGATAGTTACTCAAAGAAATACCAAATTTCAGTTATTTCCACATTTTAAAATAGATACAGAAAGGAAACAGAGTGCTTTCTTTAAATAAGTGCAAACAATAGCAAAAATGGAAAACTGTGATCCTTAATCAAAATAGCCTTTCCTTTGATTTTATAAGGTGTTTGGGGCAAATGGGAACTTCTTCCCTCAGGTGATAAAGCATTGCCTAGGTACAGGTTTTCTTCCAGGAGCAGGTTATCTGTGACTCATGTTTAGATTTACACTGGCATTGGAAGATACCAATGGGATGCTAATTCTAAGGAAAGGGGTTGTTTGGGAGTGTGAGATGTCAAAGAGAATAACATTCTGTTTTGTTCGCAAATGGGGAGGGAGGGTCCCGGAAACAGTGCATTGCCCAGTATTGTGGGTATTATCATTGGCAAAGCTCTAAGTGAATCTCTAATAAGAGGCAAGCTGTAATTGGGCATTATCAACAATGGTGCTCTGAGTGAGGCTGGTATTTAACACAAATCATCACGGGTATTATTTGGAGTAGACCAGAGGTCTGAGTGATTTTAGGTGTTATCAAGATATGGTCCTTGATGCACTGTAGGTATAGCAGTAGATCTTTGAGTATAGTTGCATTATTAAGGCATAATTTGAGCCGGTGGTTTCCGGTGCTCCGCACCAGCACTTAATTGTCTACACCAGCACTTATGAGATTTGTCACATGGTGGCGCTGTTTGTGTAATATAGAGATGAGCACAACAACAGTTGTTTATTAATCAATTAGACATTAAAACAACTAATACTTGCCTCCCAAGCCATTCTTATAGATTTGGGGGCCTTGAACAGATTGAACTGTCACACTTGTAGCAGTGTGATGGCTAGTAGTTGTGTATGTAGTGTCATTGGCAGTGTTGGCAGTGGCAATGGGTGGTGCAAGCTGGAGTGGCCTCCTCACGAGGGCCCTGGCACTTATTATTTTACAAATTAAGCACTGATTAAGAGTGGAATTCAGACAGTGGCCTAACATAAAATGAGGGGGGGGTGCTGCAGTATGTGAAGAGGGGCCCCAGAGTCTCCCATATCTCACAGATATTCCTTGGTCTAGGATGGAATGGGGCCATTCTGAAGAGATTGGGGGCCGCTGAAGGGTTGGGGGTCCCATGCCCCGAAGGAGCTGCAGGGGCCTTTGTTACGCCCCTGAAATCAGAGTCACTGTGTGAGCTCCAAATGACCCTGCTATTACTAAACATACTTTTCTGAGCTGTTATGCTTTTTACATTGCAATTCTTGGTATAAGACAGACTTTAGTTAATCAGAAAGCAGTGATGTGAATCTTGTTTCTGTCATATATTCTGAGACCAATTTCATTGTCCTGTTCGTCCATAGGCATGTGCTCTGAGGAGCAGTGTTCCATGACAGTATTCTCAGGGACATTGTCATTGCAAAGCATTACTATGGTGTAATATTTCTATTTGCAGCCAAGTATTTATGATGCCTGTATTACACCTACCCCGAAACGCTGTATGGTGTTTTTAATTATTCTTTAACAGTAATGCAGTATTGTTGATAGCCCTTATTTCTCCTGACTTCATGTATGTGATGGAAGTCAGTTCAGCCACAGCTTAACTTTGCTTACTAGGAAAGTGCTTGACTGTCCCATGATGAGTTTTCTGTGGTGTACTCAGTTTGCCCACTGAAAACAAAGGGGCATATTTACAAGGGGCTATCACCACCGGAATATCAGTTTTCGCTATGTTCTGGTGGTGATATTTTCTTCTTAGTTACAAAGCTGTGTTAAGCCACTTAATGTGGCTTAACGCTGCCTTGTAAATAAGGCCACTTTTCACGCTTCACTGAGTGTGAAAGGGGTGTGAAATGGGTGTTGCAGTGGGGGTTCCACCGCAACACCCATTGCTTTTTGACGCTGCCCCCACATTTACAAGGTTGGGGCAGCGCCAAAAACGAAGACCAGGGAATACCTAGTCTTAGACTGACGATACGAGGAGAAATTATTAATGAATCCTTGTTTTTTTGCTCTGTCCATGTGTGCTGCATTCTGCAGCACACATAGAAAGAGCAAATCGCCTTTCAAGATTGTTTATGTGCAGGAAGGTATCCGATACATTTTGTTTTAAATATCCCCAAAATGTCTCTAGTGGGGCAAGAAAGGGGTTTTTGGAGAGGATTAAGGCATTCGAGGATAAACTGAATTTTGAGTATTGGATGAATTCTTAAGGTCCTCATCAATTCTTTCTTTAAAGCAGACCATCATAAGTTGTGAAACATAATTTAGACCTAACTGACCGTCTTAGGTGACTGTTCAGTAATTGTTTCTGGCTAACGATTATCAGCATAAAGGCATCGTTTTGATGGAGAGTGTGCTGACCATAATGATCAGATGCTATATCACAGCTTTGTGAAATATATATGTTTAGGAATATGCACTTTGGTCCGTTATTGAACCCCATTTTTGAAAAAAATATTTTTGGAGGACCATCCACTGAGCATACAGATGTAGTCGGCTGTATAGGAGTTTTTGCTCATTTGCTATTTGAGTAATACCATGATTTTTCAAAATCCCTATTATTATAGCGAGCTGATGCCACTGGCCAGCACTCCCACTCTGAGAATTGTTCCAGCACCACTGCTCAATGGAGAAAATATATCAAAAAATCATTGAACGCACCAGGGTCCCACCTGCACACAGCTGCTGCTAATAGCATCTAAACAAGAATCATTTGCTCTAATTGCTATTAATCCAATCATATTAAATGCTTAACAGTAAAGAGTAATGTAATGTAAAAGATAATGAAACTCTAGTAACTAACTAATATCTAATTTGCAGCGTACGTGCTTATATACTAATTCAGAACATGAAAAAATAAGCAAAAAAACGGTGAGATTATTCAGAATATTAGTTTGATGAGTTATAGAAAACGAAAACACAAAATGAATTAAAACACTGTTTTCTAATTAATTACATGCCATGCAGCTATTGAAAAATGCATTGTTTGTGGTAGCCCACAACCCGCTCCGTACATGCCACCAGACCCAATTCTAGGGGATACTCCCGCTTTTTTAAGCCAAAAATGGCTTTAATTTAGGTGTCTCCCCCTAAAATTGCCTTTGCCTCAGTCTATGTCAATGGGGAAATTGAAGTCCCATGATTGTTTTTTCAAAATCCCCCTCTTCCTAGTTTTAAAATGTTGTCACACATGCGCTCCTAAGGCCCCTGATATCCAGTCTCGTACAGTTGTGTTTTTATGGAGACAAGATTGTTCTAGAAGTGTTGCAAATATCTCAGATCACTCCCCTGCCTGTCAAAAGCCATCAGGGGAGGCCATGAACCTGATGCTGCCCTGAACTTCCCTTTGACCCTTCTCTGGATCTGGAGAACAGGGTCAGTAGAAGGAATATGGGATACTAGGGAAGGGACTGTTCTGATTCTGTGAATTTCACCTGATTGCATTTTGGACCACATGCAGCTGAGCTCTGGTAGGTGCTCCAAAACCAAGAAAAACAATCTACAGGATAGTAGTGCAGGTAAACTTCTTATCAGCTTCCTCCAAGATGGTGCTGTGAGGAACCAAGGGAGACACCAGGTTCTGAGGAAGCCAAAGGTGATCAGAACAGCCAGCTGTCAGCAGAAGAGAGGACAAAAATGGAGGAACAGGAACAAACCTGTGAAATAGTAATATGCCATTGCCGCAAGGTACCTTTGAGGGTGAAATCCATAACAGTGAGGGAATGCAAAGGTCGGGTCCGAACTGGTATGAGAGCAAAATGTCCATACAACCCGAGAAGGTACCATACAATGTGTGTCTCTGAACTGCACTGTTTTGTTCTGCCCTAAGTCTGTTCAATTAGAAGAAACATCTGTGACCTGGAAATGAACCGTGCAAACTGAAAGTAAAAGTAATCTGTGGTTGGCTCATGTTAATTGTTGTTGGGTTTCTGTATGGAGCCATCTGCGGCTTCTCCTTCACAGGTGCTACCAACGCCTGTCTATATATTTCGGCAAGTACGGTCCTGGGCACCTCATTTACCAGTATGTGAGTGAGTGTTACGTAATGTTTATGCTTATGTATGCCCAGTCTCACCTCCCACTTCCCAGCACAGGGGCACACACACATCAACTGTAACAGTAATACATTTACGAAAGAAATGTTGGCTTTATGGCTCTTTTCAAGTTTACATATTTGAGCAACAGGCCAATAGCTTCCACCTTGATCAACCCATCATGGTCGGCCAAACCCTGCTGCACTTTAGGGTTGGCCCACAGAGCTTGGCCTGTGGCCAGACCTTGTTTTATTTATTTATTTGTTATTTTGGGGCGAGGGGGATTTGCAGATCCTAGTTGGGTACCATGGACCCAGGGCAAAAGTCAAGACTGGGTACCGCAAATCCAGTGCAAGCTTCTCTCAACTATACCTCTGCTTCTAGGGGTTTGTGGTTCCCAGTCAATATACACAAATCCATGAATGGTGATGCATGGGTTGGTGAAGTTTGCCTTGGGATTGCGTTACCAGTGCATGATGCTTGCCCAGTTTGTAGATTCTTTTCAGTATATGTGGTAAAATCTACAATGGCAACAGGGTATCTGGTACCTGTCTCAGAATTGCAGACCCCAGCCACCATTTTAGGTGTTCAGAGAATCCCCTAAAGGATCTGTGGATCCTGTACCCCTTTGAGCGTCTCCCTTCAATGACCTGTGAGTCAGAATGTTTTCACCCTGGCCCCCCTTATATGAGCTTCTTTTTTTTATTTCAAGACAGTGGTGTTGTGCCTCGCCTCCTGGAATGGTGACCTCAAGAGAATTTGTTTTCTTGCTGCCAGTCAATCAGATCATTCAAATCCACTGTTCCAAATTTGGAATTGCAGATCTGAAAGGGATCACAGGAAAAGAGGCTTCCTCATCCCATCAGATTCTTTTAATTTCTTGATTCACAAATACGTGCAGATTGATTCTTCCAATCCTCAGAGATTAAAATGGGCAAGATATACAAAAGTGTTAACCCTTCAAAGCCTGCATCCAGGTAGTCCTGTGCTCAACTCTCCATGAGCAGCCAACCGCCGCTGTGTATGTCCTTTTGCGAGAGCAGTGGAGTTTAGTTGTATGTGTCTAGACTCCTTGGTTGATCAATTGTCTCCATTCCTCATACTATGCAATGAGGTGCTCCAATCCAATTGTAAGCAAAGAGATTCTCTCAGCATCCTCCCTTAAAAAAAGTTTCAGATGGGAGTTGTGAAAGTTGTCCTCCTGGAATGATGTCTGCATTGCATAAAGTGTGAAAGGAGGCTCAATCTGTAGAGCAATGTCTCAAACTGCTGAAATGTTGAGTCTTGACTCTCTCGGGGAGTGTGGCTGAAACTTCTATATTTGAGAAATCTGACTGTCCATTAATTTGTGCCTATCCCCGTTCAGTACGTATTTAATTCCTCATGTCCGTCCCCCTGCCTATATGCTTTTCAGTTATTTTTCATAAAGTACTTGTCTTACCCTGTTAAGCTCTGATTGGTTAAACTATTAAGAAGTTGCCACAACTCTCGCTTTCTTTGGTTGCAAGCTGGTTTAGAAAATATCGCTCAAGATTCATCAGTTAGAACAATTTCAACTTTTTTAATGGTGGCTTGTTGCATCATCGCTGATCACCTTTTCCAATATGCCTCTTGGTCTAGGCTTGATTTCCTTGTATGACCTTTAATGTGGTATTTTTGGCCCCCATTTGGAAATCCAGGTTTGACAGGCAGTTCCCAAATATATGTATTGATTTCTGCTCTCCTTCATACTATGCCACAAAGATCGCTCCACCACAAAAACTATACAATGCAACAATAGGCTTGTTCGGGATGTCTGACAACAGTCCTTGGAAGGTATGATCTTGCCTCTGATGCCAGTAGACGAGTGTGTAATGCTCATTGAACTGACTCCGCTCTCGACTGCAGGATGACCCTTAACCGGAGGCAATTTGGCTTCTGGCACAGTGACTGCCCTTTGGTAAATGAGTGTTGTCTGACTCTTCGTAAGAACCCAAGTCTTGACCTGACTCTTCTGAAGAACCATCTTCACACTGCGAGGTGGCTCCTGTGTATATTAAAGCCCAGGTGTTTATAGAGTGGGTGCAGGCAGCTTGCGGCTCCATTACCTCACAGAGAAATGGTATTAGTTGTCCTGAATGAACTGCCTGTGATCAGGGAGGAAGTCGGTCGGGCTGTACTCTGTTGCTAGTTCTCCCCACTGTATTTAATACAGTCCATTATGAGATTCTGATAGGCTGTCTCAACGCACTGGGGTTGGCAGGCTCAACCCTTGGTCAGATCAAGCCTTTCCTGGTGGGAAGGACCCATGTAGTTTCATTGTTCCTTTTTAGGTCAACAGAAGCCAAGCAGAAGTGTGGGGTTCCCCAAGGGCCCAACATCTTTCCTGTTCTGTTCAATCTCAACATTCAGCTAATAGAGGAGCTAATGTCTGCTTCTGCTTCAAGGTCCTCTGTTAACATGCAGCACCCGGCTAGTGCTGAGATTTGATCAATGTTCTGCAAATTATATTGGGCAAGTTGGTGATTGTTGGTGTGCCATTCCTAATTTGTAGGCTTACAACTTCTTATATAGAATAGAGACGAACAGTAGGCATTGGTGGTTGACACTGTCAAGTCCTACAGGTCTCCTAGCTGTGCCAGTTGCTTCCATTGAAATCCTTTGTTTGTTGTTTGATCGAGATCTTATCTTTCCTGCTCGGGTGCAAAAAGTCTGAACGAGTATTTTACAATTTAAATTCTTGAGCAAAGTGTTACCTTTCCTACTCCCTGTAATGGAATCCTCTGTGATAAGGGAGTGTGGCCCATCATACTTGGATTATTGTAACACCATTCTTTGAGTCTGCCAACCACGGTGCAGAAGATACTCGAAAGCTTGTCTACTTTGCTAAAGTTTTTTGTTTGGTTTCCTTGTACTGTTCATAGCACCGAGATGACCCTCTAAAAATATATAAATAAATAAATAATAAATCTGTGGTGTCTAATCTATCGATCAAAAGACAATACATCTTCTTAAAGATGGGCTTAAGGAATGCAAGAGTCCAAGGTGCTAGCCTCACATTTTACCCCTTACATGTCCTAGGTTATTAGTGCATTCACTTTTCTTACCTGCCGTCTTTGATAACATGTTTCTGCAGATGCTGCATGTGCATAAACCCTGTTCATCCAACGTCCTTTCTGTAGATGTCAGTCATTGCACTGTAGTTTCAAGAGATACCAGACTTTTGTCATTTCCAACCCACTTTTTGAATGGAACCAAATATCTGAAAGCTACTGATTATTTTAGCTGCTGCTTTCTTTCAAGGTGTTAATTTATTTCTTGATGCACTTTTTGACTTTCAAGCTATTGTTCTCTGTGTATTTGTATTTTAAACCCATCAACTTTCAATTATTGGTTTTTTTGGGAAATCTTTTAGTTTTGAGTACAAGCCAAAAAAACACTGCATTAAACAATGGAATGGATACAGGTGTTAATGCAATGCTCTTCATTCACGGGTAAGATACAGATAGCGACTACGGCGGCTGTATGATATACACAATCAAGAACATAAAAGCCCTGAACTTCTGAATGCTACAATTTTGCAGTATCTGTCAAAACATTCCTCCTGATCCCCCCCGACTTCCCACACTCCCACAGTCATTCACCCCGATATGCACACCATTTGCCCCACACTTTGTCTCATTTGTTAGGGCAGCCTCTACTTTGTAGACTGCCCGTACCGCCCTTTTGGCACAAGTCAAGATCTATTTTCTATGCCACCAGTCAAGGAGAGACCCCCGGCCCCCAGGTGCGCGCTATATTGCGCTTAGCCACTATCGCTGCGGTTGCCAACCATATCCTCTGGTACCTGGGCCACATCTCTTCCCCAGAGACATTCAAAAGGAGGAACTTGGTGTCCGTGAGGACCTCCTGTCCCAGGACCTGTCATAATTTGCAGGATCTCTTTCCAGAACAGTCAAAGGGCACTCCATAGTATGTGGAAGATGGTGCCCTCCTGCCCATAACCCCTCAGACTGAAAGGCCTATTCATTCTATGTAAGAGAACCATGGAATAGTATTCCCTATGGAGTACCCTGAGTTAGATCAATCTAAATCGTGCCCATATGGCTATCTCCATGGGACTTTGAATTGCTTCCGTCCAGTCCTCATCATGCAGGGACCCCAAGTCCGTCTTCCAGGACGCCCTCAGACCAACCAAAAAGTCAGGAGAGTCATTCATTCATTATCTTCCTATAGGACATGGAACCTGCTTTACTATCCAATGGGGATAAATCAACATTCAATTGTTGGTCAGTTCTTCATACGCATAACTTGGTTTCTTTGGAAGGATGCACAGATTACATTGTCGCTATGGATGTTGAAACTATAGGCTTACAGTTAAACAGCAGACATACAGCTTACACAAATCAGGCCCACTTTAAAAGGTTTTGTCAGTCCCAGCAGGATGAGATGGCTGGGATACCTCTAAACATGTACTATGTGAGCCGTTTTGATGCTCAAAGATGACTTCCATCTTGAAACGTTACTACATAAATTTACATTTCTAAATGAATTGTTAGCATTATCTGCGTATTAGATACATCCAACGTAACCTAAATTTGGACATGGGTCGGCATACATACCCAAGAATTTAAGTTTTTGGATATGAAAAGCTAGCTCAGACCCCTCGCTATCAACCCAAATGTATTTTCTCTCATTGCCTATTTCTCTGTGGGGACTCTTGTTTGCAGAGAGTGGCTTCTTTGATCAATTAAAAATATACTACTGCACATTTTCCAATGAAGTTGAATCAATATGACATATATGTAAGTCCGTTTTTATATAGCGCAGCTACTCACCCTTACGGGTCTCAAGGCGCTGGGGGCCGTCGTGGAAATTAAGTGAGCTATTGCCCAGAGTCACATGGTGCTGAGCTGAGCTGCCACCGGAGCCGGGGATCGAACCGTGAACCCTGTGCTCCGAAGTCAGCTGTCCTGGCTGCTGCACCACACCTCTCCACTGACATATTAAGTCATTAAGATAACCTCTCTCATTACCAACCCTAGGTTTGAGAGTAAAGGAGATCAGAGCTTTAAGGCGAGAGACGAGGTCATAGCCTTGCACACATCGCATTCACTGCTTTCCCAACCATTATGTTGTTAAGGTAAGTAGGTATAAAGTAAAGAAAGGAAAATATTTGATTATTGGTCAGGTGCTAGCTGGTGTTCACAGCGTGGTGCCCTCAAGTCTTCCCTACTACTGTCACTAATCGGACAAGCAGCCTTGACAAAGATTATGATTCTTCCAAGATGTCTATATCGACTTCACAAGTTATGTGTCTCTTGACTAAATCAATAATCACGGATGTGGAAAGCCTGTTAACCTTGCTGATAAGGGCGGGGGCAGGGTCTCGCACACGCACTTAGGATTTCATACGAAACGAGTACCTAGCCCTCCATGACATTGAAGACTACAATTTGCACCCCAGTTTCAGAACCTAATGTTGTGGGTGGATGAGCTCCCGAACTGGGAGAGTGGTCTATTAGTGGGATGTCATGGTAACATGGCTTTAAAACCTATGTTCATGGAATTGGATAGGAGTGCCCAGGGCTCTCTTATTTGTTCTTATTAAAGGTGCAAAAATGGAGACGGATCCTGAAAAGGGCTGTAAAGGGAAACCCATACTAGGATCGGAAGCTGCTCCAACAATTACCAAATTTCAAAAACTGCGTCAAGACACAAATGTAATCAGGTGGATCAAGGGGGGAGAGCTGTGTTGCAATATCGGTGACATGCATGGTGATGGAAACATTTTGATATTTGGGGAGGCAACCAGGCCAGTTCTTGGTGTACGCTGGGTTGGCTAAAGTGCCATGACTTACACAGGAAGTGTTCCCATGGAGGCCCCCAGAATCGAAGGTTTAATTGGCAATGAAATAGGCAGTTGAAGGGGAGTAGGCTGATATCAGTTCTGTCCTGAGTACTGAATGACAACTTATCCCGGGTGACACTGTCTAGGAGACAAGAAAGGAAGAATAATGCTTGACATTTATAGCTGTATGCCCAATGTTAGCCAAGAGGCTCAGAGACATACACTGGATTCGGAATATTGGCCCATTTTAGGATATTTAGTGTGAGGATCTAACTAATTGCGAAAGAAATTGGCATGAAACGTAGCGTACAAATCTCTAACTGGGAGTAGATTTATGACAGTGGGGAGGCATGGTTATTAAAATGTGTGGGAGGGACTTCAACTGGAGAACTGCCCAGCGTGTTAATCCATCATCTTCAGGAGTGAGACTCAACCAAGCGATAAACCGTTTATTTTTACAATTTCACAATGTAACCACCTGAGTGTTTGGTCTTATGATCAAGGTGATACAGTTGTTAATGATCTCTCCGCCCTTTTGAGCACCTATACTCACCTGCTGCCATTCCCTTTTTTCATTTTACCTTTTTTGCCTTTATTGAAATCAATAAAAAGTGATTATAAAAAGAACAGTAAATAACCTTGACAATGTAGTTGTAAGTGATATAGTGGATGCAATATTATTGTAGGTGACTTTTGTTGACATCGACAAATTGTCAAACAACCCATAAGATAATTGAAGGGGGGGATGACAAATGAGATATATACTGCACCAAATAGTAAGGAGCTAGAGCATATCGTGATAATAAAGGATGGTATGAAATGAGGTCATGAGGTTAAAGTTGACCAGTTGATGGAGCCATAGGCTTTGCACGGGGATGAGGGGCCTGGGAATTGGGATCTAGAGGATAAAATGTGTCTTCTGTACCTGGATGGTGGGAGGTAGAGTGATGGCCCCCTCTGCTATTCTTGATTCAGCTCTGTAAAGAAAGATTATCATTCATTGCTACGCTGATTCAACGCCACAAGGTTATAGATGCAGTGAAATCACATGGTGCCACCGAAGCCCCGAAGCGTAACCTGCTACCTGCTCTTGAAACCTGTTCACTTCTCACCCTTTACTATCCTCCCAGTCCTAATGACAACCTCTCTCTAATCTTAGCCTAATTCATTGCAACCGCATACCCTCTTCTTATACACTATGGCAATGTGGTATGCGTCCCCTGCCATCCCCACCTGTATGTTGTAATCTTGACATTTGTTTATGTCTATATTGCCATCTTATGATGTGTTCTCTTGGTTTGTGTTCTCACGTTTCCGTGATTACTGAATCGAGCCGGACGTTCTACTCGCAACAGTTTGCCTTGAGCTGGCGCGGAGAGAAGTCATACTCGACCATGAAGCTAAAATAAAGCGTTCCGTTTAAAGCTTATGAAACCCAGTGCTTCATTCTACAACATAATTTTGGCGACGACTTGCCGGCTCAAGGGCAAGGTCGCAGCGTGAACTTCAAGAATCAGAGGAAGGAGTTGGGACAAAGAACCCAAGAGAAGGTGGCGAGGAGCAGTTGACACCCACATCACTATTGCGAGAGACTGTCTAAAGATGTGTGGTGAGTCAAACCAAGTGTAGTACAGCATAGAAAATGAGCACGATGAAAGCCAACTGACAAGCGAGTTATGACGGTTTGTGGGGATTTTATTGGTCCATTTGGAGGACTAAAGCATGTAAAGAAATTTGCTTTTGTACTGCTAGATGTGCATTCAAGATGGTTGCTGGTCAAGTTTATGGCAGAGATAAGCACATCTTCAACTATTGAGACTCTTTCAGAAATATTTATGGAGGAAGGTTATCCCATTTTTCTTATCACGGACAATGGGACACAGTTGCTTTCTCGGGAAATGAGAGAGTTTTTGGGAGCATGTGGGGTGCAACATTCCCACACTGCTCTTTACAATCCTCAGGCTAATGGCATTGTGGAGAGGGCGAACAGGATGGTTAAGGGGGCCATCCAGTTGGCCATGGTGAATGGTTTGAGTGTAGAGAGGACTGTAACGGATTTGGTATGGGCATATCGTACAACAGAGAACAATGCAGTGAAAACTTCTCCATTTAAGTTAATGCGAGGAAGGGAGGCGAAAACAAGGTTGACTCCGTTTTGGATGATGAATCTGATAAAGGGGAATGTGGAGTCTAGTGGTGTGGAAGGAGGAAAGAGAGTTGATGGACCTGATTTTCAGGGCAAGTGTGGGGGTGTCATGATAAGGCCTGGTGATTGGGTGAAGATTAGATCTGGAAGGATTGCCAGAGGGTTGTGCAAATTTCGGGGACGATTTCAAGTCCGTCAGGTCTTTAAGCACTACTTGGTACTCAAAAATGTTCACAAATGGAATTTAAGGAGGGTGGCAAAGTTTGGCTCGAAAGAAAGTGTGAAGAACCACAGTGAGGGTGAGTGTGACAGTTTTCCATGGGAGGAAGTGAGAAGTAAAAATGGCGAACTTGGGGCTTCTTGTTCTGGTGTGAGGGAGGAGCCTGTGCTTACACAGCCAGAACACCTGTCTTCTGTTGTGGTTTCACCTTCTGTTTCACAATCACAGGTGTTACTTCGCAATGAGATATACGGGAGAGGACAAAGAATTAAGGGTCCTCCAATGTACTTAAAAGACTTTGTGATGTAAAATTGTGTAATCTTGAAAATTATCATTTTGTTACATGTTTGTGTTTTGGGAAGATGAAAGGAGGAAGATATGTTGTAATCTTGACATTTGTTTATGTTTATTTTGCCATCTTATGATGTGTTCTCTTAGTTTGTGTTCTCACGTTTCCGTGGTTACTGAAACGAGCCGGACGTTCTACTCGCGGCAGTTTGCCTTGAGCTGGAGCGGAGAGAAGTCACGCTCGACCATGAAGCTAAAATAAAGACTTACGTTTAAAGCTTATGAAACCAAGTGCTTCATTCTACAACACTGGACATCCTACTCCCCTATATAGTCCTCTGCCCAGTCACTCTTCAACTGCAATCCCTCCAACACGCCTTGTCTTCTTCAATTTTTTCACCGCATTCGGACCTATGGCCTTGGGTGGGTCTAAATAAATGACATATATACTTACATGTACCACGCACGTACATCCCACTTTAACCAAAGTGTGCAGAGAGGTAATACTGGTATGCTTTCAGCACCATAACTGTAGCTCAGACATCTCAAGATGGCAGAGGGACCCTCTGCCTCTCCCAGCTGAAGGCAAAAGCCGTTAAAGAATGTGGGTCTGAATGACTCCTATGGAGCAGTTTCATTAGTCAGGCGTAGGGAAAAATATTGTACATATATCTGAGCACAGATTCATAACACTAATAGCTATTTATTTATTTTATTTGTTTGTGGGTTTTGTATAGCGCCTGAATCACCCCCTGAGGGGTATCTCTGCGCTTTGGACTGTGCTGCTAAACAGGCTGACGGGCAATATTAAAATAGGGTGGTCTTAAGAAGTTTCCTGAAGCGCAAATAGTCAGGGCATTGTCTCAGGTGAATGGGGAGCTGGTTCCAGTAAAGAGGAGCGAGGTAAGAAAAGGATTTTCCACCTAGCCTTGTTTTCCTGACCCGGGGGTCTAAAAGAAGCAATTTGCTTCCTGACCTAAGGGTCCTGGTAGGAGCGTAATGCTTGAGTTTCCTAGAGATGTAAAGAGGGCCTTTGACATGCAAGGCCTTGTGGACGATACAGCAAACTTTGAATTTGACACGCTTACGAATTGGAAGCCAGTGGAGCTGTTGAAGAAGGGGAAGGGAAGCAGTTTTGAACGGGGCATTCATGACGAGGCACGCAGCGGTGTTCTGGACCACCTGCTGAGCGAAGACTATAAACTGCGTGGAGTCGTATGGGCTGTTTCATGAATGAAATGGGGAAATATTCATATCTTGAGCAACTTCTTGGCTTGTGTAAAGGCACATTCAATGGTAATGGGGACTACTGACTCCAAAGAATATCATTCCAGTTGGCATACATTTCATCAACACTCTGGCACACTTTCATGGCTGATAACTGACAATTTTATGCCTTTCTGTGGCAATTTCATGGAGTTTTGTAGGGAGTTTCATGGTTTAAAAGGGGTCAGTGTTATAAAGTTATCTGTACATCCAATTTGACAGCAAATATTGACACTGAGCTCATCCACTGTGCCCATTTCACTGCCTACTTTGAAAACTCATCTATCATGGACGGGTCTCCAACATTATTCATGTGTACTGAGTACTATTTCATATCTGTGTTTGTCCAAGAATTTCAGCTTTTTTGTCTCCATCAATTCTGCAGGAAGGTTATTGAATTCATCTTTAGTTTATCTATCCATGACAGAATAGTCAAAGTCGATAAAAAGGAGCAAGGAAGGATTTGAAGATGTGTCATGATGGTAATAAATGCAAACTTTTACACAACCCTAATATTAAACAGTGGGTTTTGTTTTAATGGTTAGACAAATCGTCAAGGTAGCCATTTTGTAAGCATGAGTGAGTATCCTGGGTATAGCAACTGGTAGATTGATGCTATTCCTAGTTAAATCTGTAACTCATTCCCTGGCCAGAGTAGGAGACAATGTTGAAAGCATCAGCAAATACACTGGATGTAGCATCTGATAGATTGCTATTTCTATCCTCTAGTGAAACATACTAATTCCATCAGTCCTTCGACTCTTTGTCTGTATTTTTCACTGCGTGTTCTCTCCCACAGTTTTGTGGTCTCCTGGCCTTACATGTTCCTTTCACCTGCTCCCGGCCCCATCCCAATGCACACTTTGTAAGGACAGTATCTGCCTGCACCAGTAAATTACAAGAAGAAAAAGAATAGGAACCAGATGTTTGAAATTAAAGCAACTTGTTTAATGTGATATTTTTGGAGCGGCTATCAGCTTCTTTCATTGTTATGCATTATCTTTGGCCGTGGCATCAAGAACATGAATTTTCAAATGGAAAATCTGCCTACGATTAACTGTGGTAATATTTTATGAAAATGCTGTGTTCCCATTAATGTTATTACTGTTCCACATTTGAGCGACCCACTCAGATAAGCCATGGGCCGGCTTCCATCGCTAGTCGCCAGGCCCATCAGCGCATCGACCCGCGGCTAAAAGGTTGCTCTGAGAGCGCAGTCCGCCTTGGGCCAGAGCGAGGCTCCCTGTGTCACGCATCCAGACAGAAATTACACAGCCATTTTCACAGGATTAAGCAAGGGGGGATATCTGCCGCCAGGATTATGGTTATTAAATGTGTATCTGTCGATGCAGCTTTTGCACCGCCTTGTATTTATTACCACAGTGTGAAATAGAAATCTGCTGATGCCTGTTACGTCTCCTGCTGTTACAGTCTGCTAAATAATTTAGTTATCTTTTTTTCCCCAAGAAAAGTAGGAATCGTCTGCCAGTTCATCCAGTTAACTGTTTTCAGCTATAGGCCGGAAGCGTCTCGCGGTACTGCTAGGCCTCTATCTGGCTGAGGCTGCCGCCATTTTATATTCTGGTAGCTGGCAGCTCTTTAACTCTTCGCCACCCGCGCCCGACTTGATGACTTCTGTACTAAATTCAGCGGCAGTGTTCATTTTGTTCATTAGATTATCCCGGCGAATTGATGGGTCTTTGAAGGAGCTGCCACGATAGGGAACAACACGCGGCAACCGCAGAAACAAAAGGCTGTGTAAATGCTCTTTAATTAAACCTCGGCTGAGAGTGTTGGGTGCCGCTGGAGTTCGGAGCCGCCCTGCTGGGTGGCTGTCTGATTAGCTGTAGTGCATCTGCTCAGCTTCCCAGTACCCATCTGTCCTTCTCAGAATACATTAATACAAAAAAAGGCAGCATCCCACAAAAGGATGTCAGTTCTGGACGGGCTGGGCGGTTGTTGTTTTAGGAAAGGGCCTGTAGTGGTTTATCCGTTGTGCATCCATCATCTTTAGGTCAGGGGGGTTCACAGGGGGGTAGCTTGGTCGGTTAAGATTGAGGGGTTGGGGGTGAGCTTCAGATTTTCCAACAATCACGTTGGCACATAATGTTAAAATTCATTATACAACTAGCAGGGCGCATGAGAGGGGCTTAGGGAAAGGGAGCGAAGTGGTAGGGGTACTAAGTGAGGGAAAACGCAATATTTTGTAAACTACCATCATTTTTGAAGACTTGCAAAACAGAGAGAGGCGTGTGTGCGTTTTTGTCTTTGTTTATGTAAAACATTTCTGGTGAAATCCGACAGACACCTTACCATACCCCACTGAAATCACCTCTACCCAACTGTTTACTAGAAAATGCATTTATGGAGGGGAGGGGGTGGGGGTTAACACCCCAAATACCCTCCCTGAAGCTACGTTCCTGGGGGTGCAGTCGACAAAGAATACTGTCATCACCGGGGCAGGGTGTGTTTGTGCTCATGTGGGAAAAAATAATCTCATCCCAGTGCGCTTGGAAGAACATCATGATGGAATTATGTCTCAGTATAGCATTATGTCTTGTGATTGCTGATTTTTTAAGAGATTGCCTCGTTATCTGTGAGGCAAAATCCTCAATAGAAGCGAGTGTGGCAAATGTGTGGTTTGTCAATAATTTGTTTGTGCTGCGAGTGATACAGACGCTTATTGAGCATATGCAGTGGTTAATTTGTAAAAAAAATTAAGTGCTGGGGCTCTCGCCAAGAGGCAGCATGCACCAGCCCATTTCTTCTGTTACCGCCGCCTAAAACAGAACCAACTCCTAACCATGAAAGTGGGGAGAGGATGTGGCATAAGGGCCAGAGCTACCGACTTAGGAGTTGGGGAACTAAGTTTGAGTCTTGGCGTTAGCTCAACATCCTGTGATTCTGGGCAAATCACTTAATCTCCCTGTGCCTTCCATAAATGAATGTGTCCTTAGCTGGTGCTCATGATAAGCGCCAGTGTTGATGATTAAATGCCGGTTCTGAGCACCGGAAACCACGGCTCAAATTAAGCACTGAGCATATGGTGCTACGTATGTGGCTTGTGTTTCTTTTTGTTTCAATATTTGTATCTTTTTAGTTTGAATTTATCGCTATTCCTGAAAGTGCACTCTTACTGATCATCTGCGGTCGTGGATTAACCCTTTTTTAGAAAGCGTATGAGGTACACTCATATAATGCTGTGCCAGTAAAATTAAGTATGAGTCTTGAATGAAATTGATTGCTCATTACCTGTATTCAAATATGCCAATCACACGTTCGCTCAATGGATCAATATCTGCTTCTTTGGGGAAATCCCGTTTCTAAACTGAAAACATCCTAGTATCTAATATAGCAGTTTTACTTTTATTGACTTTGGAAGGATGACAGTCTCAGTCAATCTGCCAGGAGTTCAAACGTAGACATCAGGTGGGTTTATACATCAGGTACAGTCCCTCCAGCAGATGCATGTATCCACTAAGAGTTCTCACCTGTTCCAATTATGCTGTAATCCATAAATTCAAGCAAAATCATTTATTCTGAAAAAGAACCCACAATTTAAGCATTCTTATCAAGGCAGTGCTAAATTTGAGCCGGTGGTTTCCGGTGCTCGGCACCAACACTTATTTAGCAACACCAGCACTTATAACAATCTGCACATGGTGGCGTTGTTTGTCAAATGTAGAGATGAGCACAACAACAGTTTAATATTAATCCCATAGACATTAAAAACAATTAATACCTGCAGACTAAGCCATTCTTAAAGTTTTGGGTGCCTGGGATGGTCTGAATTGTCAGACTTGTAGGAGCATGATGGCAAGTAGTTCTGCTGGTACTGTTATTGCCAATGTTGTCAGGGGCAATGGGTGGTTTAAGTTGCAAATCTTCCTGAAGAAGGCCCAGCACTTATGTTTTTACAAATTAAGCACTGTATGAAGGGATAAAAAACTCAGCAAACCACAATAAAATTCTCGAATCATTTGCTTTTCTAGATGATGGAGAGGTGAGATCTTAGTCACTTGAATTAGCCTTCCCCTACCCTGTGTCAGGCCTCTTGCCTAACCACTTTCTTCCCATCCTCCCCACCTCTTGCCTGAGATCAACATTCCCTGTTTCATCCCCCTGTATTACAAACTTGCTCTCCCACCCACAACCCCTTCCGCTTATAAACTTGCTTTTGGCCACCTCACCTCAATCCTAACTCCATCTCCTCTTCCTCCCCATTCCTACTCCACGTGCCTCATTTTACCCACTCTTATGGTTCTCCTCCAACCCCAGGGCACACAAGTGCTCTCCTCGCGCATCACAAATTGTTGCCTCCTATAGAACACTACAGACTTCCTGAACCTCTTTCCTTTTGCCCCTACTGGCCCACACAGCACCCCTGCTAACAGAACTTAGTAAATTAAAGGTGCCTTCAAGATATTCTACCTCTTTCCACCCTCACTCATCTCCACCTGGCACTATGCTATATTTCTCATTCCGCTCTTCTCTTCCCACAATGGCCACCCTACTTCTTTTACACCTCCTAATATCTCCTGTCTCTCTTTCTAACAGCAATATTCCACTTTCTCTCATGCCCCACCAACTTCATCTCTTAGAGCCCGAAGACAGGCCTTGCAACTCTACCGCAACTTCTAATATTATCCCATCTCTTACTGCTCCATCTCAGTCCTTTCCTATGCTTACTACCCACTACTCGTATCTTCCCTCCCACTACTGTACCCTCAGAGAGTCAGATGCCATAACATCATTGAAGTCCCCTCCTATGATGTGGAGGCCACCTTCTCTAGGGTGGTGGGGCTGTATTTGAGGGGTCATATACACGAACCATGGTAATGTCCGTCCTTCCCCACATCCCCTGAATCCCGACATACGTTCCGTTTGGATCTATCCATGTTCAGGTGACCTGGAACGGAGAGGTGTTCTTTATCAATATAGCCTCTGCCCTGGATCCAGAAGTGAATCCTGCATGTGCAAGAGTGGTGTATGCACCTCTACTAAGGAATGGGCAGTGTGTCCCTCGCAAATGCATTTCTTGAAGCAGGACCACATCAAGCCAAAGCCTGCGTATGTATTTTGTCACCAACCCCTGCTTCACCTTGTTGCCCAGACCATAGACATTCCAGAACAATACGGAAAATTGTGTATCACCCAAGAACCTAACTTGCATCATGGATATCATTGTGTCTGCAGCATGATGGATGCATCCTTCAGTACTACTTCTGCCTCTCCCAACTAACAATACAACAAAAAGGCAAAAAACCCCAACACATATCCCTTCACCCCCTCTTCCCACATCCCACCAGTTACTGTGAGCATCTACAGACTGTAAACCAATCATACCTACTCACAAAGAAGATCCAAGAGGTCTGTCGCCCGCCCACCCTCCTGCCACACAACACTACGAAATTAAAGTGTACTCCACAATCACCCTCCTGTCACTCCCACTACACATCACACACACCAAACAGGGCAGGCCCTCTAGCGAGCCGTAACCACAGACCAAACATTGTGTCTCCATTGCCTATAAAGTGTCCCCCCTTGGGGCCCTATAGGACCCCATCAGAATTAAGTTCAGAGGATCGTTGATCTCTCTGTGCACCAGTGCAGGGTTAGACGCTGCACCATCTGAGCTGCGGCCCCGGTCGTCCTCCATCGTCTGCCGCATTGCTGTATTATCGCTGCCCATCAAAGAAGGCTGGCGTCCTCGAAGAAGCACCTCTCCCTCCTAGTCTGTCATCACCTCGCCTCCAACATGGCCACCGTCCCCCGTGAGATTCTACCACCACCTTTCCCAGCCCCGGCTCTCCTCTTCCGTATTGAGGACTAAAGTGGTCGCCTGGCCCCCAGTCCTCCACGGCCAGTGGCCTCTCATGCCTGTCCCTATTTGGTCCGAATCTGGGACTTCTCTATCTTCACAAACCATGTATCCTCTTAATGCTGATTTCCCAATGAAAATCTTCATTGCAATCAAATGCTCCTTCTGCGAGAGAAAAAGATGTGCATGTTATTTCTGACCCTATTAATCTGGCATTACAGATTAGGTAATCGAGGCTGTCTCAGTCGGTCCTAACTCTAGGGTTGACACTACAGAACCCAAACCTATGGTCCAGAAAACCATCATCATGAACAGAAATCCCACAATAGGTGTGTGCACCACATCAGACTGCTAATTCCTACCTCTGTTGTTAGAATGTTGCTACTGGTGCAAGCAGTGAACAAGGGTCGGCCTTCACTCCCAGGGACTATAATAACTATGTAGTAGTTGGGTGTTGGGATAGCTATTTGCTATCTAAACATTTTGCCCCAAATACCCTGTAATCTGTAGTATTTCCCTGTCTGGGACTATTCTTTGCTGTTGAAGACTGTCTGTGCTATTGGCATGGGGTAAGTGCAAGATTGTATTTTCCCTACTGCAAGTGCTGGGCCTGGTTCCAGCCGGAAGCGTCTACTTCTGCTTCTCTCGGGTCACTTCCGGTCACTGGACCACTCACCTCCAAGAGGATGGTGAGTGTGGAAATACTGCAGACACCCATGCTCACCTAGGCTACTTATGCTTTTTTGTTAAAATGCCTTTGTAGCCTTTGCTGATGCCCTTAATGCATGCTTTTCAGCAAATGTAGTTGGATAATTATATTTCTGCAGCAAAACTGCCAAATAAGTCAAAATAAAAAGTAGACGATCACGCAAAACGAAAGGAATATTGCATTTCCAGCTTGACTCAGATCATAAGGCAATCACTTCAGTGAGCATATGCAGAAGGAATTGTTGCCAAAGCAGCAAGACACCTGGCAGTCACCGATTGCTAAAAACAACGAGTGATTGATAAAAGCTGCCAGCACAAAGCTAACTCATGCCAATCTACACGAATGTCCTTGGGAGACAGAAGTCCCCCCGTTTGATGATTTATCTCCCAGCAACTTCAATCTGAAAGGGCACAGAACCCCTGCCAGCAGTGGGTCCTGTGTGCCAGCTTCCAGGGGATATGCGAGGAAGAGCACCAAACGTTAGCATCAGGAAACTTGGTACTTTTTTAATTATTTAAAAAACTATTATATGCAACATGCTATCAAGAAAACATTATGTACCCCGACAAAGCCATTTTATCTACTTTATTGAAGAAGTAAATGTCAGATACAGTTAAAGGGAACCCAAGAGAAATTTGACACTGTCGTATAATATTTGTCTGTGCTATCCTAATTTGTAAAATTGTATATTTTTTAAAGAACTCTCCGAGATAAAAGGAAAAACACTTCTCAATGTAAACAAGCACAGGCAAAGCCAATAGGTCTCGCCTTTGGGACCTATTGTCCTTGCCAATGCCTTTTGGCGATGCTATATAGCATCAGCAAGATGCTGTACAACATGGACAAACATTTAAAAAATAAATAAGTACATAAACAGATAAATTAATAAATGCACAATTATGCGTCCTGCCGTGTCATTTTGTAGCTAATCACGGATGTACGTAATTTTTTAAGATGGAAGAATCAACAGCAATTTGCTGTGAAAAAAAGGGCCTGACGGGTGGTTGGGAGCAGTAGGAGGGGTGGGAAGAAACCTGGAGAGGATGGGCAGGGGGAAAAGTAGTACATGAGGGGGAAGCAAACAGACAGTGAAGGAGAAACACACAAGGGAGAAAGAAACACAGCATGGGGGAGTTTGGCAAGGGAAGAAGCACACGAGACTCAGCAGGCAGTGCTAGTATTTGGGACGGCAGAAGCACAAGAGGGAGAGAGCAGGAAAACAAATGCATCCTCATGTAATGTTAAGCAAAATGTAAAAAGTAGTCCCTAAAAATGAGCAGTGGATGAATAGAAGCCAGCTAATCAGAAAGAGGCTATGCTCCTGGTGCGGCGGGGGCAAACATAAGACGGACAAGCTGGGACAAGGGAAGCTGTTGATTTAGAAGCCAGCAAATGAGAGAGACAATAAAGCCGACCAATGGTAAGCAATGCGCAGGCTGTAAGCTTCTGTAAGCTCTTGGTAATCCCACAATAGGTCTTTTGTTCCTCTACACCTGGACTTTCTGGTAGGTGAGATCTAAAAAGCATTTTCCAAAACCATCTGTGGAAACAGACTGTAGAGTAAGTTGCCTCAAAGACCATGAGACACTCAAACATCCAAAACACAGACTTCTCAGAAACACTGTATACATATAACACAATCACACCAACGACTTGGGGAGGGGGTGGGGGGGGGAAGGCGAGGCGAGGGGAAGGGGAGGGACCAGAACCCAGAGGTTGATTGGCCTCAATCTGGGCAAAATATGCAGTTATCACTTAGGTCCAGTGTACATGGTTTAGCCTAGCTTCAACAAGCAAACGTAATTGTATTAGTCTAAATTGATATAGATGTCAAGGTTGTTTACTAGATATGCAACGCATATTTTGTTTTCTTCCCTAGGACTTGATTGCAAGTTTCCCTGCTTAATTTGTAAAAGGATGAGTGTTGAGCCCAAAGCTCTGCTCAGAAGCACTCGGCCTGTTAAGTTATGGTATATCAATTTGTATAGCCCACTAATCACCTGTGAGGGTATCCAGGTGCTTGAGCAGGCGTGTAGGTGGGTGTCTCCGCAGTTACTCAAAGAGCCAGGTCATCAGCTTCTAGTATAGCTCAAGAAGTGAGAAGGAAGCTCTGATGTGTAGTGGTTGGACATTCCATGTTTTTGGTGCGATGTATGAGAATGAATGACCATACATGTATGATTAAATGTTGGTTCACCCAATACCAAGGCTGTGTAGTCAATATTTCATCTCGTGCCTCCTAGATCTACTACCAGCCACTCCATGCCCCGTTTTTCACTCTTGCAGGTTCCTGCTTCTCCCTGTATGACGTTTTTTTGGTTTTTCTGTTTTTCTGTTTTTTCGTCTTTCCGTCTTCCCCACCGACATCCATCCACTTAAATTAAGCCCTGTTTGTTAATATGTAGTTTTTTTTATCTGAGAGGATTTTTTGTCTTCGTATGATACTCAAGGCATCTCTACAAGAAATGCTACACATAGCAGGTGAACGGTCCTAAAAGCTGAGGACTTTTTCCTTTGAGCATAATTACAAGGAGTATTGGCAGCTAAAGTTTCTGGCAACTGAAGCAGTGATTGAGTGCAGGGAAGAGGGGTTGATTACTTCTGCCTAGACTTGGTGTGACATTCTCCGAGGATGGAAAACATGGTGCATGTACCACCATTCTTTCCCCTCCTGTGAAGCCAACCACATGTGGGTTTGTGAACTCAGCAAATTCCCATTTTCATGGGGGGGGACAACAATGGTAATGGCTGTGACTGGGGGATGTCTCGGCTGGATTGCAGAGCCACAGAATGATGCAACCTGCCTCATAGTCAGAGGGGAACCATCATGGCAGGCCAGGAGCTTTTGTGATTTGCGGCAGCATGTTGGGCGCAGGGGGAGGTTGTTTCTGGTACCTCTCCCCAGTAGCATGTTCCTTTTCTGGTGGGGGTGGCAATCTTGAGGAAGAGCTTCACTCTTTACCCATATTTCCTCACAGGATACTCCACTATAACCATATGGATTTGTTTGAGAGACAGTATGGGCTAAGGACGTCACTTAATGGCAATCTTTCGCTATATAAAAAAAATAGCAACAGAGGCTGATGCCAAACTTGATTAACTGACTGAAGCAGTCTTGAAGCAGCAGAGATCTGTTGAGACTCCATCCAAAGAGAAGCAGAGGCTATATGTACAGAAACATTGATGGGAACACTGGTTGAGCATAACCAGAGGATGGAAAACGATATGGAGAAAATTGAGAGCAATTGAGTGCCTCCACAATATGTGTCAATGGCTTTCTAGCTCGATTCTAAGACATTTATCTACAAGTGGACTGTAGGTAAGAATGTGCAACCCACTATTTATAATGATCAGGTGTTCCGGATTAAAGATGGAATGGAAGGGAAGGCCACAGGTAAAAAGTAGAAGAGGTCCTACAACTTTAGTCAAGCTGTGGGTGAAAAAGAGAGATTGGCTTATGATGGTGCTGTGGAAAGCGGTTAAGCTGATCTATGAAGGTTCACCTAGCTGTATTTCTCTGGAAGTAAGCCAGCGCAAGGATCAGAAAAGCATAGAACTAGAGTTGATTAGGAACAAACATTTTCATTTGTTATTGTTGGCCTGCTTCTCTTGGTAAAACTGAAGAGCATTAGGCACTGAAGGGCATGTACTGTATGGAATCTTCTTACACCACACAACTTGATTCGACGATTGAATTTGGAGCAATCCAATTGAAAACAAAGGAGAAAGCAGAATATTGATATTAGGAGGCATCGGGAACTCATGGTTAAAATTAGGTGACCATATAGATCGCATCATTGTGTCATGCATTATTCTCCCCCTCGTAACCCATATATGTTCTGCACATGGTCTTAATGTTTCATGACTTCATGTTGTGATCCGAGTGTTGTGGAAGGGCGTGAGGATGAAACTGTGATTGTTTTTTTAAAATTAAAAATGGATAGTCAATTCTTGGACAATGTGTGTTGTGGGTAGAGAGATAGAGGCTCTACAAGGAATCAAAACATCATTAGGGACATCAATGTCGATATTAATGAATCAATGTTTTTGGGTGTTTTGTATCTATTAGATTTATAGATATACAAGGTGTTTTCTTTTCTTTGATCACAACATCACTCTGTGTACTGTGATCTGATATGTTTTAATAACTTTATAAAACATGTTTTGAAAATAAAAAAAAAATCTGAACCTGCAGTGTATAAGCACCTGAAATCGACGATGTACTAAACCAAGTTGTTGGGACAGAGAATAAGGCAAATGACTGAAACAATAGGCACCAGTACACACATAAAGGACATCAGTGCATATCTACTGATAGATTAAACTGAGACTTACACAGCTAAGCTGGTCCAGAGTGTGAAGGAGATGTAATGAACCCATTACTTACCAGTAGTCTTCATTACCCCAATTCGTAGTCCTCCTCATTCCAGTCCAAACTGAATGAGATTATCTGCTTCCAACATACCCTTGTCACTCGCTGGGATCTCCGATCCCTTAAATAAAGTCTTTCTTCTCTCTGCACATCATGGAGCAGAAGAATGTCTCTTCCACCAATCCCCACCTGTCTATTACACGATTAGAAAGTAGAGGTTCAGGTACTGGAGGGAGGGAGGAAGAGATGTTGACTGGGACGAGCACTAAGAATCTTGGTAATGAGGTTTACCTTGAAATAATGGATTAATTACCCCATCATCTCCATCCTCCTCATCCCAGTTCTAACCAAATGAGGATATAGCAAGTTCTAAAAGCTTGCAATGACAATCTACTGATGCAGTTCAAAAACAAAGTTTATTTAAGAGGAAATTACTTAATTGCCTTTTTTATCATAGTGGAAGCAAAAACACAGTCCTGTACATTTAATAAATTCAATCTATAATGCTTTACAAAATTGTGGTGAGAGGACCACATAGCAGCTGTACAAATCTCTTGTAGGTTTGCCCCCCACATCTCTGCCCAGGGTACCGAGATTGACCTGGCGGAACTCCCTTTGATAGAAGCTGGCAGAGAATACCATAGTGATCTGTTTCATTGAGAGAATGTTTGTCTGACCCACCTAGCTTGATATTTTGGAGGAAGCCTTCTTACTCCTGTTGGCTGAACCTTATGAGATGAACAATATATTTGACAACCTGAACTCTTTTGTCTGTTCTAGGTAGAAGATAAGGTACGACTAATATTTACCCATGAAGGTACCTAGAAATTTCCATCTGATTGTATTACCGGTAGAATGACCTCTTGAGAGATATGTAAATGGGAAATTACCTTGGGAACAAGCTTGGGGTCTAATCTGAGGGCTACCCTATCCATGGAGTTTCTTAAATAAGGATAGGAAATTACAAGTGCCCCCAACTCCCCCAGTCTTCGTGCAGAAGAAATCGTAATTATAAAGCCTGTCTTATAAGTGAGCCACTCAAGGTCAGCCTCTTCCAAAGGTTCAAACGGGGCTTGTTGTAAACCTTAGTGCTATCGATAAGTCTCATGCTGGGTTCGGATTTTCTATTGTAGGTTTCAGTAACCTAAATCTCCTTAGGTGACTTAATACAGGTGGAGAAAAATCTGACTCAAACTAAGCTGTTTAATAGCCTCCCACTGGGCAGAGTGAAAGCGATAAACATTTCAGAAAGCCATCTCTAAGGAATTCAAGGATCTAGAAAGGGTCTAAGTCTAGAGGGTCGAATATTCTGGATGGACTGTTTTTTAAATGATTCCCAATTCTTCTTGTAAGAACGCAGTGTGGAAAGTTTCCTTGAAGACTGTATGTATGTTAGCCACTTGTTCTGAACAACTCAAATTTTGTAAACCTATCCTGTCAGGGTTCAAGGTGTCACCCAGACATGTTGAAATTGGATTGGCCTCAAGAGGGGGAATCATAGAGGGGATGGGTGTAATAATAGGTGGAGGGAAGGCATGCAGAATTCCCCTGGGCCAAGGGACTGAAACTGCATCCATCAGTAAAGCCTGAGGACAACATGTATCCGTACAGAACACTGGGAGCATTGCATTTTGTACTGAGGTGAACAGATCTATCCATGCTGTTTCAAACTGTGCACATATTAACTTGAATTCCTGAACAGACAGATGGTATGCCACAAAAGAAGGAAGAGTTGTGCCCTGAAATGCAACTGCCCTTCAATGTAGACCACTAACAATGCGAGAAAGTGTTTCTTCTCCCAGGAAAATATCTGTGTGGCTAGCCAATCTGTTTTATTACTTCGTACAGAGGCAAATTGTCCACTTGGGCTACAGTGTATTGAGCATAGAAACCCTCATCCTACTGAAGGTTTTCCTCAAGTCCAATACTTCTCTAATGTGCTTTAAGAGTTCTCAAATCGGAGTGTCCTGAATATGTTTTCCCCTCTGATCTGACTCTAGTTCATAGTCCTGATCTTCTCTCAGTTTCTTCGCTCTGGGCTCCGAGAGAGCAGAATCTATTGCTTCTTTTACATGCAAGTCTGATCTAGGAATGTGCAAGACTTCCTCATATTCCTCTTGTACAGGTTCCAGATCTTGCTACTTTGAAACAGGCTGTCTCCCCTCTATTTTTGCCCAAGGAGTGGCTGGACGTGCTATTGCAGTGTCTATCTAGGGAAAAGCCTTAAGAAAATTCCCACTACCCGGAGAATTTAGACAATAAATTGGCACCCTGTTGCCTCCCCATGCCCGACGCGTATTAATATGCTAGAGCTGGGTTTAGATACTGTATCACAGCTCCCAAATGGTCCAACTGTCAATGCAACAGCAGCTCCCCGCCCCAGCCCAGCACATGAGAGGGTAGTGCGTCGGCAGTCAGTGAGAGAAAACGGCTAAGGACTGTGTCCCTGATGCAGAGTTTATGGAAAATGCACACCAGCATATTGCCCATAAAATTAGCAGCACAAACTTTATTTTAAGATAACATATAGCTGCCTGGCTGTTGCTGCAACACAGAACATACAGGACGTTGGGAGGAACATTCTTCTACTATATGATATGGAGAGCGAAGAAAGACTTTAGTTAGAGGGATCTGAGATCCCAGTGTGTGGCAAAGGTCTGTCAGAGGCAGAAAGCCTCATTCAGTTAGGACTGGGACGAGGAGGATGGAGATGAGGGAGTATTGCTGCTCTGTAATTTTTCACAGTGATTAATACAATGCTGTAGCCGATATGAACATATACATCGGCAACTAATGCCATCGACTTGGCTCACAAGGTGGAGCAGGAGGGACTGAGGTGTTGCTCAGGTGGACTTTAAGGGTGATTGTGAAAGTGAGCAAGTAGATGATAGATTTTAAACCCAGGTTCAAGGGTGCTCCATGAAACAGATGCCAAGAGAACACAATGTCAGAATCACATCTGGAGGCTTTGAGTGGAAAGATTGGAGTAATAAAGCATTGTTGTTTAAGTTAAGGGCACTTCAGTGTGTTGACGGAACTTGTCTGAGCAGAAACAGTTTCGACTGGCAATTTGAATGACAGAGTCAGAAATTTGCACTGTGTCTTATTTTGATCTACCTGGTGACAAAAAATGAGGTGGAATGGGTCATGGGAAATTGAATAGTGCTTATGTGACAAGGTTCAGAACTTTTTAAAAGGAGAGACAGAGTCCTGGGCAAGTACAACAAGAGAATAAATAAGAAGTTCTAGGTGTTAAACAGATGGAAGAAGGCAGAGCTGGGAGGTGAAGCGATGAGGAAGGAAAAATGCATGTGGCTGTTGAATTAGCCTTTGGTTCCTGACTGGAAAGGCGGGCTGCAGACAGAAGAGGACAGTGTAGTCAGAAGAGTAGATGGCTTGAAAATTACAATCTCCATTCTGAAAGAGTTACATTTATTGGATTGAAGGATCGTATAATACTGAGTAGCGAAGCAATAGTTGTTTTGGCTTGGATAAGAAGGATTAGAGAAGGTAAATAAAATAAAACATGGGTGATTTCTTC
Organism: Calotriton arnoldi; assembly: GCA_963921515.1. Taxonomy (NCBI): domain Eukaryota; kingdom Metazoa; phylum Chordata; class Amphibia; order Caudata; family Salamandridae; genus Calotriton; species Calotriton arnoldi. The sequence goes on from CAWUFW010001139.1 coordinate 2,557,448, forward strand.
AAAAAGGCGGTACTCTGATCAGCATCAGAGACGATGTAATTGAGGGACAAGGTATACTACGAGAAGCGGAAATGCCACAGGATAGAACCTTGGGAGCTGCCACATCTAGATTGTTGAGTGTGCAGTTTGAGATAAACCAGGACACTAAATAGATGCAGTCGGAGAGGCAGGAGGTGAATCAGAGAGCACTATTTAAAAATTTTCTTTAATGATTTTGTATAAGTAACAAAGCTACAGACAAGGCAAAAATTATAATACAGTATCTGTCACAAGAATACACACAGGAGCATTTCAGGTTATCCAGAGTGCACTATGGATTAGAAACAAAATGGAGCTACATCTCACTTTATAGACGAAGATGACTATAGAGGGGTGGATACAACATATCCTTTAGAAAGAACAATGGACGCGGTCCAAGGTGGTCTGAATGTGTAAGTGCTCTTACAATTTACTGAGCCCGTGTAGAATATTCAATCCTGGCACCTCATTGTGTCCTTCTCGCAGACACTAGGACACCACTAGTGGTACACACATGTCTGTAGTTTACTCATATATGTGAGACAGTATTGATTGTGAGTTTATTTGTGGCGCACGCCTATAGGATCAAGTAAAGGCAAACAACCGTGTATGTAGCAACATTCTCAACCTGTGGTATTCGATTTTCCTGCCGCTTTGTCTTTCTAACCTGTAGTCTGTGACCCACAGAGACTTACAGGGTTCCAACTCTGATCTGTGTCGTCGAAGCTGTAGGCGGTAGCGGGCAGGAGAAATGGGCATATGTCCGGATGCTGCTACAACTATACATGGTGCTGAGTGTGCCAGAAGATAACATTGGGCCATGCCTTTGTATACCTCACTGTCTTAGGATTAACTGTTGCCTATAGTAAAACATTGGATGTTCATTTTCGTAAATGGGCCTGAGTCTATAGGTGTTGCGAATACCACCTGTGGACTGTAGGAATCATAAATACGTTACTGTATAACATTGACCAACGATTGCCTCTCCAAGCAGAAGCCTGCGTTTTTTCCAAAGATATTTTGGGTGATATATCTGTAACGATTAGACTTAGAACGTTCTGATTTTCTTTGTAGTGCTGGCTTTGAACTATACTAGAAAACTAATGTGTGTTAAAAGAGATAATCTTTTTTTTAATGTTAATTCCTTTGTCTGTACAATTATATTTCAATTTTTGAGGTGTTTGTGATATATTGTCTTTGATATCATATATCTCATACGACTTCCTGTGAGCTAGATATTGAATGCTTGACCACAACTCCCACTGGAGAAAGAAAGAAGCTACAGACACCTGCATAGCCATGGCAGTCCATAACAGCATTGATAGCATGGGATAGATTCTCCTTCCAACCTATGAAGCCTGCAGTAAAAAGCCTAACAATGGTGGCAGTGGTGGGATCTGAGAGCAGATCTCAAGAAACACAATAGAAATAGAAGAGTTTGTCCTGGAGGCAGTGCAAGGAAATTACACCAGAGAACAGGGCTACTCCAGATTGGACCAAAGCACCAGGACAAAAAGCCCAGTAGTGGAAAGGCCTACATAGGCAACAGATAAGGGTGTTGTAACTGTAGCTGTCCTGCACATTGAAGAAGAGTTGAAATAAGGCATACCATCAGACCTATTCTTCAGGCAATTAAACATGGGGCCAAAAGGGCTTTAGAAACGTGGTTATCAAACATGCATAATCCTAGAGCTATTGATCTTTATATCACTTTTCACCATGAAAATGCAGGCACCATGACAAGTGAGGCGGAAATAGATTTACACAGAGACAATGCACGCCAGCAGTGCCTATTTTCAACCCATCCGTTCCAATGCTGTTTCTAATATGCAATAGTCAACCCTTGTTATCGTCTTTAGCAAGTGGTTGTTGCTGATATCTTGCTAAGAGACTGTTGTATTTGTTCCGGTGATTAGATATACACTGGTGGCAATGTGCTGATGTGTCCCAGGTGGACATACACAGGAAAGGCTTTATTCCCTTTGGTGGAAATAAGTAGAATATTTATTAGCTCAATAAACATCATTATTCTTTAACATCTCAAATCAAATTGCTGGTGGAGGTATAAATTTTCACACTGTGAACACTTCAAATAGAAGCCTAGTCAAGAGCACGACACATATTTTACATAACAACATACGAAGCCTTGAGTCAAGACTGCTTAGCTATAGGTGCCAGGAGTGTAACGGTGGCAGTTTGGGTTGAGCCATCATAGCTCTGCTGCTTATGCCAACACATCATATGCAAGGACTGCCTTAGGATGCAGCATTGCCAGCTCATATTCCTTCATCTGTTTCAGCTGGTTGATGGGAGGGCTACCAATTCTGGCTGCATCCGGTTGAGAAAACATGACCACCTGCCCTCTGTTCTTTTTTTTTTTTTTTATAAATTCTTTTTTATTAAACAGTAGAGAGTCAACATTTGTTAAACACAAATAAGGGGACATTACCAGTCTCGATTATACATACATGGATGGTTACATTATGCAATTATTCTGTGAATCACTCAATTATAACCTTTATGGAGTCGCCAGTTCTTCAAGAGAGAGGGTACAGGGTGGGACACAAATATTGCCCTGACATGCATTCCATTTGCTCCATATAAAAGACCACTTTTGGGGACACCCCCGTGCAACATATACAGTTTTTTCTCTGAGCATACACCAGTCCATATTTTCTTTCCAGGTCCCAACTCTAGGCAATACCCCGGAACCCCACAACTGGGCTATATTTCGTTTGGCCACCATCAACCCCAGAGTGACCCATATTTTGGCCTTACTATTTAAGTCAGTAGGTTCCCATACATTCAGCAAGCATCTTTTGGCTTCGAGTCCGATTCGCACCCCCAGGACATCACCAATACAATCATGAACTCCCTTCCAATAAGACTGGATATGGACACATTCCCATACAGTATGCATGAATGTACCTATTAGGCCGCACGGTCTTCTGCACAATCCCTCGTCTGTTTTACCCATTCTGACAAGCTGAGGCCCCATGATGTATATTCTGTGGAGAATCTTAAGTTGGACCAGCCGCAATCTAGAAGAGACTGCATCCTCACGGGGAGAGGTCACCGCTTCCTGCCATTCCTCATTGTCTAGCTCCAGCCCATCCCTCTCCCAGTGTTCCCGGACCAATCTGAGGGGGTCCGTGGTGTTATTTATCAACTTTTTGTAAGTCAGAGATATTGCTTTCGTCGGCAGATAGCCATCGAGCAATCTGTCCTCCAATGGCGAGGATTCCGGGGGTGAGTCGCCCTTTGGCAGACATGACATTAGCGCATGTCTCACCTGCAAGTACCGAAAGTGTTCTGTAGCGGCCAGCTCGTGTTCCTGTTTCAAATATGCAAACGTGACCACTGCACCCTTTTTCCACAGGTCTCCAATCTTTGTGATTCCGATCAGATCCCATTTGTCAAACCCCTTTGTAGTCCTCAGGGCACCCAGCTGTTCCGAGTCCCACAGAGGAGTAGCCAGAGTGAGCTTCCTATCCCACCCCATACTTCGAGTGGCGGCACGCCATATCTGTACCGAGTGTTTGGTGGGTCCCGTAAGGGGAAATTTCTGAGGCTTGGCGTATAGGGCCGAATTATAGGTACCACCTGGCAGTAGCCATTTGTCCATCCTATAGCCTGGATCGTCCCAGCGGCGGTATGTACAGTGATTAATTGCGATCAGAAGGGCCGCCCAGTAGTATTTTTTGACATCTGGGAGTGCGATCCCTCCGTCATACCAACTCAGAGTTCGTTTTTGCAAAGCTATGCGGGGTCGGCCATCCCAAAGCAACTCCCTCTGGAGGCCCTCAATCTCTTTGAAGTACCGTGCCGGGTCTGGAAAATTTTGGAGCGTGTAGAGGAACCGTGGTAGTGACATAATTTTGAACAGTGCAGCCCTACCCAGTAAAGAAAATGGGAGTGCCTTCCAGCTGGCCACATCGCGTTTCAGTCTCTGCAGGGGCGGGAGTAGGTTGTGTTCGTAGCAAGTCCGTGAGTCGGACGTGATATATATGCCCAGGTATCGGAAGCCCTCCTGTTAATCGTATACCCTGAATATTTCCCGAAATTTGTGAAGATGTTAAGCACTCTATGAAGCGACGCCCTAGGGGACGCAAGGTACAACAGGATATCATCCGCATAGAGAGATATGCGGTCTTCCCACGTATAAGACCACTTCAATCCTCGAATTATTGGGTCTTTGCGGAGCCAACGGTTGAAGGGTGAGGGCGAAGAGCAAAGGGGACAATGGACAGCCCTGGCGGGTACCACGGCCCAGCTCAAACACCACAGACTGTTGTTAACCACCACTTGCGCCAGGGGTTCTGTGTATAGGAGGCGTACTCAACCAATACATTTGGGACCAAAACCCATCTTAGCCAAGACCGCAAACAAGTATGGCCACTCTATGGTGTCGAATGCCATAGTAGCATCCAACGAGACCACCACTGCAGCCTCTCGAATCGTACCCTGTCGACCCAACACCCCGTGCAATCTCCTCAGGTTTAGTGCTGTGTTTCGATGAGGCATAAAGCCTAATTGATCAGGATGTACCAATGCACTTATTACTTGGGCCAGGCAACTCGCCAGTAGTTTAGCTAGTATTTTAGGCTCTGCGTTTAATAAGGAAATCGGCCTATACGATGCACACTTATGCCTAGGTTTGTCCGCATTGTGTATTGTAACCAGTGTAGCTACTCTTTGGTCGTGTGGTAGTATTCCACGCTCTCGGCTCTCCTCAAGCATGGCCCGCAAGTGTGGGGCTATTGTGTCTGGTTTCAACTTGTATAACTCGATCGGTAGACCGTTAGGGCCGAGGGCCTTGCCGGCCTGCAGGCTTCTAATGGCCAGGGCAATTTCGTTGTTCGAGAAGTCACTGTCCAGTTCGTCTTTTTCTTCTACGGTAAGTCTGGGGAGCTGAATATCCGAGAGAAAAGCCAGGGAATCCTCCTCCGTTAGGGCGGATCCTGCCTGGTAAATGGAGCAATAATGCTCAGCAAACTTATTGGCTATTTCTTGTGGGTCTGTTATTATCTCCCCCAATTCGTCTGATAGTTCAGGTACCAGTCAGCTCGCCATATCTTTCTTATCTAGCCAGGCGAGCAGCTTACCAGCTTTGTCTCCCAAATCATACAGTCTTCCATCCTTGTCTCTGCCTAACGTCTTGGCCATGTCAGTGGCTATAGCTTTATATTTGTCTCTTTTAAGTTTCAAAGCATGGGCCTGATCTTGCGTCCCCGCTCCCTCTTCCCCTTCCTCTAATAGTAGCATCTCATTCTCTAAGCGGATTAAGTCTTTTGATTTTTTTTCCGCACTCCTGCAATCAGTGAAAGTGCCTGCCCCCTCAGTACTGTTTTGAAGACCTCCCACAAGGTTTGGGATGGTCGCACCGAGTCTTTGTTTCCCAAGAAGTAGTTATCAATGGCTAGCAGAAGTGCCTTTTTGACCACAGGATTTCAAAGGTACCAGGGGTTTATTGGTGCTATTCTTCCCACCCTTTTCTCCCCCAGAACCAGCTCCACCCACAAGGGGGAATGGTCGGAGATACCCCACGCCATGTGCTTAACCTCCCGAATGTTGCCTATCTGGGATGCCGGAACGAGAAGTAGTCAATTCGAGACAAGCTATTGTGCGCGCCCGATTGGAAGGTGTGCTGAATGCTGTCTGGGTGGTATGCCCTCCATGCATCTGCAAGGCCGAACGCTTCTAGGAAATCCGGGAGCCATCTCTGTGAATGGCCTATAACACGTGGGGGGTGGCGGTCGAGGGAGCCCGATTCCACTGAGTTAAGGTCGCCACCCAGAACTAGGTAGCCCTCCGGGAAAGCCAGCATGATTTTTCCTAAGTCTTTAAAGGTTTGACCCTGTAATCCCGGCGGGACATATACAGACATTAGCGTGAGTGGTTTCCCCTCCCATTGCCCAGAAACCGCTACATATCTGCCCATCTCGTCGGCCAAGGAGTGTTGTATGGATAATGGAAACAAGTTTTTAATCATGATTCCCACCCCCCTGGATCCAGTGGTAAAACCAGAGTGTGCGATTAGTCTGTAGCCCCCTCTGTTCATTGCTTTGCAGGAGTTGCTCATAAGATGTGACTCCTGAAGAAGTATGACGTCCGGGGCATGCCGTTTGATATACTGTAATACGATACTTTGTTTCACTTTGTCCCCGAGCCCGTTTACATTCCAACTCAAGAGCCTAAAGCTTTTGTCCCAGTGAGTGACTGCCCTCTCTTCTTGAGCCACAATCTGGTCGGGAACCACAAAGAGGCCTCAATACCCACAGAGAGAATGTCCTTATTTGCAGGTCTTGCTGCCGCCTCAGTGTTGAATGACTTACCTCTGGAAAGATGTGTATCCTAGAATCATCCACTACCATGTCTCTTTTCTTCGCCAATCTGTGTGTAACTTTTCCACGCCATTTTGAGTTTGCCCATCCTACAATATTGATGTCTTGGTTTTCTGCTGAGGTCGCTAAGCACTGTACTTTAATCACCTTAAAAGCCAGATTTTCATCTTCCTCAAGCACCTTTGAGTTCAGGAAGTGGGCCTCATCACTTAAATCGGGTTCTACAAATGCAGGTATTTTCAGTCAATGACGTTTGGATGTTTGGCCTCATTCTCCAGTGCTTCTACTTTTCCCTCAAAATTGGCTAATGTTGAGAAGGCACACTACTCACATCTCTTGCTTCTTTCTCTGCATTCCTTCTTCATCTTGATACACTGTTTCATCTACAGGCAGGACTTGCTGAGCCAGAGCCCCACTTGTAGTCTTGGTTTCTGCCACGCAACCCTCATGCACCTCCAGCACTTCTTCTGCGCTCGCTATCTTGGCCTCTGCCTTGGCAATGGGGTCCTCCAATTTTGTGAGAGAAGAAACAATTAAGGACTCTCTATGGGAAAATGAAAACCCGAGGGGGCGGGAACTGTAGGGTGCTCCTTGCTCGATCTTTTATGTGTCAGTCAACATGGTGAGAAGAAATCAGTTTTCCCCTGCAGCACGTTTTGTTTAGTGAGTTTTCCTCTGTTGAGCTGCCAGGCTAAACCACTTTGAGCCCTGTACAGTAAAAGCTAACAGTCAATCTGTGAGCACACTTGCACGAGGCCCCCGCCTGACTCGAATCTCCAATCCTTGCTGCTGAATTTCTCCCACACCACCATCACGACAGGTGTCCAATTTGAGCCAGGGTCTCAATTGCATCTTCCTTGTCCACTGTGATGGGCTCAGTACATTTCCCGCCTTTTATTTTGTTGTGTTTGCTCAGGCTTGGCATCGCTATGATTCTCTAAGGGCGTGTGTGTGGCCGGAAATCGTCTGAATTGTCAAACTTGTAGGATGTCGATGCTTAGGTGTTATGTTGGTACTGTCAATGGCAGCGCTGGCAGGGTATGGGTGGTGCAGGCTGCCGTAGCCATCCAAGATGGGCACTGGCACTTAATTTTTTACAAATTAAGCATTGAACATGTCTATCATTAACTTTCCCCCCGGAACTTAATTTCCTCCTGAATATAGCAACTCCTGCTTTCCAGCTGTGTTTGCAGTGTTCAAGGGTGTTGCAGAGACCGATTATTCACTATGTATTACATGTGCACTTGTGCAAATGTTCAAATGCATACTGAATTAAAATATTGCACTTGTACAAGTTGACTATTTCCCTTTGGCGAGCCTCACTGTATACCTAAACACTATTGGGTTGTCTTATAACATCCCACGACCTTACCCAGGTTTGTGCTAGGAATTTCCCCGAAGGCCTTGTGCCGCCTCTTTGGTTATAGTTTAGGCTTGCCTGTCCTCCCCATCAACCAGAAGGACACATTAAAGTAATTTCTTCCAAGTTAACCAAGAGGGCAGGCAAAAAGAGTCCTACCCTGTCAATCAGGTCAGCTGGCGGACTTTTACATCCTTGTTGCTTGCCTTCCTTCTTTTCTCTTTTCAGGCAGAAATCGCTGTTTCATGAAGTCGATGTTATGTTTTCGAACAATTGGTTTCGAGATTAAGCGTGCGCCCTCTATGCGAACAATCCCCATGTCGATCGATTCCCCCCAAAGCTGTCTGCCAGTTTATTTCCCCCTATCATCTCCTTGCATTGTTTGCTGTTGCTGTGAACGTTTCTCTTTTCCAGGCTATTTATAGTCGCGTCTGGTATTTGTGAGTGTATTGATATGCAGTCTCCGCTTGATTCACGGCGTGTACTTTATTGCCGGCCCTGCTTTGCAATAAAATGACAAGGCTCATCAATAAAGGCATGCTTACAAAAGAGAGGGTAAAAAGACAACTCTGCATTGGGCGCGCGCTGCTGCGACAGGGGGGGTGTATTCACAGCTGCAGATGGTCATTACATGAACCATAAACCGCTAACGTGATCATGTCATCATCGCAAACAATGAGGGTTACAAATTTTGATAAGATTCCCCATCTCCCACAAAAGGGCTCTCGGTGTCAGCTGTTTCTTTGTCTACAATTAATCTGATAAGGAGAAACTTTCTGGGGGCCACATTAAACTCAGCCACTGCATTGAATTCTGTCTGAATAGCTGTCTTATAATGGGTCGAATTAATTGACCATCCCCTTTCACAGTCCCAGTGTCCTATACTAATTTCCTTATTTACTTGAGATTAGCGTCCTGCCAGTGGCGTAGCTTCAGGGGGAGGGGGTGTTTGGGGTGTTACACCCCTAATGAATCTGCTCTCTAGTAAATAGTTGGGTGCAGGTGTTTGCAGTCGGGTATGGTGAGGAGTCTGTTGGATTTCACCTGGGATTTTTACATACACACAAACACACACACAGAGTCCCTTTTCTATGGTTTAAAGGTCTTAAAAATTGTTGGTTATTCTACAAAATATTATGTTTTAAGCACCCCTTACAATTTGCATTCTGCTCCCTTTCCACCGCTCCTTAAACTCCCCTTCTGCACTACTTCCTTATAATGTATTTTAACATTATATGCCAGCATAGCATGGTTGTCAGAAAGCCTGAAGCTCACCCCCCCAAATCTTACTGACCACGCTATGCCCCTGAGTCCTGCCTGCTTTCCATTCAGAGTTTTTTGCAATATCATAAGACATACAAAGTTAGGCAGCAACTTTGATAACAAGCATTGGCAAAGCCAATAGGTCTCACCTTTGCCAATTGATGTTGGTGAAGCTGTACAGCGTTTGGGATGCTGTGCAACATCGTCAAATAAAAAATAGAAATGATGGCTGTTGCGTCATTCCAGTGACCCACACATGCATCAGAATGCATGCGCACAACGGCAGAATGATGCAGGCACCATATGCTTTAATATTTTATTCAATGATCCAAGATGGCGGACACCACTTGGATTGGTAAATACAAATATAAAGATTTTCTAGCCTGAAAGCGCTAATTTAAAAAACGACGGGGGTGCTGTGGACACAACGAAGTAGCGTGTCGGGGTGAGAAAGGGGAAAAGCAGAACACAGAGGGTGAGAGGAGAAGCATAAGAGGACGAGAACACCACAGAAGCGCAAGAGAGAGCAACACAGAGTGCATTGTTGGAGGTGAAAAGCACATGATCGAGAGAGAGCAGCCCAGGTGGAGAGAACCACATGGATGAGAGAAAGCAACACGGAGTGGGAGGGGGAGAGTAAACACAAGCGCACTCCTGTAGTGCTTAGGCAAAAATAAAAAAGTAGTTCCCTAAAAGTGATAATTGGAAGGACACAAGTAAAGAGAATATGATTCAGGATACGGACAAACACAAGATGGACAAGGAAAGCCACCGTAAAGAATCAAGCAAGTGAGAGTGACAATAAAGCCAACCAAATATAACCAATGTGCGGGCTTTAAGCCCACTGTAAGATCTTGGTAAGCTGACAATAGGTCTTTTGCTACAAAAAAGCTTATGGTGACTGGTAGACTTGATCTAAAAAGTGTAAACATGTAATTTGTAATGTAAGCCCCTTCTGACATTATAGACAATCGTTACCTCTTCCACTTTAGTTAATTAAAAAAAAGTTAAAAAGGCATTCTCGCATTATAAATAGCAGAAGTATCCCAGTTCCTCTGTTTTGAGTAGAATGCCTAATTTGTTCTCCAGTTGTTCACAAGCTATTAAATCTCTGTAAAGTAGGTGTCACTAGAATTCTTAGACACCCACCATGACTATTTCTGTCCAGGCTTTAAGGACAGTTACAGATAGATTGTTCAATGATGTTCAAGTGTTTGTTTTGTGCTCCATCACCATAGTTTATAACATAGGTTTACTACTTCTAGTTATCATGTATGGGCATCCGTAGAGTTTCCAGCATAGCTTCTCAGTTCATATCTGGCAGTGCTTCAGTCGTAGTTCGGTAAATGTGCTTAATTCCTTTTTTGTTTACCTGTCTCTTCAGCTGGTTAGTATATAAAGAGTTATCTGCAGATCTTTGCTAAGTGTCTGGTAGTTTTTTTAACTTTGAGTGGGCATTCATGTTTATTCCAGAGATGAACCACGATTTCCATTTCACTGTTTAACAGAGGATCAGGGCAGACTGGATGGATCTAAGGGCTTCAACAGTGACTGCGGTAACTGTCAATCTGCGAGCGCACACGGGAGAGGCCCCGCCCAACATTAGCTCCAACCGTTACTGCTGAATTTCTCCTACACCACCACCACTGCCACAAGTGTCCAGTCTGAGCCAGGGTCTCAATTGCTTCTTCCTTGTTCACTGTGATGGGCTCAATACATTGCCCACCTTTTATTCACTGTGCGGAAAGTTGTGTTGACCAGGCTTGGGCGTCGCAATGTTGATTCTTTAAGGGCGTGCAGCTCAGATTTGAACTGTATCCCTCACTGCTCCATAGGGTCATAACCAACAGAGCTGCACCACAGGAGCACCACTACCCCCACCAGCAAGGACCAGCAATTCAGGACTTGTTATCCTCCTATGGTGACAAACGTTGGCACTGAGAATTGGACCAAGCTAGATCTCTGCTAAGCAGCTGCCATCTTGGAGCCCAGATGGCCCTGAGTCCCACAGGAGCTGTAATTAAAGCCACACAGCTTGTTTTATAATACCATTCAATTTGTACAGTGGCCCAATGGGGAATACATTTCTAAAGGTACTTGTGATCTTCCCTCCATCTTAATTTTCACGCTTTTCCTCTACTGCTAGCGAATAGAGGACTATCTATGTTGTTGTTGCATAGTCATGTTTCTCAAGGTTAAAGAAAATATGTGCTACTCTATTTTTAATCAGTCTTGATCTCCTTTGTTAGAAATTGGGTTACTGGTTGAGAGGAGCTTGCTGTGTGTGAGGGCAGTTTTATTCAATTTGGTGCATTCCCACACACTCATTCACCTTTACGCGTTGTCATTATCCCTCTTCTATTTGTGAGATTAAATTACTGAGCGGGAGGTCGAAGAGGGTTCTCTATCCTCTCACCCCTCTTTTTCTTGTGTGTTACTTGAGAGGAGTGAAACCCTACTCAAGCATGAACCACAAACTCTGTCACGGTGAAACACAAGCAAACCCAAAAATGATTTGACACCCAAACAGCAAAAATCCAATCAGTAGAACCGGAGATATGTAATTTTTAAGATTTTAGGTAAGTAAAGCACCTAAAAGCACAAAGCACCAATCGTGGTTATCTGGTCGTGCAAGACCTGGTGAAAGTCACAAGTTCAGGCTGACCGCGATGGAGTGTGACCCAAATGCAGTGATCAGCTTCAAAGTCCACTGCGACAAGTTCCGTTCGCGGTGGAAGGGGTCGCGAGAGGTATTGAGGGTCTTGGATGGTCATTGATGCAGTGGGAAGAGCAGGCCGGGTGTTGCAGGCTGTCGTCGATGTAGCTCGAAGATCCTGTCGGGCATCGTGAACGGTTGTTGCTGGAGATTCACGTTGCTGGTCACTGCGAGGTTGCAATTTGACTTCTGCATGATCAATTCAAGGTTTCTTTGCTGAGCACTTTGGGAGCACATGGTGTGTAATATGGATGGAATAAGGTCCTCATCTAGCGTCACCACAATTTTTCTTTTTCTTTTTCATTTCCATCATGGGTCTAATTGCTTCTTCTTTTTTGGCCACATTGACAAAATGAAAATACTCAGCATTTTTAACAAAATATGACTGATTATATGTCTATACATAATTTACAGCTTTGAATAAGTCACTGCTTGACGAAACATGTGTCGGCTGTTATTCACTGCCTTTCAATCCAAATGTATAAAAGGTCACAAAACCTGTTTTTTTCTGTATTACACCATAGAATTGACATATCATCGCAAATCCTTACTTTATGGACTGACTTTACATCTTGTACGTCTAATTGAGTGCTGTGATATCAATATTTTATCGTCTGTCATTATCTCCTCCCCTTAATTTCTAAACCCTGCTGGACAGCAGCCTTCTACCCTTTTCCTGTTACGCCAGAGAAGCAACATACCATTAATGCACTTTTCCTAGTAATAATTCTACTTCACTGAGTACATTGAAAGCATTTTATGAACAATTACACAAATGTATGTCCATATCCTCTGAACATTATTTATGTTTTTTTTCACACAAAAGAGCAGTCCAGTACATTCATATATAAAAAGACCGGGCCTCTTGAGGGTGCCACATGGCATAAGGAATAATATCTACCTAGGCCGCACTTGTAAAATCAGAACTCACTATCGCTGTGTGCAGCCATTTTAATAGGCTGTGCGGTTTGATGACTGCCGTGAAAGTGGACTTCTATCAATCTGTATTACAATGGTTCTTTTCTTGGCGAATCATCTTTTTTGCTGATGCACCTCCCATTACTTTTCACCCTTTTTTTATTATCCTTTAGTACTGCACACGTGTGTGCCCCTCTTCAACCCCTCGTTTCCTTGCGTTTAGTACGGTTGACATTGCTTAAGCATTCTGGGGTCTTTGATTCCGTAGAGTGTAATGATACATGATGCCCACCTAATGATACACTAATGCATAATCTTACAAAATGGCTCGCTGTGATAGATGAATGTCTTTATCCAGGCTGCATATGCTGTAATTGGGCTAGGGATGATAGAGTGGATCTGCTCAGCTGTACGTCCCGCGTCGCAGTGGAGGAACTGCGCGCAACAGCGTTTTGTGCATCCTGCCACAGCAGAGGTTAGAAGCAGGAATAATAAAGAAAATGAGAGCAGAGATTTTGGTCTGAAGCAGAATAGAATTCAATCACGTCGATGATGCAATCAAGTCACCAAAGATCCGCCATGCTCAAGAGAAGTGGGGCTGAACTCATTCCCGGCCTACCGTTATGTGTCAAGACAGGGGGCACCCACGACAAAAGACTCCCTCGATGACGCATTACTCTGCTCCCAATTCCTTGCGTGCCCTTATTTATGGAATGTCTCTTCCGAGAAGTAGGCTGCTTCTCAAGCATTTTCTCTCAGGCATTGCTTCCTCTGTCCAACTGTATCATGCTTGCTATCCGTATATCCGCTTGTGACCAGGGCACAAATCCTAAAAAAAGAAGTGGGGGGACGCTGACGTCACGACAGGAAGTGACGTCACGAAAGGTGGCTTGCACCATCAGACTCATTGCCTCCCCTCGCTCACCCCTTAGATGCGATTGCATCAGAGAAGCCAGCGCGTGAGCAGCGTTCTGAATGAGCTCCGATCTCGCCCCAGAGAGGCCAAAGAGTGAATGTGTGGCTCCATTTGCTCCAGTTATCGAGCTCCCGGTAAAATAAGTGGGGGGACGACGTCCTCCCCCGTGGTACCCCGACTCGAGCCCTGGCTTGTTTTCCTAACAGTCTCATTTTGTCAAAATTACAATGTCAGTTGTGTTTTTTAACTTTTATCTTAGCAAAAATAACCCCATCTGCATGAGCTGCTGTTTGATGTCACACTATAGAATATATCATAGCAAAGTTTGTAATTACTGATTCTCCTGGTGGTTCATGCATTGCCTTCACTTCAGGTGTATTGTATTGTATTGTGTCATTTATAAAGCGCACTGTCATCCCACGGGTATCCTGGCGCTGTATTAAGTAACTACGGCACATAGTCCAGGAAGGAAGAGGTGTCTTAGTGAATTCGAGCTTGTAAAGTTGAGCGTCTTCTATTCTTTTGGGAATAGTCATATTTTAAGTCTCTTCCTAAAGTGTAATAGATCCCCTGCCTGTCTCAGGGTTATTGGAAGTTCATTCCAGAGCCGAGCTGCCTCGGTCAAGAATGCCCTTCCTCCAAATCTGGTTTTGTTAAACCTGGACCTGCTTGCAAGATTAGCTGATGAGGAAGTAGATTTCTTTTCGGGGAATGCCAGTTAAGCCTGTTTTGTAAGGGGGTTGGCCCGAGGCCGTTAAGTGCCTTAAATACAATACAGAGTGATTTAAATCGTTTTCTCTGTGCCAGGGGAAGCCAATGAAGTTCCCTCAGGGACTGGGATGCAGATGACCTGCATGGTCTATTTAGGGCCAGTTTGGCTGCTACCGTTTGTACTCTCTGTAAACTCTTGATTAGTAAGTTCGGAGCCCCCAGTAGCAGGGCGTTACAATAATCCAACCAGCTCAGGATTACACTTCTAACCACTAAAGCTCTGGACGAGATTGGGAGCATTGGGAGTATTTTATGTAAAACTCTAATGAGGGAGAAACAGATTCCAGCTGTTTTATTCACTTGAGTTTCTAGGCTGAGCTTGTTATCAAAGATGTTTCCATACTAATTACTTTGAGTTAGTACCTCTAAAGTAACTGCACGGTAACTATTAGCCAATCAGCTTGCTTCCTTATCTAACTTCATAATTAGTGAAAAAGAACACAAACATTTCCTATATTAGCTTAGAAGCAACTTAACAACATTATTTATTTAGCAGAAAAGTCTATAAACCATAGGTAGAAAGCCAGCTCAGGTGCAGCCGACTAACAAACATAGAAAGCAGTCGATAAGACTAATACTATACTAATACATACACTACGATGCTGTGGTCAGTGGGTCAACAACAGTATTTTGAAAAAATGCCAGCTTTCTGGGCGCCAAAACACAAAACAGCAACTTTCCTTTACTAATTATTGACTTCAAAAAAATGCATCATATTGGAAAAAATCACTGTATTTGAGTACAAATGTAGGTTACTTAGTAATAAATAGTTGTAAAACTAAATCTCTCGCAACCTGCTCTACAGGGGCTGATGGATGGATATGCAGGGTACGTTTCTGGGGCCGCCGGGATGTGGGAGCCGACGAAATGTGGGTTCATGATTACTCAACAAAGTGCTTGGACTTTGTTCTCATTTACTGAGGGAGATATCGGTACTATGTGCAAGATGTTCAAGAAAAACTTTGTTTTCCCTGTTTACCTTGAGGGTGCCCTCCTCAGGAACCATGCATGGGCGCCCCTTTGATTTCTGACTTTGAATCTCAGTTAAAATGAGGTAATAAGGGCGGTAAGACTAAGCTACAAATTTCTAAATAGGAAGAAGAAAGCCGATTTTGCAAATAGAAAGTGGGTGAAGCTGGAAAAAGTCGCAGTCGAAAAAGATACACACAGCTTTTGGTGGAACATCAGGGAAGGACTGGGAGCAAGGAAATATTCAATAGAAGCACATATATCTGAACCACTATGAGTAACACACTTTAATCCTATTTTCAGTTCTATAAATGACCCCGTCTTCGAAACACCACCCCATAGCGTTTATGCTGAAGCCAGCGGCATCCACCATCTGGCATTCTGCTATACAAGGCCTCCACAACGGTAAGGCGCCAGGGTCAAACAGGCCTTAACAATATCCCACTGGATATATTTCTTGTTGATGTACAGTGGTGGCCCAAAACACTTGCAGAAGTTTTCAAGGCAATAGGGGAGAGGAGTTGGCCTAACGGCTAGGGCGTCGACCTCGAATCTGGGGAACTGGGTTCGAGTCTCTGCAATGACGCTGAACATCCTGTGATTCTGGGCAAATCACTTAATCTCCCCGTGCCTAAACAAAAATGAATGTGTCCTCATGTAGTTTTTTTTTTTTTTTTTAAAGATAGCAGCCTCCCATAGCTGACACGACTCCCGGTTGAATAGTGTTATTGTACCATTATATAAGTAGGGACATGAAGATGATCCAAAGTCCAACAGACCGATAAGTTTGATCATTAATCTTTATGAGTAATACTCACAACTGCTCCACGTAAGACTCCGCCAGCAGTTGGAAAAGCGCCTAAAACATTTTCCTCTGGGCTTTGTTTGCACCTAATATCGGCTGGGCATCATGTCGTACAACTCACGCTCATCGGTTCGGTGAAATAGTCAATTGCATTGAGATGCCCCTGTTCAGTTATTAAGGGCCTGATTTCTAGTTTGGCAAACTAGGCTACTCCATCGCAAACATGGCAGATATCCTGTCTGCCTTATTACAAATGCATTATATCCTATAGAACGTGTAATGATGGGGACGGCATATTTGTCACGTTTGTGCAGTCTCATGGGTATTTCCCCCCTCTTGCTGAACCAGTTTTCATTTTTCACACTGAATTTACAACAGGATGGACTTAATATTTATTTTTCCTACACCTCTTAACACTATCATAATTTACTTCTTGTGTTAACAATCCATGCGAGTTCAGGAGAGTAGTCACAAAACTAGGCATTTCAACCTAATATGAGCCTTATGCTGAGTACCCCGCAGTCAAGGGTTCTAATTGCCATACAGCAGGGTGTGATATTTCCAGGCAGGGGCGGCTCGCTGCAGTGGCGACGGAGCATCACCCCACTGGCTCAGAGCCAGCACCTGAAAAATAAAACTATATAGTATAATCATTTTATTTTTCAGCTGCTGACTCTGACCCAGCGCTGTAGGGAGGGGCGGGGCCAGGGCCATGGGAGAAGCGGTTAGTGCACTTATAAGTGCGATGTGTGTTTGGCCGGCTGTCTAAGGCCGGCCAAACACACATGCACACTTTGGTTTCCCCAACCCAGCTGCATTGCACAGCTGGGTTGGAGAAACAGCACATACTCCCTGAATAGAATGAGAGCAGTGCGGGGATTGCACAGCGAGTCTGTGATGCTGTCCCAGGGGCTGCTGGGACCAGGAAGTCCGTAGCGCGACATGGGAGGTGGCCGGCAGCTTCAGGTAAGTCTTTTTTTAGTTAATATTAATAGATCCCCCCCCCGCACCCACCTCCAACATCCCCCCACTGTTTGTTTGTGACGACCACCACTGTTTACCGGGTAGACAATTTGCACATCATCCTGAGTCCGGACCTCAATAAAATGCAGAATGCATCATTTGCATGTGTTTTCCCCCATTATGTGGTGTGCAAAGTCAGTTTTCTCACGGTTTCCCTCACAGCTGGCTCCAGGTTTTACCTGATGAAAATCATGTGGGCAAACACCCATGGGGTCTAAAAGTAGCACCTTAGTTAGAATCCTGATTTGGGCACAATCAAGATGTGGTAGGCCCTCAGAATGGGGTACTGGGTATTTCAGCATCCTGCTACCTAATAAATCTTAACAAGCATTGGCTAAGACAATAGGTCTGGCCTTTGCGAGTGTGCAATTTTTTTATATGTATTTTTTGCAAACATATAGATATAAAAATAGAGGGGTGGCCCAGGAGCCCAAGCACACCAGTCCTGGTACAGAAATGCACTCCTTTTCAGGCGATTGAGTAGATATCAGCAGGAAAAAAGATGGCATCTCTCACTGTGGAAGACAGCTAAGGTGTAGTGTGGGCTGACTCATTCGCCCATTCTGTATGCTTTGGCAGGTCAAAGCAGACTGTGAATGACACTTGCACAGATCAATGGATGAAGAGGACAGCCCAAAAGCCCCTGTTTGCATTCATATATGTATGTATTTGTGTTATTATTTTTTTGAAAAATATAAACCTGGCAAGGCAGTTAAGCTGCCTCTAATCCTGACCTAAAGGCAGAGTAGGTTCAGTTCTGAAATAGCCTAGGCAGCTAACAGTGGGAACTGAAGTATACTCACTCAATCATTTACACATTCACTCATTCATTCAGCGGACTCACCCACTCACAGGCGTTGACTCACTCACGTTTCTGTGATCACACACTCATGCATTTACTAGTTCATCTTTTACTCACCCGCAACATGTAAGACCCGATTTTTGTAAAGCTAAAACAAAGGCTTCCTGATTTAGGATAAAAAAAATAAAAAATAAGACCATCAGTTTATTTGCTCTTCACATTTATTCTCATAATTAATTTGTCTGTTACACTATCTTTACATTAGTCAGATGCACTTCACTCACTATGTTGTAATCAGCAAAAGAAAACACTTGATACAAAGAAGTGCTTGAAATAAACCAGCCCTTGGGTGATGTCAAGTCATTTCGGCCCCAGAAGGCAACAGCTATCTTTGGGCAAAGACTGAATAACTTATCTCTTCAAGAGAATCACCAGCCCCACACATGCTCTATTACACCCAAATACACTACAGGGGCCGCTCTTCATACCACCGCGGTCCTCACACGGGTGGTGTTTGTCTGACTTTGTCAGTGTTTACTGACATTCTCAAGACTGGTCTAATCCACCCAGTGTGGGAGTCTCTCTCAGACACACTTTCTCTCTCACTCTTTCTCTCTCCCTCCTTCTCTCTCTTTTTCAGTCTCGACTATCTCAGTCTAACTTTGTCACTGTCGCTACACACTCACCCCAGCCCTTGTCCTACCGCTACCATGCATGTTGTATAACTATCTACATAAACCCTCTTGTTAATCATCTCGTAATTCTGTGCTTTGAGCACAGGAGTTGTTTTGAATTCAGAAGTCGCAAAACAGTATTACTTTGCCACCAGTTAAAAACAGGTGGTAACCCATTCATAAAGGAGAGGGGGCCCCCACGGACTCCCTTCCCCTTTCAGAATGTAAATAAAAATATTTTTAAGAGCAAGCAGTGGTCTCAGGGACGCCTGCCTACTTTTAAAAAATGAAACGAAGTTTTCATATTTTTCTTTTTAAACGCATCTAAAGGCAAACGGGCTGCATTAAAAAAAAGTTATATATAATGCTTTATTAAAAAACAATCACAGACTTGGTGGTCTGCTGACCTCAGCAGGCCACCATCCCTGTGATGGCTGTGATTCCTAATGGGCTGCAAACTGCGACCTACCTCATTAATATTTAGGAGGTAAGTTGATTTGCGACCCACAAGGTATCCCTTTATGATACTTAATGAGTTTCATACATTACGAATACCAATTTCCAAATTGCGATTCGGAGAGAATCACAATTAGAAAAATGGTATTCCTAAGTATGTACATCTGGCCCTTAAACCCTTTTATTTCCAGACTCGTGGAATTACCAGCACCCTTGGTAGCATTAATTCGAGGGCAGGTAAATAATAAGGACCTTTATGGGCCACTTTTATTGATGTTCTAAAAAGTATTGTGTTTTAGTAGTTTTGTGAAGGGTAGTTAGTTTGGTTGAGTTCTTAGTTGAAAAGGTCGAAAGTCCCTTAGGGTTAGTGCTGCCTCAGTGAAACATTGTTTCATGGTTTGGGAAGCTTTGAATTTTGGGATTTTCAGCTGTAGAAAGTCTTTCCTTTCGTGGCCACCTGATATATGAAGGAGAATGGATTTTTCAGATGCATGGCTTTGTAACTGAAAAAGCAGAGTTTAAGTTTGATCGCAACAAGCGGGAGAGGGAACACACTGCCTGGCATACCAACACACGATTCGCCTCGATGCATTGTGGGAAATGCAGCGCATGGTAACACTCTCTTCAGTTGAAAGTCTGTGGTAGTCACCATTGTGGGTGCAACCAGTGCTGTGTTTCTCTAGATGCGGTCTGGGTCCGAGCCGGCATCTGCCCAGGTCTCTGTAACGAATGCTAGGTCCGAATCAAAAGATTCTAAAAATCTGAGAAGGCCAGAGCATTTTTTATCAGGGACCTAGCATTGACCAGTGTTGCTTTAAAGCACCTGAAGACTGTTTTAGCAGCAGTTAAAATATTTGTAGGTATTTTGTTTGTTTCAGGATACTTGTCCTTCTTCAGTAGAGAGGAACACTTTAAATTTGGGGGTGCTGGCAACGCTGCTTACACTCTTCTCAGGTTTCTGTACCACTCCGAGAGCACAGGTGCATCCCAATGAGCACGTCAGCCGAATAACTCAGAGAGCAGCCAATCAAAACAAGGAGGGAGGTAGCATACCAGCACACAAATCTCCCAGAGATGCAGTGCATTGTAACACTCACTTCAGTTGAAAGTATTTAATAGTCCCCATTGCTGGTGCAGCCAGTTCTGTGTATCTCTAGACACATGTTTCAGGATGTTTGTCCTTCAGTAGAGAGAATGACACTTGCAAAACTTTAAATTTGGGCATGCTGCAATGCTGCCTATGGCCTCTCCAGGTGTCTCTAACCCTCCCAGAGCACAGGTGCATCCCAATGAAGTACCCCAGGGAGGAGCCAATCAAAACAAAGGGGAGGGAACACACTGCCTGGCATACCAGCACACAGTTCGCCCAGATGCAATGTGATCCTCGCTTCCAAAGAATGAAAGAGTGGTCACATTTTCTCTTGGACAAGATGAGTCTGGTAGTGGAGTGAAGACTGCTTTAAGTGGGATGGCATGGACTGAGAAGTGTCAGGCAGGAAGGAAAGATTGGAAAATACTTCACAAAAAATGAATACACTTACCTGGTTTACTGTAGGTCACATTTCTAAACAATTTCAAGGCTTTTGGAGATCTGGTGAAAAGATGTCAGTTATCTGGTGTTTGTAGTTACCTGCTCAGTATCTACAATGGAAATGAAAATATGTCCTGAAATATGGGTACCAGAATTTCAAGGAAATAACCGAATGATGCCACTGTGACCCTTTTGACCACATCTCTATCCACTATTTGTCATGATATTCTTTGGACTTTGCAATTGGTCGATCTAGTTGTTGACTGAAATTAACGGGGGTGTTTTGGAAGCTTGTATGACCAAGATCTGACCCCCTCTGTTATGGCTTTTTATAGGAAAAAGCAACAACCTGCACAAATGTGCACAACCAGTCTGCACATTGGAGGAGGGGCAGGGATCCTGCCGCAGGTGGGTGCTGTATTTTTTTTCCTGCATCCTCTGTCAAGGGGATGTGTGGGAGGGACCCTGTGTCCCCTCCATTTGGTGCCACCGTGGTGCGTATTGAATGTGCACCACCTCCAAGTGGTGCACAATCAGTACACCGCCCAACAGCTTCTTTGCCTCTGAACCTTTGTCAGTAATATGACTTGGTGCAAAGGCAAAGGGTTCCCTCATTTGCATGGGCCACACCCCCATGGTGCAATGTTCCATTGTGCCCGCATCAGCTCACCGGCATGATCCATATGATACCAAAGTGCAGGCACACATGCCTATTGTTCTTCTGGGACACTTTTGGTAATACAGCCCCAGGTCATCCACCTGGCCAACAAGCCTTGAGAACGGCGAACACTACACTATGCAAAAACGCACACAGTGCTGTATTTGTGTCCATAGTCTGACCCGAGCCCTACTGGAGTATAATCAAACACTTTCTCTGCATCTAACCATAATCGCAGACAAGAGCACTGTCCTGTGCCTATTACTCCCCTTTTTTTGAGACCTCTTTTGTACATGAGTTGAATTACAGCTATATATATGTGTTCTTGTACCCTTAACCCACTGTAAGAAATACTATACAAATGACATTACTTTGTCTTAATGCTACAGCACCCTTTGCACACATCTGCTTCTCCATATTCCAGTGACGGAGCAAAGCTAGAGAACCCAACTTCTTTTAGGAGGGTTTGAGAGGTCAAAAATAGTAAATTGGGGTCAAATAATAAATTTTAAATCACAATTTTCACATACATTTGTTCAAACGCTTGAGGCCCTGACAGGCCACTTATTAAATAATCAAGTACTTCATGGTAGCCAAAGACATCTCATGCTACCCAGAGATTGACCGAATTTTTTCAAATTATATAATGGTTCAAATAAGGACCTCAACTATGCCAGGGCCAGCACTTTGTCATGGGTGCTCCCCAAACAATGGATGCCTACTTATGCATAGAATTGCATACAATATGCCAGCGCTAGAACTATGCCATTGATGACGTCCATATACCATAGGTGACTCGTATGACAAAAAATACCTCTAGTATGTCAGGGCCAGCATTTCTCATGGTTGCATGCTCCTCAGCACCCAATATGCCATAGTTGTCCTCTCTAATGCCACAAATCGCCTCCAGTATGCCACCATCTGAATTTTGCCACTGGTGTCGCATATACCAGGAATAACCTATAGTGTGTTAGTGCCAGTATTTTGCTATGGGTGCCCCCTATGCGCATAATTGTCTCCAAAATGCCATCATTTTGCCATGGGTGTACCTTATGCCAAGAATTAATTCTAGTATGCCAGTGCCAGCATTTTGCCATGGGTGCCCCTTATGCCCAGAATTACCTTTAATGTACCTGAGCCAGCATTTTGTCTTGGGTACAAGAATTACCTCCAATATGCCAACATTTTACCATAGGTGGCTTTATGCTAGGAACTGCCTCCAGTATGCCCCCATATTGCTCTAGGTGCCTGTTATGCCCAGATTTACCTCTAGTGTGCCATGCCAGTATTTTGCCACGGGTGAGCCTCATATGAAAAATTATCTCCAATATGCTAGCATTTTGCAATGAGTGCAGCTTATGCTAAGGATTATCTCTAGAGTGCTACCACCTTTATTTTGCCATGGGTGTCACTTATGCCAAACATTAGTTCCTATACAACAGTATTTTAGTACTGCTGCACCTTACGCCAAGAATTAGGTCTAATATGCCAGCATTTTGCCATGGGCGGCTCTGTAAATCCAGAATTACATCCAGTATGTAAGGACCAGCAACTGACTTGCAGGTCTAAAACACTCACACACACACTCTAACTCACTCATGCTCATTTGCATTCACCCACTGACATTCTCACTTATTCTCACTCACTCTCACTTACTTGCATTCATTCTCACAGTCTCACTCTCACCGAGTCTTAATGAATGTCTCTACCCCTCACTTATTCTCACTCAGTCCCCCATTCACTCACTCACTCATATCGCTCAGACACACACATGCTCATACATACACATGCTCTCTCACTCTCTTGCCCACAGGCACACAATATTTGATATACATTTTTCAATTTCTTTTCATGTGTCTGTGCCACTACTCAGCTACTTGTTGTTTTTTTTTTTTTTTTAGATTTCTTTATTGTTTTCTTTAGGCAATCATTGTTCTCCTTACAGTCATCAGCAAATTAGCCAATATATTAGAACACATATTACAACTTAGCTTTCATTTTGCCTCATGTTTACAATCGGTTCAAGCATTTTAGTCCTTAACTGTAAAGATCATGGGCCATATGTACGACCATTGATGTATGCGACTCGCAAAATTGCATTAAATTGCGAGTCGCAATTTGCGAGTCACAAACATCAATGTACAACAGTGTCAGAGACACTGTTTGCGATTCCCAATGGGGTCGCAAATTGCATGCCTCATGCTAATTAATAAGGCTGTCGCAATTTGCGACCCCATTAGGAATGGCTGGCACTCCCAGGGATGGTGGCCTGCTGGGGTCAGCAGACCTCCATGTCTGGGACTGCTTTTAAATAAAGCAGTTTTTTAAAAACAAATGCAGCCCATTTTCCTTAAAGGAAAACGGGATGCATTTAAAAAATAAAAATGTAACTTTAGATTTTCATTTTTTAAGGGCAGGCAGTGGTCCTTTGGACCACTGCCTGCCCTTACAAAATGTTTGCGCATGCATTCCCAAAGGGGAAGGGGTCCCCTGGGGACCCCTTCCTGTTTGCGAGTGCTTTACCACCCTTCTGAGAAGGGTGGTAAACTGTGAGGGTTTTGCGACCGCAATTGCGGTCGCAAAACATTCTTACATAGCTTTTGGAGTCGCTATTAGGAAGGAAACGCCCCATCCTAATAGCGAGTTGCTAAACCCTATTTTGCTCGTCGCAAATTATTTGCGACTCGCAAAATAGGGTTGGTACATGGGCCACATGTTTTTTGCGGTCGGAAACGGGCCTAAAAACCCTTTGCGACCGCAAAAACCGGTCGTACATCTGGCCCCATGTTTCCAAACTCCCCGTTCTCAACTCCCAACTCCTTCCTTCCCTCCCTCCCCCCCACCAACTCCATCTATCTACTATTCCATTAGGTACAGTGAGTGTCTGCTTGATAGTCTTTGCTCTATTATAGCTCAAACTCCAATCCTGTTATTTGGCTTCTGATTGGTTACCTCTAGTATGTTCGTTTGTCCCCTGGGTGTCCTTTAGGTCCTGGCTCTCTTCCTGACTTGCATCTTGTTGTGTATGTGGGGTTAGTCCTACTACTTCTTGAATCATCAGCCCCCAGGCCTGGAGTACCTCTGGGAGTTTCTCATCCCTCCTAGTTTTCCTCATGTGCTCCTCCTCTGCCGTTGCCCACTCCTTGAGGTCTGCCCTCCACTTATCTATTGCTGGGCCCACTGGCGATAGCCAATGTATAGCTATTTGTCGCTTGGTCACCGTAAGGCCTAGTATCAAGAAGCGCCTGCTAGTTTTACGTTTAGGGTTCCTGGGTATCAGTCTGAGGAGACTTCTCCTTATTTCCAGTGGTACTTCCCACCCTATCACCCTGTTAAGCTGTTCTAGTATTTTCATCCAGTAGTCCTGTATTATGGGGCAGTGCCAAAACATATGTACGAAATCCGCCTCCTGTTGGAGAAACCTGGGGCATCTTGGGTCCCTCGCTGCGTTTATAGCGTGGAGTCGCCTAGGGGAGAGGTAGGTCATGTGCACAATATTGTATTGTATCTGCTTAAATCTGGCGCTTACTGAAACTTTACGGACTTCCTCATGTATTTTGGTCCAGTCCTCAGGCGTCAGTGGCTCTTCGCTGGCATTTTGCCATCTCTCTTCTATCTTAAGTGACTTACTTTGTTCGTCCACCCTTAATGCCCTGTATAGGTGTGTTACAAATTTCCGTCCCCCTGCCATTGTGATTATAGTGTTAAGTGTTTGTGAATATTCAGGAGGTTATGGGAATGTTGGCCATAGGTTTTGGGCAGTAGCTGCCATCTTTGCATACTGCAAAAATTGTCCTTCACCCAACGCAAATACATCTATTGCGTCCTGGTACGTCATTAACCTATCCCCTGGGTATAAGTCTGTCAACATTAAGCAGCCACCCTCTTTCCATTTCTCCACTGACATCGTCTGTGCTACTTGGGCAAACTGCAGGATGTTCCAGACATCTGCATCTGGCACATAGGGTACTCTCTTAAGGACTGTTTGTACTGCCCTGTCCCATATCTTAGCTGCTAGTTGTATCAGCGGCGGGAGCGTCTCTTGGATACCTCGCCCTTTCATTAACAGGGCCCCCAGTTGCTGTCGTCCATAAGTGTCCGCAAGTAGGGTTCTCTCCCAGGAGGGGTCTGTGTCTAACCACTGTATTGCGTGCTGCAACTGCGATGCCAGATAGTATAGTTCCAGGTCCGGAATCTCTAGCCGCCCTTTTCCCCACTGCCGTTTCATTACTTCTAATGCTACTCTGCTACGCTCCCCATTCCACAGCAGCTGTATTAACAGGGCATCCAATTCCTTAAACACTTTACGTGGTATTTCAGAGAAGGACCCCTTTATAACGTAGAGGCATCTAGGGAGGACCACCATCTTGATCAGGGCAACTTTGCCCATCAGGGACAGCTTCAGCGTGTTCCAGAACTGTATACTCCCTTGTAATCCCTTTACTACCCTGCCCATATTTAATTCATAGAAACGGCCTTCCCCTCTGGTGATCTGTATCCCTAGATACCGGACATTTTCCGTTTCCCATGGGAGTTCCAGTCACAGAAGCTGGGATGCCGTAAGTCCCCCTGCTTCGCCTATCGGGAATAGTTGAGATTTGGATTTACTGATTCGGGGGCCTGATGCCTCCTCAAATTTTCCCAATGCGAGTATTAGCACTGGGATAGAGTGTGTCGGTCAACTCAGGTATACCAGGGCATCGTCTGCGTAAAACGACACTACGTGGTCCTGCTCACGACTTTTATACCCTTCAATAGTACTCTGAGTTGACATGCCAAAGGCTCTATTGCTATGGCAAATATCAACAGGGATAATGGGTAGCCCTGCCGAGTCCCTCTTTGGAGCGGTATACTTTCAGACACGTATCTCCCTGTATGGATCCTAGCTGTTGGTTTTGGATATAACAGTTTCACCCACTGAATAAACTGGGGGCCCAGACCCATTTTTTCCAACACTAGCCAAATATATTCCCATCTGACTGAGTCAAATGCTTGTTCTATGTCCAGGAAGGCCAATGCGCATTCATCTGTGCCCGTGCCCAAGGACTGCATAACCTGTGCAAG
The DNA here is from genome assembly GCA_963921515.1 of Calotriton arnoldi. NCBI lineage: Eukaryota > Metazoa > Chordata > Amphibia > Caudata > Salamandridae > Calotriton > Calotriton arnoldi. Next base: position 2,583,736 of record CAWUFW010001139.1, read on the forward strand.
TCGTTGGATGTTCCTAAGAGTATTCCTGGGGGGTATGAACCTAGTCTGGTCTTTGTGTATGAGTTAAGGGAGATATGGTAGCAATCTGCTCGCCAGGACGTGGCTTATGAGCTTAAGGTCCACATTCAACATAGGTAGTGACCTATACGATTTCGTTAATGTCGGGTCCTTACCAGGTTTTGGGACTACCACTATAAGCGCTTCTCGCATTGTACCCGGCAGCTCTTTTTTCTCCCATGCCTCTTTTAGTACCTCTGTCAGTCTATCTACTACCAGTCTGCGGTAGTGTTTGTAGAATTCAGCTGTATGGCCATCCGTGCCTGGTGATTTTGCTATTTTCATGTGTGTGATTGCAGCTTTTAATTCTGATTTGGTTATTTGTGCGCCAAGGGCCTTTTGGGCTTCCTGGTCCAGAGTGGGTGTTGTTAACCCTTCTAAGTATGTCTCTATATTAAGGGCGTGTGCCGTGTTTCGGGGTTCCGTGTATACCTCGGCTAGGTGTTCCATGAACACAGCGTTAATTTCGTGCTGGGTGTAGACCATTTTATCCTGTCTGTCTCGTATCGCTAGTACTGGCTTGGGATGTGTTTACATTTTAATCAGGTGTGCCAGTAAGCGACCAGTTTTATCTCCCTCTGTGACCATCGCCGTCTGTTGATATTTCTATTGTATTTATTCAGCCTATCCCACAGTTCCTCTACTTTCTGACATTGGTCCGACCAGCTCTGGGGCCCTCTTCGCAAGTGGGGAGTGCAGCTTCTAATTTAGCTAAAACTCATTCTTGTCTCTGTAGGTCTTGTTCAATTGTTTTCTTCACCCCCATCTCTAGTGACATGCATACTCCCCTGAGTACCACTTTCATCGCGTCCCATTCTGCAGCCCTGCTGCTAGCTGTCTTCCAGTTTGTGTCAAAGTATCCTTTCAATTCAGTCTTTACCGTGGTCGTGTATACAGAGTCTGTGAGTGCTTCTGCGTTTATCCACCATTAGTGGTACCTTTGACTGGGGTCTACTCAGTGCATAAACTATTTGTAGCGGAGAGTGGTTAGATAAATATCGGGCCAGATATTGGGCGTCTTTCACTCTGTGAGCTGCCGTTGCCTGTATAAAGAAATAGTCTGATCTGCTGTATGTGTTCGTTGCCGGAGTGTGGCAGGAGTATAATTTTTGGTGCGGGTTATGATGCCACCAAATATCTATAAGGTCTAGATTGGATTGCACCTGTCGCATGGCCTCTCTTGTCTTTGGTTTAGCATCAGGTTTTGGTGGGAATCTATCTTGTGTTCCGTTAATTGGGCAATTATAGTCCCCAGCAGCCATGAGTTCCATGTCTGCCGTGAGATGGGCCTGTCTAAGGGCTGCCCCCAGGAAGTCCCTGTTGTCGCTATTGGGGGCATAGACATTAAGAAGATACATAGTGTGCCCGTCCAGACTGCTCTCCACCAATACATACCTCCCTTTTGGGTCTGAGCGGGTTCTCTGCATTTTGAAGGGGACTCCCGGTGCCACCCATATTAATACCCCTCTGGCATAGCCTGTATAAGACTTCGCAAAAATCTGTCCTCGCCATCGTCTTTGGGCATATTTGAGACTATCGCCCCATAGGTGTGTTTCCTGAAGGAGTGCAATAGAGGCCCCATACCTTCTGAGATAAGCTATTATCCTATTTCGTTTAACAAAATTATTGAGCCCTCGGACATTCCATGTTACAAACTTGTATTTTTGTTCATTACCCTTCATGTCACTGAATCATCGCTTGGTTCACCGCTACTTCCCAGGGGAGGGTCCTGCCTAGAGTTGTACTTGACTTCGTCACCCCTGTATCCCTTCCTCTGTATAGCATGACACTTCTGTTTTTTGCTGACTTGTAACTTCCCATCACAACTGTAACATAAACATTTCCAACACCCTCCTCCCCCCCACCCACAGGCAGTAGTTCCAAATTCCCCTAGCTCTCCAAGTGGCCTAAAGGACTGGTGACTCCGCCCCAGAGCAGCTGTTAACCCTCCCCCTCCCTTATACTTCACCCTTAATTTTTCAAATACAAGGGATATAAGGCAAATTCACTTCGATTAGGTAGTCTCTATCGTGTGACCAGTCCGTCAGACACTGTGCTATCCTGCAAGACCCCTTGGGCTCAGCGAGACCGCCCATGTATGTGGCAGCTGGAATGTCATGCTGGATTCAATTTGGCGGAACTCAGCGCTTCCACTCTTTCCACCATTGTCACCTCCACTTAGCCCCCCCCACTGCCCCCCTGTCCCCTGCCATGGTGCCGTCTATCCACGGCGTCTCTGCGCCTTTGATCCCCCTTAGTTTTGTCTACTCACAGGTCATCAGTACAGTCTCTCGACTTCCACGCCCCACTGGGGCTAGTTGCTCTTGGCCATTCCCCCCCTTTTACTCTTCTGGGGTATCATCAGTATGGATCTGAGTCTCTTGCACCAGATAAAGTGGGGAGAACTGATTCTGCAGCTGTATCGTTGCCAGTTCAATCTGTAAGGTCCCATCCGCACCCACCAAGATGCGCACTGTGCTCGGTATTTCCTGTAAGCTGCGTCTCCTGTCTTCTACCTCCCGTCGCCGCTCACGCTGTCACCCATGTTTTTTCCATTGTTCGCGCCATCCTTGGTTTTGGTCTGTTCCAGTCAGGCCCAAAGAGCACATCCAGTCTGTTGCGTCTTGGGGTGCTTCATAGAAATAAACTCTTCCCTCATATTGCACTCGGAGTCTCGCAGGGTAAATCAGACTGTATTTGATGTTATGTTCCCGCAGGCGCCGTTTGATTCCTAGGAAATCGTTGCGGAGGTCTTGTACTTTCCTGGTATAATCTGGGAATATTTGGATGGCGCGGTCTTCATAACGTGGTGGGCCGTTAGTACGGACATGCTGGAGTATTATATCCCTATCTCTGTAGTTGAACAGGCGAGCTATCATAGCTCTGGGTGGCAATCCCGGTCTCGGCGGGGGGCCCAGGTCCCGGTGAGCTCTTTCTATAGCAAAGAATTTTGAGAATTTTATGTTATTAAGGGCTGTGGTGATCCAGTTTTGGAGGAATAAATCCGCTGCCTGTCCTTCTGCCTTTTCGGGAAAACCTGTAAATCTGAGGTTGGTCCTCTTTGATCGCCCTTCTGCATCCTCCACTCTGTCTTCTGTGCGAGTTGATTGGGCCTGTAGGGTAGTGACTGTAGTGTGGAGCCTCTGAACCTCCTCACGTAGTGTCACAACCTCCTCTTCAGTGTTTGTGACTCTTTCGGCTACCTTGCGCAGGTCCAGGTGTAAATGGTTTATGTCCATTGCCATTGTGTCCATCTTCGTCTCAAGTGCCACTCTGGATTTTCTGATGGCCTCCAGTATATCCGCCTTATCACGTGTCATAGTGCCCTGATTATTCATATCTTCCGCGCCTCTTCTGGGCTGTTCTGGTGCTCCTGGGCCCTGGACTGTGCACTGGAGAATTTTATTAGCTTGCCCACCTCTCGATGGCTTCTCCTTAACCATTTTCTGGTTACGCGTTAATATTCTATTGGGACTGTGCATCCTCACACTCTGATGTGCACTTCGTCTTGTTTCTCTGCACTGTTGTTGCGGTGCTTTTGTTTGCGGGGGTTGCGGCGGGGCACGTCTCCCCTTCTCGATCATTCACTGTTCCTCCTCTATGCTTCCACCTAGTACACCGTGGCACACTGTCTTTACCATCTGGCAGCAGCGGTGGGAGAGGGATGTTGGATATTTGTGGCAGTGGCCTAATAGGGACCAAGCGGTATTACCTTCAGGCCACTGGCTCGTCTGTTTTAGTGAGGGAGGCCCAGGGCTGCCACCAATCTTCTGGTCTGTGTTTCACGTAGGGCTGACTCTGCGCCCCTTCCGGTACTGCTCTGGGGGGGGGGCTCTGAGTTTTCTTATCACTGCCCCCAGCACCGCAACCCGCGTCTATTTGCTGCCGCTCGCGTGGCCTGAGTTCTTCTACGACCTCCCAGTCGGCCGCACCCAGGGCACAATGCCGCTGCTTTACCAGTATGTTAGTTTATTTTGTAGGCAGTGCTTCCTGCTCCCTTCTCGGGGTTCGGGGCCTGTCACCATCTTCATTGGGCTGCCAGTCCCCCACTCACCGCATGTATGTTCTAGGCCGCCACGGGGCTGCACACTCTTCTCGGCCTACTCGTGGCTGCAGTTCGTGCCAGGCCGCTTCCCGGAAGGCCCATCTGCGATCTAGCCGCCCGCTGCTCTTGCCGATTCAGAGGCCCACCCGACGCCCCCGACAAGGCTCTCTATGGTCCGCACGGGGAACAGGCACTCTTTTCAGGGTTCTGTTGCGATAGCCAGCTCTCACGTGGAGCATTCCGCTGGCCTCTCCGGTCGCTTCAATCTTTCCCGGCGAGGAGGTCAGGCAACTCCATTACGGCGTGAGGCACGCTGCTCGCCTCACAGTGTCTTTATGCTCCATTTAGGGTCTGTTTCGCAGCGGCTGCCCTCCGTTTTCGGTTCCGCTGGGACAGTGTACCCTCCAGCTAGTTTTGGAGTGGTTTGCTCGCTGGTTCCGCCAGGATAAGTGAAGGATTAGTTGCTTAGGGGCAGGAGCTCCGCTTTCTTGTCAGGCCACGCCCTCTCCTCAGCTGCTTGTTGCTCCATGAACGATTGGGGCAGGAACACAACTCCTTCCTGCCCTGAGCACGTACGGAAAAACTCTAAACTTAGGTCTGCGCAGAGTGTACACAACCCACTGCACTACGCTGGCTTTGGCTTTCAGCCTCTTGCTTTATCACTCCACCCTCTACTAACTCGTCGCTGGATGGGGTGAGGTCATTGGGGCTCCTGAACCAACCCTATGACATGATAGTAGAGAGTCAGGGGACAACCAGCTGGACATGTTGCACTGGGCACTGCAAGGGTTAAGCCTAAAGCCCCCGAAGCTACCTTTACAGATGACACTGCAATGTGTCGCTAGTAAATTATTATTAAATGGTGGCCATGACCAGATATTACCACAAGTTATATAACACCATTGTGTACTTACTCATGAGTTGTATGTGTGCCACGTGAACCCTTCTGGTTACCTTAGAACCCTGACCCACCTTACTATAGATTTGATTTTCTAGGTTGAAACAATTGCGTGACGTTTTAGCTGGGCCGGCTTTAGGACAGTGCGGCTGCACTGGGTGCTGACCTGGGTGGGGGGGGGGGCGCTGATTTTTGGGGGATGCGGTGTTTAGCGAAAAATTACAATTTCAAAACACCTGCTGCAGAGTTCCTTGTGCATCAAGCGTCCAACCAGCAATACAAATGTCAAGGTAACACTTGTGATTAATGTTTCTGCTAGAGAGATAGACCAGAGTTTTTCTAGTGGCAGTTTTGACTCGCCATAAAGTAGCTGTAAGGGGGGGCTCCTGTTCGGGGATTCACGGTCAGTAAGGAGGCCAGATAGGGGGGTTTATTTAGCAGGATGCTTTATTGCCTTGGTTTACACAATTACGGTAAAGTCCTCTGGTAGGGGCGGGTTCCTTATTTTGTTCTCTCTCCGGCTTCCCCCCTTGGTGCCTCTGGGTTGGTAACGGCGTCCTGGTGTCGCAGCAGGTCCGCGATATCGTCACCGGTATACGTCCAGGCCCAGGGAAACAGAAATAAGAACACCACGTCAGGGGATAACGGGACGCTATCAATACAAGGGAGCGGGGAGTGAAGGAGGAGTCACCTGTGACCACCGACACCGTGAAGATTCAGCTGTGACCACCCTCGCTTTCACCGCCCTCCCCTACCCGTGAACCCCTGTAGTCTTGCCCGTACCTTTGTAAGCCACCCTCCTCCTGGAGGGTGGCTGGGCGGAACACGGTATCGTTGGCCTCCTGGCTTGGCGTCTTCCGCGGGGTCCGCTGCTCCTGTCTCTGCTTCTCTCCGTCCGTCCGATTCTTTGGGATTCCTCGCTTCCGGCTCTCCTCTCGCCCGGGATTCTCCTTCCGCATACGTGCGGGAGCTGGCTTCTCTTGTTCCGTCCGATCGCTCACTGGATTGGACGGCCGAGTACAGCGTCAATGGCCACGCCTCCGAGGTCCCTTCCGAGGCGCTCTCGTTAAAGGGCTCCAGACCCGCCTGTATAGAAGGCAACAGCACGGCGTTAACCCCTTCACCTGGCTGGTCCGGACTCCCGATATCCTCGACCTCCTGACACATGCCCCCCCTTGAGAGTCCCCGATCGGGGGACCGTGGAAAACGCGACAGGTAGTCGGCATTGCCCTGCTCACTACCCTTACGGTGGAGTACCTGGAAACGGTACGGTTGCAGGGCCAGGAACCACCGAAGGACCCGATCGTTAGTACCCTTATTCCTCTGTAACCAGGTGAGCGGAGCATGGTCTGTATACAACAGAAAGGAGCGCCCTTCTAGATAGTATTTCAGCTTATCTATACTCCACCTGATGGCCAAGCACTCCTTTTCAATCACGGGATACGCCCTCTCTCTGGGGAAGAGTTTCCTGCTGATGTACAAAACAGGTCGTTCCAGCCCCTCCTCGTCTAACTGTGAGAGAACGGCCCCTATCCCCATCCCCGAGGCATCGGTCTGAAGGATGAAAGTTTTCTGGAAGTCAGGTGTAAGCAGAAAAGGGAAGGTGGTTAACGTGTTTTTCAGGGACTGGAAAGCCAAGAGCTCTCTGGTGGTCGGTGACTTAAGACGACTGGGGGCGGTGTCTTTTCTTAGTAGATCTGTGAGGGGGGCAGCAGTGTCAGAAAAAAGGGGTATAAAGCGCCTATAATACCCCACCAACCCCAAAAGGCCCTTAGTTCTTTTCTTGTGGTGGGATACGGGGTGTCTTGGATAGCCCTGACCTTCTCGCTTTGGGGTTCGATTAAGCCCTTTCCTAACACGTACCCCAGGTACTTCACTTTTTGATATGCGAACCTGGACTTTTTAGCGTTAACATGCAGATTCGCCAGCCTTAGTTCAGTGAGAACGGCTGATAAATGGGATAGGTGTTCTTCCCAGGTCTTACTAAACACGACAATATCGTCTAGGTATGCCGACGAATATTCGAGATGTTCTTTGAGTAGAGCGTCCATCAGCCTTTGGAAGCTGGCTGGGGCACCATGTAGGCCAAACGGTAGGACTGTAAAGTGAAATAAGCCGTCTGGAGTGGAAAAGGCCGTTTTCTCTTGGTCTTTTGGGTGAAGGGGGATCTGCCAGTAACCCTTGGTGAGGTCGATGGTGGTGATGTAACGAGCCTCACCAAGGCGCTCGATTAATTCGTCGACCCGCGGTAGGGGGTACCCGTCCTGTTTGGATATTCGGTTCACTGCCCTGAAGTCTATGCAGAACCGGATACTACCATCTGGCTTCGGGACCAGGACAATCGGTGAACACCAATTGCTTTTGGAGGGTACCACCACCCCTAGGGCCAACATATCGGCTACCTCCCTTTTTAGGGCCGCCCTACGTGCCTCAGGAACCCGATAGGGTCTTTGTTTGACAACAGCCCCCGCAATGGTAGGTATTGTATGGGTTGCTAGGGTGGTTCTACCGGGCTGATTTGAGAAGACGTCGGAAAATGACTGTAGGAGATCCCCTATTTGTTTTGTCTCCTGGGGCTCTAAATCAGGACTAAGAAGGGTGTCTGTTACTGTGGTCATTGAGGGGGTAGCAAGAGAAACATTACAGGGCTTTTTAGGGATAGGCCCTAGCCATTTTTTAACAGGTTTACGTGGTACATCTGGGTCTTCCTAGGGGAGAGCCGTAACACGTAAGTAGTGTGTCCGACCCTACGTACCACCTCATAAGGTCCTTGCCATTCCTTCCGGAGTTTGTGGCTGGAGGAAGGAAGGAGAAGTAGGGCCCAGTCCCCAGTGTTTAGCTCTCTCCACTTCTTACCCTTTGGGTCTGAGCCTTTTCTAGGTTCTCATGGGCTAATGTCCTCAGTTTACATAGCCGCGATTTGACCTGGTTGGCGTATTCCAACAGGGCTTGGGCCTCAGATACCCCTTGTTCCTCCCAACTCTCCTTTGTGATTTCAAGGAGAGTACGTGGTTTTCTCCCGAACATTAGTTCGAAGGGGGAGACCCCTAAACTGCTCTGGGTAGAGCTACGAATCACAAACAGGGCTAAGGGCAATAACTGATCCCAGTTCGTCCCATCCCCACTCAACAGTTTCTTTAAAGTGAGTTTCAGATTACCGTTATAGCGTTCCACCAGACCGTCAGTCTGGGGGTGGTACACCGAGGTTTTGATATGTTGGATGCCCAGCTGTTTACATACCTCCCTCATTAAACGAGAGACAAAGGGTGTGCCCTGATCTGTTACCAGTTCTCTTGGAAACCCCATCCTTGAAAACACTTCTATCACCCTCTGAGCTATAGTGGTGGTGGTGGCTGTTCGCAGTGGAAGGGCTTCAGGGTAACGAGTGGCATAATCAACCAACACGAGGACGTATTGGTGACCCTTGCTGGACTTAGGGAGAGACCCGATGAGGTCCATGCCTACTCTTTCGAAAGGACGGCCTATAATGGGTAGGGGCTGTAGAGGTACCTTGGGAGGAACATAAGGATTCCTCCTTTGACAGATGGTGCATTCCTGGCAATACTTCTTAGTTTGGAGATATATGCCTGGCCAATAGAAAGAACCCAGTATTGCTTGGCTAGTTTTCTCTGCCTCTACATGACCAGCGAGAAGATGTGAATGTGCGAAAAATAGGATCTGCTCCCTAAAACTGGTGGGGACTATTAGCTGGGGTTCGGCTTCCTCCTTGGCAAGGCAGTAGAGGAGACCGTTTTGTTCCAGGAAACAAGGATAAGTGCGTTGGGGCCTATTTCTTGTTTCTTGTGCTCCTTGCCATGCGTGTCTGAGGGAGGCGTCGTTTAGCTGGGCTACTCTAAAGTTGTTGTCAATGGCCCAGGGCTCCGAGGTCAAAAGAGTGTTGTGAGGACCTGGGTCTGCTACGCCTACGCCAAGAGCATGGGAGAGAAGGATAGCAAAGGAAGGATTATCAACCCCCAAGATCAGTGCCTCAGGAAGGGTAGGGAGCACCCCTACGGTGACCGAGGTGCTTTTTCCTGTCCTAGTCTGTATGGACAACTGTGCTATTGGGTACTCCCTGATGTCTCCATGTACACAACGGATATTGACTGTCTTCTCTGGTATCATAGCGGTGGCGGGGACTATGTCTTCTCAGGCTAGGGAGTGCTTGCACCCTGAATCCAAAAGAGCAGTTACCTCCCGGTGGTTCACTATCAAACTCACGTAGTAGATGTGCCCTGTCTCCTGGGCAAAGAGGACGGAACGAGGAGCATAACTGACATCCATAGGTTCGTCTTCACCCTTGTCCCTTCTCTTCCTGCAGAAGCGGGCTATGTGTCCCCACTCGCCACATTCGAAACATTGAGGGCCAGACGTGGTTGTGCTGTCGGGTCTTACAGCCCTGGTTCTAAACAGGTCCGGGGTTACCTTCATCGGTTTCTTGTCGTATTTCGGGGCTACGGCCCCTCTTTGGGGCTTCTCTGGCTCCTTTACTAAGGGACGGCTTTGTGCCCTGACATAGGAGGTGGCCATTTCGACGGCGTGCTCCAAGGTCAGGCCTGCATGCTGCCTGAGCCACCTTTGGGTACCATAGGGCAGGGCCTCGAGGAATTGCTCTAAGTAGATTTTGCTCATTACGTCTTCCATAGTGGACTCCTGGGGTTTTAGCCAATGATCCGCAGCATCCTTGATCTTATAGAAGAGGGTTTTCGGGGTGTCACCTGTGAGGCTGCGTTCTTGTCTGAAGTGGAGACGGTGGGTTTCGTCATCCACGCCCAGGCGGTCCAGGATGTATTGCTTCACTGTACCATATACCGCGGTACCATCCTTATTGATGACCTGGTAAGCTGCCTGGGCTTCGGCCGTAAGGAGGGGGGCCAAGTAGAAGGGCCAGCGGTCCGCCGACCACCCACTAGCCCTGGCGGCCCTTTCGAAGTTCAAGAAGAAGGAAACGGCATCCTCCCCAGGTACGTATTTCTGTAGTGGGACTACGGTACCCGGGGGAGCGGGGCTTCTTCCCTGTCCGGCTCCCATAAGCATATGGTTCTGGCCCTCTGCCAACTTGACCATGTGGTCGGCCTGTTGTTGAATGGCCATCGTGAAAGCAGCTCTGTCCATCTCGGCCTGGCTGGAGCTTCTCTCGATAGCCCACTCCAGCTTGGCCTGGCCTTCCTTTAGCTGATACACCAAGTTCTCCATCGTGTATCGAGGAGGGTTATGCCCGCATTCTCCACCACTTTGTAAGGGGGGGCTCCTGTTCGGGGATTCACGGTCAGTAAGGAGGCCAGATAGGGGGGTTTATTTAGCAGGATGCTTTATTGCCTTGGTTTACACAATTACGGTAAAGTCCTCTGGTAGGGGCTGGTTCCTTATTTTGTTCTCTCTCCGGCTTCCCCCCTTGGTGCCTCTGGGTTGGTAACGGCGTCCTGGCGTCGCAGCAGGTCCGCGATATCGTCACCGGTATACGTCCAGGCCCAGGGAAACAGAAATAAGAACACCATGTCAGGGGGATAACGGGACGCTATCAATACAAGGGAGCGGGGAGTGAAGGAGGAGTCACCTGTGACCACCGACACCGTGAAGATTCAGCTGTGACCACCCTCGCTTTCACCGCCCTCACCTACCCGTGCCCTGGAACCCCTGTAGTCTTGCCCGTACCTTTGTAAGCCACCCTCCTCCTGGAGGGTGGCTGGGCGGAACACGGTATCGTTGGCCTCCTGGCTTGGCGTCTTCCGCGGGGTCCGCTGCTCCTGTCTCTGCTTCTCTCCGTCCGTCCGATTCTTTGGGATTCCTCGCTTCCGGCTCTCCTCTCGCCCGGGATTCTCCTTCCACATACGTGCGGGAGCTGGCTTCTCTTGTTCCGTCCGATCGCTCACTGGATTGGACGGCCGAGTACAGCGTCAATGGCCACGCTTCCGAGGTCCCTTCCGAGGCGCTCTCGTTAAAGGGCTCCAGACCCGCCTGTATAGAAGGCAACAGCACAGCGTTAACCCCTTCACCTGGCTGGTCCGGACTCCGGATATCCTCAACCTCCTGACAGTAGCACAGAGGGTTAACATGCCTGCTGCAAAGAGCGCATACAACGCAGATCACAGATCTGTATTTTATGTGGATAACTCAGTGGATTACTGCTTTTGTCAGAGATCCTTTTGTTACTGTGGGTCATGAGATACAACCCTAATATAGAACAGTGACTTTTACGAACTGTCATCAAAGAGCTGCATGCCAACTGCCTAAAATAGGTTAGGAAGTTATGTTTTTTCCCCCAGTCTTATCTATTCCTAATGTTGCTACAAAGGTATTGATTGGATAGATCTATACAGTCTTATTAGTAAAGCCAGCCTTTGCCAGCAGGGACATCTTAAGAATTTTGGGGTCCCTGGGCCAAACATATTTTGGGGGCCCATTTTCAAAAAAACATTGAATGTATTAACCTTTTCAGCCCGCTCACGCCCTTTTATGTCAGTTCACATTTCCATCTTAGGAACTATAGGGGCCCTCGGTACAACCATATTTTGGGACCCTGATTTTGATTTAACTAGTGGTATAAACTACTCATTTTGAAAATGCATTTCCCCATATGGATACCTGGGTAAATAAGAAGGACTACAATTTACATGAGGCCTTTCACTTACAAGAACTACAACCAGAGTTCTTTAAACACATAAGACAGAATTGAACACCAGTGAATTCAAAATAAAGAAAGGTATTAAGGATTTTCAAAAACTGCTACTCATTTAACTAAGAAGTGGGATGTATTGCAGCCTTCTCAGGATCATTTTATGCTAACTGTACATATTTTTCAAACATTTCAACACACTACATCTTTTTTGAGGTAGAGTTAGTTGTGTCCAGAACAAAAGTCACAGGCTCTTACGTTAGAAAACGGAGCTTTATTCATATAACTCTAATCATACACATTTATGCTCAAAACAACTTTGTATTTTGTTGCCCTTTTTCTGCTATTTCAAAGATGGCATAATGCCAAACAATATTGAATTATATGATCAACTTTCAAAAACTGGGTCATACAAAACAACTGAAATTGGTCTTGGCTACAGCCCCAAAAATCCTTAAGATTATACTTGGAAGAAAGAGTTAGAGGCAGAGGTAGGCAGAGAGAAAGGGAGAGGTGGAAGTAGAGAAATAGACAAGTGTGAAGAAAGTTCCCTCTCTCATGGGCTCCTTAGAATGTGGGGGCCCTGGGCAATTGCCCACTTTGCCCAATGCCTTTAAAACGTCTCTGTTTGCCAGTCCTTTAAAGCAAATGAGAGCGGGGATATGGAGAGATGCAGGGGAACTTTTGCCCGGTGGTAGTGAGGGAAACCGAGGAGGAGGTCATGGGGGGCAGGGGTGTAACACAGGCCCCCGCAGCCCCCGCGGTGCGGGGGGCCCCCAAGCTCCAGGGGGCCCCCTCAGCTCAGCACTCTGGCTGCAGAGCTCATGATTGAGCCTGGAGGGGACCCCTCTACGTACCTTGCAGGGAGGCCCTCTCAAGTTTTGTTACGCCAGTGATGGGGGGGGCGCCAAAAATGGTTGCCCGAAAGTCGGCCTTGCGTTTTAGCGCACATTTAGTGACACGGGGAGCGCGAATCGTAAGTTTAAAACTACAGGTATCTCAACACGGAGGAAAATCACTGCTGGAGCCTACAGCGTTGAATGCGCATGAACTCACCACACAGAGCCTCATTATATCTCCCTAAGTCATAAATGGAGTGGAAAAGCTCCTCCGGTGACGAGGCACAGGAAGTCAGATGGGATTTTCCACCTGACAGGCTCAAGGAGACCCAGACTGCATGCCACTTCAGGACTTTCTCTTTTCGCAATGACTTTTTTTATTATTATTAATATTTTTGTGCGGCTTGAACGATGCAAGCAACATACACTTTTTTTAGAGTCACACATTAATACACTTAATGGAGGTTACTAGCTAGATTTTAAAAGACCATATTTCCAGCTAAAACCCTTTGCCAGTTTTTAAAAAATATATATTTTTGCCTAGGTTGAAAAGTGCATGTTTGTCCATTTTTTCCCATGCTCTTGCCTTTTTTTAATCACTTTGATGAGCATGGTTGGGCACTCCTTTCCGCCCGCTGGATCTGGTCTGTTCGCAGATCAGAGCACTTCGGAAGTTTATGCAAGATTCACTTTTTCCGTTTGACCTGCCCTGTGCAGGTTCACTCTTTTTTCATTAATTATTGTCTTTTATCTTCTCAGTGGAAACGTCCACGGCTGCCTCCATGAGTGGGCGGCAACTCGTGCACATGAAGTAGGTTTGATGATGAAGATGAGGCGCGTGATGAAGAGCAGCCTGAGCTGATACATTTTATGGCTGGGGTGCCGAGGTATTATTATGAATATTTATGCGTTTTAAGGTTCTTTAAATGTACTAATCACAATGCATAATTAAAAGTCATGATTTTCCCCTCAAGTATTGCTAAGTCCACATTAAGGCTGTGATTTCTTGTAGGGAGGGGTAAATTCCCATCCTCGTGCAGCCCCCTCCTTGTGCATTGACTGGAATTTTTACATTTGCAGTAGACCCTGCATCCCACCCCTAAAATTCAGCAGGTCATACATGCTGAAATTCGCTAGTGGAAAAACACATGCAGTAAATTTCAGTGCATTTGGAATTTGACGCATTTGGAATTTATCGGGTATGATAATTACCACCCAATTACGAATTTTTGGGGAATAACATGCAGATTATGCTGCTTGCTGAACCAAAATCTGCATGCTCCAATAAATACGGCATTTTTCCCCCTGATAAATATGGGTAGGTTTGACCTGCTGATATTTACCACAAACCTTACAATTGTGATATGGGTGTGCAGTAACAGGAATTACTGCAAACAGCATCATCATCAGGGCCTCTCGTAATGAGGAGCTAGGAGTTATTTAGTGCAACCGCCAAATATGGCACCCAGAGAGTTGGTATGTAAAGAGTGCAGTAAATATGACGGGGCACCTTCCTGCACAAAAACAATCACTACAGGCATTTTCCTCTTTCAATGCGTGCTGTAGAATGCAGCACGCATTGAAAGAGGAAAAAACGAGGAGAAATGAAAACATTTCTCCTCGTTGCGCCTTGCTATGCCACCCCTAGGGTGGCGTAGCATTCAGACGCATTTCCAGATTTACGATTCCTCGTAAATCTGGAAATGTGTCTTGTCGATGGGTGTTGCGTGGGAACACCCACAGCAACACCCATGGAACGCAAAGTGCTGCGTGTAAAGGGGCCATATTTACAAGGACAGGAAAAGCCACGCAGGGTGGCTTTTCCTGTCCTTGTAAATATGGCGCAGTAACATGCGCCACCAGTACGTCACAAAAAGTGATGTACTGGTGGCGCAGGGGGCTTGTAAATCTGCCCCCTCACCTTTTGCCGGCATATTCAGAATTAGTTCTACCTTACAGAAGGCCTCTGATTTCCAGAACTTAGACTTCAAAGGGATCTAAGGCAGAATCAAGAAACATCAGAAGGTTATGTCATCCTACCTGGTTTTTCTGTAGTGTATTTGAGAAACTCAGCCTGCTGCCTGGTGTAAAGTGCTTCAACGCCCGTGTGGGGTAGTAAGTGCCAGTCGATGACACATGTAACTCCTGTTAATTTAATCCACCACAAAGAAACCGGAGTGAAGGCATGGAGTGGTTTTCTTTGTAGCACTATGTGATTCCCACTAACCAATAATCACTGGATTAACCACTAAACCTGTTCTCGAGCAACGTGGTGCCTGGCATAAAGAACTTGTACACCTCATCAGGGGTAGTAAGCACTATATAAATGCAATTTCAAAGCAAATATTGTAGTATCCATCTGCTCACACTCCAAGTGTCTGTGTTTCCCTGTCCTGCTGCCCATGTCTCCATAACCGAGAGCTGTACTCAAATGTGATAGTGGTGAACACTGGACGATTGAACACTGATAATGAAATACAATGGAAAAAGAAATGTTGTGTCTAGACATCAAATGCAATTTCCTTGAATCCTAAAGATATGGACCCCCACAGAGAATACCCCTCTCCCTCCCTGTCTCATTCTTTTGCTTGACCTCTGCTTTCGCAGCATTTAAGATGAACATTGCGTCCTAATAAAGGTAGCTTTTTATTTCTGATGACCCTGCCAGTTGAATAGAGTCCCCCATCCAGGCAGGAGATCACCTGGTAACTACGAGCCTCTCCGGCAGTCATCCTGGTGAAAAGCCACAAGATAGTTGTTGCACTACTTATTAGTACTTCTGAACTTATGTTTGTGCATAATTGCATAGTCAGCCATCTTCTCTATATTCTTACTGCAGGGCTCTCACACATTTCAGTGCCCCACTGCTTTCCAGCTAGGTTTGTGCTTTTAAAAAAACACCACGGGAGGCGTGGCCAACCATCATGGCCAAACGGACGTAACTCCGATCGGCTCCGCTCCAGGCCCGTCCACATGAGCTTGAATTGAGGCGCTTGGCACCCAAGAAGCGGGTCGTCCGAGTCACTTGGGCACCCAGACAAGTGGGGGCCCCCCGGCTGCAACATTTGGGACCGCGGCGTGGCGAGCTTCATCGTAAGCTCTCGGTCCCAGGAGCCGCGCGGATCGAGCCAAGATGGCGGCCAGCATCGGGACGAGGTGTAGCAGCAAGCCCAGCGGTCCCGGACTAGAGTGATGGGCATACAGGAGGCCCACGACTGTGGACGATCTGGGGCTTCTACGGCGCCGCACACAAATCCCTGGGGGTCGGTGTTGTCATCAATGGGACACGCTTTGCCGCCTCAGCGTCCTTGAGGAGAGACGCGCATTCATAGCGGAGACCCCCCAGGTGAGGAGCAGGGTTCCGCGTGTGGTGGGGGCCGGCCCCGGGGAGAATCGCCCCGCATGTGAAGATCGAGGGGGCATTGGGGGACCCCCCCCCGGGACACCGGGGGATCAGCAGCAAAGCCCCGGGAACGCGGTGCCTGACCTCAAAGTGGGGTCGTCAGGCACCTGAAAGCAGCCTTGTGACGGGCCTCTGGCCAGCACCCTCATTTAGCCATAAAGCACCCAGCCCACGAGCCCTGACTGCACGCTAGAGAGGGCACCAGACCCGGTAACGCCCAGGCATAGGGGCGCTGTACATCTGCCGTACCGCGCAGTAAGGGCCCTGGAGTAAGACCGCGGGACGCAAACGGAGCGCCATTACAGGGGGGGGTCCAACGGAGCCCCCGTTCTTTCTTGGCCCTGAGCTGACGTAGTGCCCAGGTCCCTATGCCATCAAAAAAGGCGCAGCCCGCGAAGGTCTCCAGCTTCTTCACCCCAGCTAACAAGGGGGCAGCCAGTGAGAAGACAGCCCAGCCCGGGGGAAGCATGGCCCTCACAAGGGAAGACCTGATCACCTCGCTGAGAGAGTTTAAAAAGCAGCTGTGGGACGATATTAAGGCTGATATGGGAGCCTCGTTTGATGCATTCAAAGCTGAGATGGGGGCAGACTGGTGGCCCTACAGGCAGATGTAGACTCTGCCACAGGGTGGCGCCACGCTCACCAGGGGACACTAGAAGGCCTAGAGATGTGCTGGCGAAATTCAGTTCCCTCAAGACCAAAGAGTTGACCCTTCAGAAGGCACGGTCCCTTGACAAAATCGCGTTCCAGAATGTGTCCTGTTCGCTGTTCCAAGACATGGCCCAAGCCACACTAGCTCATCGCCAGCAGTTCAGGCCGGTCATGGCTGCTCTGAGGGAGTGTAAGCTGAAATACCGCTGGACCTACCCTTTTGGCCTGGCTTTTTCGTTGGACAATAAGAGCTTTCACTGCATGGAATTGGATGAATCAGCGGCCATTTTGGGAGTTGAGGTACCCGCACCGACACAAACGACGGAAACAGGAGACGTGGGATCTGCTACGGGAACGAGGAAACGTGGAGGAGGTCCCTGGCTGCAGCAGAAAAGAGCCGGCAAGAACACGATGGGTTGACTCTTGCACTGCCTTGTTGTCTGGGCATAGATATGATCTGCCCGAGTGGCCCCGAGCGGCTCAAAGGAGGCAAGACTCTAACAGGGATCTGGGCTCATAAATTGCAGACGCTGACTTATCTGGCTGTCACGAGAGGGGTGAGGGGTCTGAAGCTAAGAGGCTGAAGCTGTCATTATTGGTTAATGTGCTCGATGGTTAATGCTACAGTTGTGCCAAGTTGATGTTTTATGGGCCTTGGAGGCGGAATTTGGTCCGTCCCAGGAAATGTTCAAGATGTGGTTCTCTTCTAAGATTGAGAGCCTCGGAGCTCAAAGTTATGGTTTGTATTTGTCTTTGTTGAATTTGTTTTGGTGTCACAGTACGTTTTGCGCTAAATCCAAACGTTTGGTTGGGGGGGTGGAGGGAATAGGGGGAGAGAACAACGCTCTCATGGGCACAGTTAGCAAGGCAAGTAGAAGGGTCCCGAGCTGAATAATGGGGGTTAACTGTTTAACATGGAACGTGAGGGGCCTTAACTCCCCCAACAAGAGGCAACGGATATGGAAATTCCTGTTGGACCACCAGATTAAAATAACTGCCCTGCAAGAAACCCATCTCCTGCGTAGGGATGAGCAGCGGCTGAAACATAGGGCCTTCCCACAGATCTTCCGCTCCTCAGCACACAGAAAGCACAATGGGGTGGCTCTTCTTTTTCACCCCTCCGTCCCATTTCTTCTCCAGGCTTCTAAAACGGATAAGGCGGGGAGATTCTTAATGGTCAGGGGTGAACTAAGGGGTCGACTATGCACCATCGCTACAATCTATGCACCCAATACAGGGCAACACGAGTTCCTGAGCTCCTTTCTGGCCTCGCTAGAGGGGTTCGCCATGGGTGAAATACTGTTACTGGGAGACTTCAACGCAATTTGGGACCCATCCCTTGACACTACCCACCCACACAGGGCAATAGGGGGGGTATTTAGCAAATCGCTTAAGGCGGCACTACAGGGGTTGGGACTTTTCGATGCATGGAGGGGTGTTCACCCCACGACACAGGATTATTCCTTCTTTTCACACTCCCACAGGACATATTCCAGAATCGACCATGCATTCATTAGCCAATCCCTTCTCCACACACTGTCAGGATGCCAGTTTCACCCGATCTGCCTCTCGGACCACGCCCCTCTAGAATTGGTCCTGGACTGGCCCACCCCGCGCTCCAAACATACTAGATGGTACTTCCCCAACTATCTCTGCAGGGACCGTCTTCTTAGGGACGAACTACGAAAAGCAATCACAGAGTATTTTGATCTCAACGATCCTGCTCAGACCTCTCTAGCTAATAATTGGGACGCCTTCAAGGCAGTCATCAGAGGGAAGTGCATTGAACTAGACGTCACGCTCAAAAAACAACACAAGGGGAACGACTACTTCTAGAAGGGGAACTCTGCAATGCTGAAAATGACCACAAGACTAACCCCTCGATGCGATCCCTGAGGAAAGTTACACAGATTAAGGGGAAGCTGCAGGCCATCTACACTAATGCTGCAGATAAAACTCTTCTGCGCTTGCAAGCCCGTAGCTATGAGGGGGGAAGTAAGGTAGGTGCCCTACTGGCGCGCCAACTAAGAGTGAGGCAGAAAAAAGAATACATCACACATATAGTAGATATGAAGGGGGTCTCCCAAAAAAGCGAAGAGGGGAAAGCCGGAGCCTTTGGGGAATTTTACCGCTCCCTGTATACCGCTGACTCGTTGGAAGCTGGAGATCAGGAGCATTATTTAGCGGCTTTAGATCTGCCTCAGGTCCCGGCCTCCACAAACGAAGATCTAAGCATGCCTATTTCTGTTGAGGAGGTCCAAAAGGCGATTGACATGCTTAAGCTTCAAAAGGCACCTGGCCCTGATGGGTTGAATGCCCACTTCTATTGTACCTTCGCGCCGGAGCTTGTTCCCCGTCTGGTGACGCTTTATAACGATATAGCTGCCTCGCAACGGGTGACCCCCTCTATGGGTGAGGCGCTGATCTCAGTCATCCCCAAAGCGGGAAAAGATCCCACAAGTTGCGCTCTTGAACCTGGATGCCAAGTTGTACTCCAAAATATTAGCCACGCGCTTAGAGCCTGTCATGTCGCTGCTTGTCCAGCCAGATCAAGCGGGCTTCATTAGGGGGAGGCAAACCCATGATAATCTGCGGAGGGTGGTGCACATTATTGAGAAGGTGCAGAGGAAAGGTATTCCAGCGGCCCTTCTCTCGCTAGATGCGGAGAAGGCCTTTGATCGGGTCGATTGGGACTTTTTGACCGGAACACTGAGGCGGTTTGGGTTCACTGAGACCTTTATAGGTATGGTGCGGGCCAACTATTCCTCTCCGAGATCCCGAGTCCTGGTGAATGGAATAGCTTCGGAACCCTTCGGTCTTTCCCGGGGAACTAGGCAGGGTTGCCCAATGCTTCTCCTGCTTTTTGCTCTCAGCATCGAGCCCCTAGCAGAACGCATTCGGTCCAATCCTGACATAGGTGGGGTTCCATTCGGATCAGACGAGCACAAGATCTCTCTCTTTGCAGATGACGTGCTGCTCCCGATCACGAATCCGAAGTCCTCTCTCCCAGCCATTCAATCAGAGCTCGCCTCCTATGAACAAGCCTCGGGGTTTAAGGTAAACCTTTCCAAATCCTATCTCCTTAACCTAACCCTATCCAAAGAAACAATGCGGAGCATAGAAACTCGGTCCCCTTTCCAAAGCACACACAAAGACATCACATACCTGGGTATCAAACTCACTCCTAAGCGATCGCATCTCTATGGAGCTAATTATCCTCCTTTACTACGCCAGATTAAAGCAGATCTGGCCAGATGGAGAACAGCCTACATCTCCTGGATAGGGCGAGTTAACGCCATTAAAATGAACATTCTCCCTAGGCTCCTTTACCTTTTCCAGGGTCTCCCGATTCCAGTAGAAAGAGCTCTCTTCTCTGACCTGAAAAAAATGATCACTAAGTTCATATGGCAGGGTCAGAGAGGGTTTATCCAATCTTGTGTTGGCCAGGGCACGGGAGGAAGGGGGAATGGCCTTGCCGGATTTCTTGGGGACTACAGAGCGGCCCAACTCAGAGTGATCACTGACTGGTCACTCCGTGAATCTGAAAAACTCTGGCTCCACATGGACCGACAAATAGTGGGCAGGATGATTTGGGATCTCTTGTGGAAACAGAAGTACAATCGACCACGTATTGCATATATTAGCATTCCCTTGGCCACCACCCTGAGGGTTTGGGACGAACTTTCCAGGTCCCCGCCCCTTACCACCTTCCCGTCCCCCTATACTCCCATCCACTTCAACCCCGAGTTTCCTCCGGCTCTTCAGGAGGGGCCATTCGAAGGTTGGCGGGAGGGCGGCTGCCTCATGATATCTGATCTTTCTAAACAGGGGAAGCTACTGACATTTGAGGACTGCGCTAAAACATTTAAACTCCAGCCCTCCGAAAAATACGGCTACTTACAACTTAAGCATTGGGTCCTTCAACCGCAGGTACGGCTGGCTGCAACTAG
The DNA here is from genome assembly GCA_963921515.1 of Calotriton arnoldi. NCBI lineage: Eukaryota > Metazoa > Chordata > Amphibia > Caudata > Salamandridae > Calotriton > Calotriton arnoldi. The sequence goes on from CAWUFW010001139.1 coordinate 2,604,195, forward strand.
AGAGTTACTCCCAATTGAAAAATGTGCACAATCAGGGGCTTCCACGAAAGGGACTATCTCCTTCCTTTACTCACTCACACGGGCTCTGGGCTCCCATTCAACTCCTAGGCATCAGCGGTTCTGGGACTCAGTTTTAACTACTCCTTTGGAAGGCAAATAATGGCACTCCCTATACAGGGACATCCCCAAATACAATTGGTCCATGTTTTTAAGAGAAGCCCACTATAAAATTATGTACGACTGGTACTTGCACCCCCAGAAGTTGCACGCAATATTCCCTACAACTTCAGATAGATGTTGGAGGGGTTGTGGGCTATTGGGGGACTTTAGGCACATTTGACGGGACTGCCCAAGCATTAAGCCCTTCTGGAAGGAAATACTATCCCAAATCAGGTTGATTCTGGGCTACCCAATTCCCGCAACAATGGAATCATGGGTACCAAAGATTAACCTGACCAACACTGTTAACTTCTGGACTAGTGACACATGTGTGGCCCGGTTGAGGCCAGTAGGGGTCATGAAGTGAACAAACTTCGCAGATCAAGTCCTAGTACACAAACTGATCAATGTACTCTAGCTCTCTGTAACTCTCGATCTGTAAGATGTACGGCGTATCCCACCAATGTTGGTCTTGTATTGTTCTGACTCTAAAACCAATAAAAACATTTTGACATAAAATAACACCACATTTATAAATACTACATATATACCTACATCCATACAGATTCAACACAGTTTTGCATTTTCCTAACTTTGTACTTCAGTAGCTGAAGTCAGTCATTCATCCAACCAATGCCCAGCAGCTGGAATGCCCAACTAAGTGATTTCTAAGCCCCAGCCACCCAATCACTCAAACACAACCATCTACTTCTCACCACAAAATAGGTATGGCTGTAGACTAACTATCATCTACAGTTTTACTATTTTACTATTACCAAGTCCACATTCACTAACTTCCACCACATACACTATAGACACCCACATACACAATATGCCCTACCCAACTTCACTGTGCCTAGCGCAACTAGAGAAAGATCACTCACCAGCCCTACAAAGCAGACCATTAAATTCCTCCTCCTACACGAGCCACTATAGCACCGTTCCTATTCAGTCACACTAGAGATTCTCAATCCATAGAAATCAGATCCTTCAGTCTCATCAACTAACCTTGCAATGTATAACGAAAACCTGTGCATTGAGAGATCCATCCCTAATTAAAGACTACTATGTTCACCACATGAACCACCAGCATGGGAACTGTAGTAGGTTTGTAATGACCTTATCTTACTCTACCTCTCCTTTCCCTAAACCATCAACCCAACTTCCACCCATCAAGCTCAAATGCTTTTCTTGCTGTCCATTCCCCAGGACAGCAGTCACCAGTGATCTGAACAACCAGCCAGCACGACCATTGCCCTACACATTGCCAGAATTCGGCATCTCTCAGTGACTTAATCTATTTCAGATACAGAACATCACCACCCACTTTAATAGCTCCATCAATGTATCAGTCATTTCCTTCTTTGTCAATCGTCTTCTCCATACTAATGTTTACACAATACATTGTATTCCATCCCCTCAAATACATTTTCACACTCATTAAAATCCAACTAGCCCTTTAGCAACTATGATTTTTTTTACCAACCTTGAAGGAGAATGCATTCTCACTGTAGGTACAATCCATCGGACCCTTACACTGCGATGATCTGTGACACTTCAGCCCACTCACCTTCCCTCGTATCCACTGAGAGAGTCTGGAATTGCATCACTGCCTAATGACAAAAAGACACCATTGAAACATTGGAAAACCATCTCTTAATTGTCTAAGTGAAAGCCATCTTCTTCTCATAGGAACCAGTTCCCTGTGGCAATCCCTTATGTGACGTTCTTGCCACCAACCCAGACCTTTCCATCCCTTACATCACAATTGACTCAGCTCCCTTTTCTTTAAAACGTGTAAAAACGTATTTTTTCCCTTTACATCTAAATGACAAAAGTCCAATAAAACTTCAACAACAGCACAACCACCGCCACCTAACCTCAGCTCTACAGATGTCTATCTCCACCACTTTGTATATTTCTGCCATGAAGCTAACACATTTGCTAAGCAAAAACACACTTTATCTGACCTTGACCAATGTCCCACCCAGCTTACTATGGCTTTACTTACAACACTTGCTCCACTGAAATGCACATTGCTCAACAAATGACTCTGCGCCACCTTCCCATTAGTCCTGCTCCAACAAATGAATGTCTGGCATGCTGAAAAAACACCCACCAACCCATCAGAATCAAGACACAAAAACACCTTGGTGAACATAACATTTGTGCTGCGTATGGGTGTGCATATTGACCTCGACCCAGATTTCCAAAGAGTTTAAATCAGGTTTGCGTTACTTTTTTAACGTAACCTGACACAGACTTCCGCTGGAATTTACAAACCAATGCAAATGACGATTTGCATTGGTTTTTAACCCAAAGTAATTCAGCGCAGTGCAACAAGCTGTCTTACAATACTTTGTGTCAATGGTGTGTTCCATGGGTGTTCCCATGCAACCACCCCTGGGTTCTGACACAAATCCCTATCTACTAAGAATTATAGACCTGCTTCTTACTGAGGAAGGCGTAAAGAGAAGAAATCGGGGGACATGAATCTCATATTTCCCAACTAAAAAAGGAGTGGTCTGCAGGGTGGCAGGTTGACTGTTTCCATGAGGAACACTGATTTGCATTAGGTGGGCCTCTGTCTAGAGTGGGTGAAAAATAACGGGTTGGTATGCTACCTCGAGCAATTGCCAGTGGTTAGACTATTTGCAAGCATTCGTCCCATCACCTTTTGGATGTTTGATTGCCAGAAGAAACCTGAGACTGATAGAGCTTTCCAAGCCTACTACTGCCAATGTTTCTGAATTCCAAAACATAGTAAATTTGCACCTATTCAAGGATTTCCATTATGGGTGCATATTTACTATTTTCTTTGGTAAGCAAGTCAATTTATACATTTAAGTTTCCACTTTAATAAATAAACAAGTTAAATGACTCCAGGCTCCCAGACCTATCTACCAAGGCAAGAATGCATTTGGGGGTGTCACACCCAAACAACCCCCTGAAGATACCTGGCCATCCCACCTGGGCCTGATAGTTCTCCCTAGAAACTCATGACTACGGTCACATACAACACAATGGCCTGGAGTCCCTGCCCTGGGATTTCTTATGTTAAATGCATTTTCACTGCACGCCCTCTTCTTTGTCTCTGCTACAAGAAGCCTTAATGCCTAGTTGTTAAACCAGTGCATGTAGGCAGGGCTCCATGTTTCCAGACATTGCCTTTTACAGATCATTTTATCAAGTGACTGGTGACCCCAGGTAATAAGGCCAAAATTCAAACAGAAGTGGGTGTGTCAACAAATTAATAGGGCTAGCCATGAAAGCTTTTGGCATGAATATTGTGCAACTAACATAATGTAAAAATATATGTTCTCTTCAAAATTCAAAAAAGTTTATTTCTTTAACATGCAAAAGCTTGTTTTTCACCTTGAGTGCATCAGATTATATCACTGCATAGACAGACATTTATTAAAAATTATAGTTTTTAAATCTGAACTTAGAAACATTAATGGCTCACCTCCAAAAAACAACGCCATTAGTGAATTAAGAGGCACACCAGTAGTCATGTAAACCCTAACCATGGCCTAGAGTCTTATTAAAGAGGGAGCAACATTATAGTCCTTTAAATCAAACTTAAGACGTGCTTGAACAGCGCACATCCTGAACTCAAGTATTTACAAGTGCTTTCATATGTGATAATAAAGAAAAAGAAAGCTCTATGAAACAAAATGTTTGCCTAGGATCACAAAATTCAGACAAGTAGGGAAGCCGGTATTGATTCCAGATTATCAGGGTTCACATTTTGAAATTCAGCCACCAGATGTATATCTCTGTCTCTCTCTTTCTCTGTTTTACCTCAGAAGTCACTGTTTTGTCTTTTCTTCTTGTTACACGACGGCAAAAACCGACATAGACATAGGAGACCCGACTCAGGCCTCCCAGAGTCAACTACCAAGCCAAGAAAGCATTTATTTGGGGGTGTCACACCCCAAAAACCCACTGAAGCTACACCCCTCTTGACTGATACTCAGATTTTGCACTGTATACCCCATTTGTGCAGCAGGACGAATTAAAGGAAGCCCGGTTTTAAAACATATATGAGAACAGTATGGAGTAGCACAGATCACAGGTAGTCACAGGAGTGAAAGATGTGATTAGGAGTTTGCAGTGCTTAATTTGTAAAAACTTATGAGCCAGGGTCCTTCTCGGAAGGCCACTGCAGCCTACACCACCCATACCCTACCAGCTCTGCCAATGGCAGTACTAGCATAATATCTAACCATCGCACTCCAACAAGTGTGACAATTCAGACTATTTCAGTCCACATAAAGCTAAAATAATGGCATGAGAGGCCGGTATTATTCATTTTCAATGTATATTGACTTAATAAACACGGTTGTTGTGCTCATCTCATAAATAAAAAAGACAGCGCCACCATTTGGTGGACTGTCACTAGAGCCGGTGCTGACAATTAAGTGCCGGTGCCGAGCACCAGGAACCACCTGCACAAATAAAGCACTGGGAGTTTGCTATTTTGAAAAATGTAATGCTTCAGACCTTATTGTGAGATTGCTACAAGAGTTTAAAAAAGCTGTTGAAAGAAGAGTGAGGGGAATCGGAGTTCCAAATGAATGCACATCTTCACATTTTGTGAAATTGTATAGCTCGTAAAGACGTGTGATAACAATGTGGATCAGCACTTTACATTAAAAATACTAACCTGTGTTGAATACAGCAAACATAAAATAGCAATGTGATGAGATTTTCTAAGTGCATACCAGTAAAGTGGCTAATAACAGCTGTTCTGTCAAGTGCCTAGAAACGGTAGTAGCACTACATGCAAAAATAAGTTATTGTTAATATTTGCATTATTGTTAATTACACCGCAGAGCAAGTAACAGTTAATCAGAGGACTGCTCCCTTTCTTAGATCACTCCATTGGCTTCCAGTAAGGAAAATAGTACTGTTCAAAACCTTATTCACAGTACATAAGATTGTACAATTCATCCTCTCCTTTTCTGAGCTCTAAATTAAAGCTCTGTAAACCTAGTTCTACCATTCATTATGGCAGCAATTCCTTTTTAGAAACACCCATAAGCAAATGTGTTAACTGTGGGAATAGATCCTTCTCGGTAGCGGCAGCAAGAGAATGGACTAACCTCCCCTTAGGGTAGTCAAGAGCTTTACTAATAACATTAAGTAGTGAAATTTAAACTGAACCCTAAAATTGTTATCATGTTCCTTATGATTCAAGTTTCAAAACGTTTCTGATATATAGTATTTAATGGTGTATAATATTGCACTAGGAAGACTCCATGTGTATTTGGAAAGATCATTCCCTTGAATGATAAGTATTTTGGACCTTAATTCGTAATAGGACCGGTGTCGAGTTCTGAAGACTCTTGGTACCCCACATTATTTAGTGGAAATGAGAATGCAATCAACAAAAATGTTGTAGTAGGTCCAAAGTGCGCTCTCCATTTTTGGTTGAACTTGAGTAAGGATTCTATGCATCACATGTTTAGTGAAAGAGATTTCCAGAGTGCTTGCGCTGCACCAGAGAATGACTAATTCATAGCTTTAGTGGTTCTGTAATTCTTGATTTGATTTTTACAGTTGAGTTTTTCACACTTCCACAACTCTTATTCGTGCCAGTGAAATTTGAATTATTTTTGTCCCAGATAGTAAAATGTGAAATTACATTCATTCAGGAATCTAATGAAACCAATGTGGAGTCTTTTAAAAGGTGCTTGAGACTGAGTTGGCAAAGTAGCCTTTTGTGAAAGCATTGGTATGCATGATGGGGTTGCCAATTTTAATTGGAAAAAAGCCCCAGTACAGCCACAGATTTATGAAAAAGGTGTTTAATGGGGGAAGTTTGACATTAAACTTAAACCAAAGTTTACACATTAGTAAATATCTTTGCTCCTACAAAACAAATATACCAATTTTCGGCAAGATATTAAGCTTCTCCTTTTATTGTCAGCCAATTTGTGTTGGGTGGATTTTAATCTTCCTGTTGAGTCATATTAGATATCAAATCTTCAACTTCATTTCATATAAATTACTATTAGGGATCTTAAGTGATCTCAAATTAACTCATTCAACATCTCAGCAATACATTTTCTACTCTCACCCAAGTAGATTATTTTTGAGGCTAGATTATATTTATGTAGCTCGGGTGTAATTACCAATATTATTGATGAAAACATTAGGCCTATTGTTTTATGAGGCCATGCCACAATTAGTTTTGATTAGTTTTGATTGTGTTGCTCATTATGAATGTCCCGATACTTCATGGTATCACACCACTTTTTAAAAGCCATTATGTTTTCAAAATCTGGAATGGGCAATAACAAGAGAAAATCAGTGCTACCACCGATTTCTGCATGAAATTCCTGAATGCTGGACCTTTTTTGAAGGACATGTTCCACAAGGAGGTTTGGCCTGGCAGATCTGTCCCTGATGTTGCTACCTGCAGTAATACCACATGACCCATGAATACCAATTTGGGTGGAAACTCTTCTGACCGAACCACAATTAAGAAGCCACTCGTAATGAAGGCCTGAGTGGAATAATTCTTGGTTTAATAGAAGATGGGTCAACACAAACCTGTTAATGCTTTATACCCAACTTGAGTAAGCATGATCGAAAAAATGTTATTAAAGGAAGGTTAATTTCAGATGACACAATACTGATATTTAACCTGCTTAACCTTTCTGAATCAGTAGCTGAACAGTGGTATTTAACATCTCTTGATATGGAAAAGTTGTTTGATTAGCTAGAGTTGTATTTTATGTTTTAGTCTTTAAAAAGGCAGGGTATACAGGATAGTTTTATTGATATATTTAAGTTTTGTTTTATAGTTGGAGCCTACAAACATGTTAATAGTTAAATATACAGTAAGTTTCCACTTCATAAGGGGAATTTGACAGGTTTGTCTGTTATAACCAATGAAATGTTTCGTAGACTTGAAACCTCTCCCAAGAAATCCTCAGAACGAAATACAAATTACAGGTGCTGAAATGTTACTAAAAATGCATTGCTGACAATATAATATTATTTATCAAACTAATCAGAATAATTAAATACATTTTTGCAAACTATTGATTATTTTTTTCTAGAATGGAGTAGAATCTTTATTTAGATAAAATTGTAAAACTGAAATGCTCCCTTCGCCATGCTGTAATTACGGATACAATATTCCTGATTTTGTGTTTCAAAGTTAAAGATGAACATATTATGTATTTAGGAATCTCTATTGGCAATACCATTTGTAATTCTCTTGAATTCATTTGGATCTGCAATTTGGAAACTTGCTTAACTATTTGTCTCTATTGGACATGTCATGGTGTGGACATCTCAGCATGATAAAAATGTTGGTCTCACCACTACTTCTCTACTTTTTGTCCATGCTTGCATTGCTCATTCCCCCCAAACATCTGTGATAAAATGTATAAGTTCTTTCTTATTTTTTTGTTTAGGACTTTAAAAATTATAAAAGCCCAAATATCAAGATAGGATTAACTTCCCAGACATTTGCATATATGATGAAGCCTTTGATCTTAAACAACAAACTCTGTGGTAAGGAATTGCCCTAGGAAAAAACTGCAACTGCTAAGGGTAGATGAAGGTCTAGTTAACGCATGTTCCATAAGAATTATATGTTCAACAATGTATTGGTTACCAAAGAAATATATGGAACTTGTTAAGTTTGCTCTCACTCTGAATAAGCGTAGCCTTCTTATGCATCCTAAGGAAATCAGGTGTGTAATCTCTCTGTGGTTAAATCATATACTGTTTATATGTTCCCATCACCCCATTGGAAAGAGTTGCTAAATAAAAGCATTGTTTTGTTACAATAGTCTATAGAACAGAGTGAGATTAAATAGCTTTAAAATACATTCCGTCTAAGATAATCTGTGAATGTGAATTTTAATGAGGCAAGCCAGTATATATTTTCTGAGGATCAGAAATGGAGGTTGGTCACAATAGCATCTGGGTTATATTGTTAATGATATGGCACACTTATTAACCATACACAGATGTGGTTGGATAAAAAGGCCTACATTTAGATGCAAATGTGTCAAGATATAAATGGTTGAATATGTCTCATGTCTCCACAGCTGCAGATATAATTAAATAATTAAATTTTTGCTTTCATCACTTACTGAAGCTGGGGCATGGTTATGGAACCAATTTCCATCTGCTTTATGGGACATAATGAATTTTCACAGTTTTAAACTTGATTTGAAAAGTATTTGTTGAACACATCAGAAGATGTGTAATTTTAGCATTGTTTTGCCAATAACTTTGGCGCCATTTGACGAATCTTCACGAAATTTTCAAAACTAATTGTTCATTTAGGTCAGCTCCTGTCTTGAAAGTTTGGGGGTGATTCGTGAAGGGGGGCCCGAGAAAAAAGAGGGGTCCCAAAACGTGTTTTCTCCATGTTAATTTCTATCTGAAACTTTAGACACGGCTACAGCCCGAACTGCTGAACGGAATTACACCAAATTTGGCAGAGAGATAGCTCTTGGTCCAGAAAGCATGCTTTTCTTTGAATGGTGTAAATCCGTTCAGTAGTTTTTGAGATATTTAAAGAATATATATATATATTTATATTTTTTCCTAAGGGATTTAGAGATGCTGCCCCAAAACATCCCGCTCACTCCCCTCATGCTCGACATGGGTAGGCGATCCATTGGTGATATAGCGAGGCTTCGCCCGCTGCTCTTTTGGGCTCGCATTAGGCGGACCCCAGAGCTCCTACCCTATGCGGAAGCCTTATCTGAGGTTATCCGGATAGACACAAGCAGCAAGGTAGGCTGGATCTCCAACGTTAGGCGTTCCTATTTGAGCTTTCCGTCTTATGAGCCGTGCATGGCTTAAGAACTTGGCCTCGCCGCAAGCAAAGAGTGGTCTGGGATCTGATCTTAGGATGCGCAGGGCAACCTGATGGTCCCGTGTGCCCAGTTGCCGGCAGATCAGTTTTACCCATTTCGTCCTCGGCGTGGCGTAGGCCTAGCAAACAAACATAACATGAGCAACGCTTTCCACTGGGGCCTTGCAGCATGGGCAATTCTTTGGTGTTGAGTTGCATGGGTGCCAATTAGCTGTTGTCTCACAGACAGGAAGTGTGCCAAACCTAAAATAGATGTATAACATCCTGTCCCGAGGTACCTGAATTATGTCTAAGAAGGCTCCAAGAGTCTAGTCTGTTTATGGAGACGAAATTCTGCGGTTAATCTCCCCAAGTTTGGTTTGCTGGATTCTTGTTGTTCCACCCATTCCCAGTAGTAACGTTTAAGCTCTTCTTTCCTGGGTGGGTCCTGCTTGGCCCAGTGTGCTTGGAGCCCTAGTGCTGACATCAATTTCCTAACGTTGGAGATCCAGCCTACCTTGCTACTTGTGTCTATCCGGATAACCTCAGATAAGTCTTCCGCATAGGGTAGGAGCTCTGGGGTCCGCCTAATGCGAGCCCAAAAGAGCAGCGGGCGAAGCCTCGCTATATCACCAATGGATCGCCTACCCATGTCGAGCATGAGGGGAGTGAGCGGGATGTTTTGGGGCAGCATCTCTAAATTCCTTAGGAATTTATGCTCAGATCTGCAGAGATCGTGGACCTTGTCAAATCCCCACAGCTCTGCTCCATACAGTGCTGTACTGACTGCTTTTGCATCATAGACCTGGAGGGCTGGGCTACCGGTCTGCTGTGTGAAGAGCGGTGTTCCCTTACTAGTGACCCCATTACTCGCTTGTGGCCCATCAGCATCTTTGTTAGGTGGGGCTTCCATGACATTTTGTCTGAGAGTCGGACACCGAGATAGTTTAAAGTGCCAACTCTTTCCAAGGGGGTCCCACCTAACGAGGGACTGCCTTTATAAGACTTGTGGGGGTTAAAGTCCATAAATGTGGTTTTGAGGTGTTGATAACCAGCCCCCTGGTGTCGCAGAAGAGTTGACATCTGTTATGTAGTTGCTGCAACCCCGCTGGGGTCTTTGACACCAGCAGGGTGTCATCTTCAAACAAAAGGGTTGGTACCTTGTCAGCCCCCAAGGTTGATGCATCAGCTGGTTCTTCTTGCAGGAAGCTAACCACTCCGTTCATATAGAGGGAGAATAGAGTGGGAGCCAGAACACAACCTTGTCGAACTCCCCTGCTGACAGGGATGCGATCGGTCAATTGCCCCTGCGCCCCCATCTGATCTGTGCGTAGTTCTCTTCATGTAACCGAACTACCAGATTGAGAATGGGTAGCGGGATGCCCATATCTTTAAGCGCCAACCATAATTTACACTTGGGGACTAAATCAAAGGCAGTCTTTAAGTCGATGAATGCTAAGTAAAGACTGCCCTTGCCGACCACTAACACTTTCCAATAAAGGAGTAGAAGCCGGAATGCCTGGTCAATGGTCCCCGTCTTCGCCCTAAAACCAGCCTGATACTGCGATAGGATAGCGCTATCATCCGCCCATAGCTGCATCCTCTGCAGCAGAGCTCTGCAGAAGACCTTCTGCAGGGCGTCGATCAGGCTGATGGGCCTATAATTTGAGAGATCGTCACTAGCTCCTTTTTTGTAAACTGGGACCACCTCTGCGCCTTTCCAAGACCCAGGGACTGGGGCACCAATAGCTATTGCATTTGACCAAAGAAGAATGTAGCAGGCTCAATTTGAAATATCGGCTAGGAATAAGTCCCCCGGGATGCCATCCGGTCCTGCAGCTTTGTACGGCACTGTCGTACCTATTGCGGCCTCTATTTCTCCCAAGGAAAAGAATTCATCATCCGCGGGGTGACTGTAGAAATCGTCCAACTCAGATACAGGCGTGTCCCCAGAGGTTGAATAGAGCTTCCGGAAGTGGTCGTACCATTCCTGACCGGTGATATGGTTAGGGGGCGAATGGGCTCCTGAGCTACTACCCCAGGTGACTGAGGACCAGAATGACTTAGCGTCCTTCGCTGCACTTGCTTCCTTAAGTTGCTGCCGCCGGGATTCATCCCATGCCAGCTTAGCCGAATGCAAAGCAGCCTTATAGCGCTTCCTGGCGGTTTTGATCAAAGGGCAATTCTTGGCTTTGATTGCTGCAGCTAAGAGGGATCGCTCACGTCTGCAATCCTTTGTGTACCACGAGTAAGCTCCTCCTGGTGAAATGCTGGACTTTCGGTCCAACCTTATTTTTATTGTAGCTGGATTTTTTCTGGCATAGTTTGAGTGGCATCAAATTAATAAATGCAAACACAGCAAATTTATGGGCAGTATTCAAGATGTACAAAAGCCCTCTTAGTATCTCAGGTTTATGCTGTCATTGTTTGCAGAGTCCAGGAACATAACAAAATAAGGGGCATATTTACAAGGAGATTTTGCCACCTGAACGTCACATTTTTTTACGTTCCGGTGGCGTGATGCCCTGCACCATATTTACAAAGGGCGTTAAGCCACTTTATGTGGCTTAATGCCGCTTTGTAAATATGGTACCCTTTCACACAGGTATCTGTGTGAAAGAGGCATGCATTGGGTGTTGCTGTGCGCGTTCCACCGCAACACCTATTGCTTTTTGATGGGAGGCATAAATCTGAGGCAGTGCCAAAAACTAGCAATAGCAGGCGTTAGAATGCCGCAACGAGGAGAAATACTTTGCACACATTGAAAGAGCAAAATGGCAATAATTATGGTTTATATGCAGGAAGGTGTTCCTTTCTGCACATAAACCATCATTAAATAATGGCGATTTGCTACTTCTATTTGGCAATAAAATGCAGCACACATAGAATTAACAAATCGCCATTATTGATTGTTTATGTGCTGCACATAAACAATCATTCCTTGCAACACAGGCACCCTCGCATTGTGGCGCAAGGTTGTATGTGTTGGTGCTAGGCAGCTATTTTTGGCGCTAGCACTAGGGAAAGCACAGGGGTGCGACGTATTGTTGTAAATACGGTGCATCCCTGTGTTTTGGAAATGGCGGAGCGTGGCGCTGCTAAATTTGCCGCAGGTCCGCGCTCCGTCATTTACTTGTAAATATGCCCCTAAGTTCTTGGATTGCGGAAGTTATTTGTATTTCAAAACAAAGGTGGGTGATTAGTAAAAAAGTAAAATATTAGGTTATCATTAACCTTGTCCATATTCAAAATGGGCATGCATGCGGTGGACAAAATCTATATAAAAAATGCTTGCAATTATTTAATATAATGATTTCAGCTGCACTATAACTTATCACACGAAGTTGGAAAAAATATAGCGGTATCTTATATGAAAACCTATCAACAATTTGCAGATGAGAATGTAATTCATCCAAATCTACTTGCTACATCTTGATATTTACTCAAACCTGGTCTGTATCTTCATAAAAATATTTGTCAAATACGTAGAATAGATGCAAATTTTGAAAGGCTCTCTGAGCTCTCTTTTCAATGACTTGCAAATAAGTTGGGCCACAAAATTTTCTATTTGAGAAAACTACGGGCCTGGTTTAGAGTTTGGCAGACAGGCTACTCCGTCACAAGTGCGATATAGGACCCTGTCCGCTCAACTCTCATTCCACCTAACTCTCATTCCACCTGACTCATTTAAAGATGGGTGGATCGTACGTTTTTTTTCAACAGAACCCCTGTTGGCTCAGTCGACGCAAAATTTCCTTCAGTGGCCTAATGGAAAAGGGGCCATCTTTGGAATGGCATTATACAGCCGGCCCTATGTAGGGTAGATGGTGAGGGACAGAAAAAACAATAATGACTTCCAAACCCTGGGAGAAAACTCCCAAGTTGTGGGTGTCATTAGTCTTTTTGTTTTTCAAAAACATCTTCCACTTTGGATATGAAAAGTAAAACAATGTTCAAAATTTTAACTTTGGCTGTCCATCAAACCTTTTGTACCTTGAAGGTAACTGTAATGATAGCGATGACCACTGGGTTGGTGGTCATCTCTAAATTTGATGGTAGTCCGTCAAGATGGTGGAGGTAATGTCCTCCGCCTTACCTCCAGCACCCTGATGGATGGAGTACTATCCATCCAACCTAAAATCAAGCAACATCTTCTTGCCATGTTCCCCCATTTTGTTTTATTTTTACACTTTTGACATCTTGTATTTAACTGCTGATGTAGTTGAGGACTGCTGACTAGGCCCAGCCACTTGTGCTATGGCCAAAAATGTGAAATGTTTTTCCTAAAAGTTATCAATTTTGCCACATCAGTGAGTATTCTGTATTTATGTGCAAAGTATTTGTGCAGTTGTACAAAGTATAAATATGGAATGCAAAAATAAAGGACAAATGTTCACCCCCACATTCATATGAAGAGGCATTCTTTCTTTTGAAAAAATTACATGGAAAAACCTTTAAATTGCTACCTTTCTTTTTTATTATCTACCCTATTTATCTGTTTTAAAGTTTTCCACATTGCCTAACTAAAACATTGCAATAAAAGAGGTGATTCTATTATCTGGCTGCCCACTTGTGGTTCACACCTCATTGTTACTTTCATGCCTAATCTGTCATATAGCTTGGGTGGCCAACTACTCGACCTCGAAAGCCAACTTAATCCAAGGGTGAAGCAAGGGAGGGAACCTTTTCATCATGCGTATCCAGGTCACATCTCCCTATGAAAGGAAGACACATTACACCTCTTTTATCTACAAGCTCCATCCTCAGGTAAGAGAGGCCATTTTTATGGGGAAGAGATGGGACCTGCAGGATTGGAGATTTTGGAGAGTGAAGGATAGGCAGAGGAGGAATGCTGTCAGCAGCCATGTTCCTTTTCTCTATCAATTGGAACACTGAGTTACCTTTTGCCACAAAGCAAATTCATAAAATAGAAACTGGACCACACTGTTGAAAATATTAGGTAAAGAAAGTGTGAGAATTTCAGTTTGATCTACCTGGGGTTATTGCCTTTCGTAGACTGATTTTGTCTTCTAAAAATCACAGCATATGCCACAGTCAGGAGAGAACTCCCTGGCAAAGATGGAGATAAGACATCTGTGCATTCTGATGTGAAGGATCCCTTGCTGGTTTGCTGAGTATTAGAGAGTGAGTCTTCACCTTTTGAGCTTAAACTCTGGAACCAGAACTGTTCTCCAGGTCTTTTGCCACTAGAGTCTTCCTGACATTCAAGGAGGTCAAGGTCTAGCCAGAAAGCCTGCTTGCCTGAGGAACATCTGTACTGAAGTGCAAACAGGCCTAGAAACAGAGGTTCTGCTTCCTGGAAGAAAACCAGCAGACCAGCTGCAATTGAAAATGACTTCAGGATGCATATGTATAATTTCTCCCTTGCACCTGGTCAGGAATCAGGCAATTGGAGGTGCTATCTGTAACTGAATATGTTGTGGTCCTGAACTGGCACCACAGGAGCATTCTTACAACTTAGCTGTGTGGCCTGGTAGTCAAAAAAGTATTTCCTGAAAGTTGAGAGACTTTGTAGCACCAAGAAAGAAGTTAGAAAACATTTAGTAAATTTTGGGGCTTGGAACTTTTTCATCTCTCCAGGATTGGGAAAAGATGCAAAGCTTACCAAAAAAACACACCCTGCTTAGCTCCTTTTTAGTGATTTGTCTCACTCCAGGCCTGTGAAAACAGAGTATCTGACCTTGTGGAGCTCTTTCCAGCGACAGCTTCCAGCCCTGGCCCAGTGAAGAGGGTAAAACACCTAATCATGTCCAACCATACTCCATTACAGGTGGACTGTGAAGGGGTCCTAGGTCCTGGCACCCATACGTTTTTACCTGGGCAAAATAAGAACTTTAATCTCACCCCATTGTGGGTCATTAGGAGATGGTGCCTAGGTTTTTGCCAGCTATACCCCATAGACTGACACTGATTTTTGCCTTCCCAATGTTTCGTGTGAAACCTTTTTGTTTTTACAATAACTCCTTTTCGCTGTTTATGATTTTCTTCATATTTTTTTAAACAAACTTTATTGTTTTTTTTGCAAACAATCTACACAGCTATCAAAACGTGCATACATATTGTAGAATGGTACTGGTAGGACAGTAAGAGAGTTTCACACCTGAGCGCAGACAACCGCGAACAATCCCTTATCCCCCGTCCCCCTCAAATGATTTTCTTCATTTCTTGTGTCATTTTACACATTTGTTTTTGTTTTTTTTACTCCGTTTGCTTGGAAATTTTTTTTATCAATAATTTCTCAAATGTGATATTTATTGTTTTGGTATTGCTGAACATTTTTCATCTGCATTCATTACTGAGGAAGACCTTTCTGCTTGTGCAAAGCTACCACGGGTGAGCAAAATAGCCTCACAGAAACCAGTTTATTGTTTTGGCTTTGTGAGAACTCAACCACTGCTTATTTGAAGACTGTGGCCTCTCTTTTCTATTACTTAACAATTAATTTTCCTACTGTCTTTTAAAAAACATGCGGCACTTTTTTACTCCCCTCTTCTGGCTTTGTAATGCGTACCACTTACTTTCAGCCTCTTTTACCCTCATGCGTCTGCTAGTTACAATTATTATTTTTTGGGCCTTTTTAGTTATTAATGATGAATAGTTCCTTTTATTCCGTAAGAACTTCATTCAATAGAAATGATAAAAATATTAAATACAAAAGGTGTTGCTTGTGATTAACTGCCATGGCATTTTTGTGCTCACAATATTGCTTACCACAATGGAAGTTACCACGATATTTGTTCATACGTATCTTGAACGATTACATTTTAATTTGAGAATTCGATGCTGAAGGCAAGAAAAAGTTATTTTAGTGAACACAATGTTAATAATGATTACGAAAAAGACACAGCATACTTTAGATTCTGGAGTGTGAGGTAAGAAATTAAGGTTGCTGGGTAGATGGAAAGGGGTGAGCAGGTGAAATTTTATAGTAAGAGCTCTGTTACTTGTGCCCAAAGCCATTGAGCGCAAGCAGTCGATTTCAATAACTTATAGCTCCAATTGCTGTTTTCCATACGCACTAGATCAGTGGCTGAAACAGACCCTGGAGTTCTGGAGATGGTTTCAGGGGTTGAAATCTGCAAGGAGCAGTGCAATTGAGAGTACAGGGGTAGTTTTGACAATAGGATGTAAAACAGTAAATATTGAATCGTTTATACAGTGCATTGTGAGGTGCAGTTAAACGTATCGATACGAAATTCCCACATGTCATGGACCTCTGGACCCTGTTAGCTAATTTGTAAGATCTAACGCCAGAGGAAAGCACCCCACCGTTTCATGTCGATTCAACAACTTCTCATGGAGAACAATTAGGGGTAGCCATGGGTAGTAGCAGCTACAGTGCCTTGCCCTTTGGTACCCCGGCACTGTCCTTGCTACCCGAGGTCATGAAAGCATGCAGTTATGGCAAGTAAACATGGTTCTGAGCGCTATTCTTTACTTTTGGTGGTTTTCACAACTTGTCCTTAATCTGGGCCCTCAAGAGCAAATAGAGACGAGCAGTGGCCAGAGAGATGTGTGATGTTGCTTCCTGCCATCTTGATGAATTTATTTCCATGGAGCTTCTGTTTGTTGCCTTGACCTTTACGACCCAGGGAGGGATGGTTTTATGGGAGTGGTGGGCCAACTGAGAGCGGAAATGTCTGGAGGGGAGGAGTCAGGGGCGGCTCCTTCGTAATGGCGGAGGTGCGTTGCCCCACTGGTCAGAGTCTGTCACAGAAAAATAAAATGATATTAAAACATTAATATCAGTTTATTTTTCTGTGAGAGGATCTGACTGACGATGTGCATGTTCTGGGCCGGGCTGGGCTGACAGGAAGGAGAGGTGGCCACTTAGAAGTGCGCATGTAAGTTTGGCCGGCTGTCTTAGGCTGGCCACACAGACATGCGCACTTCTATTTCTCCAACCCAGCTGTTTTCACAGCCGGGTTGGAGAAAAGCCGCAGGCTGCGAGGCAGGGTCTGAGTGGCAGACCAGGCTGCTCAGACCAATCCTGGCGCTGCTCTCATAGCATGAGAGCAGCGTCTGGATTGGCTGGGCAGTCTGTGCCTTCCCAGAGACTGCCAGGAGGGAAACACCTAGGCAACCGTCGGCGTTGAGGCAGCAAGAGGTACTTTTTAAAAAATATTTTATTTTTACCCTCAGTCCTCTCCCCTCCCACTTTCATTGTGGGGCGGCCACCACTGGGAGGAGCAGAAGTAATAAAAATAAAATACTCTTGGCTAAACGCTTAAACATTGGCCTACAAATAGTATAAATGGCTCGTTACTTAAAGAAAACATACAGCCACGGTAAGAACTGTGACAATGAGATATACATATGAAGCGCCTAATACACTGTTTCTGTGGGAGAAGTGAAAGAAAGAATATTTCATAGACAAGTAGTAATCTAACTTTTAAATATAACAAATGGAATAAAACAGAAAACAAGGAGAAAGGGCGAATTTAGCATCTGCTTTGCCACAGCAATCATACGCACAAGGATAAAAGGTTACAATCAGTACATATTGATAGCATAATATGTTAAAAATGGATTAGCCGTCTATGAAATCTAATAGTGTCCTGTACCTCTCACTTAATATGACTAGATTACATTAATCATAAGTGTCAGCAGTGTCTCTCTGGGAAACTCCTTGACTTTTGACAAAAAAACCTTCAGTCTTGCCCTTTTAGATTTCAAGGTCTAGAGAATGTAAAAGTCCGAATAATTATTGGCATTATCTTAGCCTGACATTTCAGCCTGGCTTTAGCATTCAGGCCTTGCAATGAAGACAGATGTCACCTCGCGAATCACTTTAGGGAAATGCCCCAATTAAACCTGACTACAAAGATTTTCGAATGACGCTAGTCATCTGCAGCCCTTCCACTGCAGGAGTGCAGGAACTTTCATTAAACACACTGGAGATTTACAGAGACAAGAAAAGGCAATTTCTGATGTGCTTGCTCCGCCCCCACCTAAAGGCTAGGTTAATCAGTGTATGACAGTAAAGGAGACAGGAAAGTGAGGGACATCTTTCTGGGCACCCACTGTCCTGAATATTCGCTCTTATTTCCTTTCACAGAAAAGGTCACAATTATAAATGTGTCAGAGCATGGCCTATTCGTGCTGCCTCTTCAGAATCCTGTCAGACTGATAAAGCTTTTTGAATACTCGCCCATGGTTCTGCTTCCGCTTTGGGTGATTGATCAGACAGGGCTCGATAATGAGAAAAAGAATTAGTTTTACCCAGGTGCCAACATAGGAAAAGAGTGCAGTCACGAGTGTGTGTGCTTAGGGGGCACACTGCCTGCAAGTTAGCACCAGGGCCAGACTGGGAGCTAAAAGCACCCCTGCCAAAAATGTTCAGACCAGCCCTGCTTCCTTTCTCCTCACTCTCTTATCTCTCTCTCTACTTCTCTCTCTCCCCTCACTTTCTTTCACCTCTCTCTCCCCTGAAGTCACTCCCCAGGGCCTGCTGTAATTACCAGGGGAAGATGGAGAAAGTGACTGAGACACCAGCAGTGCCCCTTGCCCTAAAAACAGCTTCCAAAGGCTCCAGCACACTGGGGAAATGCCTGATGGAATAAATGAGCAGTCCAGGCCTGGTAAGCATCAGTTCCCCCAAAGCCTTATGGTAGTTTCTGTTTATGATGTCAAATTACTCACAAGTATGTGTTTTGCCATTAATGTTGGAACAGCCAGTGCTTGCTGTATTCCTGGATACGTTTCAGGGATATTGCCCGTCTCCAACAGAAAATAGTTGGATACCAATGGCGGATCTTGACCAATCTGCCAAGCTGATCCAACGAAGATGCGTTGCCACTGGGCCAAAGATTTAGGTAGCTCCCTCTACATTCTTCTCTGCAGCAGCCAATCTGATCCAGCAAGGTCTTGCAGAGATGGTATCAGGGCTCATGGATCCCTCTTCGGCTACGGCCTGCAACGCCCATGGAATGCTTCCCCGGCACAGAGTAATGCAACGCAGCGATTTGTGCTGCATTGCATTACTCCATATTTTTGAAGCCACGCAAAGTGGCTTTGCATGGCTTCAAAAATATGACTTAAGGTTTGCGTTGCTCTTGCACCATGTTGCAAACCGGGTCATATATATCCGAAGGCAAAGCATTTAACCGGGACTAACCTGGTCCCTGTATTCCACGAGCGCTCCATCATGCTTAGCCTTAAAACGTACCCATGTCCTGGTCAAGCACAACCAAATGACTGCGGTTGGTACTTAATGCTTTTTTACGTTATTTTGAACCTTAAACTTTAAAAACCCATAACTCCAGTTCTTCTGATTGGACTTTAATCATTTTGGTGTCGTTTTATGTATTAACATTTACTCTATTTTTCTAAATTTGTTTGGGAGTTTTCTGGCTTTGAGTTTTGCATTTATTACTGTTTTATTATTGCATAAATACCGTACACATTGCCTCTTAGTCAAGCCTGCCCGCTTTGCCATAGCATTCAGGGGGTTGAGCTTAGGTTAATTTAGTGACTTTAATGGTTCACTCTGACAAGGATTGTGGTTATTATTTGAGGTGGGTACTCACCCCTCTCAACTAATCCCCACTTTCTCACAGACTCTGTTTAATAATACTCATCAGACTCAAATAGATGGCCAGTCTTGCATAGTCGTGCCTGAGAAGCCATGACCACAAGCCAAAACTAGTGTACATGCCGAGAGGATGCTCATTGATACAGGAATCTGACTCAGCCTCTGTGAAGAATCTCCATATTTTACTGGTACATCACCTGCTTTATCTGATCTCCATCAACGTATTTGGCCTTCATCTTCCGTTCAGGTTCAACTTCATCTGCTGACACTGGTGAAAGAAAACTTAAATATCCTGCCTCCTTCCTTTTCTCCTTTATGTGGAGAGTATCTGGCTGCATCAGTTGTCAGCTGAATGAAATTCCCAATTTGGTACTTTGGTAACTGAATGACCTCATTGGGACGGTTCCTTCTTTTTTTAAACTCTTTTTATTTTATCAACATTGCTATAATGCGTACAATACAATCCTGTGCATCACTTCAAATCAATGACGATAGATTACAATTCAATACTGAACTTCCCACCGCTGTACCCCCTCCCACCCATCCCAGACCCACGTGTTGCGTTTGATATATCTAACCCATGTCGCTGTTCCGAGGGGAGGAGCAAATGTTACCTCGATACGCATTCCATTTCCCCATATCTTATCCCATTTCTTGGGACAGCCTCTATTTGTGTAGACTGCTCATTCCGCTAACATGCACCAATCAATGTCTCGTTTCCAGTCTACAACCGTTGGCGGGTCCGGAGCTCCCCATTTGCGGGCTATATTACGCTTTGCAATTACAAAACCATTGGCCACCCACAATTGGTCCAAGCGGTTGAAATCAGTGGCATCCCAAATGTTGAGGATACATGTCTTAGGAGATAGTGACACCAATCCTATGCACACGAAAAACAATATACAGGGTAGTGATAAAACACTGTCCCAAGGGTACAAAAAACCATGAAGTCCTCAGCCGGTATAATTCATTTTAATGTTCAGAGTATTACTTTCCCCAAGCCAGCCAACACGTGTTTCGTCAGTGGGTAATAACCCTTGACTTCTTCAGGGCTGGAGAACAACAAAAAGTAGTGATGTCACATTTTATATACACCAACATACATTACATGGTGATAACACATTCCAAACAAGATTACACCTCAAATTGTAACACTTATCTGATACCAGATGTCTTAAAAAAGAAAAACCCATAGCAGCAATTGTTAAGAAAAAGATCGTAACAAAAGTCTCTGTGATAAAAGGACTTCTGTACATGAAGAAAAAGAGGAAGATAGAAAGAACATAGAAGTGCTTAGTCCAGAATTACGCCATGTGAATTAAAAAAGGAAATGTTTTTATCATTAAAAAAAGGGACGGATGGACAAAGGATCCATGTGCCCTAATCAAAACACTATACCACGAACCATCTGAAAAACTATGTTAAAATGAATCCATAATTAACACCCTGTGTCCATTACCACATGTGCAGTAGTAAAAGAACCGCCACCTAGTATAAGTGAAGCTGCATACCTTAATTATGGTCTGGCAAACCAATCAGACCTGTAAATCCAATCAATAATTAGATTCCCATCAAGAACTATTAAAAACGATTTTGTATCGCATCAAAATCAAAAAAATTTTTACAAAAATTGAAACGGAGCCCATATTCACTACACGGCTCACCTCTTAGCCGGTGATAGTTCCAACCCGGCGGTGACGTCTTCAAAGTTGTATCCTTATAACAACAGATCATTGAAGTTCTATGGTTTTCAAACGAAGGGGAACAACAAAACAATATGCCATATCAATAGTCTGTCCCAATCGACCAAGACAATGAAACACAGACACCGCAATCCCACATAAGAGATTGCTACTGAATAGCCTACTATTCATATCCAGTGTCACTTCTTACCTCGGATCCAGTATGTCGCATATGGTCCGAGCATCCCATTGGCAACCCGTATATCCCTCAATTGCGGCGCTCCTCATCCGAGTGCCTTAAAACCATCAATAGACGGAGGCTAAGCCGTCTACACCAACCCAATACCGAGCTATAAAAATATAAGGTACACAACAAAGACCTCAATTACAACCTAAATAGTAAACAGAATTCCACCTAACATGCATTAAATGTAAAAACAAAGTCGCAAAGGGAGAGAGACTCACATTTGGCGAGTACACCAACACGTCCCGACAGTTCCCGGGATTTCAATCAACCGGATACGGTTGTCTAATACAACCCGGAAGTCTCTTTATCTAGAGTTCCAGAGAAACAACTAGACCGTATACCTTCACTAAAAATCACCATATTGAAAGTACCACCCACACCTTCCATAACTGAATAAGTGCCAAGTGCCGAGTAACGTGAACACCAGCAGTGATGAAAAGGGTAGTCAGAGTAAAGGAAAAATAAAAAAACCCACAAAAGGTACTGCCTACTTATAGAACACATTTACGCTAAAATGATACAAAATTTAGCGAGTTATAATTTTCGCGTTATCTTAATACTGAGATAACCAAAATGACATAGATAAGTGTACTCAGTTACAAAGAGATCCGACTGGGAACAGAATGTCGAATAGTAACCACACTCTTCAAAAGGTGTTACCATAGTGAGCCACATAACAAGCACAGCTCGCATTACTATCACTTTGAGTGTTTACAAAAGGGTCCCACTAAGCACACAATGCAAAGTAGTGTCCTCAATCTGCGATAGATGTTAACTTAATGAACCACATGACATGCACAGTTCACATTAATTAACACTGTGAGCATTAAACAGTACTATCATTAAATATAACAACACAAGGGCAGACAGGCACAGTATCTAATGGCATATCAACAGTAAGCAATACACTCAAAATATACACATGTAACCCAGTTCCAACCTTAAAAACAATAAAGTGACACATATATGATCAGCAGATTACGATGACACTGTAAAAGCGAATTGCGGCTAGAATTATGACAGGTTCGCCACAGATATATACAAAATTGACACAAAGAACCCTTTCCCCATTTAGTCCCCTAGAAAGTAATGCATCTCTCGGTCACTGTTAAAACCACATTCATAGGTTTTAAGACGCATGATCCAAAGTGCCTCTGAGCGCCTGAGTCTGAGTTCCCGGCTTCTCCCCTGGGACTCAAACTCGTCATATCTATACCATAGAACATGAATTGTTTATGTAGGCCCTGTGAGGGGCATTCCCAAACATGTAAAGCCAATGGATACCTAGAATCCCGGTGTTTAACAGCCCGTGTATGTTCCATGATTCTGTCTTTGAGGGGTCTGATGGTGCTACCCACATACTTGCCACCACACTTACATTCTAGAACATAAACCGTATATTTAGTATTACAGTTGATATTGTGTCTGATCGAATACGTTTTATTTGGACCTCTAAATTCTTTTATGTGATCGGATGCCCATCTACACACCCCACAGGATCCACATTTATGGAAACCCAAAGTGTGAGGTGTCAACCAGTTGTCAACATGTTGCGAACATTGGTAACTGGGACTAAGCCTAGTCCTCAGCGTCCTGCCTTTTCTGTATGTAATCTGGGGTTGTTTGTGAATATATTTGGTCAGTGTGGTATCCTCCTTCAAGAGTTTCCAATGTTTACGTAGACTCTTAGACAGGATTTCACTATAATCATTGAAGTTGGTGATCAATCTCACTGTCTCGTTAGTCCCAGGTCTGGGCATCCTATCACGAAGCGTAACCTCCCTGCCTGTGTTCCTAATCCTTCTTTCGGCTTCTGCCAAATTCTGTTGAGTATAGCCCCTGTTCCTGAATCTAGATTTCATAGATCGAAGACATGTTTCAAAATCTACTTCATTACTGCAATTCCTCTTAGCTCGAATAAACTCACCAAAAGGAATAGCCTATATTTGGTGAGAGGGGTGAGCACTTTTAGCATGTAAGATAGAGTTACAGGCAGTTTCCTTACGAAAAAGTTGTGTGTCCAGGTCGTTGTCGCTAATGTAAATTTCGATATCCAAAAATGTAATGCTAGACGTGCTATGCTGATGTGTAAACCTAATGTCATAGTCATTACTATTCATATAGGTGCAAAATTGTTCCAATTTCTCCTCAGTACCCGACCAAAAAAGGAAACAGTCGTCTATATAACGACCCCAAAATAAAATTGAGTCGCTTAAACTTATTTGGCCTTCATCTTCCGTTCAGGTTCAACTTCATCTGCTGACACTGGTGAAAGAAAACTTAAATATCCTGCCTCCTTCCTTTTCTCCTTTATGTGGAGAGTATCTGGCTGCATCAGTTGGCAGCTGAATGAAATTCACAATTTGGTACTTTGGTAACTGAATGTCCTCATTGGGACGGTTCCTTCTTTTTTTTAAACTCTTTTTATTTTATCAACATTGCTATAATGCGTACAATACAATCCTGTGCATCACTTCAAATCAATGACGATAGATTACAATTCAATACTGAACTTCCCACCGCTGTACCCCCCTCCCACCCATCCCAGACCCACGTGTTGCGTTTGATATATCTAACCCATGTCGCTGTTCCGAGGGGGAGGAGCAAATGTTACCTCGATACGCATTCCATTTCCCCCATATCTTATCCCATTTCTTGGGACAGCCTCTATTTGTGTAGACTGCTCATTCCGCTAACATGCACCAATCAATGTCTCGTTTCCAGTCTACAACCGTTGGCGGGTCCGGAGCTCCCCATTTGCGGGCTATATTACGCTTTGCAATTACAAAACCATTGGCCACCCACAATTGGTCCAAGCGGTTGAAATCAGTGGCATCCCAAATGTTGAGGATACATGTCTTAGGAGATAGTGTTAGAGCAATTCCACTCACCTCACTCACAACCCGGTTAACTGCCTCCCAGTAACCCTGTATCATGGGATATTCCCATAGTATGTGGTAAAACGTACCCGCCACCCCACATCTCCTCCTACAGTTTGTCAAGATACTACTGCCCATTTTAACTAGCGTTGTGCATGAGATATATGTGCGGTGTAAAATTTTTAGTTGGACCAATCGCAACCTTGATGGTATGGCTACCTCCTGCGTAGAGGACAGCGCCTCTCGCCAATCTTCTTCCTTCAAGTCTCCTACATTGGTCTGCCAGTGTGTGTATAGATGAGTCACCGGGTCTGGTACGTTATTGATTATTTTACGGTATGTGAGTGAGATTGCCTTGCTCTACATGGGATCTGCCAGCAATCTGTCCTCTAGCGGGGCAACCTCCGGGATCCCATCTAATTCTTTAATAGCTACTAGCAAGGCATGGCGTATTTGTAAGTATCGGAAGATTTAATTCGCGGATAACTTATATTCTATTTGTAATTCAGCGAAGGTCAATATTTTGCCTTTCTTCATTAAGTCACTGACTTGTGAAATTCCGATAATGTCCCATTTATCAAATCCCTTGCATTTACTTAAATTACCCAGTATCGCCGCATGC
Source organism: Calotriton arnoldi (assembly GCA_963921515.1). NCBI lineage: Eukaryota > Metazoa > Chordata > Amphibia > Caudata > Salamandridae > Calotriton > Calotriton arnoldi. The sequence continues at coordinate 2,629,172 of CAWUFW010001139.1, forward strand.
CATAGGGGTGTCATTTGTGTTAATTTATTTTTCCAGCCCAGTTTTGTTGTGGCGGTGTGCCATATGGCAATTGTGAGAGCAGTTGGTCCAGTGAGCAGCCGCCCACCTGATTTTGTGTATAGAGCCTCTCTGTACCCTCCCTGGCTCATCAGCCATCTATCCATCCGGCATGCTGGGTCCTGCAGTGATCCATATACCCATTTATTTATAATTGAAAGGTGAGCAGCCCAATAATAACAGCGGATATCTGGGAGGGCGATTCCTCCCTCATACCACCCAAGAACCATCTTGGGCCCTGAGATACGCGGAGGCTTCCCGTCCCAAAGCAAATTTCTGAGTTCCCCTTCAGCCGATTTAAAATAGGCATCAGGATCGTTATATGGGGTGTTTTGTAATGCATATAGGAGCCGAGGGAGGGCCATAATTTTGTAGAGAGCTGCACGCCCTAATAGCGACACCGGCAGTGAACGCCAATGTCGCACATCGCTTTGTAGTCGAGACAGTGGGCCTTGAAGGTTCCTATCATAGAAGAGTGAGGGGTCAGCTGTTGCGAATATACCAAGGTATTTGAACCCATCTTCTACTATCGTAACTTCACAAGTAGCTGGGAGGGCTGGTGCCGGCCCGTGTAGTACATATAGCACTGACTTAGACCAGTTTATATTGTATCCAGAGTACTTTCCGTGGTTAGTGCAAATTTGGAGGATTCTGCTGATCGAGACCCTGGGGGATGGGATGGTTCTTTCTTAAACTTCTGCTTCCTGTTGGGTGCAGTGCTTCAGTGTTTAAGATGTTGTTGAAAATGAAAGATCTTGCTGGAAACAAAATGTGGCATAGTGGAATGTGATTTCCTTGGGCCTTTCTGGGAGGACATCTTGTCAGAGCGTTGCCGCCACACCTGCTCATTCGGACAGCAACGCAGGATTAATGGTGCCTTTACCTTCTTAAAGCTGCGCTAGCACCAGGGATTATCTATCACACATGCTACCCTTCTACTAAGCACCCACATGTCATCAGGAGGCACTCAGGCCCTTAACAGGCAAAATTTAGCCATGTTTTCTTAGTCACTTTTTATACATACACCACTGCACAGACCACCTGCCTAGACATGCAGCAGAAGCCACATTGAGTGAAGTATCAGTAGGAGCAGGGGTAAGCTGGAGGACTGCTGTGCACTGCATCCATCACTCCTAATTTGGTGTTTGTCCTTGATTGTGAAGAATTACAATGGCAGCACAGATGTGCCCAGTGATAAAGCACTGGCAAAAAAAACATTTTTAAACATTGAGATAATGTGCTAACTTTGAGAAGACATACTGTTGGGCAAACAGACAGCATATTGATTTGTAGCTCATGCATTCTAGCTTATATTGATTGCACCATTAGAGAAAACAGGTCTTACTTGAACACCAATCCACGATTGTCTGAAACAGTTGGAAGCTCCAATGGTTAAGAACTTTTTCACTGCTAACCATACAGAAAGATACACTCACTAAATAATTTTTGATGAAGTTATTCTGATTAAAAGAGACCACAAAACAAATCACAACGTTGCTGCACCAGACAATATAGGACTAGAAATAGGATTCTTTGCCTAGAATGTAATTCAAAAAAGTTGAATACCCTAAGCTAGGCACACAGAATGACTAGTACAGAATGAAGGTCATTGACATGACACGTGCAGAAAATGGCACAAGAAAGCCCAATTGGGCTAAACATGATGAATTAAATGAGCTACCCTCTGACAATAGCCTGATTTCTGGGTGTGTTCTGGGAACACTGAAAATTGACTCTCTAGAATAAACATGAGTCACATCAGGGCCGCTTTTAGGCGGTACCACTGGTGCAGTCGCACCTGGCTCTGACCTCATTGGGTGGTGGTGGTGATGGTGGGGGTGCTATGTTTAGAATTAACTTCGCAGTTTTCAGGCAAACAATACAAATGTCAAGATAACTCTGGTGATTAATGTTCTTGCTGAAGAGAGATTGAGTTTTGTCTTTTGACAGTTTTGACTTATCGTAAAATAGCACATATAGTTATCTGACTGCTGCAAAGAACGTGTAGCATGCAGATTAAGGAAGTATTTTTTATTTGATTAGCTTAGTGCTTTTGTCACAGTGAACCATTTTCTTACTTGCAGTTCATAAGTTAGAATCCTCATATAGCCCAGAGACCTATGAACTGCCAACAAAGAGCTGCCTGCTAACGGTATGGTATAGATTTGAACATTATGTTTTTGCCCCAGTTTTTTATTATCCTAATGTTGCTAAAAAGGGCTTTTTTGGGTAGAAATACAATCGTATTAGTAAAGCCAACCCAATCACTGTGGTACTTTTTTAAGTCCTGAGATTGTGGCTTTTCCAGACCAAACACTCTTACAATATACTGCCTACCAGAATGGATGACATGTGATTCCTACACCTTGTAATCCTCATTGTCTTACATAGAATTTTCTATAGACTAATTTACACACGTATGGTTCATTGTGTCCGTATAATGTGTGTGGGCTTTAAAGTGTTCTGACACCCTACACTGGTATAAGTAGCGCAATAATGGAAATGAAATGCATGTGAACGAGGTGCTAGTGAGAGATGAGGGGGCACTGTTGGAGGTGATAGTGAGGGAATCCATAGAGAATGAGGTCATGGGAGGGTGGGGAGACTCAGTTGAACTGGCCTTCAAAGTTATACACCAGGCATAGAATATACAAGAAGTCCAGCTGTACTAGATATGTACTATATTATCGCACAAACATAACATGTGTAAATTACCAGATGAATGTACTTACTGAATCAACAGCTGTGATATAATAATTGCCAATGTTATGTGACGAATAACAACCTCTGTCGCTGCATGTTGCAGCAAGATATGCTGACTGTTAATGATCACGTTCTCTAAAAATCAATAAAAACAAATTAAAAAAAATTAAAATGGGAGGGTGGGGAGATTCTCACACTGGGCGCCACCAGCGCTAAAGCCGGCCCTGAGTCACACGATTCAATGTACCAACAGATAATGTGAAACAAGGAGGAAGATTTTTACCATGAGTGTGAGATTAAAGCTAAAATTTGTACAAACCAGTTTGTTTGTGAGTGCCCTAGATGATGAGATAGACAAAGAGAGAGACCAATACTGGTTTGGGGCACAGAAAATGACAAGATACATGCACAAAATCACTAGAAAAATCCATTCTTGAAATGATTGTTGTAAAATAGCATGAACATAGGACTATCAAGAAAGGAAAAATGGATGTCTGTTTGACTAACTTATTGAGTGTGGATGGTTTAGCAATTACTTACAGAGCAACTAAATTGGAAAATGGACTAATTTGGTGAATCAATAGTGTTTAGGCAGCAGATTACTTGCATATTCAAACTGGAACAGTGTTCAGAGCTACAATACTGCGCATGACGCTTACCGAGAACAAAGAAACATGGAATGCGAATTAGAAGCTCTACTCCGCACATGTGCACTTTAACAATGAGTCTCACTTGAACCACGTCACTATCTGTCTCAATAAACTGATGATTGAGATAGATATATAGTAAAATATATATATAGACAGCTCACGCAACGGTTCAAGAAAAGCCCAGACTCCCGGTGGTGTTTAAAATCGCATTTATTGCGGCTAACTCGTTTTGACCGTCCCGGTCTTTCTCACAGACTTTGAGAAAGACCGGGACGGTCGAAACGCGTTAGCCGCAATAAATGTGTTCTTAAACACCACCTGGAGTGCGGGCTTTTCTTACGCCGTTGCCCGAGCAGTTTGCTTGGTTACACATGGTCCTGTGCCCCACTGCTCTGCACCGACCTCGTTTGGTGGAAGCGACCGGGGGCTCACAGGAATCCAGGTATAAATATATATAGTAATCTAAAAAAAAGAAATACAAACCAGAGGTATCCACATAGATCCCAGTTTGCTTTGTAGTTAATACTGTGAACCAGGTTTGAGGATGAACATTAGAAGACATCAGCTCCAGCATTTGCAGAGTTTCCTTTTCAACGTGTACATTATTTGCCAATGTATTTTCTCACATTGCTATGTTCTTAAGGTTACTGCTTCCGTTGAGTGTGGCTACAACTTTTGATATTTCTCAATATACACCCAGACTTTACTTTTTGCTTCCATCCCTTGACCTGGTCAACTAATCTGGCTGTAGCAGTGGTCTAGCAGTAGCCTAGTAGCAGACTGACTGTTTGCCGGATTCTAGTGCCTATCAAAAATACCTAATGTAGCACAGTCTGTAGAATTGACATCCTCTGTTGCTGAAAAATATATATACTGTCCTGATTTTCTGAAAAGTTTGTATACTGTCCTGATCTACCCTTAACATTAGCGTATTTGCCCCCTAGAAATTGTGGTCCCAAGATTGCTTGGTAGAAACCTGGATAAATGCTGCTCCAGCACAGTGATTAATATGAAATACCTTTCATCATGAAGAAGGCTCATAAGAAATTAATCAGGGGCATAAATGGACTAGATGCTATTGTGTTAAATAAAACACTCACAATCTAGTATTTGTGAGTACTTATAAGTCTGGCACTGAAGAACACAGTGATTAGTGTGAGTAAACATATGTGTATCGTGAAGTGTTTTTCTGTGTTCCGTTGTTGGATTGAACCATTGGGTCTCTATAACTGTTATAAGTATAATGTTTATTTATAAATGTTTCGGAGCTTAATAACTCTGAAGTTGTAAAAAATAATTGCAACACTGTTTTAATCAAGTAGATACATTGAGGATACATATTTGTGACATATTATTAATAAAAACAATAACAACAGCAACATGAATATGCTGGGGTTTTATTCTTTATACAATCAAGGGTGCCAAAAAAAGAGAACGGTTAAAAGGTGATAGAGAAAATAATTAAAAAAACAGCTTGAATTGTCAGACTCAAGGCACTAGCCTGTAGATCGAATGTTGTTGCGGGACCTACATGATACCCACAGTCTCCTTCCCTGTCGACAATGAAAAAGCCCAAGACTGTGGTTGGAGCTGACGTCATTGAGACGAGGGGGAGAATAAGACCCCCACAAGAGATATTCAAGAGACGTCATCTGTTGTGCCATTTGTAGTCACACAGCTCCTCTTGCTAAATGAAGGATCTCGGATTTTCTTATGAGTGATGGGTTTTTGTACTAAACAAAACACGACTACTATTTCTCTGTTTTCTTACATCAATTTAAAATACACTCATGCCCGGATTTATGAACATTTGATGCAACGCAACACCGTAAGACAACTTGTTTCGCTGCATCAATTGGATAAAGCAGAAATGCACCATATTTACTAGGATATGGTGCATTCCTGATCTCGCTCTGTGCTGGGGCTTTGAGTGCTGCCTAGCGCCAGCGCAGGCACCCTTGCGCCATGGTGCAAGGATGCCTGCCTTACAGGCAGGATTATTGTTGTGCAGGAAGGGACACCTTCCTGTACAACAACCATCCTCAGAGGCATTGTCCTCTTTTTATGTGTGGTGCAGAATGTAGCACACGTAGAAAGAGGAAATAACGAGGGGAAATAAGCATATTTCTCCTTGTTACGCCTCTGTTGGGGTGGCGTAGCATTTTGACGCATTGCCAGGTTTCCAAACCTTAACAAATCTGAGAATGCTTCAACAACCATGGGAGGATGCCTGGGAACACCCAGAACGTCTTCCCAATGTAGAGCAACGCAAGGCAGCGATTTGCTCTGCCTTCCGTTACTCTTGATTTACTAAGGCACGCACAGCCATGCAAAGTGGCTTTGCCCAGCTAAGTAAATTTCACCTAAGCCCTTGCATTGCCTTACGTGAAGCACTGGCCACACAAGGGATTAGTAAATCTGGACCTCAGTTTATTCATTTACATGGATTTTTCACAAACTGTAGCATTCTACAGGAAATGAGACATACATAAGATAAGATGTGCTCCAATAACTGATGCACAATGGTAAACATTCAATATACCAATGGCACGGTTCCTTTATTTTGTTAGAGCCAAAGGAATCGTCATGAGTCTTCAAAAAACACACAGGGTTGGAATTGCTAGGTTCACATATATGATTTATAGTTTTCAATATGCAGCTATGGGGCATCTTTAGGGTAAATATGAGCACACATAATTCAGAATGGCTTCTGCACCTGTATCATGTTTTCCAGGTCTTTCAAAATTTCAAATCGCAAATTTCCTCCTGCGTCAGTGAGAGAGACAAAGACAAACAAGGAAGCAAGGGCATTCTAACTGATGAATCGAGAAAACAATGTCATCATAGGAATGCATGTCTGCTACAAAACAAATATATACAAGCTTGCAAGTAAATTTCCAACACGCTTGCATACATTTTACAGGTAAGGGAATGTAAAATCCACTGACAAAATAGCCTCTTAGTGAAAATGTTTCTACTTTTTAAATTTGGCATGATTAAAGGTGAATGTCTCTTTAATGGCCAGGTGGTATGTTTCAGCAGCACATGCTGCTGTTCCACGTGTGTTTCCACCCACATTCCAAAACTCCTGTTACTGCTCGGAGCAGGCTTAGTTTTGTATCTCTCTTCTGCCCCGCCTACACAACACGTTCATTACCCTTGATACCTGTTATCCCCTCAACCGTGAAATCTCTACTTTTCAGGTCAAACTTCTTCTGTCCCTCTAAACTGATTTTGGTTTCCATTATGTCTGACGTTGACACATGCATAAGTGACATCATCCAACATGCATTTTCTACTCACAAAATGGCTGCAGGGAGACAAGCACACTCTACAACTCACATGAGGTATATTTGAGAGAAACAGGTCTACTGCATGATGTTAATTGTGTGCTGTTGAAATGTCTAGCAACAGCGCTGCAGCTCCCTGGTCCCGGTCTCAAAGTTTAATCAAATGTTCAAGGGCAACAGAACACCCTCTTCAATCAGCACATAAGCTACCTAAACATTTATTTATATATTAAAAATATAAACATATTAACCTTTTTCTTACATGATTATTTTCTTCTTGCTAATGTATATATTATTACAAAAAATACTTCCTCAGTACACGCTGATGCATAATCATTAATAAGGGCCAATTTCTCTTCTTAATCCACTTCATGCTGCGATGCTGCAGCGCATACTCATTCAGACATCGCCCTGGCAGCAGGGTCACTGTTAATTTATCATTTCCTTGCGAACGCTTGCGAGACCTTTGGAAGCCGCACCAGAGCACCACGCAGCCCACAGAGACCCATCAAACTTTCATCAGCTTGGCCGAGCTTCACAGATACTGCGTACAATCTGGATGAGTGAATAGCCTTTTTCCTTAACATCTGGTTCAGGATGTAGGCCAGGTTTTTGCAGATCTGTAGATATGGATGTGGAGCTGAACTGGGGCCTCTTGTGCATTGGGACCATCGCCATGTCCAGGGCGCAGGTGGTCAGCTCAGCCCTTGTTGGGATGCCAGTGTAGAAGCTTTCCCGAATAAGTGGTAGGCGGCTATGGAAGCTGGAGGAGACTGCTGACAGAAAGAATGTAGTTTTAGGTCTGTTTGCACTGGATCGGTTACGGACAATCGCTGGCTTATTTCAAATGTGTTTACTCACCAAAAAGAAGTGCTGTATAATCAGAGGTTTTGAAAGGCTGATATAGGAAGGCACTGCTAAAGGCAGCAGAGAAATGTTCAAAAAGATTTTAAAATTTAGGGTCTGATTTAGAAACTGCACTTTGTCCTTCGTTTTGTAATACTGTAAAAAGTACTTCAAAAGGCAATTCATAAACTATGTTCAGAGTTTTACGACTATGCTCTCCCTCTACTTATGTGTGCAGAGTTCACCGCCCAACTGTGGCGTGTCTGGGTGCCGGGAACTCCGCACACATAAGTAGGGAGTGTGGAGTCATAAAGCTCCGTACGTAGTTTGTGAATTCCGAGAAAGTAGTAAACTTACTACCAAGTGTAAGTTTACCTTTGTGACTCCTGCCTAATATTTTAGCAAACCAATGCAGAGAAAGGGGATGCTGTAAGAACTACATAGATGTGTGATCTGTTGATTTTATATTTAAAAACTATTTGTAGTTGTAATACCTCACTTAGAATCAATCTTGATCCCCGCTACCCCCGTAATGGTAGAAAGTTTCGGAGGAGGTAGGGTTGACTTCCAACACTAATAATACTATAATAATATTTCTGCAAAGACAGCATATGTAAAAGCGGGTATCATCAAAGACACCCATTTTTAAGGAACCTGTAACTCACAAAGGGCAATATGTGTCCTTGTGTAATGTAACTAGTGCTCATGTAAAGAGCTCTGATACCCGATGTCTCGGGTCTAGTTCGCGCTATATAAAACTCTAAAAAAAAAAAAAAGAGTTGGAGAAAAGCGATTACAAGGCTGACAAAAGTGCTGAGGTGCTGTTTTAATTAGCAAAATGGTCTTGGAGTATTCATCCTGCTGTTGTTATCTTTGAATATGGAATTGTGATCAATGTACTCCTTTTGGTCACTGCTCTGGTTTACTGCTCTGCTTACCCCATTGATTTTCTAGGTTGATATTGTTTCTCGGTTGCTATATTTAAAAACCTGTGCTTGCTTTTGTGTTTCTGCCTGTTAACAGTGGGACCTACTAACCAATACAAATGTAAAAGTATGGCTGGAGATTTACGTTGGAGTGGCAACGTATTTTTCGCTTTTTTGGTTTTTACCAACATTCCCAGTAGTACACCTGCAAATCCGCGCCTGGTGCAGGTTTGTAGTGCTGTCTTACTAATAGGAATGACATGTGACTATATTCCCAGGCTCCTATTCCAGATTTGCGGACACATAGCCTAGAAATCCATGCAGGTGGTATAGACCTTCTGATGCACTTTTTTTCTCTACAGGTTAAATATTTTTCCCCATGGAGCAAAGTCTTCCCTACACCCCCAGCAAATTTGTGGGTGATCTGCTCACATTTCACATCCTGGAAAAGGAATCACTCTAGTTCTTGGCTGGAGTAACTCTACGACCATATCCAAGGTGGAATGGGGTTTGGGAATGTCCACAAAAACCCGTTTATAGATGTCTTGGACTTCCAAGGCTAACCACACTTTAGAATGCTCATCCCTTGAGTGAAATTTACTACTCCGTATTTCCTCTACACACGTGGCTCCATTTACACCGTCTAGGAACTATTTTGTGAATTTCTGGTAAGCCTAAAAGAGCTATTTAGACCTTTAACCTAAGTTAATGGGCAAATATTTTCTTCCGAATGGTTCCCAGAGTCTCAAACAACCTTGAAGCTTTTGCAGTGCAGTCTGTTGGCGATTCATAAAATAGGGTAGTGCAAAAACTTGGATGGGTTTTGAAGGGTTAATTAGCCTGGAGGTTTTGTATATCTTTTCTCTTAATTAGCAGATTATTTATGGATCCGGATCCTGAGGATAATACATTTGAAAAATAAACAAAATCCCATTGGAAGATGGAGCATATTTTCCCTTTATCCGATACCGGATCCATGGATCCTTGATAGGTTGGTAGATCCATGAAATATTATTGGGAGCAACAAATTGATCAAAAGTCAGAAGAGATATGTCTGAGGGAATATCTGCAGTACCCAGGGGTGATGTGGGAGGGTCTCTGGAACACCCATGGCCCACCCAGGTGAGTAGATCTAATCACACAAAAGTCTTTGTACCGGTAAATCCTTGTAAGAGTGCAAAACCAACTTTGTGACTTCTAAAAACATATTTGGTTGCCAGATATGGGTATTTCTGTGTGTGAGCCAAACTTACTTATGTGCAAATAGTTTGGTGAATCTGGCTCTGCCATTTACAGAGCTGTAGACCTATAGTGAGTATTGGACAGTGCAGCATGATCGAGTTTATTATCACAAGTCTACATAGAAAGTATAAATGTATCTTCATCTGGTGTAATCAAGTTAATGAAACAATGAATTCAATTCGCTGTTGTCTTAAACATCACCTTCATACTATCACATTCCAATCAAATACGTACAAATGGAAAAAATATCCTGCGCTCCACAATTAAAGCATTTCCTTTTTTGAATGATTTCATTGTTTGCGGTAGTAAGACGGATTAATTTACCAGACAATATAACCGAGGCCTGCATTGTCAGATTCTCAGTTCAAGATGCAAATCCTTTCTTATTTCCACTCCAAGAAAACAATGAACTTTGGCAGTTAGTCTTAGCATTTTTGGCTCGAGCGGGTTCTCTGTCAGCACCGCTTAATGAGCTGACTGGCGTTCTCCATTCAAGGTTTTTTTTTTAATGAAACCATTGTTTCAGGTTGTGAACGAACTGTTGTTTTAGTGAAAAAAGCAGCTGATGTGCAACAAATTTACAACAGCATGAAAAGCTTCTAACAAATCCTACTCCAGAAGAAGGGCCAATTGGCTCTCAATGATGTCATGATGAAATAGCAAGTAATGATGGCTTGGCCTTGAAACCAACATCATAGTCTGAAAGAGCAATTTGTAGGATGTTGCAAGTTCTGAGCCCAGGGAGGACTTCAGCCGCACACTGCAAGGATTGGCCATTGGCAGGTCAGAAGCACATGAAGAGACAGGGCAAGCACAACTTAACAGGTAGGGACAGGTGTGAGCAGCAAGGGCTAAGTTGGCATTCACTGTCCAAAACCCCTTCTCCGTCTTCCCTTGACTGAGCTTCTTTGAGGACCAGCCGAAGAGAGGAGAAGAAAATTGATCGTTGGGTTGTAAATTCTATTGGAGCTCAGGGCAGGATTACATAATGATTCACTCACTTGAGAGAATATAGCAAATCATGAAATTGAGAATCTGAAAAACAAGACCACTACGTACGATTTAAAGATATACCCTCCTAGACCTCAGCTCCAGCACAGAATTATTACACTAGCCATCATGCCATCAGACCAGAGGGGCCATTGTGATTCAGGATCTAGCACAGTATGAGGAAGAATTTCCAAATCAAATAGCCAACCACAAACATTACATTAGTTCACTTATGGACCCTATGTATTGCTAATTAGTGAAGCATTAACTGAATGATGGTTGAGTTAGAAAGAACATGGCTATCTCAAGAGGAGGCATCCACACACACCAGCCCTTTACACACTACCTAAAATACACATCTGACAATTAAAATTAAAGATCTGCCCTTTGACCCTGACTATGAACAATTAGTAACACTTCATATAGTCTCCCTACACTAACATTCCAAGGATGGAGGCCTTAACAGCTATTGAATGCTCACAACAGGGAAACAAACCTTTCCCAGTTCCTAAGTGTCTTAAAATGCCCCGAGCCGCAACTGCCTCATTTTCAAAAAAGAATATTACATCTCAGACAAATGAACAGCGATGCGCGCTTGCTGTGCCCCAATTTTGGTCATTCTTAACCTAGATGCTTTTAAACATAAACACATATTCCATCCTGCCAACTGTTGGGACTCAACAATGGACTGGAATACTGAAGTAGCCATAGTGAAGGAATGTTGGTGACATAAAGGGTTTGGAATTTGCTGGGTGGCAGTTGGGAGGAAGCGTTGTAGCAGGAGGTTGACGTCCCATTTTATCCTGTTGTATATGGCGTACTTAATAAATAAACTTACCTAAAGAACTGCGACCCTGCAACTCTGTACCAACCCACTCAGCAACCATTTAAGGCTATAGCTGTGCTACAAAGAGAATGTCTTTGCTACTTTTCGGAGGAGTTACTTCTCTCCTTTGTGGATTGCCTGGATAATGTTAATCACAATTTACAGTTTACATTTCAGCACAGTAACTACTTAGATAGAGAAATTAAGGAAGAGGATTATAAACAGTTTACCACGCCAACTAAGCACAACTCTCTTGCAGTATGGCAGCTTTCATGCCAGGGCATTGAGAGGCAATCTGCCATTTGGACAATTCCTCCATATACGCAGGAACTGCAAACATAAAAAATATTATTTTGATGAATCTGAGGCGCTGTATTATTGATTACTCAACTGAGGGTATCTCAAACACAGGCCCAGATTTATCATTCTTTCACACAGTGCAACACAGAAAGCCATCTGGCAGCACTGCATGTGTGAAAAGGATGCGCCGTATTTAACTTTATATGGTGCATTCCTGTCCTTTACTAGCTCTGGGGCACGTTTGGGTGCCTGCTGTCATGTTGCAAGGGGGCCTACGATTTAGGCAAGATTGTTTTTGTGCAGGAAGAGACAATGATTTGCGCTGCCTTGCGTTACTCCAGATTTATCAAGCCACGCAGGGCCACGCAAGGTGGCCATGTGTGGATTGATAAATGTCACTTCGATTTTGAGTCACCCTTGCGCGCACTTGCGTGGCGGAAGAGCGACGCAAAACCTTGATACACATGGGCCCTAGTTTTAATAGCTCTCAAACGAGCATGTTTTGTCCAAGAGAAACTCTGCTCATGCAAAAAACACGTTACCAATGAAAGAAGACTATTGATGTGTCAGTCTTTAATCCTCTAGGCTGCTTGATCAAGAGAATCACTCTCTAGAAATGACGCATTCTGTCAGCCTTAGGGACAAATCTTGAGAAGCACCATTTCACCTTTAAAGTTGTGCGCAGAGCAAATTAAACCACACAGAATTGTATAACAACATGGGGTCTTTCTCTGATTACAGGGCATTATAGATGTGGCAATGTTTTCTGTATGTAATCAAACTGTGAACACAAAGGTCTTTCAATATTTCTGATGCCACATGTACCTTACCCACAATGGCCACCGGTAATACAACCAAAGTTAAATATATAATCAAATGCCCATGTGATCCTCTTTATGTCAGATATACAAGCTAGAAATTAAAGTAAGGATTTCCCAGTATGAAAGCAGAAACTGCTGCAGTGTGGTAAATGTCCCACTCGTCCAACAACTTTTTTAAATAAATCACACTGCTATGGACGTGAAATTTACTGAGATCGAAGAGGTCATAGTCCCACACGCAGGTGGCAATCTGTAGAACCTACAGAAGAGAGAGCACTGTTGGATATCATCATCTGGACACAGGCAAACATGGACTCATTGAAGATTTTGGGTTTCAGTACCTTGTCGCAATTGCCATTTATTGTTGCTATAAGAAGTTTCAGCAGTTTTCCTTTAACTGTGTTATTGTTTGTCTAAAAAACCTCCAGGTACCATAATTATTTGAATTAATTCTTAATCATTGGGTATGCAACCATCACTTTTACTTATCCATTGTTTACTCAGATTTGAAATATATATATTTTTGTTGCTTGCAGGATCTTGGCTGTCATCTTGAAAATGTGCTTTTATCTGTCTGCTCGTCTGCAGTAGGCACTCTTCCTATGACTGAGTGGTATCTACACTCATTGCGGCTCTGCTTGATGTAAGGGCCCTGGAAACCAGTGGTGTAGCTAGAGCTTTTGCCGCCCGGGGTGATCCCTGAGTTTGCCACCCAGTGACGGCCAGTGCAGGTAAGAGCAGGGGGGGTGGCAACAGACGACGATGAGCAGAGGGGGGAGGCGACAGACGACGAGGAGGAGAATAAAATACAAAGAAAAGAAACTTACCTTGCGCTTGCCAGCACCCCCAAAAAAGTGCCTCCCCTAGCTACGCCCCTGCTGGAAACACAAATTAATGACATAAGCCAGCTGCTGTGAATTCTTGTAGGATCTAACAAGCTTGATTTCTCCTTTGTCTCATACATATTGTGAATATTTTTTAATCTATGTGTGAACCAGACCTTGTGTTACTTTCCTCTTATGAGCTTGTAAGTATAATTCATGCATTCTGGGCTAGTCTTGGAATTGTTTATTGGTATCTCATCATCATTGTTTCTCTTATAAATTGTTAACATCTGTCATAGCTGTGCTGCAGCTATGAAAGTGGTAACTCAACTTTTTCTCACGGGTCCTCTAGTTTCTACACTTGCATGCAATATGATGAAACACATGTTGCAGGTCCATTTGGCAAACATGTAAAATATTTTGTAATGGGTAGCATAGGTGACCTTTCCTTGGCAACTTTTCCATGACAACACATTTGCATTCTTATTGTCGACAACAATTGTTAACTTGTAATTATAAATATGCATGTGTTCATCACTGACCTCTCCATTTTTTATTTAAACTCTGACACATATGTAAGGTGTTCAACTACCTAATGCCATACCTTTGGCCAGTTTTCTGACCTAGAATGGTGGCTTTGTAAGTAGCTCCAGTCTCCACCCTGAAGATGACTCTGTCAGATTTATGACACAGGATCGATACGTTGAATACATTGCACACCAATGGATTGTGAACCCCATCCAGTTAGCATATTGTATTAACAATTGTTGGTTTCTCTTACTCATCTCTGTGCACCAACCATTTTTAACTGAATATGTAGGTTTCACCTGTCTTGCACCTTTTACTGGTCACTGTGCCACCTGCACTATATATATATTCTTTTCTTGCGCTGATAATTAATCTACCACCAACTTAGCCGATGTTTTAATGTGAAAATTAATGATGCAACATAATTGAATGTAATAAAATGTGATGAGACATAATTCAGACCATGCCATTTGTAATTTTCAAGTATGAGAATGTTAATTCATTAATCGTGACATATCGTTATATCCATTCAAAAAAATCAGTGGTAAATGACCTCATAAATGCTTTTTTTATGTTGAACTGTGACCTCATAGTTGCCCTGAACCGACCCTGTACTGCTATTCCCCGTATTCTTACATGCCCTTATGAATTTGCCTCAAAAAGTCTAATATTTAAATAAAATGGTTATATTCAGAGAATATCCATACATAATGAATGCAAACAGAAAGGGCTTTGGCCACTTTGCACTTTAACAAATACAGAGTTTGACATTTTGGGCCAGATTCACAAACTCATGTAAGAGGACGTAAAAGAGTCCTCCCGTGGAACTACTTCCCGTGCCCTTAAATGCTTTTGTGATTCAGCCCCATTGGCCCATGTATATACACATATTGCTTTTTGGCTTGGGGCAACATTGACAGTCTCCCATATTTGCGTGGACATGATCTGCGTCTTGCTTATCCAGTGATGTGCACTTCCCCATGCACCTAGCTGCAGAAATTGCTTTTGGTAAATGTTTGTTGGACTGCCTGTGTGCTGTGTGACTGTGTGAGGTTTGAATGGGTGGTGATATCTCTGGCCAGAGACATCCTGCCATATGGGAGGAGCATCTTTTTGTAATGATGGTTATCACAGGCCTAGTTCTGGCCACCTTTAGCATAATTGTGCCCATTTCTGTTTAATTGTGGCTTATTGGAGGCATCTTTGGAATTATTGGGGCCCTACCTAGAAGAATGCTGGCTAATCCAGGAATGGTGGTTGTTGAGTCTGGAATAATTGTCCCTTAGTCTGCAGCCAAGATTCAACAGTTTGCAAATTACATTTTCTGCGCCATTGCAGAATATTATGTCATTCAGTCATTCACTACAAAGAAGGATGTGGTTCATCCTTCATCACATCATCACTCTTCTATGAGCTATTATTTTGCCAGCATAAGGAATTGGGAATGGGGAACATTAGCATTTTCCATGAAACGCAAAAGAAATCCCAATGGGTCATGTGTGAGTGGAGTTGACAGGATATTACAGAGTTACTTGGAGACATCCTGTCTAAAGAGCATTAAAGGCGGTCAGTAACAAGCTGAATGGATCAAGTCTGTGGATGTGGGGCCACAGGTGTGCAAGCACCAGGTTATAACTCCAGCGCAATAAACATGGACTACATATTATAGTGTACAAATCTCGAATGGGAAATATTCCTTTTCTGGTCCAAAATGGTGCCCCAAAATGTGAATTTGCTATCTCTGGCTACTCTGGACACTTTTCAGTAGGCCAACAGGATTATCATCAGCCATAGTGCCCCCTGTATCTTTATATATAATTCAGACACTACCATAGCTAGACAGCCGAATGTACAATATATTGGGTAAGATGAAATTCTCTGGGGGCCAAGGTTAATCAGGTTAGGTTCATCTCAACATCAATCAAGGTTTTATTTTTATTTATTTATTAGTATTTTTCTAAAGCACTGCATACTACTTTGAAGAAGCCTTAGACTTCCTTGATAAAGATAAAAGAATGAAGGCGGGCAAAGTAGCTCAGGAGATATAGGATCTGGACTGGGAGGGATAGCTGGCGAAAGCCTACATTTTGAAAGCAGTTGTAAGGGTCTTAAAGCCTTAGAATATTCAACAAAAGGATAGCCCAGGAGAGAAGGCAATGGCCTGGCAGCAGATCAAGTCACTGGAAATGATGAAATGAGTAGACCAGCCATAAACCTGCTTAAAACTGGGGTTTTATGCTACTCTTGAATGTCAGAAAGTTAGTTTCTTGTTTCAGCTGCAGTGGTAGTGAATTTGGGAGACACATAGGGCACCTTTGGGATCACTCGACCCAGGTGGCGGGTTCCACAATCCATTTAGATGCTCCTCCTAAATAGATTATGGCTTTGTTTTAGATGTGATGCCCTGATGAAGTGTGCTGTGACTGGAACAGCCTGAGACGAAACACGTGTTGGCAAAGGGCGTATATGATAACAAAGAAATAAAAGAACTGTTGAAACCACAACCACAACTCTGGATTTCTGTGTGCTCGGAGAACTTTGTTGTTGATTTATGGACCTCTCCAGTTGAGAAAGAATAGATGGCTCTTCCTCCTCCTGAGCACCAGTGGATATTTGGATACTGAACGAATAAGACTAATACATTTTTTTTTTTTTAAATATCTTTTTATTGACGACAAAATAACAGTACAGACATCACATAATACATGCCATGATTTACAATAATACTTGGTTTGGGACATACAGTTTACTCTCAATATTTTGTATGTCAATTGGTTGGTCTGCTTCTATAATCTAAGACTCTGGCTCATCAGGGGACGGTAGCGGTGGTAAACTGGGCGGTACACATATGTCCCCTCTGTACTCGTTCCATTTACCCCATATTTGTGTCCACTTCTTCGGGCACCCCCTGGATACATACACTGTTTTCTCCCAAAACATGCACCAGTCCATGTCTTGTTTCCATTCCGCCACTTTCGGTGCTTCCTGAGCCCCCCATTTCCTTGCGACATTTCGCTTAGCGACCATCTGACCCAGCGATACCCATGTTTTCTCTTTACTGTCCAAATCTGTTGGTTCCCATATATTTAACAGACATCTTTTTGCCTCCAGCACCAGTCCCTCTCCCAGCACCTCCTCCATGCATCGGACTACGTCCCTCCAAAACTTACTAATGTGGGAGCACTCCCATATTATATGCAAAAAATGTGCCTTCCTGGCCGCACTGTCGTTTGCAACAAGGGTCTTCCCTATATCCTATCTTGACTAGTGATGGCACTGTAAAATATACTCTGTGCAATATTTTCAATTGTACCAATTTTAGTTTGGAGGAAATTGCAACCTCTCTGGGCGATGCCAGTGCTCGCAACCAGTCTTCATCCTCCAGCTCCGACAAGTCACTCTCCCACTTTTCACGGAGCTGTGGAAGAGGATCGGCGAGTGGTTAATCAATTTTGAGTAAGTCAGGGAGATTGCTTTTTTTGGCATAAACCCATCGAGTAGTCTATCTTCGAGCCGTGAAGCTTCAGGAGGAGTCTCCCCCCTTGGGACAGCTGTCAGTAGGGCATGTCTAATCTGTAGATACCTGAATCCTTCGGTTTCTGCCAATTTCTATTCTTGCTGTAGAGTCAAGAAGGGCACGACCTCCCCCTTTTTCCAAAGATTGCCCACCCTAGATATACCAATGGTGTCCCATTTATCGAAACCTCTTGTCTTCCATAGTGAGCCCAGCTGTTCCGTATCCCACAGTGGAGTGGCTAGTGTAATTTTCTTTGCCCATCCCACACTCCTATGCACCGTGTGCCACACCTGAGTGGAGTGTCTCGTGGGACCTGTCAGCTGTAGTTTCGTGGGCCTCGAGTAAAGCGTCTGTGTGTAATTTCCCCCCAGGTAAGAGCCACCTAGCCATAGTATATCCTGGAACATTCTGTGGTCGGTACATGCATTGGTTAATGGCAGTCAACTGAGCTGCCCAGTAATATTTTTTAATATCCGGGAGCCCGATTCCCCATCATACCACCCTCTTACTAGCTTTGAAAATGATATCCGAGGTGGACCACTCCCCCAAAGCAAAGTTCTCTGTTCATTTTCTACGGCCGCAAAGTAGGATGTGGGGACCGGGTTAGGTGAGTTGTGGAGGACGTATAGGAAGCGAGGCAAAGACATCATTTTAAAGAGTGCTGCTCTGCCTAATAATGATAGGGGAAGAGTCTTCCAGTGCTCCACATCATGTTTTAGCCGCTGTAGTGGCGGCAGCAGATTATATGTATAGAACAATTTGGGGTCTTTGGTAATGTACAGTCCAAGATACTTGAATCCATCTTTAACTTCCGCCACCTTGCAATCTTTAGGCAGGGGAGGCAGATTACCCCTCAATACAAATATAAGCGATTTTGTCCAGTTGATGGTGTATCCGGAGTATGTACCAAAATTAGTAAATATACTAAGAACCCTGTGCAGGGATCTCTCAGGTGACGTCAGATACAACAAAATGTCATCTGCGTAAAGGGATATACGATCCTCCCACTCCTCCAACCATAGTAGCCCTCTGATAATGGGGTCTTTACAGATCCAGTATGCTAGGGGCTCTAGTGTTAGTGCAAAAAGTAATGGTGACAAGGGGCAACCCTGTCGTGTCCCCCTTTGAAGAGTGAAGACGTTTGATTTTTTGTTGTTGACAACTACTTGTGCAAGTGGATCAGTATATAAGAGTCTAATCGAGTTAACAAAGTTTGGACCAAACCCGAGTTTTTCTAAGACGGCAAAGAGGTATGGCCACTCAATCGTATTGAATGCCAAGGTGGCATCCAAGGACACCCCCACTGCATCCTCTCTTAAAGTATCCACCCTTCCCATGACTCTGTGTAGTCGGCGAAGGTTTAGCGATGTGTTCCTCGATGGCATAAAGCCCGATTGGTCAGGGTGGACCAATCCAGAGATAACTCAAATAAGCCAGGTGGCCAACAATTTTGCTAATATTTTGACCTCTGCATTCATTAGCGAGATGGGTCGTTATGATGAGCATTTGTTCTTGGGCTTTCCATCTTTATGTATAACCACCAGAGTGGGTATTCTCTGGTCTTGAGGAAGTTGTCCCCTCTCGAGGCTTTCCTCATACATAATTTTAAGATGTGGGGCGATTCTATTGGGTTTTACTTTGTAAAGCTCGATCGGGAGGCCGTTTGGGCCCATCGCTTTCCCAGACTGGAGTGCTCTTACAGCTTGTGCTACTTCCTCATTTGTGAGGTCACTATCGAACAGTGCCTTATCTTCTGTTGATATCCCCGGAAGTGCCATTTCTGACAATAATGCCTTCGATTCTCCCTCATATCGTGAGGTCTGGGATGCGTATATTAGCTTATAGTACTTGGCGAATTCGTTGGTTATTTCCTGTGTGTCTGTGAGTCTGTTACCCGTATCTACTAGCAATTCTGTGACCAGGCGATTCCCAAGCTCTCTCTTGTCAAGCCATGCCAGCAGTTTCCCAGCTTTATCACCTAGTTCGTATACTCTTCCTGGTTTGTGTCTACTTAGCGTTTTCGCCATTTCTGTGGCTGTGCTCTTATAGTCTTCTTTCTTGAGGTTAAGAATGTGTGTTTTGTCCTGTCCCCCAGTTTTAGACAGTTCTCCCTCTAGTTTCAGTATTTCCTCCTCTAATTTGACAAGTTCTGCATTTTTTCCCCTCCATGTTCCAGCAATCTGGGAAATAGCATGCCCCCATATTACCGTTTTAAAAGCTTCCCATAGTATCTGGGCTGATCCCTCATTTTCTCTAAAGTAATGTTCTATTTCTTGAGTGATCTTCTTTTTGATCTTCGGGTTTCAGAGGTGCCAGAGGTTTATTGGCGCTATTCTTCCCCCCTGTCCTTTTCCA
This sequence comes from Calotriton arnoldi, assembly GCA_963921515.1. NCBI lineage: Eukaryota > Metazoa > Chordata > Amphibia > Caudata > Salamandridae > Calotriton > Calotriton arnoldi. Next base: position 2,649,047 of record CAWUFW010001139.1, read on the forward strand.
ATCTCCACATGTGCCCATACTGGGGAATGATCGGATATACCCCTTGCTAGATGTCGGATATCCTTGATGTACCCTGCCTGGTCCGCCAGGATAAGGATATAGTCAATTCGAGAGAGACTGTTGTGTGCCCCTGAGTGAAATGTATAGTGCGTCGCGGTGGGATGGTGGACTCGCCATGCATCTACAAGCCCCATTGCGTCCAGGAAGCATGGAAGTATCAATTTTGATGGTGTTATGTCTCAGGGGGATGCCGGTCCAACTGCCCCAACCCCACGGAATTAAAGTCTCCCCCTATTACTAGATTTCTTGCGGGGATCGTTAGCATAACATTTCCTAGGTCTCTAACTGCTGCCTCCTGCAGGCCCGGAGGTACATATATCGACACGATGGTCAGTACTTTGCCCTCCCAACTTCCAGATACAGCAGCATATCTACCGAATATATCAGTTCTCATTTGGTCTATTGCCATTGGGAAGGATCGTTTTTTCATGACCCCCACTCCTCGCAACCCAGTTGTGAACCCTGAGTGCACCACCAGTTGGTAGCCCCACCTGGCCAGGGCCCTGCAAGTGTTGCCTATTAAGTGTGTCTCCTGGAGTAGAACTACTTGAGGGGAATGTCGTTTAATAAAGTGTAGTGCGATTCCTCGTTTGTGTTTGTCCCTTAATCCATTTACGTTCCAGGACAGGAGCCTAAATCTTTTATCACCCGATGTGCCCATGTTTCTGCTCATAGATTACAGTCATCTCAGTAATCCCGTCCTCCGTACTTTGTCTATTGTATCCAACCAAGTGGCCGGTCTGTGACCAGTGTTTCCCACTGGACCTTCCCCCCTCCCTTTGTCCCTTCCATGTCCCTTAGTATGATGTGTGATTCTGTCATCTAACTGAAATAATAAAATTATCAAAGCCCAAAGTCCCCCCTCCCTGCTCCCCTGCACACTGGGCACAAAACTGCCCATGTCCCCAACTATGCAGAGTGCCTGTCCCCCTCTATCTAAACTAACTAAAAGTAATGTGGGGAGGGGCCCAGGCTCGATTCCCCAGTTCCCACCGTCTTTGCTTAATGTATACTCATGTCTTTATCAATAAATCGAACAATATTAATGGAGTCACTTATCGTTCCCTGATTTGCACAGTCCGGCGGCGACACCGTACCCAACATTCCACCAGCTGCTTTCGTTATTCCCCTGAATCGCCTTCATTGATGGGTCTTGTCGTCCTCCCTTGTTGTGACGGATTCTTAGTTGGAGAGTGTTCTTTTCCTCTTCGGGGGTTGTGATCTCTCGCAGGTCTCCATCCGTCCAACCAGTCTGCCGCTGACTCCGGGGTATCAAAAAACCAAGATCTTCCTTCCGCTTCAACCCGGAGCTTCGCCGTAAACAGCATCGAATATCGGATACCTTTGTCTCTTAGTTGCTTCTTGATCTCCAGAAAGGTTCGCCTTTGCCTCTGTACATTGATCGTGAAGTCTGGAGAGAAAGTGATTTCGCTGTTTTCATATTTAATCGGTGGGGCCGCGCGGGCAGTTTGTAATATAATGTCTCGGTCCCTGTAGTTTAAAAGTCTCACCAACAGGGGCCGTGGGGGGCGCCCGGTTTTGGTCTACCTCCAGGGATCCTGTGCGCTCTCTCAACCGTGAAGAGTCTGGACAAGGTCTTTGGCTTCAGGTGATTGCAAATTAAGTTTTCGACAAAGAGGTCTGCTGCCGGTCCTTCCGCTTTCTGACTGATACATTTAAGTGGATTTGTGTGGTAGAGTGCCCCTGCTATCCCAGCCATCGCACCCCTTTTGTCCTATGTTATAAAAACATGACTGATTGCATATGTCATTCGACCCTTCCAAGCGTACCGTTTTCAACTGATTAATCTAGAAAGCCTCTCGCTGTACTCCTCTCCTCAAAGATGGTATCAATTCTAACACTTGGCACCCCAGTTGGTTTAAATTGTCCCCAAATATATTCATGTGAAGGGCCACGAGTGCCAAGCAGTTGCTGATCAGTTTCTTGCTGTGTATTAAATATACCTTACCTTAATATTTCTTTCAGTTTTGCCAACTATAGCCACCCTCATGGGCATTTGAATGCATAAACATAAAATGTAGACTCCCACCTCGAATAATGCTTTAAGCTAAACGGTTCTCCGGAATGTGGAAGTCTTGCAGGTAGAATATCCAAAGCAAGGGAAGGTGACCCTTTTTTAATTGTACAACAATAGGCGCTAGAAGTAGAGGTGTGGGATTGCTGTGGCACTACCCTGCGCCCCAAAATAACCATACTGAGGTTCAGAAGGTGAATGAGCAATAAAGAGGCCTTTTACATTTTGTTTTAATCTCATCCAATTGTTGCTTGAAAGACAGAAGTCAAATGTCAGGCTCTGTCTGCTGACACACTGCTGCCTGTTCTTTTAACATGGAGAATAGTGTGTACATTTATTTTCTTTAACTGACTGCAAAGTTAGAGGATTTTGTAACGTGAACTATGTGACAATATTTCTGGGGTATAGGGAGAGTCAAAGAAAAGGCTGAAGGATGCCAATTTTATTCTAAAACAATAATATTTAAAAGCCTGTAAGTGGACTGTAGAAATATTTCAAAATATATAAGCCATTAGGAAAGCACACAAGGTATAGAAACTTTGGGCCTCATTTACAAACTTGTGAGGCACGGCAGCTCAGCAGACCATCCTGCTGAGCTGCCGTGCATCAAAAGAAAAATGACAGGAATGCACCGTATCTACAAGATACATCACATTCCTGTCCTTCTTCCCTGCGCCAGCGCACAAACAGCAGCCGTGCGCCAACGCAGACACCCTTCCCTCATGTTGCAAGGGTGACTGTGTTGCAGGGGTCATTGTTTTTGAGCAGGAAATGACACCTTCCTGCACAAAAAAAAGAATTGATGGCATTGTCTTCTTTCTATGTGTGCTGCAGAATGCAGCACGCATAGAAAGAGGAAAAAATGAAGAGAAATAAAAGTATTTCCCCTCGTTGCGCCACTCCTACGCCTCCCCTGGGGAGGCCTAGGAATCTAACAAATTACCGGGTTTACGATTCCTCATAAATCTGGGAATGCTTCGGATTCCATGGGTGTTGGGTGGGAACACCCACAGCAACACCCATGGTTCGCCCCTTTCATGCAGTGTTCTGCTTGAAAGGAGCACATATTTACATTGCCAGGAAAAGCCACGTAAAGAGGCTTTGCGTGTCCTTGTAAATATGCTGCAGCACATTGCACCACCGGAGCGTCAAAAAGTGAAGCTCCAGCAGCGCAAAAATGCCGGTAGGACCTTGTAAATGAGGCCCAAAGATTTTAAAAGAATCAAAACAAATCAAGACACTTTTCTTTGTGATGCACAAAACCCAATTTCCACATATTTGTGCACTGTATAGTTTTATCAGTAAAACTGCATGTCTATGCAAATTTAGTGGTCATTTCAAGGGAAAATGTGCTTTCTGTACATAACAGTGTGATACTACACCATGATTTAGTAATATATTTGCGACAGTGTGCTCCATAATGCACTGCGAGTTACATACTACACCTGTAACACTTTCCTGCTGACTGGACATGGCTCATTTGTCACGTTTGTTCTTTATGTGATGCTTGAATTTTTTGCAATCCCTATGACTTCAGTGATGTAACATTGGTAGCAGCACCTCCACTCTGAAAACTGTCCCAGCACCACTGTCTGCAACTTAGTTGTGTATCTTTAACTGATGACAATTAAGTCTATCTCAGCTTGGTTTTCAGGTTCACGCTATGTAGGTATGCATATCACATATAATTCATTGTCTGCTGTGAACAAATTATAATGTTTTTTTATTGTTCTTTAGTTTTTGTCAACTCTTGGTTGCAAATTTTGGGGCATATTTATGAGAGCTTTGCGTCATGCTTCCACCACTCAACCTCCAAACCAGATTTATTTAGCCACGCTAAAGCCACTTTGCATGGCTCTGAGTGGCTTCAGAAATCTGGAGTAAGGCAACGCAGCGCAAATTGCTGCGTTGCCTTACTCTGCGTTAGGTAGTCGTTCCATGGGCATTGCGGTGGGTGTCCCCACGGAACTCCCATGGATTCTGACGCATTCTCAGATTTACAAGAACTTGTAAACCTGGGAATGCACCAGAATCGTATGCCTCCCCAGGAGAGGCATAACAAGGAGAAATATATTTATCTTTATTTCTCCTGGTTTTTTTCCTCTTTCTATGTGTGCTGCATTATGCAGCACACATAGAAAGAGGAAAAAGCCTCTCAGGATTGTTTTTGTGCAGGAAGGTTTACCTTCCTGCACAAAAACAATCTTGCATTGGCGATAGGCTGCCAAAATGGCACCAGCGCAGGGTAAAAGGACAGGAATGCGCCGTATTGGATAAATACAGCACATTCCTGCCCTTTTCCTGTGACGCAGGGCAGTCTTGTTAGAGAGGATATTGTTGCATACAAATCACTACTACAAAAATATAGGCTGTGTCTATCCCAGAACATATTATGGAAAGAGCAACTAATAAAATATTAAATAATATTTGAGTCATAAAAAATTGTCTAAATGTTATACACGCAGAAAGTCAGAGAATGAAGAACTCTTCATCTGAATCATGGAAGTGGTAACTGATAAAACACCTAGGGCCAGATTTCTCAAGGGCTCGTGCTGCCCTTGTGTCGTGCAAAGTGACATGGGGCATCGCAAGTTCTTAAGTGGGATTTACTATGCTACGCAGAGCCACCTTGCATAGTAATTCTGGAGAACGCAAGGCAGCCCAAGTTGCTGCCATGCGTTACTCAGAACTGGGAAGCCGTTCCATGAGTAGAGCGTGGGTATCCATGCATCCACCCATAGTTTTTGGCACATTCCCAGATTTACTAACACTAGTAAAACTGGGAATACTTCAAATGGAATGCATTCCCAGTGGAGGCATAACAAGGAGAAATATGTTTCTCTTCATTTTTTACTCTTTCTACGTGTGTGTAGAGAGAGGAAAAGCCTCAGAGGATTGTTTTTGTGAAGGAAGGTGTACTCTACATTGCTTGGTTTGTGAATTCCCAAAACGTTTTACCAACATTTGTAAACACTGAGGGTTTAATATATTATTTTAGGAGGTTTGATCAAATCTCAATACAAAAACACCTTGGGGACAGCAATTTGTCTGCCATAGCTAGCAGAACCAAGTGATATTTCATCATCAGTTTGTTTCTGTCCAAAACAACTAGAGTAATATAGGAAAGAACCCAACCAATGTTGTCAACCAGATCATGGTAACAGCCTCTATTATTTTTAAAAAGGTATCAATTATATTGTTACCGCCAAAGAAAGGTCAATGATGGCATCACACATTAAACCTATAAAAATGTCACTATTCATACAACCAATATTAATATATAGAAATAGATCTATCAATTTCACAAACTATATACCTTAGAAAGATTTACAATCGTATACAATACAGACACCCAAACACAAAGCGAGAAGGAAAAAAAATCAAATCCAGCAAAAAAGTCAAAGCAAATATTATAAACTGAAGGAATTAACAAAAAAGAGCCTGCAAGGGCGGTGCTCGATACTGCCTTTGGGCAGGGTCTAGAAGTTTTTGTCCATCATTGCCTAGATTTCATCTGCCATTTTCAGCATGAATATGGCAATTATATAAATTGAAAAATTTAAGTGTTCTTAATGCATTATGAACTGTACCACAAAGATCACATACATTGAAAAACTTATGACCTTTACAAATTCATGAGCCCAATTATTCAGCATACAAATGGCTTTCTGGTCTCACCACTAATGGTAGCCGTGTTTATGACATATTTCACATGCAGCAGTGGCATTAGCATAGAGAAAGGGTAAATGTGACAACGCACACAGTTATTAAATCAGAGTTAAGTATGACTTGAACAAATCAGAAGACCTCTTGTATAAAACCTGGCACCTCATTCTCTGAAGGTAACGCTAGTGCCTCCAAATGATCCACTTAAGATTTCTGTGATTGTATTTTCTTCGCTTTTTGATTTGATGCGCTGGCTTTCCATAATAAACTGCACAGCAGGGTGGCTGTCGAGCAATTCTGAAGATCAGCAGCAATTAATTTGGCTTCCGACAGCTCTGGTAAAAAAGCTGCTAGTTGGTATTGAACACAAGTGCAATCAACAGAAAAACAAAAGAAGTTGTTAACTGTGTCTACGTCGGCCATTTTGGGAGATCCAGCAGGCTTTTGTGCAATGGGTCACCAGCTATAATCCGGAGGCCGCCATTGCTCTATGCAGGTTTGTTATGCAGTGGGAGGGTTAACGATAGACCCCCAGAGGGGCGTGATTAGAAAGGGCAAGTCAAATTATGTAAAAAGCTGTGTTGCTCTTCAGTGCCGCGGTGCGCGTAGCAACATGTGGGGACCTACAGGAGAAACTGGAGGAAAATGTAGTAAGAATTGGTGCATCTGAAAGCATGTTAGTCTGCTTTTCAAACGGTTGGGGGTTCTTCCCAAAGGTGTTTTTCATAAATAATACAGCACCTAACAAATGTTCAAGCACATTAGACCTGTGACTTCGGTCAGTTTGTAGGATTTCAAGGCTTCTTTATTATATGGTTCCAGAATATTGTGGCCTAAATATTGCCTGACTAAAATAGAGGGACAGATTCGTAGAAGCATTAGGAGTACAGAAGTAGTACTGCAGGAATACTATTTTATGTACTCTTACATGCCTTTGTGAATCAGCCCTGAACCATATCCCTATAGGTAAAATCAGAAGGTGGTCACTCACTTTTCTATTTGTGCGAATTATTTGAATATTCCCATTTTATTACGATTTTAGCCAATTCACAAAGGCACGCATGTAAAACAGTACTTCAGGCGTGCTACTTGACATACTCCATAATGAACTTGAGAATAGGTCCTGTAGTGTCCTATATATTGTGTACAAAAATATCGTCCCATTGGAGTTAGTTAATAGAAAATATGCACCCAGTGGAACAATATTTTTGTAAATGATATTTAAGCCCCAATATTTATATCAGATTGTATTTTTGTTCCTGATATTCTGATAAACAACCCTTCTTTATAGAGACAGTCGGTGACCTCAAAGATTTGTGAATCTTATATTTATGCACTTTATGAAACATTTGTTAATGTTTACGAAGGCTTAAAAACTACTTCAGTGGGAGGAGCAAAAAAAAAGGTTGCCTTCTTCTGGTGCAATTTGCAAAATGTTCCACCGCCATTTTTCCGATTGCAGGACAACGAATTTGAAGTTTGGCTCTTGGAGACATTGTTGAGCATTCTATAAACGGAATCAGCATAAAGCAGTTTAGGAGCCAGAGAGGGATAGCGAGGCTGCACATGCAGCAGCACACATGCATTTTGAAAAGACTAGGCTGCAACTATTCTGATCCCTTGCTAATGGGGAGGAACACTGCCCCCTACTCCACCTCTATCTGCACAACTGACCTTTTAGGTGCAATTAATTAAACTGGAGTCATAGTGTGGGGAAAGGTTGCCGAAGTCACAAAAATGAGTGGACTGTTATTACCACAAAAGACAAAAAAGAGCCATAAATAGATCAGATCCAAGAGGCAAGAATGCCTATTGTCCCTATCCTATAGTTCTCTTTCCCCGGATCTGTGATTCCTGGTGCTTGCATGTATCATCCAGTTGTTTAGTCATGATGTGGTACCACAGTGAGCAGTTGGTTGTGTGTGCAGTACCGCTAGCTGCAGATGTGGAGCAGGTACCTGTGGCTATGAGTACTAGTGGATGCAGCTACATGGTAGGTGGCAGTGGGTGCAAGCGACACAGGACTTGGGTGCTAGTGTCACTGGTTGTGGGTGTTAGTGCATGGATCAGTGCATGGTACAGGTATCAGTGGGTGTATTTAGAGCACATCTTCCTGTGGCTGTGGGCACAAGTGTGTGTGTATGTGCAAGTGTGCAGCAGGTTGTAGTGACCTGCGACGACAAGTGGGATCTGTCTGAAGTCACCACCAGAAGCGCGTGCCCCTACAACATTCCAAACGGGGCCAGGAGCCCACCCTGGTCCGCCGACCACCAAGAGGCGAAAACACGACATCGGGAGTCCACCCCGGTCGTGAGAAACGGAGCCAGGAGCCTACCCTGTTCCGTCGGCCCCCAAAGAAAGAAAACGCGAAGTCGGGAGCCCACCCCGATCGCGAGGAAAACGGAGCCAGGAGCCCACCCTGGTCCGCGCACAAGAGCCTGCAGCGACATCGGGAGCCCACCCCGGCCGCATCATCAAAGTGAGGTGAGGAGAAAGAAAAAGGGCACCCGACCGTGAAAACCCAACCGCCGACTGCAAAGAGAGCCCCCAGCCTCCCGCGTGTAGATTTCAAGCCGAAATCTCGCGAGAGCTCGGCGGCCATCTTGAAGTCAGGCCATAGAACAGACAGCAAATCTCGCCCATAGAAATCTCGGTGGCCATCTTGAAGTCAGGCGGGAGGACCAATAGGAGGCTAGAGAAGGCTAGGCGGCCATTTTGAAGTCAGGCAAAGACAAAAACGAATAGGAAAAGAAGGAAAGTGAAAATAAAAGGAAATTACAATAAATAAAGGCAAATAAAGGCAAACAAAGGAAGCAAAAGAAGACATAAAGGAAATTGTAACAAATTTAGGGTGAAAGAAAGAACTAAAAGACAGCAAAGGAAGACGCTGCAAACAAAAGAAAGAAAGGCACTACAACAAAATGACGGAAGACGCAAGCGGCAAGAATAGCGCAAATGCAATCTTCCTCAAACCACTCCCGTTCAGCCTATCAGAACCACAAATAGGCATTCGATGGGAACGGTGGATAAGGCAATTCGAACAATACATGCGGGCTAACTGCAAGGCGTACACGGATGACCAGAACAAAGACTTGTTCCTAAACTTTGTAAGTGATGAGGTTGAGGACCTGCTAATTACTTTTCCCCAAGATCAAACGGCAACATACAAGGGAATCATAAAGTTGAGGGAAGGGATGTGAGCAGGTGTTCCTCCTTTTCAAAGAAGTATTGTTGTCAGAGGGTAATTCCTCGTTCAAATAACAATCATTAATCCTGGGTGATTTGAGTGACTGTAGATCTTTTTATTCTTCACATTGTTTCATTCATTTCACTCGTTTTTTATTTCTCATTGGCAAATATTTAGGAAAAGTGAACAGCCGACACGTGTTTCGCCCTATATGGCTGATGAAGCCAGGGCTTTCTCAAGGCTAGTTATTGCATTCTCACAGCCTTCCAGGCGGGTGAAGGCTCATATTCGACCAATGGGATCTTTATGGGTGGAGTTTGCTTGCAGAATTTGGAATTCAAAACACAATGTTTCATCACTAATTTGAATATGTACGGATTCACCGTTGATACTATGTTGTGAGAATGCAATAACTAGCCTTGAGAAAGCCCTGGCTTCATCAGCCATATAGGGCGAAACACGTGTCGGCTCTTCACTTTTCCTAAATATTTGCCCAATGAGAAATAAAAAAACGAGTGAAATGAATGAAACAATGTGAAGAATAAAAAGATCTACTGTCATTCAAATCACCCAGGATTAATGAGTGTTATGTGAACGAGGAATTACCCTCTGACAACAATACTTCTTTGAAAAGGAGGAACACCTGCTCACATCCCTTCCCTCAACTGTTTACTTAAGGCTGTAAAGGTCCAGAGCCTTGAGCAAAAGTTCCTCCGAAAACACTAGGGATTCATATCCAGTATCAGGATCTCTGGGCCGTTCACTCCTCCCTCAAGGGAATCATAAAGTGTCTTACCGACAAATTTGACCCGCAACGAAATGTAGATTTCGAGAGGTACACGTTCAACACCACGTGTCAACTAGCAGAGGAGTCACTCGATGATTTCGCAACAAGACTGCGAAAATTAGTAACATATTGCGAGTTCGACAAGTTTGACAATGAACAAGCGATACGACTGCGCATCTTTGAAGGCTGTCAGTCAGTGGAATTCCGCGCAAGAATTCTAAAGGAACCGTCCTCGCTCGAGAAGATACTGACCATGGCCCGAGCGGAGGCCAGAGCAACAACACACGCAAGACAGATGGAACTGGGAAAGGCAAGAAGAGTGGAACAAGCAAACCGCACAACTGGAAATGTCAAGAAGAGAGACAATACACCACCAACAAGAAAGAAGCAAGAAAGAACGTGCTATCGATGCGGACTTGAATTTCCACATACCGGCGCATGCCCGGCAATGGGCCACAGATGCAGAAAATGCAACAAGGAGAACCACTTCGCAAGCGCCTGCATGAGTAGACAATTTAAGAATGAGCGAGGAAGGCCGGCAAGATCACGGACAGTGACGAGCAGATACGCAAGACACATGGAAACAGAGAATCGCAGTCCCTCAGCTGAATCGGATGGAGCAGCCACACCAGAGGCTGCAGAACGACTGTATCTGATGTCAGATGAACCAGCAGGAGAACGCACGCCAGAACACATTCATCTTGTAGAGAAGCATCAGATAAAGAAAACAGCAACAGTGAACATTGAAGTAGGAAGACATAGCACAAGCTTCGTGTTAGATAGTGGAGCTACATGCAACATTATGTGCATGTCAGAATATGAGAAGATGAGAGTGAAACCACCACTATCATCATCAACAGTTGATGTATTCACCTGGGGCTCCAGAAAACCAGTAGTGAACATGGGAAAGTTCACAGAGACGTTAACTTACAAAGAAAGGTCAAGCAGAAAAGAAATACACGTACTACGAGGGGACATTCCCGCACCATGTCTGCTCAGCAACATCACCGCGCAGTTGATGGGGTTCCTAGCAATGACCTATAACATGTAGGACAGACAGAACATTCTGAGAGAGCATCCAGCCATACTAAAAGGGATGGGCAAACTAAAAGGAAAACAAATAACGCTGCATATCAATGAAGCGATAAAACCTGTGGCTCAACATCACCGAAGAGTGCCCATACATTTGCAACCACAGGTAGAGGAAGAAATACAAAGCCTGCTGGCCCAGGATATCATAGAACCAGCCAACGGGCCGACTCCCTGGGTGTCTCCAATAGTAGCGGTGCCAAAGAAGAACACCTCAAAGATTCGCATATTCGTGGACATGAGAGTACCAAACACAGCAATTGAGAGGGAAAGGCACCCCGGACCTCATCTCAATGACATGATCAGTTGCCTCACTGGCGCATGCCAATTTTCAAAACTAGACCTGTGCAAAGGATACCATCAGCTAGAGCTTGACCCGCAATCACGGTACATCACTACCTTTTCCACTCACATGGGTCTTTTTCGCTACAAATGACTGAGTTTCGGGATATCGTCAGCAGCAGAGATATTTCAAGAGATTATAAGACAAGTGATAAGGCTGGTAAAAAACAGTTTGAACTACAGTGATGACATCCTGGTGTTCGGCCGTTCAGATGAAGAACATGACAAGGCCCTACGTGAAGTCTGCAACCAGTTGGAACAAGCAGGCCTAACTTTAAATGAAGACAAGTGCGAACTGGGGAGAAATGAGCTAGCATTCTTTGGTCACATTTTCTCAAAAAAAGGCATGAGGCCAGACCGCAGCAAAGTGGAGACGTTGGAAAAAGCAAAGCATGCAACAGAAGTTGCGGAAGTGAGGTCATTTCTTGGCCTAGCAAGCTACTGTGCTCGCTACATAAAAGACTTTGCCACAGTGAGCACTCCTCTACGAGATCTGACAAAGCAGGGTCAGAAATTCATCTGGACACAGGAATGCAATAAGGCGTTTGAGGCCATTAGACACGCCGTAATGGCCGTGGATCAATTGGCCTATTTCGACCAATCACTATGCACTGAGCTGACCGTAGATGCCAGCCCGGTAGGGTTGGGAGCAATCCTAGCATAACCCCTGCCTGGGAGAGATTCACCAAGAAAAATTGTCGCATATGCGAGCAAAAGTTTATCTGACGTTGAAAGGGCATACTCCCAGCCAGAGAAGGAAAGCCTCGCAGTGGTATGGGCGTGTGAACACTACCACATGTTCATCTACGGGAAACCATTTACCATCGTAACAGACCATCAGGCACTAGTGACAATATATGGAAATCCGAATGCAAAGATGCCGCCACGCATTGAATGATGGGGAATAAGGCTGACAGACTATGATTTCAAGATCGTGCACAAGCCGGGAAAAGAACACAACCCAGCTGACTACATGTCGTGACATCCCTTACCACAGGCAACAGAGAACACATCAATGGCAGAGGAATACCTCAATTTTGTGCTGAGGCAGAACACTCCTGCACCCATAACAATCACAGAGCTAGAACAAGAGGCAGCGAAGGATGCCACAATGCAAGCAGTGAAAATGACAACAAGACATCAAAGGTGGAGACACATTAACAGCAACAGCGCCATGGGAGAAGGAGTCAACATGGAAGAAATGCTGGCATTCAAAAATATACATGAGGAACTTTCGGAGACAGAAAACGGAATCCTACTAAGAGGAACGAGGATAGTCATGCCAAATGCACTACGTCTGCAGACCGTAAATTTGGCACATGAGTCCCACAGAGGAATGGTAGCAACAAAGAAAATGATACGGGAGAAAGTATGGTTCCCAGGCCTAGATCGACTGGTGGAAACCACCATCATAAACTGTCACCTGTGCCTAGTAACAGTGCGACCAGCAAAGCTGGAACAATTACAGATGTCGGAGCTTCCAAGGGCAGTGTGGACAACGTTGGCAGCAGACTTCTATGGGCCACTAGACACGAGAAATTACTTGTTAGTAATCATTGATGAGTACTCCAGATTTCCCATAGTGCGACATGTCTCGTCAACATCAGCAAACGCGATGTTGCCAATCCTAGATGACATTTTTGCAGCCTGGGGCTCCCCACAAACAGTAAAGACAGACAACGGTCCTCCTTTCTCAGGAGAGGAGTTTCGCAAGTTCATGAACTACCTAGGCATTAACCACAGGAAAATAATGCCTCTGTGGCCGCAAGCAAACGGCATGGTGGAGAGGTTCATGGGGAACATAAAGAAAGCAGTCCAAAGAGCAAAGCTAGTGCAAATATCCATAGGACAAGTACTCTGTCAAGTGCTAAGGGACTATTGAAACACCCCCACAGCTCCACGGGCCGATGTCCAGCAGAACTAGTACTAGGAAGGACAAGCTGGACAAGACTGCCTCAACTAGAAGCGAAGGCGCCGCCAGGGCGTGACAGCATTGCAGTAAGAGACCAAGAGGCAAAAAACAAGATGAAGGTCTATGCGGACGCCAAGAGACAGGCCACTCCCTTGCACCTGAAGCAAGGGGACTCAGTGGTGGTGCGCCAGCGGCAATCAAGAAAATCGGACAGTCCATTCTCAGATGAACCACTGACAATTATAAACGTCAAGGGGCCTATGATAACTGCGGCATCGGGCCCCTACCGGATTACCAGAAACAGCTCTCACTTCAAGAGACTAATGACATTGGATGAAGACGGAGGAGACACAGCAGGAAGAGAGGAAGGTATGGACAGCAATAGAAGAGAGGCACACAACAATGAGAGACAAGAAAAGGGATCACAGGAGGGAACGGGAGGAGAATGTCCAAAAAGAGTGAGCAAAAGGCCACAAAGACTGATTGAGGAAATGTAACGATGGGGATCATCATCATCTCTCTCTCTCTCTCTCTCTCTCTCTCTCTCTCTCTCTCTCTCTCTATCTTTCTCTCCCTCTCTCTCTATCTCTATCACTCTCTCTCTCTTTTCTCTTTTCTCTCTCTCGCTCGCTATCGCTTGTCAGCTATTTTCTTTCCACAAAGGGGGGGATGTAGTGACCTGGGTCAGAGGGCACTAGGACCCTGGACCCAAATGATGGGGAGGGGACAGGAACCGGACACCATTTCCGGTCAGGGCATTCTGCAGCCACGAGGGCAAAGGGACAGACGTGCATGTGGGCACTGCCAGGACACGAAAGAATAAAGAATTAAATGTCCACCTACCTGTCCTCGCGTGATCATTGATGAGGACACGACACAGGTGACAGTGGGTGTAGGTGGCTGGAGGTGCAAGGGCCACTGGGCATGAGTACTTGTGGGTGTAATCCATGTGACTGTTGATGCAAATGCCAGACAGTGCAGGTGGCAGAGGCTGTGTGTACCACTGGACTTGTGGTTGAGCTATCACCATTGAAGGCAAGCAGGGCCGGCTTTAGGGCAGTGCGACCGGTGCAGGTTCACTAGGCACTGACCTCCGTGGGAGTGGGGGGGGGGAGTGCTGTGTTCATCAATAACTTACAATTTAAAAACACCTGTTGCAGAGTTCTCTGTGTGCCCAGCTTTCAAGCAACAATAAAATTGTCAAGATAACTTTTGCGATGAATGTTTCTGCTAGATAGAGATCGGAGGCTTGTCTAGCGGCAGTTTTGACTCGCCATAAAGTGGCACAGAGGGTTGATATGCTTGCTCCAAAGAACGAGTACAGTCAAGATCACATATCTGAATTTTATGTGGATAGCTGAGTCGATTACTGCTTTTGTCACATAGAGATACTTTTGTTACTGCAATTCATAAGATAGAGAGAGAATTCGAGAAGGAGGTCCAGGGGGGGGGGTGGCGCCCAAAATGATTGTCTCAATGGGCGCCACCAGCGTTAAAGCCAGCCCTGAAGGCAAGGTAGCAAGAGGAAGGTTTAAATGGCTTTCAAAATAAAAACCATTGAGTAAGGGGATTGGTATAAGGTTTTAGATGTGCATCGACTCATTACTCCTCCAATTTCGTTGTCCATTAGTTTGAGCACCTAATGTGTAAGATTTTACTACAGTAAAGTAACACCCAGGCAGAGACGAGGAGATTTGAAGCCTCCACAAAGCCCCTACACACACATAGTGAAGGCTTCACTATTGACCTGGACAATGGACCCATGATAGTGCTATGGGCTCAGACCTGCCACCACAGACCGTGCAACCGTGTGTCACACAGTATTGGCTCCCTTCACACGGTCACCTGGTAAGGGGCCAATATCACACAGGGGATAAAAAGGTGGGCCGGAAACCCCTGCCGTGAATTTACATACATTAGTTGTTGGGTCACAGAGCTACACTGATTTGCATGCCACAAACACAGAGGGTGCACAAGCTGTGCACGGTCAGCAACAAAATGTATTCTTGCTTGATGTAAACTACGCAACTAAGAATCAGTAAATGGCCTTGATATGTTTTTGATGTGCTCCCCCCATTTCAACCCAAGACACCTCTTTGATGTCAAAAAATGAGCCTCTTATTGACGTTATGAGATCATGTTGCTGTTGGCAGCCTATGTAACCAGGCTAATAAAAAGAGAGGTGGCAGGAAGGTTACAGCATGCAAAAGTGGTAGTAAAACAGTACGAGATTTTTTTTAAGGGAACGTGGAAACAAAAACAGCTTGCCACATCCTGTGAGTTAATATGCAGTTCAGCTACGAATCTGCCATTACCAAACATGCACTAGAGATACCCCATCTAAAACCTAATGGTCCTGCAATACTAAGAAATATCACTTCATGGCCAACGTGTAACTGTACCCCAGGTGACTGGTGGGTGGCAGTGCTATGGGAATCAGAGATGCTTGGGAGAACTGTGTAGCACAAAGGGGCAGATTTACTATGCTTTTACGTCGAGGTTGCGTCCCTTTTGTGACGCAGCCTCGATGCAAAATCATTTGTGGCATTTACTAAGCCACGCAGAGTCATCATCATTGGACTTTATTCGGCAAAAATGCCATAAAAGTTCGACACAATAAAAGCATTTCTAAAAACGCCACGCAGAGTCACTTTGCATGGTTTAGTAAATGTAAAGTAATGCAAGGTCGCGTATAGCGCTGTCTTGCCTTACTTTGTGTCGAGTAGGCGACACATGAGTGGAGCATGGGCGTCCATGCATCCACCCATGTATTTTGATGCAAACCAAATTTCACAAAGATTTGTAAACATGTTTTTGTGCCAAAATGGTGCGCCTGCCCAACAGAAGCGTAATGACGAGAAATATCTTTATTTCACCTCATTCCTTCATCTTTCCATGTGTGCTGTATTCTGTAGCCAGCAGTAGCTTGTCCATAGGGGCTGAGGGGCCATGCACCCCACCTTTTCCCTGGCAAGAAGAGTGTCTGTCAGGCTGAACAACGGTCAGCATGATAGACACTCTTCTTGTTCAGGTCAGGCAGCCAGGAGCTAGATATGCGCTAAATGCACAGGATCCTGGCTCCCTGAACCGAACTTTGCCAGGCTGAAGATTTCCCAGCCCTGTGGGCATGACCTCCTCAGCCTGGCAATAGTGCCTCACGGCCCTTCCCCTCATGTCGATGGGAGAGCGTCACTGATTGCCTCGGACCTGGGCGCTTCAGTTTTCAGCCCTAAAGTGCCATGGGCTGAGTGTCAATTACTGACACCTTGTCACAAAGTGGGGATGGGTCAGCGGTCTCCCTAAACCCATCCCACTCTGTGACAAGTGAGGGACTGTTGCCTTCCCTCTGGAAGGCAGCAGTCCCAAACCTCCTGGAACCTCAGAGGCTTCAATCTCTGCTAGCTGCAGGGCAGGTAAGTTTTATGTTTTTGAATGCTTGGTGCATGCGTGCGTGTATGTATAAATATTAATTTGTTGTGAGTGAGTGTTGTGAATGGGTGTGTGTGTGTGCGAATGCATGGGTGTCAGTGAGTGAGTGAGTATGTGTTCCCCCACTCCACCCCTGCCCTGCTCCCTGGTAGAATTACTTGCCACTTCTGTCTGCAGCACACATGGGAAGAGGAATATGCCTCTAAGGATTGTTTCTATGCAGGAAGATGTCCCTTCCTGCACAAAAACAATCCTGCCCATAACGCAGTAACCATTGCACCAAGCATTGGTGCTAGTCAGCACACAGTGCACCAGCGCAATGAGAGAGCAGAAATGCTCCATATCTTTATAGATAGGGAGCATTTCTCTCCCTTTCACGCATCCCAGCACAGCTACATTGCGTGTAATACTAGTAAATGTGTCCCACAGACTGAAAGACACCACAGGAGCATGCAGACAGAACCTTCTACCCAAATGATTAGCAACAGCATACCATACCCAAGGAAAACTGAACAAACCTATTGCTTTTATGTTGAAAAGCTTCTGTGTTCAGCGTAAAGAAGCAATGTTGATATGATTTTAGTATGATCACAAGTGGGGAATGGTTTTGTGCATTTGCTGTTAGTTATTATGACATTTTTGGATGAAGAGAGGCATAACAGCATTGGCTGCCAGTATCTCACAGAATAAATTAGAAAATTATCTTTAGAATCATCATTGCTTATGGTGGGAATTGACTCAAAATACATCCAGAGCCTGTTACCAATCTACACTCCCAATATTAGTCCTCATACTAAATTTAAAATTGTGAGATACAGTGGGTCTGTAGAACTTTTAAATAGTTGTTCTAAGATCTTCATGGATAGTTGGATATGATATTTGAGGAGTGTTTATTATTTCGTTCAATGGTGATAATAACCCTTTAAATGGCCTTTTCTACTTGACGTTACGCATATATGAGTGGAATATACAAAGAGGTTGAAAGTGAGTTATTCCTGTCGTGGATAAGGCTGAATGAAATCATATCCAAAAAACTGGAGGTCATTTGGCCATAGGAATATCATGAGACAAGATGAATGGCTCGCATGAGTTTTTAGGGTTTGATTAATGTTGTGTTTTCCCCTTGTTAGGTGTTGAAACCGTAGAAGGGATTGGCTTACAGCAGTATTCAGTGTTTATTGGTTTAGTTTACGTAGACTAGTATTTAAATTTGCAATGACAATTGTTTGGTTCAAATATTGTTTTTGTTGTTTTGCGAAAGATTTGTATATATCTGTTGATATGTCATGTCCTGACCAAGGTGGAGTGAAATTGATGTAGCTATCGAAATGAATCAATACATTTTAATCGGATGACTGTTGACACAACATGAAAGTAACAGGGAGAAATGGTATTTGTAACGCGGCCGTAAGCACACGTGCCTTTACCCGGCAAGCTGAACAATGCTTGCCTTAACCACGCATATGCGTGGCTAAGGCAGTCGGCGTGCCTGCTCTCTAAGCGGGCGGGGATAGGAACCCGAAGGACCTGCAGGAAGGACGGGACGCAGTGTGGAAAGTTGGGCTGGGCCCAGGGGTAGGTTTTAAGGAAGGGGGCCGGTTTTAGGGCTCGTGGCGGGGGAGGCTGAGGTCGGGGTAGGGTTTAGGGCAGGGGGCTGAGTTTTAGGGCTCAGGGCAGGAAGGAAAGGGGCAGTTTTCAGGGCAGGGGGGCAGTTTTAAGGGCTCAGGGCGGGGGGTTCGGGTAGTTTAAGGTTTTAGGGATGGGGTAGTTTTTAGGGCTCAGGGGGGTCGGGTTAATTATAGGGCAGGGGCCAGGGTTTTAGGACTTAGGGCGGAGAGGCTGGGGTGTGAACTTTACCACACATCCCTTTACCAATCATGCCTTTACCACAAAATTGCGTGGTAAATGGCATGCGTGGTGAAGGAATGCGTTGTTCAGATGCATTCGTTGTTCGGGCTGCGTGGTAGAGGCACGCGTGGTTTACCAATGAGTGCCTCTGTCATACAACCTTTAACAGGCGAATCAAGTTTTACTAGATGTTATATGACAAAGCCCAAATATATTTTATGAATTTTCTTAAGAAAATGTTGATAAAATTATGTGTTTGTGGTGTTTTCTATTAGTTTGTGAAACTGATATTTGTATTTATTACATGTTTTGGATTTTTCAATATATTATTTTAATACATTTTATATTTTGATATATATTTGGTGGTTTATTAGTTCAGTAAAGGTATATTATTGGTTGTAGGTTTATATACCTTGTCCGCTTGTGCTTTTTTTGGGTAACTCTTTTAGTGTTCTGCTTTCCCTACCTCTTTCCATCCTTCACACCACTTGCCCGCATATATTAATGGACTCAAAGATGTGTTTCTATGTATATATTTGTTATAACGCTGTGTTTATGTAAACCTTCATCAATTTTTATGTTACTGCATGCCTTAGCACATACTGCATTTCTTTATACAGCCCTGCTCGTCTCTTGGAGCAGGTCCACACCATATACATACCACCAATTTGACAAACTATATATGTAAATGAGGAAAGTAAGAGATATTTTCAGTCCATTCTGGAATCCGCCCTGTGTGGAGAGAGTTCATGAACATGACTTGGAGTGTGTGGTATCAATGATGTTTAGTAATGGTGTGAGAGCTTCACCAGCAATGCCCTTTATTTTCTGCGATAATACGATGATGCCTAGGCTTGAGGTGGCCCTTCGCAAGTGGTGACAGTTGCCATGGCCTAGGTGGAGATAGTGTTGAAGGCAGTCCATTTGGGTCCCTTGCAGGAGGGGATCATCGTGGTGAAATCTGGTGCTCATTGCTGTAAACTTCTCCAGGTTTGCTGTAATTGATACGCTGATCCTCCAGGTTCCTACGAGATTTAGATATTTTAGAAAAGTCACAAGTCCAGTTGGTTCAGTTGTTGTAACAGACTACTGCAACTGTGTCTGTCTACTCAAGGCGTTACTAAATGTCTACCCCGTACCACCCAACTGAAACCCACACATTTGATGGAACTCGCTTGGGAGGCCATACCTTCTCATTCTTGGCACTTCATATCTGGAGCAATTCACCTGCAGAATCCATTTCCTTAATCATTTGCAAAGCTTCCTATTTCGTTGCTGCTTCACTTTGTGTTTTTATGTTAACTAGCGGATGATAGCTATTTTAGTGCACAGAAACTTTAGGATGACAGTGCGCTCTTTAAAACTCAAATAACATAGCATAAGATAGGATAAGATAAGATAACATTAAATAACCTAACACACAATAATCAAGGGTGGAAGTAGCCTGACCATCCCTAGTACCAGACTCTTTGAATTAACAGTGCAATGGTTGCTCCACCTGTCAGGGTCAGAAAAATCAATTTGCATAATACAGGACTTTTGGGTTTCTGAAAATGGATACATTCCTCCAGTGGACCCTACTGCCTGTAAGACGTTTCTTCTTTGATTTCAATGGCCAGACAGACTCTGGGATAGTTGTGTTGTTTCAGGGTTGACTCCCTAATAAGTCACTTATTTCACATGGTGGTATTGATTAGGAGTCTAGCAGCATGTACTCCGCCAAGAATTTCCCGCTGACGTGCCATGTTAGACCTCCATTCAACAAGGTAATATACGCTTCCTATGTCAAGGCCCATTCTTGAGGGCCCTGGAAAATATGATTCGTTTTATTGAAAGTCTATTGACATTTATAATCGCATTCAAAAGTGCATTGCACAGCACTCAATTATTACATGGCAGCGCTAGTGTCAGACAATTCCATGACCATGTCAGCCATTGATACATGCAGGTACCCCATTGCTAATCTAATAATGACTGTGTAAATCCAGAAACTTAGCTCTGCATAACAGTGAGTGGAGCATCACGTTCTGTGGTGACACTGTGTGCGGTAGTCTACAAAGAAAGCCATAGTTTTGTCTGATTTTAGGCATTTGATCAGAGAGAAGCCTAAATAAATTTTAGCTCACCAGAGTACTCAACCACTAGGACTTATTTTCACTACTTTCTCAGTACTACCTCAGAATCTGGATGCTTGGGCCAAAGCACCCACGTGGGCCAAAGTATTGCTGTGCACAAAGGTTTGCCCAGCCCATATCTGGGTTTTATGTTATCAGGGCTGGATTGGTCATTAAAGGCCCTGGCCTTTCCGTGCTGCTTTGGAGCCATCGGAGTCTGTTTTATGAAGGCCCCAGGGCCACCGCTGGGGGATCAAAAAGACTCTCCTGCTGCCCAGGGTCTGTTGCTTCAGGGACAGCAGAGGTATAAGAGGGCAGGGAGGGAGGGAGGGAGGGAGGGAGAGAGGGAGGGAGGGAGGGAGAGAGAGAGAGAGAGAGAGAGAGAGAGAGAGAGAGAGAGAGAGATGGAGAGAGAGAGAGAGAAAAGTGGGAGAGAGAGAGAGAATGAGATAAAGAAAGTTGGAGAAAGAGAGAGAGAAAGGGAGACTAAAAGGGAGAGAGAGAGTGTGGGAGAGAGAGAGTGTGTTGGAGAGAGAGAGAGTGTGTGGGAGAGAGAGAGAAAGAGAGAGAGGGAGAAACAGACAGAGAGAGAGAGAGAGCGGGGGAGAGAGAGGGAGAGAGGGTGAAAGGGGAAAAGCCAGAAAGGCATTTAGACATAGGGTTGGTTAAACATTTTATCTGGGTGGCTTTTGGTAACCAGTCAGGCCCTTTATTTTGTGTTAGACAACTGTGGGACCCCCGCCCCCTCCTATCTTTTATAGGGTTGAGCCACGGTTGCTCTCTAATTAGCACACAAGAAGGCTGTTTTCCTCCAGTTATTCCGACTAACGGTACACAGGAAATAGCCTGCCATCTCAGTTGAAACGGTTCTTCGTTCGTTTGTTATGATAGGTCTTTGTTAAAATGGCTGACACCAGGAAACAGCGCCGGACTGGGAACCAAAACCGGCCCTGGCGAACTGCTCGGCCGGCCCCCCTGATATTGCCGTCCCCCGGTAACAAAAAAGGCCCCCCAGAGGCCCAAAACCGGCCCCCACCCTGGCGGCCCACCGGGGAAACACCCGGTGCCCGCTACGGCCAATCCAGCCCTGCCAGGAAGGTTCGCTATAGATTTATCTCAGAAAGTTCCTCGAGGGGTTGGGTTCATTTTGCCTCTGGTTTTTACTCCTCTGCAGGAACCAGAGCTATGAATTAACGTTCCATGTCATATGATCAGTGTTGGTCCCCACAGTCGTACCTGGCCATCTGTTGTACAGCGAACATACTAGTCAGGGTTAAGGGCATTAGTTATTTATGCTCTCACCGACCTAGAAGTCAGTCTTCATTTATTTATTCATTAGTTTATAGGTCTTTGGGTTTTATAATGCGTCTGGGCCACAATGAGGCAACATCCATGCACTCTAGGGAGGAAGAAAAGGTGGGGACAATTACAGTAGACTGTAAAATCAAAAAGTGTTCCATTTAACATCCAACCTTACCACGGGTCACATTCACTCGAGTTTCAAATAATATACAATCTCAAACTCAATCACAACTCATACAAACCACACCGAGAATCAACTGTAGTGCCACAAAATAGCTGACTATATCAAATATTTAATATAAATATATTGTTGCAAAGGATAAAAATACATCCAATATAATCTTATTATTCATATGTATGAAATACAATACAGTTCATAGGAAAGATAAAAACAAATTCCTTAAAACATTCTTAAACTGTTTCACCATAATTAAAAATACACACCACAAATAAAGAAGAGAGAACACACAAGACAATACACTTTGTCATTAATTCATCTGCTAGCTTGTGCAAATAATCAATACAGGCACATGATCGTTACACAATTCTCATCTAGTGTGCCGGCATGTTCCACAAATTTAGCCTCATATCTGCGTTGACGCATTTCAGTGGTATCCAACTGATTTAAACCACCTTCTTCAAGAAAACAAATAAATCTCTCTTTTATCAATAGTTTTCATTGGCACCAAGCAAGCCTTTTAATTGGTCCCTGTTGTATATTTATTTTTTATCTTTCTTCCTCTTTTTAAGGCTTGATAGGGATCTCAACCACAGAACCAGGCGATCTGCAGCTAAGACTGTAATGCGAGGACTCTCCCCTCACGTTGGTTCAAACTCTTAGTTTCGGGGAAAACCTCTCCCTTTCTCATAGATTGCATGGACTTCCTTTATATATGATGGACCCACTGTAATCTTGACTATTTTTGGCATAAGTACGGGGCCTCTTATTGCCTCATCCGGCCTCCCGCTATCTCAATTCCCAATCGTGTGGCACATCTGTGTGTCTTAAAAACTTATTTGTATTTGACGATTACAGTAGATGCAACACGTAATCAGTTCAGAATATTCATGTCATGATGTTTGTGAAACGGATGGGTAGGTCCAGCCTCTCGACCCATATGATTGAATGGCTTGGGCTATATTGGAATTGATTACAAGCCATTCGTGGCTCTGGTGTGGTAAGTGTTGTAGGAACCTAATGCGACCAAGGAAAATGGGCCACCTTACCGCCAGGCTGCGTAGTCAAAGCAGCCATACTTGGTATGCAGCGGGCCCCACACACCTCTAGATGCTTGACCGACAGTACCTGCAGCAAAGGTGATAGATAATCGGTGAGTCTGCCCCCTTCAGCTGAGACTCAGTCAACCTCTTCTGTGGAGTTCGACAAGGATTCTCACTCAGCCCCACTCTGTTCAATGCCTACAAGACCCCACTCGCCAGCATCATCCAGGCCCACTGAATCAACATCATATCTGTTGGACTTGGCCCTCTCTGCAGGGTCACCCCCAAAGCTTTTGCCTTTACCTCATCTGTTTTCTGAATTTGTTTTTGTTGGGATTAGGACTTTGTGGATTTTAAGACAGCTAACCAGTGCTAAAGTGCTAGTGCTCTCTCCCTAAAACATGGTAAAATTGGCTCACACCTGATTGGAATATTTGATTTACTTAGTCCCTAGTATATGGTACTAAATTAAATGCTACTAGTGGGCCTGCGTCTCTATAATAGATTACCTCCCAGACCATAAATTACCATGATTTAATGAGTCAGGATCTAAAACATTATCCCTACTCAGGTTCTATCATTAACCTCTTCCTACTTAGGAACAATTTATGACAAAAACTTTTTTCAAAATCCCCACTTCCAAATTATTGATTACAGCCCAACTCGATTAATGAACATTTTTACACTAGGACTTCTTTCAATTCTTTGTATTCAAAGTTATTTTTCCATTAACACATAAACGAATACAGACATGTAAATGTACAAACACTTCACTGTATCAACATTTGACCTAGACATATAGACAAATGACAGATTTTACTGGAACAAAAGTGAAAAAGTAAAACACAGCTCGTTATGGCAGTGTGCGTGAACTCAAAACAAATGGTCAATTGCAACGACATTACAAAGTGCATAACACATCTGTGACTTATATTAACACATGTTACTCTTAATCTTTGCTTCAGAGCCTCGCAAATTGGAGTTTGTCTTTGAAAGGTGTAGTGTGTCCATTTTTATTTTGTACTGGGACCAGGTATCCTTGTATCCTCCGCGTTTTCATGTACTGGCATTATTTAACTGTCCTGGTAAGGTCAGAGTTATTAGTGGTTGATTTGGATGCGCTCTTCCTGCGCCTACTACTACGTGCTTTATGTGCACTTGTGAATTGTTCAACTGGACTCTTGACCTACAGATATAATACGCCGACGCGTTTCGACCTTCATGTGTGGACCTCGACGGTGTTTTGGTGGAAGGTCTTCTTCAGGGCCAAATGTTCTTTGTGTGGACACGTATATTCTTGGTGACGTTGACCTAACAACTGGGGTCTGAGCTAGATCCTTCACGGAAGGGAATCTTCCATGTTTCACTCGAGGGGTTGAGCACCTCTTATTTTCTTTCTTTACCTTGAAGTCGCTCAGCTGGATTTTCGTAGGGACAGTTTACTTCGCTCCTTCTGTTGTTCGGCTTTCAGCTCGTCGTCATGACCTTCCACCAAAACACCGTCGAGGTCCACACATGAAGGTCGAAACGCGTCACGACGAGCTGAAAGCCGAACGACAGAAGGAGCAAAGTAAACTGTCCCTACGAAAATCCAGCTGATCGACTTCAAGGTAAAGAAAGAAAATAAGAGGTGCTCAACCCCTCGAGTGAAACATGGAAGATTCCCTTCCGTGAAGGATCTAGCTCAGACCCCAGTTGTTAGGTCAACGTCACCAAGAATATACGTGTCCACACAAAGAATATTTGGCCCTGAAGAAGACTTTCCACCAAAACACCGTTGAGGTCCACACATGAAGGTCGAAACATGTCGGCGTATTATATCTGTAGGTCAAGAGTCCAGTTGAACAATTCACAAGTGCACATAAGGCACGTAGCAGTAAGCGCAAGGAAGGGCGCTACTCCAAATCAACCACTAATAACTCTGACCTTACCAGGACAGTTAAATAATACCAGTACATGAAAACGCGAGAGGACACAAGGATACCTGGTCCCAGTACAAAATAAAAATAGGACACACTACACCTTTCAAAGACAAACTCCAAATTTGCGAAACTCTGAAGCAAAGGTTAAGAGTAACATGTGTTAATATAAGTCACAGATGTGTTATGCACTTTGTAATGTCATTACAATTGACCATTTGTTTTGAGTTCACGCACACTGCCATAACGAACTGTGTTTTACTTTTTTCACTTTTTGTTCCAGTAAAATCTGTCATTTGTCTATATGTCTCGGTCAAATGTTGATACAGTGAAGTGTTTGTACATTTACATGTCTGTATTCGTTTATGTGTTAATGGAAAAATAACTTTGAATACAAAGAATTGAAAGAAGTCCTAGTGTAAAAATGTTCATTAATCGAGTTGGGCTGTAATCAATAATTTGGAAGCGGGGATTTTGAAGAACATTTTTGTCATAAATTGTTCCTAAGTAGGAAGAGGTTAATGATAGAACCTGAGTAGGGATAATGTTTTAGATCCCTGACTCATTAAATCATGGTAATTTATGGTCTGGGAGGTAATCTATTATAGAGACGCTATTTTTTGATTCCTGCCTCCACAGTCCGTAACTGAATCACTCCCCTTTAGGAGACTGACTAGTGGGCCTGCAGTGCTCATTGTGCCACCCACTTAAGTAGCCCTTTAACGAAATGTCTCAGGCCTGCCATTGCAGCCTTTAGTGCAGTTTATAAACTGCCAATTTGACTTGATAAAAATAAACCTTTGGCCAGGTCTAAACCTTCCTTTTTAAAACATATAGGTCAACCTTAAGGTAGGCCCTAAACAGCCAATAGGGCAGGGTGCATTGTATTTAAAAAGTAGGCACGTGTTTTTTAATTTTACATGTCCTGGTAGTGAAAAACTCCTAAATTAGTTTTTGACTCCTGCCGGCATATCTCTCCCATTGGATAACATTGGGATATCTTAGTACATTTAATAGGTGCTAACTTTTTATTGGGAAAACATAGGAATGTCAAGTTTGGATCAAACCCGTCACATGGACCGATCACTCACTAATTACTTTCTCATTTACCCAACCCGCGACACCAGCGAAAGCTCCCAAACCTATGCACGGGGCTTACAGAGCCTGGAAATCAGTCACCCCTGACTCATTTCAATGCCACTTTGCCCCTAACGATCTAGAGGCTCTGGGAACCATCCCCACCAATAGGGGTGCAGTGAACCTCGAAACAGAGATCACCAATACACTGGACCAATGCGCACCAAAACTTAAACCTAAATCTACAAAAAGAACTGTATCCGAAAAGTGGTACACAGCAGAACTTAAGGCACTGGAAAAAAAGTGCAAAATAATGGAACACAACTGGAGACTGTCCAGATTGGACCCCGACAAGTCAGCATACAAAACAGAACTCAAGAGCTACAATTATGCAATTAAGGCGGCCAAAAGGACATATTTTGCACAACGAATAAATGAGAACAGCAACTCGGTAAAAGAGCTTTACAAAATAGTACGAGAATTATGCAAACTGACCTGTATGTCCCAAACTCTGCATCCATCAGCAGAATGCTGTGAAATGATTAGTGAATTTTTCACAGATAAAATATGCACAATTTACTCGTCATTTAGCATTAATACCCCAGTAGATCCCATCAACTGGGAAAACATGGACCCTCATCCTGACGCCCCCGTACGTCTGGGTAGTTTCGCCCCCTTTACAGAAGAGGAGGTCGCCAAGGCAATGGGGGAAGTTAAATAGGGATCCCCTCTTGACCCCTGCCCACATTTCATCTTTGCGCAGATCATACCTACCCTGGGCCCATACATCACGCAGCTATTCAACCAATCTCTGGAGACAGCAGTTTTCCCAGAGAACTGGAAACAGGCCATAGTGACTCCCTTGCTGAAGAAGGCGGGCTCAGATGTAAATAACCCAGCTAATTACCGGCCAATCTCTCAACTCCCCTATCTCTCCAAAGTATTGGAGAAGTTGGTGAATAGACAATTGTCTAACTATCTAGAGACCAACGAATTACTGGACCCCTCTCAAATGGGCTTCAGGGCCACCAACAGTACAGAGGCAACTCTCCTGGCCGTCCTAGATAATGCAAGATCATTGCTGGACCAGGGAAAGGCAGTAGCCCTGATCCTGCTGGACCTGTCGGCGGCGTTCGACACGGTCTCCCACCAGCTTTTATTGGAAAATCTGCACGAAAAAGGGATACACGCAAAAGCCCTTCAATGGCTCAGTTCATTCTTGAGCAACAGAACACAAACCGTGCAAATGGGTGCCTTCTCCTCAAGTCCAAAAAATCTCAGTTGTGGTGTCCCGCAGGGAGCATCCCTGAGCCCTACTCTATTTAATGCCTATGTATCATCCTTGGCAAAAATTGGCACGAAGTGGGGCTTTGGTATTTGTTCCTATGCGGATGACACGCAACTGACAATAGCCATCGGAGACAGGCACGAGGACACCAGGGCTAAACTCAACAACTGCCTCACTGAAATGGCAACCTGGATGTCGGAACACTGCTTAAAGCTGAGAAATCTAAAATCCTGCTCCTCGGCGGAGCCAACCATATCTGGGATGCGTCATGGTGGCCCCACTCGCTGGGAGATGCCCCAGCACCCAAGCAGTGTGCAAAAAATGTGGGTGTTATCATTGAAAACACCCTATCCATGCAGGATCACGTGCAGACCCTGTGTGGAAGAAGCTTCACTACGCTGAAGCTTTTAAAAGGCTCTTCTCCTGGATCCCACTGGAAAGCAGGAGAACAGTCACACAGGCCCTACTTGTCAGCAGGCTGGATTATGGAAATGCACTTCTCGTTGGCATGCCAGATTACCTTTTCAAACATATGCAAGTGATACAAAATGCAGCGGCCAAACTGGTGTGCAACAAGGGCAGATACAGCTCAGCAACTGATTGCTTGAGGCAACTTCACTGGCTGCCAATGCGTCAAAGAGCAAGATTTAAGCTCTTAGGACATGCACACAGGGCACTCCATCATACTGGCCCTAGGATTCTTCGGAATAGAATCAAATTCTACACCCCTCCCAGGTGCCTAAGTTCACGCCTTCAGGCGCTAGTTGAAACTAAAAGGATCAGAAAGAGCAGGGCAGGTGGACGCACCTTTTCATACCTCGCAGCTCTGCACTGGAACAAGCTTCCACTGGAACTACGGCTGATCGAGGATTACACGGCGTTCAGGAAGAATCTTAAAACCCACTTATTCCCCAAGGACTGATGTCACTTACCTTAACAGCCCTAGCCCTAATCACCACCCTCCGCTACATTAGCGCCGTGATATCCCTATGGGATGAATGTTGCGCTTTACAAATAAATAAATAAATAAAATAAATAAATAAATTGTCATTTAAAATCCTTTTTAATAGTAAAGTTGGCTTTTAAGTCACAATTCTGAAAACGCCTCTTTTATAAAGTTGGCATTTTCTTGTCCCAACCGTTTGGTGCCTGCAGCCTCTGTCTTTGGTCTCATGACTGTGAATAGCTTGGCAGTTAGCTTTTATGTATTCCTGCCTGACTGTGAGGCATAGGGGAACTACGTGTTGGCAGGATGGGTCATCCGCGAGGATGGGTGGGGTGGAGTTGTTCCCTGCCCCACTTACATTTCAAAGGGCTGTTTCCAGTACACACACAAAGGGACCTGACACCAGTCTTTTGTCACCCCATACTACTTGAAGCTTTGGCAGAGGAAGGGAAGAACTTTCCAGAACCAGATGTGTGAGTAGCAAGGATGTCACACCCAATTCAAAGGCTGGCACTAGGTATAAATATTGAACCTCCCGAACCACCTCTTCAGTACACTCCTGAACCTGTGGACTACAGAAAACGGACTGTCTTGTTCCCCAGTGTTCTGCCCTGCTGCTTGAGGCCTGGCTTGTTCTCCAGAGGACTGGCTTGATGCTTGAGTCCTGCCCTGCTCTCTGAAAGGGAAGACTGGACCTTCATCTCACGCTAACCTGAGTGACTCCAAAGGTCAGATGGCTGACCTCCTGTTCTGAGCTACAGGGCCATAAGAAGCTTGACAGGCCTCCCTGCAACTGCCCAGATGACCTGCTGCATCTGGACCTGCCTGAGTGCTGGAGTGAGTCCCTGATCCCTAAGACGTGCCTCCACAGGTCCTGGACCCTTGGTTGGTATCGGAGTGCACACCTCTGGAAGAAAAGTAGAATTCCTGGGTTTTTGGGCTCCTCCTGACCGTGAACATGCCGGTTCATACCAAGACGCTGCCGCCTTTGACGACTGCCAACCGAAGCTCTGGTGAACTGGACTTTTCGCGCTACAGCGAACGCCGGTGATTACCGATGACACTAGATTTGCACTTTGCGCTACAGCAACGACAGCCCTTGGGTACCACCAACGCGAAGCTCCAGCAACGACAGCCCACAATGACCGCCAACGTGAAGCTCCATCAACCACTGTCTGTGACGCCTCACTGGCTCTTTGCGCTACAGAGATGACAGCCCGAGCCGTCTGACTTGCTCTTTGCGCTACAGGGATGACCATCTGTGACACTCTACCTGCTCCTTGCGGCCTCTTCCACTGCAAATCGGACTCTTTACGCCAGACTTTGAGAAGGTAAATTATTTAGCGGAACTAACCTGATCCCTCAATTCGGCCCACACTCTATCGTGGTCAGCCTGAATGTGTGACTTTTTTCCAGTCTAGCACGACCAGATGACCGCAAGTGGGACTGTGTGCTTTTAGGCGCTATACTTACCTGAAAATTTTACATTTAATGTCTCAAGTTCTACTTATTGTATTTTTGTTGTTTCGGTCTGTATTTATCTGTAAAAATCAGTAAAAATGAAAAACAGGGAGCCTTAATTATAGGATGGGGATGAGTTGGGAGCGGCCCCTCATCATACCTTGAGTGCCCCCCCTCTGTTTTTCTGACGCCACTGGCAGGACTGTAGGTGGTGAAAGATCTCAAGAGCACAGCTTTCCAGCTTTCCTCCCTTTAAACATTTCCACATGTTAGGGAGATTATTGCTGTTACTTGGGAGGCCCACTTTAGGTGAGAACAGTGTGCTCAGGTACCCAGGCGAATGGCCATGTAATCCTTATAACTTATGGGAGAGGATAATCTCCTTATAATGTCCTGTTAATTATTTTCTTATTAAAGATGCCTCCTGACATCAGAACGTGACTTTAATAAGAAAATGACAGCATTACACATTCCCGTAGGTGAGTAGTGATATACTAGGACAAGTGCATCTTGCACTGCCAATATGACTGTCTGCTTCCACTTTCTATACGCTCACCTGTAAGGGACAAGAGACTGTCCAAAAAGCTGAATTTCCATGAAGAAACACCTGGCACAGAGGTCTTGAGGCTGACTGCAAGGAGATGGGCTACACCTGGAGTCAGACTGAAAGAAAAGCCCAACACAGAAATGGCTGGAGAGCCCTGGTTGATGGCCTACATCCAAGGAGAGGTAGTAGGCATAAGTAAGTACGTATTTAATTGATGAGGGAGGGCACGCACTGAGTGCGAGCCAAGTCACATCACCTCAGCAAGAAGAGACCTTGCACACTGTCCCTGCCACAGCCATTCACTCAGGAAAAACACAGACTGTGGCACCTGCCAAGATGCCCGCACTGCCTCTGAGCAAGAAGAGGGGTACATACGGTGGTCCAAATATCGCCCACTTGCTTGCTCTGGGGTATGTATTATAATAATAATAATATACCGCCAACTGAGTACAATAGAATAATATGACAAGTCATCTCCCTGGTACATATCCTTTTAAATGCACTGGACATTTGGCTTTGTATCTCTGTA
Source organism: Calotriton arnoldi (assembly GCA_963921515.1). Classification (NCBI taxonomy): domain Eukaryota; kingdom Metazoa; phylum Chordata; class Amphibia; order Caudata; family Salamandridae; genus Calotriton; species Calotriton arnoldi. Next base: position 2,679,806 of record CAWUFW010001139.1, read on the forward strand.
TGGTCATGGACCTCCTCGGTGACTTGCCCTATCCTTAAGAGGTACAGTTGGGGTACATTATTTCATTGTTTACGACCCCTAATGAAATAAAGATGTTATGTGAGACCAGAGCATGTTGCTGAGAAATATAAAATATATTAACAGGTGAAGATACTCTTCCTTCTTCTCTGATCCATATTGTTCTTTAAAAGTCACAAACTTGGTTTCTAAAGTGCCATTTAATTTCTCATTTGAACTTTTGACCAAGCAACCATACATGCTGTTATACTTCTGCCCAGCCCACACCTAAACTGGAAGCACTTCATATAGTCCCGGAATGTGCCCCCATCTTTTGTCACAATCCAGTGTGGTATATTCGTAGCTCAGTAGTGCAGGGGTTATTGAAGAGCACTGAAACTGAGGGGCTTATTTACAAGCCCTTTGCGCTGCCAGAATGTCAATTTCTTAGACACACCAGCGGCACAATGTGCCTACCCATATTTACAAGGCCATGTAAAACCACCCTGTGTGCCTTTTCATGGTCTTGAAATATGGCCCCCTTTCACGCATTACTCTGCGTGAAAGGGGCGTTCCGTGAGTGTTGCTGTGGGTGTTCCCACACAACATCCATGGAACCTGACACATTCCCAGATTTACAAAGTTTTGTAAACCTGGGAATGCATTTGATTCCTACGCCTCCCCAGGAGAGGTGTAAGGGAGGTGCAACGAGAAGAAATACCTTTCTTTCTCCTCATTTTTCCTTTTTTCTCAATGTGAGCTTCATTCTGCAGCAGACATAGAAGAGGATAATACCTCTCATGATTGTTTTTGTGCAGGAACGTATCCCTTCCTGCACAAAAATAATCACCCTTATAATGCAGACACCCTTGCACCATGGCACAAGGGTGCCTGCATTGGCACATGGCAGCCCATTGTGCACCAGCGCAGAGGAAAAGGAAAGGAATGCGCTGTATCTTGTAGATACAGCACATTCCTGCCCTTTTCTTTTGCCGCACGGCAGCGCAGCAGGAAGGCTTGCTGTGCTGCCGTGCGTCAAAATATTGTAAATGAGGCCCTAAGTTCCTAAAGTAAACTGTAACAATATACACTTGGTAGAAGTAATGAAAAATGTTGCACTTCTTCAACTAATTACTTCCCTGCTTGTAATTGGATTTGTTGTTCCACGATGCTGTCAGCATGCATATAGCTCTTAACATGTTTATTGATGTCCAAATGGGAGTATATGAAATTGTTTTTGCTGCATCATTTTCTCTGTGTATGTACTTTAAACTATGTAAGTTAGTTGAATCTAGAAGGATCCTGTCTTATTTGAGTACCCATTTAGAGTGATGGATGTGTTCGTTTGAAATCTAATTTTTACTCCTGATCCAGATGTCTTGCTTACATTCCACCAAACCGAAATTCCATATGAGAGATGAGGACATTGAATTTACAGCCAAACTATACATAGATCACCAGAAGTACCTAAAAGATGCGTTCTTCAGGACATATTTAAAATAAAAAAATAAAAAGATTTTCCTTCTCATTCATCAATGCAGATACTTAGAATGTTAAAATTGCTTTGACAAAGGATAAGATAAGGGCAGGAACTTTCTGGAAGCATTTAAGCACTTGCACAGGTAGCATAGATGTAAAGAGGAGCATTAGGAAAAGGTGAGGCAGATAATATTGAGAACTGGCCTTTAGTTTTTTTTTTTTATATTGCCATGTATTGTGAGAGGATACGCTTTGGAGTGTTGCTATGGTTATACATATGGGGGTCGATTCACAAAAGCGTTTATGAGTATTGGAAGTAGTACTTCAGAAGTACTCTTTTAAGTACTCTTGCTCCTTGCTAGGAAACTTGCAAAGAGGGCACGGTCCTTTCTGTTAGTACTAAATGTACATGAAAATTCCATGAATGTAACCATTTTGTTCCAATTTTAGATGTTTTGTGGCAAATTAAAAATACTACTACAGGAGTCCTACTTTACATACTGCAAAATGCCTTTGTGTATAGGCCCCAGAAATGTCACAAAGAAAACACACATACATTTCAGTGGTAGTGCTCAGGTAAGGTTATGCTATGCAGCAGCGGCTTCTGCGTTAGGGCTTTGGGGCCACGCCCTTCTAATTTGCATACATTTAAAATGTATTGTATTGGTCCTAGAATCGCTATAAGCAAACAGTTCCTGGCTCCTTGACCCCGTTCTGTGCATGATTGTTTCATAATGAAGACTGGCGCCACAGGAACTATGGTCTGAGAGGGCGCTGAATATGGAAGCCCTGCGTGATGCTGTCCTCCCTCACGTCTTGTGAAAGCACCTTGTTTGCATCAGTCCGTCTTCAATGTTTATTTGAAGACACACTGCTTAGTGACTTAATTGACTCTCTTGCGGACTAATGCCCAAGTTATAAAGCTTTAAGTGAAAGGATTACCTATTTTAATGCAGTCCGCAATAAAGTAAGTAATAAAGGCTTATGTTTATTTCATACAGGTAGTGAATGTGGCCTTATGCCCAGAGCTGCCGTCTGTGGAACCGGGGGCTGAGGTTCTAGTCTCGGTGTAGCTTCAACAGCCTGTGTTTCTGGGCAAATCACTTAATTTACCAGTGTCTGAAACTCTGTGTAATGTAAGGTGCTCATGTAAAGCGCTTCAATATATTCGGTCAAGTTTACACTATAAAGAAGTGCAATTATCTCCAGATGAAGTCCATGTAAATTGTCTGTTAATCTGATTCCACCTGTTGAATATGCGATTAAACTCCCTCTCTTTGTGGTGCTCTATAATACTGGCTTTACTATTACAATTCTGCCTTTTCTTTCGATAACTTTACACATTCTCCACCCTGTGGCGCGGAAGACATTGCACTCGCTCTACGCTGTTCTTGGTGCACTTAATGGCTCTGTACAAAGTGTCTCTGTAGCATGGCTCTTAACAAACTTCACTCAACAGTCTCCCTGTGCCAATGCTTGTTGCTTTGTCTACCAGATCAGATAAAAAACCTTCTGTCAAGTTGTGTTTTCTCGTCTCTCCCGTACCCAGGCACCAGAGTCTGGCATCCCTGGTTCTCAACCTGTCACAGAAACCAGTGCTGGCTTCTCTGAGCTTTTAGGTAGTGGGCTGAATGGGTAAACTGTATTTATGTACACTATATTCTATAGTCCGAACAAGGCCACAAAGGCAACATAGCGCTACAAAGGAGAAGCATATGCGGGAGAGGGAATTTGGGTGCAGTTGAAATACATTTAAAGTTAGCCGTGTAGTACATTTTGCCAATTGGTGCTACTGTGCAGATAAATGCCAGAAGCCTCTCTAATACCAAATGGGAGAGATAGACTGGCTCATGTTGTTTCCTCACTCAGTGCAATTCATGATGCATGTTTTCGACTCACCATTTCGAAAATTCACCAGCCGCCACTGATGCTATGTGTCTTTATAAAGCGCACTATCACTGCTAGGGTATCCTGGCGCAGAGCAGATGTGTGCGCCTACTCCTGCCTATGGTAGGTTGGTTAATTGAAAAGCCAGGTCTGCATCTTCTTGCAGAATTCAAGAGAGGAGGAAGAGGCTACTATGTGCAGTGGGAGGCCGTTCCATGCTTTAGGAGCGATGTAAGAGAATGCCTTACCTCCTCATCTTGTTCTGTGTATGTGTGAGATGTAGGCGAGTAGGAGTCTTGCAGGGCGGAAGTGTCTAGGTCGTTGGTAGAAGGAGACTGTTTAGGTAGGTAGGACCTGAGTTGTGTAGTGCCTTGAATGTGTGTGTGAGGAGATTGAACTGAGCGCTTATGTGTATCGGGAGCCAGTGGAGCTCCCTGAGGTCTGATGTGAGTTCTGTGTGGGAGGTTGAGGATGAGTCTGGCTGCTGAGTTCTGGATGGTTTGTAGTCTTCTAGTGAGTTGCTTAGTGATCCCGACATGGATGGAGTTCCCATGGTCCAACTTGCTGGTGACTAGGGTGCGAGTGAAGGTTTAGCTAGTGTTGCTTGGAAGCCATTTGAAGATCTTCCTTGGCATCTTCAAGGTGAGAATGCAGGATGCAGTGACGGCGCGGTCATGTCCAGTTTGTTGTCAATGATTATTCTGAGGTTCCTGTTGTAGGTTCGGGGTGAGTTCGGCCGGCCACCAGTTTGAGTTCCATGGTAGGTGTTCTTGCCAAAGATCAATACTTCTGTCTTGTCGGTGTTGAGCTTGAGACAGTTGGCTTTCATCCAGTCCAGACTTCGGTCATGCAGATGGTGAGCTTCCAAAAAACAGTTAGGGGTTTTATCCGAGAGGGAGAGTGTGAGCTGTGTGTCATTGGTGCTGGAGAGGATGTTGATATGTGCGTGGCGTGGATGACGTTGGCTAGAGGGATCATGTATATGCTGAAGAGGGTGGGGCTGTGGGATGAACCTTGAGGCACTCACAGATGAGTTTGCGAACTTCCCAGGAGTAAGGGGCCGGGCTGACAGCTTGTGTTCTATCCTTTAAAGAGCAAATCCAGCGGAGGGCTAGTGCCAATCTCATGCATGCACCTCATGAGGATGGGTTGTGAGACCATGTCAAATGCTGCACAGAGGTCCAGGAGAATGAGGGCTGCTGTGCCTCCTCTGTCAAGGATCATGCAGATGTCATCTGTGGCGGCAATGAGTGCTGTTTCTGTACTGTGGTTGGGCCTGAATCTAGACTGCGTGGCGCAGAGGAGCTGGTGGTTGCTGACGTAGTCTGTGAGGCGTTGGTTGTTTAGTTGCTCTCACACCTTTGCTGCATATGGTAGAAGGAAGCTGGGTCTGTAGTTGGAAAGTATGGCTGGGCCAGCAGATGGTTTCTTGAGCAGGGGCATGACGGTGGCATGTTTCTAGGTGTCCAGGAATGTGGCTGAGTCAATGGAGGCCTTGAGGATGGGTGTTAGTGCTTTGATGATTGGTAGGAGTCCTTGGGTGAAGGCGTGGTGGGGGCAAGAGTCAGATGGAGCCCCCGAATGGATGGTCTTCATGGTAGCAGTGATTTTGACAGTTTGATGGAGGCCACAAGGTCAAGGTTCATTCACTGGCCATGATGGGAAGTTGAGTTGTGACAGTGACGGGGTCCAGTTGAGGGTTGTAGTTGCTTTATATGGAGGTGATTTTGTTACAGAAGAATTAAGAAAGCTTGCTGCAAAGATCTTGTGAGCGGGTGATGTTGCTGGAAGTGGCAGGAGAAGTGGTGAAATAGTTGATGACGGCGAAGATTTCCTTGCTGCTGTTAGTGCTGACATGGATGCGATCAGCAAGAGCTGTGTGCGTTCGGTGTTCCATATCTGCTGGTGGTAGGTTCTTAGGGCTGATTTGAAGATGTCTTTATCTGCCTTGTCTTGACATAAACATAAACATATGGCGGGGACTACAGGGTGTGGGCCTGTTTATACAGGGTCCGCTGCACTTATTTTCAGGTAGAGGAGTAGGGGAGTTCGTGGAATGGGAAAATATGGCAAGTAAATGCAAATCAGTTACTGAAGAAATAGATCCATATTTTCTGTTCTTCATAGAACGCATGCCCCTTTAGTTTAGGAAAAACAAGCTATTATAAAAGTAACATTTTCAACAATGTTCTAAGATTGCTTAGATACAGAGCAAATTATGCAGTTGTAGCCGATATTAACTGGGTTTTGATCCTTAGACAAAGACCTATCAATTGGCGGTATGCTTGATAACTCCCGAATAGTCTTTTTATTAAAATAATATTCCCTTTTAATTACACTACACTCTATGCTATGTGGAATATTCTTTTAATTCGCCCGGTTCATTTCCATCAAATAACTTTGTTTTATCTAGTGTTTTTAGTGAAAGGAGTGTGGGTGTGATTTTGCTAAAAATAAATTGTACTGTTCTTCTAACATTAAAGTTTGTCTATAATTTGTGCAATCTTTGAGGCGATAGTTTAATTAAGATGACATTTTTTAAATTGAATTAATGCAGCGATATATTATACCTGGGCCTCCAAGATAGATTAATTAAGCAGAATCCCCCTGTGGGATTCTCCCAGTTGACATGAAGTCTTATATCTATAGCAATGCAATTATATTTTTGAAAGCTTCTTTTTATTGCAATCGTCCATCTTCGTGCATTAATACTTTTCTTATGCCTGAATCTCTGTCTTATCTTTTTTATTTACAACAGTTGTGTCAGATATTGACGTTGTACAGTCTGCAGCGCATGTACACATCTTAATTAATGGAATGAACACATTTTAGTAGGGGGAAAGTAAGAGCGAAACAAATCGAAAGAGAAAAAAGTAAATGGCTTATAGTTATTGCTATATTATGCCTATGTTATATTAATATTGCTATTGCTATTATTATTGTTATTATAATAATTATTCTTGTTGTTATAAGAAATATGATCACATCACCGCCATCCTGATGGAACTCCAGTGGCTCCCCTTGCTGGCCTACACCATCGTCAAAAGCAGCTGCTGCATCAACGCCTAGAGCGTCCTACCTCGAAGCTAGGGAACCGGGTTCAAGTCTCGGCAGTGACGCTCAACATCCTGTAAATCTGGGCAAATCACTTGATCTCCCCGTGCCTAACAAAATGAATGTGTCCGTCTGTAACGCAACTGGTGGTGCTCATGTAAAGCGCTCTGATACCTTCGGGTCGAGTTCGCGATATATAAAACTCAAATAAACAAAATTAACAAAGCTATCATCACCAGCAATCCCCACTTTTTTTGCAGACAATCTCAACATCTCTGGTGGTTCTTGGCACACCTGCAGACTGGACACCATCAGACTGCAGACTAAGAAGCGTAAAAAAGAAAAACCTAAGAAGCAGACCTTTTCCATCTAAGCACCCAGGAACTGGAACAACACCCCCTTATCCACCAGCACCCCTTGAAGGCTTCTTCAATTTAGGAAAGAGTTAAGTCGCACCTCTATATCGCAATGCATTCACCATCGACAACCCAGCTTCCTCACTAATACTTGTTGACTTTAAGCTTGTCTTCGACCCTGTAAAACGCTCCGCTGCATTATTATCATTATTATTATTATTTTAGTCTGGTCATATCCGACAACCACTGTTTGCATTTTGAGACTTTAGATGTATCATTGCAGGTTTCGCAATCATAGATTTCGGGCAAATTGTGGTTAGTTCCCTTATTTGTGCACACACAATTTCATCCAGGTCCGTCCGGCAAGTCGACAATAATTTCACATAAAAAACAATTTCATGAAGGGGAATACAGTGAGCAATAATAAGTGCACAAATTACTTTTCCTAATTGTTCTCTATTCCACATCGCTAAAGTTGGAATTGGGTCCGTGAGGAATTTCACCCAATTCTAATTTGGATTTAGAGTGAGGCATTGATGTTTTGTATAATTTCCATATGATTTACTTTGGCCCATATAGATGCAAGCCGGCTGTGCTCGGTCTTGGAACTATCTTTGCCAAGGTGATCAAACGCAGTGAGTGAATCTGGCACTGGATGTTGTTGACTACGTGACCCCAACCGGTTTGTTGGCTCGTTAACTCTGACTTTTTTGAGCCCCATGATGTACTTTCTCCCATTGCAGGTCTGCCAGATCTGATCTGCTTCCCAGCCCCCTGACTCTACCCCCCTCCCCCATTACCTTCTATCCTCTATGGGGACTTGTCTTTTTATGTTTTATTATGCTACTGTAACTAATGAAACTATGCAAAACTGTTATTCATGTAAAGCGCTCTGATACCTCCGGGTCTAGCCAGCGCTATATAAAACTCTGCAAATAAATAAATCTTGGAGACTTAGATAGTTGCGCCCTAATACTATTGTCGTCTCATTGGGGATCTTTCACACTTCGTGGATTTCAGTGCTGTCCAGACATCATCCAAATAGACATAACTATTACACTGACACACCACCCGCCACAAACCGAACTGTGCTATGTAGACCTGTGAGGGTGTTAACCCTTTGAGTTCCAGACCACACCAAAATATCTGCACTGAATGCAGATTTTTGGCTACTGACTCATTGTACCCACCATTCTTATGTCGTGAAATAGGGTCATGGTACATGCAAAAATTCACATAATTGTTCTACATCTCATCAGCAGTCAATATTGTCTGTCATCTTGGAAGGTACAAAGAGTTGGATCTATAGTCTACAGTCATGCTGCCTTAACTTCCTGTAGCCGCACTGTGTGGTTTGCTGGTGGATCCAGTTGAGTTTTGCTATTTTATTATTTATAAAACACAAAGAGTGCAAATGGAGGTTTGATTTAATGAGCATTTAGAAATAATAAAATAGAACCTTCTTTATATCAAATACATACACAAACCAAATTCTTAGCCCATTATTCATGACCAACCATAAAATTCATTCAGCAAGTCCAGTCAAGAAAAATTTATAAACTATATATCTCCATATTCTCTGAAATCTGAAAATGATTATGGAGTACAATGCTTTACAACACTTCCCTAAACACTTCACCATTTATACACAGCAGCCATATCATAAAAAATATGCATAATGGTAGCCTCCGGTCTTGTAATGAAATATGGAATGGACGATATTATACTAAAGTGACTTGCCACCCAATGTTTCTTGAGCACATTTAACTTCTGGAAGCGTTTGGTCGGTACTAGAGCAACGATACCTGGAAGTTTGAAAGTCAATCAGCTGTGCCAAATAAGTAGAAACAAGAATCTTAAATCATTTTCCTCACCAGGATCATTATTCTAAAACAATCACGATCCGAGATAATTAGCGATCCTGTTGTTCACATGGCACCCTAAGATGATCATATTTTTTAAATAAAAAATTGTCTTAAGAACTGTTAGTAATTTATACAGATGTTTCCTTGAAAGGTTTACATAAAAGACCATAGAGTTCTGTAGTTGGCCATATGAACAAACACCCACACTCTCTTTGTTCAATTTCCTATAGGAGACAGGTTTCCGAGAGCTGTAGGTGGGTCTTTTTTTCCTACTACATCAATCAACTAGGGCTTCAACATGGAACACATTGTGTCAGGTCACATCCATTCCCAACAGAATCTACAGGGGATGGGACGAACCCCACATTATCAGACCATGCACTGGGTAGTGTAGAGCACCAAGTAACACTTCTACTATTGAAACCTGCCTGAAAGTCCAGGGTCCATTCCCACCTCACTGCCATCTGTGCCTGGCAGGGACTCACCTCGCGCACCTAGGTAGTAAAAATGTCAGGGACAAAAGGGTGAGGGCATCTCTGCCTCACCTATCTGCTGGTATTCTGTGAGCATCATACTACCTCTGGATGCTGTCTTATGCTACTGATGAACCCATTTCCTGACACCCATTTGGAGGTATAGACTCCGTCCTGTCCTCACCGCCAGGACTCGTATGCTCCCGCTTTGGCGGGGTAGAGAAGCCCTGCTCTCCCTGGGAAGGGCTTGAGGGAAAGATATGGAGCCTGTTGTCCTCTCTGCCTCATTTGCTTTCAGCTGTGCTCTTCTTCTTGACACTCTGCTATCGTTCTGATGGTGCACTCTGTAACTCCCCAGCTGTAAACACCCACAAGGAGGCTTACGCCCAAATTCCAACTCAACTGCAATCTCTGCTTATGTTCTTGACCTAGACCAGGTAAAGTGGAGATGTGCTGTGTACATGCAGGAGAAATCCTCACATGAAAGACTTAGAGGCAGTGGCGTAGCAATGAGGGGGCGGTCCGCCCTGGACGACATGATTTTTAGGGGCGGCCTCCCCCGCTCTTACCTGTGGCCTTCACGGGGTGCCAAACATAGGAATCGCCAGTTCATACAATTGCCTGCTCTAACATTCGGCCGCCACATGTAGCAATCGCAGGGACCTCCATGGCCTAGCTAGGCCACTGCTTAGAGGCTGCCACTCATTGTGACGCCTGAGTTAGGGGAGATAAGACAAGGCTGACTTCCTGTAAGGTCCTGTAACTTCTGATTGGAAGGATTGAACTGGCTCCATACCCTAACCTAACTGTCTTTAGACTCTTATTCAATCCTCTATTTTCCCCACATTCCCTGAATGGCTCACTCTTCCGGTTTGTGTTTTCCCACTATGTCCAGATCTTTCCAGGACCAGGTTGAACAGATAGTGCTTTAACTCCTCTGGTTCTTACATTCCTTCTTTCCGTTGACTTTACTGTAATTTGGCTCTTTTTACCTGGCCACCCGCAATAACATTTCTGAATATCTACTGACCTTCAGACCCACGTGCCACTTTCTGTGAAAACCTCAATTTCCTCCATTCTTCTATTCAGTGCTGCTATTCCGACCTATTTTGGAGATTTTAATCTTCATTTACTTACACATCATTGCCATCCTTCTTTCTTACGTATCTTGGATTCCTATCGCTCTACCCACCTTCACACCTATGAACTAGGGTCTACCCTACAAAGCCCTTTTGAAATATCAAGTCCTGTTATCTGCAAAAGTGTTTTTGATGCATAAAAGTGGTTTTGCCATCCATTACAAACTGCCATTAGACGGGGACATGAAAGCGGTGTCTCACTCCTATTTGTGTGTCACTACAGGATCTATCAAGCCAACCACTGATCAGATACCAACCCAAAGGGGATGTTGTCCTCGTGGGACAGCTTTCCCTTTGGGATTCAAGCCAGATGGCTTTGGGGAGAGCATGCTTTCCTTGGGGTGGTCCCAAAGGGGAAATTTCTTTTCCCCAAAAGTTGCACCTGTCTCTTTCATGGACATAGACTGTTTTAACAAAAAAACTACGGTCCCCTTTTGGGGAATCAAATGTAAGGATGGCAGTGTACTGTCCCTTGCAGGTCACAGTCCCTGCACTCCCAGCCATTCACAGGATGGGGCAAAATGTGATTTGTCAAATTAATGTTCCTTAGACAAGTTATTTTGTGATCCCTCGCAATGGGAAACTTCTGATGCTACCTCTCAGTAAAAAGGTCACATCACAAGTGACATCACCGTTCCCAAACAAGATGAGGTGCAATTTGCACATCCATGGTTTATGACCTATGATAGTACATCAGGCTCCTAGTTTCCTCCCTAATGCAAATATTTTGTACTCAATGGTCAACTTCTCCTGTGACTGCCACAGCTCCTCCGATCTCTGATGACTTGCTTCTCTAGTAATCAGTCTCTTTTATTTTTTGCCATTTCACTTCCTCCATCTCTCTCACTGTCTTTCTTTCTTTTCTTCGTCATGACTCAGATCAGCTGATCCTATCTTTGAAGCAGTTGTCCATCCATTCTTCCACGTCTCTGCCCGTATTCTGTTTTTCTCATGTTTCCTCTTCCTTATATGACCTCTGATGGGGACTGGGACTTGCTAACCAGACCTCACATCTTATAAGCTTTGTAAAATATTTTCTTTTCTGTGCCGTCCTCTAGGCCCGCCAGAATGGCCTGACACAAAGTCTTGACATGGTTAACAGAAAAGGTGACTGATTGGGATATTTTGGTGTTAAATATGGCACTCAAAGTGTGAGCGACAGAAAACCTCAATCAGAATATAAAATCAGTCCACATATTGTTATTTGTCCCAATCAGTCACATGTATATATATTTTTGTATACAGCACAAGGGCACTTTCTAATCACTCTATTCACCTTCACTGCACCACCACTTTATAAGAGTACTGTGTGTGTTGTTTTGACAAAAGCAAAAAATATTTTATGTCATGATGAAACATTTTTGCTTCCTATGAACGCAATTGGCAAAATGAATGCATTTATTGCATCATTAAGGAAGTTACAGTGAAGTTTCTTTGTATTACTATTGCCGTGAAAGTCTAGGGTTATACTTCCCCCATAAGGACCACCTTTTATGTTAATCATTATTTGACCCAGGTCCGTGGGTTATTGGGTTGTCCCCTTTTGTCTTTAACAAAGTTTTAACATGGCAGATAACACTATGAACTCACTTTATCTCTGCTGTGCTAATTATCCCTTGCAAACACTAGAATTGTTACCTTCAGATGGCTTATGTATAGTGGCTCTATATTGTTTTAAATTTCATATCCTCAATTGCATCCTTGGGAAACATGATGCACATAACCATCTTCAAGCTAGCAGTACTCCTGTGTGCTTCTTCAGTTTCACTTTTTCACCCAACAATATTCATGTAATATCAGTTGTAGGTTGTAGACGTTTATCTTTGCCGTGTATCAACCATAAATTCCATAGGAAAGCACAGGCCCATCTAAAATATTCTTTGGGAAGCATTTGAATTGCATCTCGTTCCCCATGTTTCTTTATTTAAAATTGCCATCGCCTTTGTTATCCTGTGTGAGCTATTGGCTAACAGGAATATCATGCCATTATTTTTTTTTTTTGTTAAAACTTTTTATTAATTCAACTTTAAAGTCACATACATTTCCATTATCATCACTAATAATTGTATAATGCTGCATCATCACAGGTAAGGAGAAAATGGCTACCCACACGATACCCCAGCATCACATTCTTCCCTTCTTTGCATTTTCAGCTCCACTGATGGGGATAGACATAAGTTGCCGCGGTAAACATTCCATTTGCCCCATTTCCGATCCCATTTCTTCGGACACCCACGTGATTTAAATACTTCCGTTTCTGCAATCATGCATTTATCGATTTCTTTTACCCACATTCGGGGAGAAGGTGCGTCTGCCGCCCCCCAACCCCTCGCAATCTCACGTTTGACAAAGGTGTAGCCCAGTGTAGTTAATTGTTGTTCCACCTCTATGAGGTCAGTCTGCTCCCAGATATTAAGAAGACCCAGTCTCGGTGTGAGGGTAACTTTCTTTCCTAAGGCCTCCTGAATATGCGATGTGGCGCCTTCCCATATGCTCTGTACCACCGGACAGTCCCAGAGCATGTGATAAAAGGTGGCGGTGTGTTGGCAGCCCCGTAGGCACATCTCATCTAGCCTGGCACCTATCTTCGCTAGGGTAATCCCGGTTAAGTACGACCTATGTAATATTTTGAGTTGAATCAGTCTGAAACGCAGAGTGATTGCTGCTTCTCTGGGGGACATTAGTGCCGTCTGCCAGTCCTCATCATCAATGGGTCCTAAGTCTCCCTGCCATTGCTCTCGCAATTTGTGGAACGTGTCAGGTAAGTTGTTGCACAGCTTTTTGTATGTCAGTGATATAGCTTTGGAGTGTAGCAATCCGTCTAGTAATCGGTCTTCTAGTGGTGATACCTCTGGTATGTTCGTGAGATCTGGTAGTGCCGTGGTGAGGGCGTGTCTAATTTGTAAGTACCTGAACATTTCACCTGAGGCCATGTCGTATTTCTCCCTGAGCTCCTCAAACTTGAGAATCGAACCCTTTTTAATCAAATCTCCGATAGTGGAAAGACCTATAAGATCCCATATGTCAAAGCCAGGTTGATGACATAAGTGTCCCAGTCTCTGTGTACCCCATAGAGGCGTGGCTTTTGTGAGGACTTTGGACCATCCCAGACGGGAGTTCGCTTGATGCCAGATCATCACCGTGTGAGATGTGGGCCCAAAGTATCGCTTCTTATTAACTTTTGAATATAGTGCCCCCAAATACCCCGCCCGTCCCATTTGGTATTTGTCCAAAAGATAAGCTGGGTCCATAGGGGAGCGATATATCCAGTGGTTTACTACCACTAATTGTGTCGCCCAGTAATAAAGTCTGAGGTCTGGGAGGGCAATGCCGCCATCGTACCACCCTTTCGTCAGTTTTTTCATTGCTATACGAGGAGACCCTCCGTCCCATAACAGCGTCCGAATTGCACTTTCTACTTCCGAGAAATATGTATCCGGGACTCGGTGTGGGCAATTCTGAAGGATATAGAGAAAGCGCGGGAGGGCCAGCATTTTAAAAAGAGCAGCTCGGCCCACCACTGAATGAGGTAAGGATCGCCAGTGTTTCACATCTGCACGCAGGCGGGACAGTGGGGGTGCCAGATTACGGTCATAAAAAATGTTGGGGTTTGAAGTTATATAGATACCCAGATATCGGAATCCGTCATTGGCCACTTCTACACAGCAACCCGTAGGGAGCCGGGGGACCGGACCACAGAGTACAAACAACACCGACTTGCTCCAGTTTATGGCGTAGCCGGAATATTTCCCAAAATTTGTGAAGATATTTAAAACCCGATGGAGGGATCTATATGAGGAGGCAAGATAGAGCAGGATATCATCTGCATACAGGGATATCCGGTCGTCATGACCTTCCGCCCATTTCAGGCTTCTGACCATGACATTCCGCCGTACCCAATCCACCAGTGGTTCCAGCATGAGGGAAAAAATCAAGGGGGACAGGGGACATCCCTATATCATGCCATTATTGATGTCATCTATACAAGCTCCTTCTAAAACGCGGAACAACCTCCTTCTCTTTCTATTGCTCTACTCTTGACATAGTAAAACCAGATGCCTCAGGTCTTTCCTGCTACACCTAGGAATATCCTTGCCGGTTGTGGGAACACGAAGGGAGATGGGGAGCTATACACCAACGCATACCCTCCTGGATGACACACAAACACTAAAGATATGATGGAAACACCAGAATGGGGTGTTGCGCAGTAAATCCTTGCAGATGCCAGATTGCTATTGGACTGCTTCCAACAAAGGGCCAAGCTACCTGCCAACACCAGGCCAAACTATTGTTTTTTTTTTAATATAAATCTTTTTATTGAACCTCTGCTTCTGGCACATTTCCATACAACACAGTTACAAAGGATATTTTTGTAGGCAACAAGTCATGGGATCAAACTGTATCATTAATCACGCCTGCCAATTGTGTATTACAAGGAGGAGAGTGTCCACGCCAAACACACAATAATATCCTCCTGCCCCCCTCCCCACACATACGATCCTCCCAGCTTCCCCATTCATGTTGTCATTCTATAGTTAGCCCACGCAGTCCATATCTTTTCCCACTTTCTTGGGCAGCCCCTACTTTGGTATTCAGGCTTCTCGGCTTGCTGGCTCCAATCTACATCTCTTACCCAGTCCTCAATCTTTGGCGCGGTTGGTACTCCCCACGCTTGTGCTATGTTTCTATTTGCCACCCCCGCTACCAATTTGAGCCATATCATGGTGTATTTTGGCCAACTTGTCTCTCCTTTTATCCCCAATATGTGCCATCTTGCATCTGCTGGCAATGGGGTTCCCGCCGTCGACATCACCCGGGTAACTTTGGTCCAATATTCCTGAATTTTAGGGCAGGCCCAGAGGATATGAAAGAAGGTGCCCCTCTCTCCGCACACCCTAACACACCCTTCGGAGTCGCATCGGCCCATGCGGTGCTGGAGTGTCCTGGGGATATATGACCTATGTAAAAGTCGTAGTTGTATCAGTCAAAGCCGCGCTCGTATGGCGATTTCCCTCGGGGACTGTTTAGCTTCCTCCCAGTCATTGTCCTCCAACAATCCCACATCCTCAAACTATTGTTTTTTGGGGGCTTTCTGAGTTGAATCAAGTATTATCGGTCCCAACTCCTGAAAAACATTGAACCACGGAATATGGTCTATCGACTAGAGGATGCTCCCACATATCTGTTCCTTCTTCATCAAGCATGCTTGTCTACTACTTATTCACAAGAGTTTCTGTAACTCTGGGGTGAATATTCTTGAGGAACTACCTGAAACTGGTCCTTATAATAAGAGTGGTTGTACTTGGACTGATCAAATGAAATGCAAGTTATAGAAACTTCATTATGCTGCATGTGTAGGTCCTGGGTTCATCCACATTCATCAACACGGGCGCACCAAGATGGTAGTCAATGTGTGCTACCGGCTGTGTGTTATGTCAAAGGAACTGTGGTTGATGTGCGCGCCAGAGCAGCCGGGCATGCCGGTATGGGAAACGAAAAGGTGGTATCACAGTATGGTTTTGTATCATAAGGGCCAATTTTACATAAACTCACTGGAACAGCAAGCGTACCATCCATTCCTGGCTGTTGACAAACAGCACGGATTACCATAATCAGGATAATTAAACTCCGCTCCAGGTAATCTTAGCAGATGGTCTCCTCTCTCCTGCAACTCTGTGCCGCCCATTTTCTTCTCACCTCGTAACGCCAGAAGGCACACTTGGTAACACCTAAGAAGTGTGGATGTTGAGGTGTAGATGTAAAGACAGAGCTTGTCTCAGTCTGTGCTTTTTTTTTTCTTTCAGAAACCAGGGAAACGGGACGAATCTCAAGGATACAGCCTTTTGTTGCGCATTTATTTTTTTCCCATTTGCCGCGCGTCTAGCCTTTGCATAATGTCCCCCTTTCATCTCTCTTCTTCTTCCACCTTGCCCCCCCCCCCTCGAACTCCGCCTTCACCCCTTAGCTGCAAATTATTGTCATTGAAAATCCTACATTTCAAATTCAGAATATTTTGGAGGGATTGTGCTGGTGGCTGAAAAGACGGGATAATTATCACAGTTGAAGGGGAGTGGGGAATATTATTTCTGAAAACACGGCAGGCATTTTATTAAACAATTGCACCAGCTGGGGACAAATTATTGCCTTTATTCTAAAATACCATTTGGAAGTCTAATGAGTTCGTCTCATTGGAAACAACTGTTTGTGAAGACTGGAGTCCTTCTTTCGTTGCGTTTTAGGTTGGTGTAACCTGGAAGCCGATCCCTGTCAGCAGCAAGGCTCTGCGCTGCTGGCTTGACTGGTGCGATTGTTTCTAGGGTCCAAGGCTGTTATTACAGATCAGTACGGAATCCACCCCCATTGTTATTACCACCTCTGTCTGACTTTCCTGAATGTCAGTGAAGGCAGGGTAGAGGCAGATGTCTGCATATGTAAAAAACACAAATAAAATGGGCCGATAAATTCCAAGATGTGCGGTATCTCCTGTTACTGCAGGTGCTGGAAATATGAGTCTTGTGATAAACAGGGGCGTAGCGTGGTCAGGAAGATTGGGGGGGAAGGGAGGTGAGCTTCAGGTTTTCCGACAACCATGCCGGCATATCATGTTAAAATATATTATAAGAGAAGCAGTGCAGAATGGTGCAAAGGGAGCAGAGTACAAATTGTAAGGGGTGCTTAAAACACAGTGGGGCTTATTTACAAGCCGCTTGCGCCACCGGTGCATCACTTTTTGTGACGCACCGGCAGCGCAACCTGCTGCCCCATATTTACGAGGACACGTAAAGCCACCCTGCGTGGCTTTTCGTGTCCTTGCAAATATGGCCCCTTTACACGCAACACTTTGCGTACAAGGGGCGTGCCATGGGTGTTCCCACGCAACAACCATGGCTTCTGTAAGAATGCTGTGCCTCCCCAGGGGAGGTGTAGGGAGGCGCAACGAGGAGAAATGTTTTCATTTTTCCTTGTTTTTTTCCCTCTTTCTATTCGTGCTGCTCTGTAGCAGACATAGGAAGAGGAAATCACCTCTTGTGATTGTTTTTGTGCAGGAAGGTGTCCCTTCCTGCACAAAAACAATCATCCCCGTGACGCAGGCACCCTTACACCATGGTGCAAGGGTGCCTGCGTCGGCCCATGGCATCCAATTGTGCGCCAGTGCAGGGGAGAGCAAAGGAATCCGTCATATCGTTGTAGATATGACGCATCCCTTTGCTTTGGAATTAACGCAGCGCAGCACAGCCAAATGGCTTGCGGCACCGCGCTGCGTTAAATCCTTGTAAATAAGGCCCAATATTTTGTAGAATAACCAACATTTTTAAGATCCTTAAAACATAGAAAAGAGACTGTGTGTGTGTGTGTGTGTGTGTGTGTGTGTTTGACTCCGTGTGTACGTAAAAATCCCAGGTGAATTCAGACAGACTCCTCACCATACCTGACTGAAAACACGTGCACCCAACTATTTACTAGAGAATAGATTCATTAGGGGTGTGTAACACCACAAACAACCCCCTGAAGCTAAGCCCCCGGGGATAAATAGCAGCAGGTCAAACCTGTCATTTATATGAGAAAAAAACTTGTGATAAGTGATAATTATCGCATTCCATGAATAACAAACACCTCGATGTTGGTTTATTATCGCATCCCAGAATGAGGGCCAATGTGCGACACATTACCTGGAAGGCATGTTGTCTTAAAACTTTGTACGTGAGGAAAGTTGCATTGTATTGTAATTGGGTTTCTATAGCGCTTACTATCCCATACGAGGCACTGAATTGCTTTATGGCAAGCAACATGCTACTCTGGAAGCCAAGGTTAGTGGTTAATATAGTGGTTATTGATCATTGTTGGTTATTTTGATTAGTCTTGTGCCATGCGTTTGCTCCAGTTTCTTCGCGGTAGAATAGATTAATAGGAGTTAAGTGTGTTCATTGATGGGGAGATTAGATATTGTAGGTTGCATAGGCAGGGTTTCAGAGATAGCATATATTGGTGTGTTGTGGCCTGTTCCTGGTTCAGATCTGTCTTATTTTCCTGCATACCTGAGGCAGATTTATCCAAATGCCACGCAACGCAGCAAGACACCTTTTCTGTGCTGCACAGTGTGACAGGGAGAGGGCAGGAATGCTTCATATTTAACATTATTTGGAACATTCCTGTCCTCTATGTGCTAGGCACCTGGCAGCACTATGTGCTGCCTAGCGCCAATGCAGGCACCCTTGCACCATGGTGCAAGGGTGCCTGCATTGTAGGCAGGATTATTTTTGTGCACAAAAACGATCTTTTCAGGCTTAGTTCTCTTTCTAAGTGTGCTGCAGAATTCAGCACATGTAGAAAGAGGAAAAAACAAGGAGAAATATTTGTTCTTGTTATGCCTCCCCTAAAAATGAGAAGCATTTTGACGCATTCCCAAGTCTACCATTCATTGTACATCTGGGAATGCTCCTAAATCCGTGGTTGAATGCATGGGAACAACCACACTCCACTCATGTAATGACACCCCGGGGCAGCGACTTGTGCTGCCTTACATTACTCCAGATTTACCAAGCCACACAGGGCATGCAAGGTGGCCATGGGTGGCTTAGTAAATATCATTCTAGGTTTTGCATTGTCCTGCGTCCCCTTTTGTGACGCAAAGGTGACACAAAAACCTTGCTCAATAAGCCCCCTGATTACCTGTCTATTTCTCTATCTTTCTCTCTGTCTGTTTGCCTGGCTGTCTGCCCGCATATCTCTTTTTTTTCTTCCTGTCTTTTAACCTGCCCTCTTAACTCCTGTCTGCCTTCTTTCCGACTCTCTGGCTTCCTGTCTGCTTGCCTGCCTGTCTGGTTAAATGTCTGTCTGTCTCCTTTTTAGATCAGTCTAGGTGCCTGCCTGCCTCTTGTTCTATCTTTCTCTTTTCAACTCATTCTCATTCTCTCTCCTTCTCTACTTGTCTTCACTTCTTTGTCTACATTAGTATCTTAAATGCTTAGGGCCTCTTTACAAGTGGCCTTTTTGCCAGATGAGATAGTTATGACATCTGATAAACTATTATACATTGGGGTATCATATTTATCAGCTAAAATAGGCCTTTACATGGGGATTTTGGTGCTTTCCGCACCAAAGTCTTCATGTCCTGGTAAATTCCAGTTATTTTTCTCCCTTTAAATTCTGGTAGATTTTGCCTGGCGAAATGTAACAGGGGATTCAGGTTTTGGCACACCCAAAATATACAAGGTAAAATGAAAGCCGCAAAACTCATAATTCTGATATGTGCGGTAACAGAAGTTAGTGCGACTGATTTCATGCTGAGCTTTTCTGTCAATGCTTCAAATAACAGAGCCCAAAATGGTGGCTTGATGCAGAGGCTCTTCTGCACTTTATCTGCCTCCCAGGAATGCATCCATATGTTGTGACACCCAACAATAGCAGAACCAAATAGGAGCCACTGACATTCAGTGGCTGTCAAATTTGGTATCTGGCAGCAATTGAACCTGCTGTTTCATCAGTCCTAGCAGCTCTGTTCAATCGCCCTCGGTCTGTATCAGTAATTTAAATGGAAAAGTAGAAGTGCAGGTCCCCTGTACCAGAGTATCTGCTTGTTTCTGAGAAGTGCCAGTACTCTCCAATTAAAAGTATTACGTCACTCTTGGGAAGTGCAGGCATTCCCCTTCTCCAAATAAAAAAATGCCAGTACTCAGTACTGGCCCATTTAAAGCAGTGCTCTGTATAATTTCAGACAGAATATGAAAATCCCTGAAGGCAGGAACTGAACCTTGTAGGTTGCACAGGTATTAGTGCGAACTGCAAGGTTCCCTGCTCAGAAGAATTGTTTACCAACCACCTTCACTTCTCTACCTCCAGATCTGCCTGGGAGGATGAAAAGTATTGAACTCTTGGTGGACAATCTAGCTGTTGGCTCCAATGACAGAAAGGAATTCTCTGTCAAACCCTTTAAGAGGAAAGTGTCTGGAAAGAAAGTATGGAGGTACTATCAGCCTAGTCACCTCCATATTTTGAACAACCTCTCAGAGTCTTTCCATCGATAACACTGAAAGCGTCCTCCATTGACCCTGTAGATGATTGAGCATGTCAGCCATTTCTTTCTCTTGGAGATCCCTTCATCATTGCTCTGGCTCAGCCACGTGTGCTCTGATTCGGCTACTGAATACGCAGAATACGTCTGCTACCTATGGCATGTGATTGGAGCCATACCTTGTGCTTTCAGTGCAGTGCTGCAGCCATAGCCTGATCAATCATTCACTGCAGCTCATTGGACTGCTTGAAAGATGGAGCATTTCCATGATCACTCGGTTCTGGTTGGGTGCCATAAGAGTCAGACTAGCACATTTGTATCTGCTCTGTGAACTGTATAATGTCTCTTATGGAACCTTTCCATTGAAACTGCTTCATGGTGAAGAAAGCAAGGACTAGCATATCAGAGCTAGATATAATGTAAAACCCCATCTGTGCATTTATTTTGTCTTATAGCATGCCTTGGCAACCAGTAATCAGGATGACCCTGGCTCTTGAGAGGCTGCAGCCAACCTAGCATAAAGCAGCATCAATCTACTTGTCAATTCCTCTTATTTAATCAAAAGAACACGTGGTGCATTTAGCCCCAGCCTCTTCCATTTTTTCCTGGAGTACCTTCTCCCTGCCTACACTTCTCTGAACACTATGTTACAATCAGGAACCCTGTAGTTAATGTACAAGTGTACTGAGTGCAGTACTTGGGAAACCAGACTGGTGCCTACAAGTGTACTAAGAAGGACTTGCACACCGAACATGAGGACTGTGTCTGACAGCAAACTACCCCCAATCCTGGGTGATGCTCATCTATGATACCTGTTAGGTACGGTACTACAGAGCCTATGTCCTGCACGCAACGATTGATAGGAAACCCCATTACTTACCACTTACCTGACAGACTAAACTTAAAGTTATTATGAGCTAGTCTCCAGTGAGAGTCAGAGAAAGCAGGATTTGGTGAGGCTAGTAGAAGGGGAGGAGCAAATCACTGAGGATTCTCAGTAAAAAGGCCTAGTAGGGATGTCTCGAAGGGGCGGCCTTACCTCGTTTAGAAAGGCTGCAATGAGAAAGACTGATGATCCAGTAAGGACAGTCCAGTCATTGCACTTTGTTATTACTTACTTTGTTATTAGGACTTATCCCTGATTACCAGAGGGTATTTTCCTGATGTCAGTGAATTGAAAGAAATCAACAGAAATAGTCTGCCTGATATCTGCAGCTATTTGAGACATTTGCTGTGTTAGTAGTTTGTCTTCTCAGTGGTGCACTGGTGCATGAGATATTCTCTGAATATATCTATTCTGCTGACAGTCAGAGAGAAGAACCAGAGGTTTCGCACCAGGGTGGGTGACAAGGGAGAGTGATCAGCAATATTCATTCAGCTATAGCAGGTAGAACATTCTACCTATATCCATTGTGGTTCTTCTTAAGGACAATGGGAGGTCAGGGATATAGCTCAATTGGTTTGTCAACTTTTATCTCTGATATCTTCTACAATTTAACAAGTAGAATATTTGGTACTTTGTCCCTGACAGTCCATACTACGTGATAAAGATCCCTATTTTGAGTGTAATATGGGTTGAAACATCAACACTTTGTCGTGGGTCTATTTATTTGTGCTTCCTTTGCACACAATCATATACATTTTGGGCTTCCTGTTACTAAGGAACTTTGGATAACAACCAAACACAAGCTAAGTTTTCAGTTTTTCCCTTTGTATTTGTAGTATTCAAGTTTACACTTTTTTCAAACTGTCACATACAACACACTCACAGCACTGCGCCGCAACACAACTGATATAGCACGTCTTATTGCAAATAAATGTACAATGTTTTTTATTCTGATCAAGGTTCTAGACTTTACTTGGGATATCAAGTAATTGATCCTAGTTTTGGTTTTAGTAGCCATGACATTATTGTGTAAGTTGAACAGTTTTTCTGAATCATTGAAGTGATCTATTTATCTACACCCGGGCTCTCCTGGAATTTGGGGTTGACCCATTATTTTGAATATACAAACTCCCTTGGAGGCGTTTATCATAACCCCCTAAATCTCTTCTCAACTGAGATACCACCTGCTTACTAGAACAGGAACTCCAGTTCACCTGTCAGTGCCGAAAAACCTGATTGCCTTGGTAAAACACCAGTAGCTTGGAGGGCATTGGTTACATTCAAAGCTGGGTGATAGGAGGGATCCTTCACCCATCCAGTCCCAAATTCATCCTTCATGCAGTGATACAAAGTTTCCTATCGAATGTTATGTTATGTCAATTTGTAGAGTGCTCTAATCACCCGTGAGTAAATCTAGGTGTTTGAGCAGGTGTATAGGCGTGTGGTCCCCGCAAAATTATTCAAAGAGCCAAATCTTCAGCTTTTTGCTAAACTCAAGTGGCGAGGAGGAGGCTCTTATGTGTTAGTGGGAGGTTGTTTCATGTTTTGGATCTATGTAAGAGTGAGCAACCTCCTGCTCTGCTTCAGTGAATGCAGGGTATGTGTGCAAGTAAGTGTGAAGCTGAGCGTAGGTATCTTGATGAGTCATGAAACTGTATGCGGCTGTTGAGATATTCGGGGTCTGTGTTGTGTAGGGCTTTTTAGGTGTGCGTGAGGAGTATGAATTTGCTGCATTTTAGAATGGGGAGCCTGTGGAGCTCCCGGAGGTGAGGTGAGATGTGGGTGTGGCAAGGAAGGCTGAGTATGAGTCTTGTGGCAATATTCTTGATGGCCTTAAGTCTGTTCAGGGGTTGCTTGGAAATTCTGGCATACAGTGTGTTGCTGTAGTCGAGTTGCCTTGTGATGAGTACTTGCATGCCAGTTTGTCTGGTATTCTGTGGAAGCCACTTGAAGATTTTTCATAGCATTTGGAAGCAGGCAGAGCTCACTGCGTTGACTTGTGTCGTCATGTTGAGCTTGTTGTCCAGGATGATCCACAGATTTCTGGTGTGGTTTGTGAGTGTTAGTGTGGGTCCCAGTTCTGTCCGCCACCAGGTGGCGTCCCACAGGCAGTTCTTGTTTCCAAAGACCAATACTCCAGTCTTGTCAGAGTTCAATTTCAAGCAATTAGTTCTCATCCATTCTGCCACCAAGGTAAGGCTCTGGGGGTAGGAGGGTCCGCGCTCACTTCCGCATTCCTGCACTTTAGGCGCTCGGGCAGCGGTCTAGTTGCTGTTCCCGGCACCGGATAAGTTGCATAAAGGCGCCCGATGACGCGACCGCGCTCAGGCTGACCGGTGACTCGGGCAGAACACTCGTGAGAGGAGAGGGGTTCTACCGGTTGCTGTATCGTTTTTAAAAAACCTTGCTGCTATTGAATTGTACTGTTGCACTGTTTGGTTCTTACCCGATTTTATTTGCCTGATTTTCCTCTGCCTGGGGAAAGAGCTGTGTTAAGGCTCTGGGGGTAGGAGGGTCCGCGCTCACTTCCGCATTCCTGCACTTTAGGCGCTCGGGGCAGCGGTCTAGTTGCTGTTCCCGGCGCTGGATAAGTTGCATAAAGGCTCCCGATGACGCGTCCGCGCAGCGGGCGCGCCTAAGGCAAGACCGTCTGCACCCGACCGGGCCCAGGGGCTAGGACCCCTGGATATTTTCCTGCGGGGCGCTACTGCTATTCTAGTTTCCAACTCCATCAGTTAAACAGCGTACTGGGAACTACATGCTACCATCAGATTTCATGTGGAAAGTCAATGGAAAAGTGTCCTCACTGCCTGTTCACTCTTCTCCCTCGGACAACTAGGACCACGAAGCCCTCCGTATCTATTAGGTCTTTTAAACTTTTTCTACTAAACTGTCGCTCCCTGCCCAAACATATTACAGAGATCTCGATGCTTCTACAGGACCATGATCCAGAGGTCCTGTTCTTAACAGAAACGTGGCTCAACTCCAGTTCAGAACCTGATGTTGTCCAAGCACTCCCCCAGGGGTACCAGATACAGAGGGTGGATAGGACGACAGGCAAGGGTGGTGGGATAGCCATCTTATATAAAGATCACCTCACCTGTCGTATGCTGGGAAACCCACTTCTAGATTGCGAGAATGTTCATTTCTCGATAGAATTTACCCCACTCCTTTCACTCACAGGAATCCTGATTTATCGGCCCCCTAGAGCGATGGGTACTTTTTGTAAAACTTTGCTAGAAACAGTTATTAATCTTGCTAGTACCGCTGCAAATTTCACTCTCCTTGGAGATTTTAACTTGCATTTTGACGATCTGGAAGCAGTGACTGCGCGGGAACTAGCACGAGATCTCATGGCCTTGCAGCTGCCACAAAAGGTTACGCAATCCACTCATGTCAAAGGACACTGCCTTGACCCAGTGTTTTCTAATTTGGAGAACCTTAAAGGTAATGACCCTATCCCCGTCCCATGGTCCGATCATTTCCTTATTCCCCTGTCTTGGTGTCCTCGGGTCACCGCTTCCTTTGCTCAATCTTCACTAACCCTGAAACGGCCCTGGTCCAAGCTCTCTGTGGACAAATGGGCTCATGAACTGGAAAACACCAGACCTAAACTGAACCCCAGCCCAGTTGTAGCCAATGACGACTTTTGCAAGTGGATAGAGAACTCGCTGAATGTGGTCCTCCCTAAAACTTTGATAAAAAAGACGGAGGGCCCCAGTAAATCCCCCTGGCATTCCTCCGAATTGCGCACTTTAAAACAACGTTGCAAGGTTCTGGAAAGAAGTTGGAGGAAAGACTTCTCACCAAGCAAAAAGCTGGAATATATGAGAGCCATTGGTGCTTATAGAGCAGAAATTAAAAAGGCACAGGCCTCCTATTTTGAGGAAAAAATTCTGTCGGCTGGCAATTCCCCGAGAGAAACCTTTCTTATTATAAAAAAACTTCTCAAAACTCCAGCCCCTTCCATTGCCCCCGATACTTCGGGGCAACGATGTAACAAACAAGCAGAGTTCTTTACTACCAAAATACAGAATATTCTTAAATGTCTGCCCCAAAATGATGACGAGTGTGACCCCTCAGATGAGTACATAGATCAGGGTTCACTGCCAACCAGACACATGTTGGAGATTTTCCCTCCACTCTCCCAGGAGACACTCTTGGCTTTGCTATCCTTGGTGAAGAGTGGGTCTCCTAGGGATCCGGTACCTATGAACGTTCTGAAAAAGGTAGCACCTATAATTGCCCCTATCATCACAGATGTGATCAATGCATCACTTATTACAGGAATAGTTCCCCCCAATTGGAAAGGGGCCATGGTAAAGACACTTTTGAAAAAACCCAATTTGGACCCAGCGGATTTGGGTAACTATCGCCCCATCTCTCTGCTTCCTGGGATAGCCAAGCTCGCTGAGAGACACGCTAATCATACCCTCCCCAATTTTTTAGAATCTCATAATTTGCTCCACCCCTCCCAAACGCGTTTTCGCCCGCGACAAAGCACGGAAACCGCCTTGTTAGCGGTAGTAGAAGAAAGCAGAAAGATTCTGGACTTAGGAGGGGCATCCGCCATCATACTCCTTGACTTGAGCGCAGCATTTGATACGGGGAATCACTGCATTTTGATTCACCGTCTCAGAAAGTCAGGAGTCACTGACATTGCACTGAAATGGTTGCGCTCCTTCCTGGAAGGAAGACTCTTCCAGATATTTGAAGGAGAGATAGCCTCCAAACCGCTGCCTTTGCGGTGTGGTGTTCCTCAGGGCTCCTCTCTGAGCCCGACTCTTTTTAATGTATATATGGCCCCACTGGCGGCTATTGTAGCCCCTTTTGGAATCCATATGGTGACATATGCCGACGACACTCAGTTGGTCGTTGCGCTTAATCAAGCAAAGCAGCTATCTCGAGGCCTCTACTCATGTTTGGAGGAAGTTTCTAGGTGGATGGGGTCGTCCCACCTTAAGCTTAATGGGGAAAAAACAGAGATCATGATCTTGGGTAACCCCTCTAGCATTTCATTGAGCGCTATGTGGCCAGCATGTATGGGCCCAGTCCCAATTCCTAAGAACGAGATAAAGAGTCTGGGCATCTGGTTAGATCAGAACCTGACTTTTAAGGTGCAAGCAAGAAAGACGGTGGCAACCTGTTATGGCCTGCTTAGAATGGCCCGCAAAGTGCTTCCTCTTCTTCCCCCCCGAGCCAAAAAAATATTAGTCCAATCTTTGATACTTTCAAGGATGGACTATGGAAATGCACTTTATTTAGGGGCCCCAATGGCAGTAGTCACGAAACTGCAAACGGTCCAAAATTGCGCGGCCAGACTATTGCTTGGAACGTCCAATCGCCACTCGGCTAAACCAGCCCTTCGTGCCCTTCATTGGCTCCCAGTGAAGGAAAGAATTAGTTTTAAGGCCCTCTGTGTCGTCCACAAGTCTTTGCAGGGGAACGGGCCTCCCATAAATTCGACTATGTTTCGCCACTGCAAGGCTAACAGGAAATTGCGCTCGGATGACCTTCACTTGGTTGAAGTCTCAAGGATTAAGAGGGCCAGAAGTGGCGGCCGGCTTTTCTCTCATAATGAGGACAAACTCTGGAATGCACTGCCACTTCATTTACGCAGGGAACCTAGCCACCCTGCCTTCCGAAAGCAACTGAAAACACTGTTGTTTCCCTAAGTATCTCTGTCAGTGGTCACTAGTTAAGCCCAGCGCTGGGAGGCCCCCGGGTAGCCATGCGCTATAAAAGTGTCTTTTTCATTTCATTTCATGCAGTCGGGGAAGTTGGTTCTGATGGTGGATGTCTTGTCCATCATGAAGAGGATCAGTTGGGTGTTGACTACATAGGAGATGATGATGATGCCTTGAGATCTGATGATGTTGGTGAAGAAAGCCATGCAGATGTTGAACAGGATTGGGCTGAGGGAAGAATCCTGAGGGACTCAGCACACCAGTTTCTTAGGGCCAGATGTACAACCCTAATTTGCGATCGGCCCGTTTGTGACCGCAATTTAGGGCATGGCCAAGTACAAACCTCATTTTGCGAATCGGTTAATTATACCGATTTGCAAAATGAGGTTTGCAACTCGCTATTAGGAAGGGGCGTGCCAAGGGCGTCCCTTCCTAATAGCGACTCACATTTGTATGTATGAATGTTTTGCGACCACAACTGCGGTCACAAAACACTCGCAATTTACCACCTACTTTAAGTAGGTGGTAAACCATCTGCAAACAGGAAGGGGTCCACAGGGGACCCCTTCCCCTTTGTGAATGGGTCAAAAAATATTTTTTAAGGGCAGGCAGTGGTCCCAGGGACCACTGCCTGCCCTTAATAAATGAAACTGAAAAGTTTCATTTTTCTTATTTTTTAAATGCATCCCATTTTTCTTTAAGGAAAACAGGCGGCATTTAAAAAAAAAACTGCTTTATTTAAAAACAGTCACAGACATGGTGGTCTGCTGACCCCAGCAGGCCACCATCCCTGTGAGTGCTAGCCATTCCTAATGGGGTCGCAAATTGCACCTGCCTCATTTATATTAATGAGGCATGCAATTTGTGACCCCGTCTGAGACACTGTTGTACATCCCAATTCACGAGTCGCAAATTGCGAGTCGCAAATGCGACACATTTTGCGAGTCGCAAATTGGTGGGTCATACATCTGGCCCACAGTCTCGAGTGTGAAAGGTGGCAGTCTGACTCTTTGGGTTCACCCTATGAGAATGGAACAGATCCAATTGAGCGTTGGCCTTTGGATAGCGCACTTGTGGATTCTTCTGATGAGTGTGTTGTAGGTGACTGTGTTAAAGGCTGTGGAGAGGTCGAGCAGGATGTGGGCGGCTGTTTCTCCTCTGTCAAGGATGGTCCTGATATCGTCCTTGGCAGGGATGAGTGCAGTTTCTGTGCTGTGGTTCTTTCTGAAACCTAATTGTGTGTTGTACAGTAGATGGTGGAGTTTGAGGTGCCTATTGAGTTGTTTGTTGATCGCCTTTTCAATTACTTTTGCGGGGTAGGAAAGCAGGGAGATAGGCCGGAAGTTGGCCAGTTGGCTTGGGTTGGCTGAAGGTTTCTCGAGGAGGGCGTTGACTGCTGTGTGCTTCCAGGAAGGTGGCGGAGGTGGTGGGGGTGTTCAGGATGCGAGTGATTGCTGTGGTGATTGGTGATGGGACGAGATTAAAGATGTGTTGGGGGCAAGGGTCCGATGGGGCCTCAAAGTGGTTGGTCCAAATGATTGTGGCTGTTTCTTTGCTGGTGAGGGTCTTTCATCTGATCAGGTGGTTGTCTTGATTGGTGATGGCCAAGTTGGTGATGAGTTTTCTAGTATCTGGTTGGTGTGTGAAGTTGCTGTAGATGTTCGTGATTTTGCTGTGAAAGAAGTTGTATAGGTCGTGACAGAGTTCTTGTGAAGGGGTGATGCAGTTAGTGGAGATTTCTTTGATGTTGTTGGAGCTCATTTCGATACATTTCGCTAGCATTTTTCTTGGTTTCTCTTGCTGGTGGTATTGTCTCAATGCAGGTTTGAAGGTGGTTCTGTTAGTGTCTTTGTGACTGACTCCCCATTTTCTCTGTAGCTGTTTGCAGTCTTTTGGTGTCACAGAGGTCCTTTGTGATTTTGATGGGTACAAGAGAGTCTGATCCAGTTGTTAAAGTTGTCAACGTCGATGTTGATGTTGTCCATATGGTTGGGTGGGTCCGCGTAGAGGGCGTTGAGCCATTCTGATTCTGAGATTGTGCTCCAGCTATGGCTGGGTAGGCTGACATTAATGGGTGAGTTGGTCTGTTGTGTGTTGATCTGAAAGTGGATTAAGGAGTGGTTGGTCCATGTGAAGGGTGAGGTTGAGTTGAACTTGATGTTGTTGAAGGTGTTGAAGATGGGGTCCAGTGACTGTGTGGCGATGTGTGTGGATTTTGTGACGTGCTGGGTTAGGTAAATGTTGTTCAGGCTTCCTAGGAGTGCTGTGGAGCAAGGGTCAATTGAGTCTTTAAGATAGAAGTTGAGGTTTCCAAGAAGTACCAAGGCTTTGGAGACCATGATGAGGTGTGCGATGAAGTCTATGATGTGATTGGTGAAGGTAGCTTGTGGACCCGGTGGTTGGTAGCCGAGAGTTCTGTTTAGGGTGAAGTGTTTGGAGATTTGAAACTTGAAGTGCAGATGTGCCATGAACAGAGTCCCGTTCTCAGTGGTCATTGAGCAAATGATAGCGTTTTTGTAGAAGATTGCGAGTTCCCTTTCTGGCTTCTGATTGCGGTCCTGCCATGCAATCTTGTAGCCTGCTCGGATTTCCCGTAGCGATGTCGGGTGCCGATGTTGGGTTGTGCCAGGGTTCCGTGTGGAAGAGTAGGTCTGATGAGTCGCTGCTCAGCAGGTCACAGATTTTGGTTGCGTGTTTGCTGAGCGAGTGGGTGTTGAGTAGCATGCATATGAGTGAGTGTTGGGGTGCTGGCTTGCTGTTGCTTAAGGTGTTGTGTAGGAGAGTTGTTGTGGGGGCTTGGTGTTTGTGTGGAGGGGTGCGGGAAGTTTGCTACTGGTGAAGCGGCAGTGGGTGCTGTTGTGGAACTTTAGCAGTGAGGTGAGAGGCTTCCCAGGTCAAGCGAATGGAGGAGTGCTGCGGTGTATCGATGAGGGAGGTTGGACCAAGGTTCGTGGTGCTGGGCACGGTCCAGGAGCAGATGGGCTTGCCTTTGGGGTGTCTTCAGTGCGCCAGTGGTGCGCCCGCTGCACAGATGCGCAGCAGCCACTATTAAGTAGGTCCTGGGAGGGTGGGGGGGCATGGGTGTTGGTGGATGGGGCTGCACAGAAGAGCAGGAAGAAGACGCATGAGAGAAGAAGCAGGTAAGGAGTGGGGAGGCAGGAGGTGGGCATAGGCACCAGCTCACTGGCATCGCGCAGCGGCTGCCATTAAGTAGATCCTGGGGCTGGCGCGAGAGCAGAGGGTGGGGCTGCGCTACACAGTGGGAAGAAGACATGGGAAAGAGGAAGCAGGTAAGTCACAGGGGAGGTGTGAAAAAGGCACATGAGGGCGTTGGGGGCCAAGATCACACAGGGGAGAAGATTTAAAGAGCAAAAAAGGGGTGAGAGCAGAAAAGAACTTATGTAAAGTCAAAATGGGCAGAAAACAGGGAAAAAGAGAAAGTGAGCAAAACGGCTGAAAAAAGACCAGCAACAAGCAGAAAACTTGGTGAAAGAGATGAGATGAAAAATGTCTGAAAAGAGCTCAAAAGTAAAACGGCTGAAAAGAGTTAAAGCAAAAAGCAGAAAACGGGATGAAAGACATGAGTGAGAGAGAGAGAAGATGCGGGGGTGAGCGAGAGAGAGAGGGACGAAGGAGATGAGGCAGGAGCTGAGTTCGAAAGGGCCTTGGACGGGTCGGAGGACTGCTCACAGGCAAACCGGGACGGGGTGAGTGGGCCTAGCCACCTGCTAGTCATCATCACAGATGCAGAAAAATAACGATGGTAGACCTTCAAGTACTGGCATAGTTCATGATTCTGTCTTCAGACCTACCCATAAATTCTTTGGATTTTCCCATAATATGTTTGAAAGGTTACAGTGAAATGAATTATTTGGCCCGGACTCTCCTGGAGAGGGTCAGACTCGCATGCTATGAGACTCACAGGGGTCCGTATAGGATTAAAACATTTTTCAGGGCTGACTTTAGCTTCAAGCTCAGTCCGAGGGCTTTAAGTGGGCCGGGTCTTACCGGTGCTGAGCACTGGCAGTTCTTAAAAGAAGGTGCCGAGACCGGTCTCTATCGGGCTCTCCATTTCTGCCCTCACCCTCAAGTTGGAAAAGAAAATCTTAACTCTGCAGCAGTACCACTGCTCAAAGACTTTGATGTAACTTCAAAGAGACTCGTTTCAGTTCTTTCACAGTCTCATCATTTCAGAACTGGAGCATTTTCAATATTATACACAACAAAGCTATAGTCGTTGCTTATGAAACTGGCAACCATTTACAAAGCCAATAGTCCTGGCTTGTTGTAGGTGTAATGTTACTTGTTGTATTTTATATATGGATGCAAACACAGATGCAGAAAAATAGCAGTGGGGCGGCACACTATGCTATAAGCACAGATTTTTAGTTTATGTGTTTTTAAGCTATGCCCTAAATTACACCGGCCACGCCCCTTTGATAGACCCCCCCAGTTTTTTTTATTCCACTTAAAGCCCTGCTCAGCCCTACATGTGCCTGTGTGCCATGAGACACAGGCCTAAATTATGTTTGCTCACTAAAGCCCATTAACCTAAACAAATGGGATCTGGGGAGTTCACAGTCACCTGTCTCACTCTCCATGACTGGGATTTGTAGCTCCTGCACATTCTCAGAATTGTTTTTAGAAGGTAAAATAGAGGGTGTATAGGTGGGGACCCCCTCCCCAAGCTCGGCACAGGACAAGACTAAGGACTGGAAAAAAACAACCATCATATTCACACATATATCTCTTAGATTCCTCCCTCATCCCCACAGACTCACCCAAGACTCACTGTATTTAGATTTTGAGAACAGAGCCTCAGGCTGTATTTATTTACAAATCCACAATAACAATCCAAATCATTATTTGTACAATAGCGCAGCATATTAATACATACAATTTAATATATACATGGTTTCTTATCACAGATACTATACATCGAATCTCCTCATCACAAAATTGTTCAGTCATGATTGATCACTCTACAGGCCATTCAGCATCACTACATTTTTGTTGGGGGGCCCTGCTGTAATTGGTAGGCCACCTACTTCTTTCCCACAGTACATGCTCACCTGTTCCAGTCCAAGATGTGCCCGGGCCATTTTATATGCTGATGCCCTAGTTAATACGATGCCAGAGCCAAACCTAAAGGGGTATCCCCCTAGCACCCTTTGGGAGTTGGATCTGGGTAACTGTGTTCTCACTTGGTCCCCTGGCACATGCCCCACCTCCCACAAATCCACAGTGTGACAAAGTACCCTTGAAGGACCTAAGGACAGTCACTGTAGCGCCCCCCCAAAACCACTTATGACCACCATAGCACCACTGCCCTTGCTTGGGGTAGAATAGAAGCCAAATCTAAAGTTTGTTTGACTCTGATGCCAAGGTATATATCTGTTTTGTGGCAAGCCACAAGTCTACACGACCACAGGCCCAGATGGTTAATTGAACATTTGCTCCCCCAAAGCACAGGAGTCTCACTTCACGCTAGTGAAAGCTGTTGCACTGAAAAAGCCAATAATATCTCAACAAACATTTTGTTGCCATGGATGGACAGATGAACACCTAGCCCTACGAAAATAAACAGCACCCTGCAAGCAACCAGGAGGCACTGTTTTGAGAATATATGTGTTAAGCAGTCTCCTAAAATGGCTGTTAAGGTGCCTCGCTGACTCCTGGAGAGCCCTGGAAGAAAGGCCCTGCTCCACACCCTCTCGGGTGTAATATGTGACCACGCTATAACCACCCCAGGGAACTTTTTTGACAGCCGTGAGATTTCAACCACGAGGAGCTCAAAAACGCCCCTGCGACCTACTGCTGTAATGTCGATGGACAATCTGATGAGGGGTGCATGAGCATGAAGGCTCTTAGGGCTGCCACCGGCAACCTATAATGCCCCTCGCCTCTCTTAATTTTATTTGCGAGCCCCTCCCAATCTGATCAATTTTCGAGAAGGGTACAGTGTTCACCAAGCAATTTCCCAACCAGGACACATGGTCATGTGCAGACTAGTATGCATCAACTCAGAAACCCTGAAAGGCTAGTTGCAATGAGGTTGGGTAGTGCTGGGCAGCAAGCCTCCATAGGTGTTCGGGGAAAGGAGTGGCCGCTTCTGCTGTCCCAGAAGGGAAACGCCAGAATTCCTACAACTTAAAACTAGATCAGGCATCAACTACATTATTAAAAAAAACAGGGACATGCTTCGCTTTAAACTCAACATTGTTCTTCAAGCACCTCAAAAGCGCATCTTAGCAAAGGGTCCCCCATGGCAACGGCGAAGCCCAGGACCTGGGAGAAATACAGCCTGTGTTGATAGAATAATTGCTTCTCTTGCCGCCGCCAATTCAGGAACATGTGCAGGTGAAACAATAAGGGGGGGGGGGCGATCCCATGGGCGGATAAGGGGTCTACTGAAAGGCAAGAAAGAAATTTGTGATCCTCAGCGCTGAGGGTGGGTCAGGGCTGGTGCAGATCCAGCTTCAGGGGCACCAGAAGACAAAGAGGCTGATTCCTTTCAACATATACAAATACGAGAGTGACCCCTTTCTAGCCAAGAGCTAGGGTACAATCATCAGTTTAAAAAAAAAAAAAACAACTCTTGGCAAGTCAATATCCACTGCTTTTTGTGAATCAATCAAACCATAAAACTTCACCAGTACTGAAAAGGAAACACCAAGGGGATGTATTTATCTATATCTTTTTTTAATGAATTAAAACATCATCAGAATGTACATTACATTATTTTAAAAAACATATACCAGACAATAATTACAAAATATTATTAAAAAACATCATAGAGAAATAGGAACAGATATAAAAATTAATCTTTGACAATGGTTATTTCATCTGAATCGATAACAGTATTGACAATGTTTAATTTCTTTATAATCAATGCTATTCGTTCATTGGATGTAACCTCTTAAAAACTAACGTCAACGCGTTTCGTTGGTACCCTACCTGCATTAGACCACCTTCTTCAGGACAACGTATATTCTATCTCTTTCAAATTCATAGCCTGTTTTAAAATATAAATCAAATATAAACTCCACTCTATCAAAATACAAAATAATTATAATCTTGATTTACTACATTTATCATCATGACAATTACAAACTTTAATGATTCTGGTGCTGCTTTAATAAACATAACCACACCACCCCTGTTCTCCTGTTTCAGACTGTGAAGTAGAATTATCTATCAATCTTCCATTCATCCCTTTTGTTTATATATTGTCTAAAAAGATCTTATTGAAAAACTCACCTATATTATTAAGGTGATATTCACTTAGGTGAACCGTTCTTTCTGTATATCCTTGTCAATAGGACCACCTAGGAATTGGTAATAAATCAAAATTATCTATTTGAGAGATGGATTTCTATTATAATATTCACACCTACTTATATCTGAGTTCGGTTTATCCTTACTCTTATCTGGTGTCTTTCGATCTTGCCCAACTCTTATTTCAGATGCGTGAGTGACATCATATTAAAAACAAACAGGTACCGCTCAGCAGTCGGTCCTATAATTACCAATATTGGAGAGAGGCATTAATGTTAGTGTTGTTTCATGATATCTTTTGGTTTTTCTATTTTTAGAATATTAATTCAAAACCAACCTTATATTTGATGTTTTTCAGGAATAAAATTCTTAGCCCAGCTCCACCCAATGAGGCGTGAGGGGGGTACACTGTGAGCGCGACCTGAGGAACCGCTTAATAGTCGGTCCTATATGCACTTCTCACCTAATAATGTCAGACAAGAATATGAGAAGGACATGTTAATATGTCCTGCGAATAAAATATTGCAAGTAGCTGCATGCTTGATTTATTCTACCTAATTCAGTTTATAATTATCCTTTGTTTTTTATTGTAAGAAAAACCCAGTTGTTGAATGCTTTCATTTAGATTAGCGAGCATTCACAATGTTACACCCTCTCTCATTTACGGGTGTCTCTTAATTATTGAATGCTCTCGTTTACTTCTGGTAAGCATTCATGAAGGCCCCGAATATCATACCCTCATTATTTTTGGGCTAAAATATGGATGTGTGCTTATTCTCGCCCCAAATTATTATGAGACACAGTTTATACCAACCTTATCTATAGGCAGAGCGAGACACCGGCTTCAACTTCATATATCTTATAAAAAATCGTTTGTTCACGGCAGTAAGGCTCGATGTATTCCCTATTTCGGGGAACACAGTATATATTAGAGAATACGACTGGTACTCTAATTTTAGTTAAAAAATCACAAAATATGGATGTATCCTTATTCTCCCCCCAGATTAATACAAGACACAGTGTCTACCAACCTTATCTATAGGTAGAACGAGGCACCGGCTTCAGGTTCATACGTCTTATTAAAATCGTTTGTTCACGGCAGTAAAGCTCGGTGTATTCCCTATTTCGGGGAACACAGTATATATAAGAGAATGCGACTGGTATTCTATTTTT
Source organism: Calotriton arnoldi (assembly GCA_963921515.1). Taxonomy (NCBI): domain Eukaryota; kingdom Metazoa; phylum Chordata; class Amphibia; order Caudata; family Salamandridae; genus Calotriton; species Calotriton arnoldi. The sequence continues at coordinate 2,715,092 of CAWUFW010001139.1, forward strand.
AGTTTAAATCACATTTCAATTAAAAAAAGGATAACCTCCAGCCCGCCATTCCTAAGCTTTTGAGATAAACTCCTTACCGCTATTCCTTTTTAGTTTCGTAGCGAAAATGCTCCGCGTCTCGATGGGCGCTGAAAGATTTCGGGACTACGAACTGTCCCTTCAAATACGGGTATCGGTGCGTTACGTAACGTAATGGCGTCATCCGTAAGCGCCCGTCCGCTCCATAGGGGCGTGTTTTTATTTTTCGGCGCCATACTGAAGTTGTGCCGGATTGTTTATTATTCAAAGCATCAGTAATCAATTTTAATTTGAAAGTAAAAATATTAAAATGTTCAAACAATACAGTAATGCTATTCAATGTTGTAAAAATTATATATAAGTTTTTTAGATATATTTTTTATAATAAGACCTTACTAATTAGACCGTTGCAAATTGCTCAGTTCCGAACTCTAACTTATTGAGCTGACACTCATTATATATATATATTCCCTGAAAAACCAAAGGTTACAGGGACATTATAGTTAGGCTCAGATTTCACTCATACAAAACCATAGAATTCAGCAGTTATAATTACCTGAGCTAACTATAATTTACGCCCCTGCAATTAATCCTGGGCGGAGCGGGCATAGTGCCACTAAGCGGAGTTCCACGGAGTTGGGAAAAAACTCCGCTCCACATGCGCTGTTCTCGCAAGACGTATGTCCGACGTAGGGGATTTGCAGGAGAGAGACCACGGCGAGGCGGAGGAGGGCAGCCCGGAGACGCCACAGTAGAGGTAAGCGTGTTTTTTTCTTTTTAAAATATTTTTTATTAAGGGGGATGGAGGCGGGGAGCCTATTTTTAGCAGGGGGGGCTGGCTAACTCCGCTCCGCTGCGGAGTCAGAGTTTTGCCTAAACTCCGCGTTCTCAGCAGAGCGCGGAGTAGGCAAAACGCCGCACACTCCGCTGGCGGAGCGGAGTTCTCTGCCTGCTCTTACCTGCAATGCACTGCTTATGATCGCACATATCATATCACTGATGACATCTCAAATGACGCACCTCCCCTAAAAATAAAACATATATATATATATATATATATATTTTTTTTAAAAGGGACCGACAAGTCGCTGGATGCTTCGCCCCCTTTTACCGCCACTCTACAAACGCGCCTCCTGACGCACTTCTGGTTGGGGGATGAAGTCTTCTTGGCTCGAGAGTGTCATTGGGGGCCAGCAAGCCATCCTGTTACCTCCAGTAAGTCCCACGGAGCGTGATTGCTGAGAAGACTTCGGAGGCCACACCCCCTTTCTCCACCACTCTGCAAACATGCCTCCTGATGCACTGCTGGTTGGGGGACGTGACTACTAGTTCAAAAAACATAAAAATTCACTTTAAAAAAACAAAGCTTACAGGGACATTACAGTTAGGAAATAGAATTTGAAAAACCTTAGAAATTCACTTAAAAAACCAAAGATTACAGGGATGTTATAGTTCGGCTCAGATTTCACTCGTACAAAACCAGGGAAATTCAGCAGTTATAGTTACCTGAGCTAACCATAACTCAACCCGCCGCAATGCACTGCTTATTACCTCAAATATTACATCACTCATGACACGGTCAGTGACGTCTCAAATGACATCACTGATGATTTCATCCACAGAACCACTCACACACCTACTTACATCCCCGTACAACCTCTTGTACGCCCATTCACAGACCCAGACAACCACTCACACACCCATTCACAGACCCATACAGCACTCACACACCCATTCATTCCTCCAGTCACTTACACACCCACTCACTCACTTGTACAGCTACTCATACAACCATTCACTCACCCATACAACCATTCATACAACCAGTCACTCACCCATACAGCCAGTCACACACCCACTCACTCACCTATACAGCCTCTGAACACAGCCACTCACTCACCCATACAAGCACTCACACCCTCACTCACACACCCACACAACCACTTACATACCCATTCACACATCCATACAAGCACTCACACATCCACTCACTCACCCATAGATCCATTCACACAGACACTTACACTCCAATACAGCCACTCACACACCAACTCACTTAAGCAAACACCCACTCAAACAGCCACTCACTCACCCACACAACCACTTACACACAGTTACTCACTCATACAGTCATTCAGACACCCACTCACTAACCCATACAGTCACTACACACCCATTTGCCCACCTCCCTATAGAGCCACTCACATGCTACTCACTCACCCATACAGCCACTGACACAACCACTCACTCACCGATTCAGCTACTCAGACAGCATCTCACTCACCACACAGCTACTCACTCACCCACTTATACACCCATACAGCCACTCACACACCCATACACATAAGGATACAGACATCACACAGCCACTCACATGATATATGTTAGAAGTAGTATCACTCAGTAGTAGTGCACCTAGTATACTAATTGAACTTTTGCAGTAGGTTAGTATATATGTTTAACACCCATAAACTCTTAAAACACTTACACTCGCTTGATGATCTCATTTGAGATGTCATCAGTGATGTCACTGACCATGTCATGAGTGATGTAATATGTGAGGTAATAAGCAATGCATTGCGGGGGCATAAGTTATTGTTAGCTGAGGTAGCTATAACTGCCGAATTTCACTCATTTTGCACGAGTGAAATCTGTGCCTAACTTTGAACTCTGCAGTGAACAAACGCGTTTCGACAGATGCCTTCGTCAGTGTCAGACGCGCCAGAAACAGACATGAAAATAAATACACTCGTCATTGTCATAAATCATGGACATAAACAGTACCCATGATATGAATTGGAATATGTATTTTTATATTAGCATATTGAACTGTCAATTGATGATTATGGATTTAAATGTGCATGATGTAAAGCCCATTCAGGGCGAAATTATGCCGCAACATAACATAATGTACCGATAGTAATTTGCAATCACGGATGGTTTAAAGTTATATCTTTATTGACAAATTGCATTCAAAGCGACAAATTGCATGCATTTCTTGTTCGTATTACCACGCCAAGATGGCGCTGATACATGAGTTTCCGAGAAAGTCCCTTGTTTATGTCCATGATTTATGACAATGACGAGTGTATTTATTTTCATGTCCGTTTCCGGCGCGTCTGACACTGACGAAGGCGTCTGTCGAAACGCGTTTGTTCACTGCAGAGTTCAAATAATAAACTGAGAACTCACCCCCTCGAGTGCCTCCACTTGTGCGTATTGGGAACGGACTACAGAGCATTCATATATATACATATATATTATCTACTGGCGGTCGCCAGTAGATAGTTATAGTTAGGACCTATTTTCCATAGGAAATCCGCGACATTCTATTTGAAATAACTCTTGCGTCGGTTGACGAATCTTCGCGAAATTTTCAAACTTTGTGGCCCGCTCCGGTCCGCTCCTACCCTGAAAGTCTCAGGGTGATTCGTCAAGCGGGGGCCGAGAAAAAGGGGGGTCCCAAAACGTGTTTTCCCCATTCATTTTCCCATAGGAAACTTTAGACACGGCTACAGCCCGAACTGCTGAACGGAATTACACCAAATTTGGCAAAGAGGTAGTTCTTGGTTCAGAAAGAACCCTTTTGTTAAATGGTGTAAATCCGTTCAGTAGTTGCGGAGAAATTAAAAAAATAAGAGTCAAAAAATCAATTTCCCATAGGAAACTTTATGCAAGGCTACAGTCCGAACTGCTGAACGGAATTACACCAAATTTGGCAAAGAGGTAGTTCTTGGTTCAAAAAGAACCCTTTTGTTAAATGGTGTAAATCCGTTCAGTAGTTGCTGAGAAAATCAAAAGTAAAAACACATATATATCTGGGCGGAGCCTAACCACACATGTCATCGTGAGATCTGATTGGCTGTCAGCACTTCATCCTGGAATTGTTGGCAGCCATCTTGGGACCAATATAAATGATAGTACCCCATTGAAATGCATTGTAGTGAATCGAAGATTTTGAGGGTTACCAAAAGGAGAACTATAAAGGGTGATAACAGACTTTAGTTACATTAGAATTCATTTGTTGATGGTACCATACTAATTTCAGGAATTGTGGTGTGTTCTAAGGTGATTTTACCCTGTGAAAAACCTTCTGCTGGGATATCATGAATCATGTTTGAGAGAAAACTATTTTCACATGCTTGTCCCATACAGTTTTGGAAGGTGCCCCAGAAGCTAAAATGAGAGCATATTTTCAGTAAATTCACATTATCTTTCTCAGTCATGTGAGAATGAAGTCTGACATTCTCAGTAAAACATGTACATCCAACAAGGGCAGAGACTGTCAGTTGATTCCTTTGTGTTCTACTGCAGCTTCCCAGAGTGTTCTAAAGAACAACTAGAGTGCTAACAGCCTTACTTATGACAAAAGTATGGCACACCTGAAGCCATCTTGATTGGAATAAACTGGTAACACTTAAAACATTTAATTTAAAAAGGAACAAAATGATGGGGTTCATCTTGTCATAGAATTATGGTTAGTGCTCTGGAAAGAAAAATTAGGACATGTTTCAAGTGTGATCTCAAATATCTTCCTGTTATATTTCAACAGGAGCAGCCTGTCAGTTGATGCCTTTGTGTTCTACTGCAGCTTCCCAGAGTGTTCTAAAGAACAACTAGAGCGCTAACAGTCTTACTTATGACAAAAGTATGGCACACCTGAAGCCATCTTGATTGGAATAAACTGGTAACACTTAAAACATTTAATTTAAAAAGGAACAAAATGATGGGGTTCATTTTGTCATAGAAATTATGGTTAGTGCTGTAGAAAGAAAAATTAGGACATGTTTCAAGTGTGATCTCAAATATCTTCCTGTTATATTTCAACAGGAGCAGCCTGTCAGTTGATGCCTTTGTGTTCTACTGCAGCTTCCCAGAGTGTTCTAAAGAACAACTAGAGCGCTAACAGTCTTACTTATGACAAAAGTATGGCACACCTGAAGCCATCTTGATTGGAATAAACTGGTAACACTTAAAACATTTAATTTAAAAAGGAACAAAATGAGGGGGTTCATTTTGCCATAGAAAGTATGGTTAGTGCTGTAGAAAGAAAAATTAGGACATGTTTTAAGTGAGATCTCAAATATCTTCCTGTTATATTTCAACAGGAGCAGCATGTCAGTTGATGCCTTTGTGTTCTACTGCAGCTTCCCAGAGTGTTCTAAAGAACAACTAGAGTGCTAACAGCCTTACTTATGACAAAAGTATGGCACACCTGAAGCCATCTTGATTGGAATAAACTGGTAACACTTAAAACACTTAATTTAAAAAGGAACAAAATGAGGGGGTTCATTTTGCCATAGAAATTATGGTTAGTGCTGCAAAAGAAAATTTAGTGCATGTTTTAAGTGAGATCTCAAATCCTCTTCTATTTCATTAGAAAATTCTGACATGCAGACTGAAACAATCACTTTCAATACCAGCAGTAGACTTCCAGTTAACTCCTTGGTGAGCAGTAGCTTTACTACAGTGATCTAATGAACAACTAGAGTAATAACATTCTGAATTTATGGCAAATGTGTGACACATCTGAATGCCTTCTTGATGGAATCAAAGTAAAAAACTGAAAGCATTTCCTACTGAGGAGACTGCAGTAAATGAGGAAATTAGGAAACTTCATAACAAAGAAGTCTTCCAAGATGGCCATCAGTGAAAAAAGAGCCCAAATGTAGCACAAATATTACCCAGATGTAGCCCACATATAGCCCAATGACAAAAGTGTGCAAAACACTTTTATTTTTAGTTTTTTTGCTGTTTTATGTAGTGCAGACTGGTCAGGTATTGGAGCATTGCATCTTAAAACATGACCCCCTACACTACAAAACACCACTGCACTACCCTAAACCCTAAAACACTACCCCAGCATGACCCCCTACACTACACAAACACCACTGCACTATCCTAAACCCTAAAACACAACCCCCAGCATGACCCCCTACACTACACAAACACCACTGCACTACCCTAAACCCTAAAACACTACCCCAACACCACTGCACTAACCTAAATCCTAAAACACTACCCCCAGCACGACCCCCTACACTACCCAAACACCACTGCACTACCCTAAAACATGACCCCCTACACTACACAAACACCATTGCACTACCCTAAACCCTAAAACACTACCCCCAGCACGACCCCCTACACTACACAAGCACCACTGCACTACCCTAAACCCTAAAACACTGCCCCCAGCACGACCCCATACACTACACAAACACCACTGCACTACCTTAAACCCTAAAACACTACCCCCAGCACGACCCCCTACACTGCCCGAACACCACTGCACTGCCCTAAACCCTGAAACACATACCCTAGCACGACCCCTACACTGCCCGAACACCACTGCACTGCCCTAAACCCTGAAACACCACCCCCTTCACGACCCCCTACACTGCCCGAACACCACTGCACTGCCCTAAACCCTGAAACACCACCCCCAGCATGACCCCTACACTGCCCGAACACCACTGCACTGCCCTAAACCCTGAAACACTACCCCCAGCAAGACCTCCTACACTGCCCGAACACCACTGCACTGCCCTAAACCCTGAAACATCACCCCCAGCAAGACCCCCTACACTGCCCGAACACCACTGCCCTAAACCCTGAAACACCACCCCCAGCACGACCCCCTACACTGCCCGAACACCACTGCACTGCCCTAAACCCTGAAACACCACCCTCAGCACGACCCCCTACACTGCCCGAACACCACTGCACTGCCCTAAACCCTGAAACACCACCCCCTGCACGACCCCCTACACTGCCCGAACACTACTGCACTGCCCTAAACCCTGAAACACCATCCCCAGCACGACCCCCTACACTGCACTGCCCTAAACCCTGAAACACTACCCCCAGCAAGACCCCCTACACTGCCCGAACACCACTGCACTGCCCTAAACCCTGAAACACCACCCCCAGCAAGACCCCCTACACTGCCCGAACACCACTGCTCTAAACCCTGAAACACCATCCCCAGCAAGACCCCCTACACTGCCCGAACACCCCTGCACTGCCCTAAACCCTGAAACATCAGCCCCAGCACGACCCCTACACTGCCCGAACACCACTGCACTGCCCTAAACCCTGAAACACCACCCCCTGCACGACCCCTACACTGCCCGAACACCACTGCACTGCCCTAAACCCTGAAACACCACCCCCAGCACGACCCCCTACACTGCCCGAACACCACTGCACTGCCCTAAACCCTGAAACACCACCCCTGCACGATCCCCTACACTGCCCGAACACTACTGCACTGCCCTAAACCCTGAAACACCACCCCAGCACGACCCCCTACACTGCACGAACACCACTGCACTGCCCTAAACCCCGAAACACTACCCCCAGCAAGACCCCCTACACTGCCCGAACACCACTGCCCTAAACCCTGAAACACCACCCCCAGCAAGACCCCTACACTGCCCGTACACCACTGCACTGCCCTAAACCCTGAAACACCACCCCCAGCATGACCCCCTACACTGCCCGAACACCACTGCACTGCCCTAAACCATAAAAGGTTTGCCCTTGCCTACCAGAGTCCTTCTGGGGGAGGTCCCTACATAAAGGCATGGGGGATCCCTCAGTGTGTAGAGGAGTTTTCACCTGGCTAGGACTACTAGACTGGGTGCCCCTAATCTGTTGATGGGGGGTTCCTCTGGACAGGGGGCCCTGGGAGTCCACTGACCTCCCTGACCTCTGCAGCCCTGGGCTGGCTGAGGCAGGGTAGAGAGGGGCAGGTTACCTGCTCCAGACTGGGTACCACCTTGGAAGGGTCCTCTGCCATCAGGGGTGTGGCCAGGCCAGGCCTGACTACCTCTGGGGCAGTTCCTTCACTAGGGGTAGGGTCAGTTCCCTGAGGAGGCTGACCCTCACCTACTGTCTGGAGGGAAGAAGACTTTTCTTCAACCCTTGTGCTCTCTTTTGGGGGAGAGTGGGCCATTCTTCCAGGCTCCATCTCTCCAAAATCTTGGGCTGGGGCTGTGGCCATCACAGCCCCACTAACCTTTACAGGGACGCCCAGCATCCTGAGATGGGTTTGGTGTTCAACTTCAGCCCAGGCTGAAATCTCCAGATCATTGCCCATCAGGCAATCTACAGGTAAGGTGGGGGACACTGCCACTCTCTTTGGGCCTGTGACCCCCTCCCAGCTGAGATTGACTATGGCCATGGGGTGATCTGTTCTGACACCATCAATGTTGGTCACCTGGTATTTAAACTCAGGTAAAAGCTGGTGAGGGGGACTAGTTTCCCTGCCACCATGGTGACACTAGCCCCTGTGTCCCTAAATGCCACAGCTTTCTGACCATTAATTATTGGCTCCAATCTGTACCTGCCCAATGCTATGGGGCCCATGGTAAAGGTGGCAAATCCTATACCACCATCAGAGTCAGAGGAGTCTGTTGAGGGGTCCCTGTCTAAACTAGGGCCCACCTCTGTTCCTCTTGCAAAAGCACCTAACTTTTTGGGTGCACTACTCCCAACTGGAGGATTACTACTGGTAGTACCAGGAGGGGTGGTAGTAGTTGTGGGAGGAACATTTTCTTTATTGCCAATCCTGGGGCAACTGGGATCAGTTTTCCAGTGCCCAGGCTTTTTACAGACATGGCAATATGGTTTCGTTTCAGGAGAGGAAGGAGTTTGGGACCCACCCCCAGAAGAGGAATTTTGGGGCCCTGTAGGGGACTTATCCTTAGATTTATCCCCACCTTTCTCTTGGGACTTAGTAGAATCTTTCTTCTGGTCACCACCCTGATTTCTAGTTTTTACTCTGGTTCTGACCCATTTGTCTGCCTTCTTTCCCAATTCTTGGGGAGAGGTCAGATCAGAGTCCACCAGATACTGGTGCAAAAGCTGGTTTTGACAATTATTAAGGATCTGCTCCCTCATAATCAAATTGTACAATCCTAAAAAGTCATGCACTGTGTTGCCATGTATCCAACCTTCCAGAGCCTTTGTAGCACAATCTACAAAATCAACCCAGTCTTGAGTCTGAGCTTTTGGGTGTCTCTGAACTTCAACCTATACTGTTCAGTGGTTAGGCCAAACCCATCTATCAGAGCACTCTTCAAGACTGTGTAATTGTCAGCATCCTCTTCTCTGACAGTGAGGAGCTTGTCTCTACCTTTGTCTGCAAAGGAGAGCCACAAGATTGCTGCCCACTGCCTCTGGGGGACCTTCTGAACTTTACAGGCCCTCTCCAGTGCAGTTATCCATTTGTGGATATCATCCCCACTCTGGTAGGGAGGGACAATCTTGTTTAGGTTTCTATGGACATAAGACCTGTCCCTATCTCTAGGGATATTGCTGCCACCATGGGACTCTAGTCCCAACTTTCTTTCTCTCTAAGGAGATCTAGGGATTCCCTATCTAAAGCCAATTGCTTTTTTCTGATTTCCAGCTGAGTTTCCTCATACTGGACCAGTCTGGCTCTTCTCTCATGAGAGGATTCCCTCCTGTGAGAGGAGATAGAGCTCCCTATGGAGGTGCCAGAGTGGTTAGACTCCTGAGAAGGAGATCTAGACTTCCTGGGCACACTCTTAATCCTTCCTGGGGGACAAAGAGGGCATCATCTTGATCATCCTCATCATCTTCCACAGGAGGGATTGGGTTATCCAGGTCAGGGTCATTGTCACCCTCCTGGCCAGTTTCAGAGGGGGGCTGGGGGTACTGGTACCCCTGGTCCCATCCTCATCTTCTGCCCCACCCTCAGCTCCTACCCCTTCAGTCCCCAAGGGCTTACTAAGGTCATAAGCCACCAACAACTCCTTGAGGTGTTGGGTGGTGGGGCTTTGGCCTGTCCTTATTTTTCTCAAGTTGCATAAAGCTCTCAATTCCAAGAATGGGAGTGTATCATACTTGGAGGGTGGAAGCTCAATGGCTTCCTGCAAGGATTCTTTAGATCCTACCCTTAAAGACATTACTAGTGTGGTATGGTGTATGCACTACCTACTCTAGTGTGGCCTACTAAACTCTCTTGAGTTGTAGAAAGGGTTGTGCTATCCCTTAACACAAAACTCTAAGTTCAGTAGAACTTACTGTATTCTAAGCTTAAGTTATATGTACCTTAGGTACCTTTAGTGGTTTTCAGTTGATCAATTCAATTGAGATTATCTGGTAAAACAATAGCAAGCTGGAATCCCACACGCTGCACACCAATGTGAGAAGTTGGCCTGGCATATGCTATCCACTAATTATAGTGGGCACCTTGCACCAGTCCAAACAACCCCTTATTGGAGATAGGTTAAAGACAACCTTATTGAAAGCTATCCTAGTGGTAGCTATGGAGAGCAGCCTTCGGGCTAAGTCTTGAAGGAATGTAAAGCAGCTTGTTTTACCAGTCTATAATCTTTTGAGTGATCAAATGAAAAAGCACCACACCAGGTATATATTCAAAATATATGTATTTATTTCTAAACACACCCCTCTAGTCTCTTTATGAGGCTAGAGTTCAAGTACATAAGTTATAAGTTATCAAATCACAGTAATAGCACAAATACACGTTTGGGCCCTAGGGGCGTACCAAACCATATACCAATAAAGTGGTATGCGAACCACGACTGAACTAGACACTAGGCCTAGAGCCTCTAGAAGTGCTTGGACCACAAGGAACCACCCAAGGTAGTGACACAGGGGACCTACGGGAGACGCGTGCAGTGTAAATACACAACTGCGATACGCCGTTGACTTCTATGGAGAAAGTCGGGATCGGGAAATTATAGAAAAGGGACACTTAAAAGAGGACTAGGACAAAACCCTTTGAGATCTAGGACTTTGAAGAGTCTCTACCCACGGGAGCACCGGAGTACTCGTGTTACCTCACCCAGGGAAGCCGGGTGCATAGGTGCCTTTTGGGGTCGGGTTTCGTCGTCGATTCGAATGGCGATCTGCTGCAAAGTGCTGCTGGCGGCCAAGAGAAAAGTGTCCGGGTGGATCCAAGAGTGGATCGGAGTTCTGAAGAACCTGAAAGCAGAGGGGACAGAGTCTGGGTCACTAGCCAGTGACCAGGAAGGCGATGGACAGATGCCCACCGATGTCGAGTGCTTCAGGTGCGTTGATGGTTGTCTTGACTCTTCAGCCACGAGGTCCAGGAGGCGTTGTCGGTGACCAGGAGCAGGATTCGGGCTGGTACACGATGTTTGTCGAGTGCTGAGGTGTCGGCGACCGGATTGGACCCAACAAGCCTTGGCAACGGCAAGTCTCAGTGAAGATATAGATCGTCGATGGTGCAGACCAGCAAGGTCTGTGGAACTCACCCAGCGAAGGTAAGTGAGGGCAGGCCTGGAGCAACCAGGATGCCAAGTAAGAAAAGGATTGGCCTTCGTTAAGGGCTACTAGCCAACGGGCTAGCGACAGCAAAGGAGCCTCGTGACGCCGCACGTGGAGCTGGCTTACAGGACACTCGTGGAGTGGGGGCCAGTGATCTTCGGTGCAGGTGGTGCTGGAGGCTAGGGCTACTAGGAGCCCAAAGTACGACTTCTTGGGAGACCCAGAAGAGGATGCACTTGCAAATGTGCTCGGTGTCCAGGGGTCACGGTCTCAAGTCACCCACGATAGCCACGGGCCTCAGCTTTGCTGAGGACTCAGGGTAGCTCGGGGAAGTCTGAGAATCCACCTCTGGTGATGCGATGACTTCGGCGTCCGACGGGAGCTTCAGAAATGCGAACCGGACAGATGCTTCTTTGGTGCCTGCCAAGCAGGGGAGTCACTCCTTGACCCCAAGGGAGATTCTTCAGTCCTCTAATCTTGTCGTAGAGCGTCGAAGGTCCAGGATTCAGTTTCAGAGTTTCGTCCAGGTATATTCTAAAGTCCTAGGACTGGGTTCCTATCTTTATACTAAAGATAGGGTTGGACTACTCTGTGGCCCCACCTATGGGTGGGTCAGGGCAGAGGGTGGCTACACCCTTTCCCTTTGTCCAGTTCGCGCCAAAGCAGGGGCTGCAAGCCCCTGATCCGGTTTGAACTGGGGTATGCACAGGGACACCAAATGTGCCCCCAGTGCAGGACTTCAAAGCACACAGATGGTGCTCCCGCCCAGCCCCAATACACATTATCCTGACTGGGGAGGTGGTCACACCTCCCTGGTACAGGAAACCTATTGTCCAGGCCTCCCCTGCCGGAGTTTCGTCCAGCAGCAGGAGGCCAGACTCGTGTCTGTGGCAGCAGCATCCATTTTGTGATGCCAGGGCTTTGGAGAGAAGTTACCGGGTTAGTCAGGGTTAACATGTCTTTCCCTCTAGAAGGGTGGAATGCTACCCCCGCCGCCAGAATTGGCGGGGGGTAGTATTCCAAGATGTTTGACACCAAACACGATATGTTTAGGTGCAGCCATTCCAAAGTTAGCATTTTACCGCAAGGATATAATGCGCTTAAGAGTATATGGTCAGGCTGCACTACAAACAGCATCAGAGATGGTCTCCGAACGCTGCAGAGGGGCCCTGCTCATGCAGGGGCACCCTCTCACATAGGAACCATGCACTCTGCCTTTAGGATTGATAAGGCCTGCCTTAGGAGTGACTTATAGGTTTATATGTGTGTATGTATTTAGTGATATAGGTAACCTATATCACAGTAAGAGGTGCATGCACCACCTTACCCAGGCTGCAGTAGCAGACCTGTGGTGTCAGTTTGGATGGCCTTCCAGGGGTGGCATAATACATGCTGCAGCCCCTGGCAGGCCTCTGAGGTACCTATGCCCTTGGTACATAGTATACCATATACTAGGGACTTATAAGGGCTCTCCAGATCCCAATCAGTGATGTGCCTAAGGCACATGGAAACCTTTTTACAGAGAAAGCAGATAGACTGGGGCCCTGAATAGCAGGATCCCAGTCCAACTAAGTCATAAACCAGCAAAACACCATAAAAAAAAGTGGGGGCAACCATATAGTCAGATTCCACCTTCCTACAAGCACAACAGAGTTGCGTTGCAGAGAGGTGAAAAAAGGTGCGTGGCCTCGGAACGCCTCTCTGCAACTCAGCTCTGTGGTCCTAACTGTAGGTACCTGGGGGGCTAGTTGGGCCCCAGGGACCCTCAGAATTCAAGGGGACTTAATCCCGCAACTTAAAACGCGCCACGGGGTGCGTTTGCACACATGTCACCTCAGGTCCCCCCTCCCTTCACCACTGTGCAAACGCGCCCTGTAGCGCGTTTTAAGAGGTAGTTTTAATCCCCCTGCCCTATTATGTACTAGGGACTTGCAGAGGAGGTCATGCTAATCACAGGGGTACCCCAACGCATAGTGTTCCCTAGTGTATGTAGGTGTTTTCACTGTATTCTAAGTGTCTTTTAGCATAGCACTGGCTCTGGTTAGTCAGAGTCAGTTACCACCAGTACCCGTCTGAAAAAGTTGTGGGCACAGGATGATTTTGCAACAAGGCCTCTTTCTGCTCCTCTGTTGGTTCTTTCTGCACATCTTTTGCTTCTTTCTGTGCGTTTTTCTTCTTTCTTCACATGTCCTACCTCTGTAGGCATAGTTAGAAACTAGCATTTAAAAAAACCTTTGAAATTCACTTAAAAAATCATAGGTTTCAGGCACGTTATAGTTAGAAATTAGCATTTAAAAAACCTTTGAAATTCACTGAAAAAACCATAAGTTTCAGACACGTTATAGTTAGAAATTAGCATTTAAAAACCTTTGAAATTCACTGAAAAAACCATAGGTTTTAGGGACAGTTATAGTTAGTTGGACATTTCACTCGTACAAAACCATAGAAATTCCCCGTTATAGTTAGTTCAGCTAACTATAACTCGCGCCCCGCAATGCACTGCTGATGACGTCACATATTACATCACTCATGACATGGTCAGTGACATCACTGATGACATCACTGATGACATCTCAAATGACATCACTGATGACATCATCCATGTGATAATTTCATGCATCTTCTCACACCCTAATATAACTTTTGATACACCCACTCTAAATTACAGACTGCCATTCTCAAAACCATAGACACTCCAACACCAAAAACTACATACCCACTCACTGATTCTTAGGTCTACACACACATCCACTCACTCACCCGTACAGTCACTCATACTTAGTCACTCAGTACAGGACTATCATATGCACTCATACACCTATATAAACACTCACACACCGCCACTCATCCATAGAGATACTCACACACCTAGTCAGTCATGCAAAAAACTTAATCACACACCCATTTACTCACCTATACAGTTATACACACACCAGCTCACTTACTCATACAAATACTAGCACATTCTTACACTCTTATACAATCACTGATACAAGTACACACTCATCCATACAGCCACTCTCACAATCACACACTCTCACTTATAGCCATTTATATACTCCAACACACATATATACTGCCTTTCACATATGTAGTTACTCACACATGTACCACTGAGATATACATTCAATCACTAACACACCCATACACACACTCACCCACCCATACAGTCCATCACAGATGCACTCTTGAAACCATGCACCCAGTGAATCACCAACTCACACATCTATGCACAGAGTCACACACACCCCACCCACACAAACACTCAGGCACCCATACAGATACTCAGACAATCAATCAATAACCCATGTAGACACTCATGTAGCTATTCAGAAAGCCATGCAGCCGCTTACAAACCAACAGACAGACGGATACAGACATTCACACAGTTTAGTCACTAACCCATGCATTCAGTAAGATACATTTAATCACTCACTTGTAGAGTCAGTCACTCACGTACTAAATCATCCATTCAGACACTTATACACCCACTCATTCTTCAATACGCCTTTCCCTATATATTAAACATATTTAAACTTTACAGAAACACACAGTCACTGGATGATGTCATCAGTGATGTCATTTGAGATGTCATCAGTGATGTCATCAGTGATGTCACTGACCATGTCATGAGTGATGTAATATGTGACGTCATCAGCAGTGCATTGCGGAGGCGCGAGTTATAGTTAGCTGAACTAACTATAACGGGGAATTTCTATGGTTTTGTACGAGTGAAATGTCCAACTAACTATAACTGTCCCTAAAACCTATGGTTTTTTCAGTGAATTTCAAAGGTTTTTTAAATGCTAATTTCTAACTATAACGTGTCTGAAACTTATGGTTTTTTCAGTGAATATATATATAAATATATATATATATATATATATATATATATATATATATATAGCTTCAAGGTACGTAGACGTGGAGTTAAGAATAGTAAATCTATACTTTCTATATGTGCATACCTTCTCTATATTGTGGTCCTTAATATTTTGGTAGCAAGGTTCTCGCTATTTCTACATACCATTGTGTTACGCCATATTCCCTACATCACTGCAAATTCATGGATCCTATTCCTTATTTAATCCTTTCAGTGTCCTTTGGTTGCACTTACAGAACTCCCTCGAAAAGGGAAGTTTTATGCCACAGGCATATACATATCACCCTAAATTAAGAAGAGGTTAACTGAGATATCTACTACTGCCAGGTACTGGTGGCTATGTCACACCCACCAACTGATTTCTCTTCCATCTTCAAGGTTCTCAGTAAGGGTGGGCAGTGAGCTCTGCTCCGCTAGCGCAGTTTTGCCAACTCCGCGCTCTGCTGGCAGCGCGGAGTTAGACAAAAACTCTGATTCCGCCCAGTAGCGGAGTTTGCCCCGCCGCCCACCCTTACGATTTATTAAAACCATGAACAGCATCGAGGACACATGTTTTTTAAGCAACAATTGCACAACATTTTGATTTACATCATGAAATCCTGCTGATAACTGAGGATGTTCCGATAAAAGGTAATGAGAGTCAGGAAAAGGAAAATCACGCTAAGTACCTGAGTTGAAAAAATAAAATAAACAATTGTAAGCCCCAAGGAATTAGAAGCATTGTTTTCAGTAAATACATCTCCACACAATTTATTGATGTGAAAGGAAACCCAGTACGCGCCTCTATGTAATTACAAGGAAAACCAGTTATACAGATTATTTCTGTCGGGTACACACTCCTCTCTTGGCTGTTGCTATGGTTCAAGTCCACTTCGACTGTTGGTGGACTGTGCCATGGTGCGGCATTAAGGGGCCTGGCTGATTACCTACTTGCCTCCGATGGAGACTGAACCCCCTCCGCGAGCGGTGGTTTGTGCCACTGGTTCCTACTTCCTCCCTGTATGGGTGTGGCAGAGGGCGAAGAAGCTTACTGCGTTTCCCGGGCTGCTCCTGCCGCTGTAGTGCATTGCATTGCCTGCCTTCCTCCGCCGCAGGTACCAGCCCACCTCTGGGCTCCGAGGGATTATTTTCTGCCGACGCCCCTGGGAGATCGTAATGTAAGGCGCGGCAGCCGGTGAAGAGGCGGATACCGGCGGAAAGAGAGATGTCAGCAGTGACACAGGCCGAGGCCGGGCAGGAGAGCCTGCCGCAGCAGGAGAAAGGAAGGGAGACCGAGCTCGGGATAAGGTATGTGGCGGGGACTGCGCATGACCCAGTGGGGTGCCTTGCATGGGGCCCTGGGTGACACCACAACTAAAAGCCACTAGAGCTGCTGTCTGGAAACCGTGCATCCTGCGCCCAGTGACCCACCCGCTTCCTAGTCACAAAATCTGTCCCAACCACAGCCCTTCCTCTTCCTGCTGATCTTCAGCATGGCAACCCTCTTCAGTCCAGCTGAAGACGCCCCAACCTTGCAGTGCCTTACTCACTACAGCTATGCTACATACCTAATCCTCCAACTCACCTCACCAAAGGCTTTTTTCTCCAAGCCCTCTTTGAGCCCCCCCCCTGATCTGTCAGGAGTAGAACTTGATTTCAGTCCCCCTATCATTTCTAGGGCGGAGCGGAACTCCGCGTAATTCCACAGAGTTTTTATGTAACTCTGCAGAAATCTGCGTAGTGCAACTCAGCAAACTCCGCCCACCCCTAGTTCTCAGGGTCTCCTCCTGAGGATCAGCATTGAAACAATTTAATTTGTAACTTGAGTTTTACAAGCAAATAAGTAACCAGGCCTGTGTGTAATTTTTTTACATTACACTAGCATAACCTCACATAGCTTTCACTGTAGCTAGTGTAATTTCCTGCTTTCCTTATGCCTATTCTGAAGTACTAGGTACCTCACACTGGAGAGTTGTAGCGCATTGTAGGATCTGTGAATCTAGATGTGTGACGAGTGTGCTAGCAATATTTGTTGTGTGACTCACAGAACGCTGGATAGTGGACAGTCACTAGGGAAAGGTACACAATATCATTTATTTTTGTGGGCCAATCTTGTGATGCAAATCATGTGAAACTTCTGCTTTTCATGCAGATGGCCACCCAGGCGTAGCTTGCGTGGAACCCGTAGTTCTCATAAGAACTTATGCAAGATACAAACCACGCAATCTTATTCATTCCTTAACTTAACGTAAAACAACATAACATATAATAACTTAAAACTCTTTCTACTTCCAATATCAGAAGACTCAGAGCCAGCGAGGTGCACTTTATTAACCAACATGCTCAATAATCACAGCATTACATAAAGCTATTTTCATGCTCGGGCAAGCTTCTCAAAGGGCCTTTGGGCTAAGACGAAGACTATTTAGCAAGCCCCCGTCTCCAAATCTTGCCACCGTACCACAGTACCCGCACCCACCCTCTTTATTCTCGTATAAACTGGGGTACTTTATAACTTACCCGTTTAACCATTTTTTCAAAGTGCTCCCAAGCCGAGTCATACTTTTTACAGGCAAACACCAGTGACCCTACTGTGAAAAGTATTGAAACATTATTAACTCTAAATAAGAGAAACAGTGCTCTTCCTGCTGCAACTTTCAGACACCTCGTAAAACAAGCATTTGCAATGCAATAGGTCTCGCATGTACGCGAGGTTAAGCTATTGGCATTGTAAATGTTTTAGCGCCGGGACGCCTCTTGGCTGGGGCAGCTGTCGCGCTCTACAAATCTTTTAAATAGAAATTAAATAGAAATAGAAATAAATGCCAATGCCTTTTCTTCATGTTTTAAAAACGAAAACAAAAATAAAAGGCATTGTCATTTACAATGTCAATAGCTCAAACTTGTGTAAATGCGAGACCAATTGCATTGCAAATGCTTGTTTAGGTGGTGTTGAGGAAGGGATTACTTCACATGGAAAAATCTTTGCTGTGAAAAAACGTGCCTGTGCCCATGCCCCATAATCCTAATGTTGCAGCCTGCTGATGGTCCACAGCGGCTGGGATAGAGCTGACGGGCGGATCATTCCTCCCATGTTTGGGAATCACAGCAAATAATTTTCGGGAGTTGGAGACCAAATTCATGGCACTGACGTGGTGGCTTTGACTACCGAATGAACACAGGATTAACGTGACCCTGGGAAGGGTTCACTAAAGATAAACAATTGACCAATGAATGAATATCGCCCTGCAGAAGCTTCTTGGCACTAGACTTAGATCAATAATACCATCACTGGTCCGTGTCTGTAATGTCTTCATAAAAGTCACGCATTCACTTTTGCAGAAAGACATCTCCCAGACACTCTAGAGTCCAGCAACAGAAGCACCAGAAGATGAGGGCATTTACCCACGATCAGAAGGTGCGCCAAAGGCCAAGCTATGGTCTGTGAAGAAGAGTTGCAAATTATGTTGAAAGAACTATCTATTGAAACTGTGGTTTGCTGTCTCCGCAAATGAATTGTTCATTTACGCAAACGGAGCTCTTAGGCAAATAATAAAATGTATACTTTTCACCACTGCCCTTTTATTTTCTCATTTTGATTTGTGAAAACGTAAGTCTAATACCAGGGCCTCGTAGATTATACATCGGAAGCAAGAGATCTTCGGATGGCAACATTACAGGCAGACATGACTACAAGGGCATGAAAAGTAAGCAACAGAGAACAAAGGCCAGCACGGGACAGGAAGCGAAAGAGACAAGCAAACAAAGACAGGAGTTAAGGTACAGGCTAGTGAGGGACTCGACAGCAACAGGCAGACAAAGCAGACACCGCACAGCAGTGCAAGAGTCTCAAAAATAAACAGAGAAGATGTGTTGACGATGGGCGCAGGCAGCAGCCGAGCTGCACAGGCAGCAGATACAGGCGGCTGGGGAGGGTGGAGGACGAATCTCACCCCTTGCAGCCCCACACTACTGGACGAGTGCACCGCGTCTTCATTTATGCGCACCAACGAGCCTAAAGCTTTCCACCATAGATTCGACCCCCACACACACACACAGACGCACACACATTGTCAAGACGGGGTCTAGATTAGAGAGAAGCTCCTCCTTCCTCCTTAACCCACCCTTTTCTCAACTTGTCAGAGGTTCGGGTGGGATTAAAGCGCCTTGATGACCCTGTTCCAACCTGCCACATGATTGGAAGAGCCGACTCCAAACAGCGGAAAGCAAGATGGCGGCGGCAGCGTAGTACGCCACGGTAGCTCCCCTTCCCCAGCCCTGAGTATGCCCCTAGACTAACCCTCTACAGAAAGACACAGCTCACCTCTTGCTCGCAGCGGCTGCCGTCGCGGGCCTGGGTCCGGCGGATGGACCGCGTTTCTCGAG
Organism: Calotriton arnoldi; assembly: GCA_963921515.1. Taxonomy (NCBI): domain Eukaryota; kingdom Metazoa; phylum Chordata; class Amphibia; order Caudata; family Salamandridae; genus Calotriton; species Calotriton arnoldi. Next base: position 2,734,644 of record CAWUFW010001139.1, read on the forward strand.
CGGCCGCGGAGCTCCAGCTGGGCATTAGGACGCCTGACGAAGCGGCGGGTGGAATTCCCAGGCGAGGGAGGACGGAGGCGGGGCCGGGCTGTGAGCCGGCTGCTACTGCAAGCTGGAGGCTTAACCCTTTGGCTGTCAGACCTCTTTCACTTCACGTTACCTGGAGGTTCTGGCTGGAATCTGCTTTAGTATTTGGCCGCAAACTATTGGAGAGGTTGGAGACGGCTCAAAGAACAGTGCTTGGCTCTAGACGCACAGAGGAACCTGAAAATATGCCCCCAAAGTCCTCGAGAGCTGGAAAAGAAGCGGTGGGAAGAAATCCTGAGCAACCCCAGGGCTCTAAACCGGAGCCCTCACGTAGCCAGGTTGTTAAGCCTAACGAGCCGCATAGTCTAAAGAAACAAGCAGATAGTGGAGGAGTGGGGGAACGGAAGGCCCCGATCGAACGCCTACAAACTGGGGGACGGAAAACAACTGCTCCCAAGTTGATGGAAGAAGGAGGGACAACCCCGGATGGGGATGATTTTGCCTCAAATTCTGCACCGCCCCAACCAACTATTACGAGCTTCTTCAAAACGAAGGAAGATATACAAAATGTATGTACTCCTGGCCACATGGAGGACACGGACCTAGAATCTCAGGCTCAGCCTCTTAGTGACCTTTGAGGTGATTCCTCGTGGGAGGGCTTGACGATACAGCCCAGAGCTTTGGAAGAAGATGGGGTCAGTACATCAAGCGTGCTGGCGCAGGATCCCAGTGTGAACGGCTCTCGTACTATATCTGACCCTTCATCTGGCATATCTGTCACTATACAAGAAGATGCTTCTGGGGGTCCAGCACATATCAGAACCTTAGATGTTTCAGCGGCAGACGACATCATATCGGATAACACAGACAAGTTTTTTTCACTTGCCGAGGAATCAATATCAGGTCTCTCTGACTCCGACCAAATTGAAAGCGGGGATAGCATCTTGTCCTCGGATTCAAGCACTCTTGAGGCACCAGAGACTGCCCTAAAATGGCAAAAACAACGAAGGAGTTCTAAGGGACACAAGGGGTCCGCTGAGATGCAAAAAAACCAGGGAAGGCGGATCACCGGCACCGGTCTAAAATGGGACTACTCTCATACAAGGATTACTGGTCCTACAGAATTGGCGCTGGGTCAGGTTGCAGGTCCCTCGAAGGAGCAACATAAAGAGACAGCTGATATGAACTCAGCACTAAGTATGATTCTTGAATCAATTAAAGAACATCGTGCAGAGACCAGGGCGGATGGCAAGAAAGCTAGACAAGCTACAAAGAAGCTGGAAGGCGCAGTTCGGAAAGTCGGCAAAGCCTGCGCAGAGATTGGGGAACGGATGAACGGCATTGAAGAAAGAAACGAAGCTGTTGAAAGAGAACTGTCGGTGGTAAGGGAAGGCTCTACATCCCATGAAGCTCAATTAAAAGATGCAATGTGGAAGCTTGAAGATATGGAGAACCGCCAGAGGAGGAACAACCTCCGATTTCTTGGGATCAAGGAAGGACTTGAGGCGGAGGACATTCGTGCTTTTATGTTGGACTTACTTAAGGAAACTTTCCCGGAGCTAGGGGGCTGGGATTGGGACCGAGAAATTCAGCGGGTACACCGGTTCCCAGCTGTCCTCCGTAGATCCTCTGGCAGAGACTCTAACCAGCCGAGGGCTATTTTAGTTTTTTTTGGTAATTACCTGCTCAGACAGGCCATTTTTGAAAAAGCTCGTCCTGAAGCTAGAAGACAGTACAAGGACTCTTCCTTCTTTGTTCGCCCCGATTTCTGCCACATCACGGTGGAACGTAGAGGGCGGCTGAGACAAATGATCAAACCATACCAAGATGCAGGCTTTGAGGCATTCTTGCTGGCTCCGGCTAGGTTGAAGACTATTGTTAGAGGGTCCTTTAAGTTTTTTACCTCTGAAATTCAGGCAAAAGAGTACCTGGAACAAGTCAGTGGGAAATAAGCACTAGATGAGAACTAGATTGGGCCTTCTCTTTTTCTAAGGGGCCTCAGGGACGACTTTTAGTTTAAAGTGCAGAGGGGTGCACGGGGGCCTGGGGGGGGGGGTTGTGGTGTTCTTGCTACCTCCATCACTCGGACCCTATGGGTCCGGCTGCTTTCAAAGGGAGGGCAGGGAGGGGGTGGGTGGAGGGAAGGTTGGGGTGGGGGCGGTGGGTGGCAAGGGGGGGCACAGGTTAAAATGGCAAAGGGTGAACAACAGCTGAAGGGTATCTTTATGGATTTTTGTGTTTTTCTGGAAGGTATCAAAGACCAGGGACTATTCTTGATGGATGTCAGGATTAGCGGATCGGACAGGCAATGTAATATTTTAGATAAAGAAATGAGGTGTTACAGCTTGGATTTAAAAAAAAAAAAAAGGTATAATGGCTAAAATACGAATCGCCACTATAAATATCTGTGGGCTCAACGATAGTGCTAAAAGGAGAAGGGTTCAGGAAGATCTCAAAGTCCTCAAGGCCGATCTATATTGCCTTCAGGAAACTCACATTGCACGGAAAGATTGTAATCTATATAAATCCTTAGGGCTGAAGGTCCTAGCATATACTTCACAAGATGTAAGGACCAAGGGAGTCGCTATCTTTGCGAAAAATAGCTCTTTTACCCTGGGAAAAAGATGGTGGACAAGCTTGGCAGATGGGTTATAATGGAATGCAAGAATGGGGCAGATTCTTTTACATTGTGTTCAGTATATGCTCCAGTGACAGATGATCCGGGTTTACTGCATTATCTAGCTAACGAACTACCTTCCTGGCCGGCACCATATGTGGTTTGTGGAGATTTAAACATCAACGGCTCCAGAGGAACCCCAGGTGATACAGGAGTATCTAGTAAAGGGCATAAACCGCATTCTATGAGGGCTTATAATAATTTATTAAAAGACATGGGCTTGGTAGATGCATGGGCTAAACTAAAACCCGATGACCCTGGCTATACTTATTACTCGGCCCCCCATAGTAAGTTTGCTCGGCTTGATTATTTCTTAGTCTCCCCATCTCTCTTGCGGAAGGCTAGGGTGGAGCTCTTTCCCAGAGTAATGTCAGACCACAACCCAATTGTCCTGGAGATACTATGTAGCGGGATTCGAAAGGAGCGCACAGGCTGGACATTTGAGAGGGCACTCTTATCAGACAATGAATATGTTGAACATATGAGGTGCTGGATCAGAGAGTTTTTTGAGAACAATATCGGTAGTGCCCCTCCGGGGATTATGTGGGATGTGTTCAAGGTAGCAACAAGAGGGGAGACACTGCAATATAGCCTGAACAAGCAGAAAAAAGGGGCTGCCCAGATTAAATTATTTTATCAGAAACTTGCTGGTCTGGAAACAGAACTGATACGCAAGGTGGCTAAGGGAGAAGATCTTTCCGCAACTCTGAATTCTATCACGGTTATCAAAGCCTGTATGTCCGACTTCAATGCGGAAAAGACAGCAGGGCTGTACTTGGCCAAACGGCAAGACTGCTATGAATTCAGTGAGAATGTCGGTCGTTTATTGGCAGTAAGGGCTAGGCAACAGGCCGCGTCCGGACACATCGAACGGGTTAAGAATATGAGGGGGATGGTAGTTACAGATCCGGGGGATATCAGAGAGGCCTTTAGGGAGTTTTATGAGGATTTATACAGTACTTCTCCCTCTGCTACTCTTCCGGAAGGCGTCGCATCGGAATTTCTACAGAGTGGAAAGATATCCCAAGAGGAGGGTATACAACTGGGGCGGGCTATCTCTCAGGAGGAGCTACATTGCGCAATCCAAGCCCTACCTGCGGGTAAGGCTACGGGCACTGATTGCATCCCTATAGAGTTTTATAAGGTCTTTTTTAGAGAGACTTGTCCGGCTTTGCTTGGTTTATTCAAGGAGATCAGGGAGGGAGCTCTGCCACCTGGCTCTTGGGGCACAGCCAATATTGTGATTTTCTTAAAGAAGGGTAAAGAACCTATTAGTTTGGGCTCATACAGGCCCATTACGCTGCTTAATAGCGATGCCAAACTATATTCGAAGATTTTAGCCACCAGGCTGAACTCCGTGATGCATCAATTAATTTCAGTTTGGCAGCATGGTTTTATATAGGGAAGGGGGACTGAAGACTACGTTAGAAGGGTAATTTCACTCTTCGATCCTACTGAAGTCCTTGCCAAGCCTATGGGGGCTGCCTTCTTGGACGCTGAGAAGGCGTTTGATCGTGTGGCATGGGACTATTTATGGAAGGTCTTGGAGTCCAATGGCCTGGGGGGTTCATTCATCAATGCATTACGGGTCTTGTACATAAATCCCATTGCACGACTAAGAAAAATGAGGGAGGAAACAGAGGCCTTTTCAATCAGCAGGGGGACCAGGCAGGGCTGCCCTTCTTCCCCCTTGCTGTTCGCATTATATATAGACCCCTTTCTTAGACGGCTGGAAGCCTCGCCACACATCATTCCGGTAAGCTTACACGGCTGGCATACTAAGCTCCTGGCGTATGCCGACGATGTGGCTATAATTACTTCTGACCCTGATGGAGCAATGCGAGCCGTAGAAAGCATAGCGGAAGATTTCGGGATCTATTCAGGCTTCTCGCTAAACAGAGCTAAGACTCAGATCCTGATAAATAGATTTGCCACAGCTTCGGATATTCGTATTGTTGAGAAAGCGGTTTATTTAGGGGTCTGTATTACAGCTAAGGTCGAGGATATTGTAGAGTTAAATATGACTCCCATATTGGGGAAAATTAAAAATGACCCTCAGCGTTGGGACAACCTGAAGTTGTCAATAATGGGGAGGTGTAATATTATCAAAATGATTGTCCTCCCAAAGTTGTTGTACATCTTCCGTACAATCCCTCTGGAGATACACAATTTTTGGTTTCGCTTAATTGAGAGGGAGGTAGCGAGATTTATCTGGTCATATGGCAGAACAAGGAGAGCTAATGCATTTCTATCCCTCCCCAGGGAGAGAGGGGCTGGGTGCTCCCACATTTTAAGCTATATTATTTGTCTGCAGCTCTGCAATATTATGGGCCTCTTTTTGGAGTCAAGGCCAGGGAGAGAGAAGATCCTAGCTATGTCCCCTCAATATTTGAAATCTTGATTAATACTCGGGCTAATGGCTGCTTCTTCAAATTTTATGAAGCCAGCTATTTCAAAAAAATCCGCTTTAAAGGTTTTAATCGCTGCCTTTCGTAACTGGGCTGGTATAAGGAAAAAAGCAGGAGTGGGCAGGTTTAATAGGTATACCCCCCTGATCGGGAATGATCAGCTCCCAATTGTCCTACAAGATGAGTGTTTGGTAAGATGGGGCAGGAATGGTTTTTTCAGGATTGCAGATTTTTTAGAAGGTGATCACATAGCTTCCTTCGATATAATTCGGGAAAGGTTTAGTATAGGATCTCGAGATTTTTTTAAATATCTGCAGTTAAGGGATTTCCTTCTGAAAAATGCGGGCGGGGCTGCAGGCTTCGGGCAGGTGGCATTAATCGAATTGCTGACTCGCAGATCGGGGTCCTCAATCTCACAACTTTATAGCTGCCTGTTGGAGGGGCTGCCAGATGATCTAGACAAGCACAGGCAAAGATGGCAGGATAAATTAGGGGTTTTGGACTCCCGCTTCCTTAAGTCAGTTGAATTGGGGAACTCTGTACTGTGTGCAGCTAATTTGAAATCACAACATTTCAAGACTCTGTTTGATCTATATATCACAAATACAAAAGGAGCAAAAGGGGGAATAAGGAGTCAGATCGCCCCCCACTCAAACGTTCAAAAAACACTACAAGATCTGACCCCAATCGAACAGACCAATTAATAATTTAGGATCTAAGGGAGCTTTTACTACATTCTAAGGCTTCCCAAACAAGGCCTGCTCATAACACAACAAGGCCTTCTGGTCCGTACTGTTCAGTTTAAACCAACGTCAATAGCCACAACAGTGTATAATAACCTTACTCCCTCACATAGTTGTGTATTAACATATTAAAGACAAAGAATGTGTGAACGGCCAGTGAGCACCTCACGTACGCAAACCAAAGGAGCTGCTGGATGGTACTCGCCAGTGTGCCCACGTTATCATCATCGGTTGCTTACAATGCCAGAAAAGAAAAGAGAATATGTGCTAGTACTTCCTCAGAGATGAGAAATTAAACAGAAAATAAATCAAAAACAGTGTGCAGAACAGCACTGAGTCTGTGTAGCTCACTCAGTGCCCATTGGACCCCAACCGTGAATAAGAAAAACTACTCTCACAATTAAAATGAGGTACTGCTCACATGCAAGACGTACTTTATTGAATGCTGTAAGTGTCCTCAGATTAAAAAACAGGCATGTATATGGCCATTTTCACTCACGAAAGGCCAACATGTTTCGTTGCCAACACTCTCAAGGCAACTTCATCAGGGCATTGGGGAACCAGTCTTCACCTCTTAAATTTTACTGCACCGTATCTGTGGCTATTGACACAATAAAAAGAAGAAAGAGAATGTGCCGATCACGAACATCATATTATTAAAAACATCCTCTTGCAAAGGCCCGGGGATGAGACCCCAACTCAAAATTATTTATTTACCGAGTGGTTGCTGTCGTCCCTCGTACCTGCAACCCTCTTCAATGGCGAGTACCGCGCCAATAGGTCACGTATTCGCCTGTCGGACTGTAAATATCAGTTTCCACCTGTCAGATTGTGTAGATATATATGTGACACTAAGGGCCATATGTAGGTAGCTAAATACCGGTCGGTAACGGCCGAAATTCGGTAAATCTCCCGTTACCGACCGGTATTTAGGCGATTGAGATGTAGGAGGCCAAAAAGAAGGAATCGGTAATTATGAATCGGTAAATACCGATTCATCATTACCGAATCCAAAAATACCCATTTGGAAATCACCGAATCCTTATTTACCGAATCGGTAAATAAGAATCGGTAAAAACGAAAAAAGAGATGTAGGTAAATTCGGTAATACCGAATTACATGAAATTCGGTATTTAAGAGTCAGTAATTAACACTGACTGAAAGCAGGTGGTAATCATCTACAGCGAATATAAGCAATCCCAAAATGCAACAGTGTGATCACTATGGCGGCATTCTATGTGATTGCAAGGCGGCTACGTCTACAGGCAGCAGGAGTGAGGATCTGGAGAAGGGAGGAGCGCATTTACAGACAGCGCATCACAATCTTCCAACAAACTGAGGCTGAGATCCATGAAAGGTACAGGCTACACCCCCACACCATCCTGGACTTGATAAGGGACTTGCACCCACTCCTGGAGCACCCAACACCAAGGGCGCACACCATACCACCACATGTGCAGGTGCTCTGTAGCCTACATCTACTCGCATCTGGCAGTTACCAGGGGTGATAGCTGCGGTAGGCGGGGTGTCTCAGAGTTACCTGTCCCGCTTCTTCAGAAAGTTCCTGGATGCCATGATGCAGAGAATGCACCACTACATTAGCTTCCCAAACACACATGCGGAACTGCTCAAAACCAAGACAGACTTTTACCAGATGGCACAGTTCCCGCATGTCATAGGCTGTATTGATGGCACACACATTCCAATCTGCCCACCAGCAGCCACTGAGCATATCTACAGGAACAGAAAGTCCACCCACTCCATAAATGTGCAGGTAATCTGCGATGCTGCCAACATTATCACTGACATCGTGGCCAAATTTCCTGGGAGCACCCACGACTCATACATCTTCCAGAACAGTGGGATCTACACACGCCTGGCTGCGGGAGAATTTGCAGAAGGATACCTGCTAGGTAAATCACTGTGACACTCACCCATACTTACTGCAGATCAATGTGTATTGGTGTATGTGACTAATGGCACTCTCTTCCTCACCTAGGCGATAGTGCATATGCCGTCCGGTCATTTATCCTCACTCCCTACCTAAACCCATCAACCCTGAGTGAGAGACGATACAATGTGGCACACAAATCAACACGCAACGTTGTGGAGCGCACGTTTGGACTATTGAAAAGCAGGTTCCGCTGCCTCCACAAAAGCGGAGGCGCACGTCAGTACACACCCATCATCTGCTGCAAAATCATTGCAACTTGTGCAATGCTGCACAACCTTGCCACAAAGAAAGGTACAGAAGTGGAATTAACTGATTTTGAGGACAATGATGATGAATTAGCACAGCCAGAGCCCAACGCAGCAGGAGTGCCACCAGCAACAGATGGGAGACAGAGACGGGCAGAGATCACATGCAACTATTTTTAAGTAAGTAAGGAGACACAGCCAGTTGTTGTATGTAATGACGTAGTTTTAATTTCTGGGCACTACGCCACAACACAAACGGCCAAACTTGGCATTCCAATTTCTGACATCCATAGTAGGGAGTCATGGGTTACTTCACCCAATTCTGTCCTGTTAGTGTGGGCTGCATCAGCGTCTGCGGCTACGCACAACAGTACTGGATGCCATTAAGTGACTGTCCTCACTGGCTGTGGAACCAGTGGCAGCCCCATGCCGTCTGCTGCTCCTCCGGGTGTCTGTTACAGGGGGTAATGCTGCTCCGACTGGTCGTGTCCTCGCTGTCCCCAACTTCCACAGCACCAGTAGTGGCAGACTGACTTGTCAGCAGCACCTCAAGAGCAGTGGTCACCTTTACCAGCCCCCTAGTGACATCAGTGCTGCAGTGCGCCAGGCCCTCCTGCATGGCCACGGAGCGCCTGCAGAGCAGAGAAGTGGCAGTTGCTAGGCGGTTCACTGCCCTTGTATCTTGCTCCATTTTCTGCCTCTCCCTGCGCCGTGTAACTCTGAGCTCATCCATTTTGCTGCACAGCAGCATCACAGACTGGGACATGTCCCGCATGCCTGCAGCCATCTCCTTCATGCCCTCAGCCATTGTGCCTATGCCCTTGTCAATGTTGGTCATGTAGTCATTGAGGCGCCTCATTTGTCGCTGGACTGACTGTATTGCCTTTCCTTGTAGGCGCTGCACCTTCACCATGCTTGCCTCCAGCCCTCCGAAGACACCATGGCTCTCACCCTGTGGAGGTGGACTGCTCACACGAGCCCTGCGGCGGCGTCTGGCACCTGTGTGTGCTCCCTCAGTGGTGGACAGCACTCCAGCATTGCTACCATCCACTGGCACAGTGGATGTTTCCCCCCTCGAGTCTTCTGAGGAGGACTCAAACTCCATCAGTCTGGCAACAGCACGCCTCCTAGGTCTCAGCACTGCAGGTGGTGTTGATGCTGGTGAGGCTAGCAGTAGTGGCGAGGCTAGCTGTGGTGGTGAGGCTAGCAGTAGTGGCGAGGCTAGCTGTGGTGGTGAGGCTGACTGTGGTGGTGTTGTGTGCCCTGCACTCGTACTGGCCTTCTCAGTGATGTCCTTCCGGGGTGCCCTCTCTCCCTTGTCCTGAGGAGTCCTGCGCGATGTCTCGCCTGTGGACAGAAATTGTACATTAGCTCAGTGTACCTGCAGCCCTGCATAGCAAGAATAAATATACATTTCTGCCACACTATCTCATTGTCTTCTGCCTGCTTATCGCTGATGTGTGTCACATGCCTTGTTGTTCAGTGCGATTCCTGTCATGATAGGGGTTTCACTGACTACATCTCCCATAATGCATTGCTGGTTTGCACTGAAATCGGTTCTGGAGTGGGATTCACAGAGCCCAATTGGGGATTTGGGATAGGGGAAGGGGGGGCACAATGCTGTGCATGCTTCTTACCTTGTTTGGAAGCAGCCCTTGCAGAGCTGTCTGCATCCCCGATCCCACAGACACTTTCTGGCTCTATCGTGGACTCCACGAGCCGCTCAAGTTCAGTCAGGGCAGGTGCCCTGTTCCTTCCTCCTCCTGTCAGCCTGGCTTGTTTCTTGAGATCTGCCATCTTCTTCTTGGTGATGCTCCTGATGTCATACCACCGCTTCTTGAGCACATCAATGTCCCGGGGGTCACTCCAATGGCATTCACCTGTGACTGGATTTCAAGCCAGATTCTCCTTTTCACTGACTCTGCAACTTGCAGGGACTGCTTTCCAAACAGCTTTGCATTTTGCTTCACTACCTCCTCCACAAGGACCTGCAGTTCCCTCTGACTGAATTTCAGTTTCCTCTTCCTTTCCCCTCCTTCTCTTTCTGTGTCCTGGGTGTCCATTGTGCAAGATTTGCAGGCGAGGTTCAGGCAGTGGCTCTGTTGCTCTCCTCTGCACTCCCAGCCTCTCCAGAAGGTTCTGATTGTGTGCACCTGCCTGGGTGTGGCCACTTCCTGGTTGGGAGGGGTGGTGGTTGCACAGGATTGGCTGATTCCTCAATTGCTGTTTTTTGAATTACCGAATCTGTATTTACGATTCGGTATTTACCATTCGGTATTTACCGATTCGGAAAAACCGATCGGTATTGTGGATTCGGTAAATATTTACCGATTTTTACCGATTCGGTATTATTTACCGAATTTTTACGTACATCGGGATTACCGATTCATAAATACCGATTCGGTAAAATTTGGTAATTAGGAATTGGTATTTCCAGATTACCTACATATGGCCCTAAGTATCTTATAAAATAATATGTCCATCCTAAGTAATGTACATGAAATCTTGTGCGTGAACAGGATTATGCCCCAGGGATTCTTCGCTCAAAAACTAGGATCATGCTCAACTTCCCTTTGTAGTAAAATCTCCCTGTAATGATTCCATCTCGTGACCAGCCTAAATATTCATATGGGGTTACCCTAACTTCAATATCTCATCTACATCCCTTACGTTATTGCTTCAAAGGTCCCCACTTATTTATAGTGTAAAATACAATGTCGGCGGCGGAGCCTTATCATGTGATACCATTAGGCAGCGTGTACTGTTGTAATCAAATGTGCGTCACGCCTCCCCGACTCCTTATCGTGCATGGTCTCATATCAACCATAAACCATTATTTCACAATGCCCCTTAGATAGCATGTCTCGTACTGATCGAATGTGCAGCCCGCCTCCCGGCAAAACCACCTCCTTACCGCACCCGCGTTACAGAAACGCCATGCCTCGTCCCACTCGATCACTTCCAGTGGGTGCCAGTAACTTTTTCAAGAGCGCCATTGTCACATGATGCGGGTGTAACATCACGTGCTGAGGGACGCATAGCTAAACCCCAAGACTATGTAAGATGTTACTAGAATGGCGGCCATCTTGCAATAGTATTTCCAAACTCAATTCAACTCGAGGTGCTGACATCCAGCATGTTTATTGCACCTACCTAGAAGTCACACCATGTATCATCGTGTGACAACTTACATTTATAATACACCTATATGGGCGGAGGAAGCTTACAAGGGAGATTTAATGGGCTAATACATTATTTGTTAGCGCAAGACATTATTCACATAGAAAGTCATATGCATTACATGTTATTCCCAGCACCAATATTAATCTCCGGGCTATGCACCTATAATTTTCATGACTTACTCAAATCATATGAATATTTATAAATCAATGGCCTAGGTAAAACCATCGAGGACAACCATGTAAACACGGGTGGTTCATTTAAAGCTGCTTGATGAACCAGTAAGATGTTATTAACAGAATTAATTTTTACCCTATTATCAAAGATATCGAATCACTTGGTTGCAGGTATAATACCACTCAAAGGGGATTCATAGGACCCAATTACATTTCCAGGTGATTTTAACAGTTGCTCACCTTATTCCATTCGATGGAATCATTCAAACCCCCCTGGTCCGCTCCCTCAGAAAAGATCCATCTAGCTTCTTTTCTAGCCAAGATCTCATCAAGATTATATTTCTCCCCCAACACCCTCTCCAGCACTGTCCATTTCAGATCCCTGAAATCATGTTTTACTTCTCGAAAGTGTTGGACAAGGCGAGTAGTTAGCTTCCCTGCTCTCGAGGTGCTCAGATGTTCTTGTATCCGTACTTTCACTTTCCGTGTCGTAAGTCCTATGTAATGCAACCCACATTTACACGTGATTCTATAAATCACGTGTGTGGTGTTGCAATTACTGAACTTGTTGAGATACCATGTTTTTCCACTCACAAGCTGGACGCTCTTAGTACTTTCAGTCAGGTCACATACCGAACACCCACCACATCGATAATGTCCTGTTGGTAAATTAGAATCCTTCATTTGTTGAATTGGGCGGGTGTGGACAAGTCTATCTTTAAGATTAAGTGCCCTTCTGAATGCAAACCTGGGAGGTGGCATTTTCTTACCCCCAGTATCCAACAATGACCAGTGCTTCCGAATTATCTGTCTGATGTTAGTAGACAATGGATCAAAGGTTGTAACTACAGGTAGACACTGGTCTTTTTGTTTGTCGGATCTCTCTAATAATGCTTCACGGGGTGTATTTAAAGCACGTTTACGTGCCCTCTTAACAACTTTATTAGGATACCCTCTGTTCGTTAATCTCACGGCCAGATCTTCAGATTGTTCCATGAAACCACCCATCGATGAGCAATTCCGGCGAGATCTCAAAAACTGGCCCACAGGCAAGTTATCACGGAGCGCTCTGGGGTGAAACGAACAGTAGTGTAGCAGTGAGTTCCTATCAGTAGGCTTCTGGTGTACAGCCGTCACCAATCTGTTATCTTCAACCATGATATCTACATCCAAATATACAGCTGAGTCTTTACTAATACTCCAGGTAAACCGTAAACAGTCATCTTGGGTATTTAACCATGCCAGGAATTCCAGTAGTTGGTCCTCTGATCCAGTCCAGATACAGAGGACGTCGTTGATATACCTCCTCCAAAGGGAAATATTCCCTTGGAAGGGGTTGGAGGCAGGGTAGACAACATTAGCCTCGAACTGGCCCACATAAATGCAGGCCAGACTCGGCGCGAATGTAGCCCCCATTGATGTTCCAGACACTTGCAGGTATATCTGGTCCTTATATGCAAAGAAATTCCTGGTGAGAGCTATTTCAATACATTGCAATACGAAAGATTGTGGAACATCGTAAAACCACTCAGCCGCCCCAAGGGCACGCGCTGCTGCCACCAACGTTGCCTCTTGGGGAATGCTGGTATACAAAGACTCAATGTCTATTGCAACCAACAGCTGTCTCGATGAGTCATATTCTACTGTGTTCAAGAAGTTCAGAACATCAGTGGTGTCTTGCATGAATGAAGGTTGTGTAATAACGGCCTCCCTTAAAAAGAAGTCCGCAAACTGGGATAGTGGCTCCAAGATTGATTGAATCCCTGAAACGATCGGACGGCCCGGCGGCGGGCGCTGGGCTTTATGGATCTTCGGTAAGATATAAAATGCCGGCATTCTAGGTCTTACATTTATCAAGAAATCAGCCTCCTTATGAGTTATCCATTTTTTCGCCCTAGCGTCCGCCACCAGGGCCCCGATCATCTCCTGGAGCTGCGGTGTTGGATCCCGGGCTAATGGATGGTAATTAGTGCGTACTTCCAAGAGCCTCAACACCTCTTTTTCATAGTCCTGCGTATTAAGCACTACCACCGCACCACCTTTGTCGGCCTGTTTTATTGTAATCAACTTGTTGTCCTGCAATGACTTAACCGCCAACCAATCAGTCTTATTCATATTACAAGGGTGAGATGTATTTTGTAACTTCTCCAAAGCATCAATGTCACGGAGTACTCGTTGCTCAAACACAGCCACCTTGGGGCCAACGGACGTGCTAGGGGGACAAAACCGTGAAGGTCGACGAAGGTTGGTGGAGAACATCGAAGGTCCTTCCACCTCCCGATCCGCAAAAAACTTATGGATCTTAATCTTTTGCATCAGTTAAAAAAACTCAATTCTGCACTTAAAGGTGTCGTGTTTCGGTGTGGGGACATACCCCAAACCTTTATTCAAGACCCTTATCTCTTCCACAGAGAGTGAGTAATTGGAGAGGTTAACAACTATGTCCGTCGTGTCATGTGTAGAGATGTGCTGTATCTGTTGTGTCATTTTCACAATGTTGAGTCCTAAATTATTAATTAGTCTGTTCGATTGGGGTCAGATCTTGTAGTGTTTTTTGATCTATATATCACGCCTGCGAAGATCGCGAAATGGGGAGGTGTGGAAGAAACTCACTGTTTTAGGTGTAAGGCATATGCTGTGGATATAATACACATCTTCTCTACCTGCCCAGGCATTGAGTCACTCGGACAAGAAATATCGGGCTTTTTGCAGTTTGTTTTAAAAGAGGAGGTTCCTTTGACACCACTTCTGATGTTATTGGGGGTAGACGAAACAATAGGGAAAAAGGGAGAAGAGCTGATTTTTATTGCGATGGCAGTTTTAAGACTCTGTGTCGCCTCTGCGTGGTTAAGCCCGCAACCTCCTACTTTTCAACAGTGGAAAAGCCGTTTTTTGCATATTTATAATTTAGAAAAAGCACTTTACGAGCGTAGAGGGAGAAAGGGCAGGATAAAAGGGAAAAAGATCTGGGGCCCGTTCACAGATTGGATCACTCCATTTATCCAGGAAGAATGAAATGTATGGCTATGAAATTATTTGCGGGGTGGTTGCCTTTTATCCTTTTTATTGTATATAGCTCTGTCTCAAACGTAATGTCTTAGCTCTTTAAAACTGTTTATTGCCTGTATCTAGATTCTATGCTGCTTTGGGCTTTTTGTTATGGTCTTGCTGATAATGGCCTTTATTAGCTATTTATAGACTCATATTAATTGTACTATAAACATTGTGATTTTATTCTTCAGCTGTATTTTCTTCATGATGAAATCAATAAAAAAAAAAGGAAGAGCCGACTGCTGATGCCGTGCAGGGTCCCCGGGAGCTTCCGAGATGATCTGGAGCCGACGGGGGGAGGGAGGGAGGGAAAGTGAAAGCGCGCTGTGTTGAAACGCCAGCCCTACGTGGGAACAGGAGATGTGCACGCGTACGGAGTGCACATCTCCTGTCCGTACGCGTGCACATCTCCTGTCCCCCTTCGGAAGCAAAACCCACAACAATAGATCTCGCCAAGGCGAGCAGCGCATGCGCTGCGTCGCTAGGCGTGACCTAAAAAGGCCTTTGTCCTGTTCGCTGCCGCTGATGGGCTCCGCTGACCCACGTCACGTGCCGCTCTCACGCACGTACGTCAGAACAACATGGCCGCTTAAGGAAGGTAAATAAAGTGGATGCGTGCTGTGTACTAGGAAAACAGGCGTCAGAGTTGCAGACGTGTGACGAGTCTTTATTGGTGCATAATTAATGTAGTGTGACCAACCTTTGTGCCTGCAGGGCTAGTGAAGTAACAGCTTCTTGTGTCTCTGTAATGTGCTGTGAATTCATTCCAGAAAGTGCCCAGCAAATCAACAGGCTCCTTGCCAATGTTCCTATGGGAAGTATCGGGCATTATGTTCTTTTCAATACCCTTCCTATGGCATCGAGTCATGGTTTTTGGTGGAACGTGGCTTGCACTTGCATTCTCCTGGTTGCTTGTGAAGGTGACAGTTGAGCGATTCATTTTCATCGGACAGCATAAACTTTATGGTTGTTAAAAACCTCTTGTGAACTTACAGTGGGCTTAGAGCCCGTCCAATGCTTGCCATTAGTTGCTTTATTGTCACTGTTAGTTGCTTTCTTCTTATTTGTTGGCTTTCCTTGTGCCATCTTGTCAATCTTGTGTTTGTCCCTCCCCGAAGGCACAGCTTCTTTAGAATACTTTTGATTGGCTGAATTGTAGCCCTGTGCTGCTCACTTTTAGGAAGTTACTGTTTTCTATTTGGTTAAGCACTCAGGAGAGAGTGCATGTGTTTTCCTGCTGTCTTCCTCACGTGCTTCTCCCCCTGCTCCTCACACTCTGTATTGCTCTTCTATGCTCCTCCCCAGGCCTCGAACTCTGTGCTGCTCTCACCCTTGTGACATTCTCCCCTAGCTCCCCAGGTTGCTCTCTCTTATATGCTGCCCCTCCTCCCCCATGTTGCTCTCTCCTTCATTTGCTGCTATTCCGCTCCTCTTGGTTTTATTTCAGTTTTATTCCCTCCCACTCCATTACCCCCCTCCCCCTGTGTTTTTTTTTTTTACAAATATATATATATTGGGAGGGCCAGGAAACAAATTGCTCTGTCCCCCCCACCTTAAAAGAAGCGGTTTCACACTCCATGCACACGTTTAGTCCATTTCTGGAACAGAGGTGAAACAGTGCCTGCAGTTCGCGTAGCACACACGCTACAGTTTTGTTGTAGGAGCGAACCCGCCACTCAACTCGATTGCAGGTACTTACTTTCGGGGATCTTCGTCACATCGGAGCTTCCCTGTTTCTTTTATACTTCCAAGGATTAGTCCGTTATCTTTACCAGACCGTCCGGGTCGGAATTATCACCGGCGGAGCGATTTCTCAAAGATTTTCACGCTTTCCCATACAGCCCTGAAGAAGTCACGGGATACTTCCCATTGTGACGAAACACGTGTTGGCTGGTTGTGTCTTTTAATGATAAAAATTAAATAACTGAAGAATTCCTAAACGACTTGCGTGGACCTTATATGAGAACTCTCCAGATACATGAGACTTCATTAACCATTGTTTTCACCCTGTAACGTGTGCCCAGGACTTTTGCTTTTCTGAAATTTGTGTGGGTTCTACCCACACACATAAAGGGGTTATAGGGTAACTCCCCTTACCTGGTTGCACCGTGTTACATTTCAACACACAGACATTACGCACACACAGCAAGGCGCCACACTTCCTGGCACATTCAAAACCCTACTCTTAAGTCAATACTTTATTTCAGTTTTATTCCTTCCCACTCCATTACCCCCCTCCCCCTGTGGTTCTTTTTTTTTTTTTTTTTTTACAAATATATATATATTTTGGGAGGGCCAGGAAACAAATTGCTCTGTCCCCCCACCTTAAAAGAAGCGGTTTCACACTCCTTGCACACTTTTAAAAAATTAATCATTCCGTTTTGATTTGCTAAATAAACAACAATGGCACCACATATTTTCGCAGGCGCGTGCATCTTTGGGTGTGCATGCATGGATGATGCACGCATGCTCCACCAAATGAGGCAACCACATCGTAGGCCTTTTATTTTCTTTTTCTTTTTTACCTTTGGCCATGGTGCACAGCACCTTGTGCCGATGCTGTACAGCATCTCCAAAAGGCATTGGCAATACCAATTGGTCCCAAAGATGAGACCTCTTGGCTTTGCCAGTGCTTGTTTAGTTCCACATGTGTAGAGCTTGCACCATTCATGGTAAATCTATTGCACTCAGTGCTTAATTTAAGGGGATTGGGGTCAACTCCCCCAACCATTACCTTCTTTTGCTCCAGACCCTTCAACCTTTCCCTTGAGGCATTGTCAATTACATTTTGGAACAGCCATATTCTCACTGTTTTTCTGTTGGATGTTTAGGTGCTTTCTTCCACATCCACTGGAACACATGAGGGATTATTTTATGTCTGAAATCAGCCAGTGAACAGCCCTGTAGCACTGTAGACGAGAGCCGACAAAAGCATCTGTAAAATGGATGCTGTAGAAAGTAATGCAGCGCTTTTTCTGTGTCATTCTTTGTTCAGGTGAATTTGTCTGTGTTAACTTCCCAGTGCAGGTGGGCTAACAACCATTGGCAAAGCGAATAGATTTCATGTTTGTATGGCATGCGCCCTATTTAATATGCTCTACACTTTCTGAATCACCTCAGTAGCTCCTGACACTTTGTAGACACTGATACAGCATTGCATGACCAGATCATTTAGGACTTCCATTCTTCCCAGCCTCATCACGAGAGAGTCTTTGCCTTGACACTCACAAGAACATGTGAGTTGGCCCAGTCATATGTTGTAAATGCCCTTCTCAGCCATCAAGGTGGCATTTGCTGTAATCATCATTGACAAGCAATAAATCACAGTTACTCCGCATTCAGCGATCAGCAATGTGCGTAGTCACGGCTGCCCTATGCTATTGGTTGATGTCACTGTGAAGCAAGTTAACACTACACTGTTAAGATACACGTGCACTCACGCACATACACACAAACAAAATAGGGGACTGTTCCATATGGCCAAGCACTTGTTGGCCTCTAACACTATGCGCTGCTTCAGCTTTGTTGCCTGGCACTCTTTGTATGGGGACCGCTGTCTTCTCTTGCGTCCATGGAGTGGTGAACCTACAGTTCTCCACTGTACCATGTGTGTGTGTGTTTTTTTTCTTTTGACAAAACTTTATTGCCATTTTGAATCATGAGGACACGTTTATAAACAGGAGACATGTCAGGAACCGTACCATGTGTGTTATAAGTAATAGCACATTATTCTCCTAGAACTAAAATAGAAGATAGAATTATCCATCAACACCAATCCCATTCTTCATGTGAAATAAGTTATTACGAGGTTTTTCTGTGCTACGATTCTTTTGTGGCCGCACCCATCCAGGACATTGACAGAAGGCCCACCCACACGGCTAGTAGCCCCGTCTGGTAGTACATACATGTGGCTCACTGACTATTCCTTTCCCTGGATTTGCTGTTCTGTGTTATCACCTGCATCCAAGCCTCTTTAGTTCTTCCTGACTATGAGTGATCAATCAATCAATCAGGATTTATAAAGCACAGCTAATCACCCGATAGGGTATCCAGGCTCTAACAGGCCCCAGAGGCTAAATCAAACAGCCAGATCTTGAGAGTCATTCGCAGTTCTGGAAGTGAGGTGATGGTCCGGAGGTGCGTGGGGAGGCTGTCTCTCCACAGGAGACCGCATGCCAGCAGTTCAGGAGCACTCTGTCCACCTGTGAATCTTTTGGATTTCCAACCTCTGGTGATAACAAGAGTCATGCACACAGGACGCTCTCACCCTCCTGATTCAGACCCAAACATGAGGCCTGTTACAGCATGCATGTGGTCATTCATTGACCTGTAAGGGGAAATTTACAGTTTCAAATACCATCAGTACTGATATCCTTAAAAGACTTGAAAGAGAGTATACCCGCTGTGCTCAGAGGTTAAAGTGCCTCATATTTCAAGTATTGTGCACATTTGAAACACCTGTTAAATATTGAACTTCTTCCCTGTGAATTTAAAGTGCTTTGGCCAGTGTTTCTTGGAATCAACACTTCTTAGCATTCCGGAACTTTAAACAAGACAGTGTCGAATTCATTAAAAAGGGGTAATAAAATAATAAAGTCTCATTTTGAGTTGCATGTTATTTGATATGCTAATACCAAACCCATTAAATGTGAATATGATAGGGTCAGTATTTACTAGATGTGGTCTGACCTTGCCATACCGAGTTCCAGACCTCAGGATGGGGAATAATGCACAAATGCAAACTCGTAAAATTGCATATTTTCCCTCCACAAACATTGTTGACAGTATTACCTAGCGAAATTTGTGCAGGAAAAATGGTTGAAATTTTCGCACTACTTGGAATCCTGATTTAGGCGCAAACCTTCATTTGCGTCCAAATTGGGATTAGCACAAGACTGAGAATGAAGCGCATTAACTTCATGCATGTCTGTCCAGTTACATTAACTGCATGCACCTTGAAAAAATGTAAAATAAATTCGAGATTTCTTTCTTCTCTTCACCAGAGGGGGGAGAAAAGGAGAATAGGAAAGAGCTGTTCCGTCACATTAAAGTGTTTCACTACTTTTTGAATTAGCTGAGTCAAAACTAAAATATCTGAATTTTGACTCTCAGTGCTTACAAATGTGGGTCCTTTTGACCTTTTGACCTTTGAGACCTTGTATAACCAAACAAGCCAATATTGATTCTTACAATGGAAAGGTCAGGTGCATAATACCGTTTGCAAACGTTTTATGCCACTGATTATTCCTGCACATGCATATTGATCTTGAGCCTGTTTTAGCTGCTGGATAAAGCCCTTTGTCAAGGTCAACTTCTTACAATGACAGTCAGAAGGCAGTCAGCGAAGTCATGTTTATGCAAGCCCGAGTTCATGCTTATCCAGTTTTGTGGCACATTTCTAATAACAGCAGCCATGTAGATCTGCTTTTCTTGTGTCCTGGGTTTTGTTCCCACCGGAGGCGTCTTTTGAAAACAATATCTTTTGCATGTAGCATGTGACAAGCTCATCATTTCGGGAGCTCCTGCTGGCATTGTGTTTCTTCAGCGTTAGATTACATTCTATTTCTGTTGACTGCACAGGGCCCATTTTGCAACAGTGCTCTGAGAAGTCAAACCACCAAGACTCACCCATGCACTATTTAAAGCGAAACTCCTCACATTGACCTCCACAACTGCATCTGCAAATTTATAGAAACAGATGTGATTTTAAATGGTCTTCATGTTGTTAGGGCCTATCTGAAATCTGCTGCTCTGATCCTTAAAGTTGTAAGTGTGCAAATTGCAGATATTTGGAACTCTGACTCTGATTCAGAAACTATATGTTGTATGTGAGGGAAAAACATGAACTGTGCAATGTGGTTCCTGATGTGGGCGGAATAATCTTAAGGATTTTTGGGGCCCTTGGCCAGACGTGTTTTGGGGCCTCCTGTATGGACCAACTGTGATTGCATTAACTATTTTCTGGTAATGAAAGACTTTGAGATGCTCACAGGGCCCACCTCGGGAACCAAAAGCAGCAATGGCATAAGTGTTCACACCAGGCCTGCTCCCTTCCTCTACTTGCACAATCTCTCTCTTTCCATCCATCTATTCTCTCTCTTTGTCCCTCCCTCCTCTCTCTCTCTTCTCCCTCTCTGATAGCTTTCTCTCTACCTTCCTCCTCCATTCCTCTCTTTCTAATCTCTCTTGAAGCCTCCCTGTTCCTCTTGCAATTAAGCTGGGGAAGTTGTGGAAAGTGGCAGAGGCACCAGGAGCGTCCCTGGGCTTTCAAAACCGACCTCCAGTGGCCCTAGCCCACTGGGGAAATGCCCAGTGGAATAAAAGGCCTGTTCGGTCCTGAATGTCAAACAATATGACTTATAAGTTAAACTTTCAGAAACGGAGACACAAAAACAGCTGAAAGTTCAAGCTTCCTGGATTCTGCTTGCCAGATTGTAATATAGAAACCTTGCACTAGCTTTGAAGGAGTCTTCTTTTTGCTGTTGTATCTCGTTTTTGTTTATCTTGTAACAATATGTTTAGTTGAATTTCGTGTCTAATTTTGATCTCCATTCTACCCTCTATTCATTTTGTTGCAGGTAAGGAATTTGCGGGTATTCTTAAATAATACTGTGTATTAAATATCGTCTACAATATAATTGTGACCATAATATTGACTATCGACACGTTTTGAAGATAAGTATATGTAGATAAGTATACATTTTCTTTTCATAACTCCATATATATGTTCCTTGATAATATATACATTCAAGTTACGTAGATGTAACATTAAGAATAGTAAATCCACCCATCTATACTTACCTTTAAGATACTATGTTACTCGATATTCTGGCTCTGATATATTTGCAGGATAATTTTTCACACAATATTTTGACATTTAATCAACATGGTGCATGTTTGATAGACTAGAGGATAATATAAAAAATAAGACTTTTAGACATAGTGCCTGAAATTGTAGCTTTGTTTGAGCCATTCACAAATAAATTCCCCTTCAGAAATGGTACTCTACTGCAACACTGACGGATTATGCACTGCTCTGAGGACTTTCACCATTCTTTGGGTGAAATCTGAAAAGGTTCTCTTTAATTAACTTCTCCTGTCTGGTTACCACATCCTATTCATATGTCTATGCTTCTCTAGCTAGGTAGTGACCTAGAGCTGCTCAGTAAGAGAAATGGGTAATGGGGCACATACAGCTGATAAAAATGCATAACGAATAAGCTGAAGAAAAGGGAGATAGAGAGGAGATTGAGAGATGTGAAATCAGGAGAGATAAAAGATAATGAGAGAACTGAAAGGTAGCTAGAAAGAATGCTACCCAGATGTAGAAAGAGTAAAAAGAGGAAGAGAGATAGGTAAGGTTTTTGAGTGAGGTAGAGAGGGAGCAAGCTTGGAAAGAAAGAAATTTAAACAGAGAGTGAGGGGAGTGGTAGGCGAGGTAGAGGAAGAAGCAGAGAGAGAGATGCAAGGTAGAGGAAAAGTGGTGAGGCTGAGAGAGAGACAGAATGAGGAGTACAATATATTTATTTATTCAGAGTTTTATATAGCGCGAACATGACCCAAGGGTATCAGAGCGCTTTACAGTTACACGTCGAAAATCGTTTAGAGTACAACAGATATAGCAGTAGTATTAAAACATAAAGTTCCGATGCGTACCTTTCGTACCAGGTTACGACAATAACAAGAGTAGGACCCATAATTGTAGTAATGTACAGCCTGAATGCATTCATAGTGATCTGGAGAGTTTACCCTTACATACGTTATTGTCCTGTTGAGGCAAAACTCCTATATCAGATCTAATTGGCACCAACTCTTTAATCAATGGTGAGGAATGATATAGTGTCTCTGTGACCTCTCATGGATAGGATGCATCCATACCTAAGAGGACTAGGCAGCATCTCTCAGCCACGATGCAGATGATGATCAGTTGTTGTTTAGGGTAGGAATTTGCTCATTTGGAAGATCTTCGCTTCCCTCTTGAAGGTTGACGTGTTTGGAATTCTTCTAATGTTTGGAGGGAGTGAGTTCCAGATTCTGGGGGCAGCTCCGGAGAATGCTCTGTCATACGTTTTCTTCTTCTGAAAGATGGGGGGTTTCAGCATCAGGTCTCTGGCACTCCGGGATGGTCTGCCTCCACCTGATAACTCAATTTTCTGTGCTATGTACATTGGTGTTTTGTAGTGAAGCACTTTGTGGGTAATACATGCTGGGTTAAGCTGCATTCTGGCTTCATATGGTAGCCAGTTTAACGCCTTCAAGTGTGGGGAAATGTGGTCGTATTTTCTTGAACCTGTAATGAGTCTTGCGGCCGCATTGAGACATGCTTTTAGTGGTGCTGTGGGTAGTCCTGCTAATGTAGTACAGCCATATTTAATCCTTGATATGACTAAGGACTGAACTGCCAATTTGAGGTCTGACGTAGTAATGAGTGGTTTCAATTTTCTAAGGTAGTTCAGGTGAAAACGGGTACTTTTCGCCATTGATTTGATGTGGGCTTGCATGTCTAGGTTCTTATCGAGCGTGATTCCTAATGATTTGGTCGAGTCAACTAGGACAGGGGTGCAATTTAGCGCCGTGATTAGTTTGGTCCACTTCTTCACATCTGAGGTGCTTTTTGGGGGGGATATTCATAGGAATTCCGTTTTTTGCGCATTTAGTTTCAGATGGTTGCTAGTTAACCAATGTAATGACACCTTAAAGGCATTATTCACTGTCTTGATCTCCTCCAGCGACGAGATCTTTATGTAGATCTGAGTGTCATCTGCGTACATGTGATAGGAGATGTTGGCGTGCTGGAGAATTTCTGTAAGGGGTTCGACATAAAGGTTGAATAGAGATGGAGATAAAGTTGAGCCTTGTGGAACTCCAATCGAATTTGGGGATGGCGGCGACAGCGCCTGGTTGACCATTTATCTTTGCGTTCTGTTCTGTAGGAATGATTTAAACCATTTCAGCACATTTCCAGATAATCCCATCCTGTCTTCAAGCCGGGCTAGTAATTTTTCATGATATACCGTGTCAAAAGCAGAAGACAGGTCAAGAAGAACTAGTAGACATGTTTCATTGTGATCCAGTGCCTGTAGTGCATCATCCACTATATGTAGGATTGCTGTTTCCGTACTGTGGCCTGGTCTGAATCCAGATTGGCAGAAAACATAGAAAGGCAGGTCAGATAAAGAGAGTGGTAAGGCACAGAGAAGTGTTAGTGGGTGGGGATGAATGTTAGAAAGAGAGAACAGTTGTAGAGAGAAAAGAGGTGAAGTAGAGAGACAGATGTAGTAGGTGAAAACCTGGCATGTTGATACATAGAGAGACAGAGAGAGTGGTGAGGTAGAGAATGGAGCGAGGGAGGGAGATGTATAAAAAGAGAGAGGTGAAGTACAGAGGGTGTGCGGAACTGGAGAGAGAAGTACATAAAGGGATAAGAAAGAAAATGAGAGGGAGGAGGTAGTAATAGAAAACAGAGATAGAGGAAGAGAAAGAGAAAGAGGTAGAAAGAAAGTGGGAAGGTAGCGAGAGCAGTAAAGTAGAAGTGATAGAGATAGAAAGAAAAGTGAAGAGGTGAGGCGAGGTGAGGCATTTAATGATACTGAGTTCAAGTGAGAGATTATGGAGTGAAAGAGAGAGGGGAGGTAGAAAGAGATGATGGAGGGAGTGCGATGTGAAATAGAGAAATGAGGTGAGAAAGACTAGTGAGGTAAAGAGAGAGAGAGAGAAAGAGAGTGGGAGGAACGTAGATAGTGATGAGGTACAGAGAGATAGACAGTGCTATGTAAAGAAAGAGAGGACGTAGACAGATGTGGAGCAGATTGAAGAGATGTTCATGGAGGTGTGATGGAAACAGTAGTGATGTGCAGAGAGGGCTTAGGCAGAGAGAGCTGAGATAAGAAGAGGAATAGAGAGGTAGAGATCAAGAGGCAAATAAAGTGGTAGAGAGATGTGAGAGCGAGAGAAAAGCAGCGTGATGGGTTGAAAAGAGGTGTATTTGAGAGAGGACGGCGAGGTAGAGTAAATTGAGATATAGATGGAGTAGATACCTAAAGCTGTAGAGATAGGTAGAAGAAAAGGAAGGAGAGAGGTGAGGTAACAGAGGTGAGTTAAGGCAAGGAGAGGGGCATGAGGTAGAACTAGAGGTGAGGCAGAGACAGAAAGGTAGAGCGTGGTACAGAGAAGTGACTTAAAGGTAGTTGGACAGAGGGGTAGATAGAGAAATAAAGAGAAGAGAACGGTGTGGTGATTAGTGCAGGTAGAGGAAGATGAGGTACAACAAAATAGAGGGGAAATAGAGAAGGGTGAGGTAGAATGAGAGGGAGAGATAGGGTCAAGGTAGAGAAAAGTGAGGTGAGTAGTTAAGCGAGAGGAAGGTAGAACGAGAACTAAGGAGAGAGGTAAAGAGGTGTAATGTCAGGTAGGGAAAGACAGATGATAGTGCAAGAAATAGGAGAAGAAAGAAAGAGTAGTCAGTAAGAAGGTAGAGAGTGCGAAAGTAGAGATTGGGAGATAAAGACGGTGAGAATGAATAAATAGAGGTGAGAATGATCAGGGGCCCCTTGCAAGGTGAGAGTCCTCGGCAATTACCTACTTTGATTATGAATTAAATTGTCCTTGAATGCCGGAAATCATGACACACTATTTCGCGACACAGTAAATAGTCCACCTCCCCTCTCTGAACCCAAAACTCGCCACCACTATTCACTGTCTGATTATCGCAGCCTTCCACCCTGCACTGCGCTCACTGCCTTCCAACTAATTTGCCCTTTACAATTATATCCATGATAGGTCATATTTAAAACATAATTTATTAATGTTTCCTCACTGACAAACATTTTCCACTCCCTCGAAAGTTTCCATGCATCTATCTCCCTTTTTGCACAAATGTATCCATGATTATTTCGAGTGTGGTAGTAGACATGCAGATTAGTGTGGGAAATGCATGACAAATGTTTGTGAATTCCCAAAATGTCATGACACTGTGGGCGTTCGCCTAATTTTCATGGCCCATTCCCCAGACCCTACCTTAACAGCAGCCATTAATTCTCCTCTTGGTATCACAACAGTGGAGAAATCTTCATGCCTGCATGCCTAGAGTGCATGCCTAATGAAACTTTCATACTCCTAAATGCCATTTTCACACTTAAGACTTCAGAGACCCTCACTTTTGTGGATCAGGAATGGATTTTGTGTGCTGTATCCATGCTCTGAAGAGGTTTTGTGAATCAGACTGTTAAGGTCTATGTTAGTCCTACAGCCATGCCAGAGGGAGAGATTCTTGCCAGCTGGCAGCTTGTTTCCCTCCACTCGATAAAGTTGATCATAAATAAATAATAAAAACAAATATTAATACAAAAAAGTTTAAAGAATAAATATCAATAATAACAATAATAACAATAAAAAAATAAAAATAATTTTATATATGTGTGTGTATGTTTATGTGCATGTTTAAGATTTTGTTTAGGTACCCCAGTCACTCCGGTAGCTGCTCCGCTACCACTGAGATGTGAGCTTAGATGAGAGCCAGCAATCTTGGGTACTTTTTAAAAGCCCTGTCTATGGTCTTCATGTGTTATATTATCATATACATGAAGGCCAATATATACATAACATATAAATAGATGAGCTTTGCTTACAGATTTGTTTTTTCAAATGACAATTCATTCTATAGGGAACATATGTAAGTGCTTAACTATTTATCTACATATATAATTAAAAACAAAACTAAAATGTGAGTACCTCAGCTTGTACATAACAACATACGCATTTACATATGGGTATTTATAATATACAACTATCTTCAATAGTAAATAAAATTGCTTAAGGTGTCTAACTATGTATACTTTTTGTCTCTATATTGTAATGCGAGTATGTATCCATAAATATATATATTTTAATTTATTGGAGGAACAAAAAAAAGAATAAAAGTAAAAACGAATAAATAAATACAAAATAAAATATAGTGTATATATATATATATACATGGCAGAACTCTCCTTGCGCTAATAAACCGCCCTTAAACCTGAATCCTGAGCGTGTGTGATCTTTATTGCTGAGGCGAAATTGGATTAATTGTTACCGGCATGGCCCTGCCGGAGGATAACGCACCGCCCCCGAGTAAGAGCGCCGGCGTCCAAATTGTGGGCTGAGCATGGACAATATATATATATAACATTTTTCTTACATCAATATATTAGTAGATCAATATATCAATAACATATAAGGTGATGAGTGTATGCTTATGGATTTTGTTGCGGGGACTCTGCACCTACACAGAACTATGCGCAGGAGAACAGGACCTCGGTGTATAGGGGTTGTACCTTCCTACCACCTTAGTACCCGAAATCCCAAAACTGACTAGCTATAGTGTCTCATTCGTTCTCCTACATAATCACGAAGCTACAAATGATTTGACAACCCAGAACACAACACTCCCGACTCTCTCAGGAATCGCGGTAGCAAGACACACTCTTTCACTTACTCACTCGTACTTGTCCACAATAAGAATGGTCAGAGTCACTGTTATAGTTCAAAATGTTTATTTTAACTATCGTGCTCTATAATGCAGTATACGAGCCACTACCAGCAGCGAAATGCATAAACCTAGAACAATTAGCATTGTTACAATTCCATAGAATACAAAGGGAGATGTCATCATATACAGACAGTGGAAAAAGGACTGTAAGGTCTAACCACCCTCCCCTTGGTAAAGTGATGTTTATTATATAAAGGAAGATCTCTGGGCTTTGTCAGCAGACCCCATACCTTAGTGCCTAGATGGAAGCTTTACATCATAGGAACAGCATAGCTCTTCTCCCTGGAAAGGACCCTCTCCAAGTGTGTTTTAGAACAACATGCATCCCTGTAATATCAAAGCACGAGTTTCCAGTAGCGCAGCTGTGTTAGCATGTTTTGTCTAGATGCTAGGAACTGACCAGAACAGAATAACAAGGGGCATTGTTTATCGACCTTGCACATCGTGTTCAGACTAAACTCCAGGAAAAGGCAGAGAACGCAGAAAGCAGGCAGTTCTCATGTGAAAGGCACAAACAGAGTCTTGCAAAACAAAGTCATGTGATAATGTGCACAAAAGCAGCATCATGGCAGCAGAGCTCATGCTAACTTAGCAATGTCAACAATGACCCTAATGGCCATATAACACCCTCCCCTTGTTAAGCTCATAGTATATAGACAAAAGACCAAAACAGATTTCAAGGGTAAGCAGAGTTCAAATAGGCACGAAAAAACCAGATTTGAAAAAAAATAAATGTTTTTTGAAATTTTTCGTTGCACGGAAAACGTGACTAATATGGAGGTGGTTAATCCATCAAAGTACGTGAACCTAACAATGCAATTCGTTTCAAAAGGTCATCCCTATCGTTAGTAGAAAAAAGGGATGCCATCCAATCAAGTAGGCCGAAGGAACAGACGTGCTCCTCGTAATCCGATGCTTCCAAGAGCATATCCGGGCAACTTGCGTGATATTCAATGAAACTCTGTCGCAATAGGTTCTGCGCAGCCGCACAGATATCCGATTCAGCCAAGACTCCAAGTGCAGCCGCAGCTGCATGCGCCATACGTCCATTCCTAGAACAGGCCTGGTCATGGGCCACTAAGGGACCCATTAACTGGTCATAATCCGGGTCCGAACATGACGTATTGGAGAGGCATAAATCCAAAGCCCAGTAGAAGGGGCACCGTTGACAGTAGAACACAGGTTGCACACAAGTAAAGTAGGCAAAGCGAAAAGTTAGTCCATAACTCACGCTAAGCGTCACTAATGGCAAGCATCCAAAAAGTTGTTGCATTCGGTCATGGTACAGTTGCAATTGGCCTGGCCTGTGCATTACCACAAGATGAGCAGCCATTGCGTAGCAGGAACAGAAGCAGCAGGATTCCACCAGCTAGCGCCAGTATTAATGGGAATCCTCCGAAGACGCTGGAAAAAATAGAATGAATAAAGGCCGGTATTACTCCAAATATCGTCTGAAAAGAAGTCACAAGGCCGGATCCCACAAGTTTAAATAATGAGCAAGGCCTTGGGTGTCAGACGCATTAAATATTTGATGTATAAGCTCCCCAAAGTGAAGTGGGAGGTTCGTATTCAGAAGTGACTGAATCTCGCTAGAAGTTCTTGCCACCTGCAATTCGAAGGTCTCTCGAGCTGAAGTGAGAGTCACTTCTTGTTGAAACAATAGCACTTTGAGTCTGCTTAATTTGTTGAAATCTGTTTTCAAAGTCGGAATGGAAGGCCAAATGGAACTATCTACTTTCTCATGCTGGGGCGGAAAAAGCACATTCCTACAACAAGTAACATGTTGTGAAACTGTTACTATATACTGGATTCCTGCCCGTAAACCACAGCAGTCGTGGTTATTCAAAATAAGATAACTACCATTAAAAAGCAATGTAAAAGCGGGAATTATTGCTGGGACGGGACTTCCTTTTAAAAAACAAGCAAGATTAGGTGCGGAAACATTACAAGCGCCGTGCAACTTAACGTGTTTACAAACTAGGGAATGTCCCACTGTGGAATCGCAGTCCTCCCCTGTTAGGAAAACCTCCTTATCCTCCAGATGACATCTGTAAGTGAAAGGTAGGGACCATAACTCATGGAGAAACATACTTCCCAGGGGTTCAAAGCGGCCAATTGGGAAATGTTTCATGCAAGATTTAAATTGAAACAGCGAAAAAGGGAGCGAGATAACCCCATGAATTAACCATACAGCTGAATCTGTCTCCGCCACAGAGAATGGCAGGTGTTCTAATTGTTTAATGTGTAATAGTGTGTATGTAGCATCTTTCATGGACATAAATCTTTGTTTATCAGTTAGATTAAATGGCAAAAACAAAGCGGAAGCACTCAAATAATCCCAAGGTACTCTTCCCATTTTGCATTACTGATCGTAATTGATTTTGACCATGATACAACACAGATACATCATTCTGAACGATATCAATAACAGATGAAACAATATTGTCCAAGGTATAAATGCGTGAAGACAGGATATTAATGCTATTGTCGACCACTGCAAGGACTTTTTCTAAGTTTGCTTTGTCAATTTGACGCAGACAAAGCGCTGCCTCAATCTGCGAAAGTTTCCATACTTCATTGTAAGCTGCATAGATAAATCTTTTGTTCTAGGGGTCCTAGGACCCAGAAGAAAATCAGCCAAATTGATGTCGCTCGACAAGAGTGACAAGTGTTGTTTAACTGACAATAACGTGGAGTGTTCCAACCATTGTTGGCACAATTTACCCACCGAATATGTGGTGGCTGAATGTAAGTGCGAAAAACGTGGATCTTGTCTAGTCTGTGTGAAACCAGGTGTTATATTATAAAAATGCAGTTGGCAAGAATTTGAACTGGTTTGCCACAGCAACCAACCGCTAAGGTCAACATCAGAGACATTGAAAGTGCCATTTCGAAACAGAGTCTGCAAAACATCGATTGAATAATTTGTGTGTGTACGCCAATTGTCATACTCGACAATGACGGAATGAACGGTATATTTAAATTTTTCGCAGTTGCCAGGCCAAAGCAAGTAGTTTGATATATGGTATAATTTAAAAATAACATTTCTGCCGGTATTGGGCAGGCACTATGTAAAGCGTCAGTTCCCTGAACTTGCCAAGCCTTAGTGCCCCAAATTGTTTTCGAATCAATGGTAGCACAACAGTGATCATAACCCTGTGTGGCCAATTCAGATCTAAAGGAATTGGAGTAGATTAATTTAGTGGGGATCAGAATAAATTTAGATTGTGACGACAATTGTAATTTAAAGAAATAGGATTCAGGATTGGACATGTCATAATCTGTGAAGTAGGTGAACTTATCCTTAAGTGCTTTAGAACTCCCCTGTAAAGGAGTCGGACAATGTTCCCATTGCGTGTAATTAAAAACAGGTCTTAACGTGTTTGTCTTGTGTAAGAAATGATGGCCATAGTGTTGATAACAGAATAAATCAGCATAATTGGCAGAATTTAAATATATATCTTCAGCATCAAAAGCAGCATAATACTTTTAATCTGAAAACAATGAATGTACTGCTTGTACATCCCAATCATCGGAATGTATGTCCGGTGTTACCACATCTCCTAAAGAAACGCGAAACACATATGGTATATTGAGAACCTCCGTCGGACCATGGATTTCGAATGCTACTTTATCCCAAACGATGCCGTCTGCAACCGGGAAAGCTGAAATGTTAACGAGGGCTTGATCACGTTTCATTATATGGGACGATGTATGAGGGGCCAGAATTCCATCGACCAATTTTACAGCAGAGCGTTCTGGCAAATAATGACCATTGATGAGAAAGAAAAAATACTGTCACAAATCCAATTGACACAAAGAGGAAAATCAGGATAAGTACCAACCAGATGTAGGTCCAGGGTGGGACCAGGTAAGTCTTTTTGAACCAAGAGATGAAAATGCTTGTTTTTGTCGGTGGTAGTGCCAAAGTGGAAGACGAGGAGGAAGAATCATAAGAGAAGCTTGCACGGTCCCCAAAATAACTGCTTGCTCCCATATTTAACAACGGTGGTAGGGCGGCATCATCTTGTTGTTGTCGAGGACCGTTTGGCACTTCACTGTGGGACTCTTCCGCAGGGTAAGTATACTCGGCTTCTATGTTGAAAGAGGATGGAGTCAGGACAGGCAAAAGGTCAATAGTAGTTTCCATCTCACCCTCAGCGATACGAGGATGAGTCAAAGAGGTTGAATGCACCAGATTCATAGAGATAGCGTTGCATGAAACTGCAGGTGTTACACTATTCAGAATCGGCCATGCGGTGGAGCTTGACATTGTCCACTGAAATGTGTCTGTTGTCTTTGCGAACAGGCAAAGGTGGTAGAATCACTGTACGAGTGCCCTTCAATCCAAGAACTGGGACCGGTGCACGATAAGAGGGACCAAATTCTTTCTTGTTCTCCAGTTTTTCTCATACCAGATCTCCAATCTTAGGAAGCCAGCCGGCGACTGGAATCAGCATTGCTGTGTCATTGGAAGAGGGCAAATGTTCAGATGCGTAGCTGTCACGGGTATTTTGTAGGTCCTGTAACATAGTAGAATGATTATCTACGTCAAAGGTTGCGGCAGCCGCCACAACGTCTAGACCATCAAGGTCTGGCACAAACATTTTAATGCCAAAGAGCATTTCGTATGGGGTCTGCCCACCCAGAGATCTTCTAGGGAGATTATTGAGTGCACGTTGAACTCCATACAAATGGGCCAGCCAGTTCCTGCCAGTACCCAAGACCCTAGCTGTCAAAGATTGCATTAAGTCACGGTTCATCCGATCCACTATAGAATTGCCCTCAGGCCTGTATGGAGACGAAAACTGCACCAGCACCCCCATCGACTTCATCGCATCCTTGTACGCCTTAGAGGCGAACGCGGGAGCTTGGTCTGAATGGAAGGTGCCACTGGCAAACATCCCGACAAAGACATGCAAATCTCTAATGATATTTCGAGCGTCAGCACTGCGTTGTGCCAAACCCAAAGGAATTTAGTGCACGAATCAACTGCAACAAAAATATATTTATATGCAGTATCTGAAGACAATGGACCGCAGTGATCAAGATATACACAGCCAAAAGGTTGATTAGAAATACATAGCTGTGTTTGTGGTGGGCATGACACCGTAGATGGTTTGATTTGCTGACAAATGTCACAAGAAAGTACATAATTACGGGTTTGTTTATATAAACCACGCCACCAATAACGTTGCTGTAAAATAGAGACAGTCGCAGACACCCCGGCATGTGCAGAAGCCATGCCCTCGTGTGCTATGATCAAAGCAAGTCTGCGGTCCATGTTGGGAATCAGCTGATCCCCAACTGATGGAATTTTAGCATAAGGAACTTGTTCGGGAGATAAATGATAAGAATACTTCGAAGGGAAGCCCTGCGGATAAACAGTTCCATCGTTCGTAGCAGCTACTGCTGCCAGAATGTCATTATCTATCTTAGTCATGGACCTTGTAACTGCTGCAACGGAACACGTGGCTACTGCAGATTTGGCCGCTTCGTCAGTCAAAGAATTACCAAGAGCATGTGCTCCCACACGCTGATGGCCAAGAGTATGTATAACATGTGTGAGGGGCAGATGTCGTTTAAGTTCTGCCACTTGAACCCAAAGCGTTTTATGCTTGATTGCGCTGCCTTTAGAGTCTCGATAGTCAGTTTGAGACCAAAAGAATAAGTTGTCATTAAAAGACTGAACACAGTAGTAAGAATCGCATACAATAAGAGTATTCACATTAGGATCAGCAAACTCTAGAGCTAGAACAAGAGCACGCAGCTCCGCCAATTGTGCTGTACAGTCTCCAAGTGCCTGAGTATGCACTATAGAAGAATGAAATTCTCCATTTACAATTGAACCAGCCACAATAGCGCAAGCCGCTGAATAAGCGTGTTTTGAACCGGTGGCCGGTTGAGCCGAGCCATCGGTATAAATGATACATTTGTACTCATCCAAAGGAAGCAACGACAGCGGAGGAGGATGAACATGTTCATACTGTAAAAACTCCTGTGTCTGAAGAACAGGATCAAAGATAAACGTGACATCAGACAATGTCAAAGAAGTAGCCCATTGTATCCAACAGGGATGTAGTGCCTTAGAGTTGGGTACACTTTCCTTAGTCACTGCTTCTAAAGCAGGAAAAGGCTTGACCATAAGAATGCGTTTTCCCTGCGCCAGCAAGCGTTCTTTCAGAATCGCCATTTGAACCGCCATCAAAACTTTTTCAACATTCGAAAAACGCATTTCCGCCGATGTGTACAAATGTGATTTGTATGCAATTGGTGCGGTGTCTCCCTCATTGAACATCAAGTAAGTGAAACCTACACTCCCCGGTACTATACGTATCACCAGGTTCGTGGTATTATAACGCGTCAACAAGTAGTTAGTCGAAAGCATATCTGATTGCAAATATTGCAGAATAGTGGTATGTTCCGGAAGCCAGCTGGCAGAAGAATATGTTGGTTGTATCAAAGCATAGAGCGGTTTGATACGCTGGGCATAATCGGGGATGTAAGTCCTTCCGAAATTTAAAAATCCCTGCAAAGACTGAAGTTTCCTCAGCGTAGAGAGAGGTTGCAATTGTGCACATTTCTCCAGAAAGTGGGGGGCTAACCCCCTACCTTCATTATTGAGCTCATAGCCCAAAAAGAGCACCGCAAAATGAGCGATGTGTGATTTAGCAAAATTAAATTTGTATCCATAGTCGGCAAACGATAAAATGATGCGGTCGACTCGGACAAGATGCGGCATCAGTTCATCGTCCGTCAGATAAATATCATATACGTACGAGAATGCATCTGGATTTATGCTGTGCAATAAAGACACAACACGCGCAGCAAAAGCCCCGGGGCTGTTCTTATACCCCATAGGCAAGCGCGTAAATTTTTTCTGTTTTCCGACGGCGGTGAATGCTGTCAAGTCACGGCTCTCAGGTGCAAGATTATGACTGTAGAAACCATTGGATATGTCCAGTGTAGTTTTATATTTTTTACGAACAAGGTTGTTCACCAGCGCAGAGCTGTGTGTGTTCTGTACCGCAAATGTACGACAGTGACTATTCAAATTTCGATAATTCAATACAATGCGATATGAACCGTCAAGTTTCGATACCGGAAAAAGAGGATTATTCATCGGTGATACACAGGATTCAATCACACCTTGATACTCCAACTGAGTTAGAATGTCACAAACGGGAGCCTTAGCCTCTCTGATTGGATACTGCGGTTGTGGTTGTGGCATAGACCGTAATGGTATCTCATGTGCCGGGGAATCAATATCCCTGCCCACCTGATTAAGGTACACCGCTCGGGCAAGAGCCAAAGCCCACTCAGCTGCGTAAGCCTTTGCATGTTCCTCAGGGACTTAACGCGAAAAACTCGGAAGTATCACGTCCTCCCCTCTAGAAGCGGCTAGCACAAATGGTGGAGGCCAATCCGCCTCCACCAATAAAATGTCATATGAGGAGGTAAGATTTTCCCAGAAAACCGCCGTGATTATATGCTGTATATCACCTTCAATTTGGAAGACAATCTCATAGAGTCTATCCGGGGGGGCAACCCGGGTATCTGCTGTTTCCACTGTAATAAATGTATCTGTTGCTCTCGCCTCCAGACAGGGACGCAGTGCCTCCCGCACTATGGTAACCTCCGCTGTGCTGTCGAGCAGAGTCACTGCCCATGTCCAGTCTAGGAGTCGCGTTCTCACCGTCTGAGGGATACTTCGCTGTGAAAGCGGCAACTTTTTTCTTCTGATACAGGGGTTGAAAACGAGGCAGTTCCTCTTGTTTGGCTTTAACGTCAAACTGTCGAGGATGATCCCGTCCCTGTGGTGTGGTTGGACCTTGCCACGATCCTGGCGTTCCCCACCACCGACTTGAGAGTCCGATGTCTTCTGTAAAGAACGAGGAGAGCGCTGATCAGGGACTTGAAATCTCTCAGGAGTCTTAATTTTTGCACGGTCGTGCAAGTCATAAGTACGCTCAGAAAACTCAGGTGTCGGTGAACCAGCACGCGAACCTGCTTCTGTTGTTGCTGCCCCTGTTTTTTATTTCTCCAGTTCTTTTTAGGAAAGAACGGGCGCCCTTCCTTATCAGTCTGGGCTTTTTGTTGAGTTTGAGATTAAGTTTGTGTTTGAGTAAAAGGCTTAATTCCCAGACTATTGCGCCCTAAGGTTTTATATGCTTTAGCAATAATCGTTGGCAATTCGCTCTGTTTGTCTGCGTCTGCTACAGCCTCCAAGCGTTGCGCCACTTGCAAGCTTACAGCATCACCCTTTAGCAAGGATCATATCGGAAACAATGTCGAACACCCCCACCAGTCTCATCCCTAACTCCAGAGCCGCCTCGGCCCCATGTTCATCCTGAACACGTTTTATCATGGAAGGGAGTACGGTCATTGAGAGGGTGCCGAAACACATCGAATATACCGCTGCAAACACTCTACCCCAAGTGTTACAATCAGCTAATTCGGGAACTAGGTCTTTAGGTAAACTCATGGTCAAGATCCTGTGTTTCTCCACAGGCGTGGTATTCGGAAAAACAGCTTAGAGTTGTCCAAATATTTCAGCAAGCCAATAAGGAAATTCATCCTTATTTTGCAGACGCTTGCCCATCACTGAATTAACCATGACAGGACTGATGGTTACACCACCAGGTCCAGGTGGTTGCACAGCAACGCCAGGTGGTCCCACCTGGAAGTTGCGCGACATGAACTGAATAACAGCCCTATGCACACGTATCAACGAAGTATGTAATACGCTGAGCTCTGCGACTGTAGCATTGAGATAATTTGGGTGCGGGGTATACCCAGCCAAAACGGGCCACGAGACCCCATCTATCGATAAAGGGCCTAAACGGACCAGTGTTATTGGGTGAGGAAGGGCACCATTAAACCATATTTGATTTTGCCAAGCTGTTAGCGGAACTTCAAGAGACCTATAAGACCGATAATTCTGAGGAAGGGCCGTGGCAGTATATTTGTGAAATAAATTATCAGTTCCATCGACTGCCGGAAAGGTGACCTAAGAATAAAACACCCCGAAGCGGTAAGCTGCATCCGCTTCTACAATAAAAATGAGCGCAACACCAGCATTTGGGACCCCATGTTGAGTCAAATAAGCTGTGACTGCAGCCCGGTTAGGCGGTGCAATGACAACCGCCATAATCAATAATAGAGAAAAACAACCTATGCGTGGCAGCGCAATAACGGGTTAGCAAGAAAGAGAAAGACCTTTTAAAATTCAAGCTTGAAAAACCTATAAAACATCAATATAGGAGGCTACACCGTCACAACTGTCTCCGGAAACAGATCCGAGGGGATTGTGGACAAGCACAAGCACTACTCAGGAGTCTCGCAGATAAGAACCAGACCAAACGTTGGCGGCGCCATGTTGTGGGGATTCTGCACCTACACAGAACTATGCGCAGGAAAACAGGACCTCGGTGTATAGGGGTTGTACCTTCCTACCACCTTAGTACCCAAAATCCCAAAACCGACTAGCTATAGTGTCTCATTCGTTCTCCTATATAATCCCGAAGCTACAAATGATTAGACAACCCAGAACACAACACTCTCGACTCTCTCAGGAATCGCGGTAGCAAGACACACCCTTTCGCTTACTCACTCGTACTTGTCCACAATAAGAATGGTCAGAGTCACTGTTATAGTTCAAAATGTTTATTTTAACTATCGTGCTCTATAATGCAGTATACGAGCCACTACCAGCAGCGAATTGCATAAACCTAGAACAATTAGCATTGTTACAATTCCATAAAATATAAAGGGGGATGTCATCATATACAGACAGTGGAAAAAGGACTATAAGGTCTAACTGCCCTCCCCTTGGTAAAGTGATGTTTATTATATAAAGGAAGATCTCTGGGCTTTGTCAGCAGACCCCATACCTTAGTGCCTAGATGGAAGCTTTACATCATAGGAACAGCATAGCTCTTCTCCCTGGAAAGGACCCTCTCCAAGTGTGTTTTAGAACAACATGCACCCCTGTAATATCAAAGCATGAGTTTCCAGTAGCACAGCTGTGTTAGTATGTTTTGTCTAGATGCTAGGGACTGACCAGAACAGAATAACAAGGGGCATTGTTTATCGACTTTGCACATCGTGTTCAGACTAAACTCCAGGAAAAGGCAGAGAACGCAGAAAGCAGGCAGTTCTCATGTGAAAGGCACAAACAGAGTCTTGCAAAACAAAGTCATGTAGTAACGCACGGAAAAGCAGCATCATGGCAGTAGAGCTCATGCTAACTTAGCAATGTCGACAATGACCCTAATGGCCATTTAACAGTTTTTTTTCTATAATAACACATATCTGTCACAATGTGTAGATTTATCTATAAGTGTTTCACTATTGGAATATCGAGGCAAAAATTGTAAAATGTATTTATCAACAGCAAAATATTGAATGCCTGAGTTTGTAAATATTTATCCATGCATTTACATACGGCTCTATATATATAGTACAATTTTATACTTTTAGATTATTTTGCATATGCATAATATGTTAACATCCATAAGTATGTATACCATTTATGTATGAGTATGTATCTATCTATTGATATATTTTCCACCTACTGCAGAGGATAAAAACATCTTTACAACTCTCCCCAAACCACTATTCGATGAGTCATCCTAAACCTCTTTCAAACTATTCCCTTACCTCTGACTCATACCAAACCTCTCATTCTACTACGGACCACCAAATAACCCTTTCCCAACTCTTCCCTCCTTTATCCCTCCTTTATCATATTCATCCGACTAACAGGCACACATGTCCACCCCTCTCAATAACAATTTATATTTCTCCTCTACTAATCCACCACGGTTTCCTGAGTAGCATGCAACTCGCCGAAAAATGCTTCAAGACCTCTTCAGGGGTAATGAGCACTATATAAATACCATTTACAATTACAATAAAGTCATCAACTACATTTGCTGCTCACATACTCCCCATTGATGGTTGGCTGATTGGAGGGGGCGTGGCTTGGAAGCCACCAATGGCGGACGCGTGAGCCTGCTGCTCTGTGCCGGCCTGTGCTGTATCCTGCGGCATCGGTGCGCAGCCTGCCTGCTGAGTTGCTCAGAGCGTGCCCTCGCCCAGAGGAAGGATTGAGAGGCGAGATGGCATGATCAAAATCCTGAAAAGGCCTGGATTGCAGAGGTGGGGGAGACGGGCAGAGCGACAGGCCTGACTTTAAAATTGAGCCCCCTGGCCTGCTAATCGGCAAAGTCCAGACGGCTGTCGGGCGTTCCCCGGGGGTGGACGGAGGTAGCAGGAGGCGTGAACTACTGAGGCGAGAAGAAAAGGGAGCAGCCTTGCATCGGCGTCACGGAGACAGTAAAAGACACCTCTCAGTGACGTTGGAGCTGCAGAAGGGAGGCCGCGGCATGGACATCAATGCAGCCTCCCAGTGCTGAGGAAGTTCACTGCCGGGTGAGTTGACCGGGACGGCTGTGAAATTGAGAGAGTGCTTGAGGTGAGACTGGGCACGCCTATACTGCTGGGGTGCTGGCGGCTGGTTTCGGCAGGTGGCTGGTCTTGGCCAGCCTGACAAGGCTGAAGGAGTGGCGGTAGATGGTCTCTGAGACAATCAGGCAGCTGTTCGGTGAACAGAGACCGCTGCACTGGGGGGCCCGCTCAGGGCTGTGGAAGTTCGGAGCCCGGATCGGGCCTGGTGGGGGTTTGATGCTTGCTCCGTCCCAGTGGAGACCCTGACAGGATTTCTCGCCATCTCCCCATTATTTACCAGATCTTTTGGTGCATGTCCAGCGCTGCGTTGGGGCCCTGTGGGTGGTCCCGGGCCCCAGATGGACCTGCTGAAGGGCGAGAGGTGAAGAGATCGGCCTAGAAAGGTCATAGAGAGCCCCCTATCCCGCCTCCCTGAAGTGACTTTTACCCTCCCCCGAAACCGCTGGGAGCCCTGCGTAGATTCCGGACCTTGTTTCTGCCCTGCGTGACCAAACAAGAGCTCTGACTTGAAAGGAGGTCCGGCTTTCTGGTGACATCCTAGTGCTACCTACCTTCTGTGTTTCCCTACCGATGAGCAGTGGTACTTGCACTCCCCTCTATTAGCGGCCTGGTGGACCTAGTGCGGGAAGGTGAT
Source organism: Calotriton arnoldi (assembly GCA_963921515.1). Classification (NCBI taxonomy): domain Eukaryota; kingdom Metazoa; phylum Chordata; class Amphibia; order Caudata; family Salamandridae; genus Calotriton; species Calotriton arnoldi. The sequence continues at coordinate 2,773,737 of CAWUFW010001139.1, forward strand.
AGAGGTACATTTGGGGGTGCTCTGAGATTCATGCCGTATACCCCTCCCGACTGCTGAGCCACACTGAGTTGGTGTACTCTGCTGGTGCTCAGTTGCTGCTCCTGGGGAATCGTCCTTAGCAGAGACGGGAAAGGCCAGGGCAAAGACAGCGGGAGTGCCATTGGATCAGGGGGATGATGCCACCGAGCAGCATTAAGAGACACCGGGATCGACAGTTCTGGTGGACTTGGTGCAGCAACAGCTGACCAAGATACTTGACGCCATTGCAAACACTAAGGCTACCCTACACCAAGATATTAGTACTGTGTCGGTGGGGTTGGGGCTGCTTAGAGCTGACCATCATACATTGGCGGAGAGAGTGACAGTTGCGGAGGCTTTGATCGTGGCTCTTCATCCTGCACAACAGACGCTGTCGCGTCAGGTTGCAGAGCTCTCTCAACAGGTCCGCACGCTGGAGCACAGGGCTGAAGATGCAGAAGGACGCAATAGGAGGTACAGCATCAGGGTGGTTGGGTTGCCAGAGGGAACAGAGGGTAGAGACATGGTTGCATCCTCGAGCCCGGGCTCCGCACTGTGGTAGCACCTTACAGCCTCTCGACCTTTTACACCCTTGAGAGGGCACACCGGGTCCTGGCTCGCCCTCCCTCACCCGGTCGCCCACCAGGCTCAGTGGTTGCAAGACTCCTGCATTACAAAGACAGGGACGTCCTCCTACAGAATGCATGATCAAATGGCCCATTTGTGATAGATAATAGCAAGGCCTTGATCTTCCCTGACTACACAGCTGAAGTTCAGTGATGGCGGGCCTTGTTCCTCAAAGTCAAGAGGGTTCTGTGGGATGAGGGCTTGCAATATTCTTTAATGTTCCCTGCCCGGCTCCGCATAATGCTTGAGGGCAAGGCTCACTTCTGCGATGATCCTCGGGTGGCTTGGGAATGGCTTGAGCCCTACAAATCTGGGGGACTGCCCTAAGACAGACACTGCTGCCACAGTCAGAAATCCGCAATTCAGGAAGAGGGCCTGGAATAGGCCCAAACGGAGACCGTCCAAAAAACCGAGCCCATCCCAGACCGAGAAGGGAAGAGCTTCTGCACTTCAGGCAGTGGCTGAGATCATGAAGGAAAGAGAGACTATCTCAGAAATTGGTTCCTGCTCAGTTAAGGGGTCTGGAGACTCCGACTCGGAAACCTCCCGAGCGGACAGCATCCCGCTACCAATAGTCACTCCGAGGACAGAGGATATTCTTTGAACAAGCGAGGCTCCTCTAGATGGGGTCAGCCACTTGGGAGATATGGAACGCTCTGCTGATGAAAGAGTTAGACAGGTTTGGAAGTTATTGATGATTAGGCCGGTGCAGACTGACCCAATGATTGTTGTCTTCAGGCTGTGGCCCACCCCCTCTTGGAAGACCGCACCTATGGCTGGTTGGGGACTTCTGGTGAGACTGATGGTTTGCTTGTAGTTTGTGCAGCTTGTTGTTGCCAGGCTGCTCCGGGGAAGGGGCGTTCCTGTTTGCGTGTGTTTTTTAAATGTTTCGATCTGTTTTGATTGCAGGGTGGAGCTAGAGCCTTTCCTTGGGAACGAGCTGGGAAGTGAGGGGGTGGGTGGTGTAGGAGTGGGATATGTTTCTGATAATGGCATCCACATATTACACACTGAAGCTCCTGATGTGGAATATTAGAGGGATGGGCTCAGCCACCAAGAGGCATAATGTGCACATACAAAGGCAGGGGGGTGCAGATAGCTCTGCTGCAAGAGACACATCTTACACAAAGTGAAGTGGAGAAACTGCACAGAAGGAGAGGGCAGGAATTTGTGACCACCTGCTCTGCGTATGCTAGGGGTGTGTTAATTTGGGTAAGGGCGGGGGTACCCTTTGAACCCTTGCAAATACTGGTAGATAAAGAAGGTAGATATGTGTTGCTGAAGGGGAGGCTGCTCGGGCGTGATATTACATTGGGTAGCGTGTACGCCCCTAATCAAGACCAGGTGCCCTTTCTCCAGGGTCTCTCGGGCCCTATGGCCGAAGTGACGGTGGCAGACATGATGCTGGGGGGGCGACTTTAATTGTGTGACTGATACCACATTAGATTGTTCGCCCCCCCCACTACCAGGGGCTCAGGCTCATCGCACTGCGGCGGGGTTTAAAGATTGGAGGGGGCACTGGGGGTTGGAAGATATCTGGAGAACACAACACATGGCAGATAGAGGTTACTCATATTACTTGCCCATGCACCATTTACACATGAGGCTTGATGTCTTTTTATGCACTCATGCCCTTGGCCATTCCATCACCCACACGGAATACCTGGGACGTAAGTTCTCAGATCATTGCCCTCTACTGTTGACTTTTCAGCCTGTGGGGAAACGCCCTTTGATCTTAATGTGGCGACTCAACCCGCTGATGTTGGAGGATATTTGTTTTAAGGAAACCATGGGTGCCGCCATTGATACCTACTTTTCTAACAATGCACAAACAGCATCCACAGTGCTGGTAGAATGGGAGGCGTTTAAGGTTGTAACACGGGGGTATTGCCTCGGACAGTTCATAGGGGCACAGAGAGAACTGCAGCAGTAGCTGGGGGAGCTAAAGGACAGACTACATGGGTTAGACAATGCACAGGGTACAGGAACCAACGACTTGGAAACTCTACGGGACACACGTGCGCTTTATCATCAGGCTCTCGAACGGCTAAGATGCCATGATTACAGGGGGTATCTTGCCAACGTGCAAGAGGAAGAAGGGAGGCCCGGCCGATTAATGGCATGGCCTGTCAGGCCAGAGACACACGGATCCCCGAGCATGTTTGAACTAGTACTGGTGAGTCTGTCCACGACCCAGAGGCGATAAATGCTTTATTCCATGACTGATATGAAGCCCTGTATAGTGCACCTCCCCTGGTCTCTCCTGGGGGTGGCACAGAGATGTTTTGACTGCGTTAAGACTTCAGGCATTGGACCAACAGGCATAGGAGATGCTTGGTGCCCGGTGATGGCACAAGAGATTCGTGTGGCTATTAAGAGTATGGTCACGGGTAAAACCCTGGGCCCAGATGGTCTCCCCGCAGAATTTTACTCTGTGTATGCCTCGAGACTGGCTCTCAGCTTGGAGACACTATACGCAGAATCTTTGAGACTTGGGCTCTCCCTGAGTCCATGCGAGACGCACTCCCCAAGACGACTACTGCGGGGGCACAAGTTACGGACTTCCGACCACTCTCCATGCTCAACATGGATTTTAAAATACTTAGTAAGATACTGGTGTTCCGTTTGCTCCCATACATGTGTACTCTAATTCACACTGATCAGAATGGTTTTATCCCGTCTCAGAATACCTCATTTACCCTGCGCAGATTGTACTCTGTGCTTTATGACCCCGGAGTAGGGCTCTTCCTGCAAGCAGCCCTCCTATCGATAGATCTGGAAAAGGCCTTTGACATAGTGCGGTGGGATTACTTGCTTGAGACCATTGGGCGTATGGGTCTTGGAGATGGTTGGGTGAAATGGGTGAAGGTGCTTTATGAACATCCCATGGCACGGGTCAAGACAGGCAAAACGGTATCCACACAATATGGGATCTTTCGTGGCACCTGACAGGGATGCCCACTATCGCCCTTCTTGTTCGCCTTGGGAATTGAACCCCTGGCCGCACTGTTCCAACAGGGAGGTGAAGGGGTGGGCCTGACTCTGGGAGGACACAACCATATCATCTCCCTATATGCAGATGATCTCCTTATCTCTCTCACTGATGCTGTGGTGGGCTCTGCTGTGGTGCTGAACCTCTTGGGAAGGTTTGAGCTTCTATTGGGCTTGAAGGTTAACAGAAGCAAGACTTATTTGTTTCCCATGACTGTGGCACTGCTCGCCCCCTGGACCTCCCTGTATATCTTAATTGGGCCCCTTCTACCTTTTGATATGTAGGAATCCACATCTTACACTCCCTGGAAGACCTGAGAGAAGGGACTCTTGGGAGGGCTCTTTGGTCTCTTAGATCATGTGTCCCCTTTTGGTATTCTTTGTGACTCCCGATTATGGCCTGGGTTTCCCTATCTAAAATGGTCATGCTGCCACTCTTGTTATATTTTTTTATTACTCTTCCAACTCCAATACCTGCAAGGTGGTTCCAGCAATTGGACTCACTGCTGCGGGATCTTATATGGGAGAAGGGGCATCGGAGGGTGTCCTTAGCAACGCTGCAGCGTACCATGGCGGAGGGTGGTATGGGGGTGCCGAACTTTGAATTCTACTTCCTGGCCTCTCAGTTACAGTGGCAGGCTCAGTGGCTGGAAGGAACGGGCCCAAAGGGGACAGATTTGACAGATTCCTGAGCTGGCACCGCCCTGCATCTGGCCAAACTGCTTGACCCAGCGGTGATAATCCCTCACCAATCCCTGTTACAGACCATGGCCCTGCAGTGTCGGAAATGCTGTGTGGCTAAAGTGGCGGGGGTTCCTTCGTACGCCCCAGTCCTGCCACTGGCTTTGCCTGCCGTATGGCAACCCAAGAACAAATGACAGCTTGGACTGAAGTCGGGCTGGAGACAGTAGCAGACTGCTATCAGCAGTCAGTTCTCGACTCCTTTGAGGATCTGGTTGAGGGCTTTGGCCTTCAGCCGGGTCAATTCCTGCAGTACGAGGCCTTGGCATGGACATTCAGGGAGTTGTGGAGTAGAGTCGGGAGGAATCTATGACACATGTGGTATTGCATTCTCTGCTTACCTTGGGTGTGGCGAAACATCAGGGGAAATGGTTTAACGCCTCACTGTCGGAGATGTCCCGTACCCCATTAATAAAATTATGTGATCGCTGGGAGACAGTATTGGACAGGGAACTTTCAGATCCGAAATGGGGCAGAATTATAGCATACCCAAAAAAGGTCTCCCGCAATACCCAGATGAAATACACGCAGTTTAATTATATATATGACATACATGACACCCCATAGACTCCAGGTTGACTATGGTGGCGAAATGCATAATTGCCAGAGGTGTAATTATAGCGACGCTGATTTTTTACATATGACCTAGGGCTGTACCACACTGCGCAGGTTTTGGGCAAAAGTGCTGAGGTTGGTGGGGGCAACAGTAGAGCGTGTGCTTGAGCCCTCGGTCAAGGTTTGTCTGCTGGGGCTATTTCCCCGACCACCCAAACGAAAGGTGGGAAATAGACTTTTGGATCTTGCCTTAGTTCTGGCTAGGAGGAGGATAGCAATGGCCTGGATATCCGTCGGGGGGCCCACAATAGGGGCCTGGAAACGGGGCGTGACCCACTGGGCAGGGGCTGAGGAAAGAGTCCTGGCTAGAGAAGAATTGCGGGGGCTAAGGCCATGCCCTCTGGCGGAGCTCTGGAAAGAAGTCCTTGAAGTCTGGGAGAACCCTGAATGGTATCGTAGTGGGGCAGAGGACAGTTGTGACAATAGCCAGTCCGAGGGGGAGCACGCCCGAGTAGTTGGGGACCCCAATAGGAGTGATGCTGGACTTGGGGAATAGGGAAAATACTGGAATGGAACACAGTAGCACCTAGGCAACCAAGTGGAGACTGGGGATGCCTCCCTATGGAGCCTCCCTCTAGCTTGTCTGGTATATGCAGAAGATGACACAGTAGCCAGCGGCTAAATTGGTAGTGACCAAGATCTCCAGACCGCCCCCGGTACACCACACTTTCCAGGCCTTTATCCCTTTCTCTGACATGCTATTGTGTAATCTAGACCCCCTGCACAGTAAGTTGGTTAATAGTTGTTTTTTGTTATATATAAACTGAGTGACATTTCCCTGAAGGCCCCTTTCTACATTAGGTCATATATTATAAGTACTAAGCAATGTGCTGGGGTGCTACAACATCTTAGGAGTCACCATAGGCACAGGTCCCTGAGCTCATATTACCTGTCCGGCTATCAATGGGTGGGTAAGACCAGTGATATGAGATGTGCCCTATGTGCACCCGTTTATGGTAATGCTAAGTTGTACTTTAAACTGTATCTTGTGCAATGTTATGAGCTGGTATATCCAACTGCTGTTAAACTAAATGCCGATAAAAAATATGTTTGAAAAAGAAAAAAAAAGTTAAGGTAGGCTGATTGCCTTTCTGTCGGTATCAGAGCCCGATAAAAGCTCGGGGTGTTTGAAATGCGAATATTTTGCATTTGCGTTGCTCTCCAAAAATTATGTGAAATTACGTGAAATGCAAAAATGGCATTTAATGCTACTTTCTATTGAAAAATGAGTCCTCACATCCATTTTGGAAGTGAGGGCTCATTATGTGCTAAAAAGGGTAGTGTAAATAAAAAACTTGCTTGCATTATAGTCGTTTGAGTTGCTCCATGCACCTGCGCTAAAATGTTGCCATAAATTCAGAATAATTATGCCTTGTGGCGTAATGCATTATTTTGCAAATTTCGGGTAACACGTGTAATGCAAAATTAGGTAAAATTACATGAGATTACACTGATTTTCCTAGGCTTAATATAAACTCATCACCTTGCTGTGATCTCCTTTTTGTTCACATCGATGCATCTGCTTTTTTAATCATACTAAGAACTTCCTATCAACATAGCACATTTCTTAGGGATGTGTTAAGCTAAAATTAAAGTTATTGTGGTTTAAAGAAAACCTTCAAAGTTACATTGACAGTGCACTTTGTGCTGGCTATACATTATATTATCAAATTAAAAAATGTATGTTCCTTATTCATTCTTAAAACGTATTACAAAATAGAAAGTAGTTAAAGGGGAATTCAGAAGGTTGGTCGTACTTCACAGAAATTCCTTTCCAGTCATTAATTAAAAATAATATGTAAATGATCAGCAATTATCTCGTTTCTAGAACTATCAACTAGAAATGTGCAAAGCGCAGTAAAAGTGCAAAACTAGAGAGAAGGTGTGATAGCAATAATTCATCATTCAATATGTTCAGATCCTTAATATCAGGTGGAAAAGGCAGATCTGTGTATAAAGACTCGATATCTGCTGCTGATAGTACCTATTTAGCAACACAGACGTCTGTAAAATTCAGCCGAAAAAACTATTTTTCTTTCTACAGACAGCAGCATGTAATTTCAGCTTTATTTGCACCGTTGTCTTTCAGGAGAATCATGTCTTCTCATGTTTCTGTACTGTGAATTAATGTCTTGCCACTAGGCTAAGGAATCTAGGGCCAGATGTACAAAAATAGGAATAGTGATTACCTAATTGCAATTTTTTTACGAATCGCAATTAGGAAATCACTATTCCCAATGTATGGAACTCTTGAGTTTCATTAGCGATTCATAGTGAGTCGCAAATAGATCTACCTCACGAATATTAGTGAAATAGGTCGCAATTTGTGACCCACTGGGATTCGCTGCCATCAGAGGGATCGTGGCCTGCTATCTTCAATAGTGTAGAATGCAAGGAAACTGAGTAAAGGGGTTGAGTTGATTCACTAACATAAATTCATGTGGCGTGCCATGTTTGAAGGCCTGAATGAGTGATTTAACCCTGTAGTAGTCCCTTGCTGAGGCAGCAGCAAACTCAAGTGTAGTGGATTGACCTTCAGAAAAAGTTCTAAGATGTTCTTGCAAATTTTCAGGTCAGTCTTCAGAGACACTGACAGCATGGTAAAAAGAGGTAAAAGTATTTTCACAAAACTCAAGCCACTAGTGTCTCGCCAGTGTCCATGGATCAGCAGGAAAGGTGTCCCACAGGACAGGGCGTAAGTCAGGGTCAGTTCACTCTAAAAGTGCCACATGCTTCTTACAGGCTGTAGGCACCCAAAGCATGTTGCACTACAGTTTGCAAACCCCTACATCCCTGGGAGTCAAAGTCAAGAGATTATCTGGTGCAATCATGAGAGTCGTTTCTTACGCACAGAATTTCCTTCCTCTTCTTCAAAGTGTAAAGGTGAAGCTTGATGCTCATTGACTTTGGCTGGAGTATTTAATATACATAAAACCTGTGCTTATGGTAAAATTACACTATCCAATCTCCTGAAATGGCCTACTCCCGACAACACCTGCATTTGCTACAAAGCATGCAGCTAGGAAGAAGGGCGCCCAATCATTCGGAGCTGGCCCCACCATGATCTTTCCAGATTGCATCATTAACATCCAGCAGCAACATAGATCCTTCTCAGAGGTTAAATATAAGCACAAAGCCATGGATGTAACATACATGCTGCTCTTCCCTGCTAGCCTGAAGGTTCTACATAACCTGAAAAACATCAGGCAGAGACCCTCTTCCCTATAGAAAGACGCACTAGACAAGGGTGTCCCTTGTCACCTTTCCTGTTCACCTGAAGTGATTGAACCTCAGGAGGAATGGATGAAGAGAGATACCTTGGTGGAATGGGCAGATGGAAAACCACATCTGTCTTTTGAGCAGATGGGGGTCATTTATGAGCTCTGTGATCCAGTGCAGCGCAGCAAGTCACCTTGGTGCGCTGCACTGTGTGACAGGGAAAGGACTGAAACTCTCTTATTTGATGGGATATGGCGCATTCCTGTCCTTTCTCATGTGCTGGAGCCCAATGGATTGCCTAACGCAAATAGAGGCACCCTTGCATCACGGTGCAAGGGTGCCTGCTTTGCATGCAGGATTGTTTGTGTGCAGGAAGGAGTACCTTCCTGCACAAAAACTATTTTGGGAAGCATATTCCTCTTTCTATGTGTGCTGTAGAATGCAGCACACATAGAAAGAGGAAGAAACGAGGAGAAATAGAGATATTTCTCCTCGTTACGCCTCCCTTGGGAAGGTGTAAGATTTTGGCGCATCCCAAGGTTTACAAGTTCTAGTAAATCTGGAAGTGCGTCAAAATCCATCGGAGTTGCGTGAGAATACCCACGCAATGCTCATGGAATGCCTTCCCAGGGCAGAGTAATGCAACACAGGATTTGCCCTGCATTGCATTACTCCAGACTTCTGAAGCCACTCAGAGCCACGCAAAGTGGCTTTGCACGGCTTAAAAAATCTGGCTTAAGGTTTGCGTCGCTCTTGTACCATATTGCGTGGTGTAAGAGCGAGGCAAACCGAGTCATAAATAGGCCCCATAGAGTATAACCCTTAAATATATTTTTCTGTTTCCCCAAAAAGTTTCCAAAATGAACAGCTGCTTATCTACCTCTTGGTCAATGGGTAAGGCACCTCTTGGTCAATGGGTAAGGGATATGGGAAGACACAAGGGAAGTAGAAGGAAAAGATAGAGGGCAGAAAGATAGCAACGACTCAACACCAGCAGCGCAATGAAATATATTTTATCTACTAGCATGTTTTCCCAGCCCCTCCTTACACGTTATATGACTTTGTATCATAATCAAGTATCACATCACAGCAATGCAGTTTCTTACTTACTGAAAATATGCTGATCCAGCTGTTTTAAAACTAGTATTCAGTTTTGAATATTTAAGACATTCTGAGACGTTCCCACCAATTATAGGGCCTTTTAAATGTGGCCAATGTAGCATATGTAGCTTCAATATTGAGTCCCAAGAATTCAGACACAGCAATGTGACCCACACAATAAAATAGTTCTCAAATTGCGACACCACTAACGTGATATATTCCATAATTTGCCCATATAGTCTTGTGTATATTGGCCAGGCAACTCAGAAGAGCCGCATTAGGATTTGTCGACACAGGAGCTGTCTCAGGTGCAAAGTCATGTCAACACCCCTGGAAGAGCCTTTCTCACAGAATCATCGTACCAAAAATTATCTTTGATGGCAAGTCATCTTAGTCATAACTCCACCCAGCAGAGGTGGCAACATTTTATCGCTACTAAATAAAGAGGAATTGAAATGGATCTTGCGAGTGGACAGCCTTAACTTAGGCCCCAACAGAATAACTTCTTTAATATAATATAGCTTGTCTTCAGTATAAGTTGCTGCTGTTAACTGAGACAATATGCATGTTAATAACATAGGTGTTTTTTGTAAATCTCTGGTTATTCCATATTAATAGCATATGAGGTTTTTTGTAACTCTCTGGTTATTGAATATATCTATGGGATTTACATTTACAAATGTGTTTATTTCCCTATAGCCATTACATAGTTGTGTCTACAATATGACCAAGGAATCAGTAGTCCTATTTCATCCTCTTTCATGGCCCCTGTCACGAGTCCTTTCTTTATTTTTGCCCTTCTACAAGCAACCAATGTACAGCAGCTTCTGTACATGCTCCTGCTATTAACATAGACTATATGTGTAGTAATAACATATGTGTTTTTTCTCTCAGTCTCTGGTTATTGAAAATATCTATGGGACTTACAATTCAAACTCATGTTGACCCACACAATAAAACAGTTTTCGAATTGCAACACCACTAACGTGATATATACCATAACTTGCCCTTATAATCTTGTGTATATTGGCCAGACAACTCAGAAGATCCGCATTAGGATTTGTCAACACAGGAGCTGTCTCAGGTGCAAAGTCATGTCAACACCCCTAGCAGAGCCTTTCTCACTGAATCATTGTACCAAAAAATATCTTCAGTGGCAAGTCATCTTAGTCATAACTCCATCATAACTCCACCCAGCAGAGGCGCAAACATTTTATTGCTACTAAATAGAGAGGAATTGACATGGATCTTGTGAGTGGACAGCTTTAACTCCGGCCTCAACAGAAGGACTTCTTTAATATAATATCATTATTTGTCTTCTGTATAAGTTGCTGCTGTTAACTGGGACAATATTTATGTTAATAACATAGGTGTTTTTTAGTAAATCTCTAGTTATTTCATATAAATAACATATGAGGTTTTTTGTAAATCTCTGGTTATTCAATATATCTATGGGATTTACATTTACAAACATGTGTTTATTTCCCTATAGCCATTACATAGTTGTGTCTACAATATGACCAAGGAATCTTATTTTATCCTCTTTCATGGCCCCTGTCACATGAGTGCTTTCTTTATTTTTGCACTTCTACAAGCCACCAATGTACAGCAGTTTCTGTACATGCTCCTGCTATTAACAGAGACTATATGCATAATAATAACATATGTGTTTTTTCTCTAAGTCTCTGGTTATTGAAAATATCTATGGAACTTACAACTCAAACATGTGTTCATTCTCCTATAAGTACAAACATGTGATCATTCTCCTTCAAGATGGCAGACAAATTATTAGTCCTATTTTTACCATTTTCATGGCCTTTGCCATACTAGTCATATCTTTATTTCTGAACTCCAACAGGCAACAAATGAGCAGATCGGTTACAACATAGCAAGCCTTTTCCAGTGGTTTCCACTCCCCCCGCCCTTGCCATCCCAGTAGAGGATGCCAGCACCGCTATCCTTGGAAGCATGTGTGCTGCCTGTTGCAAGAGACAGAGCGCTGATGAAATTATCATGATCCTGAGTAGTTCCACGTCACCGCGGGAGCCCTCACTTACCTCCCGAAGAGCCTCCTTACTTTTAATGCCTGACTTGGATCAGAGATTTTCCAGTCGGGGGTGACAAAAGGGTCTGATTTAGAACTCGGCGGACAGGTTACTCCGTCACAACAGTAACGCATATCCTGTCCGCTGAAATATAAATTTCATTACATCCTATTTTGGCGGATGGATGGAATATCCGTCACCATTGTGACGGAGTAACCCGTCCGCCGAGTTCTAAATCAGGCCCAAAGTCTTGAAATCTCTAGCTCCTAATTAAAGTAACTTTGAGCTCACTCTGTAATTCCTGCTTGTTCACTTCCGGTATTTGGTATTTAGCTAAAACAGGCCTTTCCCTCTACAGATTTTGATGATTTGTCACATCCTGTTAACCGATCTAGGTAACTTGACTTGACTATTCCTTTAGGAATTCACTGTGTATCTGGCTTTAGCTTGCCTGTTTACAAAAATTATATACATATGAGTTTCTAGTTCCTCTCTCATATGCTACTCAGCATGCCATCCCTGCAGTTGGTTTAACTTACAAGCATCATACGATTATTCAGGTGTCTGTAATTGGGCCCCACTTAAACTACTATCTTACCTCTCAGATACACCTACTGTACCGCTTAGTATGCCATTTGTACATGTATCGATGGTCTTAAACAATGGAGGACCGTAATTATGCATGTACATTTGTATTTTGTCCGGTTTATTATTTACTTTTTAAATTTTCTTTTTGTGTTTGTAAATTATTTTCTTAATGTATGTTTCTGTATGTACTATAGTCTTGCAATTTCCCAGGCCTACATTGTATCTATCCTGCTGACGATCCTATTATTCGTATAAGGATCGAAACATATTTGTATTGTATTGTAATTGCATTTATATAGTGCTTACTACCCCTGACGAGGCGTCGAAGTGCTTTTTCGGCGAGTAGCACGCTACTCCAGAACCCATAAAGGATTAGTGTTGAGTTAGTATAGTGAAATATGAAAGTAGTTTGAGTGGTGGATATTAGTCAGTTATTTGGATTGAGAAGGATAGCGGAGGGATAGAAGAGGGAAAAAAGGTTAGCATTTATATAGCACTTGTTACCCCTAATGGGGTGTTGAAGCACTTTCTTGGCGAGTACCATGCTACTCCGGAACACATAAGGATTAGTGGTGAATTAGTATAGTGAAACATGAAAGTAATTTGAGTGGTGGATATTAGTCAGTTATTTGGATTGAGAAGGATAGCGGAGGGATAGAAGAGGGAAAAAAGGTTTCCATTTATGTAGCGCTTGTTACCCCTAATGAGGTGTTGAAGCACTTTCTTGGCGAGTAGCACGCTACTCCGGAACCCATAAGGATTAGTGGTGAATTAGTATAGTGAAATATGAAAGTAATTTGAGTGGTGGATATTAATCAGTTATTTGGATTGAGAAGGATAGCGGAGGGATAGAAGAGGGAAAATGTTTGCATTTATATAGCGCTTGTTACCGCTGATGGAATGTTGAAGCGCTTCTTTTTTTTTTTGGGCGAGTAGCACGCTACTCCGGAACCCATTAAAGGATTAGTGTTGAATTAGTATAGCGAAATATGAAAGTAATTTGAGTGGTGGATGTTAATCAGTTATTTGGATTGAGAAGGGTAGAAGAGGGATAGAAGAGGGACAATGATTTGCATATATATATAGCGCTTGTTACCCCTAATGGGGTGTTGAAGCGCTTTTTCGGCGAGTAGCATGCTACTCCGGAACCCATAAAGGATTAGTGGTGAATTAGTATAGTGAAATATGAAATTTGAGAAGTGGACATGTTAGTCTGTTATTTCGATTGAAAAGGATAGTGGATGGATAGAAGAGTGAAGGCTTTAGACTTTTTTTTTTTTTTTTTGGAGGTCATAGAAGTAGTGGGAGGGTTGGGATGAGTAAAAAGGGATGTGGAGGGGAAGAGTCAGAGGGTCGAGTTTAGAAAGACTTGTTTTGGGGGATCAGTATAGTAAAAGAGGTGTCAGGTGGTGCAAGGAGGGGTAGTTGACAATATATACAGCCCCAACTTGCATTGATTTATTGTACATCTTATTGGGTGAATCTCTGCAAATGCAATTGTGACACAAACAGTGTTTTTTCTCATCACACGTATTACACCTTTGCCTGAGCACTTCCATCACTCTATTAATAACCCGGTATTTGTAAAGCACAAACTAATCACCCCTAAGGGTCTCAAAGTGCTGGGGGCCGTTGGGGAGATTAAGCGAGCTATTGCCCAGAGTCACATGGTGCTGGGCTGAGCTGCAGCTGGCTATTGAACCGTGAGCCCCGTTCTCCAGAGTCAGCCGCCCTGGCCGCTGCGCCACACCTCTCCCATATATTCAGGTCACTTTGTTCACAGCACACTGCAGTAAATAGTTTCGGAATTTTATTTATGAATGGAATATTAAAAATATTGTTTTGATTTGCATATGTTGTTTAGCATTTTGTGTTGCCTTTTCTACCTAGGGACCACTGTTGTTTCATAATATTTAAGACATATGACATTAAAAAAGATATAAAGTATTTGGGTTTTTTCTAAACTCTGAAAACCCTCTTAAAGTAACTGCTGTTTTGAAAACGTAAGATTACATGAATAGTGAAACAAGTCAATTTCATGACAATGAGATTGCATTTAAATATGTAAAGCTTTTCTTTGCTGCTACAGAAAAAAGATCCTTGTTTCAGTAACTCAGTTGGAGACATTATCACCATTTGTCAAAATACCATGTCATAAGTGCCAGAATGTAGCACTCAACAGCTGAATAGTGACCATTTACCGTTTGCAAAGGGCCAAATGCTTCATTCCCCTCAATCTACAACATATTTAGGTATTTTTGATCAGTGTGAATTAGGAACACGTACTTTTGTTGAAATCTGAAAATTATGCTGCATATGGTGGATTCAGCTGTGAGTGTGGGGAATTCATAATTACATGCAAAGCACAGCAGCAATGGGATTGCATAATGTTAGTGACCCTGACCAAAAGGCATGCCATGTATCCATTGCTGTGCATACACAGTGAAAGCTACTTTATGGATAAGTGTGGCATAGTAATCCAATTCTGTCAGTCAAACAGAATGACGTGCAATCCAGGAACAGGTTCAACCAAACTGTAAATTTTAACAGCAGGCAAACAATCCTCCGTGTTTTCGCCTCCCCAGGGCCTTGATCACGGATACAGGCATAGCGGACTACCATTCTTTTTATGCCATGCAGTGAGAAAGCATAGAAAGTGAAGACGGTGTGTGCCACAAACAATTGATATCAAATGCGGGCGCCATTTTGGGCAATCAAAACACATCCACATAATTCGTTGTCATATAAACTCCTGTAAACACCAACATGTGGCCTATAAATCTGAAAAACACATAGGGCCCGATTCACAGAACTAACTTACGACAAAATCCTAAACTTACTACCATTTTGATATTCACAGAATGAACTTACTCATTTTGGTATTCACAGAATGAACTTACTCATTTTGGTATTCACAGAATGAGTTTACTCATTTTGGTATTCACAGAAGGCACTTACACATTTTGTGTGAACTTACACATTTTGTGTAACTTACTCATTTTGTGTAACTTATACATTTTGTGTAACTTACTCATTTTGTGTAACTTACACATTTTGGTATTCACAGAAGGCACTTACTCATTGATGAGTAAGTGCCTTCTGTGAATACCAAAATGAGTAAGTTCATTCTGTGAATACCAAAATGGTAGTAAGTTCATTCTGTGAATACCAAAATGGTAGTAAGTTCATTCTGTGAATACCAAAATGAGTAAGTTCATTCTGTGAATGCCAAAATGAGTAAGTTCATTCTGTGAATACCAAAATGAGTAAGTTCATTCTGTGAATACCAAAATGGTAGTAAGTTTAGGATTTTGTCGTAAGTTAGTTCTGTGAATCAGGCCCCTATACTTCAATTAAATTAGTGTAAATTTTGTATACCTAAAAACACAGCGCAAGTCAAATGGAAAAGAAGTTTAGTTCGACGGACTGAATTCCAATGTTGTATCATTGCGGATCGCTATAATTCCTTATAAAAAAATCACTGCTCTCGAGCACACAATGAAAAATATATGTCTAGTATTCTAATATTTCAACATATAGGCTTCCAGCAAGAAATATCGCTTAAGTGGGCCAATAGTACGCACAACAGTATATAATATTCTCCTTTGCCACCATCAAAAAAAGCGCTCATGAAGGAACTACAAAGATTGTAAAACATATCACATTATTTAATAATATACCAAATACACATCCTACAAATCTTATAAATATGTATCCTATAATCATCATACAATAAATACTTCCCCTCATGGGTCAAAGCCATAAAACAAATCTATTAATATGAAAAACAATATAATATAGGGGTAATATTGGGGACTAGATTAAATAAATCATAATATAATAAACAGATATTCTTACTCATCCTCCTCTTCTCGCAGTCTTGGTCCCAGGACGTATGTGAATAAAAATCACTGTTAAAATTGACCACTCACAACCTTAATTAAGAGTGAAAGCAAAAACAAGAGCAAGGAAGATATGAATAGGATCAGAGATAGGGCATAGAGAGAGCAAGAATGTGCCATATTTACAAATGTATGGTAATTCCTTCTCTATGTGGTTTGTGCTGCCTGGCACCAACGCAGACACCCTTGCGCCATGGTGCAAGGGTGCCTGCGTTACAAGCAGGTTTCTTTTTGTGTAGGAAGGGACACCTTCCTGCACCAAAAACAATCTTAAGAGGCATTTTCCTCTTTCTGTGCGTGCTGCAAAATGCAGCACACATAGAAAGAGGAAAAACAAGAAGAAATTAAGATATTTCTCCTTGTTGTGTGTCTATTGGGAAGGTGTGCAATTTTGACCGCATTCCCAGGTTTACTACCCTTAGTAAATCTGGAAATGCTTTAAAAAGCATGGATGGATGTGTGGGAACACCCACTCTCCACCCATGTAACGCATTCATGGCGCAGGGTAATGCAATGCAGTGACTTGCTCTGCCTTGCGTTACTCTAGATTTACTAAGCCATGCAGGGTCATGTCACGGCCTTGCATGGCTAAGTAAGTCTCACTGAAGCCCTTGTGTTGACTTGCCCCGCCTTGCATGATGCAATGGCAACGCAAGGGCTTCATAAATCTGGGCCTATATTTCTTCTCTCCTGGTGGATGAGTGAAGTACTCCCAGATGAATGAATTTTTGGTCTGCTTCTCCTCTCCCTCATAATCCCCAATTCAAACCACTTCTTCTTCCTCTGGAGAAACAGAGGATGGTCCAGAAGACTCCTCTTATGCTTTCTCTGTTGTGTCTACCTTCACAATGGGAAATGTGACTATCAGTAGCACCTGTTCAGGTTTTCTCAAAATGGTGGATATGCCTCCTGTTGCTAATGAGCAGGGCTTTTTGATCTGGTGGAAGTTAACATGAAGAGTCAATCAAAAAAAAAACCTGAATTCCCTTTTAGAGTGTCAAATGTTCTGCAGACTCTGCTGCAAGTCCTTTGACCTCTGATAAAGTCTTGTCCTCATTGCTAGACACACTGAATGCGCGGACTTGAGTTTGAATCTGTGGGCCTTGCACATTTTTAAAAATGTTTCAGTTCATTATGAATGCCCCCTGTAAAACTCAGTCTTACCTGATCCCACTCCGACTCTAACAATTTTATGAAGACATAATTCAATTTTAAAATATTAAATGGGGCCCAAGTGTGTCAATACTAAGGGCCCAATTCTGATCTCGTAAGGAAGGCCTCCAAATGGGATTTGTAAAGATCAAATCTGATTCTGAGCCTATCGTTCCGCCTGAATCGTCCCCCGTTCCTAACAAGCAAGTACGATGCGAGTATCCTGTACGCCCTGTGCGAATCATTTACAAACCCGAACCTGTTCGTCCGACACGTTCGTAGCCGAGTCGTGCCACGCAATGGAGCCGTTTTCCGACTGAGCGAGTACGATGCACGAATCGGACAGCTGTATCGCCTCGGTCTCATCGAGACGAAACGGCTGTCGGATTCGGACTTCGGGGGGGCCATAGCAGGCCCCCCTTTACCCGGAGCCCTCCGATTCAGTCACGGGGGGTGCGCAAGGGTCCCCCTGATCCAAGCATGCACAGTGTGGCGGGCCACATGTGGTGCCCGCCACAGGGTGTACGCTTTTTCCCGCCCACCCCTTTTTTGCTATGGGAGCCTGTGTACTCGTCTGTACACGGGCTCCCATGGAGTTCAATGGGAGTCCGAGCGAGCCGAGTCCGTAAGCATACAGCAGCATCGTACTCGCTCGTTCGGACTCCCGGAGCA
This sequence comes from Calotriton arnoldi, assembly GCA_963921515.1. Classification (NCBI taxonomy): domain Eukaryota; kingdom Metazoa; phylum Chordata; class Amphibia; order Caudata; family Salamandridae; genus Calotriton; species Calotriton arnoldi. Next base: position 2,791,408 of record CAWUFW010001139.1, read on the forward strand.
CGTCTCGCTCGGAAAGCCCTCCAGAGCCAAGTCATATGGAGGGCTTTCCTTATGAGATCGGAATCGGGCCCTAAGTGGTTTTATTTTGAAATTGCAGACTTCATACACCCAAAATGGCGTGTTTAGTCCTCAAACTTAGTACAGAGTCTGTGGACTAAAGAAGAGGACCTAACATGGGCCCACAAGTTTCATAGTTTGCAGGCTCTGTTCAGAGTCTGCTGACTACAGAATGAGTGTCACCATGGGTCACAAACTCCACAGGCTGTAAACTTTGAACAGAGTCCCCAGACTACAGCAGGCGACCCATCATGGGTCCATGAGTTCCATAGTTAGAGAACTTAATCCAGAGTCTCTGAACTATGGAAGGCTCCCCAATCCAAGATTTTCATGGATTGAAGACTCTCTATTAGAGTCACTGGCTTTGGAGCACAAATAGCGAGGGCCTATGTGCCTTTCACGTTTGTGAACCCTGGGGCAAGTTTATGGACCCCGCGCTACAATCTAGGGCCTCATTTATGAGCAATTGGCGTGGGGCAGCGCCGCAAGTCTTTTTGCTGCACTGCCCTACGCCAATGTGAAAGGACAGGAATGCACGGTATTTATTAAATACAGTGCATTCCTGTTCTTGGCCCTGCACTGGCGCACAATTTGCTGCCCAGCGCCAACGTAGGCACCCCTGCACCATGGTGCAAGAGTGCCTCCGTTGCAGGCAGGATTGTTTTTATGCAGGTATGGGTACCATCCTACACAAAAACAATCCCGAGAGGCGTTTTCCTCTTTCTATGTGTGTGCTAGAATGCAGCACACATAGAAAGAGGAAAAGACAAGGAGAAATACACATATTTCTCCTCGTTATGCATGGTCTGGGGAGGCGTAAGGTTTTGATGCTTCCCCAGATTTACATGATTATGTAAAACTGGGACAGCATCAAAATCCATGGGTTGTGCATGGGAAAGCCCACCTCAACGCATATGGAACGCCTGCTTGATGCAGAGTAAGGCAAGGCAGTGACTTGCGCTGCTTTGTCTTTACTCCATATCTATGAGGCCATGCAAAGCCACGCAGAGTGGCTTTGCGTCGCCTCATAGATATAATTGAGAGGCTTACGCTGCTGTAGCGTCAAAAAAGTGACGCTCCGGCGGCGCAAACCTATCATAAATAAACCACTAGTTTTTTACACCTGGGTGTCGGAGTGTGACAACATGCCCCTTCTGTGGCCTTTGATTTTGTTTTTCTGGACACTGGGACTGTGTCCCCATCCTGTAGTGGCAGCCTCAAGAGAAAGTTTTCTCATGCAGCCAGCAAATCAGAGCCTTCAGATCCTAGGACTCAGCTTTGAATTTGCAGACCCAAAAAAGATGTTTAGGAAAATTGCTCCTCTGTTCATTGAAATGTATTTTTTTTTCAATCTGATTGTTTTTTTTAGACCGAATCTGTGACCTGTACCCCCTCCCGGGACCGTGAACAACTGGTACAATAATGGCTCAGATATGTCTAAATTGTCACCCGTGAAAGCCCACTTGCCACATTTTTATAATGCTTATTTCTCAAAAAACTACTGAATAGATTTGCACCTATGCAACAAAGGCACTACCTTGATCAGAGTTCTAGTAACATGCCAAGTTTGATGTAATTCTGTACAAAATTTGTTTGTAAGTTTAAATTGGAAACGCCACTTTTTTAACCTCTTGCCTATTTCCCACCTCCAACAGATCTGCACGAAACTGCACAAAACTAGCCATGCAGAGCCCAGACCGGCTGAACTTTGGAAGACAAACAGCCCTTTAGTTATATGTACATCAATTGCTCTGGTTATGTGGAAATTGCACTTCTTCTGTTGCCTTTGCTGCACCAGCATTGTGGTTTGAGGTTGAAGCTTGGTAAAACATTTTCCCTCCATAAAAGCCAAAACAATGATCTTTTTCATTGCTTGCTTTATAAGCAAGTGATGACAAAAATGGTGGAATCCACGGAAAGGCTTGCAAGATCTTAGAAGGGGCTGCAGTGTTGCGCGCGGTTGCCTGTCCGACATGCGCCCTGCGGAGGCCTGGTGATTGCGCTTGCGGATAATGCAAGAGGGATCTCATCAGGGGTAGCTGAGCATCTCCTGTAATCTGCTATGTTGTCTGCTGAGCAGTGGCAGGCATTCCTTATGAATAAAACTATCATCTGGGCTGCGGATCTGTTCCGGTAGCTGCTCATAGTACTTTGCCTTTTATAACCCGGAAATGTCTTTCTCATAATTGAAAAATAAGGCACTGGAGCCTGAAAGTTGAAGTAACCCTGAGGGACCACTCAGGACCGCCTCTGCACCTCTTCCATCCTAAGGCATACCCAGAGCCGGTATAAGCTCGGTGCAACAGTCTTTATTGGCGCCTCCCCCCAAGACCACCTTCTCCAAGAATTCTCTTATTATCACTCTGCAACAGTGCCCCTCAGCTCTCCATAACCTCTCTCTGAAATACATTTCATTTTAGCGCTACTCATAGTTCACTCACACTTAGTTCTGTGATCTGCATGGTTCACGTTCTTTGCAGCAGGTACGTTAACCCTCCCTGCTACTTTATGATGAGTCAAATCTGCCACTAGACAAAATTCCAATCTCTCACCAGGAGGAACATTAATAACCAGAGTTATCCTGACATTTTAATTGTTGCCTGAAAACTGCTGGACTCACAAGTAAGTTTACCTCTTTTTAAAACAAAAGGTATTTTTAAACACAGCGCCCCCCTACCAAAGTCAGCGCCAGGTGAGGCTGCACCGGTCGCACCGTCCTAAAGCCGGCGCTGGGCATATGTAAGTTTCCTTCCCAGCACACTTTTGTCAGTAAGTGCTAGAATTCAGGTATGTGCTCTTGACTCCAAATTCAGCTGAGCTCAAGACTTAAAAATTCACATTCTCAACGGATATCAAGGGACCAATGAGCTTCACGGAAGCAAGGATAATGCCGCCCGACCTTTGGTTGCATAGTAAAACGCAACAGTAATGATTGTGCAGCTCCCCTAACTTTCCTAGGCCTAGTGCCACTGGACCTGTTGCACATAGCTACGCCCCTGCACATTCTGCCCCTATCACCACTGGAGCGTCACTTTTTTTTTTACGCTCTGGTGGCATAGCACCATTTCACATATTTACAAGGTGGCGCTAAGCCACTTAACGTCGCTTAACGCCACCTTGTAAAGATGCCCCTTTTCACCGCAGTCCTCTGTGGCAAAGGGGAATGCAATGGGTGTTGCAGTGGGCGTTCCACTGCAACACCCATTGCTTTATGACCCTGTCTCAGATTTATAAGGCTGTGGCAGCGCCAAAAATGAACTCCAGGGAGTACCTGGTCTTAGTATGGCGATACGAGGAGACATTATTTATTTCTTCTCATATTTTACTCTTTCCCTGTGTGCCACATTCTGCAGCACACATGGAAAGAGCAAATCCCCTTTAATGATTGTTTATGTGCAGGAAGGTGTCCCTTTGTGCGCAAAAACAAATCACCCCTGCAGCTCAGGCACCCTTGCAACATGGTGGCAGAGAGCCTGCGCTGGCCTTAGGCACCTTTTTTAGCACCAGCGCTAGGGGAAACGCAAGGGTGCCCTGTATTCTTGTGAATACGGTGCATCACTGCATTTTAAAAATGTCGGAGCGTGGCGTTGCCAAATTTGGTGTTACACCGCGCTCTGACATTTTTTAGTAAATATGCCTCCCGTGTGTTGTTTCAACATCATGTGAATAGGTGTTTTTCTTTTTGCCTAATTTTGCTCCATTGCAAGCCCAACATACATTATGAGTACTGTCAATTTTGCAGTTACGACCAACTAGGGGCCAAATGTACAAAGAAATTTAAAGGTTGCAAACAATGTAATTTGGCATTTGCAACCGTTTGCTTCAATCGTAGAGAGTCGCAATTTTCGACCTAACTTATTAATATTCATGAAGTAGGTCAGATTCCGACCCAAGACAGCTTGGATTTTTATGAACCAGTCTATTAATATATATAGCTAGACTGGACAGTTGTTTTTTATGACGTTGCATGGCTGATTTGTATATGGTTAGTCTACTTTTCTAATGGCACAAAGGAGCTCAAAATGATTCAACTGAAAGTTACCTACAGGAGTACCCATTGGGAAACTCGTTCAAGCATTTCCACCCATCTTCTTTGTTGTCGATTAATAAACGGAGAACTGTAGTCAGCGTGACTTCTGGACTGGGCTGAAAAATATCACCACATAATGTCAAAGGCATGACAGAAACTAACATAATTTATACAATAAATGTAATTGAACTCGTTGAAAATGGCAAACGATCCAGTTTCAAATGCCAGGCGGTAACCAATACTGAAAACTATCTACACTTGAGTGCCTATATTTATCGTCAAAATGTGCTAGAAAATTAATGCAGCTGCCATTTTTGTTTGCAATTGCATTAATACAGCGTTTGATACAGCGGCGACTCATCCACTAAGGCAGAAGAGTGTCGCCCCGCTGCTCTGTGAGCAGTTCAGAAAGGAAAAATAGAATGATAATAATGCAATGTTATTATCATTTTATTTTTCCGTACTGACTCAGTTCTAGATGCGGGGCGGGACAGAGCAGGGGGAGGAGTGGTGAGCACTTTCTTAAGTGTGCATGATGGTTTGGCCGGCCGTCTTGGGCCGGCCCTCTTGGGCCGGCCAAACAGTCATGAGCACTTAGCATGTTCTCCACCAGGCTGCATTGCACAGCCCAGGTGGAGAACATGCACAGGCTCCCAGTCCCTGTCTGAGCGCTGAACCACGGTGTTCAGACAAATCATGCTGGTGACTGCAGTGTTGTGATTGGCTAGGGGAGTCTGGGAGCCTCTGTGCTTCCTGATTCCCTGCGTCGTCGACAGAAGAAGGACGAAGGAGAGCCGGCGGCCGGCTTGCAGGTAAGTGATTTTTTAAAATTTCTTTTTCATCTCCCCCCGCCAGTAAGTAGCAGCTGCCACTGGTTTGATATCTCTGACGCAGTACTGAAGCACTTTCAGCAGATGGGTTGCACGTTAGTCTATACATTTTGGAACATGATTGAAAGCTTCAGAGTGATAAATCTATACATTGAATGTCTGCAGCAGTTAGATACAATAAATACTACTGCAGGCAACTCTTTGCCCGTGGCGTGTCTACACTCTTTTTTTTTATGTGCAGCACATTGTAGGTGCGCACAATACAAGTACAAAATGCACTGTATTTCTTGTGCAAAGTGGATGGCGCTACACCATCTTCCTATACCGTAATGGGCAGTCAACATCAATGGCAATCCCAAACTACATTGTCTGGCAATGAAATAGCACTGCAGTATTATTTTCATGCTGCACTATACTGCAAAAGAGACTTAAAGTTTTTGAAGTGCATTTCAGACCACATCTTCTTTCAGAGCAGGTCTTCTTTGTATACTGATAGATCGGTAAATAAAAAAAAAGAAATAGATCAGTAAATTAAAAATAGAAGTAGAAGTAGTGCAAAAGCGGTTTTAAGGCAGAAGGGCTAGCAGCAATTTATTGTCTGGGCCTCTGCAAAAAAAAAAAAAAAAGTCAACAGGTGAGGGGGAAGGGGCAGCATCGGGACTGGGAGGTTGGCAGGGGGAAGCAACTGGTAGCGTGCAGGGGAGGGGAAAGTCAGCACTTGATGGAGAAGCACATAAGTGAGAAAGCAATACCAGGGGTGAGAGAAGCACACAAGGGTGAGAGCAGCAGGAAAAGTTTGGAGGAGAAATGCTCATGTGAGAGAGAGAAACACACAGAATGGCAGGGGGGAAGTACACAAGGGAGAGAGCCGGCAAACAGATAAACTGGCAGGGAGTGCTTAATCAAAAAGAAATATGTAGTTCCTGAAAAGTAAGTAGTTTAAGGATACAGGTAAAGAGCCTATGATCCAATGGAGGGACAATCACAGAAGAGGAAGACAAGCCCTCACGAGGCAATGTATAAAAATCAAGCTAGTGGGATTGACAATAAAGCCAATAAATAGTAAGCAATGGGCGGGCTCTAAGCCCACTGTAAGTTCACAATAGGTCTTTCACAACTGGGCAGCTTGCGCTGTCTGGTAGGCTCAACCTAAAAATAAGCAGCACATGACTTGTTGCAAAAAGCCATTTTCAGGCTCGTCCGGATGTACCATAGCGGTTGGCACCAGAATTGCGCATTTCCTTTTTTCCCTGGACGGGGTTTCCAAAGGAATAATGGGAAACATTGTTTGATAAAGGTGCAGCACCACACTATTCATCACTTCCCCCTGCACAGCATCGATCGGTGAGGAAAGGAATGTCAACCTCAAAATAGGCCATTCCTAAAAACCCAACAGAGCAGCTGCAATACTGTCTTTCAGTTATCCCTCTCATCAACACACCGCGAGACCCCAATCAAATTTAGGTCCACAGTTGGAAAAGTGAGGGCAGTGGTTAATGCAGGCCGGTGCTTGGCAGTGACACTCATTTTTTAGGGCTGACAGTTTGAGCCACAGAAGAGAGAGAAAGGGAGAAAGAAAGATAGGAAAACAGTAACATGGGGAGAAAGTAGGGATAAAAAAGAACATGTGAGAGTAAGATAAGAAGAAACGTAGTGTAATGTGGTGGATGAAAGAGGCATGAGGTGGAATGAAGATAGGTCTGCTGTGGCATTCAGGAACCGTGGAATGTGGCTGTGCCAGTGGTGGACTCCTAAGAAAATATTCAGGCTCCAGCATTTATAATTATTTTTTAACAAATGAAGCATTTAGTGTGAGACTGAAAATAGTGCTGAACACAGCTTTAGCAGAAGGGGCTTATGACTGACAAGTACAAGAAAAGTAGCACACGATAATTCAGTGCAAAAGGCAGAGGTCGTATGTTTATCCAGCAAAGGAAAAACAATTCAAAAATTAAGAGCAGACTCTAGCTGAAATCCAAGGAAGAGAAAAAAAGATCAAAGTAGAGGCATAAGGTCCACCACGACAGATAACCCCAAAAGGGACATTTTAGGACAAAACCGCTCTGTAAATAAGCTGAGGTAGCCTGACTCCACCCTTGGGCAAAGAGAGAATGAGATGTGCACATACAGACATCTTCATTTTGAATGATACACCCAGGGCAACTGAAATTATGAGATTATGTGGCTGTGCAACTTCTGTGTAATTATGGATTTACTGCACTGCAACAAAATCCACCATCTTTTCATAATTTTCAGATTTCAACAAAAGATGCTTTAGCTCAAATGGATCAAAACTTACTAAAATTAAAGCACCAAACTTGGAGCTGTGCAAAGTTCAACAGTCACCTGTCATTTGCCGATTGCTGCATTCAGGTGTTAAACTGATTCTAATGAAGATAAACCTTTGCCCGAATTGTACTAATGTGTTTTAAAATGACAAAATACAGAGAATGCAGCTACGGGATGTATGTAAGAATAAGGGTACCCCTGACACAATTTCCTAAATCAGGGTGCGTTAGTCGAGTGTAAACAAAACAAATTAGGAAAATTGAAAATAATCGTGGACCTAAACAACATATATAATATACATACACCCTCTGGTATTAGGTATCAAACATATTTTTTATATATAAACAATTTTTTTCATGTACATATTAAAAGGTATAAGGAAGAGAAATTATTGTCCTCTAAGATCAATGTTGCACTTTAATTACACATTTAGATTACATGAAATGGTTATGTTTCCTATCATAAATCCAGACACTACTAAATGCATGTTTCATAGTGTCAACAATACACATCTTTAAACATAGAGATATTTGAAATGATTCAACATTAATTACGAAATATAGGTGATGCAAAATTTATCACTTCATTTTGTATAGACGACATTCATTTCTGGCATGGCTCTTGAAAATCTGTATCCTATGCGCGTTTCGGCTGTACGCCTTCATCAGGAAGCCATGTACATAAACAATGAGACTAAACAGGGTGCATGTAAACAAAGGACATATATCAATAATATGCAAGGGTCCTACTACGTTTAAATGCCTAAAGAGGCAGGTCAAAAGACATAATAATACAGAAAAATTTAAAAATATTAGTCACAAATGAGCACAAATTCATTGAAGAAGGGGTAATGAGAATCATTAATGGTGTTAATAGCAGATCAGTGTTAGTTAGTTCCCATCGCCAGATATAAAAAAAACTCAGAATAGAATTTTTTTTGAAAATAGGGTGAGACAAGAGATTAAAAGAGTGATGTCCAGAATAAAGAAACTCACATTCCGTCATAGAATTCCAAGGCTGCGAGTGAGTGAAAGGAATAAAGTGTATACAGGCAGGTCTACGAAAACATAAAGCGCCCCCTGAGTGAGCCATTATTGTAGATTGCTGTAGTTAGAGAGTTACCTCGTCAAGTATTGCAGAAGGTCTGACTTCTAAGAATAAAAATGAAGGGCGCAATGCTGATATGATGTGATGAATTCTATCAAAGATGAAAAAATAATTTATACCTATGAACGGCGGAGACTATACATGGTGGCTATCAAGATTGACACTAGTGAAAGCATTTAACCTCACTTCCTGCTTTGCCGGTTTGCCATTGAGAGACGCCATTTTTAGGCAGTGCGCTCTCTAGTTTTCTCTGGCTGCCGGCCCATAAATATGCACGCTGCGCGGACGCAGGTGCCTTGAGGGGTTCTTTGAACAAAAGCTTGTATCCTGACCTCGTAATTGCCGATTTTGCACATATTTACAGCTGCTTTGAGTTTTAACTTGTACTTACTCATTTTTCTGCTGCCGCTTTTAAGAAACCTTTTAAATAACTGTGTGCTTTGATAATGTGGGGAATTTGAATTTGAAGCTTTACAAAGGGGGTCTTCCTCACTTCCTGCTTTGCCGGTTTGCCATTGAGAGACGCCATTTTTAGGCAGTGCGCTCTCTAGTTTTCTCTGGCTGCCGGCCCATAAATATGCACGCTGCGTGGATGCAGGTGCCTTGAGGGGTTCTTTGAACAAACGCTTGTATCCTGACCTCGTAATTGCCGATTTTGCACATATTTACAGCTGCTTTGAGTTTTAACTTGTATTTACTCATTTTTCTGCTGCCGCTTTTAAGAAACCTTTTAAATAACTGTGTGCTTTGATAATGTGGGGAATTTGAATTTGAAGCTTTACAAAGGGGGTCTTCCTCACTTCCTGCTTTGCCGGTTTGCCATTGAGAGACACCATTTTTAGGCAGTGCGCTCTCTAGTTTTCTCTGGCTGCCGGCCTATAAATATCCACGCTGCGCGGACGCGCCGCTGGCGCGCCGAAGTCGCGCCTAAGGCAAGCCCGTCTGCGTCCCGGAAGCGGCCAGGGCCGGTTACTCCGCCCATTGGACTACCGGTTCCCTGGAGAGGGTGTGCTATTCCAGGGAGGCATTATGGGCTCTCTGCTTGCCAGCATGTCACTCTCATTCTCAGTTTGACTTGCGCCTGAGCCAGGATAATATCTGTGATATGTGCGGCTTCAGTATACGTTCTGACTTAATTTCATCCCCACAAACCGCTGGCTCTTTGTCTAGGCCCTCTAAACCGCGGCCGATCCTAGCGGCTCTAATTAATGTGCGCTCCTTAAAAAAACACCATGCCGATGTGTTTGAACTCCTCTCTGACAGACCAGTCGACTTACTGTTTATCACAGAAACGTGGCTGGATAATGCATCTGACCCGTATGTCGCCCTGGCCACCCCTAAGGGCTTTAAAATCGCCAGGGCGGATCGCCTGGCGGGGAGGGGGGGTGGAGTGGCGATCATGTATAGGGACAAATGGGACCTTGTTCGGGGCGACATTCACGCTTGGGGTGACTGTGAGGCTCTGGACTTCAGTATCAGGTTTTCCCCCCATTTCTTGATGGGAGGTTCTCTGATCTATCGTCCCCCGGGTCCTGCTAGGTCCTTTTTGCAATCATGGGGCGATGCAGTGACCTCCAGGGCTCTCCGATTTCCACAATACTTGGTATTGGGCGATTTGAATATTCACCTTGACCAGGCTGATTCGAAAGACTCGCTTGCTTTTGGGGACACCCTCCAGCTCGCCCAATTGTCTCAATGGGTCACCCGCCCTACTCATCAAGGTGGTCACATCCTTGACCCTATCTGTTCCAATTTCACTATTGCGGCTGATGATCCTCTGCCAGTCGCTTGGTCAGACCACTCTCTTACCTACTTTTCCTGGGAGCTAGCCTCGGCCGGCCCTGCGGGCCACGTCTACCGGAAACCAGCCTTTAAAAAAATTGATCCTTCTAAACTTGCTACGGTTCTGATGGATTCTAGACCCATTCTTACTCCGGATCTAGACGAGAGTCTTGCAGGCTTTACCAATTGGCTATCCAATTCTCTGTCCTTGCTGGCCATACCAACCTCGTCTAGGTTCTCCAGGGAATCCCCCTCCAAACCCTGGTTTACTCCGGGCTTGAGCGTGCTTAAACAGGAATGTAAAAAACTTGAACGGGCCTGGCGTCTCAGTGAGTACTGTCCCCTGGCTAAGGCCACTCTCACGGGCAGGCAAAAATTCTACTATGCGGCTATAACAATGGCTAAAAAGCAGTATTTCACAACCCGCATTGAGCAGGCTCATAACAATTCCAAGGAGATTTTCTCTACAGTTCAGAGTTTCACGTCCCCTGCAGCACAAGCATGCTCTCTCCCAGCCTCTGAGGGCTGGTGCAACACTCTTTCTGATTTTTTCATGGACAAAATACGCACGATTCAGGCGGCCTTCACTGCCTGCCCTGGTCCTTCTTTTGCTTTTGCTGTACCGCCTGTTGCTCCCAGGCACGCTCTACGAGCCCTATCTCCCGTTGATTTGTCCAGTTCTCTTAAAATCCTGAAGGCTTTGAAATCGGGGTCACCGGCGGACCCCTGTGCTGCGAGATTGCTTGCTGCAGTCGCGGAGACTATTAACCCTGAAGTCAATTTAATCATAAATGCCTCCCTTCGTGAGGCTCGGGTACCGAAGGATTGGAAACAGGCAAAAATCCTTCCCCTTTTAAAGAAGCCTACTCTTGACCCTATGACCCCAGGGAACTATCGCCCTATCTCCCTTCTCCCCAGTTTAGCTAAAGTCTGCGAGAAGGTGGTGACCAGGCAACTGACGGAGTTTGTGGAAGAGTTCGATGTTTTGCATCCAGCGCAGTCTGGGTTTCGCTCCTCCTACAGCACTGAGACTGCGTTAGTGGAGGTTTCTGAAGCCATCCGCGACTGCTTAGATGCTGGTGGGAGAGCAGCATTGGTAATGCTCGACCTGTCAGCAGCATTTGATACGGTCCCGCACTCTCTGCTGCTCGCCCGACTCACTGAGATTGGTGTCTCTGGCACTGCCTGGGACTGGTTGAGGTCCTTCCTTGAAGGGCGGACTCAACAGGTTTGGCTGCCACCGGCCTTCTCTACCCCGATGCCGGTCTCCACTGGCGTCCCACAGGGCTCTTCCCTCAGCCCCCTTCTTTTCAACATCTACGTTACTCCTCTGGTCTACTTAGCCGAGGATTTGGGGGCTAAGGTGATAGCCTATGCTGATGACACCCAGCTTCTTTTCACGTGGGGAAAGGATGAGGATTCTATTTCTTTTGTACAGCACTGCTTGTCTTCGGTTTTTGAGTGGCTTGCGGCGGCCCAACTCAAATGCAACGAAGACAAGTCAGAGATTCTTCTCTATGGCAATTTCCCCTGGCTTTAGAGACTCGATCTGGCCTCCTGGGTTTCCGCTACCAACCTCCAATGGGAAATCCGCAAAAAACCTTGGAGTGTGGTTTGAGGATAACCTCTCCTTTTCTACTCAGGTGAAAAAGCTCTCTGGTAGCTGTTTTGGCCTTCTCAAAACACTCAGGAGCTTTTTGCCTCTCCTTCCCAGGCCGGCCAAGGAGACGGTTATCCGTGCCCTGATCCTCTCTCGATTGGATTACGCTAATGCGTTGTACATCGGCATCCCTGGTTACTCTCTGAATAGACTTCAGGTCATTCAGAATGCGGCCGCTAGGCTGCTCCTGGGAATTGCGAAGAGGAGCAGTGTGCGTGAACATCTTCGCGCTCTCCACTGGCTTCCCGTGGCGGACCGAGACAAATTTAAATCTCTGGTCATTGCCCACCGAGCCCTTTACGGTCGTGGGCCCGCCTATCTACAGAAACGGTTTACCTTTTACGTCCCTCTGAGACAATTGCGTTCCTCAGCCCTCCTTCTTACTAGGGTCCCCTGCTTCTTCCGCCACAGGCTGGGTGGCTGCTCTCTGGCTGTCAAGGCTGCCCAGGCTTGGAATGCCCTTCCGTTTCTAATACGCAATACTCAAGACCCGCTAGCCTTCAAGAAACTTTTAAAAACTCATCTATTTCCATAGCTATTAGTGGTGTAGTTAAGGGACTCCTCTTGGATCCGCGCCGGGACACTCTTCGGAGTAGCTGTTGCGCGTTATAAGAGCACTTAACATAACATAACATATGGTTTGCCCAAGTCCGGGGATGAAGAAGAGAATCTAGGGACCTGAACGGTACAATTGATGGGATCCAAGGTGAACCACAAGCTGATATATGGTGAAGGCACCGAATTAGTCAGCGTGTCAAAGTGGGTCCACTGCGATAAAAAACAACAGTTGGGATGTTATGAAAAAACACAGATGCAATAAGTAGGTAATCGAACAAATTCGATGCCTACCTAAATCTGCAAATCCCCATAATGGACCTGAAAGATATGTTTAAGACGTAGTTTGCTGATGGATGCAGTCGGTAACTTTAATATCAGGCTAAAAGGATTACATGTAATAAAAGAAAAGAGAAAGTAAATAATTGAATTAGCGCGCTAAAGATGTCGTAACATATGGGCAGATGGTGCATACAAACATAGTAGAGGGAAAAATATGTATACAACCCTTTTGGGGGCAACACATGTATGGGAGTAAAGCACAATTCCCATGAGATGAATATAAAAGTTAATGCGTAACATAGGGGAACAATGTACCTGCTATATGGAGCCAAAAAAGGGGGTTAACTGGCGATGATGTATATGCGAACGGGGTGAGGGGAACACGATGGGCTCACGATGTTGCTATGGGTAAAAAAAGAGAGAAAGAAAAATACGCTACTGGTAAACCCTTTGTTGGAAATAACGATGGCGACATATGATGGTCCCGGACTTTACTGAGGCGGCACTAAATGCGGTGATAGACTTACCGTCGGGATGTGTCACATTATGCCGCATAATTTGCCTTTTATTGCTGCGTAATTTAGTTACACCTACCACAAAATGTGGTCCGCCGTTGCTGTATAATTTCAATGTACCTGCATATACCCTTAGAATATAAATTATGGTAGCCAGGGCTTCAAACATGTGACAGATGACGTCTTCAGTAGCAATATAAATTATTATACAGAAATCGGAGGAGTAATGCCAGCTACAGCACCACTGCTACCCAGTGAACTTTAACCCCATCCAATTGGGATGTGTCTAAACCAGCTAATGACACTGATAGGAATCTACCCTTCAAATTCAAATAGGAAGTTTTACTGTTCCACTTGTTATTTCTTCATTCAAAAAGCTGCAATGTAATCAGACGAGCTGTTTATTTCTGAAATGTGTTTGAAATCAACGTAGTGCCAGTTGATTCCAGTGAGTGCTTGGCTGGTGCTTGTGAGGAGTGCAGCAGAGAACCTTCATTAAACCTCCATTAAGCCTCAGACTATTATTTTACAATAAAGAAAGCTGTACGGCATCTGTACATTTCGAATTCCATAGACGACGTTTTCGCATTATAATGAAGTGCGACTGCTCGAGAGGTAAATAATTGCAAGGAGCAGAGAGACAAAGGCATGTATCATGAGGTTCAAAGGTCAAGAACAGGTCTCGAGTGGCCCTAATGCAACCCTTGGAATTTCTGTAAGCAGCTTTTAATCACATGACCACGTCTTCCGGCTGGATACGTTAAGAGCCTCAGATATGGCTTGGTTTATTTTTAAACCTGTGTTGCTTGAAACGACTCCTTGTATAGTCCTCTCCCAACATCCACTAAGAAGCCTATATTATGTTCCTGCTCTATCTCTTTGAGCTTAGGTTCTCTCTGGCCAGGGTCCCTGTTGGACGGATCGTAATCACAAATACAAGTGGATATAGGCAATGGCGTAACGAAACTTGAGGTGGCCCCCCGCTAGGTACACGGAGGGGCCCCGCTCTGGGTTTAATCAGGCGTTTTCAGGCCAGATTACTGTGCTGAGGGGGCCCCCTGCAGCTCGGGAGCCTATGTTAAGCCACTGGACCATGTAGGCCCTCTTACACATCCCCATCTCGAATTATGAGTTCCAGTGAGTTACTGTGGAACTTTGACCTTCCCGTGAAATTTCAGCTGATGAAAGTGGGAGAGAAAGATAAACTATCAGGGGGGACCGGTTACCTCATTCCTCAAGAGATTCTAAAGTTCCAACCACCACACGCCTGACGTAAATGAGACCCCCAGTGCTGGTAAGACTGGAGGTGGGGAGCGAACACTCTTTTCATGGTCAGACTGGGACAGAAAATAGAACCGAGGACCAATGTAAAAGTGGCCCCGTTAGCAAATCATATAGCTAAAATGTTGTCCATGTTTGCAAATTTGTTTTAAGCTTTTAAAGACACGCTGTATAAGATGTTTGGAAGGTATGGGAAACTAAATGCATTTGTGCTTGCTGCAGGCAATGTTTGTAGTAATGTAAGTGAAATCAACTGTATAAACTGACCCACCAGACCATGAAACAGGACCACAAACAGCCAAAAAACTACCCATTCTGTGATCTTTGAAGCCAGCCCTTTGGGCACTGCCAAATTGACTTATAGCCCAGTCTGACTCTCGTAATCGGGGAGGAGGCCATGATAAGTTTCTCCCATGGGACCCTTAGCTAACATAAGGGATTCATTTTTTCTTACCCTAGTCACGCAGGAGGAAAAATTGACTGAGACCTTAAGGGGAAAATTCAACTCACGTTCGATTCTCAGCTACACCTTGTGGGGAAAAAAATACTCTCGGTAGCAATCAAGCACATTTTCCTTGCTCTTGTTAAAATTCATTGAAAATACTAGGGATTTGGCTAACAATAGGGCATTTGAAGTCCTGTGACCATTATCAAATATTTAAATAAAAAAAGTGAAGGGTAGAATGCTTAAATTAATCTTAGCCACTGGTATTTGGAATTGTCTGCAGCCCATTGTTTGTTTTCTAACCATGTCAGTATAAGCGGGGCAGAACCTTATGCTAATTAACCTTGGTACTACACCAACATTTCTGCTTGAAAATCATGGCCATGACCACTCTGAACAGGAACACAAGAAATTCTGACTGGTTGTGGACTTGTTTCTCCTCATCAATGATGTGCAGCTTGGGTCCTTTGACACAGTGATCTATGAGGCCAACATCCAGGCGTACCCATTGCGTCAACCTGGAAAAATGCAAAGTTGACAGGATTTTCAGTTTTGGTAGCCCAAATGTCTGGGTGACATTATTGATGATCTCGTAATACCAACAGAGTTGGTAACTGGTTACCGTCTGTTGGAATAACAGAGACATTTGTAAAGAGACCTTAAAAAAAGACTTATTGGATAGATTGCTAAATCAATTTTCAGACTTCCTGGGAGGATCATCTCTCCCAACCAATCTTTGACTAATTCCAATAATTCTGTAATTGATAAGTGTTTCTCTTATAGAATAGTTATTTTTTTAAATCAAATGTATTGGTTTTCCAAAAACCATATCAGTACAAGCGATTTGGCATATATCTTACAGATAGTGGACATCTTACGTTCATTCTATAGAGCACACCTGCCAGGTATTTCTATTTAAGGGTCAATAGATCGACAGTAAGCGTATTTACAGGAGTATTCTAAATATCCTGGCAGTGTATTGATGCATTCCCCCCACCCCCCCATGCAGAGTCCTTTTGATAATTAGATATCCCTAAGGCGTTGATGCCAATTGTAAAAATAAAAACTATTCCACTTTCCCCAAATCTTGGTGAATTTCTCGGGCAGCAATGACAGCTTACACTGCTCTCTCAGCTACTATGCACCAGTCCATGTCTCGACTGATCCATAATCTGACAATATCTTGCCACGTTATCATCAAACCAATGTCACAAAACATTTCCGAATACCTTGAGTGTAGGTCCTTCCCGGACTCTCAACAGAGTGCTCTTAGCAGTGGTCGTGGAGGGGGGGGGGGGTTCCCATAATTCTGGAGAAGTGTTTTGTGACCTCATGCCAGTAAAGGATTTGTTAAAGAAAATTGCCAAATTGTATTGTATCTCGCCCGCATCGCTAAGGCAATATCTATATCCAAGGCTTTCCCAAATTTCATTTGTTGTCTGCGAGTGTAGTAAATTTGGCACAGGGTTTTATTTGTGCTCCTCTAAACCTAGATCTAAGATCGACTGCTCAGGATGCTGAAGCACCTTCCATTTGTTATCCCTATCAACCCACCTTCAGCTTTCCATTTAACCATTCATTTCTCTGGTGGGGTCAGATGTCTTATTAAGTGCTATTTTGTACATTGTGGAGATGACCTTGCCAATCAATGGCTTCAGTGTCAGCTCCTCTGCAATGGCGGAGGAGCGTCGCCCCACTGCCTGGCTGAGAGCCAGCAAATGAAAAATAAAACAATGTTCTTGCATCGTTTTATTTTGCATTTGCCAGTTCTGAGCCAGTGCTGTAGGAGGGGCGGGGCCGAGGCATGGGAGGGGGGAGGAGGAGTGCTACGTGCACTCCACTCCCTAAGTGCTCATGTGTGGTGGGCCGGCCGTCTCAGGCCGCATGGGGATTGGAAGGGAGTCTGTCCCAGGGGCTGCTGGGACCAGGCAGGAAGAGGAGAGGCGGTGCGACATGACGCTGGAGGGGGGAGGTGGCTAAATGTAAATTAAAAAAAATATATAGTATGAACCCTCCGGCGCTCCCTCCACCTGCCCACAACTGTTTGTTTATGGCGGCCGCTGAATGGCTCTGACACTATCCTGAATTCAGGGATGTAGCTTCAAGGGGGGTGTTTGGGGTGTTACACCCCCCTAACAAATGTATTTTTTGATAAATATTTGGGTACAGTTGCTTTCTGATGGGTATTATGAGATGTCAGTCAGATTTCAGAAGGAATTTTTATATACACAGACAGAAACGCACACACACTCTCACTATCTGCTTTGAAAGTCTTCAAAATATTAGTTATTTTACAAAATATTGTGTTTTCTCTCTTAGTACTCCTACCAATCCGAATTCCTCTGCCCCTTAGGCCCCTCTCATGCACCCTGCTTGTTGTGTAATGTATTTAAACATTAAATGGCGGCGTGGTTGTCGGAAAATCTGAAGCTTCCCATCCTCCCCCACAATCTTACTGACCAAGCTACGCCCCTGCCTGACTTCTACGGGGGTGAATTATGAGACATTAGATAGCTTACTCTGATGTTTCCCAGAGGCATGCTTCTGTTGTATATACCTCAATCTCTAGGAAATCAACACTCAATGTCTCAAATTATTTCATGCCATCTTGTCCCCATATATCTCCCATCTTTAAGGCAATTATTAGGTCACATTTATAAAATCCATTGAAGATCCGAATGTCATTTAAGAGTGTTCTAATCCATAGTGGGGTCTTCCAGTTTAATTCCCCAAGTCAGCCTAAAGTTTTCAAAGCATGAATCACTGCCATAGTGGGGGATTTCAAACTACTGGAAGCGGGCCAACCCATACATAGTCTTAGGTTACCCCAGTGCCGGTCAATCATTATGGTACTGTTATTGCAAAGCAGAGAATATAAATTCATCCAATACAATGAGTTGAGAGGTCTGTGAGTGCAATACTTTCATCAAAGCCCTGTTTGTTGTGTAGGGTTATCAGTGATATCCAGAGTGTGTCTCAGTCCCAGAGCAGTGTGTGCAGAAAAATATTGAGCTTCACAAAACATTCCTCCATGACCCACAACAGTGTGACCTGCAGAATGTAACAAAATGTTGGGAAGTTGATCCTTTTGCATAAAGTGGCACATCCCAACAGCGAAAGGAGAATCAATCTCCAACGTGCCACATATGGGGTCATTACGATGGCGGGCGGACTTGAGTTCACCCATCATCGAGGTGGTGCTTGGGACCGCCTGCCTGTATGGCGGCGGTCCCGCACGTAGAATCACGATGCGACCGCCACCGTGGCGATCGCATCTTGCATCTTTACCATTGCGGTGGGTGCTGCTGGCTGCAGCACCCACCGCAATGTGAAAAATGCATGTAGTGCGTTTCCCTGCAAAACATGGCAGGCACCACGCGGTGTCTGCCAATTAGTGCAGGGAAATGTAGCTGGGTACCATGGGTACCCCCAGTGCACCACCACCTCGGTACGATTTCCTGTGGCAGATCCGTGGCAGGCGGTCTTGGCGCCCTCCACGGTCGCGGTCCGATTACCCCCGCCATCCTAATTTGGCGGGGGAAAATTGCTGTCCGATGGCGGAGGGCCCGTCACCGCACGGCTGGCGATGGCGGGCCTTCCGCCATCGTAATCACCCCCATAGTCTTTAAAATGTGTCAGTACATATAAAAGATTATTTTCTAGGACTCTAGATTTGTTTTTCAATACATAAATTCCCAAGAATGTAAAACCCCATTTAGATATTCGCACGAGGCCCACAAAGTCATGCCTAGATGTCCATTATGCAAGAGCAGGCAGGGACTGATTTAGACCAATTTATGCAGAACCTTGAGTATTTTGCATGCATCCTGAAAATGTACAGGAGCCTAATTAGGAAGGTTTCTGGATCAGAAATATATTGTAAAATGTTGTCTCTGTAAAAGGATATCCTGTCATCCCATCCAGAGTCCCATCTAAATGCTCTTACTATGGAGTCCTTTGAAAACATGGAGGCAGGAACGCTCAATATTTACAAAAATATGGAGCGTTTCTGACCTCTCCTTGAGATTGCGCACTGTGTGATGCCTAGTACCTATGCAGGCACCCTTGCAGCATAGTGCAAGGGGGGGCTGCGTTATAGCCAGGATTGTGTTTGCATAGGTAGGCATTCCTTCCTGCACAAAAGTTTCCTCTTTCTATGCTTGATGCAAAATGCAAGAGGAAATAACTGATTTTTCTCCTCGTTACGCCATTCTCTGGGAGGCGTACCGATTTGACGCAATCCCAGGTTTACAACCCTTTGTAAAACTGGAATTGCGCCATATCCATCGGTAGATGCACAGGAACGCCCATGCTCCAACCATAGAACGCCTCCCATCTCGAAATGTAGCATAATGCAGCGAAAGCCACTGCGCTGCATTACATTTTTTTACAAAGCCATGCAAGGTGCTACAAATCGCCCTTTGCCTGGCTTTGTAAATTTTACTGAACTCTTTCTGTTGTCCTTGCATTGCCTTGCGCGACGCAAGGACAACGCAAATCTGGTCCCTAGTGTTGTTGCTCGTACATAGTTTTGTGTCAGCAGTAACTGTTGGGGGTGAAAGCAGTAAGTGGCATTTTCATTTGTTGTGCAAAATGTCATTTATTCAAATACCGCTGGCAACAATGAAACTATGTCGCATTGTGGAGCATAGTGCTAACATGAAGCACCGTGCAATGTATTGTTGACCTAATAAAATACTGCCAACAACATTTTACCATTGACAAATTTAAATACTACTGACACATCTCTTTTTTGATGTGACTTAAATTCTAATGGCACTGACAAAAATACTTGTGTGATGTACCCTAGGACTGCAATTTATGGCCTCTGTACATGGTCGATAGACAATCCTTAATGCAGACAGATGTCCGCAGGTGTGTAATAAGTTTGCACTCACATTTACATGTTGGTGTCAGACGTAGATTGCGTATACGTGATCTGTAAGCCACCTATGTGATCTTCATTTTGTGTATATTAACTTTAGGCGGGTGTAATTGTTTGAGCATCCCTCTGTCTTGCTGGTCCTCCTTTCCTCTGAAGCTGAAAATGGCGGCGATGTCTTATTAGGAACGCTTGACAGAAAGAGTACGCAAGAAACGTGTAGCACTGTGTGAAACTTTGCCATGCTCTTTGGTGGCGCCTCGTGAAACCTATATTTCTTCTTTTTCCACCTCAAAGGGCTTATTTACAAGCCCTTTGCGCCGCCGGTGCGTCACTTTTTCCCATATTAAAAGGGGGCTTGTATAAGCCTCATATAAGGCACAACTGCACCAATGTGAACAGTCAGCCCTTCACTGGTGTTGTGGGTGCTGGCGAGGCATCACCCCACCCCACATAGTAATCTAAAATGCTTGCTCATGTCAACAAAGCTTCTTGCGATGAACGTGCTTGACGTCGACATCTATCAACTGTCTCAGCATCTGTCGCACCAGATGGCGGCTGCTACACAATGGCGCCCTGTAAAACTATGACCGCCGAGGCCAGGGAGAGTAATACAACTTAATTGCTGCCATACTCCATTACAGGTGTGAGTGCTTCTCTGGTGTGACGCTGCCTGGAGGTACAGAACCGAATATTCACAGCGGAAGCGACATCATGTCATCTGTGACATTCACGTATCTCTGGGGGTCACTCCACAGTTTTCACCCTTTGCTGGAGGTGTGTTTCTATACAAATGTGCGTTGTGATGATAGGCACTATGGGGCAGATTTGCTAACTTTCCATGCAACGCAGCACAGAAAGCAAAGTTGCTGCATGCAGGGCCGGACAGGCGATTTTGTCAGACCGGCCCCCACCCCCGGGTGGGGGGTGGGCAATAAGCGAGTGTGAAGGACTGCTGCTTAACAGAACCGGCCCCCAGCACTGCTGCTTTTGTTACTGGGGGGCGATATTGCAGCATCACTGGAAAACTGGCCCCCAGTAACAAAACCGGCCCCCACCGCTCCAAAACCAGCCCCACCCTTCCAGCCTCCGGAGCAAACGCCTGATGCCCGCGACGGCCAGTCGGCCCTGGCTGCACAGCATTCCGTGAAAGGGATAGAGCAGACCAGCGCTTTGCCTATTAAACTTTGGCACTGTTTTCCTCTCTTCTTGCACTGGCACTTTAAGTTACCATGCACCAATGCACACATCCTTGCATCACAGTGCAAGAGTATGTGCTATGTGTGTGACATCAAGCATAGGTTGTGTACTGGAAGGCTTTCCTTCCAGTAGAAAATACTATGCTTAGACATAGTTTAACACTCTTGCCACTTTGTAGTGTGCTGTACAGTGCACCACACATGCACAGCTGGAAACGTTTTGAGAAGATAAAACATTTCTCCAAGTTAATGCTAGCCTCAAAGAGGTGTTATTTTCAGAGCAAAGTCCTGTCAACGAATGTCAGTAGATGGCCTCAAAAACTGTGGGTGGTTGTCTAGCAATGCCCATGTACAACCCATTGTGCGCTCCCTTGATGCAAACTGAAGCAAAGCAGGGCATTGTGCTACTTTATGTGACTTCAGGTTACTTTCCAGTGCAAAATAGGTTTTGCGTTGGAAAGCAAATCTCAATTCTACACTTTGTGGCAGTTTGTGTTACCTTTGTGATGCAAACCTGTTGCAAAGTGTTAGTAAATCTGCCCCTTTGTAATAAGGGTCCTTTTTGTGTGTTTGCTAAATATTGCATGCCTACACTTACACACATAGGTGCTCCTTTAAACATGAGCACCATTATTTTGCCCATGGAAACTCATTTTTTACAAACAGCACAATTTACACATATTTTTATTTTAGCAGTAAATCTTCCAGGTGGGGCAGATTGCACCTCATCCGCGTCACGGTGAAACCACCTCACATATCGGAGATATTAGTATAGTGGCGAAGACTGTTCATAATTGTTTTAGAAAAATATGCAAAATTGTGATTTCTTCGTTACTTCTTCATTTTTCATCTCAGAATGTTAAATCAGGAGGTAAAGACCAGCTGCAGTTGTTAATTGTACTGCAAGTCCTGTCTTCAGATTTAGTCCTCATTACAAAGGGGTTGGCAATCCCGTTTTGGGTGCAAACTCCTGTTTTTGCACGAAACGTAATTTCATTGTGGGGGGGAATTGTGGGGTCTGATCCTGCGACACACTAAATTACATGAGCAAATAGCACAAAATAGCATTTTTTGCACAACTTGTAATAGCTGTGATCATGTGTAAATTGTGTGTGAATCCTTTACGTAGCTCCCCACCCACCCTATTCCTGTAAGCACAAACCCTAGACAGATATGGACTATGTATCAGAGCTAACAACTTGCACCCAATTTATGTGGCCCAATATGAATCATGCAAAAACAACAATTGATGGACAGAATGCAGAACAATGTCATACATTCACCCCAGTACAGAGATCTGGGCCTAAATCCATCGTTTTTTGCTCACCATGCCATTCCAGTTTGGACCCAGCCATATGCAAATCAGTCTTGACCATGCGCCTAATGGGAACAGTCCAGCCCGAACTGCCAGGCCAGGTCCTCCCTGGACTGGAAACAAGCATCCTAGGACCGGTTTCGGGCTTTCTGCCCTCATCAGCCAGGATAGCTTGACTCCAGTGGCACGGAGAGCATGGGACCCACGTCTGGGCATACCCGTCCCACTCGGGGTGACAAATGCAAAAACAACAATTGATGGACAGAATGCAGAACAATGTCATACATTCACCCCAGTACAGAGATCTGGGCCTAAATCCATCGTTTTTTTGCTCACCATGCCATTCCAGTTTGGACCCAGCCATATGCAAATCAGTCTTGACCCTGCGCCCAATGGGAACAGACTGGGCTGGACTGTTCCCATGAGGCACAGGGTCAAGGCTGATTTGCATATGGCCAGGTCTAAACTGGGGTGGCATGGTGAGCAAAAGAATGATGGATTTAACCCAGATCTCTTGACTGGGGGTGAATGTTTTGATTTGTTCTGCATTCCGTCCATCAATTGTGTGTCTTTTGCTTTCTCGCCCTAAGTGCGCCAGGTATGCCCAGACGTGGGTCCTGGGCTCACTGTGCCACTGGAATCAAGCTATCCTGGCTGAAGAGGGGTGAAACCCCGAAGCCGGACCTAGGATGCTTGTTTCCGGTCCAGGGAGGACCTGGCTTGGCAGTTCGGGCTGGACTGTTCCCATGAGGCACAGGGTCAAGGCTGATTTGCATATGGCCAGGTCTAAACTGGGGTGGCATGGTGAGCAAAAGAATGATGGATTTAACCCAGATCTCTTGACTGGGGGTGAATGTTTTGATTTGTTCTGCATTCCGTCCATCAATTGTGTGTCTTTGCTTTCTCGCCCTAAGTGCGCCAGGTATGCCCAGACGTGGGTCCTGGGCTCACTGTGCCACTGGAATCAAGCTATCCTGGCTGAAGAGGGGTGAAACCCCGAAACCGGTACTAGGATGCTTGTTTCCGGTCCAGGGAGGACCTGGCTTGGCAGTTCGGGCTGGACTGTTCCCATGAGGCACAGGGTCAAGGCTGATTTGCATATGGCCAGGTCTAAACTGGGGTGGCATGGTGAGCAAAAGAATGATGGATTTAACCCAGATCTCTTGACTGGGGGTGAATGTTTTGATTTGTTCTGCATTCCGTCCATCAATTGTGTGTCTTTTGCTTTCTCGCCCTAAGTGCACCAGGTATGCCCAGACGTGGGTCCTGGGCTCACTGTGCCACTGGAATCAAGCTATCCTGGCTGAAGAGGGGTGAAACCCCGAAACCGGTCCTAGGATGCTTGTTTCCGATCCAGGGAGGACCTGGCTTGGCAGTTCGGGCTGGACTGTTCCCATGAGGCACAGGGTCAAGGCTGATTTGCATATGGCCAGGTCTAAACTGGGGTGGCATGGTGAGCAAAAGAATGATGGATTTAACCCAGATCTCTTGACTGGGGGTGAATGTTTTGATTTGTTCTGCATTCCGTCCATCAATTGTGTGTCTTTTGCTTTCTCACCCTAAGTGCGCCAGGTATGCCCAGACGTGGGTCCTGGGCTCACTGTGCCACTGGAATCAAGCTATCCTGGCTGAAGAGGGTGAAACCCGAAACCGGTCCTAGGATGCTTGTTTCTGGTCCAGGGAGGACCTGGCTTGGCAGTTCGGGCTGGACTGTTCCCATGAGGCACAGGGTCAAGGCTGATTTGCATATGGCCAGGTCTAAACTGGGGTGACATGGTGAGCAAAAGAATGATGGATTTAACCCAGATCTCTTGACTGGGGGTGAATGTTTTGATTTGTTCTGCATTCCGTCCATCAATTGTGTGTCTTTTGCTTTCTCGCCCTAAGTGCACCAGGTATGCCCAGACGTGGGTCCTGGGCTCACTGTGCCACTGGAATCAAGCTATCCTGGCTGAAGAGGGGTGAAACCCCGAAACCGGTCCTAGGATGCTTGTTTCCGATCCAGGGAGGACCTGGCTTGGCAGTTCGGGCTGGACTGTTCCCATGAGGCACAGGGTCAAGGCTGATTTGCATATGGCCAGGTCTAAACTGGGGTGGCATGGTGAGCAAAAGAATGATGGATTTAACCCAGATCTCTTGACTGGGGGTGAATGTTTTGATTTGTTCTGCATTCCGTCCATCAATTGTGTGTCTTTTGCTTTCTCACCCTAAGTGCGCCAGGTATGCCCAGACGTGGGTCCTGGGCTCACTGTGCCACTGGAATCAAGCTATCCTGGCTGAAGAGGGTGAAACCCCGAAACCGGTCCTAGGATGCTTGTTTCCGGTCCAGGGAGGACCTGGCTTGGCAGTTCGGGCTGGACTGTTCCCATGAGGCACAGGGTCAAGGCTGATTTGCATATGGCCAGGTCTAAACTGGGGTGGCATGGTGAGCAAAAGAATGATGGATTTAACCCAGATCTCTTGACTGGGGGTGAATGTTTTGATTTGTTCTGCATTCCGTCCATCAATTGTGTGTCTTTTGCTTTCTCGCCCTAAGTGCGCCAGGTATGCCCAGACGTGGGTCCTGGGCTCACTGTGCCACTGGAATCAAGCTATCCTGGCTGAAGAGGGTGAAACCCCGAAACCGGTCCTAGGATGCTTGTTTCTGGTCCAGGGAGGACCTGGCTTGGCAGTTCGGGCTGGACTGTTCCCATGAGGCACAGGGTCAAGGCTGATTTGCATATGGCCAGGTCTAAACTGGGGTGGCATGGTGAGCAAAAGAATGATGGATTTAACCCAGATCTCTTGACTGGGGGTGAATGTTTTGATTTGTTCTGCATTCCGTCCATCAATTGTGTGTCTTTTGCTTTCTCGCCCTAAGTGCGCCAGGTATGCCCAGACGTGGGTCCTGGGCTCAATGTGCCACTGGAATCAAGCTATCCTGGCTGAAGAGGGTGAAACCCCGAAACCGGTCCTAGGATGCTTGTTTCCGGTCCAGGGAGGACCTGGCTTGGCAGTTCGGGCTGGACTGTTCCCATGAGGCACAGGGTCAAGGCTGATTTGCATATGGCCAGGTCTAAACTGGGGTGGCATGGTGAGCAAAAGAATGATGGATTTAACCCAGATCTCTTGACTGGGGGTGAATGTTTTGATTTGTTCTGCATTCCGTCCATCAATTGTGTGTCTTTTGCTTTCTCGCCCTAAGTGCGCCAGGTATGCCCAGACGTGGGTCCTGGGCTCACTGTGCCACTGGAATCAAGCTATCCTGGCTGAAGAGGGTGAAACCTCGAAACCGGTCCTAGGATGCTTGTTTCCGGTCCAGGGAGGACCTGGCTTGGCAGTTCGGGCTGGACTGTTCCCATGAGGCACAGGGTCAAGGCTGATTTGCATATGGCCAGGTCTAAACTGGGGTGGCATGGTGAGCAAAAGAATGATGGATTTAACCCAGATCTCTTGACTGGGGGTGAATGTTTTGATTTGTTCTGCATTCCGTCCATCAATTGTGTGTCTTTTGCTTTCTCGCCCTAAGTGCACCAGGTATGCCCAGACGTGGGTCCTGGGCTCACTGTGCCACTGGAATCAAGCTATCCTGGTTGAAGAGGGTGAAACCCCGAAACCGGTCCTAGGATGCTTGTTTCCGGTCCAGGGAGGACCTGGCTTGGCAGTTCGGGCTGGACTGTTCCCATGAGGCACAGGGTCAAGGCTGATTTGCATATGGCCAGGTCTAAACTGGGGTGGCATGGTGAGCAAAAGAATGATGGATTTAACCCAGATCTCTTGACTGGGGGTGAATGTTTTGATTTGTTCTGCATTCCGTCCATCAATTGTGTGTCTTTTGCTTTCTCGCCCTAAGTGCGCCAGGTATGCCCAGACGTGGGTCCTGGGCTCAATGTGCCACTGGAATCAAGCTATCCTGGCTGAAGAGGGTGAAACCCGAAACCGGTCCTAGGATGCTTGTTTCCGGTCCAGGGAGGACCTGGCTTGGCAGTTCGGGCTGGACTGTTCCCATGAGGCACAGGGTCAAGGCTGATTTGCATATGGCCAGGTCTAAACTGGGGTGGCATGGTGAGCAAAAGAATGATGGATTTAACCCAGATCTCTTGACTGGGGGTGAATGTTTTGATTTGTTCTGCATTCCGTCCATCAATTGTGTGTCTTTTGCTTTCTCGCCCTAAGTGCGCCAGGTATGCCCAGACGTGGGTCCTGGGCTCACTGTGCCACTGGAATCAAGCTATCCTGGCTGAAGAGGGGTGAAACCCCGAAACCGGTCCTAGGATGCTTGTTTCCGGTCCAGGAGGACCTGGCTTGGCAGTTCGGGCTGGACTGTTCCCATGAGGCACAGGGTCAAGGCTGATTTGCATATGGCCAGGTCTAAACTGGGGTGGCATGGTGAGCAAAAGAATGATGGATTTAACCCAGATCTCTTGACTGGGGGTGAATGTTTTGATTTGTTCTGCATTCCGTCCATCAATTGTGTGTCTTTTGCTTTCTCGCCCTAAGTGTGCCAGGTATGCCCAGACGTGGGTCCTGGGCTCACTGTGCCACTGGAATCAAGCTATCCTGGCTGAAGAGGGGTGAAACCCCGAAACCGGTCCTAGGATGCTTGTTTCCGGTCCAGGGAGGACCTGGCTTGGCAGTTCGGGCTGGACTGTTCCCATGAGGCACAGGGTCAAGGCTGAAATTCATATGGCCAGGTCTAAACTGGGGTGGCATGGTGAGCAAAAGAATGATGGATTTAACCCAGATCTCTTGACTGGGGGTGAATGTTTTGATTTGTTCTGCATTCCGTCCATCACTTGTGTGTCTTTTGCTTTCTCGCCCTAAGTGCGCCAGGTATGCCCAGACGTGGGTCCTGGGCTCACTGTGCCACTGGAATCAAGCTATCCTGGCTGAAGAGGGTGAAACCCCGAAACCGGTCCTAGGATGCTTGTTTCCGGTCCAGGGAGGACCTGGCTTGGCAGTTCGGGCTGGACTGTTCTCATGAGGCACAGGGTCAAGGCTGATTGGCATATGGCCAGGTCTAAACTGGGGTGGCATGGTGAGCAAAAGAATGATGGATTTAACCCAGATCTCTTGACTGGGGGTGAATGTTTTGATTTGTTCTGCATTCCGTCCATCAATTGTGTGTCTTTTGCTTTCTCGCCTAAGTGCGCCAGGTATGCCCAGACGTGGGTCCTGGGCTCACTGTGCCACTGGAATCAAGCTATCCTGGCTGAAGAGGGGTGAAACCCGAAACCGGTCCTAGGATGCTTGTTTCTGGTCCAGGGAGGACCTGGCTTGGCAGTTCGGGCTGGACTGTTCCCATGAGGCACAGGGTCAAGGCTGATTTGCATATGGCCAGGTCTAAACTGGGGTGGCATGGTGAGCAAAAGAATGATGGATTTAACCCAGATCTCTTGACTGGGGGTGAATGTTTTGATTTGTTCTGCATTCCGTCCATCAATTGTGTGTCTTTTGCTTTCTCGCCCAATATGAATCATGTCCCAAGTCCTAAATACTACATGAGGCCAATATCTGTGTCAGTCACCTACGGGTAAAAGTGGATTTAGACAGGCAGTCACCCTGTCAGTCTAGTGCCATGTGTTAATGGACATAAAGTCATGGAGTTGGGCATCTGCAGACATTTTGGTAACATCCTACAGCACATCTTTTGGGCAACTGTGTAGACCAGTGGTTCCCAAACTGTGCGCCGCGGCACCCCGGTGCGCCTTTACAACTAGCCAGGGGCGCCGTGCACGTCTTTGGAACGTGGGAAAGGTATTTCTGCTGAAGATGAATTTTGTAATGTGCAGAGTTTAAAACCTAAGAATCTTTTGTGGCCCCGAGTTACCCTAAAATATTCCCAGAAATGCATACTCACAGAGAAGCACCAGGGATGGTGTGCCTCAGAAACGAATGCAGTGGAGGGTGTGAAGTTTTTGACAGGCCCTTGCTGTCTTTTTCCTTCTATTCTCAGGCAGTTGGTCGGCATTTGTGACCGAGGTGGTGTCTCATTATTAGCAAAGCCAAAGCTCTCTATCTAACCTTCTTCCCGTGGTAGTAACAAATTCTGTGTTGCACTGAGCGTGCCATGAAGAAAGAGAAGGCTGCTTGCAGACGCATTGAAGCTGGAAGTCCCTTGCTGAAGCCATTGCCCGAACCATGCACAACATGGCAGAGGAAAGAGAACCGTAAGCTCCTGTAAGTGGCCTCTGTTTTCTTACACGCATGGCTACCACCTACAGGGCACTCACTGACACTTTGAGGGTTGTAGGGAGGAAGTTGGGTGGTCTTGGGTCACAGTGACATGTTCCAAGTTGCCACGCTTCCAAAGAGTCTTTTCTTAACCATGTCTCTACTCCGTTTTTGTTAAGAATATTAAGGACAATAATCATAAATATTACTGGAGTCATAACTTGTTTTTGTGTAGTAGCGCTTCTGTAATTTATAAGCACTGACAATAACAGGAGGGTACAGCTTCCAAATCATTTTACTTACCTTGGGGATGGAATGCTGACCAGCAGTGAGCATGCTTTTGTGAGCTGTATGTGTGGCAAACGCAATAGCTCTGGGTAATTAAGGTTTTAAATTTGGGGATTTCGTAAGGGCTCCACATAAATAGTGCAGGCACTTAATTAATGTCTTATAGTGCTGTCCAAGCTTCTGACGCTGTACAGTACATGTCAAATCTGCTATGAATGTGAAAGGCTGCAGTAGCTTCCTGCTCATCCACTCATTGACCTCTCGGCTGGCACTGTTAACATTGAGCGTCTTTCCGGTACTTCTCTATAGGTAACTCAGAACCTCCAGGTGCAGGTTTCAGGCAGGAGAGCTACACCTCAGAACAAGAACTTACAACCTACAGGCGCAGGTCGCAAACAGCAAACCTATACGGACCAATTCAAGTTTTTTATTAAACGACTGCTATATTTGTCTTTTGTTACACAATTGGTTACAATACCTTTATCGGCTTCATCCCAATTAATTTCAGGGAGAAAAATGTGAGTACTCGCGAGGTCGGGTTTACATCCCCCCTCCCGAAAAAAAGTGACATGATGGGGAGCCGCAGCCAACGTCCAATTAGGTCAAGGGAGCCGCAGGTCGAAAAAGTTTGGGAACCACTGAGGTTTCTCTTTTCACTCTCCATTCCAACTGGGGGTGGTCCAGTGGACTGGGGACATTTTAGGTTGCATGTGTAATGGTGCTTGCACCATTCATGGCAACCATGCTGTTTTATATACATATCCCAAGGAGGCAGGCTCTTGTTTGGTCTTCTTCTGTCGTTGGCTTCTTTGACTCAGAAAGTGGCATAGCAAGTGTGCCATGGGCCCCGGTGCAAGCAAGGAAAAGGCCCCTCCATAAATGCTATTTGGGTAGCAAAGTGTAGCAGTAATCAGGATTTAGTAGCCCCCCTGAGACCTCTGGACCCCAACGCCACTGCGCCTGCAGTACCATTGATAGTATGCACCTGCTCTCCCTAGCCTTCTCTGCAGTTTCTCCTTTCTTGTCTTTCACACTCCCTCCTCTGCCCCATATCAGCCACGGCCTGTGCAGGTAAGAGCGGTGGGGCCGGGTTGGGGGGGATTCTACAGATGACCACGAGGGAAAATTTAATAAATAATTAATTTTCCCTCGTTGTCGTCTTTCGAAATATCCCCCCCCCACCCGGCCCCACCACTCTTACCTGCACGGGCCGCAGCTGCCCCATATATATTTACTTCCCAACGCTTCTTCATTCTTCACATATGTCTACACCCTTCTATTTCTACCTCCATGCGCCCCTTCCTCTTGTCTCTTCTCTATCTCGCCACATTCCACCTTTCACTCTAAAAAATCTCTAGCCTGTGTTTCTCTACTTCTCTTCCCATCACTCCATTCTCTTCTGAATTTCCAATTCTTCCATGAATGTAATCTTCATCTCTCTTGCTTCTACTGCGTCACTCAAGTCATTTTTCCCCCTGTTCTCTCATCTTCTCTTCTCCGCCAGCAACTTTCCTCCATTCTTACCTGTAGCTCTGCATATGTCCACATCTAGTGACCTTCCACTTTTCACTCTCCTCCTATACCTCTAAGCTCTTTTTTTTGTGTCGTAATTCTTTATTAAGAAATTAAAGATATATAAATAAATACATATAGTGCAACATAATAGACCCACAATGGTCTAGTGGTATTACACATACAATGTAATATAGAGAGATAAAAAGAATATCTTATAAGAAAGGGAAGGAGGGTAGGGAAGGGGTAAGATAAAAGACAGAAAGCTAATAATGAGAAAGAAGGGTATTGAGTATAATAAATTAAAGTATCTTAAAAGATCCTAACTGTGGTTTATTATAATCACAGAATAAGTTAGACAGAATGAGTTGTGAAGTGGGCAAATGTATTTAGAGCCACTAAGTTATTATATGTATAAAATATGTTGTATGGTATATATTGGGAGTGATGAAAGATCATAGAGGTTAATAAATAAATCAATAAATAGATAAGTAAATCAATAGATGATTGGAAAATAGATGAAGTAGATGAGGAGAGATATGATTGAATAAATGGAAAAGTAAATAGATAAGGGAGTGAAAAGAAAAGAAATGAAAGTCAAAGTCAAAGTCAAAGCCATCTCTCTACCCGGTAAGGAAAGGTAAAAAGTGAAAGGACAGAAGGGAAAAGAATATGAAGGGAAAGGAGGATAGTGGAAGGTAATAGACAAGATGATAAGAGGAAAATATTTAAGAATCTCGGAGAAAAGAAGCCCATACTTGTTGGAATATTTCTTCTTGATCCTGAAGCTTGTATATTATACGCTCATGTAATGCCTTTTGAATCATCGCAACCATCCAATCCTCCATTGAGGGAGGGCTAGGTGATTGCCATAATCGTAAATTAAAGATTTTGGCTGTAGAGAGTGCAGTATGTAAAAGGCGGCACTGATGACGTGAGATGACAGGTGGACTCCCAGAATCATGCAATAGAATAATAGAAGAGGTAAGAGGAAGTCAAAGACGAATAGTCTCTTTAAGTGTATTTCCTATTTGTGTCCAAAAATATTGTATAGAAGGACATTCACAAAGTATATGGAGAAGGTCGCAGTTAGTACCAGAACATCTCCAACATTTAGAGTGTGATAGTAATCCGGCTCGTTGTAATTTCAATGGTGTCCAGTACCAGTTTTGTAAAGTTTTAAAAAGACAAAATTTAAGACGCGTTTCACGAGTGTTTTGATCTAGGGCTTCTAATATGTCCGGCCAGGCATCTTTGCCTATGGTAATATGTAGACGTGTTTGCCAATGTTCGTGAAGAGCTTTAAGGAGTGGTTGTGAGTATAGGTGTTTAGTTAAAGTGGAGTAGAGTCCCGACATTACCCCCTTATGTCGACCCCAAGTATAGAGATAATCCAATATCGGCGATGTTTCTAATGTCCATGGAGAAGAACCAAAACATCTCCTTAGGCAATGCTGTAATTGTAGATGTTTTGGAGCTTGATGCAAAAGAAGGTCAAATTCTTCACGAAGGAGATCAAAGGATTTCAATTCACCATTGACTATAATCTGATCTAACGTCTGTATACCTCTTGAACTCCAATCAGTCCAGTAAAGTGCACAACCATTGATTCTAATACTTTAATTCCCCCATATTGAAGCTTTAGAGTGCAAACGATGGGCAGTCCTTAAAAGGCGATGTGCACGCTGCCATGCTTGATATGTGGCTTGAAGTACAGGATGCGAAGGGGAAGTTCGAGGCTTACGAGTATTGTATAAGAAGTTAAGGTCATCATCACATTCAAGTATTAAGAGTTCTGTTGCGACCCTTTGCGGAGGATCATTCACACCTGGAAGTAGATAAGCCAACTGTGAAAGATGCAAGGCTAAGGAGGAGTGTTCTAATGATGGTAAGCCTAAACCTCGATGGGAACGATGAGCAATTAATTTAGCAGCAGCTAAACGAGGACGCATAGTTTCCCAAACAAAGGCCCGTATTTTGGCATCTATACGACGAAGTGTGGTCAGAGGTATTACAATCGGAAGCATTCCTAGTGCATAAGTAAAGCAAGGTATATTGACCATTCTTACCGCCTGTATTCTTCCCCACATGGAAAAGCCCAAGAGTGACCATTTTGCAAAGTCCGTTTCCATTTGCACTATAAGAGGAGAAAGATTATCCAAAACTATCCACACTATACCGCCATTAATCTAACTTCCTAGATATTTTAATTGGGATGATTTCCAACAAAAGGGAAATCCATCAATTGAGGCTTTTGTGGTACCTGAGGAAAGAGGGAGGGCTTCACTTTTGTCCCAATTTATCTTATACCCAGAAAGGGCTGAAAACTCATTAATAATCTCAAGTAGAGTGGGTAAAGAATGAGAAAGATCTTTAAGAGTAAGAAGAATATCATCAGCGTATAAGTATAGTTTTGACATTCCTCCCATTATGGGTATACCCTGAATCTGTGATGATTGACAAAAGAATGAAGCAAGGGGTTCCATCGCTAAAAGGAATAAAAGGGGAGATAGGGGCAGCCTTGGCGAGTACCTCTCCGAATTGGAAAGGGATCAGAGAGAAAACCTCCACAATTGACCTGGGCTATGGGATTGTCATATAATAAGCGGACCTTGGAGATAAACTGATCACCTAAGCCAAAACGTTTCATGGCGGCGAAAAGATAAACCCAATCAATACGGTCAAATGTCTTTTCCGCATCTAGAGAGAGAGCGACCGCGTCTTCCGTCAGTTCGTTAGCAGACCATAAAGTATGGGCTAGTGTTCGGAGGTGATTTCTAGAGGATCGACCTGGGACAAAGCCAAATTGGGAATGGTGTATTAGGGAAGGGATAATTTTACGGAGTCGTGACACAAGAATACTTGCCAGAATTTTAATATCACTGTTTATTAAGGAAATGGGGCGATAGCTACCACAAACGAGCGGATCTCTGCCCGTCTTAGGGATAGCTGCAATTAGTGCTCTATTAGAAATGGGTCCAAGAGAGGATGTTTGGACAGCTTCATTGAGAGCAGAATGAAGAGCGTCAACCTTTTCTTCTCCAGACCACTTATAATATTCCGCAGGGAATCCATCCTCTCCTGGGGATTTATGATAAGGTAATTTGTAGATGCCTGCAATAACTTCTTCCTTGGTAATAACACCATCTAGTAAATGTCTACCCTCCTCTGTCAGATATGGGAGATCAATTTTTTTCGAAATATGTAGTTATTTGATCTTCAGTTGCCGGATCTTCAGGAGTGTTGAGTTCTTTATAAAAGGATGTGAAAATATTTACTATATCTTGCGGTTTAGTGAGAATTTCACCTGATTCCGTTCGTATAGTGGATATAGCCATGGAGGCTTCACGTTGCTTCAGCTGTGCCGCAAGGAAGCGTCCCGCTTTCTCTCCCTGTTCATAATGTCTACCTTTTAGACGTTGTAGAGCATACTCAGCTTTGGACGTATATAAGTCATTAAGTGCCATTTTAGCTTATTCCAGTCTTTTGCGATTGGTTACAGTAGGGGAAGAAGTGTATAAACAAGTAAGAGAAGTAATCTGATTCTCAAGTTCAGTACTACGCAAAGATGCTGCCTTATTAGCCAGGGCTGCATCCCTCATTAGCTGTCCGCGGATAGTTGCTTTCGCAGCTGCCCAGACAGTTCTACAAGAAGTAACTGATGATTTGTTATTAGTTAAGTATTCAGAAATATGGGAACGTAATTGGGTTTCACCCTGAGGTGAACGGTATCTTTAAATGTTCATACGCCACGGTTTTCTTCCTGGAGAAGATAAACCTACTTCCATTGTAAGTAGAACTGGAGAATGATCAGAAATGGCTGCTTCTAAGATACGGGATTCATTAGTAATTGCAACTACTGAATGGGAGATAAGAAAATAATCTATCCTAGATTGTGTACCATGAACAGAGGAAAGAAAGGTATATTCTTGGTCTGATGGATGACAAAGGCGCCAATGATCTACCAGGCCATGGTCCGATGTTATATCGCCCAGTAGTGCTCTGTTACCATTATTGCATTTGTCTGAGGGGCCTGTTCTATCTAGAATCGCATCCCGTGTTAGGTTCCAGTCACCACGGATGACGTAGTTGGATGCTCCAATCTCTACAAGAAGGCGATTTAAATTGAGAAAGTAGGAGCGTTTGGCACCTGTTGGTGCATATATTGACCCAACGCAAAAGATTTTTCCCCCAATTTTTAGTTTGGCAAAGACATATCTACCCTCTGGGTCAATCCAAGTTTTGATAGTTGTGATGGGTAGAGATTTATGTAGGAGGATAGCCACACCACACTTCCGTGGTTGATTCTTCTGAGACGAGGGTTGTACAGGCAAGCCACAATGGATAACTTTTCCCACCCATTTTCGTTGTAGTTTAGATGTCTCCAAAGCATCTAGATGAGTCTCCTGTAGGAGAGCGATGTCAGTTTTTTTCTTTTTTAAGTAAGAGAGTACTTTTTTGCATTTTATAAAGTGTGTAAGACCATGAACATTCCATGAAATTATGCGTAACGGATGAGAGGAAGAAAATGTGTTAGTAGCCATTTATGCTTTGGGAATGTACGGAGAAAAGGGAAAAGGGGTGTTAAGCTGTGAAGATGGTATAAATAAAGAAGGGAATAGAATATAGAAAATGTAGAAATAGGGACTAAACCAGTATTGGAAGAGTATAAGGGGAAGGAGTTGAAGAGAGGAGGGAAAGAATAAAGAAGAGGAATAAGTACCGGATAGAGAGAGAGGAAAAGGGTAAATAGTCTGTTAGAAAAGTCAAAAAGATTAAAGGACTATAGAGGGATCACTTATATGTTATATAAAGAAGGAATTAAAAAGGAAGAATAGCGAATTTCAGGAAAAACTAATGAAAATACAAGGGAAAGAGTGGTAGATATGCTGTGCAAAGAAAACACAGCACCAGGGAAAAGGAACTGCTTACTGCGGGTCTAAACTTTCGGGCTATTCGTGCCCGAGGAGCCCCATCTGGCGACAGATTCAATGGTGAAGAGTGCATCTACGCAAAAATGATAACAGTTTTCGAACAATAGAATAGGATTTAAAGTTATGGTTGAAGAAATAGAGGAATAAAATAATAAAGGAATAAAGGAATATAGGAATAAAGGAATATAGTAGAGAGATTTATATCTTGAGGGTATCGTGCAAGAGGGGATAAGAGAGTAGAAAGAAAGAAGGGAAGGAGAGGGAAAAAAAATAAATAAGAAGAGAAAGGACAATATAATATGAAATTGTCAAATATATGGTACAATCAAGAAAGCTATTGTTAACATAGTAATAACAGTAATTAAATATTAAATATTAGCATATATAATTATTGTCACATTTAAATATGATCTTATCTGGAAAATAACATCATGTAAAAAGACAATAATATAATTAAATAATTAAATATTAAGTCAGTTAAATAATAAATATCATATGTAAATATTCATATATAAGCAATATCATATATAGTATTTAAGTAGAGGAGGGAGGAGAGGGAAGATATGTAGGAGTAGTTGATAAAGGAGGAGCATAGTAATACAGATAATTCGTAATGAATTTATGTCCAATTCATAACAATATGCGATCAATCATGTATATAGTCAATAAACCTAATGTCTATATTATAAAGTTTTAACAATATCTAATGAGAGGGAAGAATATTAGCAAACAGGTTATTAATAAATCATATGTAAGTTATAGTAAAACAGACTATACACAAAGGAGGAAAAAGAGGAAATAACGTTAAATGTTTCCTAATTAGCTATTATAACAATTAAATGCTATCATTCCTAAGAACCAATATATTATGAATATATATCACTATAGTTAAATATCAAAACAATTATATATTACATATTAAAAGCAATTAATGTATTGTCATACGTGTAGGATAGCTAAGAAGGAGCAGAGAAAGGTGTATGAAAAGTGTATTAAGAGAGAAAGAATATAGTAGTACTTGTAATGTATGACAAACTTATAGTACGCTTATAAAAGATAAGCAAGAATTTATGTATATAATAAAATATTTTAGCTCTTTATCTTATGAGATTTAACAATACATAACAAAAAATTCTGAACACAGATAAATATTTACATGTATATAAATTGAGAGATGATAGGAAGAGTAGGATAAAAGAAGAGAATAATAATTAGGTATTATCATTGGTTCATGTTTAAGAGAGAAGTAGAGGGGAGAATAAGGATGAACAAATCAAATAATTACAAATAATATATAACAAATATGTATGACAAATAAAGAGATGTACAAGTACTCATCCTATCATCTTTTCCAGCAATCATCAACGGGACAAACTCCCATCTGTTGGTTAATGTAGAAAGTCAATTGAACAGTCATAGTTCAAGATATTTCTTCTTCATATTAAGGGGATTTAAGAGGAGAGCGTGATTTATCCCTGTCTCTTTCCTGTGTAAGAGCAGCTATTGCCTGAAGAGCCTGTTCTCGATCTCCCAGGGAGCGTATGGGTCTATCTAGGTCTCGTCCTCTACTCTGGGAACGGCTTGAATTACGTTGAGTTTCACCCGGAGATATCATAGATTTCAATGATAGAGGTTGGGGTTCAACTTCTGGTAAGGATTCCGTATATTCCATGTTGTGAGGGAGAAGATAACGAGGCTCGTCTGGATCAAAGAAGTCTTTGGAGATCCCATCTTTGGTGATTTGTAAGCGTGCAGGCTCGAATAGACCATATTTGACATCAAGCTGACGAAGACGGGGTCAAAGAGAGAGAGAAGCTTTGCTGCGTTCATTAGTTTCTTTTGAAAAATCCGTGGCCATTCTGATTTCATGACCTTGGAATATATACGGACCTTGAGTACGAGCCATTATGATCAGTTGACGAGCTTGTTCATGTCACAGGAAGCAGGCTTTGAGCGTGCGGGGTCGCATATTTTTGCCAGTATTGGGCAGTCCAAGACGATGGGCTCTCTGTATCTCTAATGGTGGATCAAAAGTAAGACCTGTAAGTCTTGGTAAAGTATCTCTGAGAAAGGATTTGGCATCCAACCCTTCTATTTTTTCCGGAAAGCCAAAAAAGCGAACATTATCACGATGATTCCTGTCTTCCAAGTCAACTATTTTACTCCTAAGAAAGAGAAGTTGTTGGTCACGGTCTGGTATAGCATCAAGCCTGTTCTCGACTGTTTTCATTCGTGTAGATAAACCATCCATCAGATTTTGGAATCCAGCAATATCCACACGAATAGATTTGGTTTCAGTCGTAAGAGTGGATATGGAAGTTTCCATACCTTCTAATCGTCGACTTACAGCAGAAACTTTTTGGAGAATGCGATCCATAGTGGAGGCTGAAGATGATGACGTCGTAGGAGAAGGATGGTTTAATGCCAAGGTGGCAGTACTCCTTCCATCCGATGTAGAACGACCTTGGTTTAGAGCTTCTGAGAAGAGGGACTGTTTAACAGGTTTCCCATTCATCTTACTAGAAGGCTTCTTTAATTTCTTAGTGGCAGTCCTTTGATATAGAACTGTGAGGGCCGTTTTTCTTTTTTAAATATACTTCTCTCAAATGAAAGGAGTAGTTCGTATGCCAGGAGGATTATTGAAGAACAGCAGACAGTAATTTGTTTTATGGTTTAGAAAGTGGACTCAAGTCCAAACTTCTATATCAACTTTATATATTAGGGATTTCTTGTGAGACCGTCTCATTCATCTGATATGCTTGTCACATAGGGCTAATCTGGACCTGTAAGTATTATTTGGGCGAGAAGTACACAAGATAGAAAGTAGTATGGTAATTGCTAGTGTATGAGTCAGACTGACCCAATCAATTCCTACCTTCTCCAACGAGACGTTGTGCTTTCATAACTTGCACTCTTCACTACAGGCAGGTCTGTTCTGAGCTTTTTTCCTTGCCAATTCTGAGGAGATTAAGTGTACTACCGGCTACATTGTTGCGAACAGTGCTGACTACACTGGAACAATGCCCCGGCCTGAATTCTTGCTACTTTACTAATGCAATAATGCGCTAACTTTGAATTTTAACTTGACAAAACACGCTGAACTCACAATATAATATAATATTATATTATTGAATAATTATCAATATACTTAAGCTATTGTTCTGCCATACTGAGGAACAGGAGAAGACCTACCTAAGATTGAAACTGTGTATTGATATGTATTGATATTTTATTGAACTATGGTGCAACAATACATAACATACACAGTTCATTTATCAGAAATCCTAGTTAATAACAAGCTGTATATGTAGAGGATAATTAGTAGATATTAATCTCTACAACTATTTTGAACCATGTTCAGCGTAATATAGATCCAATATTTATCTGCAGTAGAACAGAGTTAATCTCAGAGGATCAGACAATTCTCCTTCAGCGTTTATATTTAGTAATGTAAGGGCACTACTGTGTATGTTATGTATTGTTACACCATAGTTCAATAAAATATCAATACATATCAATACACAGTTTCAATCTTAGGTAGGTCTTCTCCTGTTCCTCAGTATGGCAGAACAATAGCTGAAGTATATTGATAATTATTCAATAATATAATATTATATTATATTGTGAGTTCAGCGTGTTTTGTCAAGTTAAAATTCAAAGTTTAGCGCATTATTGCATTAGTAAAGTAGCAATAGTAGCAAGAATTCAGGCCGGGGCATTGTTCCAGTGTAGTCTGCACTGTTCGCTACAATGTAGCCGGTAGTACACTTAATCTCCTCAGAATTGGCAAGGAAAAAAGCTCAGACCTGCCTGTAGTGAAGAGTGCAAGTTATGAAAGCACAGCGTCTCGTTGTTGGAGAAGGTAGGAATCCTTCTCAGAATTGCCAGAATATATGTAGACTGACTGGGGCCACTCGAACTTCGAAGAACTTCAGGAGCGCTGTTCCCGCGCTGTTCCCGTCAGCTCTTCCTGTCAGATAAGCTCCCTCAGTTGTATGCAGAGAAAATACATGACGGCGGCCATTCCTCTCACCAGGAAATGTCGCATTCCAAACCCCGGGCTTTCCGCAATGCCAACAGTCAACTTTCTGCTACCACAGAGCCCAGGAGCGCCGTTTTCATGTTCAACGGGGTGGCTCTCTTCCTGTCAGACAAACTTCCTCATCTATATGTGTAGAAAACACATGACGGGGATTGTTCTTCCCCACAGGAAACGTCGCGTCTCAGACCTCGGGCTTTCGCCAATGTCAACAGCCGGTTTTCAGCTATTATAAAGCCCACAGAAAGCACACCCCGCCGTCCGGGCTCCTCACGACACGGAGCTCCGTGCTCAAGCGGCCATCTTGTCATGTGGCCAGACCACGCCCCCTACCTCTAAGCTCTTGTCCATCTCTTATCAGTCTCCCTGCAGCTGTACACCCTTCGTTCTCTACTACATTCTATTTTCCCTTTTCTCTCTCCACCTTATCTTATCCTAACTACTTATACATCTCCATCATTCCATTTACTTCCTCCGAATCTGTCCATTCTCCCCATTGTTTACACTCTTCTGTATCACTTTCTGTCCTACATCACTTCACCCACTTTGTTCACCACTCTCCAATGTATTCCTGCATTCTGACCTCTATCCTTCTCTTCTGTTCCTGTTTCCATATTTTCTTCATCCTCCCTCGTATCACTCTGACCTCATCTTTTCCTTATCCACTGCACTTTGCTTCTCCTTCATTATCTGCCCGCTATCCAGTAACACTCTATTCACTCCATCATCTCAAGAAAGGCAGGGGCACTGTGAGTGGTGAGAGGTGGGTACAAAAAGAACAGCGACACCAAGAAAAACAGAAACAGGGAGCCAGAGGGAAAGAGAAGGACAGAGAAGGGAAGAAAGAAGAACAGGAACAGAGGTATTGAGATAGAGGGCAAGAGCTACTGAGGCTGACAGATAGTTAGTCATAGATAGATAGATAGATAGATAGATAGATAGATAGATAGATAGATAGCTGGGTATGGGTCGGTGGTTGGATGGATGGATAGATTAGATATAGAGAGATAGATAGAGAGGTAGGTAGGTGGGTAGGTAGGTAGATAGATAGATAGATAGGTAGGTAGGTAGGTATAATCTAGCTAGTTAGATAGACAGATGCAGAGAGATTGAGATAGATTGAAAGGTGGAAAGTTTACATGTGAGCTCAAAGTGTCCCCTAGTTGCTTGTTTTGCACACTATACCTGTACCCTCCAGCCCTCTACAGCTACCGCTCACTCTCACCCCACCCCACAAAGAATAAACACTGACATGCCAAGCCTCAGACATGCACTTACAAAATTAAATCAGTGCCAGTGGGCTGATACATAAGATGCAGCCAGTGCAGGACAGGATGGGCCCCCTACCCCTCTGGGGCCCAGTGCACTGTCCTGGCTGCACCACTGGGAGCTATGCCCCTGAACTCAGGAACCTTCAGTCATTGGCTTGAGACTTTGTGAATCACATCTTGGATCAGCCTATGGGAGCATTTTAGTTTATCTAGCCACAAAAATCCCAGAGAAAGGCTCCGGGGAGGGAACAAGAGGCCTGGGGTACTAGGAGGAGGCAGCCTCCAACATAAACTGTTTACCACAAAAAAAGCCACTCCTATTGTGATGACCTAAATGTCTCTAAATTTGTGATATGCGGATTGGCATCTCACAAAAAGTAAAGGACTGGTCTCACACACCACCTGGTGTCATGCTTCATCATTGACCAGTCCTCGCCCCTTAAAAACTTGGTTTGATAAGGGGCGGGCATACACCTGACGACAGGGATGCACTTCTAAATCTAAGTGGGGGCCCTTACAAAAATAATGTGTGCTTAAAAAACCATTACAGATGACAAATTAAATTTTAATTTTATGTAAACAGCATCTGTATGGTCATTAAAACCAGCGTTGCGGTGTGTATGAGGAAATTATTGTCCTCCCACCGTTGTGTATAAAGTCAACATGTTTCTGCCCTTCGGCCCGGTCGGGTCCATGGCATTCTTCAGGACTTACAAAAAACTAAAGGCTCCGCCCTTACCAATTTTATGGAAAAAGGGAATCCACTGGGTGGGGTAAAAAAATGTCACCCTCAACCTTCAGGAGGAATTTTTTTTCTCAAACCTACAAAGTGAAAAGGATAAAAAGAAGAGACATTGTATAATACAAATTTGTAATGAAGTCATGAAAAATTCGACAGCCAACTCCACATGCATTCTACAGTGAGTGGCTATAATGTGCTACAAACGTGTCAGTCATCTGTGCACCATATTCAATAAAATCCATGGGACATTTGTCCCGTATTTCTTACCCTTGTGGAGGGATCTACTAGCCCCATAGGAGGCCGTGGACGGTAGACCAAAAGAGGTCACTAGCTATCAAAAAGGGAGAGAGGAATAACAGAAAGAGGAATATGTTATCACTGCATGTGATCATAGTTACATGCAAACATACTGCTTAGTTCTAATAATTGTTGTTTTGAAAGAATTAATTATTGATTAATCAGCGTAAAGCACCTCGGGCCCCAAGGGCCGTGGGCCCAGGACATCCATTCTCGCACACACACATTCTTACTCCTTGCACCTATGTCTGCACGGGTCGTCTCCTCGTAGATGACTGTGAGGGAAGGCTGTCCGGTTTTTATAGCGTATGCGTGCTGCCAACGCGGTGCAGGTGTGGGTAATAAGGATGAGCGGTAACCAGTAAAAGAAGGACAACGGTGTTTCCGGTGTCGTTGCCCTCATTAAGTGAAAATACGCCTGGCCTGCCTGGAGCGGTTTCGTTGACCAAATATGGACATCCGGTAGTGCTATTGTAATGCCATTGGATACCGCTGACACCCGGGAGTGTTTCCATCTGATCAGTGCGGTTGCTGCCAAATGGCGCGCATGCGTTTTAAAGGGAGCTGGAACGTTCGAAAGGCTTTCCTAATCAAATACCATAGTGTTAATACATTCACAATAGTGCATGCATTAAAAGTGAATGAAGCGAAGTATCTGCGTGCCTAATCTCATTTCAAACACACACTACCGTTTGAACTACCGTGAGTTCTATAATCCTGTTAGATCCGCTTTTACAGATGCTGGCGAGATCGCGTATTTACAAGAAAACATGTGCACATTGTAATTTGTTAAAGCAAGTCAAACACGCGACTATGAGTGTTCTAGATCCAATAATCTGCAGGTGGGCGATGTTCCCCTATGCAGATACGTAGTATTATCTAGTGCACTAAAAGCATCGTTACATACTGTATGTCTAGCCTAAAATAGCAACTGTCCTGGGATATTAAAAAGGCATAGTTGGTAAATTACCCCAGTATCGATCCCAGCACCGTCCCCTTGTCTCTAGCTTACTATCTAGACAGGTTTTCGACTGACAGAGCTGGTTAAGGGACCGGTTGTAGGATTTAGGGGTTTTCTCCCTAGAGTATGTTCTGTGTTCATCATGAAGCTACATTATCCTGACAACTGTAGCCACGGAATATCATCGTTCAATCCTGTCTGATTGGATTTCAATCTATACACCCATCTTTGTTCCCTGATGTGCAGTGGTCTCGTGAGGTCTGTTGTGGATTTTTTTAAAACCTCTAGTACTGTCCATCTCAGATCGCTGTCTTTGTGTTCAGAGTCCAAAAATGCCTCGTGAGTTTTGTATTCGTCTTCTTGCACCGTATTGTGCTTCGGTGTTCATTGATACGGATCTTAATCTTGCGGGTAGTCATCCCCACGTAGAGGAGATTGCAGGGGCATGTCAATAAGTAGACGACATTCTCGGTGTTGCAGTTACTGAAACTATTCAGTTTCCACGGTCTATCTGTGCCAATATCTACTTCTTTTGTCGCGGTGGTGTAAGGGCATGCAAC
Source organism: Calotriton arnoldi (assembly GCA_963921515.1). NCBI lineage: Eukaryota > Metazoa > Chordata > Amphibia > Caudata > Salamandridae > Calotriton > Calotriton arnoldi. The sequence continues at coordinate 2,834,394 of CAWUFW010001139.1, forward strand.
GCACCCACCACAGGGATAGTGTCCAGTGGGTCTATGTGTGTTCCAGATAGTTGTTTGTTCTGCTCTCCCGAGAGTTTGGTCTTTGGCGTGGACCAGTTCATCACGTAAACTTTTACTTCTTTTAAATGCAAAGAGTGGGAGATCCCACTTTTTGCCTGCACTACCCAGGATGTGGCAGTTTTTTTTGACAATTTTCTTCACGGTGTTCGAAACTGGCGTGAATGTAGTAACGCACACCATTTGATCCTTTCTTTCTTTATCCGTGGTTTCCAGAAGAGCTTCCCGTGGGTTGTTCCTTGCCCTCTTTTTCGCTCTCTTGATTAGTTTTTTAGGGTAATGTCTTTGGAGCAATTTCTCCTCTAATTCCTTAGATTGTTCCTTGCCCTCTTTTTCGCTCTCTTGATTAGTTTTTTAGGGTAATGTCTTTGGAGCAATTTCTCCTCTAATTCCTTAGATTGTTCCAGGAATGGGCTTGGGTTTCGTTCCTACACCCATGAATGACCCTTTTTCTTTGAACGTTGAGCTCGCGCAGTTTTTTAGGAAGATTAAACTACGCAACCACTTTGGAGAGACAACGAATGAACTAACCCCGGGACTTAACACAGGATTGAGAAAGAAGTCAACCTTTGTGCCACCTCACAACACCATCCCATGCCACATTTTGGCCTTCGAACAAGCAGTCCTTGCCGACATTGAGAAAATCAATTTTAAACAAGAGAAGGGGTTCCAGAATTTAACAAGACTAGAGCGGATTGCTCTAGAAGGATTAAAAGATAACCCAGATATCACCATCAAACCGGCAGATAAAGGCGGAGCCATCGTCCTGATGAGCAAAACCATGTACCGGGAAGAATGCAACAGGCTACTATCTGACCGAACCAGCTACGAGATATGTCGGGAGGACCCAACATCACGCCTTATGGCGAGAATACAAAGGATCGTGGAAGAGGCACTCAGCCAGAATTGGATAACCAAACATGAAGCAGAGTTTCTGGTGAGTAAAGACCCGAGGACACCCAGATTCTATACACTCCCGAAAATCCATAAGGGGAAAATACCACCACCAGGAAGACCTATAGTGTCTGGGATCGGATCCATCCTGGAACCGCTGTCGCAGTTCTGTGATTGGTTTCTGAAACCAATAGTGCAAAGATCTGCGTCCTATCTGAGAGACACAAAGGACGTATTATGTCTACTCCGAGATTTGGAAATCAACACCACTGAAGACATTTTCATCACCCTGGACATAGAGGCGCTCTATACCAGTATCCCACAAATGAGAACACTGGCTGTAGTGGAAGATATCCTGCTCAATTTGGAATGGTAGTTCTCCACCCCACAGAGCTTCGTCCTGGAGTGTGCAGAAATTGCCCTTACAGAGAATTTCTTTGAATTTGAGGAAGTGCTTTACCATCAGATTACCGGAACTTCAATGGGCAGCACATTCGCCACAAGCCTGGCATGCCTGTACGTCCGCCAATTTGAGGAGGACTTTATCTTCAACGAAAACAACCCGTTCACAGAACATCTGAAAACGTGGAAACGCTACATCGACGACGTCTTCATTATATGGCGTGGGAATGAAATCACTGCAAAAGCCTTTGTAGACTGGGTTAACACCAAGGATCATCACCTGAGGTTTACTCATTCTATCAATAGACATCAGGCCACGTTTCTGGACCTTGATATTGAAATGACACCAGAGGGTATCCAAACAAGGGTACACAACAAGCCCACAGACAAAAACAGTCTACTACTATATGAGAGTCATCACCCTAAAGCCCTCAGGGACAACCTACCAGTGGGGCAGTTCTTAAGGGTGCGGCGAAATTGCACAGAAACCGAAACATTCCTGGAACAATCTAAGGAATTAGAGGAGAAATTGCTCCAAAGACATTACCCTAAAAAACTAATCAAGAGAGCGAAAAAGAGGGCAAGGAACAACCCACGGGAAGCTCTTCTGGAAACCACGGATAAAGAAAGAAAGGATCAAATGGTGTGCGTTACTACATTCACGCCAGTTTCGAACACCGTGAAGAAAATTGTCAAAAAAAACTGCCACATCCTGGGTAGTGCAGGCAAAAAGTGGGATCTCCCACTCTTTGCATTTAAAAGAAGTAAAAGTTTACGTGATGAACTGGTCCACGCCAAAGACCAAACTCTCGGGAGAGCAGAACAAACAACTCCCTGGAACACACATAGACCCACTGGACACTATCCCTGTGGTGGGTGCGTTGCATGCCCTTACACCACCGCGACAAAAGAAGTAGATATTGGCACAGATAGACCGTGGAAACTGAATAGTTTCAGTAACTGCAACACCGAGAATGTCGTCTACTTATTGACATGCCCCTGCAATCTCCTCTACGTGGGGATGACTACCCGCAAGATTAAGATCCGTATCAATGAACACCGAAGCACAATACGGTGCAAGCAGACTAATACAAAACTCACGAGGCATTTTTTGGTCTCTGAACACAAAGACAGCGATCTGAGATGGACAGTACTAGAGGTTTTTAAAAAATCCACAACAGACCTCACGAGACCACTGCACATCAGGGAACAAAGATGGGTGTATAGATTGAAATCCAATCAGACAGGATTGAACGATGATATTCCGTGGCTACAGTTGTCAGGATAATGTAGCTTCATGATGAACACAGAACATACTCTAGGGAGAAAACCCCTAAATCCTACAACTGGTCCCTTAACCAGCTCTGTCAGTCGAAAACCTGTCTAGATAGTAAGCTAGAGACAAGGGGACTGTGCTGGGATCGATACTGGGGTAATTTACCAACTATGCCTTTTTAATATCCCAGGACAGTTGCTATTTTAGGCTAGACATACAGTATGTAACGATGCTTTTAGTGCACTAGACAATACTACGTATCTGCATAGGGGAACATCGCCCACCTGCAGATTATTGGATCTAGAACACTCATAGTCGCGTGTTTGACTTGCTTTAACAAATTACAATGTGCACATGTTTTCTTGTAAATACGCGATCTCGCCAGCATCTGTAAAAGCGGATCTAACAGGATTATAGAACTCACAGTAGTTCAAACGGTAGTGTGTGTTTGAAATGAGATTAGGCACGCAGATACTTTGCTTCGTTCACTTTTAATGCATGCACTATTGTGAATGTATTAACACTACGGTATTTGATTAGGAAAGCCTTTCGAACGTTCCAGCTCCCTATAAAACGCATGCGCGCCATTTGGCAGCAACCGCACTGATCAGATGGAAACACTCCCGGGTGTCAGCGGTATCCAATGGCATTACAATAGCACTACCGGATGTCCATATTTGGTCAACGAAACCGCTCCAGGCAGGCCAGGCGTATTTTCACTTAATGAGGGCAACGGCACCGGAAACACCGTTGTCCTTCTTTTACTGGTTACCGCTCATCCTTATTACCCACACCTGCACCGCGTTGGCAGCACGCATACGCTATAAAAACCGGACAGCCTTCCCTCACAGTCATCTACGAGGAGACGACCCGTGCAGACATAGGTGCAAGGAGCGGACACGCAACGGTCACAAGAAAGAATGTGTGTGTGTGCGAGAATGGATGTCCTGGGCCCACGGCCCTTGGGGCCCGAGGTGCTTTACGCTGATTAATCAATAATTAATTCTTTCAAAACAACAATTATTAGAACTAAGCAGTATGTTTGCATGTAACTATGTTCACATGAAGTGATAACATATTCCTCTTTCTGTTATTCCTCTCTCCCTTTTTGATAGCTAGTGACCTCTTTTGGTCTACCGTCCACGGCCTCCTATGGGGCTAGTAGATCCCCCCACAAGGGTAAGAAATACGGGACAAATGTCCCGTGGATTTTATAGAATATGGTGCACAGATGACTGACACGTTTGTAGCACATTATAGCCACTCACTGTAGAATGCATGTGGAGTTGGCTGTCGAATTTTTCATGACTTCATTACAAATTTGTATTATACAATGTCTCTTCTTTTTATCCTTTTCACTTTGTAGGTTTGAGAATTTTTTTTCCTCCTGAAGGTTGAGGGTGACATTTTTTCACCCCACCCAGTGGATTCCCTTTTTCCATAAAATTGGTAAGGGCGGAGCCTTTAGCTTTTTGTAAGTCCTGAAGAATGCCATGGACCCGACCGGGCCGAAGGGCAGAAACATGTTGACTTTATACACGACGGTGGGAGGACAATAATTTCCTCATACACACCGCAACGCTGGTTTTAATGACCATACAGATGCTATTTACATAAAATTAAAATTTAATTTGTCATCTGTAATGGTTTTTTAAGCACACATTATTTTTGTAAGGGCCCCCACTTAGATTTAGAAGTGCATCCCTGTCGACAGGTGTATGCCCGCCCCTTATCAAACCAAGTTTTTAAGGGGCGAGGACTGGTCAATGATGAAGCATGACACCAGGTGGTGTGTGAGACCAGTCCTTCACTTTTTGTGAGATGCCAATCCGCATATCACAAATTTAGAGACATTTAGGTCATCACACTAGGAGTGGCTTTTTTTGTGGTAAACAGCATTTTAGTTTAACCTTCTTATCATTGGCCGTTTGGATGTATCCTTCCGCCTCCATTGGAATGCACGAAGTACTTGTCTGAAAAGTACACTCTGCAATCACACATTTCATTTTTCTACTCTGTGCATTTAATACACAAAGCAGTTCTTTTTCAAATTATCTTGTAATGCAGCATGCATTTTTTGTTTTTGTTAGCGCTTGAGTGTTAGTGCCAGTGCTTGTTTCATCTGGAGTGAAGTTGGTCAGGTGGTGTGTTATCCATTTCATGCATGGTCACTTCATACACCAGTACTTCACCTTGATCTGCCTTCCAAATCACCTTATGTTCAGCAGCAACATTTTATCCCTATCTCACTGAATGGCATGTAATACAACATCAACATGGTGCACTGTGGTGTGATTCCTGGTGCTACTGCACACATGGAAGAATCACAAATTCCTACCCTGTTATTGACAGTTTGCTATTGGTTGATAATGGTTATTGTCCATGGTGAACTCAGTACAGAAGAATGTATCCGCAGGCACTGTGCACATTGACGTTTCACCAAAACGCTAGGGGTAAGTGACATCACATGCCCTTTGACTTTCACTTATACACGCACACATTCTCTCTCACATAAACACACTCTCACCGCAAGCATGCACACAACATACATTTAAAAGTATTTTTTTACTTACCTCAGCTGCAAGGGAATGTCACATCCCAGCTGATTGTACTCCATTTTTTAATACACTTGGGGAATAATGTAATATTATTCAATATTAATGTAATAAAAAAATTGACACACAGCAAGGAGAGTAGAGCCCCAACCGACGTCCATAAGGCGGAGCGGCTCTTGTGTTCCTGGCACTGATTTTGCAACCTCTGGGGCAAGAGGTCACAAAGGGCAAGCCACCGGTCGCAAGGGGTCACAGTTTCGACCCCTAAATGGTGTCCATGAGTGTGCATGTTCACTGGTTGGGGGCTCTCTGTGTATTATCCACCCAGAGTTGTGCTGTTCTTGTGGTTCATTCCAAGCTGAGACCTTTCAGATTTCAGGTGGAGGGGGGTTCTTCTCAATAAGGACAGTTTCCATTGCAGAAAGTGGAGGGCTGACATGACTTCCGGACGCTGCTTTTGATGGGTTTTATTTCATACAATTTAGTAGTGCGTTGTGCCTCCTCGCTTGTATGTGTAGTTTCTATATTTGGCTAGCACTTTCCTTGCAATGGTTGGGATAATTAAGCCTTGCTTTTCGTCGCTAGTGATTGGAGGGTGAGCTTGATGCGTACTCAGATTTGATCGCTGGTTGCTAGGTGGGATGGTTTTGAAGAGCTTTGCTAAATGGCATACTGAAATTATTGCTGCTGGCTGTGTTAATAGTGCATGTTTAGCATAAAGCAGGGTGATGTGATCAGCCTCGAGGACATTCCGGGTAGTGTTATTATTCATCTTGTAATTAAGCCAATTGATTAGAGTGATTTCTGCGTATTTCCACGTTTTGTGAATTTTTACTATACACCGCGGCTGTCAGATTTCGCCATGCAAGCCACACGTCCTCACGTGTACTCTGTATTATGCAGTAGCGGTATTTCTATAGCACAAACCTAGCTGGGAATAAATGGAGTGGAGAACAAAGGGTGAGATCCTAACCTGTACCTCAGGTTGTTTACAATGTGGCAGGTAGGAGATTAATACTACCGTCTGATTGTACATGGCTTGTGCTGTGGATGTCCACATACCTGAATGTTTTGCAGGAAGATGAACTTCCATGAGAATTTGGCATTCTGTGGCAGCTGTTTTTACCAAAAGGTCAGGAACGGGACCCACATGAGCCACAATCTGAGGACCATAAACAAAAGAGGATAGGGCCACGGTCTCCTCTCACACCCAGAAGGATCAGGGACTCAGTGATGTGTCCAAGGAAGCTCAGAGTCTGTCCAAAGATGCAAGAGGATTGAAGACCTGCTCCATTTGTCAAATGAGGCGTGGAGGCTTCCAAAAGCCTAGAGTATTATAGACCCACCCCAAAGGTTACTCGAGGTGCAGAGATAGCAGAAGAGTACAATGAGACCTCTGAAAAGCGCTCAGATTTTGAAAGCACTGCGGACCGTACAAATGGTAATAGGTGCCGTACAAGCGCCTATAACGTAGCATAGCTTACCATAATGATCTTGACATGGAACATTAGGGAGGAACAAAATCCAAAACTATAAGGGATGCTGGGAAATCCCATTAGTCCAGAGAGGACCAGGACCTCCACCATTTGGTGAGAAAATTGAGGGACATGCTCAGATACCCAGCAGGATTAGTGCTGTCGAAGATGTCATGAGTGGTGACTGGACCCTTCAACCCAAACTGACTAGGAAGACATCCAGAAATGTAACTCTTAGTAAAGGAGAATATGTGATGCCTGACTGGCCAGACACCCTTTCTCACTATCGGAACACATCCAAAAGTACAGGGCCTTGAACAATTTGTACACTGTTTGACACCTATCTCAAATACCAACACTAAAATGTTGAGAGGAAAGGGCGGCTGATGTGATATTCCACTATATAAATTGATGTTTCCCTGTTACCGCCTCCTAGAGAAGAGAATGATCTAAAGTTAACTTAGCTTAGAGAAGCAACACTCCCGTTAAACATGGCCTGTGGTGACACAATTAGAAACCCGGTTGAGCTAGAAGGGATGTTCATCTGAAAGATTTTAATAACAAGGTTCCCAATCTGTTTTACAGGAAGTATGTGACTAGATCATCTGATGATCCAGCCAGGGGCTATAGTAGGCGATTGGGTTCATCCTTGGTTTTCAGAATGGAGTGATACTCCTTTACGGGGCATTAACCTCAGGCAAATACCTTAAAATCACAATGAGTAGTGGAACCAAAACCCGTAGCAGAAACAACAGTTAGAAGACTGCCTGGGACACAGTTGTAGTGCCAAGATTTTCAGAGCCATAGGCATTTTGCTGTCTGGTACTCATCTCCTCATACGGACAAGGCGATTCCTACCATGACTTCACTTGGCTAAAAAGAGGAACGATGTATTGCCAAATGCTTCCTCAAAACCTATCGCCCCATGATTTGCAGTATTATCCTGTTCAGAAAATAAAGGCAAATTTGTTGACATTCTTCTATTTCAACATCTTTATTTTGTAGTCATGCTCCAGCATGCACACTACAGGGTGTACCTTTCTTCCTCCATTCCAATGGGATTGTTTTTTTGTGTCTGCCTTATATTTGTATTGGTTGCCGCCCCTCCAGGAAGGAAGCACTTGTCAATTTGAGGTTTTCGAGGTTGTCTCCAAGGCCAAGTGGGTTCAAATTTATTTTTCACAATGTGATGAACCCATCTGAATGAGCAATGAGTCACGAAAAACAGGTCTTACTAGTCACCTCTTTTAGAACTGTCAGACATGTGCACCTGAGCCCACATGTGGTTGTGTGACCTTTGGGGGATTTGCATTGTTTTTTGATTAGTTGTAAAGTGATCATTTTTCATTCATCTCTCTCTGTAGCCGAGCAAGGCTGAAAGAGTTCTGCTGGTGCGTGGTTGATGTGCACACAGTCTGTGGTGACTTTTTTGTAGTCTCTAAGAATAGTGTGCCTGATATACTTTCAGAGACCTCATTCTGTAACCCAGAAGTGTATCCTCATATTTGCATCTCTTGGTTACCACAAGTCCATCCGTGTCCTTCATCTTCAAGCCGAAGAACGGCATCAAGCAGACAAAATTGATGGAAGATGTTGCTGATAGGCATTGTTGACCACACATGGCAGTAAAACTGTGTGGCATCATATAAGCAAATGGTAAAGTCCTCCAGCCGCCATGCCTTTCCAACACCAGAATTATATATCCACCGCTCAATAAACAAAGTATGCCCTCTTAACCATCCAACAAGATCACAGATGATCGCGTGGCATACCACGTGGACTTACAGATTAAATTAATAGAGTAATGTACTCATGATTTCTGGCTGTGTCTTGCATATACTTGTTTCTGTAAACCACTTACATTAACTGTGTACTATCAACAAAGTGCCTGCTACTTTAGCCAATATTCACATTTAAAGGCCACATTTTTGTTATGTATGCTTACTCGGGCCCCACAACCACTATTCCTATTGCTTCACCCTGGTATAATTTACTGAAGCCAGACTAATGTTTGAATGAGTGTTGTACGCGGGCAACTAGCTTAAAATAATATACATATATATTTTGACGATGAATACATTTACCATGTTTCTGGTGTCTGAAATCTGAAGGCTAACATTTCTGGAAAGTGTGTAAATTCGCGAGCAGGTAGTTAGTGGTAATTGTTTCATCTCTGCAATGTTGAATGTGTAGGTACTTTTTAAAGTCAAAACTTGGCTGATTGCAAAATAGAGACTCCATTGTAATGGAGAGGCCTTTCACTTAAGAGAGAGGATAATTCGCAATCCCACCAGTTTAGGAGTCTTAAAGGGCGACGGGTCGCCTTATTTTACAAGTCAATTTGATGGAGAAATTATGAACACTTGCCCCACCTGCATTTAGTGACTGAAGAGGAGAGCACTGGACATCTGGAAGGAATCATCTTGATTATCTGTGGCCACACAGGGCAAAATGGAAGGCAGCTGTGAAAGGAAGACACAAGACACATCACATTCTGTAGAAGGAAATGTGGGAAATGGGGCCATTGCGACATCTAAGGAAGATGATGGGGTTGTTGGTGGAAGGTTAAAAATTATCATCAATTTTAGTCCTGGTCGAATTCCTCAAATTATCTAATTGGTTTGGGGATAACTATCATACCTTTGTCTTTTAATGTTACGTAGGACCATACTGACTATTTGCTTTTTGTGCGAGGCAAATGGACCTACATGATATATATGAAAGCATTGAAAAGTTTTCATGTGCAAAATATTTTTGCATTGAAAAGTTGATGCAAGCGCATTGTAAAAATGGCTTGCGTCATGTAGTGCCAAACCGCTGTTAATGTGTACGAAAGGGGTGCAACAGGATTGGAACAGTGCAAACATAGCTATGATTTGACGCAAATCCAGATCTACATAGTGTGACCAGGCTTTACATGAATCCTAGCACCTAATGAAAGGAGACACAAAAAATAGGCAAAAGAAAAATGTTATGATTTTTGTACGTGTAGACATTTCCTCACGATTTGCACATGGCAGATTTTTGAGCATTGAAATGTGTGCTGCAGGGTAGCCCTCAAGTAGAAATCTCACATAAGACGCTGCTGACTTGCCTTTGTGCTGTGGCTCAATGGTGAGCGTTACACAAAAACAAATATTTTTCACAAATGCCGCCCTTGCAATTATCGGTAGGTGCAGGGGTGTAGCCATTACAATGTACGAGGGCCCAGAGATGGGAGGGGAGCCATCTACCACACCCGTTGAGCCCTAAGAGGGTAACTAAATAACCATGCTGGAGTTCAAGGAGCATTAAAGATGACTTTACATTTTTATCTTGTCATATTTTCTGTGCGTTCAAAGACAGAGGTCAAATGTCAGTCTAGTCTATTGACAAATTGCTGCTTATTCTTTTAACATGATGACTGGGGTTTACTTTTCCTTCCCCTACTGCAAAGTAAGAGGTTTTTGTACAGTAAACTATGTGAAAATATTGCTGGTGTTAAACAAACTGCTGTAGGATGCCGTTGGCTTCAAATACACAACAATATTTAAATACCTATAAATAGGCTGCACAAATATTTTAAAATAATTAAATAGGAAAGCACAAATTAAGCACGTTTTTTTCTAATTCCAAAGTGTGATGGAAACAAAATTTTTAGGATTGTATCCATTTTTATTTTTAGAATGGAAATACAGCGTAAGCATTCGCCTACAGCCAACGACCAGCAAAGAGAGGAGATGAGAGAGAAAGTAGAAGAAAAGTGAAACCAAAGTCCAACAGCAGCATACATTCAGGGAAAGTAAAATAACATACCATGCTCACTCATAATGTTACTCAAAATATCTCCTGTCCCCATCCCTCCATATGAGGAGGGTTAACCGGCAGTCGTCGTGTCTGTTGTAATGCGAAGAACTCGCAAATATATTGGCCACGAGAGCTCTCTGAAAGTGGTAGACAGGTGCTTCAGACAGGGGCCCCACATTTTCTCAAACCTAGGTAATGTGTGGTCTACAATCGCTGTCAGTTTCTCCATACTGAGTAAATCCCAGAGTTTGTGCATCCAGTCTGCTGTGTGTGGGTATGGTGTCTGTGCCCCAACTTGACAGCAAAACCTGCTTTGCAGCACAAAGTGCCAGGATTATAGCCCTTCCCCTAGGAGATCGTAGTGGGTACGTTAAAGCATTAGGAAGTCCCAAAAGAATGTAACTGGGGAAAGGGGACAATTCAGTGTTAAACATGTGGTCAATGTCTGCGAGAACGTCAGACCAATAACAATGTAATATAGGACAGTGCCATAATAAGTGGGATAATGTGCTAGGGTGATTACAGTGGTGCCAACATCTATCATCGCTCCCCTTCTTCCACTCAACTAAACGGGAAGGTGTGTAGTACCAATAGTGGACAACCTTAAGGAGAGTCTCCCTCCAAACGGCGCTGCGCGCCACAGAATATCGGCCCATTCTTTGTCCGAAAATTGGCGCTCGCACTCCAGCTCGCATCGTGTTCTGGCCTATGAGGCTAGGGGTTTAGCGGAGATATTAAAGAAGGCGTAAATGTCTGACAGCAAGTGTCGGTTGTCCTGCCACGATAGAAGCCATCGTTCAAATGAGGTGAGTGGCCTGCTTGCATGTGGGCTTATCGATGGGTGAGTCACCCAATGACGGATGGCAACATAGTGCCAGTGCTCAGTATCGGGCAACCCGAAGTCCTGTTGTACCCTTGGAAACTCCAGCAGGCCCTATATGTCAAATAGATCCCTTATTCATTTGCAGTTTGCCTCCTGCCACTGGGAGTATGCCTTACCGTGTAATGCCGGAGGAAAATCTACATTCCCTATGGGTGGGGTGAGTGACAAAATAGGGGTGGAAAGTTGTTTTAAAACACTGAGTTTATCCAATGCCCCAACCGTGGCCATGCCTGACCACCGGAGATATATACACTCCTGGTTGGCGATTTCTCCGCAGGAGCCCCGGGATCTTCCAAATATGGACGCCTGCCACCGCCTGATCTAGAAAACACCAATGCTTCTCTGTATATGGGTGTTGGCATTCCACCAAGAATCGCAGCTGAGCTGCCTGGTAGCAACGCAATAGGTGGGGTATGCCCAGTCCACCCTTAACCACCGGGAGATACGCACGCTCCCTGGCCATTCTAGCACGCTTACCACCCCAGCTGAAGGTCTCTATGGATTGTTGTAATTTCTTCAGCACAGAAGGAGACAGTTGAAGCAGCATCGCCTCCATAAAGTTTAAGATCTTAGGTGGTAGTGACATTTTTATGGCAGCTATGTGTCCCAGCCAAGAAAGTGGGCCCCCATGCCAAGACTGAATCAGGGAGCGAGCTGCAGCCAGCAGGGATGTGTAGTTGTGCATCGCCGATTTCTCTATGGTAGAGAATAAGTGGATGCCCAAGTAAGAGATTCACTGCGTCGCCCATGAAAACGGAAAGATCGCGGCTAGGTGTGCCTGTTCGTCTTGTGAGATGGTAAGATTAAGGACCTAAGATTTGTTGGCATTCACCTTAAAACCTGAGTTCCTCCAGCAAAAGGGGTAACGATTGGCGAGGCTTGGTAATTGCTAACAGCACATCATCAGCGTACAGCGCCCTGTGGAGTTGGCCTTCCATCCTAATTACCTCAATGAGGGGGTTTCTCTGGACACGCTCCGCCAGCGGCTCCATGTAGAGCGCGAACAGGAGTTGCGGGAGAGGACACCCTTGGCGCTTCCCCCTAGAGATAGGCAAGGGGTGGGACAGCAGGCCATTGATGCGTACAAGCGATACCGGGTCTGAGTACCTGGCCCAAATCCATTGGAGGAAGCGTGGCCCCAAGCCAACAGCCTCTAAAACTAGTTGCAGGAAGGGCCAATGCACCTATCAAGAGAAATAGCGTGGGAATCCGTGAGCGTGTGGTTTTGTCAATTAGGTGGAACAGGCACTTAGTGCTGTCCCCGCAGGTGCACCCGGGGATAAAGCCCGATTGATAAGGTTCTATCAACCCGGGCATATACTGCCCCAGTCTATTGGCTAAGATCCCAGTGAATATCTTTGCATCTATGTTCAGCAAAGATATGGGCGATAGTAGGTGCAATACTCAGGGTCCTTCCCTGGTTTAGGTCAGACCGTCAATATAGCCGTTCTCAAAGTCTCTGTAAGGGCGCCCTGAGAGCTGAAGGAGTTATATAGCTGGGCCAGCACGGGAGACAACTGCACAGCAAATGTTTTGTAGAATGCAGCCGTAAACCCGTCCTGGCCAGAAGCATTGTCCAGCTTGAGCCTCCCTATCGCTTCAAGGACCTCCCGCTCTGTGATATCTTTTTCTAGAAGCGCTGCAGTTGGTTCCGGCAATTTAATTAGGGGGGCCTGCTCCAAGTATGCAGAACAGTCCGTATGGAATAGTGGCTCGGCGCTGTACAGCGTGGCATAGAACCAACCAAATTCCGCTGCAACGTCCGTGTCCTGCTTCAGGGAATGATGACTTTGTTCTATTATAACAGGAATTCATTGAGCATGAATCTGTGCACATAGCCGGTGAGCCAAGAGGCTCCCTGCTTTGTTGCCCCTGCATAATATTTCAGTTTCGTGCAGAGTAGAGCATACTCCGCTGCGTCCATAACCAGGGCCTTAAGCTCTTTTCTAGCTATGGTGAGTTGGCGCCGTACCCTATGGGAACCCGCCTGCCTGTGCAACTTTTCCAGCTCCCTCACCTGTGTCTCTAGTTCTAAACCTTTTGTCCTCCTCTCCTTATTAAGTCGTGCCGCTACCGCTAAGTATGTCCCCCTAACCACCGCCTTGAGAGTATCCCAGAGGGTCGCTACCCAGGTATGGGGTTTATCATTGATTTCCAAATACTCCGTAATCACTCCCTTCAATTCTTTGATTGTAGTTCATAGGATATTAATTTAGGGTTGAGGCGCCACATCCTAGATCTCGGACAGCTATTAGATAGGTGCAGGGCAATAGTAATAGGGGAATGATCCGATATGGAAGCCACTTCTATATCCGCATGAGTCACCACGGGTAGGAAGGGAGTGGAAACCAGAAAGTAGTCAATTCTAGCATAGGACTTATGTGCCACCGAGAAGAAGGAATAGGTCCTCGTGACAGGATTCAATGACCTCCAAACATCAGCTAGATCTGCGTCTGAGAGCCATTGAAGACCCTGTGGGGAGAATGCTCCTGTTGGACCCGCCCTTTGAAGAGAGCAGTCTAAGTGAGCGTTGGACACCAAATTAAAATTACTGCCTCTCAGGACTGTGACATCAGGTGAGGTAAATATAGTCGCAGTTGCCTGGCTGATAAAAGGCTCCTGGTGATCGTTAGGAGCATAGAGGCATGCAATTGTGAAGTTGTGTTGGAGAAGGGAAATCCACACAGAAAGCATGCGGCCCATGATTTCAGAATGTACCTGAAGAACCTGCCCCTGGAAGTGTGTGGCCCCAAGAATTACTACCCCAGCTTTCTTTCTGGGTCCCGAAGACCAGAATTGATGGTTGAACCACTTCGACCTCATACGTCCCCAGTCCTTTTTAAGTAAATGTGTCTCCTGTAGAAGAAATATGTCGCATTTAGCAGACTTCAGCTGAGACAACAATGCCAATCTCTTTGCTGGGGCATTAAGTCCTCTGACATTGAGGCTAAGTATCTTCACATTAGGAAGGAGAGGAAGAAGCTGGCCATGAGGATGAGGACTCTACTATGAGGGGGACGCACTTGCGCTGCCAGTAAGAGGTGGTGATGTGGGACAGTATCGAATATTGGTGAAGCATGGAAGCACTTGTAAGAAAAACAAGTCAATATAACATGAATAACAAGAACACCAACTGGTGAGAAACAGTGGATCAAGTAGAACGGGCCCATGTCGTCGGCCATCCATCTAAGACAGCAGAAGGGTATAAATCCTCTGCCGCATCTTATCCAACGTTCACCATAAATCTGGGCAGTCTCAAGGTCCATGCATATAGCCCGGGTGTCGACAAGTGTATCCATAAAGTTGGCGTGAATAAAATCTGGGAGACGACTGTCATCTGGGTTGGGCCGGCGGCTGCTGGGCCCCCACCTCCATCTTGATCATTCATCTGCTTGCTCCGGGGACTGGTCCCACCGAGTGAGGTGCTGTAGGAGAGCCGATTTCTCCATAAGGCTCTCTGTTGTGGACGGCTCACTCACCTTCTTCTTAGTCCAGGACTTAGACCATCTCAGGGGACCGGGCCTCTGGGAGCTCTGAGACTGTGTGGGACCACACCTCTCCTGGTCCAATCCCAAGACCGCCACCGCCTCCTGGAGCGTGCGGGCCATATGGGTCTCCTCTTCCCGGACAAAGATGGGGCGATAGGGGTGGCCCCACCTGTATCGAATCCCGTTGTCTCTCAAGAATGCGGTCGCCGGCTTCATAGCCCAGCATCGTTGCAGTGTGATGAAGTAGAGGTCCTGGTACAAACGCACTTTTATCCCTTCAAAGGTGACATGTGACTGGTATCATACCACATTCATAGTAAGTTCCTTCTGGCGATAACTATGTAAGCACGTGAGGATGTCGTGTGGGGTTCCGGGCACCCCAAAGGGGCGCCCTGCTCGTTGCGTGCATCAAGGATAAGCTCTTTCTCCGCCAGCTCTGGGACAATGTTACGGAAGAGTCGAAGCACATAGTCCTCCAGTTGGCCCGCATCTGCCTGCAATGGAACACCTTTAATTCTAATATTAGATCTGCAGGACCTGTTCTCTAAGTCCTCCAAATAGTAGAGAGCTGCATTACTGTCTCTAAGTTCAAGGATCACATTGCGGCATGCTTCCAACTCTTCTTCTCTGGCATCACTACCCCTCTCCACCATGTCCACACACTGCTCCAGATCACCTATCTCGCCACAATGTTCCTTTACCTCCTTAGACATCTCCAGCTTAAGGGTCGCTATGTCCTCTCTCAGGGTACAGAAAAGGGATTCCATGAAGCCGCATGTTACAGGGGCCTCGTCGCCCATGTCCTGCCCTTTAGGCGGCCCGGCTAGGAACCGAGCAGGGGAATCTGGATCTCCGATTTTTGGTCAATAAGTCCTTGATAGTGGGATCTTTTTTTCATTCTAGTGGATGTCATCATGCCCACGCCTGATGGCACTGGTGAGGAATGCCTGGAGGAGCGTGCGCTCAGTGACCCAATGCGACTAATGCGGTTGGGCCCAGCAGAGCACCCCGCCCAAGATCCCGGAGTCACCAGGAAGGGCGGGCCAGCGAGACCCCATCCCAGCAATCCGCTCCTGGGCCCCCGGCTGCAGGGCACACGGTGAAGGTCCCAGTCTATGCCACTGCCACCGGCCCCACGGGTCCCAAGACGAAAACGAGAAGACAGGCATTCACAAAGCACAGCCAATGAAGGCCAATCCCTTGAATGGCACTGTTCCTCTCAAGAACGTCGCAATCAGAGGTGGGCTGGGGCCGCCACCCCCACTCTCCTCCCTCCCCCCAAGCAGGCCACTCCATGTTGGGGTATCTGGATAATGGCCACGCTCCCCTATCAGTCCAGCTGGGGCCTCTCCAGGAAAACGCCTGTTCTGTCTGGCCCAAAGGGCCTCTCTCTCCTTCAGAGCAGGCCCGGTCCTCCCTCGAGTTCCGATACAGGCCCGCACAGTCCCCTCAGCAAAGTCTTTCACTCACCACTGGGGCACCCAGTCTCCACAGAGTCCTGCACTCTCTCGCCACCTCTTCCCTCAGGGGCAGGTGGGGGGTGCCGGGCACCACTGCCTCGTCTCAGACTCCGCCAGCCGACTGCACCCTCCTCGGCCGGCGTTCAGGCTGCTCCCCTCTGCCGCCTGCTCCACAATAGACCACTCGGGCCACGTCTACTGGCGGAGCATCGCCAACCCCCAGCAGAGTCAGGACACAGGGGGTAGGGGATGGGGCAGGTGCTGCTCTGCGCCGGGGCTCCCGGAGTTGGGGCAGAAGGCCTACACCTCTCCCCCCAGCCTGGCTACCATCATGGTGCCGGGAGTGTCGCTCTGCGCTAAGTCGCGGAGACCAGCGATCTGGCCTCCCCGCAGCAGTAAGGAGTAGCCAGTCGTCTTCTCCAGTCGTCTCCATGTCGTGCTGCCAAAGTTGGATCGACCGGGCTCCCCAGATCTGCCAGCAACGGGGTAGGTGCGGCTGAGCTCCGCAAGGTTGCTCCTACACGGGCGCCATCTTGGACACGCCCCCGAGACAAATAATTTAATAGATTTTAATGGGTCTAAAGAAATCAAAGCACTTTATTTGGTGATGTGCAAATGACAAATACTCACTGAAACCCAATTTCCACTCATTATCATTTGTGCTTTGTATATATTTAGCAGAAAAATCGTGTCTGTGCAAATATAGTGGTCCTTTTAATGGAAAATGTGCCTTCTTTAAGTGACAGTGGCTACCACACCATATGTTAGTTATATAATTGTGAGATTGTGCTACTAAATGCAACACCAGCTACATACTACACCCTTACCACTCTTCTGCTGAATGGCTGTGGCTCATTGCAACACATGTTATTTGTGTGATGCTTGAATTTTACAGAATCTTTATGAGTTCAGTGATTTAACATTGAACCAAGCTATGCCTGGCTGATGAGCCCTAACTAGGGCAAAACTGGTCCTTGGTTGCTTGAATTCCGGTTCTGGCTTAATAGTTTGGGCTGGACTGTTCCCATTGGAGCAGGGATAAGACTGATTTGCATATGGCTTGGTGTGCAAAATAACGATGGATTGGGACACGGCCCGAGTAATTACCAGTGACTAAGATTAATTCAAGTATTCCATGCATCACTTTTGTGTATACTTAAACATGGATGGCAGCACAACCAGTCTGAAAATTGTTCCAGCACCAGTGCCTGCTAGGGCTTCAGGAGTTCTTAGAGCGGTGGGAGCTTGCTGTTAGCTCTGTCCGATCTCCTCAGCTGCAGGAGTCAAATTCCATGCAGCAGCAGAATCTACTGAAGCACCTGCGGGGGCACCTCAAAGTCCTCATTGTGTGCGCACTGAATGGCCGAGCAATACTCATGCTCACCTCTGTAAATGGCGAGTGCGCCATTGGGACTGACTGACGCCAGCAGAGGTCAAATAAGAAGTTATGCCCATGCTGCTGGGTGTCTACTGAAGACCAGACAGTCACAGTAATCACTGCATTCAGCCTGAGGGGTGGAGGGCAGACAATGGCAGTTTGTAAAAGAACATAGACTTACTTAGGACATAGGGCTGGAACAGGGAATAATTTGAGCTTTCTTTGTTTAATTTTATGCTAAAAAATGCACCGATAACTTAAAACAACTACTTGGCATCGCTAATGCACAACTTTTCCTTATTAAAAGCAGAAGTAGGAATAGTTATCCTTCTGAGACCTGTGGAAATCAGCCAGGATCTTGGAAAACAAGATGCTGCTCCCCAGAGCGAGATCCTGAGAGTGGGGGAACTCAAGTAACCGCTATATACAGTAATGTAACAGAGGTGGGAGAGCCAACAAATTAACAGGGAGAGGCGAATTAAGAGTCTGTCTTGGCTTTAAGAGCCCGTCGTGGCTCTAAGAGCCCAGGCACAAGCTGAGCCATGGGAACATTTGGCATGGAAATTGTGCAACAAATATTCTGCAAAAAAGTGTCTTCTTAATTAAAAAATATATATATTTATTTTTTATGACAAGCGTTTCACCTTAGTACATCAGATTATAACACTGCATTCAGAGGTGTTTATTAGCAGTGGCAATTTTTAAACATGAAACATTCATGCCCCTACTTCCCACTCGGACGACAATACCGTTGGTGAACTAAGAGGCAAGTCAGTTGTCATGTGCACCCTATATGTAGGCTATATTCTTATTTACATGGAGCAACATTATAGTCCATTAAGTCAAACACAAGAGTAATTTTTGTACAGCACACATCCTCACATGTTTTACAATTTTCTCAATAATTAAAAAATGAAGTAATTGCCCAGTATCACACAATATGGGCAAGTGGTCAAGCTAGGAATGATCCCAGGTTTTCTGGTCTCACATTGTGAAATTTAGCCACTAGATTGGTATCCCTTTCTCGCTCCTGTTTGACATCAAAGTTTAATGCTTTGTCTTTCTTCTTGGTGCATGAGGTTAGAGCGTGGGTAGCAGACAGAAGCCACAAGAAAGCTCAGCTCATTTTGGGCTCGAGGGCTCAAGAGGATCTCAAGCTGAACCACAACCTAGCATTTTTCTCGAGCCTTTAGTGGCTCACCCACCTGTATACTTTACTCTGGGTCTTCTGTTCCTGAAATAAGCTTAGATGCTGCTGCCATTTTGATACCTGTTTTTTATGTGAGGATATCTTAGATTGGACAGCTGATGAACATCTTGTACCAGTGCTGCGTGAAGGGAGCTTACACTGCTATCAAATGCTGCACATTGTGTGTGTGTTTACACACAGGCTTAGACTGCTACTGCAGATGCTGTGCATGTTCTGTATTTGCAAGGGAAGCTTGCATTCTTTTTTACCAGATTGGTATGAGTTCTGTGGGTGTGACAGAAGCGTGTACTCCTGCCTGGTGCTGTACCTGCTTTGTGTGTGAAAATCTTACTGTGCGTGTGAGTCACGCCTGCACTCAGGCACCCCAATCTGCTCCTTACACTTGTATCAAATCTGAAATGCTGCTTGTTTGTTGTATTTAAAGATGGAGTCAAATGGTGCTGCCCAGTGCCACACTTGTTACATGTCTTTGAAGGAAGCTTGCAGTGGCCCTGCATCACTACACTTGTTTTATGTCCTTGAAACAAGCTTGCACTGGCCCTGTCTATCACATTTGTTCCAAGTCTTTGACAGAAGCTTGCATGGCCCTGCAGTGCCACACCTGTCCCATGTTTTTGAATGAAGCTTGCACTGGCCATGCATTTCCACATTTGTTCCATTTCTTTGCAGGAAGCTTGAATTGACTGGCCCTGCAGTAGCATTCTTGTTCAATGTCTTTGAAGGAAGCATGCATTGGTTGGCACTGCAGTGCCACACTTTTTCCATGTCTTTTAAGGAAACTTGCATCAGATCTGCAATACCACACTTGTTCCATGTCTTTCAGGGAAGATTCTGATGGCATTGACCAGTGCTGTATGTCTTATGCATGTAAGCCAAGGACTCCCTGTGCTCCAGCTTCTTTTGTTCTGTCTATTTCTGTGTCTTTTGTGTCTGAGTAAAAGACTGGTTTTGCTCTCTCACCGGCCTTGGTAATGCTTTTTAGGGTTATGGCTTTGACTTGCAAAAATGCAATACAAAGAATGGAAATACAATAGTGTGTGTAGGAAAATGGAGACCAAACGTCAAGGACTTCAGAAAGACTTGCACACCACAATCTAAATTCCACAATACTTTATTGTTCTCCAATAAAGTATTGTGGAATTTGGATTGCACTTTGCAGGTCTTTCCAATGTCCTTGATATTTGGTCTCCGTTTTCCTGGACATTATTATGGGCTCTGCACCCGTGAACTTGCACTGATGCCACTGGGTGGATGTGCCTGGACGTTGCAGAACTGTGGTTTTCCAATATATATACATATATATATATATATATATATATATATATATATATATATATATATATATATTCACTGAAAAAAACAAAGGTTACAGGGACGTTATAATTAGGAAATAGAATTTAAAAAACCTTAGAAATTCAGTGAAAAAAACAAAGGTTACAGGGATGTTATTGTTAGGCTGGCATTTCACTCTTACAAAACCAGAGAAAATCAGCAGTTTTAGTTAGCTGAGCTAACTATAACTCTAGCTTCCGCAATGCACTGCTTATGACCTCACATATTACATCACTCATGACATAGTCAGTGACATCACTGATGACATCTCAAATGACATCACTGATGGCATCATCCAGTGACTGTGAGTGTTTTTTAAATGTTTATGAGTATTAAATATATAATAAAAGGTGTATTGATGAATCAGTGGCTGTATGAGTGCCTGTATGGATGATTCAGTGGGTGCGTGACTGACTGTATAAGTGAGTGATTAGGTGTCTCAGTGAATGTATGGGTGAGTGACTAGGTTTTGAGAATGTCTGTATCACTCTGTCAGATGGTGTCTAAGTGGCTATATGGGTTGCTGAGTGGGTACGTATGGGTGATTGATTGGGTGTCTGAGTACCTGTATCGGTGCATGTTTGTCTGTGTGAGAGGGTGTGTGACTGCCTGCATTGATGAGTGAGTCAGTGGCTGTATGGGTTAGTGAGTGTGTAAGTGAGGAGCTGTATAGGTGACTGAGTGTGTGTATGGGGGTGTCAGTGAGTGAATGAATGTGTCAGTGGTATATGGGTGAGTAACTGGATATATGAAAGGCAGTATAGGTGAGTGTTGGAGTATATGAGTGACTGCATGTGTGAGTAAGGGATTGTGATAGTGGCTCTATGGGTGATTGTGTGCTTTTGTCAGTGACTGTATAGGTGAGTGAGTATGTGTTAGTATCTGTATGAATAAGTGACTGAGTGTGTATAACTGTAAAGGTAAATAAATGGCGGTGTGAGTGACTCTTGGTGAGTGAGTAGGTGTGTGAGTAGCTCTATGAGTGACTGACAGTGTGTGAGTGGCTGTATGGATGTATGTGTGGATATATCTGTAGCTGTATTAGTGAGCGAGTTGGTGTATGAGTGGCTGTATGGGTGACTGAGTGGATGTGTGTGTAGACCTATGAATCAGTGAGTGGGTGTGTAAGTACTAGTATGGGTGTGTCAATGTTTTTGAGAATGGTAGTGTGGAAGTTGGAGTGGGTGTATGAAAGATGACATAAGGGTATGAGTGGGTGTGTCAGAGATTTTGTGGATGATGTCATCAGTTATGCCATTTGAGATGTCAGAAGTGATGCCATCAATGATGTCACTGACCATGTAATGAGTGATGTAATATGTGAGGTCACAAAAAGTGCATTGCCGGGGCGCGAGTTATAGTTAGCTCAGCTAACTTTAACTGCTGAATTTCTCTGGTTTTGTACGAGTGAAATGTCAGCCTAACTATAACGTCCCTGTAACCTTTGGTTTTTTCACTGAATTGGTAAGGTTTTTTTAATTCTATTTCCTAACTATAGCGTCCCTATAACCTTTGGTTTTTTCATTGAATTTCTAAGGTTTTTTAAATGCTAAATCCTCGCTATAACGTCCCTGTAACCTTTGGTTTTTTCAGTGAATTTCTAAGGTATTTCAAATTCTATTTCCCAACTATAACGTCTATGTAACCTATGATTTTTTTTATTGCATTTTTAAGGTTTTTAAATTGTATTTTCTTTCTAAAATGGGTCTATAAGAGGTATTTTTATAAGCTTGTATTTTCTTCAGTGGATTAGTAAGCGTTGTTTTTTTTTCTTTACATTTTTTATATTCGCGACGACGTCGCAATCCCCGTGGACACATCACAAAAATGGTAAACAAAGGCAGACATTCAATAACCACCAACACATCCAAAAATAATATGTAAAAAAATCCATTCTGAACATTGTCTTACACATATTAATATACACATACTTCTTTCAAAGCATGTTTAAATTCATATTTTTGTACTAAGTTTCTTTAAAAACCATCTTTCAGACCTATTTTCCGTTTTCACGGTTATTCGGAACATCGCAACGTCGCCGTTAACCGTGACGGTCGCGCCTTTTCCATAAAGTGAAAACACATATATGCACACATATTAAAGTATTTTACACACTAGTTGTTTATTACTATACACTTCAAACTCATGTTATTCTAGTGTAATTCTAGAACAACCACCTCTAAAACCTATTTTCTGTTTTCGTGGTGAGACCGGAAATCGCGATGACGTTGGTCGTCGCGAACCCCGCAGTTACGTCGCGAAAGAGGAAAGCAAAAGCAGGAATTCAATAGCCACCACCACATTAAAAAAGTATAACTATATAATTAAATCAAACCATCACAGTAGATAACTCACTATATAAATAACTCTATAAAAACATTTATCAAAATCTCAATATCTCTAAAACAATGCATTTTAATGATTCACTGATATATTTTCACCAATATTCGCAATGATGTTGAGTCACGATGTCCCCGCGATGGTACACGTGGAACCATGCTGGCAGTCACGGTGTCGCCGTGAATATCGCGCGAGATTAAAAACATTAATTGTGGACACATAACTTGTGTCATTAACACCCCCATTTCTCAAACATGGGGTCAGAGTACCTTTACTCTGACCCCTTATGTTAGCTTTTTCAGAAGTTTTTAGCCCCAGGAACCATTCCCGATAAATAAAATAGCGGCCGCACCTTTCTGTTCAGGTTGCGTCCAGCCGATCAGAGCATTCCCGTTGGCACGTGCATTCGCAATTCATCGCAAAACCACAGCAAAATATCAGCGACCAAAGATATCACTATAATTTTAAACTTAAATTTCTCAACAACTACTGAACTGATTTACACCAATTAAGCAAAATGCACTTCCTTGAACCGACATCTACCTCCCTGCCAAATTTGGTGTAAGTCCGTTCAGCGGTTCGGGCTGTAGGTGTGGCTAAAGGTTCATATGGGAATTTTCATTACAAATTCTCAGTCCCCACTGCACGGATCACCCCCAAACTTTCCATAACAATTAAACCCTCCTTGACACTTTTTGGGGAAAATTATATGAAGATTGGTCAAACAACACCAAGTTATAGTTAAGTCAAAAAATGCTTTTCTTATGGAAACTAGGTCCTAACTATAACTACCTACGGGCGGGCGACCGCCAGCAGTATATATATATATATATATATATATATATATATATATTATCTACTGGCGGTCGCCAGTAGATAGTTATAGTTACAACCTAATATCCATAGGAAATCCGTGACATTCTATTTGAAATAACTCTCTTGCCGGTTGACGTATCTTCGCAAAATTTTCAAACTTTGTGGCCCGCTCCGGTCCGCTCCTACCCTGAAAGTCTCGGGGGATTCGTCAAGCGGGGGCCGAGAAAAAGGGGGTCCCAAAACGCGTTTTCCCCATGCAATTTTCCATAGGAAACTTTAGACACGGCTACAGCCCGAACTGCTGAACGGAATTACACCAAATTTGGCAAAGAGGTAGTTCTTGGTTCAGAAAGAACCCTTTTGTTAAATGGTGTAAATCCGTTCAGTAGTTGCTGAGAAAATCAAAAGTAAAAAGATAGTGATATCTATGGCCGAGTAGGGTCCGCGTACCCTCCCAATCACGAGCTGCATGTTAATTGGCTGTCAGCTGGCTGTCAACATTCCGATTCAGGAAATGTTGGCAGCCATTTTGTCCCTCGGTAGAACCGAGGGACAGAAACAAGTGCGCAAAGCGCACAAAGGGGGCAGGGTAGAAACACCCTGACCCCCTAGGTTTGCTCAGGGGGTCCCACAAGGACCCCCTGGGCAAAAAAAAAAATTTTTTTTTTTTAAAAATCGGCAGGATGCGCTCAGGGTGCGCGAATCCTGCCGAAAAAAAAAAATCGAAGCGCGGTCTCCCGCGCTTTGATTGCATTTTGCCCCCGGGTGGCCCAAGTCCCGGGGGCATGGTGGGGGTTAATTTTATGTGTGGGGGGCCTCAAGGGCCCCCAAGCCCCGGGGACCGCTACCCCCGGGGCTTTATATAAAAAATGGTGCGGGAGGGCTCTTCTACCCTCCCGCAGCCCCGGGGACCGCCACCCCCGGGGCTTCTTTTTTTATGTTAAATAAGGTGTGGGGGGCTCCAGCCCCCCCACACGCCCCGGAGACCACCACCTCCCCGGGGCACTTACAAAATAAATGTGGGGGTCCATTACGGACCCCCATAGCCCCGGGGACCACCACCTCCCCGGGGCTGTGCAATTTAAGGGAGGGCCGTGCGGCCCCCTCCTGGAGCCCTTGATGGCCCTGGGGACCGCCACCCCCAGGGCCGGCTCCTGCAGTGTCCCGGGGTGCCTACCCCCGGGACACTGTAGTTTGCTATGGCAGGACGGGAGCCTCGCGGCTCCCGTCCTGCCATTGCAAACTTGCTTTGGATATTGGAAGAGAGAGCAGGGAAACCTGCTCTCTCTTCCAATATACAAAGCCGATTGCTTTCACATGGGGAGCAGCATGTTAGCTGCTCCCCATGTGTAAAGCAATGCCGGCTCCCAAGGGACGCGGGGAGCCGGCGGGACTGTGGGGGATTGGGGACCCCCCACAGTCCCCAACGGAGAGGGCCAGCCCCGGGGGATGGGGTCCCCGGGGCAAGTAGTGGCCCGGGAGGGGGCCACGCGGCCCCCTCCCCAAAACAAAAAAAAATAAAAAAATAAAAATGGAAAGGCCGGCCCCGGGGATGGGGTCCCCGGGGCCTTAAATGGCCTGAGGAGGGGGGCCACGCAGCCCCCTCCAAATAAAAATAAAAGGCCATGCCCCGGGGGATGGGGTCCCCGGGGCCAATACAGGCCCAGGGAAGGGGGCCACGCGGCCCCCTTCCCGTTTTTTTTATTTTTATTTTAATTACAAAAAGGGGTAAGGCCCTGGGGGATGGGGTCCCCAGGGCCCAAAAACATGAAAAAGGAAGGGGGCCACACAGCCCCCCTTCAGGGGACAAAAAAACGATCGGGCCCGCAGGCCCCGCCACCTTCCTTCACCACTCTGCAAACGCGCCCCTGGCGCGTTTGCAGAGGGGGAACGATTCCCTTGAATACTGGGGGTCCCTGGGGGCCAACTAGCCCACCAGGAACCTCCAGTATGCGCCAGGGGCTGCCTTGCAGAGAGGTGTACAGAGGCCACGCCCCTTTTACACCTCTCTGCAACGCAGCTCTGTGGCGCTTTTTGGAGGTATATGGTGGGCTAGTTGGACTCCGGGGACCCTCAGGATTCAAGGGGACTTAATCCCCCAACTTAAAACGCGCCACGGGGCGTGTTTGCACAGTGGTGAAGGGAGGGGCGGGGCTTCAGGTGACATGTGTGCAAACAGGCCCCGTGGCGCGTTTTAAGATGGGGAATTAAATCCCTTCAATCCTGAGGGTCCCTAGGGGCCAACTAGCCCAACAGGTACATCCAGAAAGCGCCACAGAGCTGCGTTGCAGAGAGGTGTAAAAGGGGTGTGGCCTCTCTACACGTCTCTGCAACGCAGCCCCTGGCGCATATTGGAGGTTCCTGGTGGGCTAGTTGGCCCCTAGGGACCCTCAGGATTCAAGGGGACTTAATCCCCCAACTTAAAACGCGCCACGGGGCGCGTTTGCACAGATGTCACCTCAGGCCCCGCCCCTCCCTTCACCATTGTGCAAACATTCTTCTAAAATCATCCGAAATACGAATTCCTATTTACTCACCTGTTATAAGGAGAGACCTCAGTGCTGCATCTTTCAGCCCAGTACTGGTCCTGAAAAGTAATTTTAACCGTACTTACCAGTAACTTGAATTTCCTTCCATAGGATATCATTGCCTGCTTTTTGCTGAAAAAGTTTGTGTTGATTTTTGAAACATACAAAAATTCCTCTAAAATAAGCCGAAATACGAATTCCGATTTACTCACCTGTTATAAGGAGAGACCTCAGTGCTGTATCTTTCAGCCCAGTACTGGTCCTGAAAAGTAATTTTAACCGTACTTACCAGTAACTTGAATTTCCTTCCATAGGATATCATTGCCTGCTTTTTGCTGAAAAAGTTTCTAAGTGTTGATTTTTGAAACATACAAATATTCCTCTAAAATCAGCCGAAATCCGAATTCCGACTTACTCACCTGTTATCAGGAGAAAACACAGTGCTGCACCTTTTAGCCCAGCACTGACCCTGAAAAGTAATTCTAACCGTACTTACCAGTAACTTGAATTTCCTTCCATAGGCTAACATTGACTGGTTTCACTTGGAAATTCTTCTAAGTGTGGAGTTTTGGAACTTTAAAATATTCCTCTAAAATCAGCCGAAATACGAATTCCGATTTACTCACCTGTTATCAGGAGAGAACCCAGTGCTGCATCTTTTAGCCCAGCACTGACCCTGAAAAGTAATTTTAACCGTACTTACCAGTAACTTATTTTTTCTTCCATAGGAATCCATTGTCTGGTTTTCAGCAAAAAGTTTCAAAGTGTTGATTTTTACAAACTACAAATATTCCTTAAAAATCACCTGTATGACTTAAACGCATTCTTTCAACTGTTTACAGGAGATGCACCAGTGCTGGATCCAGGATCCAACACTGAGTAAGAAAAAGTAACGATAACAGTTTTTACCTGCTAAGTGAATTTCCTTCCATAGGATAACATTGGTGACTATATGAGAAAAAGTTTCTAAGTGTCAACTTTTAAAATACAATAATATTCCTTAAAAATCAGTACTGTAACCAAAACGCTTTTACTCAACTGTTTACAGGAGATGTCCCAGGACTGAATCTAGGATCCAGTCCTGTGGTTAGAAAAGTAATCCATAAAGTAACTAATTGCATTTAACTAGAAATTGACATTGAGCTGAATGTTGCATTGTGTTTGAAAATGTGTTGCCCATTGCAACAACTGTAACTACTGTACTTAAAAGTCTATTGCCTATGTGCAAAGTATTTAAACTAAAGTAATTCATTCTGAGAAAGTATTTTTTGTAATGTAATGTATAATGTAATTACAATGTAATTTAAAAAATAAAATATGTAAAAAAAATTGTTTCTAAAAATGTAGTAAATCAGTATGAAAAAAATTAATATAACAATTAATACATTTAAAAATTGTCATTTACAAAACCTTTGAAATTCACTGAAAAAACCATAGGTTTCAGGCACGTTATAGTTAGAAATTAGCATTTAAAAAACCTTTGAAATTCACTGAAAAAACCGTAGGTTTCAGACATGTTATAGTTACAAATTAGCATTTAAAAAACCTTTGAAATTCACTGAAAAAACCATAGGTTTCAGGCACGTTATAGTTACAAATTAGCATTTAAAAAACCTTAGAAATTCACTGAAAAAACCATAGGTTTTAGGGACAGTTATAGTTAGTTGGACATTGCACTCGTACAAAACCCGTGAAATTCCCCCGTTATAGTTAGTCCAGCTAACTATAACTCGCGCCCGCAATGCACTGCTGATGACGTCACATATTACATCACTCATGACATGGTCAGTGACATCACTGATGACATCACTGATGACATCTCAAATGACATCACTGATGACATCATCCACGTGATAATTTCATGCATCTTCTCACACCCTAATATAACCTTTGATACACCCACTCTAAATTACAGACTGCCATTCGCAAAACCATAGACACTCCAACACCAATAACTACATACCCACTCACTGATTCTTAGGTCTACGCACACATCCACTCACTCACCCGTACAGTCACTCATACTTATGGTCACTCAGTACAGGACTATCATATGCACTCATACTCCTATATAGACACTCAAACACCGCCACTCATCCATAGAGGTACTCACACACCTAGTCAGTCATGCAAATAATTTAACACACTACCATTTACTCACCTATACAGTTATACACACACCAGCTCACTTACTCATACAAATACTAGCACATTCTTACGCTCTTATACAATCACTGATACAAGCACACACTCATCCATACAGCCACTATCACAATCACTCACTCTCGCTTATAGCTATTTATATACTCCAACACACATATATACTGCCTTTCACATATGTAGTTACTCACACATGTACCACTGGGACATACATTCACTCACTAACACACTCTTACACACACTTACCCACCCATACAGTCTATCACAGATGCACTCTTGAAACCATCCACCCAGTGAATCACCCACTCACACATCTATGCACAGAGTCGCACACACCCCTCCCACACAAACACTCAGGCACCCATACAGATACTCACACAAGCATTCAATAACTCATATAGACACTCATGTAGCTATTCACAAACACATGCAGCCACTTACACAGCAACAGACAGACGGATACAGACATTCACCCAGTTTAGTCACTAACCCATGCATTCAGTAAGATACGTTAAATCACTCACTTATACAGTCAGTCACGCACCTACTAAATCATCCATACAGACCCTTACACACCCACTCATTCTTCAATACGTCTTTTCCTATATATATTAAAAATATTTAAACTTTACAGAAACACACAGTCACTGGATGATGTCATCAGTGATGTCATTTGAGATGTCATCAGTGATGTCATCAGTGATGTCACTGACCATGTCATGAGTGATGTAATATGTGACGTCATCAGCAGTGCATTGCGGGGGCGCGAGTTATAGTTAGCTGGACTAACTATAACGGGGGAATTTCACGGGTTTTGTACGAGTGCAATGTCCAACTAACTATAACTGTCCCTAAAACCTATGGTTTTTTCAGTGAATATATATATATATATATATATATATTGAGGCTCAAAAACAGGCACGGAGCACTCACGGGACATACATTGTTTTTATTCTGAGCAAATGCATTTCGGACCTTCGCCTTCTTCAGTGCTCTTTCGAACTGCATTAAAACTGACACAGGTTTAAATAACTTAAAGATGATCTCATTGGTGCAACTGTGAAATGACAAGCAACAAAGGACTGTGAAAGTTCTTGGTGCAAAATGCCGATTTTCTGTGGCAGCCATGTCAGCATGTATAATCACTGCTCAAACCAGATAAGAAACACTTCGTATTGCCTCCTTTCAAAGTTCTTAAGTCTCTCATAGACAATGCAATGTTACACCTTGCATAGGGTAAAAAACGAAATATTTATGATGTAGCTTACATGCAGGCAAATCCACACAGTCCTTTGTAACAGCATTCGTTGCTCCAAACAAGGTGCCTTGATAACAGTCTCTCTGTCCCTCGCCGCTGCCGTGATTTTTAAATTGCATACTTCCCCACAGGTTTTCGTCTGTATGACTGCATCCATTCAATTCAATAATTGACAACCCTCTAGGTTGATAGGAAAGTATCACATTTCCAGCACGGATACTTGCTCTGTGCCTGTTTTTGAGCCTCAATTTTTAACGTGAATCACCCTCACGTCACCATGCCAAAGCACCTGTCCAGAGTTCAGCAGTGGGGTGAAACCTGAGCTTTGATATATATATATATATATATATATACCAAATGAAGACGCTCAGCATTGGAAGCACCACTCACGGCATGTCAACTTTCTTTATTGTTAGCAGGAGCAGAAGGCAAAGTAACTTCACTGTGATTGTTCTTTACGCCTTTAGGTCCATACGCGTTTCGGGCGTTCCGTCGCCCTTTATCACTGGCAAGGCATCACGGGGTAGAAGCGGCAAACAGTGGTATCGCTGTAATGGCAAATTCTTATATCCCGCCCGGATGGGCGTGTCTACCATGTGCATTATGGTCTCCGTAGTCACATCATTTCCTTTAGTAGGTACCGCTACATTATCCCCTTCATATCAATACTTAACGTTAGTGCCCTGTTGCTTTTTGGTATCCTTGCTAACAAAACATGCCGTTCCAACAGCGCCTTATTAGTGAAAGCGCTAGAGCTGCACCGTCAGCAGCGGGGTGCTTCCGCGACCAGAGCAGGCCGCTACACATTCCAAATGAAGACGCTCAGCATTGGAAGCACCACTCACGGCATGTCAACTTTCTTTATTGTTAGCAGGAGCAGAAGGCAAAGTAACTTCACTGTGATTGTTCTTTACGCCTTTAGGTCCATACGCGTTTCGGGCGATCCGTCGCCCTTTATCACTGGCAAGGCATCACGGGGTAGAAGCGGCAAACAGTGGTATCGCTGTAATGGCAAATTCTTATATCCCGCCCGGATGGGCGTGTCTACCATGTGCATTATGGTCTCCGTAGTCACATCATTTCCTTTAGTAGGTACCGCTACATTATCCCCTTCATATCAATACTTAACGTTAGTGCCCTGTTGCTTTTTGGTATCCTTGCTAACAAAACATGCCGTTCCAACAGCGCCTTATTAGTGAAAGCGCTAGAGCTGCACCGTCAGCAGCGGGGTGCTTCCGCGACCAGAGCAGGCCGCTACACATTCCAAATGAAGACGCTCAGCATTGGAAGCACCACTCACGGCATGTCAACTTTCTTTATTGTTAGCAGGAGCAGAAGGCAAGTAACTTCACTGTGATTGTTCTTTACGCCTTTAGGTCCATACGCGTTTGGCGTTCCGTCGCCCTTTATCACTGGCAAGGCATCACGGGGTAGAAGCGGCAAACAGTGGTATCGCTGTAATGGCAAATTCTTATATCCCGCCTGGATGGGCGTGTCTACCATGTGCATTATGGTCTCCGTAGTCACATCATTTCCTTTAGTAGGTACCGCTACATTATCCCCTTCATATCAATACTTAACGTTAGTGCCCTGTTGCTTTTTGGTATCCTTGCTAACAAAACATGCCGTTCAACAGCGCCTTATTAGTGAAAGCGCTAGAGCTGCACCGTCAGCAGCGGGGTGCTTCAGCGACCAGAGCAGGCCGCTACACATTCCAAATGAAGACGCTCAGCATTGGAAGCACCACTCACGGCATGTCAACTTTCTTTATTGTTAGCAGGAGCAGAAGGCAAAGTAACTTCACTGTGATTGTTCTTTACGCCTTTAGGTCCATACGCGTTTCGGGCGTTCCGTCGCCCTTTATCACTGGCAAGGCATCACGGGGTAGAAGCGGCAAACAGTGGTATCGCTGTAATGGCAAATTCTTATATTCCGCACGGATGGGCGTGTCTACCATGTGCATTATGGTCTCCGTAGTCACATCATTTCCTTTAGTAGGTACCGCTACATTATCCCCTTCATATCAATACTTAACGTTAGTGCCCTGTTGCTTTTTGGTATCCTTGCTAACAAAACATGCCGTTCCATGGAATGTGTAGCGGCCTGCTCTGGTCGCGGAAGCACCCCGCTGCTGACGGTGCAGCTCTAGCGCTTTCACTAATAAGGCGCTGTTGGAACGGCATGTTTTGTTAGCAAGGATACCAAAAAGCAACAGGGCACTAACGTTAAGTATTGATATGAAGGGGATAATGTAGCGGTACCTACTAAAGGAAATGATGTGACTACGGAGACCATAATGCACATGGTAGACACGCCCATCCGAGCGGGATATAAGAATTTGCCATTACAGCGATACCACTGTTTGCCGCTTCTACCCCGTGATGCCTTGCCAGTGATAAAGGGCGACGGAACGCCCGAAACGCGTATGGACCTAAAGGCGTAAAGAACAATCACAGTGAAGTTACTTTGCCTTCTGCTCCTGCTAACAATAAAGAAAGTTGACATGCCGTGAGTGGTGCTTCCAATGCTGAGCGTCTTCATTTGGAATGTGTAGCGGCCTGCTCTGGTCGCGGAAGCACCCCGCTGCTGACGGTGCAGCTCTAGCGCTTTCACTAATAAGGCGCTGTTGGAACGGCATGTTTTGTTAGCAAGGATACCAAAAGCAACAGGGCACTAACGTTAAGTATTGATATGAAGGGGATAATGTAGCGGTACCTACTAAAGGAAATGATGTGACTACGGAGACCATAATGCACATGGTAGACACGCCCATCCGGGCGGGATATAAGAATTTGCCATTACAGCGATACCACTGTTTGCCGCTTCTACCCCGTGATGCCTTGCCAGTGATAAAGGGCGACGGAACGC
Organism: Calotriton arnoldi; assembly: GCA_963921515.1. Taxonomy (NCBI): domain Eukaryota; kingdom Metazoa; phylum Chordata; class Amphibia; order Caudata; family Salamandridae; genus Calotriton; species Calotriton arnoldi. The sequence continues at coordinate 2,866,560 of CAWUFW010001139.1, forward strand.
CCGAAACGCGTATGGACCTAAAGGCGTAAAGAACAATCACAGTGAAGTTACTTTGCCTTCTGCTCCTGCTAACAATAAAGAAAGTTGACATGCCGTGAGTGGTGCTTCCAATGCTGAGCGTCTTCATTTGGAATATATATATATATATATATATATATTATCTACTGGCGGTCGCCAGTAGATAGTTATAGTTACAACCTATTATCCATAGGAAATCCGCGACATTCTATTTGAAATAACTCTCTTGCCGGTTGACGTATCTTCGCAAAATTTTCAAACTTTATGGCCCGCTCCGGTCCGCTCCTACCCTGAAAGTCTCGGGGGATTCGTCAAGCGGGGGCCGAGAAAAAGGGGGTCCCAAAACGCGTTTTCCCCATGCAATTTTCCATAGGAAACTTTAGACACGGCTACAGCCCGAACTGCTGAACGGAATTACACCAAATTTGGCAAAGAGGTAGTTCTTGGTTCAGAAAGAACCCTTTTGTTAAATGGTGTAAATCCGTTCAGTAGTTGCTGAGAAAATCAAAAGTAAAAAGATAGTGATATCTATGGCCGCGTCGGATTCGCGCACCCTCCCGATCACGAGCTGCATGCTAATTGGCTGTCAACACTCCAAATCAGGAAGTGTTAGCAGCCATTTTGTCCCTCGGTAGAACCGAGGGACAGAAACAAGTGCGCAAAGCGCACAAAGGGGGCAGGGTAGAAACACCCTGACCTCCTAGGTTTGCTCAGGGGGTCCCACAAGGACCCCCTGGGCAAAAAAAAAAAAAAAATGTTTTAAAAAAAATCGGCAGGATGCGCTCAGGGTGCGCGAATCCTGCCGAAAAAATCGAGCGCGGTCTCCCGCGCTCGATTGTACTTTGCCCCCGGGTGGCCCAAGTCCCGGGGGCATGGTGGGAGGGGGTTAATTTTATGTGTGGGGGCCTCAAAGGGCCCCCAAGCCCCGGGGACCGCCACCCCCGGGGCTTTATTGAAAAATGGTGCGGGAGGGCTCTTCTGCCCTCCCGCAGCCCCGGGGACCGCCACCCCCGGGGCTTCTTTTTTAATTTAAATAAGGTGTGTGGGGGGCTCCAGCCCCCACACGCCCCGGGACCACCACCTCCCGGGGCACTTATAAAATAAATGTGGGGGTCCATTACGGACCCCAGAGCCCCGGGGACCACCACCTCCCGGGGCTGTGCAATTTAAGGGAGGGGGCCGCGCGGCCCCCTCCTGGAGCCCTTGATGGACCTGGGGACCGCCACCCCCAGGGCCGGCTCCTGCAGTGTCCCGGGGTGCCTACCCCCGGGACACTGCTGTTTGCAATGACAGGACGGGAGCCTCGCGGCTCCCGTCCTGTCATTGCAAACTGCTTTGGATATTGGAAGAGAGAGCAGGAAACCTGCTCTCTCTTCCAATATCCAAAGCCGATAGCTTTCCACATGGGGAGCAGCATGTTAGCTGCTCCCCATGTGTAGCAATGCCGGCTCCCGTAGGACACGGGGAGCCGGCGGGACTGTGGGGGGTTTGGGGACCCCCACAGTCCCCAACGAGAGGCCAGGCCCCGGGGGATGGGGTCCCCCGGGGCAAGTAGTGGCCCGGGAGGGGGGCCACGCAGCCCCCCTCCCCAAAGTTTAAAAAAAATTAAAAAAAGGGTATGGCCGGCCCCGGGGGATGGGGTCCCCGGGGCCTTAAATGGCCAGAGGAGGGGGCCACACAGCCCCCTCCAAAGAATAAAATTAAAAATAGAGGCCATGCCCCGGGGGATGGGGTCCCCGGGGCCAATACAGGCCCAGGGAAGGGGGCCACGCGGCCCCTTCCCGCTTTTTTTTTTTAATTTTAATTACAAAAAAGGGGTAAGGCCCTGGGGGATGGGGTCCCCAGGGCCCAAAAACAGGAAAAAGGAAGGGGGCCACACAGCCCCCTTCAGGCGACAAAAAAAACAAAAAAAAAAAACGATCGGGCCCGCAGGCCCCGCCCCTTCCTTCACCACTCTGCAAACGCGCCCCTGGCGCGTTTGTAGAGGGGGAACAATTCCCCTTGAATACTGGGGGTCCCTGGGGGCCAACTAGCCCACCAGGAACCTCCAGTATGTGCCAGGGGGCTGCCTTGCAGAGAGGTGTACAGAGGCCACGCCCCTTTTACACCTCTCTGCAACGCAGCTCTGTGGCGCTTTTGGAGGTATATGGTGGGCTAGTTGGACTCCGGGGACCCTCAGGATTCAAGGGGACTTAATCCCCCAACTTAAAACGCGCCACGGGCGTGTTTGCACAGTGGTGAAGGGAGGGGCGGGGCTTCAGGTGACATGTGTGCAAACAGGCCCCGTGGCGCTTTTAAGATGGGGAATTAAATCCCTTCAATCCTGAGGGTCCCTGAGGCCAACTAGCCCAACAGGTACATCCAGAAAGCGCCACAGAGCTGCGTTGCAGAGAGGTGTAAAAGGGTGTGGCCTCTCTACACGTCTCTGCAACGCAGCCCCTGGCGCATATTGGAGGTTCCTGGTGGGCTAGTTGGCCCCTAGGGACCCTCAGGATTCAAGGGGACTTAATCCCCCAACTTAAAACGCGCCACGGGGCGCGTTTGCACAGATGTCACCTCAGTCCCCGCCCTTTCCTTCACCATTGTGCAAATATTCTTCTAAAATCATCCGAAATACGAATTCCGATTTACTCACCTGTTATAAGGAGAGACCTCAGTGCTGCATCTTTCAGCCCAGTACTGGCCCTGAAAAGTAATTTTAACCGTACTTACCAGTAACTTGAATTTCCTTCCATAGGATATCATTGCCTGCTTTTTGCTGAAAAAGTTTCTGTGTTGATTTTTGAAACATACAAATATTCCTCTAAAATCAGCCGAAATACGAATTCCGATTTACTCACCTGTTATAAGGAGAGACCTCAGTGCTGTATCTTTCAGCCCAGTACTGGTCCTGAAAAGTAATTTTAACCGTACTTACTAGTAACTTGAATTTCCTTGCATAGGATATCATTGCCTGCTTTTTGCTGAAAAAGTTTCTAAGTGTTGATTTTTGAAACATACAAATATTCCTCTAAAATCAGCCGAAATACGAATTCTGATTTACTCACCTGTTATCAGGAGAGACCTCAGTGCTGTATCTTTCAGCCCAGTACTGGTCCTGAAAAGTAATTTTAACCGTACTTACCAGTAACTTGAATTTCCTTCCATAGGCTAACATTGACTGGTTTCACTTGGAAATTCTTCTAAGTGTGGAGTTTTGGAACTTTAAAATATTCATCTAAAATCAGCCGAAATACGAATTCCGATTTACTCACCTGTTATAAGGAGAGACCTCAGTGCTGTATCTTTCAGCCCAGTACTGGTCCTGAAAAGTAATTTTAACCGTACTTACCAGTAACTTGAATTTCCTTCCATAGGCTAACATTGACTGGTTTCACTTGGAAATTCTTCTAAGTGTGGAGTTTTGGAACTTTAAAATATTCATCTAAAATCAGCCGAAATACGAATTCCGATTTACTCACCTGTTATCAGGAGAGACCTCAGTGCTGCATCTTTCAGCCCAGTACTAATCCTGAAAAGTAATTTTAACCGTACTTACCAGTAACTTGAATTTCCTTCCATAGGATATCATTGCCTGCTTTTTGCTGAAAAAGTTTCCAAGTGTTGATTTTTGAAACATACAAATATTCCTCTAAAATCAGCCGAAATCCGAATTCCGACTTACTCACCTGTTATCAGGAGAAAACCCAGTGCTGCACCTTTTAGCCCAGCACTGACCCTGAAAAGTAATTCTAACCGTACTTACCAGTAACTTGAATTTCCTTCCATAGGCTAACATTGACTGGTTTCACTTGGAAATTCTTCTGTGTGTGGAGTTTTGGAACTTTAAAATATTCCTCTAAAATCAGCCGAAATACGAATTCCGATTTACTCACCTGTTATCAGGAGAGAACCCAGTGCTGCATCTTTTAGCCCAGCACTGACCCTGAAAAGTAATTTTAACCGTACTTACCAGTAACTTATATTTTCTTCCATAGGAATCCATTGTCTGGTTTTCAGCAAAAAGTTTCAAAGTGTTGATTTTTACAAACTACAAATATTCCTTAAAAATCGCCTGTATGACTTAAACGCATTCTTTCAACTGTTTACAGGAGATGCACCAGTGCTGGATCCAGGATCCAACACTGAGTAAGAAAAAGTAACGATAACAGTTTTTACCTGCTAAGTGAATTTCCTTCCATAGGATAACATTGGTGACTATATGAGAAAAAGTTTCTAAGTGTCAACTTTTAAAATACAATAATATTCCTTAAAAATCAGTACTGTAACCAAAACGCTTTTACTCAACTGTTTACAGGAGATGTCCCAGGACTGAATCTAGGATCCAGTCCTGTGGTTAGAAAAGTAATCCATAAAGTAACTAATTGCATTTAACTAGAAATTCACATTGAGCTGAATGTTGCATTGTGTTTGAAAATGGGTTGCCCATTGCAACAACTGTAACTACTGTACTTAAAAGTCTATTGCCTATGTGCAAAGTATTTAAACTAAAGTAATTCATTCTGAGAAAGTATTTTTTGTAATGTAATGTATAATGTAATTACAATGTAAGTTAAAAAATAAAATATGTAAAAAAAAATTGTTTCTAAATATGTAGTAAATCAGTATGAAAAAAATTAATATAACAATTAATACTTTTAAAAATTGTCATTTACAAAACCTTTGGAATTCACTGAAAAACCGTAGGTTTCAGGCACGTTATAGTTAGAAATTAGCATTTTAAAAACCTTTGAAATTCACTGAAAAAACCATAGGTTTCAGACACGTTATAGTTACAAATTAGCATTTAAAAACCTTTGAAATTCACTGAAAAAACCATAGGTTTTAGGGACAGTTATAGTTACTTGGACATTGCACTCGTAAAAAACCAGTGAAATTCCCCCGTTATAGTTAGTTCAGCTAACTATAACTCGCGCCCGCAATGCACTGCTGATGACGTCACATATTACATCACTCATGACATGGTCAGTGACATCACTGATGACATCACTGATGACATCTCAAATGACATCACTGATGACATCATCCACGTGATAATCTGATGCACCTCCTCACACCCTAATATAACCTTTGATACACCCACTCTAAATTACAGACTGCCATTCGCAAAACCATAGACACTCCAACACCAATAACTACATACCCACTCACTGATTCTTAGGTCTACACACACACATCCACTCACTCACCCGTACAGTCACTCATACTTATGGTCACTCAGTACAGGACTATCATATGCACTCTTACTCCTATATAGACACTCAAACACCGCCACTCATCCATAGAGGTACTCACACACCTAGTCAGTCATGCAAATAATTAAACACACTGCCATTTACTCACCTATACAGTTATACACACACCAGCTCACTTAATCATACAAATACTAGCACATTGTTACGCTCTTATACAATCACTGATACAAGCACACACTCATCCATACAGCCACTATCACAATCACTCACTCTCGCTTATAGCTATTTATATACTCCAACACACATATATACTGCCTTTCACATATGTAGTTACTCACACATGTACCACTGGGACATACATTCACTCACTAACACACTCTTACACACACTTACCCACCCATACAGTCTATCACAGATGCACTCTTGAAACCATCCACCCAGTGAATCACCCACTCACACATCTATGCACAGAGTCGCACACACCCCACCCACACAAACACTCAGGCACCCATACAGATACTCAGACAACCAATCAATAACTCATATAGGCACTCATGTAGCTATTCACAAACCCATGCAGCCACTTACACAGCAACAGACAGACGGATACAGACATTCACCCAGTTTAGTCACTAACCCATGCATTCAGTAAGATACGTTAAATCACTCACTTATAGAGTCAGTCACGCACCTACTAAATCATCCATACAGACACTTACACACCCACTCATTCTTCAATACGTATTTTCCTATATATATTAAAAATATTTAAACTTTACAGAAACACACAGTCACTGGATGATGTCATCAGTGATGTCATTTGAGATGTCATCAGTGATGTCATCAGTGATGTCACTGACCATGTCATGAGTGATGTAATATGTGACGTCATCAGCAGTGCATTGCGGGCGCGAGTTATAGTTAGCTGAACTAACTATAACGGGGGAATTTCACGGTTTTTTACGAGTGCAATGTCCAAGTAACTATAACTGTCCCTAAAACCTATGGTTTTTTCAGTGAATATATATATATATATATATATATATATATATATATATATATATATATATATATATATACATTGTGAAATTTTCTGTCAATGGAATTTGAAGGGTGTGTAATTATGATTCAAAAATAAAGGCTATCCCAAGGTATATCATCATTTAGCCCATATATTCTGTCCGTAGCCTATACACCCATCATTGCTCAAAGATTAAGATGGGTCCTCTCATATATGTATGTGTTCGCATTAGTCTTTCTAACACATACCATTCCATCTCATCATCACCATGGCCTTTCTCTGTGTAATGTTGGGTTAGTTTTGTGGCATCTCTCCAACATCGAATAGTACTTTGGTGTTCTATGATACGACTGCACACTTTTCTGGTCGCCATTCTCACATACATGAGGTTGCATGTACACTTTATTACATACACAACATTCATGGTGTTACAATTAGTCAGGTTCTTCAATTTCCAAGGCGTCCTCAGCCCCAAGTCCAACTCTTTTGCTCTCTTAGTCAGAGGGCATACGCTGCAGTTGCCACATGGTGTGTGACCAACAGGGGGTGGGAGATTCCAAAGGGTGGCCTGATTGTTCTAGTCTGCAATCTTTCTGGGCTTGGTACATACCACTAGATCTTTAATATTAGTCATTCTCCTGAATGAGTACATTGGCTTTTCAAACTTAAGACCACTAGATTGTAGGATACCCCAGTTTTTATTGATTACTTTTTGGAAAGCATTTGACATGGTACTGTAAGTAGAAACATTTATCAAACTGTTGCTGCCCTTTTTTTGTGCGTAATCAGTAGCTGATCCCTGTTATTATTCAGGGCTCTTTTGTTTGCTTTCTTGACCACTCTGGGTGGATAGTTTTTTTCAGATAGTTTCTCACACAGTTTTTGAGCATGTGAATTGTAGTCGCTCACATCTGAACAATTGTGTCGTAGGCACAAAAACTGCCCTCCGCGGGGGGAAAAACGTTCGAACCATAGAAGGTTGTTATGGTCTGTGGGTTATATAAAAGACCTCACTCTCCAGCTTTCCATTTTTTCCTTTGAGCAGGAGGTCAAGGAAGGTTGAGTTCGTTTTCGCCTATGGTGATAGTGAATCGCAAGAATGGGCTGAGTGCATTTAGCCATCCCCCAAATTCAAGTGCCTCCTCCCTGGTCCCAGACCATATTAGCAGTGCATCATCTATATAGCGCTTCCACCATTTTATCTTATTCTGTAAGGGATTGAGATCATCGAGGACAAATTCTGATTTGAATAGCTGAACATAGAGACCAGCCAAGCCGGGAGCAAAAGTGCTCCCCATTGATGTTCTGCGCACCTGAAGGTAGTACTCTCCCTCAAACTCGAAAAATTGCACGTGAGCGCCAAATGTGCCTGGTCTAAAACAAACTCTGATGATGATTGTAGGAAGGTAGGATCCTTCTGCATGGTTACCCCCACTTTTTGCCTGGTGCTAAGCTGTTTTTGGACTAGTCTGACTGGGATCCTGCTAATCAGGACCACAGTCTATCTGCTTTCTCCCTAAATTGTTGTGTTCAGTACTTAGGTACATCCCAGATTGGATACTGGGGTACCCTTATAAGTCCCTAGTATATGGTACTAAGGTACCCAGGGCATAGGTACCGAAGAGGTCTCTCATGGGCTGAAGCATGTATTATGCTACCCATGAGAGACCATTCAAAATGGAACTACAGGCCTGCCATTGCAGCCTGTGTAAGCTGGTGCTAGCACCACTTACTAAAGATATAGGTTTACTATATCTAGGGTCACTGCACATAAAACCTATAAGTCACCCCTCTAGCAGGCCTTTGCAATCCCGAAGGCATGGTGCTTTGTTCTAAGTGAGAGGGTGTCCCTGCATGAGTAGAATACCCCTGCAGCCTACGGAGTCCATTCTCCCGGGTTGTCAGTGAAGCAGCCATATACCATATAGAGGGGCATCGCGTAATTACGCGATGACCATCTCGAAACTGGCTGCAACGAATCCCATCATGTTTGGTATCAAACATGTTGGAATCATACCCCCACACCGTAAACGGTGTGGGAGGTATGATTCCAAGCACTGGAAGAGCCCTCCGTTAGGCTCGCCATGTCCCCGGTACCAGTCTACCCGACCCGGACAGCACAAAATGGTTGCTGCCGACCAGAGACACGATTCTGCCCTCCTGCTCCTGAGCCAGGCTCGAGCAGGGGAAGGCAGAACAATAGGCATCCTATCACAGGGAGGTGTGACCACCTCCCAGACAGGATTTAGTGTATTGGGGCAGGGTGGGTGCACTTGCCAGTGCCACTCAGTCTGTATGTGGGGCACATTTGGTGTCCCCATGCATAGTCCAGTTTAAACCAGTCCTGGGAGCCGTTGGCCACTGGACTGGGAGTAACCTCCCCTCTGTCCAGACCCTCCCCTGGGAGGGTCCCCTGAATCTTCCCAACCCTTTCCCTAGGGTACTTAAGGGCTTACCTGGGTGTAGGTCCCTAGATTCTTCGTGGGATAAGATTCAGATCAGACACCACTTCTACTGTCTCAGCACTCTGGACTTCGCTGAACTTCGTTTGGGCCTGACTTCATCTCCCTTCCAGTCTGCTGCATCGTCTGTGCCTGTGCATCATACAGGAACCTTCCAAGGCCTGTGAAGCATCAAAGACACCTGAAGAAATCTCCCTTGGAGTGGAGGAGTCACTCCCTGCATTCGCAGGCACCGCAATTAAGTCGACTGGTCTGCAGATCCTGAGCTCCTCCAGACTCTGTGGGCTCTGCAACATAGGTGGTGGTTTTCCACAGCTCCTGAGGCCTGCCCTGCCCTCTCACCAAGTTTGAGGCCAGTATCCCTTGTGGCGATTGCAATAACTGAACCCCTGTGCACCACATCCAACTTGCAGTTGCAAAGGCTTGTTGGCTTCCTTCCAAGAAGATCTTTGGGCTCTAAGTAGCCACAACCTCGAGCACCTCCTGTGACCAGAATCTTCGGCCACACCGCATCATGTGCATCGTGGCCTGCATCTTTTGGTGAGCTGCTTGAGGTCCTCTTGCGACTCCAGTGCCTCCGGCCTGTGGGTCCATTTGAGAGTCACCTTTGCTTTTCTTGGGCTCCCCTGATTGCTTGGGGCCTGCCCTGACTCCCCTGATTTTGGTGAGTCCCCTGGACCTTGCTGGTCTCAACATTGCACCTTCTTCGACTTCTGCGTGGATTGCATTTGCCAATTGTTGGTGCTACCGCCGGACACCGACCCGACATCCGACGTGGGACAGCTCGTGTACAGCTCCTGGACTTCCTCAGCATCGCCTTGTCCTCACAGCTGCAGAGTCAAGGTCCTCATCAACTCTCCTGCAACACCCGACATTGGAGGGCATTCGTCTTCCAAGTCTCGTGGTCACTCCTGAGTGACATAGACTCTGTCTCCTCTGCTTGCAGGTACCTCTCATCTAGAATCCACCTTTGGATTCCATTGGACACTTTCCCCTTCCATCAGCTGCACTTTCCTGAAGTCCTCCATTGGAAAGGACAGCAGTTTCCGACACCACTTCACACGTATGCACCCGGCTTCCCTGTTGTAGGTAACGTGGGTACTAAGGTATCCACGGATGGGGTGGCTCTCCAACCTTCTGTCTCCCACGGGGTTTCTTCAGGGTCCACTGGGAAGGGTCCTTAATCTTTAAAAATCCAAACGCGACTTACATGTAGACTTGTATGGAGCACGCGATCGTGTTCCCACACGGCACACGCTCTTCTTGGGGTCCCTACTTACTCACCTTGGGTGGTTCCTTGGGTCCCCAGCACTTCTACGTCCTCTCGACACTGTCTTGACCCCAGTCGTGGTTCTTATACCACTTTCTTAGTATATGGTTTGGTCCCCCCTCGGGTCCACTGTGTATTTCGTGCTATTTACTGTGTTTCTTTGCTAAAGTATTGTGTGCATTGTGTTTATCTCCGTGTTGGAGATATTTGAACGTACTAGAGAGTATTATATAATAAATACATATTTTTATAAAGTGTACAAAAGTGTACATCATATACCAGGCCAGCTTCTCACAATGGTGAATACAGATTTATAAAGCGCGCAGATACGCTTGGGCGTGTCCCGGCTCTAGTTCAACAGCAAGTAGAAGATTACAGATTGAATAGCCAAGTTTTTAACCTTTTCCTAAAAGCAAGTTCGGAACTTTCTTGCCTCAGGTGCAGAGGAAGAGAATTCCATGCAGATGACCCTTAGAAGAAAAAGAGCGTCCGCCAATCCTTGTCATCCTCACTCTTGGCACTCAAGCAAAAGCCAAATGCGAGGACCAGAGGCTCCTGGCAGGATTGTCCCAATTAATTACGGGAGACCAGGTAACATGGACCAATATTTTGCAAAGCATGAAAAATCAACACCAGTGTTTTAAACAAAATTCTCTTCCTTACTGGTAACCAGTGGAAGGAAGAAAAATGCCTATAAATCCTAGTTCTCCTCGGCAAATTTAGTAGAAGTCGTACCACGGCGGTTTGCACCATTTGAAGTCTGTGGATGGCGCACTCCGGAAAACCGAGATATAAGGCATTAGAATGATGACTAGACTGATTTGCATATGGCTGGGTCCAAACTGGAATGGCATGGTGAGCAAAAAACGATGGATTTAGGCCCAGATCTCTGTACTGGGGTGAATGTATGACATTGTTCTGCATTCTGTCCATCAATTGTTGTTTTTGCATTTGTCACCCCGAGTGGGACGGGTATGCCCAGACGTGGGTCCCGTGCTCTCCATGCCACTGGAGTCAAGCTATCCTGGCTGATGAGGGCTGAAAGCCCGAAACCGGTCCTAAGATGCTTGTTTCCAGTCCAGGGAGGACCTGGCCTGGCAGTTCGGGCTGGACTGTTCCCATTGGGCGCAGGATCAAGACTGATTTGCATATGGCTGGGTCCAAACTGGAATGACATGGTGAGCAAAAAAACGATGGATTTAGGCCCAGATCTCTGTACTGGGGTGAATGTATGACATTGTTCTGCATTCTGTCCATCAATTGTTGTTTTTGCATTTGTCACCCCGAGTGGGACGGGTATGCCCAGACGTGGGTCCCGTGCTCTCCATGCCACTGGAGTCAAGCTATCCTGGCTGATGAGGGCTGAAAGCCCGAAACCGGTCCTAGGATGCTTGTTTCCAGTCCAGGGAGGACCTGGCCTGGCAGTTCGGGCTGGACTGTTCCCATTGGGCGCAGGGTCAAGACTGATTTGCATATGGCTGGGTCCAAACTGGAATGGCATGGTGAGCTGGTGAGCAAAAAACCGATGGATTTAGGCCCAGATCTCTGTACTGGGGTGAATGTATGACATTGTTCTGCATTCTGTCCATCAATTGTTGTTTTTGCATTTGTCACCCCGAGTGGGACGGGTATGCCCAGACGTGGGTCCCGTGCTCTCCATGCCACTGGAGTCAAGCTATCCTGGCTGATGAGGGCTGAAAGCCCGAAACCGGTCCTAAGATGCTTGTTTCCAGTCCAGGGAGGACCTGGCCTGGCAGTTCGGGCTGGACTGTTCCCATTGGGCGCAGGATCAAGACTGATTTGCATATGGCTGGGTCCAAACTGGAATGGCATGGTGAGCAAAAAACGATGGATTTAGGCCCAGATCTCTGTACTGGGGTGAATGTATGACATTGTTCTGCATTCTGTCCATCAATTGTTGTTTTTGCATTTGTCACCCCGAGTGGGACGGGTATGCCCAGACGTGGGTCCCGTGCTCTCCATGCCACTGGAGTCAAGCTATCCTGGCTGATGAGGGCTGAAAGCCCGAAACCGGTCCTAGGATGCTTGTTTCCAGTCCAGGGAGGACCTGGCCTGGCAGTTCGGGCTGGACTGTTCCCATTGGGCGCAGGGTCAAGACTGATTTGCATATGGCTGGGTCCAAACTGGAATGGCATGGTGAGCTGGTGAGCAAAAACCGATGGATTTAGGCCCAGATCTCTGTACTGGGGTGAATGTATGACATTGTTCTGCATTCTGTCCATCAATTGTTGTTTTTGCATTAGAATAGTCCAGGCAAGATGTTATCAGAGCCTGGATAACTGTTTTCCTGGCCAGGAAAGGACAGAAAGAACAAAACCTTTTTCAGAGCCTGCAGGATACCAAAACACCTTCCAGTCACAGCACTGATCTGGGATAGGAAAGATAAGCAATTGTCAAACTTAACTCCCAAATTCTTGGCTGTGTCTGTGCAAGATGCAGGTGGAACAGAGCCATCTGGCCGGCATGCCTATCAGCTGGTAGGTACCGTAGTGGCAAAAAAGAGAATTTCAGTTTTGTCGGTATTGCACATCAGTTGTTTCTGATGCAACCAGACAAACACGGCAATTAGGCACAATTTAATAGAGTCGAAAGCCAGATCCTCCCCATCTTTAAAGGAGAAGAGAATCTGCGTATCATCTACATATGATACAATCCTGGCACCAAACGACTCAACTACCGAAGCAAGCGGGGTATGATAGACATTAAACAGACTTGGGCTTTGCTGCATTGAACCTCACTTAAGTATGTAATCAAAGGTGTCGCTTCTGCTTTGGTTTTTTGTTTACTTGTTATGTTATATATGCTATCCTCTGTCTGATACATTCGACAATATGTATTTGAAAATTGATCCTCTGTACCCTTTCTAAAATGCCAATAAACAAATAAAAAAAAAAAAAGAAAAACAGACTTGGACTGAGGGCAGAGCCCTGCGGGACCCCAACTGAGGTTGACCTATTGCCGGAAGCAAACAGAGGAAGCCAGACCTCCTGTTCTCTATTGTCTATGAAGGAGATCAGCCACCTAAGGGCCAGAGTCTTCACCCCAATCCTAGAGAGGCAAACAAGCAAGTAGGAGTTGGGAACCGTATCAAAGGCAGCAGACAGATCTAGCAAAATCAACACTGCCTTGCCCTTGACATCCAACGTGCCTTTAATTTCCTCTGCCACCTCGAGTAGGGCCGTCTCAGTACTTACAAGCCTGATTGACTATAATGAAGGAGATTGTTAGACTCCAGTTAACAAGAGAGTTGCATGTTGACTGATATCTCCAAGATCATAGAGACTGCAGGCAAAAGGGAGATAGGCCTGCAGTTACTAGCCAAATTAGGGTTGGCCGAGGGCTTCTTCAATAGGGGAAGAATTTTAGCCTGTTTTCAGTCTCTGGGGACTATTGCGGAGGACAGCGATTCATTCAGCAGCTTATTTACCCACGGATTGATTACCTCTGCAGCCATGATTAGTACACTGATGGGGCAAGGATCAGCGGTGAGCATGACTTAAGACATAGGATGACTGCTAGTGACTCCTCAAGAGAAATGGGTTCAAAGGAAGAGAGGGAGCACCCTACCTCTTTGGTCACTTCCCCAAGAGGGAGAAGCCAGTAAGTAAGGCATAATTGGAGGTTCACAATTTTCTCCTGAAAAAAAGACAGCTAACTTGTTACACCAGTCACGAGACCATGGGGCTTCTCTAGTGCAGGCCACTGGAGACATAAAGCTGTTCACTATCTTGAACACTTCACGTGTCTTATAGCCTGCCACTTCAATCTTGCTGTCAAAGTATTCCTTTTTAGCAATCTTAAGCAAGGCATGATATTTCCTCAGGTTATACTCATTGCACCACCCTCTTTTGTACTTTTTACAAAGTTTCTTTTCTTCCAGCAGTGCTTCAGTAAACCTGGGAGACGAAGGTCTACTTCTCTCAAGTTTCCTGATTTTAATTAGTCGAATCACGAATCCAGCTGTCCATCCTTCCAGTATCTACAGCCGCGGCCCATGCAGGTAGGAGTGGCAGGGCGGTGAGGCCGGTTGGGGGGGGGGGGATTTCGATGGATGATGACGAGGGAAAATGAAATAAATAATTAGTTTTTCCCTCGTCATCGTCTTTCGAAATCCCCCCACCCGGTCCCACCGCCTGCCCCTCTTACCTGCACGGGCTGCAGCTGAGTATCTATCTCAATGTTACCTGTGAACTTGGGCGTAGTGATACTAAGGAAAGCCAAAAGCTCAGCTTTTTGACTTTTGTTGTAAGGCCTAAATGGCAAGGCTGCCTGAATTGACGTTATCGAAGTATCCTTGAGAAAAAAGGCTGGGCTACTAAATCTAATCAAGTAGTGGTCCATTCAAGGAAGGGGGAGGGGATCCAGTGTCTTCGACTTAGGACTGGAGAACACCAGATCAATTAAATGACCCATTACATGGGGAGGCTGGGTGATAAATAGAGTCAAGTTAAGGGAGGAGGAAATCTCCATTATAGGTACTGAATCTTTATTAGTAGCGCAGTCCATATGAATGTTAAAGTCTCTAAGTACTATAAGATGCGAGAACTTTATTGCCCAAAGAGAAAGGGCATCTCCCAGAAAATCAAGAAATGCTCCAGCCTGACCAGGGGGTCTATGAATTAAGACACCACCTAAAGATTGTTGAGGTGTTAAGGAAAGACAAAAACATAAAATCTCAGCATCTTCTGTTCCCTGAGCTCAAAGACTGAACAGTTATAATTATGTTTGAAAGCAATGGCAATACCTCCACCCCTCCCGCAAGGGCGGTTCAAACAATAGATTTTATAATCAGAGGGAAAGGCCATATCCAATACAGGGGAGGAAGAGCTAGAGAGCCAAGTCTCCATCATAAATAGAACATCAGGAGAGTCATCGTGCAGTAGATCAAATATATAAGTTGCATGTTTCTGCAACAAACGCACATTGAGAAGGTCGGCCGAAAAGCCCTATCCAATTTTGCACCTAACAAAGGTGGTTTGCTTCCCAGCTCTGAGGTTATCTGTATGAGAATTCTAAGGTCCTCAAGGTCTTGTCACTCCTGCTGCCTTCGTTGATTGTCCTGTGCCTCGAAAAAGCCTGGACTGCTCTTGCACTTGGTGTATCCTTTATTTAGACATTAATGAAAATAGTTCTGCTATAGAATGACCAAAACAATTGGCTTTATCAATGCCAATGTTGCTGTCTTGTTAGAGGGTCAGGTTCTATTTCCGAAAGAGAAGGAACAAATGCTGCCATGAACCAATGTAAAAAGAATTACCCATTAATATTCAAGAGGAATGGTTTAACCCAATTGACATGGCCTATTTGTCTACCCAGATCCGGAGTTGCATTTTTTGAAGTTTGACATTAGCATTCTGAGACTAGCAATTTTCCTCATTGATTTGACAGCCATTTTTCCTGCCTCTCCCAAAGAGATTTTCACAGCCTTTTTTAGGGCTTTTGAGGCCAAGCGTATGAGAGAAGGCAGCATGATGAGAAATGCAAGCTTTCCATTATTCAGCACATTAACCGATCGACATGGAAACACTTCCCAAATAGACTCAAAGAAAATACAACGCGCTTCCAACCACACACCCACACGGTGTTGCATGCTATATGTGTGGGTCATGGCTTCAGTGCCCCACATATACAAATGCTACAATAATGTACATAACACAACTTTCACAGTCAGACACGGTGGGCATGGTGGATGAATGCGGATGATAACTTTTTGTTTATATGGCGCTTCAAACTGCACCTCCACCGATTTTAAACACTATAAATTGTCTTGCCGTGTGTTGGCATTTTTATACTGCTTTTTATCGCTGAAGAAGAGCTGACACACTTGCAGTACAAGTAGCATCCTACACTGTGGGACTGCCATGAAGACTGCACCTATCACATTGGCCTATATGTGTATGCTGATGCCACACGTGAGACCCAGCGTTGTGCCCTTGTCTTGTTTTGTCATTGTGCCTATGCATGAGGCTGAGGCGAAAAGAAGTGAGGAATAGGAAGCTTAAGGATAACAGAACTGCCATGGAGGTAGTCTGTAGTAATGGAGGCAGCCATGCAAGTGAAAAATAGCAGGTGTTACTATTAACCAGTTTAATGGTACTCCCATTACTGACCTCGGAAAGATGGGAGGCTGAGTAGACCTTTCCATGATTCAAATTCATGATACAGGTAGGGTGACCAGGCGTCCCGGATTTGCCCGGACAGCCCCGTCTTTAGGTCTCGGCCTGCACCAGCGCTTGCGCTGGTCTGGCCGAGAGTTTTAGTAAGCGGGTTTTGGAAGTGCAAACACTGGCTTTCGGCTGGCGACCAGCTTGAGTTCACGATGGCGTGCACGCGCAGCTGCCATCTGTTGTTTCCTATCTCTTCTTCATTTCCTCGTCATGGCTCATTAACTCTCTGGATTCTGATGTTTCAATCGCAGCAGCAGCTCACATTACCAACTGAGAGCCCTGGACTACAGTCACATGAAAAACAACAGCGATTTGCATTGAAATGCAAGCTTTTTTTGTCTAGTTAGAAATATTGCTTCGGTGGGTTGATTTCACCTTATATCGCTATTTGTTTTATATTGGGAGTCACAGCCTAATTACCAGTATTTTTGTCTCTCACTGTTTTAAAAAAAAAAAATTTATTCGTGCAAAGCACAAAGCTATATTTAAGGTTACTTTTTCCGCGTCACTTCTTCACTCTATTTAAACTACACACCCCCACTCTTATTATCTCTCTCCTTCTCTCTCTCTCCCCTCTCTAATTCTCTCTCTACTTAATTAACTCTCCCCTCTCTATCTTTTTTAGCCTTTCATTCTCTCTCACCCCTTTATCTGTTTCTCTTTCAAACTCCTTCATTCACTCTCTCCCCTTCTTTCTCTCTCTCTATACCGCTCCACTCTTTATTCTATGTACACAATTTCTCTCTCTTTCTCTCTCACCACCCTCTCTAATTGGGCATTATATCTTCACTCTATCTCTCACTCAGCAACACCACAGCATCACTCAGCGTAACCACAGCATCAATCAGAGCCAGCACAGCATCACTCAGCACCAACACAACACCACTCAGCACCACCACAGCATCACTCAGCACCACCACTCAGCACCACCACAGCATCTCTCAGCACCACCACAGCACCACTCAGCACCACCACATCACCACTCAACACCACCACAGCATCACTCAGCATCACCACAGCATCACTCAGCACCACCACAGCATCACTCAGCACCACCACAGCATCACTCAGCACCACCACAGCATCACACAGCATCACCACAGCATCACCACAGCATCACTCAGCACCACCACAGCACCACAACAGCACCACTCAGCACCACCACAGCACCACTCAGCACCACCCCAGCATCACTCAGCATCACCACACCATCACTCAGCATCACCACACCATCACTCAGCACCACCACAGCACCACTCAGCACCACCACAGCATCACTCAGCATCACCACAGCCCCACTCAGCACCACCACAGCACAACCACAGCACCACCACAGCATCACTCGGCACCACCACAGCATCACTAAGCACCACAACAGCATCACTAAGCACCACCACAACACCACTCAGCACCACCACAGCATTACTCAGCAGCACCACAGCATCACTCTGCACCACCACAGCATCACTCTGCACCACCACAGCATCACTCTGCATCACCACAGCATCACTCTGCACAACCACAGCATCACTCAGCACAACCACAGCATCACTCAGCATCGCCACAGCATCACTCAGCACCACCACAGCATCACTCAGCACAACCACAGCATCACTCAGCACCACCACAGCACCACCACAGCACCACTCAGCACCACCACAGCATCACTCAGCATCACCACAGCATCACTCAGCACCACCACAGCACCACTCAGCACCACCACAGCATCACTCAGCACCACCACAGCATCACTCAGCACCACAACAGCCTCACTAAGTACCACAACAGCATCACTAAGCACCTCCACAGCATCACTCAGCACCACCACAGCATCACTCAGCACCACCACAGCATCACTCAGCACCACCACAGCATCACTCAGCACTACCACAGCATCACTCAGCATCACCACAGCATCACTCAGCACCACCACACCACCACTCAGCACCACCACAGCACCACCACAGCATCACTCAGCACCAGCACAGCACCACCACAGCATCACTCAGCACCACCACAGCACCACTCAGCACCACCACAGCATCACTCAGCATCACCACAGCCCCACTCAGCACCACCACACCACCACTCAGCACCACAACAGCATCACTAAGCACCACCACAACACCACTCAGCACCACCACAGCATCACTCAGCACCACCACAGCATCACAGCACTACCACAGCATCACAGCACCACCACAGCACCACTCAGCACCACCACAGCATCACTCAGCATCACCACAGCACCACCACTCATTCATGATACAGGTAGGGTGACCAGGCGTCCCGGATTTGCCCGGACAGCCCCGTCTTTAGGTCTCGGCCTGCACCAGCGCTTGCGCTGGTCTGGCCGAGAGTTTTAGTAAGCGGGTTTTGGAAGTGCAAACACTGGCTTTCGGCTGGCGACCAGCTTGAGTTCACGATGGCGTGCACGCGCAGCTGCCATCTGTTGTTTCCTATCTCTTCTTCATTTCCTCGTCATGGCTCATTAACTCTCTGGATTCTGATGTTTCAATCGCAGCAGCAGCTCACATTACCAACTGAGAGCCCTGGACTACAGTCACATGAAAAACAACAGCGATTTGCATTGAAATGCAAGCTTTTTTTTGTCTAGTTAGAAATATTGCTTCGGTGGGTTGATTTCACCTTATATCGCTATTTGTTTTATATTGGGAGTCACAGCCTAATTACCAGTATTTTTGTCTCTCACTGTTTTAAAAAAAAAATTTATTCGTGCAAAGCACAAAGCTATATTTAAGGTTACTTTTTCCGCGTCACTTCTTCACTCTATTTAAACTACACACCCCCCACTCTTATTATCTCTCTCCTTCTCTCTCTCTCCCCTCTCTAATTCTCTCTCTACTTAATTAACTCTCCCCTCTCTATCTTTTTTAGCCTTTCATTCTCTCTCACCCCTTTATCTGTTTCTCTTTCAAACTCCTTCATTCACTCTCTCCCCTTCTTTCTCTCTCTCTATCCCGCTCCACTCTTTATTCTATGTACACAATTTCTCTCTCTTTCTCTCTCACCACCCTCTCTAATTGGGCATTATATCTTCACTCTATCTCTCACTCAGCAACACCACAGCATCACTCAGCGTAACCACAGCATCAATCAGAGCCAGCACAGCATCACTCAGCACCAACACAACACCACTCAGCACCACCACAGCATCACTCAGCACCACCACTCAGCACCACCACAGCATCTCTCAGCACCACCACAGCACCACTCAGCACCACCACACCACCACTCAACACCACCACAGCATCACTCAGCATCACCACAGCATCACTCAGCACCACCACAGCATCACTCAGCACCACCACAGCATCACTCAGCACCACCACAGCATCACACAGCATCACCACAGCATCACCACAGCATCACTCAGCACCACCACAGCACCACAACAGCACCACTCAGCACCACCACAGCACCACTCAGCACCACCCCAGCATCACTCAGCATCACCACACCATCACTCAGCATCACCACACCATCACTCAGCACCACCACAGCACCACTCAGCACCACCACAGCATCACTCAGCATCACCACAGCCCCACTCAGCACCACCACAGCACAACCACAGCACCACCACAGCATCACTCGGCACCACCACAGCATCACTAAGCACCACAACAGCATCACTAAGCACCACCACAACACCACTCAGCACCACCACAGCATTACTCAGCAGCACCACAGCATCACTCTGCACCACCACAGCATCACTCTGCACCACCACAGCATCACTCGGCATCACAACAGCATCACTCTGCACAACCACAGCATCACTCAGCACAACCACAGCATCACTCAGCATCGCCACAGCATCACTCAGCACCACCACAGCATCACTCAGCACAACCACAGCATCACTCAGCACCACCACAGCACCACTCAGCACCACCACAGCATCACTCAGCATCACCACAGCATCACTCAGCACCACCACAGCACCACTCAGCACCACCACAGCATCACTCAGCACCACCACAGCATCACTCAGCACCACCACAGCATCACTCAGCACCACAACAGCCTCACTAAGTACCACAACAGCATCACTAAGCACCACCACAGCATCACTCAGCACCACCACAGCATCACTCAGCACCACCACAGCATCACTCAGCACCACCACAGCATCACTCAGCACTACCACAGCATCACTCAGCATCACCACACCACCACTCAGCACCACCACAGCACCACCACAGCATCACTCAGCACCAGCACAGCACCACCACAGCATCACTCAGCACCACCACAGCACCACTCAGCACCACCACAGCATCACTCAGCATCACCACAGCCCCACTCAGCACCACCACACCATCACTCAGCACCACAACAGCATCACTAAGCACCACCACAACACCACTCAGCACCACCACAGCATCACTCAGCACCACCACAGCACCACCACAGCATCACAGCACCACCACAGCACCACTCAGCACCACCACAGCATCACTCAGCATCACCACAGCACCACCACTCAGCACCACCACAGCACCACCCCAGCATCACTCAGCACCACCACAGCATCACTCAGCACCACCACAGCATCACTCAGCACCACCACAGCACCACCTCAGCACCACCACAGCACCACCTCAGCATCACTAAGCACCACCTCAACACCACTCAGCACCACCTCAACATTAGAATAGGCAGGAAGAAGTTGCCAACATTGCAACGACAAAATAAACGACAAGACCTTTCTTATGTTTATTCTTTTTTAATTGGGTCATTCAGTTGTACATAATGTCGTCTTAGTTATATATAAAGTAACAAAAATGCTTCTAAGTCTTTTTTATTATAACTTTTGAACATGCTGCACAGCAGCCACAATGCTCTTAAAAACATTGGCAAAACCAATAGCTCTGCCTAAACACTTATAAGGCCCCAAAGGCGAGACCTATTGGCTAATAGGTCTCGCCTTTGGGACCGTATATGTGTTTAACCAGGTGTCAGTTATGCAGCACAATTGTTGCATGGCTAAACACTTATAAGGTCCCAAAGGCGAGACCTATTGGCTATGCCAATGCTTGTTTCACTGGCTGTCCCGGCAGATTTCTGCCATTTTGGCTCATGTCCGGGTTTTTAGAGGGGGTCGACTGAAAACATTGAGAGGCACTTTTTTGGGTGTTATAAAGCTGTGCTAGTTAGCAGATGTTATAAGTAAGCAATTTAATTAATATGTATGATGTTGGTTGTAGAAATTACATTTTATTTATTTTCTTAATGCCTTTTCTGTGATCTTATGTTGATGAGAGCTGTCATTCTACACCATTCTGTTGATGAAAAATTGTAGTCCTTCTTCGATTTTTCCAAAATGTCCCGGTTTTTGGTTCTCAAGATCTTCGTCACCCTATATACAGGTCGCAACTTTTTTTCATGGTGTTCATCTTACTGGCCCATCCTGTACATAAGAAACTGTTCTATGCACACCAGTTTAACATCTGAAAGACAGAGTGATCTTGGTCACAGTGAAAACACTTTTTTAATTCCCACAAATATGTTGCAGCCTGTAGCAGGATCATACATATATAGTGTGCTGTAAGCAGAAAGGTATGCGAACTGCGTTGCGCACTATTTGCGCCTCCTGCTTGCACCCACTGAGCAACATTCGTATGCATGTTTTTTATACATCTGAGCAAACTATCGTCCTTGACCAAATTTTTTTTTTTTTTGTGGATTTGGTGTGAACATTTAGGAGGTTTTCACACAGTTGGTGCAGTTTGTGGATCTCCTTTTTGGAATTTAAGTGGTAAAATTGCACCTATTCATGTTTATTTTTTTTAGATTGGAAGCGCAATATTCAGATTTATGTATTTCTTTTTGACTCTGTCCCTCAGTATTTCCAACAGTTTCTCTTGCATTTATTCTAAGTACATTCCAGTTTAATATCTGTATTATTTACTGCATTCTATGGTTACAAATGGAACTTTTCTGATGCAATTTTACATACTCTGCGTGTGAAATTTCCTCCTGCGTGCTTGAAAGCAGGATTAACCACCACTGACACATACCATAACTACCTTCATACAGAACTGCCAACTCTCACGGTGCCACCGTGTGACACACGATATCGACTCCCATTATACGGTCACCCGGTGAGGAGCCAATATCACACTGTAACATGGAAAACGAGCTGAAAATCACTGCATACAGTGAATTTTCAACTCGTTTTTGGAGGCTTTGAACTGCCGACATCCATTAAGGGGTGTGAAAACACCCGGGACATCGGCAACAGCCTCGGCACGCTTTTTTTTTTAGGAGAGAGTTTGGAGTGGGGGCGGGGTGGGCACAGGTGCCTCTTAGGTCCTTCTTAGCACGAGGCCACCCCCTCCAAGGCCCCACCTCTTATCACACGGTATGATTTTTGATTTAGTTGGCAGGTCTGCTTCACAAGCACATGGCATAAACATAAACCAATATAACAAGCTTGCAAAATTGTAAGATCAATGTCCCGGCAGGAGTTGGACTAGCAAACAAGGGCCATGTTACAAAACTAGCAGAAAGTACCGATTTACGATGCACAAGGACTGGTGCAATCACAGAACGCAACCCCTACTGGTGTAGTCCTTCAATGCTCTCTTTAGAATCAAATCTCTTTTTTTCTTGGCAGTAAAATCAGAGGAACAGTTACACAGCATGCCGCCTAGAACCCAAGCCGGGCCGGCCGCGAAGTCTGTCGGGGTGTGTCATATGCAAATAGTAACATATCGATCTGTACATTCACCTTTCGCCAGTAAGTGTTGTAAGGGACACTTTCATTAACGATTAACCTCTAATATCGGGGCAGGTACTGTGAGTAATTGCCCTGTGTCAGAAAAAACATTGGGATGGTGGTTACACAGCATGCTGCCTACAACCCGCAATGGAGTGGACCAGCCACGTATCACGGTAGGGTGCTTGGAACCGAGTAGATAAAAACGTACGAACTTATTAATGTCCAAAGCCCGGGTTCCGACTCAGATTCTATTCAAAGAAGTGCTGCCGTATACGTTAAACTGCAAATGAGGCCAAGTTAAAGTATTCAAACCAAAAGAACCTAGGGATGTAACCAGAAATGAAAAAAGAAGGAGAGAAAAACAAATCCCTCCCGCCACCCCCCACCCTAGCCCCCTCCGAGACAAGGCAATTGTTGAAAAGTGTGTGGTCTGGGAATATGTTATCGGATTTTGATCAGGCCGGTATCTTACAATGAACCTTGTCCTCCTCTTGGGTGTCTGGTAGTAACCTCAAGATACGTAGGTAGGTTGGACAAGTCAGTTCCCTGAACTCTGAGGAGAGGATAGTGATAAAAGGGGCCCAGATTTTAGTGTATGCCGAGGTGTCTGTACTGGTCGCCATCGACAGTCGTTCCATGCCCAACAGTGACCAAAGCTGATGAAGCCATTGTCGATGGTCTGGAATTTTGTGTGTGCCCCAGCTAGTCAGCAGTACTCTGTGTGCGGCGTTCAATGCCAAGGCCATCTGCCTCCCTTTAGTGGAGCAAAGTGGGAACATAAGTGCATTGGGGAGCCCCAATAACGTGTATGCGGAGAATCGGTGGATTGCGGTGTTGAAAGCACAGTCAATGTCATCCAGGATCTGAACCCAGAATCTAGTCAGTTTCGGGCAGTGCCATAGGAGATGGAGCAGCGTCCCTGGATTGCCACAGCCTCGCCAGCACTGGCCATCACATTGTGCATTCCATTTCTGTATACGGGAGGGGTGTAATACCAATAAGAAGTGATCTTGTAGGCTGTTCCGTGTGCCCTGTAGTGTGTGCCGTATGATGCGTTCTATAGAAAATGTCTTCTCATTCTTTATCTGTTAGAGATCGGCCTAGCTCTGCTTCCCAACGGCTCTGTCCTGGAGTTCTGCAGTTTTGTGCCGTCTTCATCAGGTGGAGATAGATCTCTGAGATGAGCTTCCTGTCGTCTGCCTTGAGGAACAGCCACTTCTCAAATGAAGTCATCGATCTACCCGCCTTAGGGCATGTGTCAGGTCTAAGCATCCACTGTGTCAATTGTGTGTGAGTGAATCGTTCTGAGTTGATCGAATGGGATGAGGCCATTTTGGTCAAAGAGGCATCCCATGTGCTTACATCCACCTTTGATCCAGCGCTTGGCGGTGCTCGGAGTCATGCCTGGAGGGAAGTCCGGGTTTGCAAACAGGGGTGTCATAGGCGAGGGGAATGTGGTGAGTCCCGCCGTGATCGCTACTTTATCCCAGATTTTAAGTGTCAGCTGGTTACAGGGGAGGAATAAAGCCCCCATTCTCTATGAGGTTGAGGCAGCCACACCTCCCTCCATATGTGTGATCCCGCTACTGTTTGGTCCATGAAGACCCAGTGCTTCTCTGTTAGTGGGCAGTTCCACTCCACCAGATAGAGCAGTAGCGCAGCTTGGTAGTAGCGAAGCATGTTGGGTACCGAAAGTCCCCACTCTTGTTTCGAACGCTGTAGGAGCTGTTTCTGTTGTCTAGGTTTCGTTTTCCCCCAGATCAAGCGCTCAATCTCCCCTTGAAGGACACTGACCGTGCTAGATGGTGGAGTCAGGGGTAGGATCTGAAAAATGTATAGGGCTCGGGGAAGAATATTTATTTTTACTGCTGCTATTCTGCCAAGTCACGAGAGTGGAAGTCGCTGCCACTGCGCTAGGTCTTTACGGATTAGGGCCATAAGCATTGAGTAGTTGGCCCTGCCATTTTAAAGAGACTATTGCTTAGAACTAGTCCTAGATAGTGGAGGTCTTCGGTGACTCACTGGAAGTCAAATTGAGCTTGCAGGGCAAGCTCTGTGTTTGGGGCGATGTTAAGGTTTAAGATTTGTGATTTCTGCTTATTTACTCGAAAGCCCGAGGTTGCCCCAAACTCTCGGAGTTCCGAGACAATAGTTGGGAGTGAGGTCAAAGGTTGGGTGGTTGAGAAGATGACATCGTCAGCATAGAGGCTGATCAGGTGCTGGTCTGCTCCAAACGGGATGCCCACAGCCTTCGGGTTGTCCCTTAGTCTCTGCGCAAAGGGCTCCATATAAAGAGCAAAGAGGAGCGGCGAGAGAGGACAACCTTGCTTCGTACCCCACTCTATAGTAAAGCCGCTGGAGCTCACGCCATTCACCCAGACCATTGCACTAGGGGTGCTATAAATGCTCTTAACCCAATTCCTAAAGCGTGTGCCCATGCCAAAGTGCTTGAGAGTTGCGAATAAATAGGGCCAGTGCACCCTATCAAACGCTCTTTCAGGGTCCACCGCCAGTAGCAAGGCTTCTTCCCGAGATCGGTGCACCTTATCTATCAGATGGCAAATACGTTTAGTGTTATCCCCACACTGACGAGGGGGAATAAACCCTGCCTGGTCTGAGTCTATGAGGCCAAGCATCAGGGGATTAAGGCGGCGGGCTAGTACACTAGCAAACAGTTTCGCATCGACGTTCAGAAGCGAAAGAGGTCGGTATGAGCTACACTGTTTTGGGTCTTTCCCTGGCTTAGGGAAGACTGATATCGGGCCTGAAGCATCGACTCTGTAAGTGTGCCCGTGTCAGCAAATGAGTTAAAAAGGCGAGTGAGTATCGGTGCGAGTTCCGAGCAAAAAGACTTATAGAATGCCGCACCGAACCCGTCAGGCCCAGGTGACTTCAAAGGCTTCAACCGGGCAATCGCTGAAATCACATCTTCTATGCGGATGGGCTTATCTAGTGCTTCAGATTCCGCTGGAGGAAGGGGAGTGGGTGCTGCAGTCTCTATGTGTGTTTGGGGATCTGGAGGGATGATAGGTTCGCGTTAGTACAGCTCGGCATAATAGGCCTGGAAAGCGTCCGCGATGTTGTTTACATCGGACACTTCAGCCCCAGAGCCCGTCTGGACAGATTATTTTTTTTTTTTATTCAACTTTTTTTATTAAACAATCATTGGCATATCAGCATTGAAATCAATACAGTATAGAAATATGCATGACAAGCAAGGCAGTACAATAGCGAATTACATGCAGTGGAGGCATTCAAGGGGGGGGGAAGTGAATCATCAAGCTCAACAGTTTGTGGGGGAATGCAAATATCACCACGGTAAGCGTTCCACTGTGACCAGATGCGGGCCCATTTTCGGGGGCAGCCTCGGGCTGTAAACACTGTCTTTTCTCTGAACATGCACCAGTCCATATTGTTTTCCCACGTAGCCAAAGTAGGAGGTGCTGCCGCCCCCCAGGCCTGAGCTATATTTCTTTTCGCCAGCATGAAGCCCAAAGTTGCCCATTGTATTTGGTGAGCGTTAAGATCAGTCGGCTCCCATATGTTTAGTAGGCATCTACGTGCCTCTGGACTGATAAGGACAGTCAGTACCGTGCTCATCGTTTCGTGTACCTCTTTCCAGTACCTTTGGATTAGGGTGCATTCCCACATAATATGCATGAACGTGCCCGTGAGGCCACATTTCCTGCGACAGTCCCCTGTTTCGGCTCTCCCCATCATCACCAACCGAGGGCCGGTCATGTATACTCTGTGCAGGATTTTAAGTTGGACAAGCCGTAGTCGGGCCGAAATGGCCACCACCCGGGCGAGGAGACCGCTTCCTGCCAGTCCTCATCGTCCAATTCCATCCCATCAGTTACCCATTTCCCCTTCAAAGCTAAAAGAGGATCGTCCATGTGGTGTATTAATTTATTGTAAATTAACGAAATGGTCTTGTCAGGAACATGGCCATCTAATATTCTGTCCTCTAAAGGGGGTGAGTCGGGAAGGGATGTGCCTCTAGGGATGAGAGAGTGTAGCGCGTGGCTAATCTGATTATATCGAAAGAGCTCGGCATCTGCAAGTTTGTACTGAGTCTGAAGGGCAGCAAAGGGTTTTACTCCACCCTGTTTCCACAGATCTTTGACTTGTGATATGCAGATCAGGTCCCATTTAGCAAATCCTTTCGAGGACCATAGGTTGCCAAGTTTTGCGGAGTCCCATAAGGGGGTAGCCAATGTTAATTTACCCTCCCACCCCAGGGATTTATTTGCTGCGTGCCATACCTTAACAGTGTGTCCAGTGGGCCCTGTGAGCTTGGATCTGTTTGGTTTCGCGTAGAGGGATCGGTTATAGTTCCCTCCAGGGAGGAGCCACTTATCCATCTGATAGCCCGGGTTGGCAAGATCTCCGTACGTGCTGTGGTTAATGGCTGCCAGATGTGCTGCCCAGTAATATTTTTTAATGTTAGGTAGACTGATGCCACCATCGTACCACTGTAGCGTGAGCTTATTCTGGGCTATACGGGGAGGCCCGTTCCAGATCAGGTCCCTCTGGGGGCATTCAATTTCTTTGAAATATTTCGAGGGGACTGGATCAAGTGTGTTCTGCAAGACGTAGAGAAAGCGGGGTAGGGACATCATTTTAAAAAGAGCCGCTTTGCCCAGTAGGGAGAGGGGAAGGGATTTCCAGCTGGCAATGTCTCGCCGTAAGCGAAGCAATGGAGGGAGAAGATTATTTTCATAGCGGAGTACAGGATCTCGGGAGAGAAATATACCCAGGTATTTGAACCCGGTGGTGCTAATTTGGATGGGGCAGTTTCGGGGTAAAGCAGGAGGGCCCCCCCGAAGGACATAGAGGTGGGATTTAGACCAGTTAATCCTGAAACCGGAATATTTACCGAACACGGCTAAGATGTCAAGAACTGCTATTAGAGACTTTTTGGGCTCCGTTAAATAAAGTAGTATATCGTCCGCATAGAGCGAAATGCGGTCTTCCCAGTCAGGTGACCACCGCATGCCTCGAATAACTGGGTTTTGGCGGATCCATGCAGCCAGTGGTTCCAGCGCCAATGCAAAAAGAAGGGGAGAGAGTGGACACCCCTGATGGGTGCCCCGGCTCAGGACAAAGGAATCTGACTTTTTGTTATTCACCACGACTTGCGCCATTGGTTCCGAATATAAAAGACGGACCCATCGCATGAATTCCTGGCCGAACCCTAACTTTCGGAGGACCGCAATAAGGTAAGGCCATTCTATAGTGTCGAATGCCATGGTGGCATCTAGAGACACGAGGACAGCCGGCTCAAGAATCGTGTCCACTCTGCCTAAAACACCGTGGGCACGGCGTAGGTTCAATGCTGTGTTCCTATGCAGAATGAAGCCGGACTGGTCCGGATGTACCAATTCCGAAATTACGTTAATGAGACGGGTGGCGAGGACTTTAGCAAGGATCTTGGGTTCGGCATTGAGGAGGGAAATCGGCCTGTAGGAGGCGCAGTCCGTTTTGGGCTTACCTTCCTTGTGTATGGTTACTATGGTGGCTATACGTTGGTCAGTTGGGAGCACTCCTGATTCTCTACATTCCTCAAACATGCTCTTGAGATGAATGGACAATTTGTCAGGGCTGAGTTTGTACAGTTCAATTGGGATGCCGTTCGGGCCAAGAGCTTTTCCTGATTGTAGCGATCTGATTGCTTGGGCTATCTCATCTGCAGTCAGGGGGCTATCTAGAAGACGCTGATCTTCTAAGGAAAGAGTGGGAAGTTTGATGTCACGAAGTAGTTCGAAGGATTCGTCCTCAGTGTAAGACGCCACTGCGGTGTATATTAAGTTAAAGTGCCTGGCAAAGCAGTCTGCTATGTCTTGGGGATCCGTTACGTCAATGTTACTAGCATCGTGGAGGACTGGGACCAACCTATTCGCCCATTCGCATTTATCAAGCCAGGCTAATAGTTTCCCAGCTTTATCCCCGAGATCATAGATCCTACCAAGTGTCTCTCTTCCTAGCATTTTCGCTCTTTCAGTCAGTAGAGCCTTGTATTCATCTTGTTTAAGTCGCAATAAGTGGGCTAAGTCAGGTGTGACTGTCATCTCCATCTCTCTCTCTAAGTGATAGATCTCGTCCTCTATACTTGCAATTTCTCTATGCCTTTCTTTCTTTTGTCCTGATATCAGGGACAAGGCCTCTCCCCTAATCACTGTCTTAAATGCTTCCCATAGTGTCTGGGAGGAGTCCACCGTATCCAGGTTTTCGGCAAAGTATGTATCCATTGTCTTGGTGAGTTCGTGACGGATTTTGGGGTTGCGAAGATGCCAGGGGTTAATAGGGACGACCCTACCCACCCGGGCTTGATCAAGGAGTACATGGACCCAAACTGGTGAGTGATCAGAAATGCCCCTAGCCAGGTGCCTAATTTCGTGGATGAGTGAGATTTGGGGGCGGGGATCAGAATATAGTCTAATCTGGATAAGCTGCCATGAGCCCCCGAGTGAAAAGTGTGTTGCATTCTGTCAGGGTTATAAGTGCGCCAGCCATCTACTAGTCCCATGGTGTCGAGAAAATCTGGCAGCCATCTATGCGAGGGCCCCAGTTCCCGCGGTGGGTGGCGATCCAGCGCCCCCGACCCCACGGAATTAAAGTCTCCTCCCAGCAATAACACCCCCTCAGGTAGTGAGAGGAGAGCGGTACGCAGGTCCTGAAATGTGGTAGTTTGGAGGCCAGGGGGAACATAGATGGAGACCAATGTGATAGTGCGTCCTTCCCAGAACCCCGTAATACCCACGTAGCGGCCCCTGTCGTCCGTCCAAGTACGGTCTATAGTGAGCGGGAAGGTGTTTTTCAACATTATACCCACGCCTCTGGAGCTTGTGGTGAACCCTGCATGTGCCACCAACTTATATCCAGATCTACACAGTGCTTTACATGAACTACCTATCAGGTGCGTCTCCTGGAGCAGGACGATGTCGGGGGCTTGCTTCCTAATATATTGGAGAACTATACTGCGTTTAACCTTGTCTCCCAGCCCGTTAACATTCCAGCTCAGGATTCTTGCACTTTTATCCCACTGGGTATGCGTCATATTTGTAAGTGTCATCTAGAGCCTTGGTCATGCAGATTATAAAGTTTGCCGAGATAACAACCTTAACACGTCATGTGTCGATGAATACAAATAACGATAAAACAACCCCCCCTCCCAAATCCCGTTTCCAACAACCCCCTCCCTGCTTCCCTGCTCTCTGGACTTAAAACTGCCCATCACAAACTGGCAGAGTACCTGTCACCCAATACCCTAAAACTGAAAAGCAACTAAAGGTAGTAAAGAGGAGGAAGGTCGGCGTTCCTTCCCACCATCCCCAAACCCAAACTTCACAGATATATTGTTCCCATAAGGTCCTGGAGTGTATTGCTGA
This sequence comes from Calotriton arnoldi, assembly GCA_963921515.1. Lineage (NCBI taxonomy): Eukaryota > Metazoa > Chordata > Amphibia > Caudata > Salamandridae > Calotriton > Calotriton arnoldi. The sequence continues at coordinate 2,896,856 of CAWUFW010001139.1, forward strand.
ATAGCTACAGTTCAACGTGAGCTTTTGTCTGACTGTGGGGCCCCCGGGACCCCCATACCTGGCTGTGTTCGTGTAAACCGCCTGTGTGTTAGCCAGTTGTCACTCCCGCTCCCGTGACGCTTGACCTCCGTCTCGACTACATCCCGGGGAGCCACCGGCAGTATGATTGTCCAGCCAATCCGAAGCCATCTCAGGATTATCGAAGAACCATACCCTTCCCCCGTCCTCGACACGGAGACGAGCCGGAAACATCATGGCGTATTTAAGTCCTTTGTCTCTGAGTTTCTTCTTGACGGCTAGAAAGGTTCTACGCTGCCTTTGTACCATTTGTGTGAAATCGGGAAAGAAAGAGAGGGCGGCATTCTCGTAGCGCAGCGGGGGTGCCGCTCGGGCGCATTGCAGGATAGCGTCTCTGTCCCTGAAGTTGAGGACCCGTGCAATGAGAGGGCGCGGAGGCGCCCGGGCCTGGGTCGCCCACCCGGGACTCTGTGTGCACGCTCTATGGTGAAAAAGTTCCCCAGTCCCTTGGGTTTAAGGTGGTTCAGGATAAGGTCCTCAACGAACAAGTCAGGAGCTGGCCCCTCTGATTTTTCGGGCACCCCTAAAATGCGGACGTTATTGCGTCTCGATATTCCTTCACAGTCGTCAAGTTTCCGTTCGGCCGTCTCACAGAAAGATTTAAGATCACGTACTTCGCGCTGGAGCTGCGACACATCGTCCGTCAGACCGGTCGTCTTGATATCCAGGGATTTGACTTTTTCATTCATCTTTGTTAGGTCAGCCCGGATGAGGTTTACTTCAATGGAGATGGTTTCCATTTTATGTTCCAGGGATGATTTAACCCCCTCTATAGCGGCCACAACATCTTGCAGGGTCAGTTCCGGGGTGGGGCTCACAGAGACCTCCCCCACCTTAAGGGCATGAAGCGGATCCGCCAGCGAGCCTCTGGGCAGGGTATAGCGGTCCAGTTTGTTCGATTGGATCTGCCTCGACCCCCTGGACACCTTGGCCTGTCTCTTGTCCGAGTCTGTTTTACTCGCCATTAGCCCCCGAATCTCAGGACACTTAGGTGGTGTCTGGACAAAGTCCTTTGCTGCGAGCAGTCGATGGGTCAGCAACTATGAAAAGTCCGCCACGTGTGGAGTAGACCAGCTCGAGCGCCCGGTCGGGAGCGGGGAGCACAGGCGGCACGCAGCTCCTGAGGTGTCCCAGCCGCCTCGGACACACAGGCAGACCGGCCACTCCCGATCCCGGTCAGGGCGATGCCATCAGCCGCCGGCAGGCCGACGCGAGGACGCAGGCCAAGAGGCAGTTCAGTATTGGCCCCGGTCACACCCCTTCAACAGATGCCGCTGAGGCGAGGGGGGAAAGATGGAATGCAGGTCGCTCCCACCCCGCCGGTAGGTCTTCAAGGCTCCGGCCTCGCCAAGTCCCCGCATCAATCCCAGCACGCCACCCACACCGCCGCCTCCACACTCGGTCCAGGAGGGAACGGGGCACCAAGGGGGGAGAGGGTTCTCACCGCCGCCTCAGCCGCAGTCCGTGTGCTGTCCCAGAAGGCGAGATTTCGCAGAGTTGGGAAGACGCGCTCCGACCGGCGACTTCCGGTCCGGGCAGCCGACTCCTCCTCGTGCTCCAGCCATCGTCCTCTCACCGCAGTCCCCGGTCCGGAACCAGCGGGCAGGCCCAGACGGTCGGAGCCTGTATATCCAGTCCCTGGTAGCGTCTGAGAGCCGGGACAGCAGCAAACGGCACCGCTTACTCACTGCTTCCAGTCGCAGACCATAAGGGCAGGATAAAGTCAGGATGATGGGTTTAGGGGAACGGTAGCGGCGGAGCCGAGAGCTCAGGCAGCCATCTTGGTCCGACGCTTGGCTCCTCCTCCCGTCTGGACAGATTTAACCGATTGTGCATATTGTCTACTATGGAGTCGATGCGCGAGAATACGTTCTCCTTTGTTGTTTCCTACGTAAAATGTATGTTTGTGGCACAGCATTGCATGTTCGGCTCTGTCTAGATCGAGGCATTTACGTCGTAGACACTTCTTTTCCAGTTGCCGCCAAATCCAGGGGGCTCCGGTGCGTTTATGAATGGATTTCAGCTCTAAAATGGATGTCTCCAGTTCCTTCCTCTTAACTTTCCGCATCTTATTGTCGTGCACCGCTTTTGTGATAAGAGCCCCACGGGCAACGAGTTGTAGGGCTGCCTCCCAAATCGAGCACAGTGCAGTGGAGTCTGTGTCATTAAGAGCAAGATAATCTTTTAGGGTTTTCTTAAGTGCTGTGACCGTCTCCGGCGACTGTAGCATAGTCTCGTGGAGGCACCAGGGAGATGTCTGTGTAGGGAGGGAGGAGGTGAGTGAGGTTAATGTTATGTGCGAATGGTCTGGCAGCGAGCGGGGCTCAATAGTGGAGACAATCACTCGTTCCCATGCAGACGGGGAGGCTAGAAAGTGGTCTAGTCGGGCATATGACTTGTGGGCAGTGGAATAAAAAGTCTAGTCCCGTTCATCAGGGTGTTGGGAGCGCGACACATCACGCATCCCACATTCTTCCAGCCAGTCTAGCCCCTCGGGGCAAAGAGCCCCCGTGTTACCGGTTCTAAGTCTCGATCGGTCCTGCTCAGCATCCATCACTATGGTCAGGTCCCCTCCCACCACTACCGCTGCATCTGGGGAATGGAATACTTTGGCTAGAGCATCATTTAGAAAGGATTCTTGTCGCTCGTTTGGGGCATAAATCGATGCCACTGTAAGATGAAGTGCACCTATTTGTACTTGAAGGGCTATTAGGCGTCCTTAATCTCAGCAATAGTGCCCAACACCGTACTGTGGAAGTGCTTGGAGAGGAGAATAGCCACACACCCTTTTTTCCCTTTCCCTGAGGACCAGAATTGTTGTGGGAACCTCTTGGTGTGCATTCTTTGAGTATCTTTAGGGAGTAAGTGCGTCTCCTGGTGCAGGCATATGTCTCCCTGAGAGTGTTCCAGCAGCGAGAGCACGGCGGACCTCTTAATGGGGTTGTTGAGGCCTCGTACATTGAGGCTAATTAGCTTAATCTCCAGGGTCAAAGGGTAGAGAACAAGCTGTGAGAGATTGAGCATATGACTCAAAGGCCATGTGTGGATGGCCATTGGGACCTAATTGGTGGGTAAGTCTCATACCGGCTCGTGTGTATGGAGGACCTATCTGGATTGGCTCATCGGAAGGGGTACCCCAACAAAGCACCCTAAACCCCAACATTTTAACAAAACAAGTGAAAGTATTAACATGTATAGAATCGGGATAGTTCATCGCAGTAGGAAGGCCCATACAGAAGGGGACAACCAAGGTAGCAAGAGTCATCTATTAGTGGCCAGTCTCAATGCCCCGCCACTCCAGATTATCCAAACCACCAGTCATTGTATACAGTACCTCAGGAGGAAGGGTCAGTGTCCCCGCTTCCCTCGCTGGAGAGGGAGCGCAGCACAGCAGTCCTTTCTTTGGCAATTGTGACCGGGTCTGGGCGATGGCGCTCAAGCCGAGATCCGTGCCTTGCTCTTCGGCGGTTCCTGCCAGAGGCTTTGTCATCTGCTGTGGACTGTCGGGGGACCTGCTTGTTGAGGTCTAGGTTGAAGACCTTACAGGTTTCAGCCAGGGAATGCAGTTGGTAGGTTATGCCCTCGAGGCGGAAAATAAGACGAAATGGATGGCCCCATGAGTATGCATTGCCCAATGTCCGCAGATGGTTAGTCACAGGTCGAAAGTTCTTTCATTTCTGTAAGGTGCTCGCTGCGAGATCCTGGTAGAGTTGCGGTGTGTGGTCTCTGAATTGCAGCTTCTGAGCGTCTCGAGCAGCTTTGAGTATGGCTTCTTTCACTTTGAAATTGTGCACGTAAACCAAAATGTCTGCGGGGGACGCGAGTACTCGCGGGGAGGGCCCACGCGATGGCACTGATCTATTTTAATATCTCTCTCTGCTGTGGTGTCCAAGACAATGCTGAACAGGGCCTGGATGTAGCCCTCAAAGTCCGAACCCCCTGCGCTCGTGGGGACCCCTCGGATACGGATATTGTTCCGTCTGGACCTGTTTTCTAGGTCTTCTGCATGGGCCTGTAAATCAATCTGTTGGTTTTGCAGGTGGATAACTTCCTGTTGGAGAGATTCTATTTCTTTGTCCTGACTGCGGTGCCCTCTTCAAGGGCCACCACACGTTCACCAACTGCATCAATATCTCGGTGTACTTCTCTTAGTTCCATTGTCAGATCTTTTTTCACTGCCTGCAGATCTTCTCGCAGGGAGGCAAACAAAGCCTCTAGAAATACGCGGTTTACTGAGCTCTCAGCTCCCTCTCCTCTGTAGGTCGGTTTTGGCTCACCCGCTAGCGTTTTTTCACTCAGGGATTCCCCAGTGCCCTTCATGAGCATGTCACGGACCGAGCGATCCTTCTTCGCTTTGGTCTTCGCCATTTCTTTTCGACTATCACCCTAGAGACCAACAGGCCGTGCCGGAAGTGCCGGGAAGCTAGTGGTCAGGTCGGAGCGCAAGTGTATGCAAGTGTGGGCCCCTTCACATACCTCCATCCCGTCACAGCCAGCCCAGGCCTGTGAGCGTGCCCTTATTTCAGTTGCTCGCTGGACCGCTCTAGAAATCCGTCTCAACCGGCGTCCGGCAGTGTCCAGGCGTAACTCTGGGCTAAGGATCCAAGGGGGTAGTATTGTTGTGCTGATGGAGAAGGGAGTACTGGGCTCCTGCTTCAGATGAGGGCACCAAGGTTCGCTCCAGCAGGAAATCCCCCCAGAGTCCAGGGGTGCACTGTGATACGTTGTATGGGTAGGCCGGGGCCCCCGCGATGCCTAGTTACGCACCAGCTATGACAGTCTTAGTCTATTTAATCACTGCTCAGTCCCCTCACTGTTGGGCATCGCTATATGTGTAGCGCGGGTGTCCCCTGTAGCAGGAGGCTATCAATGATGGCCCTTGCTGCCCGCCATAGCGGCACAGCCGTCTGCTTCTCTCACAGGCTTACCAGGTAGTCTCTGCTCGTTGTTACAGGGGTTCGGATGTGGGCAAATAGACACGGGCCTCACCTCTTCTGGTGTGGTCCGGTTCTGCCGAGAGCCAGTGGGCACCACGCGGCCCGATCCACTCTCCTCTGTAGACTTGCTGTGGGGGGGGGGCACTGAGGGCTTTCGTAGTGGGTTGGGCTTATTTAGGATGCTTCGTCGACCTCTCCCTGCCGAGCTCTGCTAACCTTGTGTCGCAGACGTTTCTTATTACTGGAGAGTTACAGTGGCAGCTCCGTCGTCCTCTGCTGTGGCATCTGCGACCGGTCCGCCCTCAGGCCTGCCACTCGTGCTCCAGGGGTCCGGTGAGGGCCCACCCCAGCGAGCCTCCCCTCTCACGCTACGGTTCGGTGCCGCCGGGGGTATTGCACTGCTCAGCCAAGTGGGCGCCGTCAGGTCCATAGGGCTCCCGCTCGCTATCGCGACGGCACCCGCTCCCACATCGTCAATCCGGCGAGGTGAGCCGGCCGCGGCTCTTGCCCCAGGTAGTCCCGGGTGTTGTTTGCATGTCTTCGGGGGGGCCTCACCGTGCTCTTGAGGCTCCCGGGACCTCTGCCCTATGCACTGCCTAAGGGGCAGTCTCCCAGAGCTACAGCCACGGTGGATAAGACGCTGTGATAATGCTTTAGGCTGGGCGGGATGGAGCGCTATCGAGACACATCCGCTCACACCGACATCTTGGCCAGGCCCCCCGATGCTCTCTTTAGAGGTGCGGAAGACCCAGAAGGGATCAAGGTGTGCCTGCAGAGATAGTAATAACCCTATTACTGTCGCATTGTCAGTGTCTTTGCACGAGTCTTCCTCGCCTGCCTTTGGAAAGGGGCCAGGGACTCCTCACACGTTAGTGCAGCATATGGTTGCACACCACCCCCCCTACCCCCCCCCCCAAGATATTGCCTGCCCACGCTGGAAGGACTTCTCTGTGTGGCACCCAATGAATGGAGCACAGTTTCAGTGTTGATGGCCTGTATGCCTGCTTATGTAATATGGCACAGGTGCAAGGGCATAGCCATTCCCTCGTTTGCATGGGGGCAGATCACATACAAGTAGGGGAGCAACTACTTTACCAATGTACACCATAGCAGTGCACATCACAGAAGAGCCTCACAAAGATCTTCGGCCCCTGCTGTAATCCAAAAGGGGCCAAGAGTGCCCTTAATAGGAGCAAACACCTGCTGTGAACCTTTGATGACATCGTCCAAGAATCTGGACTGAGGCTTATAAAGCTGTGCATAATGACTAAATTTTCTTTAATGCCCCTTTCATATCTCTTTTAGAACGTTTCATCATTTGGAACCCGCTAGAGAGTAATGCAGCTTTCGCTGCTTGAAGCAGGTGGTAAATGGATGCAGGGAAGGGCAGTGCAAGGCCAGGATGGTTAGTGAATTAGGGAGCGTGGCAGTGTGCAGGTGAAGATGTGGCCTGGCAGAGGGAGCAGTTAGAGGGAGCCGGGCAGGGACTAGGGTCAGGCTGCACTCGCAGCTAAAGTCTAATGTGATTTTACCTTCCAAATTTTCTGGCTGCTAAAATTGAACCTGGTTTTCCTGCAACCAGGAAATGTGGGTGTGGGAACACTGGTTCCCTTATAATGGGGCAGAGTGGTACCCCACATTGGACTACTGCCCTGCCCGACTTGTAATCAGACTCTTGGTACTCTCAAGCAGCATGGGGTGCCTTAGGGATTACCAATAAACATATAAATAAAATGCACATCAGCCACAATACAAACATGACAATAATATTGCACACCTAACATGACACATTTGCTCCTGCGTGTTGTTTGTTTCTGAAAGATGTCCATGTCTGTTTTTTCATATTACAGTCTGCCCAAACCTAGTGTTTGGGAAAACGTATGTTGTGTAGGAGCTCCTTAAGTTCTTTAAACATCTTGGGGCAGATTTAGTAAGGCTTTGCGTCGGGGTAGCGTCACTTTTCTGGCGCGGCCGCAAAGCAAAATCCTTTCTGCCTATTGATGTCCAAGTATACACATATTATGGACAATAACCTCCTCGACGTCTTCCAGTCGGGCTTCATCCAAAACTGCAGCACTGAAACAGCCATGCTGCAAGTGATTGACGATGCGCTGCATATACTCGACGCTGGGGATTCATGTCTTCTGATTCTTCTAGACCTCTCTGCAGCCTTTGACACGGTTAATCATAGCACCCTCCTCAACACTCTTCAACAGAGAATGGGACTGGATGGCACAGTGCTCAAATGGTTTGCCTCTTTCTTCTCGGACAGATCCCAAATGATCAAGATAGGGAACAGTCTTTCATCTCCTGTTGCCGTAGGTCAAGGCGTCCCTCAAGGTTCTATCCTGGCACCCACCTTGTTTAATCTCTACCTGGAACCTTTAGGGAACCTCCTAAGCAAATCTGGGATCCTTTACCATCTGTATGCGGACGACACGCAAATCTACCTTAAGGTGTCCTCCGCACACGATCTCTCCCTACTCAATTCTACCCTCAACTCTATTCACAACTGGATGTCTGCTCACCAACTCATTCTGAATCCCGCCAAAACTGAATTCCTCCTCCTCTCTACCTCTCTCTCACCTCCTCCTGTTCAATCTTGGATGGATCAGCTGAACCTTCTCAACAACAAACCCATCATTGTTGACAGCGCTAAATCCCTAGGTGTCATTCTCGACAAAAGACTCAACCTAATCGCCCACATCAACTCTATTGCTAAGAATGCACGGTACCAGCTGCGCCTTCTGTGGGGGATCCGTCGGTTCTTCCCGGAGAAAGACTTAAAAACCTTGGTTCAATCTCTGGTTCTCTCAAGACTGGATTAGTGCAATTCTCTTCTGACTGGCCTACCCAAATCCCACCTCTCCCTCTCAAATCCATCCTCCATTCAGCAGCTCGCTTCATTTCAGGGTCTAAACGAAGCGACCACATCACTCCTATCCTGTCCTCTCTGCGATGGCTTCCGATCGAGGCAAGATCTATTTACAAAACTGCCTGCATCACACACAAAGCCTTACACACGTCCTCCCTCGTTACCTGGCGAATAAACTGAAATTGTCCGGTGGCTCTCGCCCTTCTCGCAATGCGGAAAAGCTTCTGCTTGAGCCCCCGTCTTCAAAAGGGAAAGATCGATGGCTCAATCCTTCTCGGGCAATGCGGTGAGAATCTGGAACTCGCTTCCCCACTGCTCCGTGCCACCTCCTCTACCCGGATCTTCAAAGCTGACCTCAAGTCTCTTCTATTCCAAAGACACTTCCAGAACTAATACGTTCGGTCTTAGGCCCCTCTAGGAAGTCCGCTCGTCAGTATAAAGTTGTACTTGTGTCTGTTCATTCCTTATTTTATGTGTTGTGTTGGTTTTTATGTGCGTGTTCCCCCCATTATAAGTCCCCTGTGAAGTCACGCCCTCTCTACTACCTCAAGGAAGCTCTTCCATGATAGGAATTCTGTATTCCAAGCCTATAGAAGGGCCTTCTCAGTGTGCTTCGAGTTACTGCCACTTATTACAGTATTTTGCCTTTAGTGTATTTTGTACCCCATGTATCATATATTTAGTACCCCATGTACCCCCTGTTGAATCCACGCCCTCTCTACTACCTCAAGGAAGTTCTTCCACTATAGGAAATTCTGTACTCCAAGCCTATAGAAGCGCCTTCCCAGTGTGTCATGTGTGACTGCCATTTATTGCAGTATTATACCTCCATTTGTATTTGGTATCCCATGTTTCATGCACATCTGTCACTTTTTCCTATTGGAACTCATTCCTCTTTTGTATTTGGTTTGTTTGTTTTTGCACAATTGTCACTTTTTCCTCATGCAATGTAACGCTTGTCTTTGTATTATGCTCATTTGTATCCTCCTCCTTATGTAATGTTGCTGATCCTGTTGTGAAGCGCTCTGACACCCTCGGGTAAAGTCCGCGCTATATAAAAACGCATAAATAAATAAATAAATAAATAAATAAATAAATATGCATTTTACATCTTGCACTGTACACTTTGCGCCTCTTTTCTTCTCTCCTGGTAGATTTTAGAAACTTAAAGCATAAGTGTGATAGCATAGGAACTAATGACTACCCTGAATCCTGCACCATGTTGCTGCTGTATGAGCCGTGCTGGGATTATTGCCCAAATTGTTGTTTACTAGTGGATCTAGTACATTATATCATGCACTTTATAATCCACATTTGCCACTTTATTTAACTGTATGAACCATCCTGTATTAGAGATGCCTTAACTCACTGGTTATGCTGAGACTGTTGCCCAATTGTTGCCTACTGAGGTCTAAGTATACACAATTATGCACTTTATACCTTACACCGTACACTTTCTTTACATGTACGAACCTTTTTGTAACTGAGAGACTGTACCACTAAACCAGGATACCAGAACAAGGTTGCTATTTTATGTTGACGTAGAAGAATTCTTTTTTTATCAATCTTATTGTTTTTATTGTTGTTATCTGCAATTCTATTTTCTAAAGTTTTAACTATTATGTGAAGTTTTGCTGGCTTAAATTGCTGAAATAAAGCTTTACAGCAATAACAACCTTAAAAGTTTGGGTAACCCTGCAAAAAGAGCAATTTCCAACAGAAAAAACACAAGCACATAGCGCTGCCTTTGGTTACCTTGCATTTGAATGGTGTTCCATGGACAGAGGATGGGTGTTTCCATGCATCCAGGCATGGATTTTGGCGCATTCTCAGATTGACTAAAGCTAGTAAATCTGGGAATGCAACAAAATGCTACACCTTCCCCAGTGAGGCGTAATGAGGAGAAATATGTTTATTTCTCCTTGTTACTTCCTCTTTCTATGTGTGCTGCATTCTGCAATTATTAAATAACAATTTGTGGGGGAGACTCCGTCCACCCTCTCCTGAGCATTTACGAGGGCGGACGGAGTCTCCCCCACTAATTTCAGACAGAGACGCCGTCCCTTTGCACGAGGCTAAAAGGAACTCTGATGTGTCCCTTTTATTGTATATAATATGAAGACCTTGCAGTCACCTTGCGTTTTCATTACTGTTTCCAAGGGCAAACGTGTCTTTGCGCATACTTGCAGTGTGGCTCACAGTGTTTTCACCCAACAGGCAACATTTTTATCCTTGAGAGAGCCCAGGTTGAGGTTAATTGAGGGTGGACTGCCCCAAATTGACCCATCTGTATCTTAAGAATGTCGGGAGTGTGATTTTTTACAGTGTTAAAAATAACAACTGGTGCCAAACATATAACAAAACCAAAGGGGATGACGAACGGAGTGTTGAACATTGCAAGCACTCACCCCCAGTCAACTGATCTGGGTTTAATCCATCATCATTCTTTAGCTCACTCCGCCACCCCAGTTCAGACATGGCCATATGCAAATCAGTCTGACCCTGTGCCTCATGGGAACAGTCCAGCCCGAACTGCCAAGCCATGTCTTCACTGGACTGGAAACAAGCATCCTGGGACCGGTTTCGGGTTCATAACCCTCATCAGCCAGGCTATCTTGAATCCAGTGGCAAAGTGAGCAAGGGACCCACGTCTGGGCATACCCTGCCAACTTAGGGCGAACTTAGCAAAACCAAAGGGGATGATGAACGGAGTGTTGAACATTGCAAGCACTCACCCCCAGTCAACTGATCTGGGTTTAATCCATCATCATTCTTTAGCTCACTCCGCCACCCCAGCTAAAGAATGATGATGGATTAAACCCAGATCAGTTGACTGGGGGTGAGTGCTTGCAATGTTCAACACTCCGTCCATCATCCCCTTTGGTTTTGCCAAACATATAACACCAATCGTCTCTTTATCAAATATACACCAAACACCTTTTATTTATTCATTGAAAACTGCAGTTTTTGAATGTAAATGTCTCTAAAAATGTTGCAACTTTGCGTAGTTTCTAAAGTAAAGTACCCCTTTCTGTTTGAAAAAAAAAACGATTTACAAGAAGTAAAACAAATTAAAAAAAATTAATTTAACATTTTTATGTATGATTATATTTATTGTTTTTGCACTGCGTTTATACTGTCAGGAGACCACCTCAGTTCGGGCTGATAAAACATATCATGGAAAATTATTTTTGAAAAACGTCAAATTTTTAATGCCTCACATGCAATAGGGTTGTGGCATTGGTTTCTTTGACATCACTTTTTGTGACGTCACTTTTCATGGCTTATGTTAATTAGTCCCTTCACTTTTCTTTCTGGGACTTGCTGGAACATCTGTCATAAGGTTACTTGAGGGGCAGCACGTCTCCCTACTTTCTGCAGAACATACAGCCACACTGACTTGAAGTTCTCAAGTATAACTCCGAAGACCTCACAACGAGGCCATTAGCGGTAACTTTTTTTAAGACCTCTGATATTAAAAAGATCTAATGCTGCAGGTTGATCACTCTCTGCCCAGGTCAGTGCACTCTGGAACACATCGCGGGTGAAATAAGGCTGAATGAGAAAGTAATAAAGAAATGTAAAAACACTGTTGTTCAGAGTGAACCAGAGGTACTGGTCACTCTTTGCGACTCTGCAAGTCTACGATGCTTATCCGAAGCGAAAAACGATACATACATGCCGGTGGCTTGGCTTGGCTTGACTTGACATTGAGCCAGTGGGTTAGATTGGATTATTTTCTGTTCTTACAAACTCTTACCAGACCTCAGTGAAGTCTTGACAAACAGCATCAGCGTGGTACTAATTCACATTCAGGGATGTAGCTTCCTCACAAAGGCTCTGCAATGGATAGATGAGCAGCAGATAACATCCTATTTGCCAGAGTAACAATAAGGTAATATGTCTGGGATATAAAGACCTTGAAGCTTAGTGATAAAATAGCATTATACTCAGCAGTGCAGGACAGGAATACGATCTGAAGATTACTGGAAACAATAAATTGACCATGAGATCACCAAGTCTATGAACAGCTTTTAAGCCTTCTGTAATTGTATTTTGTAGAGTATCAGAAGGATAAAGAGGGGGCGAATTTCACAGGCAGTGAAATAATGCCTCCTCTGTTAAGACTGTATTTTGATTACACGTACAGGCATGGGTCCGCATCAGTGAAGATTACTTTTATTAATATCGCAGGGCCTGGACAGTGGCTTGCGCGCATTTCTAGTTCTGTTATTCTGAGAATATTGGCAAGGCTCAGCTGCTGCAACATGCCTTGGGGGAATGGGTAGACGGAGGATAGCTTTCACATCTGCAGGAAACTATTTTCATTTTCACACCAATCTATGTCCGGAATGGTGGTACCAGTAAGCAATTTGTATAGTCATGGTTTTGGCTCCGAGTCATCAGTGCTTAGCAAAAATGCTGAGTACTGATAATGAAGTGATGTGATGTATTGTACAACATTATAGTTGGCTGCTTAGTAACGGGCCTAAGAGATGCATCAGTGCCATTCCATATGATCACTGTATAAAGGCCCTTGATCAACTATATATCCATACTGTCAAAATATGGACACAAGCTGGAGAGGAGCCACATGTAGCAAACCTGGTTTACCACTTGTCAAGTTGGACTCAACCTTTGAACCAATCAACGGAGTGCAAGCATAGAAATGGTCACCCTGTCCTCCAATGAGCCAGAAGTGGATCAATATCTATGCCTCAGATGGCATATACATGGCTACCTATTGTAACAGTACCATGATGTGGGAGTGCAAGGCCCCAATAGGTAGAAAAATCAGTGGTCCCTTACTGAGAAGTTGCAGAAATACCAACATGCTGGTTGTTTATGTGTTTGTGAACCACCATCCTCAACAGTGATCTGGAATCCTATCTCCCCCACTGTTCCATATGTGTGCTGATTTAAGTTCAAGCCCATCTCTGCTGAGGCTGATACCTCATTCCATGTCTTTGCTCAGCCAAGGTCCTCAGGGATGCCAATATTGTAGCAAAAGAATGTGCCACCTCACTAGCCTCACTGGTAGGAGCAGAAACCAGCTCTCTAAACAGCAGCTGTAACCGCAAGACTGTTAAGGAATCTTTCCTTTCTCGTCTCCCTCAGAAATCATATCAGGGCCATGGAACCCAAGCCAACTATCCTGCCCCTCAAACTCCATCCAGGCCTAATTGTGATTAGCAGACAAAAGATAGTTGTCAGTTTTTATTTTCTGCAATTCTCTGAGAACCACCTCAACCTGCAGGTCCACCAATGTGGATTCTACCCACGACTTTGCGCTAGCCTCAGTCGTGAGCAATGTCCTATTCGCAGCAGACGAAGGATCACGAAGCACAATCATTTTGTTTGATGTTTTTAATTTGTTTCTCATTCACTTTTTATTTATGAGTGAGATGATCTCACCCAGCCTGCTAATGGTCTGTTTAGCTCTGGCATTAGACACTTCTGGACCCAACCTACAATGGTTTGATTGCTTCCTGTCCAACAGAACACAAGGAGCGTAAAATGACAACATTAGCACATCGTCTACCTTGTTCACTGCACTGTGATGTTCTTAATACATCTCTACCCCTTTCCTCTGCAGTCTTTCATAACTCTTCCTAAATAGCTAGGTGTTCCTCAAAGATATTAAGCTTGGCGTCTTTTCCTATGCCAGCGACACACAAAGCTACCTCTTAGTCACAAGCATAGTAGTGTCAGGAATCGTAAAACTAATTAGAACTCCGCTTCCCAGGTTGTGAGTGCAGTACTAAAGAAATACATTGAATTAACTATTTAGCTTGAAACTGGAGACAAAAAGCAATCTTGGAGAACTTTATGGCGAAAAAGATCTCTTAAGATGGCATCTTCCCTTGACCGTAGGGTTACCGCTCTAGCAGTTTCCAGCAGTGGCTCGAGAGCAGTAGAGCAGTGTGAAGTGCGCACGCAGCCTCTCTAGTAGCGCACGACTTCACTGAAGATTCTTCATGGAGTAGTGTTTTTTTCCTCAAGGCGGGCATGGGCTAGATTAGTTTTCATGGATAGTCTTCGTTGCGCATGGCGGGCGGATTAGTGTTAGGAATTTCATCTCTAGACGCCGTCCAGCAGTCGTGTTACTTTTCTGTAGAGCGTTTTAGGAAAAGAAGAAATACGCGTTGAAGAGTTCCTTAGAGGAAGTTTGCCAGAAGCTTCCACTCTCAACTCTCATTGTAATCTCTACCAGTGAAAAAACATTCTACTGAATTCAGCTGCAGGAAGAACATAAGACCTTACCTGAGTAATCCTGTGACATATTGTCATTTCGGTCACACAAGTGTACTGAAAAATAAAATAAAAGAGACTTGTGCTATTCTAAAGTATTGAGAGAATGCTTAGAAAAATAAGAATTTACTAAAGATTCACTAAAATTAAAGAATAGTGACACATTCTTCAGTCAAATTACTTCACATTCGAATGAATGTATAATTGAGGCACTAGGATAAGGACGTACATTAACATTTCTCTGAGTATAGAAAAGGTTTTAATATCCTAAGAACAGAAGAGGAGCAAAGGCCAGCCTGAAAAGGGGTATGCAAGTATTATTGTTAGAAAAAAGAATGTAGTAGTAATATTATTCATAAGGTAACCAGGTTAGAAGAGTGTTAAGGGTTTGCTTGCTTTGCAGTGTACCAATCCCTCCCCTCAAGGCTGTTCCACAAGGAGCCCGACCAGGAGGTTCATTGCAACCCTATGAAAAAGATGAGGCAGTCTTTTCTTTATCTCCCTATCCCCTTTCTCCCCTGGAGACCCTTTAATCTCTTTAGGTCATAATTTGAGGTTGAAGGGGTCGAGAGGGGACTTGGGTTTAAGTATCATTCTGCTCCTGTGAAGACTGGGAACTTGAAGGTATTGACTCTTGACAAGTAGAACGTCTGCCTTTGTGTGAATGGTCTGGGATGCCAAGAGGGATGGATAAGAAAGAGTGGACTGAAGTTGCTGCTGGGAGCATGCTACATGTTGAAATGTCCTCCTCCACTACCACTGCACCTTCTTCAGACACATTATGTCCGGAGCCAAATGAAACACAAACCAAGTTAGTGGCCCCACAATGAACACACAAGTCAAGGCAGTAACAACAAGCATTGGCATAGCAATAGGTCTCGGATTTGGGACCTTATAAGTGTTTAGCCATGCAACAGTTGATGTTGTTGCACCAAGGATATTGTGCTGCATAACTAAATACTTATAAGGTCCCAAAAGCTAGACCTATTGGCTATGCCAATGCTTGTTTTAGCTTTATGTTGTCAGGAGCTTTCGTAAATATGTTAACATACCAATACCGAGAGAGCTTAGTGCCTTGTGAAATTACATGAATTTAAAGGATGATGAGCAGGCATATAACCTGTTATAGTTGATAGAGCAGGATAAAAGAATTTTTTTTAACCTCCTAATAATTTACGTAAAATAATTAATAAACAAGTTTGTTTAAGTAAATAACCAACAATGTATGTTACATGTGAAGGGTTAAAGGTAATACGCTATCTTGTGTGCAAATTAATTTACTTATAATTGTTGATGTGGCTAACATAATCTAATATTTGCGTACTAATAAAATAATAAACGCATGATTTGTGCTTTGAAAATAAAACGTGTGGTGGCAAAATAAAGCGATGGTAAATAAGGGACGGCTTTATATGTTGCTTTTGCTAGGTAATACCTAATTGGGGTATGTAGAATGACGGGAGGGAAACGAAAGGGTTTATATTCTTTATTTTTAATTATATTTTGTTTATCTTTATGATTAGTGCGTTTAGGCCTGTTGAGCAGCGATATAAAATGGCCACCATGAGCTAGAGTACGCATGTGCGAGAAGCCGTGTGGAAAAGGAGAAAGGCCGTGAACAAGAATGACCACGTGTTCGTTCTGAGAGCCTAGGATGGAAGTATGGTCAAGGCTATCATGACCTTACGGAATAAATGTGTGCCAAGATGATCAGCAAGAAGCGTGAGAAGTCAAAATGAATAAATGGACAAACGGAACTGTTGAACCTAAAAAGTATCAGAAAATGATACAAATTGGACTGATCGAAACTGATGAGTAATGTCATGAACTGTGGGAAACGATGCAAGCATGGACATTCCACAAAGAACTGGTTAAAACAAGGAAGTTTGATAAAAATGTATATGGACTCGAATGGACCAATGAGAGAGAATCACGCCATAAAGAGGCAACATTTTATTTAGTAAGCGAGAATTAGGGTATAAGAAGAGCTACTCCTGGTGGGAGGGATTGATGATGATGAGCGAGCGTACTGTTAGGAGAAGGGAGAGCTGAGATTGCTGATAGATGAGTTGCGGGTGCTGAGTTGCTGTTGCGGAAGATCGAAGCTGCTGCTGCTATTTTTATTAAGTATAAGATGCTGCTTTTGGAGAACCTTTTTACTCCTGATAGATTTTTCATTTAGAGCTATTAGATTTTCCAAGACAGATAGATAGATCTTTTTGGAGTTCTTGCTGTGACAAACTTTATCTTCCATCTAATAGGTATGCATTGTAATTTCAATTTATTCTTATAATGATGATAAATGTAATAATCTGAGTGATAAACTTAAAACTTATGCATTGTTTCTAAAACTTTATATAAACTTTATTATCTTTAAACAAATGACTCAGTGATTCTTTAGCTCAATAATTAAGGTAAAATGTTAAAGAGTTTATTGTGATTGAGCTGGTCTTAATCACCATCAACTAGTTCCTACTAGTTGGTCCATCGACCAATGAGCGGAATACCTTAAAAGCAATGAGAAATATTATGTTGTGTTAAAAAGAGGTATCCCGTCTCCTTCCAGCGAATCGTTTTACAGTTTTTTTTCTCCTAGGTTAAGGACGGAGGTAATCCAGGGAATAAATGAGTAAGTGAATGTATATGCGGTGTTATGGGCCCCACCGTCATATAGATATAGTTTGTGTGTTGGAGGGATAGTTGCACCTGGATGACATAAGCATATAGGAGAAGAATGTTTATTGTTAGCGCTGGATCAGATTTCTTGGTAGCAGAGTTATGGTTACTATAGATTAGTTTGGTGATTATTGATTATTGATTATTTCATGTCTAACATTTTATGTTGAGTCGCGTTATGTTATCTGTAAGTCGAAGTTTTCACGCTTCCGGGAAGTAGGAAGTGGAACACGTGTGGCAAGAGAAGTCACATGGAATAGTGCATTGTCTGAGTTCATATTGGTGATAACAGAGGTTGTGTTATGATAGGGACAATTTCCGTATAAAAGGTGTGTGAATGGAATAGCGACCGGTTTTCTTGTGAAACTCTGGCCTTAATTCTCAGGAGCAGTATAGTCTCCACATGTGTCTTATCCCCAGAGAAACGGGTTTACCGCTTGCTTGAAAGAAGGGTAAGGTAGAGGGAAGTGCTACCTTACTGGCGAAACAGAAAAATTCTGTGGTAGGGTAGAGGTAAGCGCTGCCTACTGGAAAATACAGAGTTCTTGTGTAAATGGACAAGCTATTTCTTTGGTTTAGCGAATCAGACAATGGAAATGTGTTTTAAATGTTGTAACTAACGAAAAACTGTTGAAAAAGAAATTGCCGATAAATTTTGTAAAGAAGGGGTCAGGAGCAGAACTGACGTAGAAGAAAAAGCCGCGCTGGGATTGGACAGTGCGATAGTCATACAGAGTCAGGAACAGAACTGACGTAGAAGAAAAGCCGCGTTGGGATTGGACAGTGCGCTGTAGACAGAAACAGCTCTGATTGGAGCGTTGGTGTGAGTCACGCTAGGATTGGACGAATGAATAGTGACGTGGAGGTTTATGATTGGAGCGTTGGTGTGAGTCGCGCTAGGATTGGTTGAAATAACGCATAGAGAGCAGTGTTGAATTGCGGACTTTTGAGGAGAGAAAAGTGATTGTGAATCATGTCTTATTATGAATATGGCAGAGAGAAAACGTCGTGGATGTCGAAAGTTAAGAACTTCTTTAAGAAAGACAAAAAGGTAGTGACTAGAGAGGGACAAGTAATTCCTCCGCCGAAATCACCAGCTTCGCATATGATGCTAAAGTACGGATATCATACATGCATATGGTTAGAAAATTGGACAAAATATACTAAGAATGATGGAGCATTGGCGTTTCCAGAGAATGGTTCATTTAGCGTAGCTGTACTGCGGAATTTGAGAGAGAAAATGATAAAACTAGAACCTAGACCGACACAGTTTGAAGCTTTAAGTGAATGGGAAGATGAAATGTATGAACGAGAGAGATTCAGAGGATTGAAGAATCATGAGTTTGTGCCTGGAAGGTTATGGGGATTGAATCATGAGGACAGACTAAAGCGTTGGAGATGTGCTAATATGACAGGAGGTTTGTTTCCAGCTTTTACAGTTGAGGAAGAAGCAAAGAGAAAGTGTACCGAGAAAAAGAAACATGTGGTTATGGAAAAATATGGGTATGGTGGTAGTGAGACGGAAGATGAATTGCTGGAAGATATTTTAAACAGAAACCCACCTCCATACCAACAGACTTCTGCGGTGGTGACACCTAATGCACCGCCAATGGAAACTGGGAGGAATAAAATTCCCGAACGAAGATATGAGATAAATAGGTCACAAGATCAATTGAAAACTTCACAAAATGAGGAGATAGAAAGTGACAATACGACTGAATTAGCAAAAACAACAAGAGAATTGACTGAAAAGATAAGAGAACTAACAAAGAATATGGAAGCTGTAACTGTACCAGTAACGATAGGTCCAGTAATGCCAGTTTTTGAGAATCAGAAAATTGATGAACGTTCTTTAGTGATTCCCATGAATTTACATTTGCAAAGAAGGAGAGAAGGGATGGAAGTGGACAATGAAGGTGCACACCATTTGGTTAGTACCTATAGACCAAGCCCACCTAACAATTTGACGATAAATGAAAATGAGTTTAGGAGAATACCTATGGTAACGGAGTCTGCATCAGAGTCACCAGAAAGGAGTAGCAATTGGATAGAATTAAATAGTACGCCTGTAGGTCCAACTCCAGATGAATTGAATGAATGGATGAAAACGCTAAAAACAAAAGAGACAGAAGTAAAACCATTAGATGTAATTAGGTTAAAAATAGATATGGAAGAATTGATTTTAGGAACAATTGGTACAGAAAAATTGAAAAATTATCAGGATGACGAGATTATGTTTTTGTGCAAAAGTCTAACATGGAGAGCTAGAAATTTACATGACAAATTAGAAGAAACAGCGAGTGAACTAGGAGTAGAATTTGCAAAAGTGAGGACGTTGCAGAAACCATATAGAGTAGACTTTTGTGAGAAAGATATAGAGAATCTGAACACATCAGGACGATTGACCCAAATAAAGGAATTAATTGTTTTACTGAGAAAATGGGGTGATGTGGATAGATGGAGAAGTAGATGGATGAAAAGAAATGAGAAAATAACAGATAAAGCATCTTTGGCTTTTGCAGTAACAGATAAGGAACCAATTGTAAGGGAGTACCCAATGAGAGAAACTCCAGGAGGTAGTTATGTGCATGTTCCGTGGTCTAGACAGGATATACTGTCATTTACAAATGATTTCCCAAAGTTGAGAGAGAAGCCAGTAGAATGGTACAGACAAGTGGAGAGATTTGTTAAAGTTTCAAAGGTGTTGTGGATAGACTTGGATGGATTGTTTGATATAGTAGTACCAGCTGATTTGTGGACAGAGTGTAAGATTACTATTGATTGGCCAACTGTAGAATATCCAAGGGATGCTAAAACAGGAGCGCCAGGACCAGAAGTGATGAGGAAGTATGATCAAGTAATTACCTTTTTGAAAAATAAGATTCCACCTAAAGAAACAGATTGGGTAAAAATAGACAGAACTACTCAGGAAAGTAAAGAATCAGTGTATGCCTACTATGAACGGCTATTGTTAGTGTTTAAACAGTATAGTGGCTATGAGACACTAAATGAGAAGGATATGAGTCATTTTGTATATAGATTTGTGTATGGATTAAAACCGGAGATAAGTGAAATGATTAAGCAGCATATGATTTGCTGGCAGAATAGCACAGTGGATGAGGTTTTGAGATATGCTAAGTATTGCAGCGATGATATTGAGAGTAGACAGCGTAAACTGAAAGAGAAAGCCATGTGGGCACAGGTGAAAGTTGCAGAAAAGCAAGAAGCTCAATTAAATAACCCAGCTAATGAAGCAGGACAGGCTAGATTTAGACCCAATATAGGCAAAGGAAAAGGACAAATGAGTGTAGATGAGGCAAAGAAAAAGTGGCCATGCCACAATTGCGGAAAGTTAGGGCATTGGAGAAACGAGTGTAAATTTCCTCCAAAACTTAATGCGGAAAATCAATCATTAAATCCACAGGTGCAGAGTGAGGTAGTTACTCAACAGAGTCAGGTGCCACAACCACCACTTCCCAAGAGTGTTAACCAACAGAAATTCAGTGCAGAAACAGGATTCAATGGAGGAGAGCAGGTAACACAGTTGCCGCGTGCAGCTGCCATTTCTCAATATTGGTTACGACAGGATGAGGATGAAACGGATGAAAGCCTTTCACGGTGCCTAGGAGAGGGGGAAGAGTGCGTGCTTGGAGCAACTCTAGAGGTAGATCAGTCTGGTCCATTTGTGGATGGAGAAGTGAATGGTGCAAATGTAACATTCCTTGTGGACTCTGGAGCTACCCGTTCTACTGTCAGGTCAGTGGAAATTCCAAACCTTCCTCTCTCAGGTGAACATATCCAAGTAGTTGGAGTATCGAATCAGCAAATTAAGACACCTCTTACTAAATTAGTGGAGGTAAAGATTGCTCCATTTAGTGAAATGCACCGATTTGTGGTGTGTGATTGCAGTCCTGTGAACTTGTTAGGACGCGATCTATTGTGCAAAACGAATTGCACTATCTATTGTACTCCAGATGGAATTGCATTTCAGACCCCAGACGAAGATGTATTGTATAAAATGACAATGGTAAATTTAGAACCAGAAGTAAATGATTTGTTTCCTGTATTTGATGCAGAGAAAATCCCAATTGAACTGAAAGAAACAGTGAAGGAGGAAGTGTGGGACTTTACAGGAGAAGATATAGGGTTAATGAAAGGAGTAGACCCTGTTAAAATATCCGTAAAAGAGGGAACGAGTTACCCGAATACGCCCCAGTATAAATTGACACCAGAAATAATTGAAGGAATAACACCAGTAATAAATAAAATGATTGAACAAGGGATTCTAAAGGAAATCATGAGCAGTTCATGTAATTCACCGATAATGGGACTGAAAAAGCCAAATGGAACATATAGAATTGTACAGGATTTGAGGAAGGTAAACAAAATTGTTGTGCCATGTTGCCTAATAGTACCGAACCCTGCTGTGATTCTATACCAGATTCCACGTGAAGCAGAATGGTACACAGTAATTGATTTATGTCATGCATTTTTCTCTATTCCATTACATCCAGATAGCCAGCCATTATTTGCGTTCAGGTTCGGAGAGCGTATTTTGGCATGGTGCCGAATTCCTCAGGGGTACACAGAAAGCCCCTCGATCTTTAATCAGATTTTAAAGAAATCATTGGAAGATTTAGAAATGCCAGAAAAGTCAGTGATGGTTCAGTATATTGATGACCTACTGGTGGCATCAAAAACTAAGGAAGCTTGTGTCAGTGATACAATTGCTTTGCTGAATCATTTAGCCAATAGAGGACATAAAGTGTCCCCATCAAAATTGCAGTTTTGTCAACAAGAAGTCCAATATTTAGGGCATAAAATTGAGAAAGGAGTGCGAAAGGTAACGACAGAAAGAATAAAAATGATTCAAGGAATGAGAGCCCCAATGACGCAAAGAGAGGTAAGAATGTTTTTGGGAATGGTTGGATATTGTCGACAATGGATAAGTGGTTTTTCTTTGATTGCAAAACCTTTGCAAAAATTGACAAAGAAGGATGTTAAAGATCCTTTTGAAATGAATGATGAGGAAATGAAAGCATTCAGAGAGCTGAAAAAGAAATTGTGTGAAGCTCCAGCATTGGGAATGCCTGACTATGAGAAAGATTTTGAGTTGTATTGCAGTGAAAGAGATGGATGTGCGTTTTCAGTCTTGGTACAGAGACATGGAACTATGAAAAGACCTATTGCATATTTTTCAGCTGTTTTAGACCCAGTAGCGAAAGCGTTGCCTGGATGTTTGAAAGCAGTTGCGGCTACTTGTGTGAGTCTGGAACAGAGTGAAGGCATAGTGATGGGATATCCACTGAGAGTATATGTCCCACATTCTGTGGAAATTCTCTTGACAAGAACGAAAACCCAATACATGACACATAGTCGGCTGACTAGGTATGAAAAGGTAATTTTGAGTGCAGATAATGTGACCATTGACAGATGTATGAATGTGAATCCTTCGACATCATTGCCAGATGAAGAGAGTGTGATTGAAATGGATGAAGTAGATCATGACTGTCTGAATGTGCTTGAATATTGTACAAAACCGAGACCAGATATACGAGATGAGCCCTTAAAAGAATCAGATTATATTCTGTTCGTGGATGGCTCATGTTTGAGAACAAATGATGGAGTTCTAAGTGCAGCATATGCAGTTTGCACAGTAGCAACTGTAATGGAAGCATCTTGTCTGAAAGGGATACGGTCTGCCCAGGTAGCAGAACTAATAGCCCTGATTCAAGCCTGCAAGTTGGGAAGAAATGTACGGGTTACAATTGTGACAGATAGCCAATACGGTTTTGGAGTGGTGCATGACTTTGGCCAGATTTGGTCACAAAGAGGTTTCTTGACGTCTGCAGGTACGCCAATTAGAAATGGAGATTTTGTGAAAAAGTTGCTTGAGGCGATACAGCTGCCTAAACAGATTGCTGTTGTGAAGTGCAATGCACATAAAAATGGGGAAGACTACATAACTGTCGGCAATAAGTATGCTGACGAGATTGCACAGTATTGTGCAAAGAATGTGGTCTCTATAAACAGGAACCGAGAAAGAGAGCATATTTCATGTCCTTTGCTTTTTACTAACCCTGTTGAGACATGGGATGAGGTGAGACAGTTACAGGAAGCAGCAGATGATGAGGAGAAAGATACATGGATAAAAGCAGGATGTAGAAAACATGAGGAAAATTATGTTTGGGTTTACAGGGATGAAAGACCAGTTATGCCTGATAGCATGATTTCTGACATGGCACGGATGTATCATGGGCAAGCTCATATTGGGAGAGATTCAATGATCAGACTTTTTAGACAAACATGGTATAATCCAAAATTCAGAGCCATAGCTGAGAGTCTTTGTCAAAGATGTCTTATTTGTCAACAGTTAAATCCAGGAAGGAAGACAATAGTGAGTCTAGGAACAATAGGACGAGAAGGAGGTCCGTTCACTAGAATGCAAATGGATTTCATAGAAATGCCCCCGAGCAATAGATTAAGGTATGTCCTTGTAGTCGTTTGTTTGTTTTCCCGTTGGGTGGAGGCATACCCGACCAGAAGGAATGATGGAATCACGGTAGCAAAACTTATGCTGCGAGAATTCATTCCAAGGTATGGTTTTCCAGTCACGATTGAAACAGATAGAGGAACACATTTCCAAAATGAATTGATTCAACTGATTTGTGAAGCACTTAGTATTAAACAGAAACTGCATTGTGCATACAGACCAGAGGCTTCTGGGATAGTAGAGCAAGTGAATGGAACAATCAAGAACAGGTTAGGAAAAATGTGTCAAGCCACAGGACTCAAATGGCCAGATGCCTTGCCATTAGTTTTAATGACAATCAGAAGTATTCCGGAAAGGAAAACTGGACTGAGTCCCCACGAGATAATTATGGGACGAGCAATGAGACAAGCACATGTACCTGTCAACAAACTACTGACTATAACTGATGATCTGGTGCTGGATTATTGCAAAGGATTGGCTGATGTGGTGCGTTCTGTGTTTCATCAGGTTGGACCGGATGCGACCACTCTTGAAAGAAAACCAGCTCACGACTTGAATCCAGGAGATTGGGTCCGCATAAAAGTCCATAGAAGAAGAAACTGTTTGGTTCCTCGCTGGGACGAACCACGACAAGTGATACTGGTGACAACCACTGCAGTCAAATGTGCAGGAGTGAAAAACTGGATACATGCCAGTCACACCATCAGAGTTCCAGAACCTGAAGATCGACATGTGAGTCGACATCCGGAAGTGTTGGATAACAGTTCATCATCGGAAGTGGAAGAAGAAACAAACAGGGTGCCAGAACTTGAAGATCGACCTGTAAGTCGACATCTGGAAGGCCCAACTAATAGTGCAACGACAGAAGGAGTGGAGGAAATAGCTGAAGTTCCAGAACTTGAAGATCGACATGTGAGTCGACATCTGGAAATATCAGACACCAGTTCAGAATCTGATACAGATCATTCGGATTGTGAAGAAAATCTGAAAAGAAATTGGAAATTCGAAAGCATACGAGAAGAAACTGAGCACGAAGACAGTGACAGGGAGCAACCAAGTACAAGTTGTGGTAAAAATCCTTCGGAGATAATATTAATAGATGAAGAAGGGAGAGTTTCAAACAAAAAGTTAGAAAATTCGGAAGATTCCCGAGGAGCAATAGGGAAAGGTAGCCAAACAAAAGAACAGGGAAATTTAGAAACAGATAGAGAAATTGACACAAATTCGGAAAAACACCGAGGAGGGACAGAAATAGGGGAACGAAGGAAAATAAGAGAGAAACCACAAGTAGAGGAAAGAAATGAAATTATAAAACTGAAAATAAGAGACAATACAGAAAGAACTGAAACAGAGTCTGAAGATAGTGGAGAAGAAAGAAAACAAAAACTAGAGTCAAGAAAGAGAACTTGGAAAGCAGAAAGAGAGGAAAAAGAAAGTGAGACGAAAAGGCCAAGAAAAGGAGACAATTGGCCCAACGAAGTAAGAAAACTAAGATACAGGATCATAAGACTAGATGGAAAAAGTGCTGAACAAGTGAATGAAATAACAAGTCAAAAGGAACAAGACCAACAAGGTGGAAAACACTTGCAGAAAACGAAAAGAGTAAAGAAAGTAAATCTAAAGTATAAATCGCCTGAATGGTTGTACCTTGCTTTGACTGACATCAAAGAAGAAAAGAACATTCACGAGAACCCAGAACAAAGAAACCTAATGGTTGAAAGTGAAGTGCTACAAACTTGAAGAAATTAAACGAATTTCTACCGGAGTTGACAAAATACTGGATGTGACAAAGAAAGAATTCTGAAAAGAATTAAAAGAAAGTACCAAACAAAGACAAAATTGGAGTAACAGGGTGGCTAAGAAGTCATTTCTGAGGTGTGGTGACACAATTTTCTTGTAAATAAATACGATAGAAAACAAAATGGAGGATACTAAAGATAGAAAATGTAGATGTGAGTTTTTAAGCAGATGGTGTAAGATGTGCTGCTTTTGTACAGGATTACTAATGACAGTGTGGGTGGTTTTAGCAATCACTATTCCAATTAGTTTAGCTGTAGACGAAACGTCTAATCACACAGAGAAAGAAAAGGGAGCTAACACTAGAGAAACAGGCTATATTAAAAAGTAGTGCAGAATTACATAAAGACAAATCAATAACAGATTTTTCAAAGAATGTTTTTACAAAGTTATTATATGAGTATGTAGAAACAATGGATGTAAGAGATTGTTATGTTTGCATGCAATTGCCTGCGTCTGTAGCAGAGGGTGTGACCTATCATCACCTTCCTTTGACGTATGGAATAACATGTAGTGTTTTAGCAAGTTTATTTTATAAGACAGGAAGATTAGAATATTACTATACTGATATAGATAAGATTTTTGCAAAAGTTTCTGTAGTTCCTGAACTAAACAAAGTGAAAGAGGGAAAAACGTTTGGTGAATTTTTCATAGAAGATAAGATTTTAACCTTAGATGATATAGTTAAAAACAACCTTACCTGTGAGTTAAAGAAGGAAGAAAAGGTATTTTTAGAGATGGTTGAGGAAAGAAGAGCGAAATTTCAAAGAAAAGTGATAGAAGAGACAAAAACACCTCTTTGGGTGTTTGAGGAAGACAGGCATGACAAGAAAAAGACAAATGCAGCTATGACTCTGGATTGGCCCCAACAGGGAAGGTTGTGCATTAGAAGAAATAGAACAAGATATGACAATTATTTCGTGGGTTCCAGTGATTGCCATGACAATTATCAAATTTTAGGCGGATGGGGATTCAAAGGGGGAAAAGATCCAATATTTCCAGGGATCTATTATGTCTGTGGTAATAGGGCTTATTACAGGTTGCCGGACCATTGGTATGGGTCATGTTATTTAGGCCTGGTCTTTCCAAAGATTTTTCAAATGGATAGAACTGAAAAAGGAACACACGAAATGATAAATACCTTTACGCGTAGAAAAAGGGAAAGTTTTTCAGAAATAGTAGGTGATATTTTTGGTGCATTGATACCAGCAGTGGGAATATCTTTGAATGCATTTAAGATTCGGAAATTATCCACAGTGGTAGATCGTTTATCTACAGGTACTGCTGGAGGGTTCTTGATGGTAAATACCGAGATGGTTGCCATGAGAGCTATGGTAATGCAAAACCGACTTGCCCTTGACATTCTTTTGGCAAAAGAGGGTGGAGTCTGTGGAATCCAGAAAGTCCAACATTGTTGCACTTACATTCCAGATAAAAGTGAAAATATACAAAGGTATATAAAGAATATTACAAGTTTGCACAAAGAATTGGTTCCACTGGAGGTTGAAAGTGCGTTTGGAAAACTGGGTAAAGGGTTTTCTTCAGTAATAAATTGGTTTTCTAGAATGAGTGGATTAATAATAGGGAAAGTCATAATAATAGCAACCATGATAATCATAATAATTTTAGTGCTGAGGCTTGTAGTTGCATGTATAAAGAAAAGAAGAAGACAGAATAAAATCGAAAAAGAAAACAAGATAAACAAGGAGAGAGAGAGAGAAATGGGTAAAATAGAGCTAGAAGAGAAAAAAGAGAACATGTACAAGAAGACCAAGAGACAAGTTGAAAGGGATACAGTTGTGTAAACTAACAAAAACAAACGGATCAAGAAATATGCTGTCTGATAGAATTGTGTAACTTGGGTTTTTGTGGTGATATTAAAAATCACCAAAGGGGGAGTTGATGGAGCAGGATAAAAGAAATTTTTTTAACCTCCTAATAATTTACGTAAAATAATTAATAAACAAGTTCGTTTAAGTAAATAACCAACAATGTATGTTACATGTGAAGGGTTAAAGGTAATACGCTATCTTGTGTGCAAATTAATTTACTTATAATTGTTGATGTGGCTAACATAATCTAATATTTGCGTACTAATAAAATAATAAACGCATGATTTGTGCTTTGAAAATAAAACGTGTGGTGGCAAAATAAAGCGATGGTAAGTAAGGGACGGCTTTATATGTTGCTTTTGCTAGGTAATACCTAATTGGGGTACGTAGAATGACGGGAGGGAAACGAAAGGGTTTATATTCTTTATTTTTAATTATATTTTGTTTATCTTTATGATTAGTGCGTTTAGGCCTGTTGAGCAGTGATATAAAATGGCCGCCATGAGCTAGAGTACGCATGTGCGAGAAGCCGTGTGGAAAAGGAGAAAGGCCGTGAACAAGAATGACCACGTGTTCGTTCTGAGAGCCTAGGATGGAAGTATGGTCAAGGCTAACATGACCTTACGGAATAAATGTGTGCCAAGATGATCAGCAAGAAGCGTGAGAAGTCAAAATGAATAAATGGACAAACGGAACTGTTGAACCTAAAAAGTATCAGAAAATGATACAAATTGGACTGATCGAAACTGATGAGTAATGTCATGAACTGTGGGAAACGATGCAAGCATGGACATTCCACAAAGAACTGGTTAAAACAAGGAAGTTTGATAAAAATGTATATGGACTCGAATGGACCAATGAGAGAGAATCACGCCATAAAGAGGCAACATTTTATTTAGTAAGCGAGAATTAGGGTATAAGAAGAGCTACTCCTGGTGGGAGGGATTGATGATGATGATGAGCGAGCGTACTGTTAGGAGAAGGGAGAGCTGAGATTGCTGATAGATGAGTTGCGGGTGCTGAGTCGCTGTTGCGGAAGATCGAAGCTGATGCTGCTATTTTTATTAAGTATAAGATGCTGCTTTTGGAGAACCTTTTTACTCCTGATAGATTTTTTATTTAGAGCTATTAGATTTTCCAAGACAGATAGATAGATCTTTTTGGAGTTCTTGCTGTGACAAACTTTATCTTCCATCTAATAGGTATGCATTGTAATTTCAATTTATTCTTATAATGATGATAAATGTAATAATCTGAGTGATAAACTTAAAACTTATGCATTGTTCCTAAAACTTTATATAAACTTTATTATCTTTAAACAAATGACTCAGTGATTCTTTAGCTCAATAATTAAGGTAAAATGTTAAAGAGTTTATTGTGATTGAGCTGGTCTTAATCACCATCAACTAGTTCCTACTAGTTGGTCCATCGACCAATGAGCGGAATACCTTAAAAGCAATGAGAAATATTATGTCGTGTTAAAAAGAGGTATCCCGTCTCCTTCCAGCGAATCGTTTTACTGTTTTTTTTCTCCTAGGTTAAGGACGGAGGTAATCCAGGAAATAAATGAGTAAGTGAATGTATATGCGGTGTTATGGGCCCCACCGTCATATAGATATAGATATAGTTTGTGTGTTGGAGGGATAGTTGCACCTGGATGACCTAAGCATATAGGAGAAGAATTTTTATTGTTAGCGCTGGATCACAGTGTGTAGCCAGGATTTCACGTTTTTGAGCAGCCAGCCATAGCTTGACATAATAAAAAAATAATTAACTAAGGTACTGTGCGGCCCCTTACAAATAAGCACAGGATTGAAGGGCGCACCGCAATGAGTCAGTGGCCAAGGTTTCACGCTGTGTCGCTTTCGCACAGCATAGAAGCAGGCCTGGGGCGGGGCATTGGGGGTAGGCGTACACGTGACGATGAGCAGGTATCACCATGCTGTGCAGGGCCTCCTTTAACATGCGAGACCCTCAAAAATTAAATGGCTTCTCATGTGACGTTCTAAGGCACGGCATGAACCAGGCAGCTACCTCACTCCATTTGATCTGATTGCACGGCGGCACGTTTCAAAGCGGAAGACTAACAGGACAATTCAGCTATAATCACCAAATGGGGGTGAACTGCCATTAAAAAATGTCCGGACCGGGATTAAGTTTAAGTTAATGGTAGGGTTTCTCAGCGCTCTTCATGCATTTTCGAGTACTTGTATCAAACTGTGATGCTGCGCGTCTTCACGTAACCATGCTGCCCGCATTGTTTACTGAGCTATTTCTTTGTACTTGCAGATGTTCAGTGGATGCCACTTCAAACTCAAAAGTGGCGCAGTCTGGCTCCTGTATGTTCAAGTGGTTCAAGTTCATGCCTTCTCTTGGTGTTCACTACCAGGCTGCATCTGTTTGTGGCGATGCCATCCAGGCAGCCAGTACCCGGTTTATCTATTGGGTTCGAACGGTGAGGGTACGTGTGTCGAGGCATGGCCATACATTTTGTTGATCAGGTCTGGCCACATAGTTCTCTGCCCATGGAGTATACATTTATTGGCACAGAGAGCACAAGGAGGAAGCTCGGATGTGGGGTAGGGAGCGGTCAGGGCTGCATCTGAGCCCATCATCTGTTAAGGCTCCCTGAATTATTTAAAAGAATGGGCTTGTTGTGTTCGCTTTTATCTCCCCATGACTCACTGCGAGCCCGCAGGTCTAGAGTTGACACCTTCGGCTTAGAAGGGCTTTTACCGCACAGAGCACCTTTAGCGTTTTTAAACAGTAGTAATCTGTCCTTTGTTTTCCCGTGGCAATGACGACGAGCAGAACCTTCCCGCCCAGATTCAACACTCAAAATCTGAAGCTACTGCTTCAAGGGAGTACAAGGAAAATACTGTAGGTTTAAAAATGTGTTACCTTTTCTGTTCTTTAAAACAAGACCGCACATCTCGGTAATTCTGGTTGTTTCATCTCCCTTATACGTTTACAAACATCTCGGTGCTGGCGTAGTCTGAACAATTATTGCGGTAATGTTAATGTTTCCACACAACGAAATTTCCTGATTTTGCAGAGAAACAAGTCGAAGCCTTCTGGGCTGGTGTGCAGCCTGGAATTCAATACTCGGGCAAGAGGAGAGCGCGCTGACATGTTAACCCACACCCTGTAGATGGTAACCTGCCTGCGGGCTTTGCTGGGGCTGGGAGATAATGTTTCTCCCCTGTCAGCCTCTGCGACTGTGCGCGTGACAGGAAGAGATCTGACGTAATCCCCCCACCTAGTGGTGAACACTGCCATTAAAAACAAGCCTGCGAGTGGTGCGCGCGCGATGCAAGGAATTTAAAGAATGCAGCTGCCACGTGCCCGCCGCTGCTCGCTCCCGCAAGCAAAAGGCTGTGGGAGTAAGCATTTGTAAAAGAGGTGGGACATGCGCCTACCTTTAGCCATTTGCAGCCTCCCATTTTAAATTGACACAGCCAACAGCCAAACAATTGCGTGGGGGGAGTTAGACCCACACACAAAAGTTTAGAGTGATTACATGAAGCCTCCCATAGACAGCGCATGCGCGCTGCGCTAGGCTCGACCTAAAAATTACTTTCCTCCCAAAAAAGGCAGTTCCAAAAATCCTCCCATATTCTTCACTTAACTTTCATGAATCATTCATGTACTCTGACCTAAAGATACAATTAAGAATTTCTTTCATTGCAGGACTTGAAATGTGCGGACTGTACATATAAGTGCCTCTGTGGGCAAGAAGAAAGGGAAAAAGGTGGGATAACAGCAACTTTTACCCCCTGTGTTCCAATACGATACTAGCAGTAGCAGCACGTGGTGGGAGTGCTGCTGGGCGGTGACGTGGGGTGGGGGAGGGGCAGGGTTGGGGGTAGTAAAGTACGGAATACGGCCGTATAGAGGTAAGTAGACATATAAATAAATAAAACAAATTTCGTTGCGCACGCTGCATCGCCAAATGCAATGCAGCGCGCGCAACAAAATTCGTTTAATTTATTTATATGTCTACTTACCTCTACACGGCCGTATTCCGTACTTTACTACCCCCCACCCTGCCCCTCCCCCGCCCCACGTCACGGCCGGGCAGCCCTCCCACCACGGGCCGCTACTGGATACTAGAGACCTGGCTTTCTTCTTGTCCTTAGAGTGCCATATATCAGGAAAGTAAGTTGCTTAGGGAGGTCCTTTAGGGTACTCACCTTACCAGCTGTGGATCAATATTCCCCTACAGCTCCATATGACACCTGACTACTCTGTATTACGGTGATGCTTAAAAAATGTCCTATTTTGTTAAATGTCTTTTAGTTATATGTTTTTGTGACAGTTGTTACTGTCTTGGTTTTGTGGCTGTTTCCCGCTGTTTTATGTATGTCTGTGACGGCGGACTGGTCCTAGTGCCATGATGCCCTTGGCGTAAGTATGTTCTACAAATAAATAAATAAATTACACGAGACAGGACTGATGGCTTTCCAAAGCGTATACAGAGCATGGTCAGGAATCAGATTACAGGAGGACAGTCTATTTTGAGTGATGGTCGTACTGGCTTTTCTGGTGAAGATCAGTGTAGCTGGAGTTTGCTCCTTAGTTAGAGATCTACCAAATGCCATGTTGACTCTCTCCAGAAACTTCAACTCAATGCTGGCCTCCTCTTAGGAAGTTTATCTTGAAATTCCTCATCATTTCTGCCCACTCAAACTGGGTGACAAACCCCTCTCTACATCAAAATCCCAAACCTTCTCAAATATGTGTTATAACCCTTTCTCAGAAAATAGATTTCAGGCCAAGTGGAGTTTTACTAGAATGAAGTCCTTTCACAGTCAGCTGTTCAGAGTGGCAAATTATCGAGTTATAATATCATGTTTCTGAAGATTAACAAGAGTCCCTGATACATAACATTTGAAGTTTGGGTCTATTTAAAGATTTTTTTAGTTGTAAATCCATTTGATTAGCTTCTTTCAGCCATGTTTCAATCATAGTCCTCTTCTAGTCTGCTATTCTAAAAATTTTATCAGTTCCTACCCTCTCTTACTCTAGGACATAATGTCTCATGATCTTCTAGCCACTATCAGTTCTCCCAGAATATTAGGCTTCTCCCACCAGAGCAATTTCTGGCATTACACCCTTCACTATCACAACCATCACACTTATTTGTGCTCTCCTTCCACAGATGGCCACCTCCTGTGTGCTCCACCTCAATCCACCTATCGGCTTCTTGTTTCCACTGCCCCTTGTGTTGCTTTGCATTTAAGTCACCCCAAAATCTGGAATCGGTTGCCAATTCACATAAAACCACTCCCACCCTCTTACTTACACAGGAGGTAGTACATGAGATTTCTTCAGTTAAATCTTCCAGTCAGGTTCTGTTTCATGGCTCTCTTAAAACGTGAGGGAACAATACTCTGCCCACATTACTCTAAGATAAGATACTCTAAAAAAGACTACCCCAGGTACTGTCATTTAAAACACCAGCCATAGAGGTCCCTTCATCTGATCTGCACCAAGAAGCTGGTTAGCTCACATAAATATTTTAACAATTTACAAATGCTTTCTGGTTCATCTATGATGTACCATGAGGTGTATTAGCAAAACATTCAAATGAGTTACTCCAGGGTTTTATGGCTGTTATTCTTGTTATGAGCATTGTATTATGTCATTTTGTGGAGCATATTTGTGAAAGGGGATGCATCGTGCTTGCACACAACATGGTGCAGGTGCGACGCAAGCCCAAAATGTGATTTATGAAGCCTCGCAAGGTCTCTTTGCGTGGCCCTGAGTGGCTTTATAAATCTGGAGTAACGCAGCATAGGGCAAATAACTGTGTTGTGTTTCTCTGCCCTGGGAAGGCATTCCATGGGTGTTGCGTGGGTGTTCCCACGCAACTCCCATGGTTTTTGACGCATTCCCAGATTTAGCAAAAGTGGTAGATCTGGAAATGCACCAAAAAGATACGCCTTCTCAAGGGCGGCGTAACAAGCAGAAATAAATGTATTTCTCCTCGTTACTTCCTCTTTCTGAGTGCTGCATTGAGCAGTACACATACAAAGAGGAATATGCCTCTCAGGAATGATTTTGTGCAGGAAGGTGCCCCTTCCTGCACAAACACAATCCTGCATGCAACACAGGCACCCTTGCTCCATGGGGCAAGGGTGCCTGAGTTGGTGCTAGGAAGCCAAAACGGCGCCAGCACAGGGACAAAGGCAGGAATGCACCATTTTCTTTTAAATACAGCGCATTCTTGCCCTTTCTCTATCATGCAGTGCAGCACAGCAAGGTGACTTGCTGCATGAAACTTTTTATATATATATATATGCCTCTGTATCTCAAGTTCCAAGTTGTAAGCTTAGGAGCTGGACCGTGAATAACTGCAGTATTTCTCCCAGCAGACATTTCTGAATGTTTTGCCCGTGAGTTTTGTGGTAATATGAAGATTAGCTTGTCATTTAATATGGATGTTCGTTCAGCACTTTTCTGACAGCCAAGACCACAAATGCTTGTACTTGCCCCATTCCATTAATGATATTGCTGCTGCTCATGAATGAGGCCTCTATGGCCATATGTATGCTTTGGCAATACATATTCTAGTTCTAATTTAGGGTTTACCAGTGCTTGATGATAGTGAGCTGCTCTTTAAATTCTAAGGGCCAGATTTACTAGCACTTTGTTCTAAATTTGTGCCACGTAAACAACGAAAAACAGCACAAAGTATTGTATTGAGATTTACTATTCAATGCAAATCTTGTTTTGCTCTGTAAAGTAGCCCTAAAGTAATGTAAGGTAGTGCAATGTGCTACTTTGCATCAAGGGAAGTACCATTGGTGGTACATGAATTTTGACTCAAATCCCTTTTTACTAACACCGGTAGACAGGGATTTGTGTGAGAAATATACCTCCTTGAGGCATGCGTAACACTGGAGAAAAGGTTTATTTTCGCCAGAATTTTCCAACTCTGCATGTCTTCACATATAAGTGGTAAAAGTGGTACCCTTCCAGTTCAAAACCTATGCTAGATGTTGTGAACACACCCTTGCACTATAGTGCAAGGGTGTGTACATTGGCGCATGGCAGCCTAAAGCGGGAGAGAGATACAGCGGCATATCTTTCGTAGATATAGTGCTGATCTGCTCGCTCTCTTTCATGCAACACAGCGCAGTGACTTTGGTTGCTGCCCTGCGTTGCATGAAAAGTTTAGTAAATCTGCAGCGGCATAACGCAACTTGAGGGGCCCCCTCTGCAATGTAGATGGAGGGGCCCGCCCTCCTAAACTCTCAGGTCATGGTACTGTGCTGAGGGGACCCCCTTGAGCTCGGGGGCCCCTGCACCGCGGCGGCACGGGGGCCTATGTTACGCCACTTTAAATCTGCCTCTAAGTTTGAAAATCGTGGTCAGTGACCACATTAAGGAGCACATCTTTGAGGAGAGAAGTGGTCATTGTGGGGCAGTGGTTGATTTAAGCCTTGAGGAGTGTCTTTTGGGAAATATTGTAAGAGGCTCTCACTTAAGGCATTATTACGCATAAGAGACAGATTGGAGTCTTGGCTTAGTAGTGGCGAGCTGTTTAGATAGGCAGGCTTTTCAAATATTCCTGCAGCTTGGAATCCTCTTGGTGTCCTCAGAATAACATACTGTTGCCTGCTGATGAAATGTTCAAAATACGCTAACCGTGCCACCCATGAGTCTACAAGGTTTAGTCATTCCAAAATAATATCCTGCAATAAAATGTTGACCAAGATATTGATTAGTCAATGAAGGCAATGATTGGATCAGGTTTCATGAAAAGGTGTTTTGCAAAGTGATTACCAAAGCATAGAAAGCGATTGGAGCTGCTGACTCGGGGAACCGAATTCGAATCCCAAACTCGGCTAAACATCCTGGGCCTTATTTATGAGCCCTTGTGACACATTTACGCCGCTGTTGTGTCACTTTTAGTGACGCTGCAGTGGCGTAAATAAAGCGCCACTTTGCGCCATATTTCCGTCACCTCGTAATCCCCTGTGCTATATTATACCTGCGTCAGGTATAATGTATGCAGGGTGGGCATTCCCCCGCAAGAAAGGGTCGTAGGAGTGGCGCAGTGTAATTTATGAGATTTCACTGCGCCATTTCTAGGACGCCAATGCGTCAAAACCTTACGCCTGCCTCATGGCAGGCGTAAGGGTGACGCAGGTCCTTTCACATGGGGCTTGCCCCATGTGAATGGGCATATTGCTGGAGTTGCGTCTGTTTTCAGACACACCCCAGCAATGCGTCACTTTTGCACCTACAGATACGTTAGTAATACTGACGTATCTGTAACTCCTTGCGACATGATGTGGCGTCCTTCAAATACGGCGCATCCATGGTGTCGCAAGGAGGGCGCACTGAAAAGTGTCGCATCGCTGCTTTGTCGCAGGGATGCAACACTTCTCATAAATAAGGCCCCCTGTGATCTCCCCGTGCCTAACAATGTGTAGCGTATGGTTCTCTTGTAAATTGCTCTGATGCCTTCGAGCCAAGATCGTGCTATATAAAACTGCAAAAAAAAAAACATTGTATGGCTCTGGTTTTGAGAAATCCGTCACCCTTTCTCTTGTATTATATGCAGATCGTGGTTTGTCGCGTGCATCAAACTAGTTCAAGTGGTATATATTTATTTTGTAGGATTTTCAAGCAATGTCGGTTACCCAATTTTAGAAATACGAGTTCTCTGCTGTATTTTTGTTACTACAGTTGTTAAATATTTATGCATGTTTAACAATGGAAAGTCCTCCGTTGCATAATTTTACTCTAGGCTTGTGCTATATCACCTTACAAAAATCAATCAATTAATCAATCAAAAAATAAATAAAAAAAACTAGTTAATCGAGCACTGAATCCCTCCAACTACCAAGCACCTAAAACATTCCATACATTTGCAGTAAGGCGTGGCAAATACGTCCTTGGCCGGCTGGCTTACTACCATCTCGCTTGACAAGGATAGACTTGAAAGTGTTGTCAGATATCTCTTGGAGAGCCCTTATGCTGCCGTCAAGGCTGCTCTTGACACTGTGCACACTGTGCATGTGGCTCTGTCAATAATCCAGTTTTGAGTTAGTTAATGCTGGAAAAGTGAGATTATGAGTCTTTTTTAAAACCTTATTGTTCTGATATCAGTTCAGGGTATATCCATAGGGAATGCCATAAACTTGCGACTCTCAGTTGTTAGGTTCTGGATCGGTGAAACCTTTGGCAAGCGGCTCTTGGCTGATCAAAGCGAGTGTTTTGGTGTATGATTATAGAAAGCGCTTAATTTGTGGATGTGGTTGGAGCTGCTGGGCACCCGCAAACATTTTTGGGGATCAGGACTTTTTCATCGTCTGCCTTTGACCTTCAGCAAGAGAGAAAAAAAAGGCAGAAGGAGAAAGAATGAGGAGAGAAAGATAATGAATTTGTGACGAAAGGAGAAAACAGGGATGCAAAAGAACCTGTAAGAGAGAGATAAAGAGACCGGAAGTGGATAGGGGTGGAAGGAAGTGTCATGGGGTGGATTGAAGACGAGGCAGCTATGTTATTCTGCAACTCCGGTATTCTGCAGCACTAGCAGTGAACTCTTAAGAAAATCTTTGGGCACCTGCACTTTTTTTTTTTTTCTTTCTTTTTTTTTCCCACAAAAGCACTTTTTTTTTTTTAGAATCTTTTAGTTAAGAATAAGGGTCAGTTTGCCCCTGATAGCATCTCTTTACTCAAAAGTGGCAACTTAGCATTTGGGGACAGGCCCTCCACTCACACCACTAAAACGTCAGGCAAAGTATAGCTGCTCTCGTTTGTTTCTCGTGCCATAGCCATGCCCACCCCTCAATCTCTGCTCTCAGTTGTGTCTGCCTCCACTCTGGCAGGAGCCGGTTAGCACTGCAGGCTGACTTGCTTTTCATGTTCTGCAGGGTTATAATTGCTTGTCAGTTCTGCCTTTTATGATTGATACTAATCTTTTATTTTTCCCGGAATAGCCGTGCTCTGATGGAGCAAACTGATTTAAGTGTGTCAGTCAGAGCTGCTTCCCCACTGAGCGCTAAAATAGCACGCGAGGTAAAGTTAACCTCACTCAGCGTCACGCAGGCAGAGTTGATATTTTTAACCTCTGCCCTCCTTTTTCATTTTTATTGGACAAGGCCTGTGACCACTGAT
Organism: Calotriton arnoldi; assembly: GCA_963921515.1. Lineage (NCBI taxonomy): Eukaryota > Metazoa > Chordata > Amphibia > Caudata > Salamandridae > Calotriton > Calotriton arnoldi. The sequence continues at coordinate 2,933,930 of CAWUFW010001139.1, forward strand.
AGGCTCCTGGAGCTCCAGCACAGTCTACTGTGCAATGAAGCAGGGTGTTTGGATTCATCCAAAACCAGAGCAGCCTTTGTGGCCCTGGAGGCAGCTTGTTGCAGGGAGTGTGTGTTACTCTCTCCTTGCTTCTTCCTAAGGTCTTCCAGGCACTAGAGCTGGCCGAGAGACTTAGCTAAAATATGAATTCTGCAAAATCGTCCAGCAAAAGAGTTTTGCTCGCAGAACAAATTGGGACTGTTTTACAAATTTGTTCATTTCGATAACATTTTGTGATGTTAGCGAAATTTTCAACTCTCAATCCCCTGAAAATAAGCAAACATCATGAAACACCATGAATCGGTAAAATGTTGTGATCTTTAGCAAAAGCAGAAAATCGCTTAAAAAAATTCATGCTGCATTTTGCAAAACAAAAAAAACAAAAATCACCCATTCATACCAAGGACACTAATTGTGAGGTGTGCTTTATGCTTAGATTTTAACTGATGTCTTGGATCTGGTATGGGTTGCATCTGTCTTCTCAGCTTAAGCTTGAATCATTAGACATTGAGATGGTGTTTGCTACTGGGTGAGAGGCATTCACCAGGGGAAGGTGATGAATTCTTTGACCCTGGCCAAAGTACAGAGTGAGCGAAGTGGGTAAACTCAACCCAGGGTGTTTCCAGGGAGATAGAGCGAGCCCTTCAGGGAAGCCTTTGTGAATTTTTTGGCCAAATGCTACATTTTTTAACTCAATTTTGCAGGCATTTTGGCTAAAAAGACAAATGTTAAACAGTTTTTAAGATGCTTTCACGAAATATAGGTCTACTATGTAAGCCACACTGTCCAAATGTTTGATAGGGATGTTGGGTAACCCTCAAGTAGCCTTACAAAAATGAAACCAAAATATTTTATATTACATTTTTCCAAATAAATTTGATTAAAATATAGGTATTGTAATCAGTTCACATAATCTGGGCAAACAATTTGACATGGCCTCCCATTTCCCAAAAGATATAAAACATAATCTTTCACTTCTCCCGTCCACTTCCTTTCCTATCCCGTCCCTTCCAACTTATTTTAAAGAAGAGGATGGTAAAATTAAAAGTTTAATTTGCATATCTGTCTCTAGACATATCTAGACAGCTGAGCTATCCCCCAGGTTTGACAGATCTTAAAAGGCTTAGTAGAGAAAGGCTACACCATCTCAAAGGCTGAGGGCTTACACACCAGTAATAGTGATATTAAATCCATAAAACTATAAATGAAGATCACAAAATGCCTTAACATGAATTCTGACATAACTGCCACCAGCAAGTAAGTGACTACTCTTATCAACAAAATTATACCATGACACCAGTAATAAGTTTCCAAAAAAGTACCATGAATTAATACTGTAATATCAAATTGACATATTTAAAGTATGCACTATAATTTTGTTCCAAAAAATCAGTTCATCATTTTTAGCAAAGAAACATATTTTGTCCTCATATTAAATACTAGCGTACTATTTTCTAAAATGCAGCTACTGTCGCAAAATGACAGTCTTCTGTTTTAGTAAATAAACTTAATTTGCAGGCTTTTATTTATAATAAACGCATTTTATCATCAGCTTATTATTATTTTCCCTTTCCAAAACTACGCTTGTTTCTTCCTTAATAACACCTTAGAATGTTCAGAAAAAGTACTCTTTTCACACCAAATTTTAGCTTGCCTTTTTCAGTAAATGCACTAATTTTGTTCTTAAATACTGCTTTTTCAATTTTAGTAGATACTTTTTTTTCAGTATTCAACATGCTTCCAGGGATGCTCAACTTATGCCAGTTATTACCATTTTGCATCTTGATAACCTCTATGCAAGTAAATGCTATTATTTGCTCAGAATTGGTCTAACATATGCTAGTCCTTTGTCATTTATTTATTGTTTCAGCTTTGCAATAAAGTCATACAATAATTGGGCATAAAATTTACAAATTACAGATTTACCTAAAAACATGTAATACATTAAAACAATACATGCTCCGTGTAATACAACATTTTTGAAAAACATTCCCATAAGCATGATCCCTTAATAAAATATGCCTCCCTCCTGCATATTTGGTTATGCGTTACAGCTTATATGAACTGTACACCTCGATAGATTTACAGTTAATCCACATAACTTCGCTGAATGACATAGAGAACTAATCCAAGAATTTAATGTAACTATCGTCCCTCACTATACTGCTGTTAGAATGCAATATTTCTAGGCAGGAGGCATGCAGTAGCAAGTAGCAGCCTAAATGAGTTGAAACAAAGGTGCATCTCCAGTGCCAAAAGGAGCCAGAATGGAAAAAAGCGTATCTACTAAAATAATGAGGGCTTATTGTGCAGATGTTCTGCAGGATAAAAACAGACAGGTGATGTTCTTATAACTGTATAGAGAGCAGGTAAAGTGCTATGTATGATTGTCAGTTAGGGCGACTGATGATTTAAAAGTATTAGTCCATCTCAATCAGGGCCGGACTGGCCGTAGCGGGCACCGGGCATTTCCCTGGTGGGCCGCCAGGGTGTGGGCCGGTTTTGGGCCCCTGGGGGCCGTTTTTGATACAGGGCCTTTTTTGCAGCATAGCTGCAATATCGGCCCCTGTAACAAAATCGGCCGAGACCGGCCCTGGCAAACCGCTCGGCCGCACCCCCAACCCCCCGGTGGGGGCTGGCCGAGCACTTTGCCAGGGCCGGTTTTGGTTCCCAGTCCGGCCCTGATCTCAATGAGTCTATCAGCAGGTCCGTAGCCCGGGTGGATGTGAGGAGGTGGGGGTCATGGCCCCAAGCAATAACTGCAAGAGGATTTTGGTTCTCGATGTTTGACATTGGTTTGGTTCCCCCGTAGTATTTTTGTAATATGATGAGATTTTAAAAAACGCTGCATATTTTGTAATTTTTTTTAATTGTTACCATTATTCTACATTTACAACTATTAGTGATAATAAATAGGAAATGGTACCTTTTAAAGCACAGAGAGCAAGAAACACTGGGAAATGTTAATGAAATATGTGTTAAAGGGTGTTTTCCAAGCACTTACATCCAGTAAGCTTGCAGAAAACTAAATACAACATAAATGCAATCATGCATTGGCCTGTGTGCCCTCTCCCAAGACACCTTTGGGGAAAAGTAAGGCAAATCCAGCATTTCTAGGTACATTTTCTAAACAACCATTGACAATAATTGTATGGGTTTTTAAGGCAGTTCTAAATAATCTTTGGCAAGAGAGACCTCAATGGGACAGTCAGCAGGAGAGAGAGAGCCAAGGTATGTATAGGATGTTGGGGGAGCATGGGCATAGCTGAGGGAGTGAGTTTGGTGATAAGCCCCCTTCTACTACTTAAAGAAGCTGGAACTTACCAGGCTGCTGCCCAGTCATTGTTTCAGAGCCTTGTACCCAGTAGTTAATTTGTGTAATTGGTTTCAGGTAGTGGGCACTGGCACTTATCTTTGAGGACCCAGATCTATTTTTCATCATAAGATTTTGGCCCAGACCAAAAGAAAGATGGGCAGAAAAGAATGAAAGGAGAAATAGAAATATCGGAAAGTGATGACAAAGACAGAATGCAAGGATGAAAAAGATCTTGCAAGAGTAAGAAAAAGAGGAAGAAAGTGTAGGGTGGTGGAAGAAAGAGGCATGTGGTGGAATCAAGACTAGACAGCCTTACTATTCAGCAACTTCCACATGCAGCAGGCCTGTCCTCATTGAAGCCCCACTGGACTGTGACAGTAGAAAGCATGTGCATTCACTATTTCTAGAAACCAAAGTTGTATTCTGTCAACTCAAACTGTAACAGCCAGAGATTGGGGTTACTTTAGGCAGGACCGAGGAGTCATTGCTGACAGGCTGCCATAATATCTCAAAAAAGGTTAGGAAGTATTGCTGGTGATCAGCACTTGCTAACTTATCCTTCTTTGTGCTGTTAAAGAATGTTGATTAGATAGGACCATAGACTTGCTTATTCTTATGTCTATAGTCCGAGTGTTTGTGGTCTCTGTTGGCTCTCCCTTTGTTTGTATCCATGCATAAGTGCCTCTGTGTCAGTGATTTTGTGTATGTTCTAGTACCTGCGTCAGTGCACTTGTGTCTGTGTAGCCCTATTTCCCAATTGTGAGTGCCACAGTGTCAATATTCTCAATTTAGTGTAAGTCTGTCTTTCAGTAGCTCCATATCAGTGGCCAAATGTCAATATCCACATACCAGTTTTGGTGTCCACGTGTGTCCCTTTGACCGCCTTGGTGTCCCTTTATCAGTTTCCCAGTGGTAATATTCCCATCAATATCTGTGTCATTTTCCAAGTGTCACATTTCCAGTGGCAGTGCCACACAATATCTGTGACTGTGTCTCAGTGGCAGTGATGGACTGCCCTTTTGCTGTGCTAGTGTTCCATTGTCAGTGTTGATATCCCTTGTCCCTTTGTCAATATACCCCTCGCAGTGTGAGTGTGTTGGTGTCTCAGGGTCTCGGTCCATGTGGCAGTTTCCCTGTGTTAGTGCTCGAATGCCAATGATCAAGTGTCAGTACCTCCATGCTTGTTGTTCATGCCCTCGTTGCATGTAGCATCTATCACTCTGTATGCCAATGCTAGAGCTCTTGTGTCAGTGTCTTAGTATTAGTGTTTGTGGATGTATCAGTGTTACTAGGTTAGTGACCCCGCGTCACTGTTACTGCATATGTCCCTTTATTTCTTTCCCATCATTAGTGTTTCCGTATCAATGTCAGTGTCTTTATTTCCCATCTACCCATGTCCCAGTGGCAGTGCCCTGGTGCCAGTGTCCCAGTGTCAATGCCTCCTTGTCAGTTTTCGTGTGCCATTGTCCATGTGCCCATGTCAGTATCCCATTTTCAATGTACCATGTTAGATTCAGTGTCTCTGTGTCAGTGTCCACTTGTCCTAGTGTCTGTCTCTGTACCCAAAAGGTATTTCTGGGTAGTAACCCCTTGGCAGTGATGCAGTGCCGAATGTCCATGTCAGTGTCACAGTGCAAAGTTAAGCGTCTGTGACCCTATGTATGTGCACCCCTGTCAGTGCTCTTGTGTCCATATCCTAGTGTCAGTGACCCATCTCAGCAACCACAGGTCAGTACCTGAATGTTGCATCCCCCTTGTAAGTGCCCTCGTGTTACTGTCCTTCTATCACCGGGTGTTGTGTTCAAGCATAAGTATCTAAGTTTTATAATCCTAAAGTCCCTTTGAGAATTTCCCAATGTCAGTGCCCCATGGCATTCGACCAGCATCAATGTTTGTGTCAGTGTCTTTAGTCAATATCCCCATGTTGATGTTCTATTATCTGTGTCCCAGTGGAAATGCCCTAGTGTCAGCATCACTGTTGTGCCGGTGCGTTAATTTCCTAATGTGTCCCCACGTCAATGTCTGTGACTCATGCAACAAATGACTTCCACTGCCACATTGTCAAAACCCCCATGCAATTGTTGTCACTGTGTCAGTGTTCTAGTGTCTGTGTCCCCGTGGCAGTGTCTCCATGTCAGTGTCTTTTCATCAGTACCCTCTGTCAGCATCCACATTGTCCCCTAATCAATGTGCCACAGTCAGTATATCATGTCACAGTCTAATATGATGCAGCCCTAAGTTGGCAGGGTATGCCCAGACGTGGGTCCCTTGCTCACTTTGCCACTGGATTCAAGCTAGCCTGGCTGATGACGGCTGTTAGCCCGAAACTGGTTCCAGGGTGCTTGTTTCCGGTCCAGGGAAGACATGGCTTGGCAGTTCGGGCTGGACTGTTCCCATGAGGCACAGGGTCAAGACTGATTTGCATATAGCTGTGTCTGAACTGGGGTGGCAAAGTGAGCTAAAGAACGATGATGGATTCAACCCAGATCTGTGACTGGGGGTGTTGTAATTTGGCAGCATTTAAGTTAAGCATTAACTGAAGACAGCCTGTATTTAGAGGCTAAATTGTCCGCTTTGTGGAATTTATTTTGTATTTCTGGCAGCCATTTTGGCTGCCATGTGCTACCATGTGCTCGCCATGTGCTCTGTCCTACCTTCCTGTCAACTGCTCTTGAAATCTGCCTAGAGACAAGTTATATTTAGTTCCTCTTGCTTTGCACATGCTCAGTTGAGCTTGCAGCTGTTCCGAGTTTATAAATGTCAGGATGTGTCTACTAAAAGTAGAAACTGTTAGCTCCACCCACTTGTCGACTGTGCATTCTCTGTATGACCTTATATGTGCCTAAAACCAGCATTTGTGTTAGTACCGCCTTCATTTGAGCCCCTGTGTGGGTATAAAAGGACCAGGATCCTTCCATTCAGTGTGCTACTTCATGCATTACTGAAGGGTGATGTGCGAATGTTAGCTCCACCTCATGAGGTTTAATAAACTCTGTCTTTTCTATTTCCAGTTTCTGTGCCAACTTCTTCCTAAGTGTCTGAGGACTCTGTGCAGAGAAGGAGAACCCCTAAGCACTGGTAGGCCTTGCTGAGGCTCACTACAACAAATTGGCGCTTCCAACGTGGGACTCATCAGCGACTCGGATGCCCGAAGGACTGGTCGCGACGAAGGAGTGGAATCTCGCTATTGGACGCGATCGCTGCCTGAGGAGACCAGAGTCTTGGCACCCACGGCGTTTTTCCTTTCTTTCTGATCTGACCATCCCGGCGGCGCCGGTCCTTGACTGAGATCTCTTCTGTTGATTCGCCGTGCAGTGACCATTTGGTCGATTTGAGAACTTGGCAGTTGGAACCTGGACACCATTTGATTGGTAAGAGCCGTTTTGCGGCACTTGCTGTTGGTTTGATGCCTTTGATTGGTAAGGTAGTTTTAGTAACACTTACTGTGGCTTTGTTTGTATGATTGGCCAATTTTGGAATCTGTTTTGTAATTATATATGTATTGCAATACATATAGGCAGGTAATGAGGAGAATTTTCTCTATTTAAAATTGTTTGAACAGCGCAACGTACGAAAAGTACCTTAAGCGCTACTTTGATTATAATACTGCATATTTTGCACTATTTTTTGGCATGCCTGTTTTCAGCACACTTCGTAGGATGTGTTGCTTTTGTAGTGGTACCAATTTGAGACTTGACGAAGCACAACCAGCCCCCCGGAGGGGACGCCTAATAGGGATATGTATATTAAGTATGGTATTTCTTCTATAATGTACTTGCACGTTATGGAACAAATATACTAGTAAAGATCCTGAGTTGCGTTGGCCTATGTATGGGTCATTTGATTTGCGAAAAATTCAGTATGTGGAACAATGTATGTTTAAACGAAAGACTAGGCAAGATATGTTTGATTGTGTGCGAATGTGGGAGAAAGAAGTGCGTGAGCGAATGAAGCGTGAGCAAGCCTTGATTGACAAAGAACAGCGAAAGACCATTTATGCGAAAGCATTAGAGTTAAAAAACAAGGAGATGAGAGAAATTAAAGAGAGGGAAGATAGGGAACGCCATTTACAGGTAACTGGCCAATATGCTGTTAGGCAGCCCCTTTATCCTATCCTTAATAAACCGCAAGATGATTTCCTGTTATTAGATCGTTCTCCACCTCCGTATATTTTTTCTTCTGCTCCTCATGAGTCAGATGAGGACTCTTTTTCAGACCAGGACAAAGCTCGAGAAACTCGTTCCATGTTATCTGCTGAGCGTGCATCTGACATCAGATCTACTGCGCGTAAAGCCGTTCGTAGTACTACCAGTGCTTCTGAACTTTTAGATAGTATAAAAGGATGGCAGGAAAGGGAGCAAATATATTTTACCGATACATTTGCTGCAGAGGTTATTGAACGATTTAGGAAGTATTCGGTAGAAGTGGAGCCCGATGATGTAGCAACTAACTGTAAACAATTACGTGACGGTCTTTTTGTCTTCTCCCAGGTGGCTGACACAATCAGACGCTTGGTTAAACTGCGTGTTGAAGCAGCCCGTTTGCAAGAGGAGAAAAAGGCAGCAGAAGCAGCTGCACTAGCATCTCAGATCAGCATGGCACGAACTTCTACTCCTGAAACAGATAAGAATGCTGTAATTCATGTGAAACCCATGCGGGAAGCCGCGCCTTTATATGTTCCTCCTAAAGGAACGGGTACAGAGGATGATAAGACTTCTCTTAATGCGAAAGGGTACTTTATTTATAATTGGGTTTACACTCCTTGGAATAGAGCAGATGTTATGGCCCTTAAAAATGCATTGCCTGACCCGCGAAAGAATCCAGCAGCCTTTTATGAGGAAGTTGAGGGTGCAATCAGCTCTTGTACTATGACTCTGTCTGATATTGATTTGTTTTTTGGATTAATATTACCACCTGATATGTGGAGAACTGTGCGCAAAATAGATGATAATGCGACATTTGGAGCATTGTGGAAAGATTTAGAGCGGTTAGATGAAGATAGAGAACCTGCACAGAAACCGTGTCAGTTAATTTTAAATCTTCCGGCAGCTATATTAGTTAAGTTAAAGACGATCATTCCCCCTAAAAAGATAGATTGGACAGTGCTAGCGTCTTGCAAGCAAAAGGTAGATGAATCAGTTTCTGACTTCTTCACACGCTTTGAAGAAGCATTTCACGATTTTAGTGGCCAGTCATTGACAGATGACACAGGTAGGCATCTGTTTGTCGATAAATATGTCGCAAACCTTTTGCCAGGAATAGCTAGTCGCTTAAAGGCCAGTGAGAGTTCATGGACTACATCTTCTCCGGTTTCTCTTTTAACTATGGCCCAGTATTATGAGCGGCAAGAATTAGAAGCCAAAGGTAATGAGGACAAAAAGTCTAAAGAGTTGAAAACAAAGGTTATGTTGGCTCAAGCTTATGGTCCGCCTTCTAGAGATAATGATAGAGGTGGACGTGGATCTTATGGTTCGTCCTTTCCTTCCTCTGCCCGTTCGAATTTGTCTGTTGATCAGTGTGCGTACTGCAAAAAATTTGGACATTGGCTTTCTGATTGTCCAGTGCTGCGTGCTCAGCAGAATCTACGTGGTCGGGGACAAATGAGAAATCGTTCAGGATATCAAGGGCCTAGAGGAAGCGCGAATGATCGTGCTCGGTTTGATGCTAATACACGTGGGCAGAATGGGTTTAACACTTTTGATAGAAGGAACCAATATCAAATGTCTGACTATGTGCCCTCTGATTTTCAAGATTCTGCTTATGCATAGGATTGCCTAGGATGGGGTAAGGAATCAGTTGAAGTTCCAGTAGATCAGAGGGGTCCCTATGTTACAGCACATGTTTTGGGTTCTACTGATCAGTTTCTGGTTGATACAGGAGCTACTCGTAGCGCCTTGTCTAAACAATTGGTTCCAAGGGCTCCCCTGTCTGGCTTAACCATTACATCGATAGGTTTCGATGGAACACCTTCCCTTAGCCCATTGTCACAACCACTTGCATTTGATATTGATAAGTTTACTGCTCCATGTCCGTTTTTGCTTTCTCCAAACACACCAGACAATATTGTGGGTCTTGATATGCTTAAATATTTTAGGGCTACGATACGGTGTTCTCCGGAAGGAGTACGGGTTATTTTGAATGACAACTACCCTATGATTGAGAGATCTTGTATTGTTAAAGAGGACATTGCACTAGCCTCACTCCCTAGTACTTTGTGGGCTACTTCGGATACTGATGTAGGGCAAATGGTTATTCCACCAGTACATATTAGTGTCAAGGAGGGCGCTTTATTGCCAAGACTGCCTCAGTATAAAATTTCTCGAGAAGGAGAAGAAGCACTCACACGTATTGTACATGATTTAATTAAGGTGGGGGTTGTGGAAGAAGTTCCTTACAATATTTGCAATAGTCCGATTCTTCCCATTTTGAAAAAAGATACTGACACTAGGATTTATAGATTTATTATCGATTTGAGAGAAGTCAACAAGATTGTAGTACCACAGTACCCTGTAGTCTCTGACATAACGACATTGCTTACCCTGGTCCCTCCAACAGCAACTACATTTTCTGTAATTGATCTGAAGAACGCTTTCTTCTCGATTCCTATTCATCCTGATAGCCGATATTTGTTCGGTTTCACTTTGAATAATAGATCATACAGATTTTGTAGAGTTCCTCAAGGCTATACTGAGAGTCCTAGTATTTACAGTCAAGCATTGAAGAGACAGCTTGATTCCTTTACCTTGCCTAAAGGAGTGGCTCTCATACAATATGTCGATGACATCTTGTTGGCAGCCGATACACCTGAGCAGTGTGAGAAATGCACTTTGTCTTTGCTTTCTTTTCTTGCTACACACCACCATAAAGTATCACGAAAGAAATTGCAATATTGTAGACCGAAGGTGACCTATTTAGGACACCTTCTGTCTAAGGAGGGCCGTGCACTGACACCAGATCGCATTCAAGCAATTTTAGACACCCCAGTACCTTCCACGCAGAAAGATGTCCGTGCATTCATTGGTCTGACTTCGTTTTGCAGGCAATGGATATTGGGTTTTTCACACATTGTTAAACCCTTGCTAGCACTTTTGACTAAAAACACACCGATCCCCCTTCCATGGACAGATGAATGTCAAAATGCTTTTTGTCAGTTGAGACAAGCTCTTTGCTCTGCACCAGTGTTAGGCACACCAGATTACACGAAGGCTTTTACACTCTATGTACATGAGAAAGAAGGATGTGCATTGTCAGTTTTAGTACAGACACACGGGGACAAACAGCGTCCTTGTGCATACCTTTCTGCAGTTCTTGACCCTGTTGCTCGTGCATTGCCTGGGTGTTTCCGTTCAGTTGCAGCGACGGCTGTGTCCATACGTCAGAGTGAAGGGATAGTTTTGTCACACAAACTGTTGGTGCTAGTACCCCATGCAGTAGATGCCCTTTTGAATCAGACTAAGACTCAGCACTTAACTAGTGCTCGTTTGACAGGATACGAATTGACACTGCTAGCACCTCATATTACCTTGAAAAGATGTGCGACACTGAACCCAGCCACTTTGTTGCCATATCCTGCGACTCAGTCTCAGTCAAAGGAGCCTCACGATTGTATATTCCTTACTGAGGAACAGACAAAGGGTCGCATCGATTTGCAAGATACGCCCCTCCCAGATGTAGATGGGGAACTGTGGGTTGATGGGTCCTGTTTGAAGTTACCAGATGGCACGACTTCAGCTGCTTATGCAATTACCACGCTTGAGACAGTAGTGGAAACAGCTCGCATACCTCAGAAGTCAGCTCAAGCAGCTGAACTAATAGCTTTGACACGAGCGTGTGAGCTTAGCACTGACTTGTGTGTGAACATTTACACGGATAGTCGCTATGCTTTTGGAGTGGTTCATGATTTTGGCCTACTCTGGAAGGAAAGAGGCTTTCTTACATCCCATGGGATGCAGATAATGCACGGAGAGTTAGTGCATAATCTCTTGACTGCACTTACATACCCAAAGAAAGTTGCTATTATGAAGTGTAGCGCACACAAGAAAGTGACTGACAAAATAGGACAAGGCAATGCCTTTGCAGACCGCGTAGCCCGTGAGACTGCGATGCAGCGAAGCACTACACCCATGTACGTAGTGAAATCACAAGCTGAGCGTTGGCATGATGCTAGAGAGGAAGTATTGGATATACAGAGATCTGCTTCTGTGGAAGAGCTTGAGCAATGGTCTAAAGAAGGAATATTAGATGATGAGGGTTGTTGGCGTAACAAAGACATGAATAAATGGAAATTGCCTGCGGCCTATTTACAACCTATGGTTCAAATGGCACATGGGCTGGCACATGTTGGAGCTCTAGCAATAACTAAATTGCTTAGACAAGTTTGGGAGCATCCTGAAATTGCTAGCACAGCCAAAAGGGTAGTACAGTCCTGTTTGATCTGTTGGCAGTATAATCCTGGAAAAGGGACACGAACTCCTACAGGAGGGTTTGCTACACCAACTGCACCTTTTGAAGTTTTGCAGATGGATTACATCCAACTCGAACGCTGCAATAATCTGAAATATGTCCTAGTGGTGGTGTGTGCCTTTAGCAAATGGATAGAGGCATACCCTACGAAGGATAATACTGCTCTCACCACAGCAAAGGTGCTTCTAAAGGAGTTTTTCCCTAGATACGGTGTTTGTAAACTTTTGTGGAGTGACAATGGACCTCATTTTATTGGGCAAGTTGTTGAGCATGTCCTGAAAGGATTAGGGATCAAACAGAAATTCCATACAGTTTTCCACCCGCAATCAGCAGGATTGGTGGAAAGGTATAATGCTACTCTAAAAACAAAGTTGGCGAAAATACTGGCTTCCACGTCTCTAAAGTGGCCAGATGCCCTACCTTTGGCATTGTTGTCCATAAGATCGGTGCCACATTCACGATCAGGTCTTACCCCCTATGAGGTGGTGTTTGGGAGACCAATGAACATTTGGGGAATTCCTAAGCCACGCCCCATACATGATGTTCCTTGTGTTCTGATGAATGATTATTTGGCACAGTTAACTGACAGTTTGATTTCTATTCATCAACAGGTTCGAGAAGCTCTTCCTGACAGATCTACAGGTGAGGCCCACGAACTCCGTCCTGGTGACCATGTAATGGTCAAGGTCTTTGACAGATCGAACAGCTTGGAGCCAAGGTGGCGAGGACCAGAGCAGGTGCTCCTTGCGACAAGGACAGCAGTTCGAGTGACAAACAGAAAGAATTGGATCCACAGCACACACTGCAAACGCGTGTCGCCTGCCTTGGTGGAACCTGCTGTGTTGACCGACCATCGAGAGATTCTGGAGACGGAGAAAGGCCAAGCTATCTCACCTGACGAATCTGCGGAAGTCTTCCCGGACCACACGATCACTGGAGTATCCAGATATCAATTAAGACCGAGGAAAGGATCTGCAGTTTTGAAAAAGACTGGTTGAGCTACCACCCTGGGTTAGTGAAACGGAGAGCCATTGTGGCAAGGGGAGGGGGATCAGCCCTGTATTAGTGTAGTGACACCCGCTTTGGCCCATGGTGAAGAAATCAGCGGCTGCCCAGGGAGAAGAGCTCCAACGACTGTTTTCAACAAGTTTTCAGAAAGATCAATCATTACTGCTGCTAAAATGAAAAAACAAATCATTTGTGCTGTAGGGTTTGTTGTTGCTATGGTGGCTATGGCAGCAATTACGTGGTACATCGAGAAGGTGGCTCCTGTTCGACAGCTTTTTGTTGCCACTACAACAGTACCCGTGGAACACCACTACTTTACTCTTCCTTACCATGAGCAAAAGCATCGACAATCTTACCTGAACAATACTTTTATCCAGATGTTGCACCATACTCACAATGCTACGAATACTACCAACTGTTGGGTGTGTGGGATGATACCTGCACATCAAAAGAAAGGAGGAACACCTTTTATTCCTCTTCCATTTTCTCACAATGGTTCTTGTCAAGCTTGGTATGCGCTTTTGTTTGCATATGGAAAGCCTTCAGTAGGTGGGATTATTTTTCAACTTAATAAAGTATGTTATCAAAATAAAGAAGGTTATCCACAAGCCAAAGGGACTAAATGGGAATGGGAAGAGTATCAACCGGACAATATTTCAACACCATATGTTTTCACAAATGTGAGAATAATAAAGAACATTGGACCTTTTGTGATTTCTGTGACAAAAGCTAAAGCAGACTTGTGTATTTGTAGTGTTGGAAGAATTCCAGTGGGGAGGAGCGAGTGTACTGTAATCCTGACCATTGAAGGTGCCAATAAGAGCACTTTCACAGCCTCGCATAACACGTATTTTGTGTGTGGAAATAACGGATATTATCAATTACCTGTTGGGTGGTCAGGAATCTGCTATGTATCTTTTCTGTTGCCCCCTGTGTTTCTGGCACCTGCATTGTATCACCGTGATTTTAAACTGTACAATGACATTTCCAAAAACAGAAATAAGAGGACAATAAGTATGGATGAAGTTGACCAAACCGACACTACCCTACAACAATATGTTGATTTCAACTTGGGCTTATTTTTCTTTGTGGGTGCTGCATTAAACAGCAGGAAAATCCGACGACTGACTCGTGTTGTGGAAGCTGTTACTAATCAGACAGCTATGGCACTTGGGAACATTACAGAGGAACTACAGATTGCAAGGATTGTAGCACTCCAGAATAGGATGGTGCTAGACGTGATTTTGGCTGATCGAGGTGGTGCATGTCGCATCATCGGTAGCAGCTGTTGTGTATTCATACCAGATCACTCACCTTCAGTATATGACGCAATATCAAAATTGCATAAGATTGCTGCAGAAGTTCATCCAGAGACTGGAACTTGGACTTTTGCTGGATGGTTTTGGACTCTTGTTTCTGCTTGGGGCTGGAAGCTACTGACTATCCTGTGTGTAATAATTATAATATTTTTTACATGCTGTGTATGTATCCAATGTGGTCCAATGCTTTGCTCCATTTGCATTTCTGCCAGAGGGAACATTGCTGAAACAAAGGCCCAACAAATGTTGAATAAAGAGGTGGCTGAAATAATGTTAATAGATGTACGGGATGAATATCTTGATTACCCCAGATAAACGAATGTCTTCAGCCAATGCTGAAAGGGTCGTCTGTTGTAATTTGGCAGCATTTAAGTTAAGCATTAACTGAAGACAGCCTGTATTTAGAGGCTAAATTGTCCGCTTTGTGGAATCCATTTTGTATTTCTGGCAGCCATTTTGGCTGCCATGTGCTACCATGTGCTCGCCATGTGCTCTGTCCTACCTTCCTGTCAACTGCTCTTGAAATCTGCCTAGAGACAAGTTATATTTAGTTCCTCTTGCTTTGCACATGCTCAGTTGAGCTTGCAGCTGTTCCGAGTTTATAAATGTCAGGATGTGTCTACTAAAAGTAGAAACTGTTAGCTCCACCCACTTGTCGACTGTGCATTCTCTGTATGACCTTATATGTGCCTAAAACCAGCATTTGTGTTAGTACCGCCTTCATTTGAGCCCCTGTGTGGGTATAAAAGGACCAGGATCCTTCCATTCAGTGTGCTACTTCATGCATTACTGAAGGGTGATGTGCGAATGTTAGCTCCACCTCATGAGGTTTAATAAACTCTGTCTTTTCTATTTCCAGTTTCTGTGCCAACTTCTTCCTAAGTGTCTGAGGACTCTGTGCAGAGAAGGGAGAACCCCTAAGCACTGGTAGGCCTTGCTGAGGCTCACTACAACAGGGGTGAGTGTCTGAAAAGTTTCAGCGCTCCGTCCATCATCTCCTTGTGTTTGCTTTGTTCGCCCTAAGTTGGCAGGGTATGCCCAGACGTGGGTCCCTTGCTCACTTTGCCACTGGATTCAAGCTAGCCTGGCTGATGAGGGCTGTTAGCCCGAAACCAGTCCCAGGATGCTTGTTTCCGGCCCAGGGAAGACCTGGCTTGGCAGTTCGGGCTGGACTGTTCCCATGAGGCACAGGGTCAAGACTGATTTGCATATAGCTGTGTCTGAACTGGGGTGGCAAAGTGAGCTAAAGAACGATGATGGATTCAACCCAGATCTGTGACTGGGGGTGAGTGTCTGAAAAGTTTCAGCGCTCCGTCCATCATCTCCTTGTGTTTGCTTTGTTCGCCCTAAGTTGGCAGGGTATGCCCAGACGTGGGTCCCTTGCTCACTTTGCCACTGGATTCAAGCTAGCCTGGCTGATGAGGGCTGTTAGCCCGAAACCAGTCCCAGGATGCTTGTTTCCGGCCCAGGGAAGACCTGGCTTGGCAGTTCGGGCTGGACTGTTCCCATGAGGCACAGGGTCAAGACTGATTTGCATATAGCTGTGTCTGAACTGGGGTGGCAAAGTGAGCTAAAGAACGATGATGGATTCAACCTAGATCTGTGACTGGGGGTGAGTGTCTGAAAACTTTCAGCGCTCCGCCAATCATCTCCTTGTGTTTGCACAGTCTAATATGATGTTAGACTGTTTAGTGTCAATATCCTTGTGCCCTGGCATTCCTGTGTCAGTGTCCCAGCATCACTGTCCTGTGTCAGTGTCCCAGCATTAGTGTTTGTGTCCCATGTATGCGTCCCAATGTCACTGTTACCATGTTAGTATTGTCCGTCCTGTTTTGGTACCCCCTGTGCCAGTGCCCTAGAATCAGTGTTGATTTGCCTGTCTTATTATCTTACTGACTGTGCCCACTTCCTAGTGCCCCTGTGCCAGTGTCCCCCTGTTAGTGCCCGAGTGTAAGTGCCTATTTGTTACTGTGTCCACATCAATGACCCCCATGTCATTGTTGGTTCTCCTGTAGCAGTGTGCTAGTGACAGTGTTGGAACCCTCTGTAAGTGCCCTTAAGTCATTCTTGGTGCCCCCATGCCAGTTTCCTAGTTTCAGTGTAGGCCCCACTGTGTCACTGTACTAGCCTTAATGTCTTGCATGATGGCATTGATTGCTTTTAAACTACTTAGCCCATCCTAGGTCCACTAGTACCAGGTAAATAGAAAAGTCACAAGGCCTGGGGTACAGCTGTACGAGCAATTTGGTGATATACAAAGTGGATCATGGATGATAAAGTGTACTGGGAAGCATAAATTGAAAAAACAAGATGTGAAATAGCATTTTAGAAAGGAGACCAATTTCAAAAGGGAGAATTGAAAAGTAAAACAAGCCTTTAATGAATACGTTACTTAAAGTGATGCATGGAGCATTATGATTATCCCCATATCCGGCTAATTTTCCTAGATAGCCATGTGGGAGCAGTTATACTGATCAATTGAAAATCAGAGAAATAGTTTGAGGTTTGTTTCACAATGCAGTGCTTAATTTGTAAAATATAAAAAAACAAATAAGTACATATGCCAAAAACTTTTCATAGGAAGTCACCCACTTCCTTCCCAAGTGCATCCCACTTCTACCAATGTTGCCGCCCATTTCCACTACTGCATGGAAAATGCTCAAAATAAGATTGTAGCAAGTGCGCCTGCTTTCTTCAAGTGGGTCAAATAGTGCATTTCACAGCCCTAGACCAATGTTCAATTAAATTTGCTAGAAAGCAAATTCATCTGAAATGGCACTCATAAAAGAATCCAGTGCTTTGATGGACAGTTTCTGTTGGGCGGGGAGAGCAATTTTTTACGCCACTGCTGATTCAACCATTGCGTGTATCATGAATGAGAGCTGACCAGACTTATCAGTATTAAAAAAGCCTTAGCCACTGTATATGGTGCAAGAATGAGTGAAAGAGATATTCTCGATGACCTGTAGGGGCTGGGGTCAAGATTGGTACACATCTAGCTACTAGTAGATTCCTTTCTGGCAGTAGAGGTTCAAAAATTGAGGTATGGTGCGTAAACAATAACAATGCCCACTTTTCAATGAAGCATTAATAACTGATTCTACATAGGAGCACATTATGTATCCGCATCAGTTAGGCAGACGAAGTGCAGCTGAAAATATAGCTGTGTATGATGTGTATGTGTGTGTATTGTTTGTTGTGTTGTGACCTGTGTGCATGGCTACTATGTGTTGTAACCGTGATGACTTATTTATGTGTCTGTGGTCTGTCATTATGCTACATATGTGGTGTGCTTTGTGTTGTGCTATATGTTGAAGTCTGTGTGAGCTGCATGTACGCATGGGTTATGTAAAAGCTGGTTGACAGAATTAGTTGTTAACCCTTCAACAGAAGCTGGTTATCCAGCAGGCACAATAGTGTGCTTCCTATGAGTTATGTCTCTCTTGAGGTTGATGAGCTGGATATGAAGCTTGCAATGCTTACTGTTTTAAAATAAATGGCAGTTTCCAAGTACTTTCTTAGCAAGGCACTTTCAATACTGCCTACTGCCAGTGTTGTACAATATACAATGCACAATTGTACAATCTACAGCTGCTTACTGATGTCAAACTAGGTTTGAACATAAGTACCATTACACTACAGTCTACAATTGTTTCAGAATCTGCAGAATTCCACATTCATGCAAAATTGGATTAACCTAGAGCTAGAGATGTTCTTTGTTTGGTGTAGTAGCTTTTCTAATCCTGTTTTCCTTTCCATTCAGGTATTTGTAGTCCTGCATATATAATAAATGCCAAGCTACTAGAAACAGGATTCAATGAAAAAATCAAATCGATAGGTTACTTGTATTTCATAGGTTGACTTGAGAGCTCCTATTTGTTTTTAACAGAGGTTTTAAATCTAAGTGTAAATACAACCTGCAAATACCAGATTCAGATCAGGAAGCTGCTACCATATTACTGATTACTACTGATATAGCACAATCACTGAAATAATGATTCAAGCCCCCAGTTTTTTCCAGGGGCTCTAAAATGAAGTCCAGGCAAACTGCTCAACTTTAGAGCAGCTAACATTCATCACATATGCTTTGCAATCAGATCACCTTTTGTCCTCCTACAGACGAATCACGATGCAAGGCAGAGTTCTTCTTGCATCCAGGAAAGGGAATGAGGCGGCTGAGGAAGACCGTCAATTTAGCATTTTCCCGTGTACAGTGAAATATTAAAACATCCCCCTTCACCTCGCAAAGCTTCAATGGCAAGCAGGGCAATGGGGGATTCTGGGCATCATTAACAGACAGAAGTTTCTTGTGATTTAATTACTCCTTCATCCAATACACAGGCATACCAATGAACTAGGCAGTGATAGCTGTGAAAGTGGGCAAATGACCATACACTCCAAATGTTGGAGTAGGTGAGAGGGAGATGTCCCAAAGAAGTCATGGAAATGTAGTCTCTACATTACTTCACATTGCACTGGAGAATTGTTTCAAAGTGGAGAAAGCAAAAACAAAGGCACTTTTCCCTTAAATATTATAGATTCAACAAAACTGGTAACGTATGCCTGTCTTAGTTTGGAATGGAAAGACAGTCTACCCTCCCCACACCAAACACACAGAAAAAAGCACACACACCCATCCACCAGCATACATATCAGTGGGCACATACGCAGACACAAAAATGCACATTGTTTAGCACCTAGTTAAGGGTATGAAGCGCTATATCACTACAATACAATATACAGACTTTGACACTACCTAGTGCTGGTATCAGGCCATAACCTGTATTTCCTGCAGCTGACATTGCTGTCTCCCTCCCCCACTGCACCTCAATCTCCAATGCAAGCACTGACCTTGTATGTCTAGCCACAAATTCAGAAGAATATTGAAAGTTGTAATTACATTGAGTTCACTAGCACCATACCCCAATCCCATAAACCCTGTAGTTCTGTACACCTGGAGAGACATACAAGCATGTATTTCTCTGCTATGATAGGCTGTTGGAACAAGCATTTTTGACCAACATTTTTTCTAGGACCAGAGTCTGGGGGATTCTTTCTTCAACGAGAGAAAGTAATGTCAGTTAGTTTAATCTCTTCAGGAACAAGCAAAGAGGTACTCGAATGGCTAGGGGTTAAAACATATTCACTGCAGCACTACAAGAAACCTATCTCACCCACCGATTTTCTCATAAGAATGCAAAAGAAGTTTGCTTTGTGGCTCATCTACTCACTTCCTAAGACTTGCTTTCCTCGTTAAACAGTTTAGAGACCACGGTCCTGGGATCGCACAAGGCAGAACCTCTGTCTTCCTTCACAGCCCTAGAATTGGACTGTGACTGAAAATAGACTGCAGCACCAAAATAAACGTGGCCCCATTAGCGAAACAGATAGCTAGAAACTCCAACTTGCAAATCAGAGCAGTTGTGAGCTTGCAGAGACACGCCGTATGGGTGTTTTGCAACTTATGAGAGACTGCATGCATTTCTGCTTGCTTCAGGCAATGGTTGTGGTAATTCACAGAAATCAGCTGTAAAACAAAGCCCTCCAGAGCATAAAACAGCCCACAAACAGACAAAAATAGACACCCACTCACCTGTCAGACCAGTCCTTCTGCTACTAGTAGATTGCCCCACAGGCCAGACCCACCCTGCTCATGACCCATATATCAGCAACAGGCGCTATGCGCTGAGTGTGACTGTTTATTCACTAAACTAATGCTACTTCAATCATACAGAATACACATGATTTAATT
The DNA here is from genome assembly GCA_963921515.1 of Calotriton arnoldi. Lineage (NCBI taxonomy): Eukaryota > Metazoa > Chordata > Amphibia > Caudata > Salamandridae > Calotriton > Calotriton arnoldi. The sequence goes on from CAWUFW010001139.1 coordinate 2,953,827, forward strand.
TGATGTGTCAAACTCGGAACCTGACCTTCAACTTGATTCATGCCAGTGTGTCTGCGCTGCTGTGTTCTCAAGAGGTACTGCAGACAGAAGAGAAATGTTGTTACTGTTTTAGCTTGGGGGTCCAGGAGAAGTCCGCTTCCTTCTGCCCTCCTGTGTGTAGCGTCCACCCCAGTCTGTACTAGTAAATAAATACGGCACACATGGCACACATCTTTTTTCCTGTGCGTGTAACTGCTAACTCAACATTCTAAACATGAACTCTATTCCCCACACCCGAACACTTACGTCATAGTTCTATGAAGTCCTTCAGGAACCAGAAGGGTCCCGTCATCGCTAACTCACAAGACACTACATCTCCCTTTATTAAATATTTTTTTTATATATATATATATATATATATATATATGTTTCCATCTTTACCCTGCATTGAGGACGCACTCCACAGCAGATGATTGTCAAAATCATTTATTTAAAAAGAAACAGGCATTTCATTCCGATTATTGTCTCCTTTTGCCTGACGCGTTTCGGAGCTTCACGCTCCTTCCTCTTAGGCACTCATGATTACACAGAAAAATGCTGGCTCCCACAGTCCTCTGCATGCTAATTAATTTATAGGCCTCCGGTGTGCCTCCCCAATGGGTTCACATTTCAATGCACGCTGGGATTTGTGGTCCATTTTCGAGCCAAAATTAACCCTCCAGTGGGTTCTGTGTAATTTCAAGATAATGTAAATACTACAATTCCTCAATAAGTCATCGTGGAGCTCTGACCAAACGCCCAGATCGTGTCCTCTGAGGCTGGGAAGAGCAAAGAGAAGCGTCCATGACTGGTACTGATGATGTAGGGACAGATGCAGTCACTGGGCTTTCTACAGTCTCAATCAAACCTGTCTCATCTCTGACATCAGGTACTGTAGAATGATGATTCAGATGCCTGCAGTGCGAAGAATCTCGCGTAATGGACTTTTCAGGATGGAGAGCAGTCACCATGTGGCCTTTACTAGTCATGACTTTGAAAGGTTCAGCATCAAAAGGAGCATCAGACTGGCATTTTCTCTGTTGTCGCACCAATACTAGATCCCCTTTATTGACAGTAAAGTTTGTAACACATCGACGCTTGTCAGCATATACTTTCATCTTTTGTCTATGACACAGGTCTGTTTGATGAAATTCGCCATCAGATCTTCTGTTGGTCCATTATGGTAACTTGGTCATCATGGCTCTCCCGAACATCAAGGTGGCAGGACTTTCACCTGTTGTTGAATAAGGAGTCGACCGGAAGAGCAGCTTGGAGAGCAGACTTCAGTTCAAGCTTCTCCAATGTAGCACGCTGGATGGACTTTTTAGGTTTGGTCCTAAAAGCGTTCAACAACACCATTTGCTTGTGGCCACAAAGGTGTGCTTTTTTCTGATGCTTCACATTGAGATGATTAAGAATGTCTCTAAATTCTTCAGTGTTGAATGGTGGGCCATTGTCAGATTTTAGAATTGAAGGAACACCTTATGTTGCAAAAATGCCACCTAACCTCTCGATGACTCTTTCTTGAGTGGTCGATGAGAGATCTTCTACCAATGGAAACAGGAGTATTCCTCGATGGCCACCATCAGCTGATGTCCTTTGTCAAGAGGATAAAAGAAATCAACAGTGATTTTCTCCCATACATGTTTTGGCAAATCAGACATATTCAAGGCATGTGGAGTGGTTTGGGGAGATAAGCAATTGTACAAATGACAGGCTTTCAACTCTCAAACCAAACCCGATCTCGGAGAGCTCGTATTGTGGCAACAATTACACAATATTCTTCATGGGCCACTTCAATTATTTGTTGTCGCAGACTCTCCGGTATGACAATTCTTGAACCTCGTAATACAATACCTTCTTGAGTAACGGACAGTTCATCTTTCGTATTTTTGAACGTTTAATATTCGTTGTCACATGTGAATGATTCAATGTGCTGTTTCCAAGATTGATGTGCAATAATGTCAACATGTCGCTATCTTTACTCGTTACAGCAATGATTTGTTCTAATGAAATAGCAGCAGATGTAATGGACCTTACGATGAAGTTAATGTAGGCTTCGGCCGCTTGGAAGGGTTACTAAGGCACTGTACTGGCACTTGTGAAAAGTATTCAGCAGGGTTTTGATCTTTTCCTGGTCGGTGCACAATAGTGTAATCATATTCTTGTAGTTGCAAACACCAACATTCAATTCTAGGAGGCATCTTGGCTTCTGGGTTGCCAAAAATGGCAGGCAATGATTAATGATCCGTTACAAGAGTGCTTGCCTATGCAACAATATGCTTTCGAGCATTTGGATGTCCACTATGTTGGACAAGGATCACCCCCAACCCGACCGGGCTGGCGTCAACAACTGCTGTATGAAGCTTTGAATCAAAGTTGGACATTTCAGTGGCATTCTGAATTGCATCCTTGATGTTCTTAAAACTTTGTTCACATTTGTGTGACTAGTAAAATGAAACATTTCTTTTTGTTAAGTCTCTTAAAGGAGCACTTACTGTGGCAAAGTCACGTGTATATCGGGAACAGTAATTGGACATGCCAAGGAATGAACGTAACATGGTAACATCTTGTAGGGTATTGGTAGCAGACATAGCTGTACTTTAGCTGGATCCAGCATCATACTCCTATCAGAAAAGATATGGCCAAAGAATTTGAGTTTTGTTTTGTGGAATTCATATTTCTCAGCATTTAAAGTTAAACCTGTACTGGCAAGTAAATGACACACTTGTGTGAGAGCTTTATCATGTTCCTTTTTTGTAGCTCTGAGAACTAATGTCATCACTGTAATTGAAAGCCTTCATGACAGGCTGTATGACACATCGAATTACATCTTGGAAAACTTCAGCAGCTGATGACACATCAAAACCTAATCATTTATATATGAACAAACCAATATGGGTAGAAAAGGTGGAAATGTACCTGCAATTTTCTTCGAGTTCTAATTGATGATACCCTTTGTTCAGATCAAGGCAAGAGAAGACTTCACCACCATTCAACTGTGTGATCATGTCGACAATGTGTGGACCAGGATGTCGTTCTCTTTCAATTGCGTTGTTGGCTTGACGCATATCCACACAGATGCATACAGCTCCTTAACTGTCCTTTCTGGGCACTGCCGCTATGGGCGAAAACCACAGAGTTGGACCAGTAGATCGCTCAATGATATCATGCTTGAGTAATGTCTCTAGCTCTTTCTCTACAGCTTCTTGTAGATGAAATGCAATTCATCTATGTCTTTAAGCAACAGGACGAACGCCCTCATTGATATGCAGTTGCACTTTCATGGTCTTAAGTTTTCGCATTCCATGAAACAACATCAGGAACGGACTTACTAATTCACGATCAGCATTTATGTTGTAGTTCACAGATATTAGTCCCATATCAGCAGCAATATTGAAATTCAGTAAACAGGCACTTGACGCAGTACCTTGAAGTACATGAATGGGTGCTTGCACTTTTGTCTTTTTGTGTTTCATGGTTGCTACGAATGAACCTTGACTCTTTAATGGCATTGATGCAGCCTAAGTATACACTTTAGTCTTTGACGGTGTGAGATGGGGCAATGGAGACAGTTCATTGTACCTTTCCTCAGGCATAATGTTTGTCGACGCACCATTATTAATGATAAAAGGTGTGGAGCAACCGTTTATTTTTAGTGTAATTTTCAGACAATGTTTGAATGACTTTTGAGATTTTACTCGTCGACTTTTCTTTGACTCTTATTTTTCTCTGCATCGGGCCAGACCGGCATGCGCCCATTTTTCTGAGGTAAACATCGACATCGCACATCCGTCTTCCTCACTGTCGCTTGACAATGAAACTGAACTCTTGGACGAAGTTTTAGACGACGATCAACTTCGTTTAGTGTTGATTGCCTCAGCAGGTGATGCCACTTGGCCTTGTGGGCATGCATACAGTGTCGCTTCTGGAACGTTCGGGCGTCCATTTTGTTTTCTCATTGTGACGCACTTAACTTTTCTTTCACCTTACAAACCGGTACAAAATGGTTCTACTTCCCACAGCTTTTGCATACTTGTCCAATGGTGGGATATTTACCTTCGTATGGAAACGAAAATCCACATCTAAATCACAGTTTCTTTTTCATTAGAGACATCACGTTATGTCCTTCAGCTTTGTGTTTCTGCTTACTTTTCACATCCGTGACTGACTCATTCTGGGCACCTCCGGCCTCCATGTCAGCAGCTTGTCTATCAGCACATTCCTCAGCTCTGGTAGCCTTGAGAACTCGCTCTAGGCTAAGGGTTTCTCTCAGCATTCGTCATCTGAATGCTTCTGACAGACATTTGTCGATAACTCAGAGACGTATAGGTTCTTCCTCATTGAGTTCATTGAAATTTGTTGAGAGACTTGATATGCTCATCAAACGATGAGCATATCAAGTCTCTCACCAAATTCCTCAATTGTTTCACCAGCTCTCTGTCATTCCTGACTGAAAATATATCTTGCATAATCGACATTCGGCATTGGATTAAACTTGAGATGTAACACATCTTTGATTTGACGGTATGTGACTTCGCCAGTTCGCTGTAATTTCTTGATTACCTCTTTTACTCCTTCACCGGCAAGATTTTTGAGATATTTGACAATCCTTTTGTTATCTGTTTCTTCCAGTGCATCAATGAAATCATCAAATATTTCTATCCAGGCAGTCCATCTATCACCAATATTCTGCTTTTTAGCAGTGTGAATGGAGGTGGTGGTTTCAGGAAGGTTGCGGCTGTATAACCCTTTGTGGAACTTACTGAAGTTGGGAGTCCATGCTGCCAACCTGTACTTGCACCATTCATACCATCAGCAAGTCATTGCGATGTGCTTGCTTCAGGGTCATTATGGGCGATCAGAATGGGTAGAGCTTTTTTTCGCGTGGCCATAGGAGCTTTTCAACTATTGAAGAACTTTCGAGTTGTGTGGAATGCACCCAGCACCTTTGGTGGTGTCCGCTTCAGGGATCAACAGCTCCGTATTCACAACCCCAGGTATTCTACTTGCGTCACGGGGCCCACAGTGGTGGTATGATGACTCTCTTTACTCATCTTTTGAGTAAGTAACACAATGATTTCTCAACCTGGTTTACACTGCCTTTAGCGCTTTTCTGTATTTATATTTTTTCGCAGCAAGCACTTTTCTCAACCTTATCTGTTGCTGCTTCCAGCGCTTCTTTGTAGCTGGTTGTTTCCGCCTTTAGCGTTATTGTTACATACAATTTATAGCTCAGTGTTGTGTAGTGGTGCAGTACCTCTTTCACAGCCTTAGTAGCAGATTTCTAGCCAACGATGAGCAAACTTCTCAGTTAGGCTTTTGTTATCGTCAAATGCTTCACAGTAGCTGGTGTGGCGCTTTAACTCCACATACACCAAACGTCGACCTTCAGTTTGACTGAGGCACATATGGCATGCACGACCAGTTTGCTGGACCACGGCAAACTCTCTGTGAAACCACTGCCGATCTTCAGGTTACGTATCCCTTATCTCGTCCCCAGTTGTAGCGTCCTCCCCAGCCTGGGTACTAGTAAATGAATACGCCTCACACGGAGCTTAGTATTACATGTCAACTGCGAACTCAACGTTCTAAACATGAACTCTATTCCCCACACCCGAACACTTACGTCATAGTTCTACAGAGTCCATCAGGAACCAAAAGCGTCCCGTCATCATTAATTCAAAAGAAACTACACTGTGCAAAATCATTACGGTGTTGCTGCTTCCCCCATCCAAAAGCCTCTGACCCATGCTCTAGCACCGCCTTTCCTTGCAGGCAGCTTCTCTCTTCAAAATCCTCAACAAAAGTGAAAGGTTTAATTATTTTCTTTATTAGGACTTGTGCTCCTGGCATAAGCTTTGCAGAACAAGCTTTTGTCTGAAAACAACCTCTAAAATGCTGGCAGTTGTATTTTGGGGGGGCCAAGCACATTTATGGTGGTGCCCGGCCCCTTCAGCCCCCCCCTCCCACCCCCCTTGGCTACGACCCTGTTTATCAGTGCAGAGGCAGTTGAAGTGCGTCCATGTAAGGCAAAGTCTGGGATAGGATGTATCAGTGCAAGAGATGGGCATGTACTACCATACTACCATATGCAGCTTTGCTAGGCAACTATAAATGCTGATCGACCGCTCACATAAAAAATATAAATCCTTTTTTGACTGAAATAATCACACCATGCCTCCATCACTGCTATTGCACGTAAAAGTGCAAGTGCAAATTAAACCATTAGCAGCCAAATGTTCCAGACAAAAATAACAGATATAATCAATTATTTCCCTATTTTGCTGTAATTGTTACTCTCGCCACCCAGCCTTTGGACTGGTCATCTTTCCTTCCAAGAAGTGTATATATAGGATGCTACAGCCTGATAAATTTCCACCCGGTCAGTTCTGTAACAAAGTGTTAGGACATCCTTGCAATTCCTCGTGCAGCATTTTAAAAACAAAGGACGAAGTAGGAAATTTGCAATTTCTGATATAAATGTTGCAATTCATTTGGCAGTAGTAGAAGTATCTATATGTACAGGATATATATTGAGGCATTAGAGAAGACATTATGGTGTATATACATTTATGTAAAGTAGGAGCATGAATATTTAATCTAATTAGAATAGAGGAATAATTTCAGTGTAGAAAAGGAGCGACTCGAAACTACACACTTGCAGGTTGAATAAATAGATATTTCCCAGGAAAGTGAAAGAGTCACAAACATCTGCTAAAAAGCGATTAGTGTCTACACATCATTCACATTCCTGGCAGAAGTTATAAATGTACATGTATGCTGGAAATAATGGCTTCTAGTCAGAGCCGAGTTACTGGACTAATTTTGTGACAGAACTTCAGATGTTCATAAAACCCTCGGGGGGGCTAGTGTCGTGGCATATGCTAGTCAATAATATGCAGCCGGGTTCCGTGCAGGTAACAGCGGTGGGGCGGTGGGGCTGCGTGAGGGGGGATTTCGAGGGATGACGCTGAGGGAAAATTAAATAAATAATTAATTTTCCCTCGGCATCGTCCCTCGATATACCCCCTCACGCGGCCCCACCGCTGTTACCCGCACGGACCGCGGCTGATAATATGTCCATAGATATGCCCTATTTCCCACCCAGTGTTGTTCTGGGGCTTAAGTGCTGTTGTGTTACCCCTACTTTATTGGGTCAGACCACGTGGATCCCCAAGACCCAAAAGGCATGTACATACTTTATGGTGAAAAGGAGAACTGGCTGGTGTCTCTCACCTCGCTCTCACTGACATAAACTCCGTGAGAGGGAGTGTTTAGAGTCAGACAAACCTATCCGAGAATTTCTCAATCACAGGGGGTATATATGGAGTCTTATCTCACACCCCAAAATCAGTACGCACACAAAACAGATGGTCTTTCACTTTAACCCCTTCGATGCTTCTGTCGGCCAACGGCCGTCGCGAGCACTACCTCCGTAGTGCAGCGCAAGTCTGTTGGCCGACGGGCCCCGCCCACTCAATTAAACCGCCGCACCGCGGCGGAATTCGCGCCGCGGTTAAGCGGATATGGTTATTTATGAAACGTTATTTCTCTATAAATCAAGTGCATTAGACTAATCATTAATATTGTAAACAGCTCAGCAATAAGTATGCATATTACTACAAAGGTCAAATATGTCACAATCATATTTCATCACACATCCCTACTCTAATTTTTTCTAAATTAGTTGTAGCCAGTCTTCTAATAGCATAGTTGAGTAAGATGTATTATTTGTTCATATGCTAATATGCCAAGTCATGTAATGTTTCGCCATTAGAATGACTTGTTGCTCGAAGTCGGAACTCCATGGTCCAAACATTTCTCCAGCAACCAGTCCATATGTCTCAATCCACCCCTTGCACCAATACCTTACATTATTTTTGTAAGTATAGTATTTAATGGAGCAAGGAGGGGTTAGCTCAGGCTTGGCCTTTTTATCATTGTACAGGATAAATGAACAATGCATCCTGTTTAAAAGCATATGTGGAAGTGTACTGCTACTTTCCTGACCTCCACCTACAAGAAAGAAAACACAAGGGGGCATATTTACAAAAAAATGCCGGAGCGCAGTCCTTCTTGTTCCTATTGGCATGAATTCGAAAAGCTATGGCAATCTGAGCACACGTTTATTAGCTGCAAAAATAAAGGTACCAAATTGTCCAGCTCTCTGCTTCTAGGCCTTTCACTTTCACCTTGCACGCACAGCACTTTAACAAAAAATGCAGTGTTAAATTAGTACGATTTATATGTTATGTTATGTGTATTGGTAAAGCACACTTTCATCTGCGAGCCTATCCCGGTGCTGAGCAAGGGTGTGTACCTAGCCCTGCCTATGGTAGATTGGTTAATTGAAAATCCAGGTCTCCAGCTTCTTGTGGAATTCCAAAGAGGAGGAGTCTCTGATGTGGATTGGGAGGCCGTTCCACACTTTAGGAGCGATGTAAGAAAACACAGCAACACACTCGTCAGTGCTGCATCATTTACCAGTCAGTACCATCAGCCTAATGATGCTCAGCCATAAGCCAGTCATTACCATGCTTTCAGGTATTGTCCAATCAATGCCATGATATGCCCAGGTATGTCCCATTATATGCATGTCAATAACTATCAATGCCACAGGCCATTATATGCCCCCTTCATATGTCCATCAGTGCCATATGCCAATGTACGTCTAATGGGAATCGAAGTGTACTTCAAAATCGAAACATGTTTTATTTATCTGCAAAAAAATCTGTAGTTGTCCTCTATCATCTAGTTTCATTATAACACTTACTAGGAGGTGACATCTATAGAAGGGTCCTACCACTACGTCCTACTGGGCGACATCAATTTGCACCTCATCGCTCCCCCAGCCATCGACTCTACCACTACGTGCTAATGGGCGACATCAACGTCGAGGACCCCAACGATGCAAACTCTACCTCCCTCCTGGAGAACCTGAACAACATCGACCTCACCCGACTGGTTACCGAACCCATGTACAAAGTCGGACACACACTTGGCTCCAATTTCACCTCCAGTGACAGATTCAAGTTTAGCCATTTCACAGAACTCACCTGGATGGACCACGCCATTGTTCCCTTCACCATCGTCGACGCTCAGCACACCATCCCCATACATCACAGCCCCCCCCGTGGCTGGGGCAAGGTAACAGAGACACAGTGTGGACACAGGCCCTCAGCCCCACCCAACCCGAAGCTTCATCAGCCCTTGATCAGGCCATCCAGAACTTCTCCGCATGGATCACCAAATGCACCAACAGAGTTGCCCCAATGAAACCAGCAAAAACCAACAAAACCTCAAAACAAGCCAGCTGGTACACCCCAGAGCTCAGAACCACCAAGCACAACTGTTACTCACTGGAGAAACAGTGGCGCCCCACAAGGAACCCTCCAACAGAGCAGCTCACAAAGCAGTCATCAGCAACTACCACCGGCACATCATGGAAGCCAAGAGAACAGCCATCACAGCTTGCATTGATACAGCAGCCAACCACACAAAATAACTCTTCAAAATACTCAAGGAATTCTCCCACCCAGCAGCCACAGAGAACGCAATCTGCGACACCCTCTTGACCTCTTCACAGCAAGATACAACCTCCTTACCCCTAGATTTATTGGAACTCCTTGTAACAGTAAATCTAGGATGGGGCAATAACAGTGATTATAAGTTTTTTGGAAGCAACATGCATGAATTGGAGTTTCTGTGCCGATTCCTGTATATTTTCCCATAGTCTTTCACAATGAGATTTTGGCAACTATGGGCCAGATGTACGACCCATTTTTGCATGTGCAAACGGGTTTGAGCATGCAAAATTTATTGCGACTCGCTAAATAGGATTTGCGACTCGCAATTAGGAAGGGGCGTTCCAAGGGCGTCCCTTCCCAATTGTGGCTTGCTACCCTATGTAAGAATGTTTTGCGACCGCAATTGCGGTCGCAAAACACTCGAAATTTACCGTCCACTTCAAGAGGGTGGTAATGCACTCGCAAATGGGAAGGGGTCCCCAGGGGACCCCTTCTCCTTTGCAAATGCAGGGGGAAATATTTTTTAGGGGCAGGCAGTGGTCCTAGGCACCACTACCTGACCCTTTCATTTTTTTTTTTTTTAAATGCATCCCGTTTTCCTTTAAGGAAAACAGGCTGCATTTAAAAAAAAAAACCTGCTTTATTGAAAAACAGTCCCAGACATGGATTTCTGCTGAGCCCAGCATGCCACCATACCTGGGAGGGCCAGCCATTCCTAATGGGTTCGCAAATTGCGTGTGTCTCATGAATATTGATGAGGCATGCAATTTGCGACCCCATTGGTAATCGCAAACTGTGTCTCTGACACTGTTGTACATGGCATTTAGCGACTCGCAAATTGCGACTCGCAATTGAGCACAATTTGCAAGTCGCTAAATGCCCCGGTCGTACATCTGGCCCTATGTGATTAACAACACTTTGCTCTTCCAATTGTCCTGGTAACACTTGTTAATATCCAACTATAGAGTTGCAATCAGAAACAGTGAACCAGTTTCCACTCCCAAATTCCAAAAGTGTTAATTTGGAGGCCATATTTTCAGCTTCACAAGATCCTATCTCTAGAATTTTTTTAACTTGTAGATGAGGCTAATTCCAGGGCTCAAACGGTTAAAAAAGTGATTCTAAGGACCTAACTTGTTGATGCCAGTTTCAATCGTGATCTCTCTTGCTATTACTTTGTTAGTCCCTGCCGGTCTTTGTCACCCCTTTACTCTCCCCTTCCTCTTTCTTGGTTTTCTTCCCTCCTTCTCCAGGCTCGCTGAAGGTTTTGTGTAACTTGTTAGTGCTTAGAGTTGGTTTTCAATGGTATGTAGCACCATACAAATGAATATTTAAAAATATTAACATCTGTTTCTCTTTCTTCCAGGAGATTTCCACTGCCCACATGGGACCTGAATATCCACTGCACTGGTACCCTTGAACGCCACATACATTTCATTCACATTCTGGTGAATTTCATAATGGTCTCCCTCTTTCTCAAAATAAGGGCTGCCACTTTCCTGAACACCTCCAAAGACCTGCCAAAAACACACTAACTAATTGTAGGAAGGTAGGATCTGACTGCATGGTTACCCCCACTTTTTGCCTGGTGTTTTGCTGGTTTTTGACTAGTCTGACTGGGATACTGCTAATCAGGACCCCAGTCTATCTGCTTTCTCCCTAAAATGTTATGCCATGTACTTAGGTACACTGCAGATTGGATACTTGTCAGTCCCTAGTATATGGTACACATGTACCCAGGGCATAGGTACCCCAGAGGCCTCCCATGGGCTGAAGCATGTATTATGCCACCCATGAGAGGCCATGCAAAATGGAACTACAGGCCTGTCATTGCAGCCTGTGTAAGATGGTGCATGCACCCCTCTAGCAGACCTTGACAATCCTGAAGGTAGGGTGCTGGTTTTTACGTGAGAGGGTGCCCCTGGATGAGCAGAGCACCCCTACAGCCTTCGGAGACAATTCTCCCAGGTTGTCGGAGACGCAGCCAGACATATAGGTAGAGGTGCATTATATGCTCGCGTAAAATGCTATCTCGAAAACGGCTGCAACAAAACATGTCATGTTTGGCATCAAACACCTTGGAATCATACTTCCACACCGGTAACCGGTGTGGGAGGTATGATTCCACCCTTCTGAAGTGAGCTTCGTGGGATCCCTGGTCTTCCCGGTACCAGCCTTCTCGACCCGGGCAGCACAAAATGGTTGCTGCCGACCAGAGACACATTTCTGCCCTCCTGCTGCTGAGCCAAGCTTGAGCAGGGGAAGGCAGGACAATAGGCATCCTGTCACAGGGAGGAGTGACCACCTCCCAGACAGGATTTAGTGTATTGGGGCTGGGTGGGTGCACTTCCAAAGTGCCTGAAAGTCTGCATCTGGGGCACACTTGGTGTCCCTGTGCATAGTCCAGTTCAAGCCAGTCCTGGGAGCCGTTGGCCCCCGCTCTGGCGCAAAACTGGACAAAGGACATGGGAGTAACCTCCCCACTGTCCTGACCCTCCCCTGGGAGGGTCCCCTGAATCTGTCCAACCCTCTCCCATGGGGACAAAAGGGCTTACCTGGCTGTAGGACCCTAGATTCGACGTGGGCAAGATTCTGATCAAGAAACCACTGACCTTCGACCATTTGGACACTCTGGACTTCGCTGGACTTCGACTGGGCCCGACTTCGTCTCCCTCTCCGTCCAAAGCATCGTCTGTGCCCGTGCACCATACAGGATCCGTGCAGGGCCTGTGGAGCATCAAGGACAACTGAAGTATCTCCCTTGGGGTGAAGGAGTCACTCCCCTGCATTTGCATGCACCGTAACGCATCTGACCGGTCTGCTGATCCTGAGCTCCTGCGGACTCTGAAAGCTCCAGCAACACAGGAGGTGGGTTTCTATGTTTCTTGAGGTTGAGCTGCCCTCTCACCAGGTTTGAGGCCAGTATCCCTCTTGGGGATTGCATAACCCGAACCCCTGTGCACCGCGTACTTTTGCAGTTGCATATGCTTGTTGGCGTTCCCCAACTATCAATAGCCCCAACCTCTGCGCACATTTTGTACAAAGGACTTTGGCCTCCTCACACTCTGTGCACTGCAAGCTGTTACTTTGTGAAACTGCTAGAGGTCCCCTCGCGATTCCTGTGCCTCCGGCCTGTGGGTCCACTTGAGGGACAACACTGCTTTTCTTGGGCTCCCCTGGTTGCTCCAGGCTTGCCCTGACTCCCCTTCCTGTGGTGAGTCCCCTGGTCCTTGCTGGGCCAGACCGTAACCTTCTTTGACCTTCTTCGTGGGTTGCCGCTGCAAAGGCTTGTTGGTGCTCCCGCCAGACACTGACCCCTCAGCACTCAACATCCTTCGTGGGACAGTTCGTATCGGCTCCTGGTCTCTGCAGTTGTAGAGTCAAGGTCTCCATCTTCACACCTAAAGCACCCGACATCGGTGGGCATTCATCTACGGAGCCCCTGGTCACTCCTGAGTGACCCAGACTCTGTCCCCTCTGCCTTCAGGTTCCTTCCATCAAGAATCCACCGGTGGGTTCCACCGGACACTTTTCTTCTTTCCAGCAGTGGCATTTCTTTGAAGACTCCCATTGAGAACGACAGCGGTTTCCGACGCCACTTCAGCCCTATGCTTCCCTGGGATAGGTAACTCTGGTACATGTGTTGTTACTCAGGCAGTTTGTGAGCACTCTTTTTTATTTAAGCTGGAGCACTCGAGACCAGTGTTCGTGGTTTACAGAGCTCTTTTGTAAACAGGGCTATAAATCTTGATCTTTTCTTGCCACACTTGCTGTGCATTCAAAGACCAAGGTCTGGTTTTTCCCTTGTTTTGTTTTGACAGGAATGCTATGGACTACACCAACCGTATACTGCAACAGACTTTACCAAACGCATTTTCACGAGCAATTAAAATGGAATTTTTATCTTCTTAAGACAACATGTCCCTATCTTGCACCTTTTACATTTTTTTTAAAAATTGCAAAGAAAAACAAAATATTAGACAAAAAGTGCCCACATTACTTTTTAAAAAAAAAATTCCTTTTCCCCTGCTAAACATTTGCTTGCGCACACAGGCTTAAAATTAAATGGGACAATCCTTTCCCTGGTTTAGCGCTGCGCATATACAATAACTTAAACATTTCTCAATCCCAGTATGCTTCTGTTAAGCTTCTATATAATATAATTACCAGCTTAAAACTATAATAGGACATAATATACATATTTAGTCTACATGTTTGCTTTGCGCAATTGCAAAGAATAAAAACAATCGAGTATATTAGGATGGTGCAAGTATGGTGCAGTTAACTAATTTTGTGCTCGAGTCCCATTATATTTAAATACATTTTATTTAGGGTATTTTCTTGGCTTCAGTACAAATGGTGTGTTTGATAGGCACACATTTCACTAAATTAAACACAAAGCTTTCCAAAATGCAAATGACACACAGCCAGCCTTTTGTTTCTTTTAACTGTTCACACCCCTTCAAAGCAGTTTCATGGGTGCTCAAGGAAGGGGACAGCCCTGTTAAATACCATAAAGGAGACAGCCCTAGAAAGATAAGGGCAAGAAATGAAACACTGTCGCTGTTTCTAAAACTGCTTAGCCATATGGTTAAATATTTTGAATTAAGCTAGTACTTTTAAAACGCTAACTTTTGCTGTCTGTAATCTTTTCTCAAATGTAACAAGAACACCACGTGGACAGCAACGTTTCCCTATTTTGCACGTTTTAGAATCTCAATAAAATGTCATAGCAAATACAAATATTAGGAAGAAAATAACAATATTAGTTGCCACAGCCTACACCTGCACCGTGCTGTTGACGTGCTTTTCAAAAACAAAAACACTTTTGTTTACCCCACAACTTTCAATCACTAAGGTGCATCCTATCTTTATAGTAGGAAGTAAAAAATCTGTAACTGGCTCTTTGTCTCTCATGCACATAGGCACTTTCACCGTAGGTGCACATTCCCTTTTCTCTACTCACTCTGGGTCATATTTACAACAAAGTGGTGAATGCCTGTCGTTAAGGCAAGAAGGCTAACGACACGCTCCGTCACTTTGGAAACGCAGGGCTGCACCATATTTACAAGAATATGGTGCAGCCCTACGTTTCCCCCCACGCTGGCGCTAAATTTAGCTGCCTAGCGCCAACGCAGGCACCCTTGCACCATAGTGCAAGGGTGTCTGCATTGAGCGGAAGATTGTTTATGTGCAGGAAGGTCTCCCTCCCTGCACATAAACAGTCTTTAGATTGCGTTTTGTAACTTCTATGTGTGCTGCTTAATGCAGCACACATAGAAGTTACAAAATGTCATTTTTTGAATCATTGTTTTTGTGTAGGAAGGGCGACCTTCCTGCACATAAACAATCATTGGTGTTTTGCTGTTTCCATGTGTGAACAGCAAAAATAAGGAGAAATAAAGCATTTTTCCTCATTTCGCCTGTTTAAGACCAGGTTTTCCCAGGTCTTAATTTTGGCGTTGCCTCCGATTTACACCACTCTTGTAATTAGGGGACAGCGTCAAAATCAATGGGTGTTGCAGTGGAACGAACACCACAACACCCATTGTCCTCCCCTTTCACGCTACGTACAGCATAAAAGGGTGCCTTATTTACAAGGCAGTGTTAAGCCACTTTATGTGGCTTAACGCTGCCTTGTAAATAAGGCGAAGCCCCTATCGCCACTAAAAGTGACATTGTGGTGGTGATAGGGGCTTGTTAATATGCCTCTCTATCTCTCACATACATTAATCTCTGTTTCACACACACACACACATACACACACGCTTTCTTTGTAATCTTCATTCGGTACAATGTGCACTCCCAAGTTATTTCTCTCTTTTCTCTCTGTACCTCTCGCTCTCTCTAAAACGCAAGTTATCTCTGTCTATCAAAAGTCTATTATTTCTTTCCACAGCTCAGAACAGCACTTTCAAACAATTGATATTCTTTTTACACAAACCGCATGCTCTCTTCCTCTCTAAAGTACAAACAACAGCCTCCCTCTATTCTCTATTTAAAATACTGTCTCTCTCTCAGGTGCTCAACACACACACATTTAATAACCACTTTCTTTTCCAGGGGTACTCACTTCCAGGTTTTCTCACAACCTCTCAACTACACAAACTTGATATCTCTAGCTACATATTCCTTAGGTTCACTCTCACTTTACTTTAGCCACTCATTCTTTCTTTAACTACCACTATCTATTAATACCATAATCCTTTACCAATAAAAACCTAACACATACTTAAACTACACAAATACAATCCACGCCACACACAAATACACAACTAACAAATAAAATAGTAAACATATTTCCACTACACAACACATACATACCCTACACTAAAAAACAAACCACTACGTATAAAACATTACCATTTACAACGTCAACAGCTATAACTCTAAAAAATGCGAGACCTATTGTACTGAAAATGCTTGTTTTACTTTCTCCCCCTGCCAGGTAAAACCTCGCAGTCACGAACAGAAAAAAAATAATGACCCCACTCTTCCTGGGAGAAAACTTTCAAGGTGTTGGGTCCATTATGTTTGTGTTTTTCAGAAACAAACTACTGCTTTGGTAGTTTAGTTCTGAAAAACAAAAAAGTTTGGTGTGTAGTCGCATAACAGATGGTGGTGGCCGCACACCAAGTTTTCTGTCCCTGGGCTCGAGCTACCACTTCTAAGAACGCACAGAGATCACTGCTTGGCCGACGGTGAACTCAAAATATGGTTGTCTTATTTACGTCAGCAGGGCTGATATAATGTCGTTTGCCAGATGGTCAGAGAAAAGACCCCAAGGGCTAAGTCATTCGCTAAGTCTGGCAATGCCAACAGTGAGCAGTAGTGCAGGGAGCAGCAGTTGTTCCAAAAATTAGCTGGCCAGCGTGACTCCTACTTGTGCTTTTGTTGAGTGCGTTCAGCTCCACCTACGTTAAAACATGTGCCTTGGAGGTCATTCTAACTGGAATTATGCATATTTTATTCTTCAGACAAATATATTCTGTCAAACATTTTCAAGGACACAGTCCACAGGTGATTCACTAGTATTTTTTTGGTATGTAAAAAGGTGCACACCCATTCTTGGAACCAATGTGGCATAAACAAACTCTGCTGTTGGCATAATTAAAAGAGAGCACAAAAATCTTTGTAATTTATCAAAAGTTGCAAAGGTAAACTTTGTAAATTTGTACACCTTCCTAGCAATATCTAGCTGCCATGGTTGTATCATACCGTCATTCTACACATTCTCCCGCTTTTGCGCTAGAGTCCTCATCGCATAGTTCATATCAGGATTGCCCATGGAATTCACACCATCCATCCCATATCTTCTTGAACTTCCGTGGGTTCCCTCTCTTCTTATATTCCTCCCTCTCACCCGCCATACACTGGCCCATGTTCCGACACCATCCCCTAAAAATGAGTGCTTGCAAACGTTCCCATTCTTTGGCTATATCTCTTCTGGCAACTGCTAATCCTATATCTCATAGCATCATCACATATTTATCTGGGGCTTGTTCCCCCATTATATATAGTGTCATTGTTTTTAGGTCCTGGTCTATTGTGGCTTCTAGTACACATGACAGATGACTCCCTATCTTACTCCAGAATTTCTTAATCATCAGACAATCCCACGACATATGTTTAAGAGTACCCCTCTCTTCACAGTACCTAAGACATAGGTTGTCCCGAGCGAGACCAAAGGTCCTGAGTTCTGTGCATATGTGGTATATTACTGATGCAGCAGCTTAAGCTCCACCAGTCGAAAATCAGATTTAATGGCAACTGTTCTGGGCACCAAGGTCACCTCCTTCCACTCAGAGTCATCTAAATCTGCCCAATCTCTCACTGCCCTCAAGGAGTTTGTGCAATATTGATTAGCATTTTATATATCAGTGATATCATCTTTGTTGTCATATAATCCATATGAACCCTATTCTCCAGAGGCGAGCACGAGTGTACACCTATTAATTGTTCTTTGTTTTATTTATGCAGTGCATGTCTGAGCTGCACATATTCAAAGACCTGGGACTTGGCAAGACTGTATCAATTTAAAGCTTAATATTTTTTGATATTCGAGTCTTCTCAGAGGTCCTTTACCTTGGTATATACCAATTATGTCCCACTTCCTGATTCCTGGCAGTGACCCTACCTGCTTAAGATTATAGCCATGCCACAGTGGGATGTCTCCCATTATCTTGTTATGTCACTCTATGGGTGTCGGCTCTGGCTAATTCTTCAGGGTGTTCTCATTCAACAATACAGGGTATCCCCTATATCTCATTACGTGCCTATCTATACAGTATGAGGGCTCTTTTATGGGGTGAAAAAAACAGTCATAACACACTGCCGAATGGAAGGCCCAAAAGTCTCTACAAACTCCCAAGAGAGCAATCCCGCCATTGTTAACCCCACAATATACTTTGGTCAAGGTACTACCATCCCATAACAATGAGCACAGGTCTTGTCAATGTGTGAATAGGTCTGTGGCACCCAAAAGGGATATTTTACAGGATATATAGAAATCTGGGAAGAACGTCATTTTGGATAAGGCCGCCCTACCCAACAAAGATGTAGGGAGGCTCCGTCAGTGCTCAATAGCTGAACTAAATCTGTCTAATCCCCCTTTCAAGTTGCACCTATATTGTTCTTGTTAGATTTGGAATATTATTATCGTAATGCTCGTGCTTCGTTCTGTTTTAAGTTAGCATTCATGGCGCCATTTTATTAGCCGCCGACATATTGTTTTATGATCGAAACTAAGCCTCTGTTTCATATTGCTTGTGTCAGCAGAAAACTGCCTCCTGTACCTTCAGCTTGTACTTCTCAAGGCCGATCTTCGCTGCACTAATTTTATTTATTTATTTTATGGATTTATATAGCGCTTGAATCACCCCCGAAGGGGTATCTCAGTGCTCACGGACCCACAATAAGAAAGCTATCACAAGGAACAAGAGCTAGAACAGAACAGTTTTCAAAGCCTTTCTGAACTGCAGAAGATCAGGGCACTGCCTCAGTGAAATGGGGAGCTGATTCCAATAGAGAGGTGCCAAATATGAAAAAGCTTTTCCCCCTGTCCTTAACTTCTTAACTTTAGGTATCTTGAGGAGAGATTTCGAGCCAGAGCGTAGATCTCTACAGGGAATGTAGCGGTTAAGTTTCTCCGCCAGGTAAATAGGTCCTTTGCCCCACACTGCTTTGTGTGGCCATGCAGCAAACTTTAAATTTTATTCGTTTGCGTACAGGCAGCCAATGGAGCTGCTGGAGAAGGGGGAGTGAGGCAGTTCTGTAAGGGGCATTCAGTGTTAAGCGAGCCGTCGTATTCTGCACTACCTGTAGGCGATCTAGAGAAGACTCATTGGCTGCAATCAGCAGGGCATTGCAATAGTCCAATCTGCTCAACACTAAAGTTTGAATAAGAGACTTCCTTATAGAATCAGGAAGGAAGGGGAAGACTCTTCTTAGCAGGCTTAGCACGTGAAAGCATGAGCTAACCGTGTGGGTCACGTGCTCCTTCATGGTCAGGGTCTGCTCAATACGAACCCCTACATTTTTTACCATTGTCTTTGGTACTGGAACAATCCCTAACTCTCTTGGCCACCACTCTGGGATCCACAGCAGTGGAGCCTCTCCAAATAGCATGATCTCAGTCTTTCTGGCGTTTAGTTGTAGAAAGTTATTGCGCATCCATTGAGAGATGGCCAACATGCCGGAGGAGAAGGTGGTTTGAGCTGTGTGGAGAGATTTCTTGAAAGAGAAGGTAAGTTGGGTGTCATCTGCATACGATATCAGGATGAACCCATAATTCCTTAGGAGTGCGGCCAAGGGAGCGATATAGATGTTAAATAAGGTGGGGCTTAAACAAGACCCCTGGGGCACTCCCTTGGTCAGTTCTTTAGACTTAGAACGATACGGCCCCAGATTCACGGTCTGGGAGCGATTTGTAAGGAAACTTGTCATCCACTGCAGTGCCACTCCACCAATACCAGATTCCTCTAGTCTCCTGAGCAAAGTCTGGTGGTCGACCGTATCGAATGCGGCGGAAAGATCTAATAACACCAGGAGAGTGGATTGAGCACTATTGAGTGCTAGCCTGATGTTATCTGTGACAGCCACCAGGGCTGTTTCGGTGCCATGTTTCGGCCGAAAGCCTGATTGCGATGGATCAAGGCTGCCTGCCGATTCGATATGGTCTAATGAATGTATTTTCTCTTGTGGCATACCTTCGCTGTTAGATAAACCCGTTACCACATCATAGAATGGTAGGCACAGGCCGAACGGCCTTTCAGCCGAGATGGTATGTACCCAGCCCCAGGACCATGGCTCATCCTTGTTTGCCACCTTTGTTCGCTATTGCCTGGACCGGAATTTTCCAGTCTGGGCGTGTTCTTGGGGAATTGGACAAGTATAATATCTGACTTTATGTTGGGGGAAGTGAGTCCCTCGGCAGCCATCACATGAGGTTGGTCAGACTGGGCTCCGCTGCAGTGTAATACTAATAAATAAGTTTGGTTTACATTCTCTACTGCCTGACCCACTCTTCATTTGTTTGGAAGGCTGAGAGGTGGTCGCGAGTGACCCGGGTGGCCCTAATTGGGTCACTTCCTTCAGTTGGCGCCCGAACAGGGACTCCATCGGGTGACCTATCCTCGCCCGCGGACGGGTGGGGAGGACGGGGCTGCGCCGGGTCGGATGGGCGGATCGGGATCCCCACACGACCGAGCCTAGTTCTCGCAGCTGCCGAGCTTGTCTGATCGGGCGGTGCCTCGCCCAGTGGTCATCCTGGCTGAAGTCCTGAAAGACGAAACCCTTGGAATTGACCGTTTGGTCCGAAGAGTCAGCAGTGGAGAATACATTTGTTCGACCTGTGTGCACCAGGTGAGTTTGCTGTGGTTCTTTGTGAATATGGCGCAGTTTTGAGTGACCTTTGGTGTGGTCCGAGGACTGCTTTTGGTTGTGCTTTGTAGGTCTACGGACCAATTTTGGACACAGGGTGTCTACGGACATCTTGCTAGGCATACTAATGGATTTGGTTCACTTTTGAAAATGCCTGGGGTTTGACTAGTTTTGGCTCTTGTGCTGGTGGTTCTGATTTGTAATTTGGTGCAGTCTGGAGACTGACTATCGGTTTTCCTTCGCTTTATACGGTCTGAGGACCGACCTTCGAAAAGATATTGGTACGTAATTCGTCTGGCACGAATAGTGAATCTGTTTTCTCTTTTTAAGATGCCATGTTTTAGTAAATTGTGCTGTTTGAGGTGTTGTTGTTGTTCTGCTGATGCTCGATTGGAGGAGAGGCAACCTGCGCCTCCGGAAGGCACCCCGAACTATGACATGCACGTTAAGCACGGCCTTGGCCCTATTATATTTAGTACATTATGGCACAAATATACGAGGGACAATGCTGAGTTGCAATGGCCGTTAACAGGTACTTTTGATGAACAGAAATTGAATTTCCTGCAGGATAAATTGTTTGCAAAAAGGAGTAGGCAGTCGATGTTCGATTATCTCCAGGTATGGCAGAAGGAAGCGGGACGGATGAAAGCAGAAAAGGAGGCTCGGAGAGGAAAGATGCAGACGGTAACTCAGAAGGCTGTAGCATATGAGAGAGAGAAAATAGAGAAGGGTATAGAGTGTGCTGATAGGAAGTTTAGGTTGCAGTGTAACAAGTCCTATGTTGCCCGAGAAGAAGGTGATACATTTGTAGAGGATCTGCTAGATAACCGACCCCCACCTCCATACGATCCGCAGAGACTATACCATGCTGTCCCACAGCCCCAGCCTTCTGTCTCTCTTGCCCCTGCCTCTGGTTCTCCTGCTATTGACCTGGCTGCTTCGGCTACAGCACCCCCTGTTTCTTCTTCGGCTTCGCCTATCACGCCTGCAGTGACTGCAGGTCTCCCTGCTATGCCTCTTGCCCCAACTTCTTCCCTGTCTCCATCACTTACACCCACAACACAGTCATTAGTAACTTTGGTGCTGGCCCCTTCGACTGTTGTACCCTCTCCACATCTCCTCTCTCCGACATTGTTGAGCATTGGAATGCCGGTGTGTGGACTGGATGACGGGGACTGGGCGACTGCAAAGGAACAAATGGGGCGAGTGTTGATTCGGTCTGATGTGGGGAATGCAGAGAAACAGATGGTAGCTAACCAAGCTGCCCAGTGGGCCCGAAGTCCGATTTACAGTGTGGGGGATGTGTGGAGTGTGCTGAAAGAGTATGAGCCGTTTGTACAGCAGCATGCCCTCAAGCATATGTCTGCTAATTTGATTGGATTGTGGGAACAGTGCTTTAATGGTGTTGCGCCCCAAATTATTTATGACATCCAGGATCGCGTGTATACTACTGACATGGCCCCTAATGATGTCTTTAGTAATGTTGCGACGTTGATTGGATACAGAGGCAGGTTGCACCAGAAGAGCCCGACAACAGTGTCTCAGTTTCCAATGAGGGAAGTACATCCGATCTATCACCCTGAGATACCGGAGTTGCGAGATCAGAGGGATGCTGTCGTCAGATAGCGAGTAGAGGCTCATTTCCAAGAACAGTGGGTTTATACTCCTTGGAAGAGGAGTGAGGTTTTGTCCCTTAAAAGTCAGTTACCTGACCCTAGGAAAAATTCAACGGCATACTATAAAGAATTAACAGAAGCTGCGTCATCAACGGTTATGACGTTGGCCAATGTTGAGATGTTTTTCGGTTTATTGGTGCCAGTTGATATCTGGCGCCAGGTGCATACGCAGGACCATGCTGTGGAGCTGGGTGGTACTTGGGATGAGATCAAGGCATGGGATAAAGAGAGAAAGCCTGGTGACAAGCCTAAGGCTGAGATACTAGCTTTGCCACGTCGAATTATTACTTACATGCACTCTCTAATTCCACCTAGAAGAGTGGATTGGGATAAGTTAACTGCATGTCATCAGAAGAAAGTGTATCCGTAAGGAGTGTATATTGTAAGGAGGAGGGACATTGGCGAAGTGAGTGCCCGTCATTGTTACAAAAGGTTGCGGCTCCCAGCGGACGGGGTTCTCGGGAACGGGGTCGTGGAGCAGGTGGACATGACGGAGGCCAGGGAAAAGAGGAACAGCAAAGTCGCTCTGATCAGAACTATTTCGATGACCCTCGGGGGCGACAGTACTATCATGATGACTACGAATTGGACGAAGAGACTGGGTTAGCTCATGGCTAGGTCAGCCAGAGACAGGGTGAGAGATCAGTTCAGATACCTGTAGATCAGTGCGGACCTTATGTTACTGCTGATTTGCAGGGATCAGCTAAAAAATTCCTAGTGGATACAGGCGCAATGAATAGCTCTGTTTCTCGTTCACTGGTCCCAGGGGCAGCCCTGTCTGGCCAAAATAATGTTTCGGTAGGCTTTTCAGGTATACCGGTTGTGAGCCCCATTTCCGAGCCACTTGCCCTGACTATTGGTCCTGTTACCGTAGATTCGCCTTTACTGCTGACATCTAATTGTGGAGAAAATTTGATGGGTTTGGACTTGTTAAAGAAGTTGCACGCGACTATTTCTTGCTCCCCGGATGGTGTCTATATGACAATAGGACCCAATGTAGTGAATTCCAGGCAATGTTTGTCAAAGGATGAGCCCCTTCCCGCTGAGTTCAAGGATGTGCCATCAACGTTATGGGCTACAGGTGATACAGACGTGGGGCTCTTGCAGATATCCCCGGTCTCTATTAGAGTCAAGGACAACGCCGCTCTTCCCTGTATCCCTCAGTACAAAATACCGCAAGCAGGGGAGCGAGCGTTGTTGCAGATTATACAGGATTTGATTAAGTCAGGGGTTGTTGAAGAGACATCTGCGAATGTGTGTCATAGCCCTATTCTTCCCATCCTTAAGAGGGCACCATAGGGTTCCTCTGATAAACATCCTTATGTCTACCGGTTTGTGATTGATTTGCATGAGGTTAATAAGATTGTGGTCCCTCAGTTCCTGGTTGTCCCTGACATCACTGCCCTTCTGACTATGATTCCTTCCTCTGCCAAATACTTTTCTGTCATTGATTTGAAAAATGCATTCTTTAGCATTCCAATACATCCAGACAGTAGGTACCTGTTTGGATTCGCCCTCGCCGGCAGAAGTTTCAGTATCTGTCGGGCTCCTCAGGGGTATACTGAAAGCCCCAGTATCTATAGTCAAGCTTTAAAAAGTCAATTGGACTCCCTCATACTTCCCACAGGTAATGTATTATTGCAGTATGTGGATGATCTCTTGATCGCTTCTGACACTGAAGACGGTTGCAAGGATGCGACGGTCAAGTTGTTGCTACACTTGGCCCGGCACGGACATAAAGTGTCCCTTTCCAAATTTCAATATTGTCGACAGGAGGTCACCTACTTAGGTCACCTACTGTCGTAGGAGGGTAGGAGACTAACACCTGAACGCATTAGTGCTATTGCTATAGCTCCTACTAGAGGAGATGGCCGCCGGGTGAGGAGTTCCGGCCGGGAGCTCCTCCGACTGGGAACTGCCTTGGCACCTTGCCCGGGTTTTTCTCTCCCCTTCTGCCGTCTACTCCTGCGGGGTTCCACTGACCGTGCTCCGGCATCTTCTTTTCCCCCCGGAAAGATTTTCGTTGCCTGCCGCTCACCCTCTAAGTTTCCCGAGGGAGCGCTTATGGAGCCTATACCATCATGGCCGCTGGTTCTGCTGGGCTGCCTCGCTGTGGAGATGATGTGAGCTGGCGGCTCTCCCCCGCCGGCCGCCACCTACCTTCAGGACTCGACCTCTGTGCTAGGTGTACCGCGGACCTCCTCCTGGGTCATCCCGCGACGCCTTCCGGATCCGCCGCTGAGACACGCAAGTAGCCGTCCGATGCTACTTTTAATCCTCCGGCGCTGACACGCTCTCGTTGAGCGCAGGATGGCGGAGTCCCGGGTGTGTCCGACTGCGGTGCTTGCAGCCTGACGGAGCTCCAGATCCCATCCCGAGCGGTTACTCCCCTAAAAGAGGGCCACTCAACGACTCTCAGGCCAACTTCTATTCAAGGTATTCAACTATTTCATACTTTTAAAGCCCAAAACGATCTCCGTTGCAATCGATCCCTCAATGCTGCCTGACCCCAAAATGGCGACCGCACTAGTTGCGCTCGCACTTTGACAGTACTTTTTTTTTTTCTTTTCTCAATTGTGCACACGTCTAGGGAGTTATCGCTGTGCCTCACTTGTGCCAGATCAATAACTCATTGCTTGTCAGCTGCCTATTTCTTGTCTGGCTATGACATCGATCGCATCTGACCTCAACATTATAGACTCTGTTTCTCCCTGCATTTAAGATGGCGCCCGCCTAGTGGATGCCTGACATTCCACATCTTTTGTGATTGTAATCTGGCCCAAGCAATGTTCCTATTTAAAGTGCCAACAACTAGTACTATTAATCTAGGCCAGTGTTTCTCAGCAAACTCAGCGATTTTCCCTTGCTCAATCAAGAGCTTACTGCTGCGCCTATCCATGGCACCCGGGCTGACACCTTACGAGCCTCCTAGAGGTGGGCTGCCCCTTTTACACATGGGAATACCTGAATTAGCCTGGAGATCATCAGCCATTGAAGCTGCCTTTTTGGTGAACACTCCGCAGCCGCACACTTCAGACCCGATAGTGCAGAAGCCTACCAAACATCTCCCCATCGCCTTGATAGACCACACTGGAGTACAGGAACTTCTGAGGGAGGCTCGGAACGCGATGCTGCACGGTCTCCCCACATTGCCGAGATGACCTACCACCGTGATTGAATTTGGGCACTGGACTTAGTGACTTTGTGTCCCAATCTGGGTTATGGCCCACTTACTCTAACGTTTTGGGCCCCCACGTGGTACTTTTCTCCCACTGCCGGTTTGCCAGATTCTGATCTGCTTCCCAGCCCCCTGTTCTCCACTCCACTCCCCTCCCCCATTCCCTCTATTACGCTACAGGGGACTTGTTCCTTCTGTGTTTCACTATGCAATTGTAACTAATGTAACCCATGAAAAACTGTTTTTTCCCCTGTTATTCCTGACCGCTGAGACCTGAGCAACATGGCTGATGCCCGGTGGAGCTGCTAGACAGCTATAGAGGAGATCGGCCCTGGTTCACCCCCTCGGCCGTCACCTACCCAGCCGGACATTGGGCACAGTTCTCCCCGTCTCCCCGCTGTGGCTCTTTCCTCCCCCCTTCCTCCCACGAATTACCGTAACATTGTTTCTTTTGCCTATGTTTTACTATGCTCTGTTAACGGATGTAATTTGTAACTTGTAACGTAACGATCCTCATGTAAAGCGCTCTGATGCCTCCGGGTCTAGCCAGCGCTATATAAAACTCTTCAAATAAAAAAATGCCCATCCCTAAGACCCAGCGGTATGTGCGAGCTTTCATCGGCATTACTTCATATTGTCGCCACTGGATACCTAACTTTTCCCTACTAGTAAAGCCGCTCTTGCAACTAACCACTAAAGATGTGCATGAACCCTTGCCCTGGACGCCTGAATGTCAACAAGCTTTTGAGCAACTAAAAGTCGCGCTTTGCTCTGCGCCTCTGCTTGGCACGCCTGATTATCAGAAGCTGTTCGTGTTGTATGTACACGAGACGGCTGGCTGCACGCTCTCTGTCTTAACACAGGCCTTTGGAGGTAAGCAGAGGCTGTGTGCTTATTTCTCTGCGCTTCTTGATAACGTTGCGAGAGCCCTCCCAAGCTGTCTAAGAGCGGTCAGGGCCGTGGCCGTCTCTATCCTACAATCGGCTGGGCTCGTCCTTGATACTGATCTCACAGTCATGGTACCGCATGCTGTGGACACACTTTTGAACAGAACGAAGACGCAGCACCTTACCAGTGCGCGTCTGACTGGCTATGAGCTGACCCTGTTTGCACCACACGTCACCATCAAAAGATGTGCCACTCTGAACCCAGCCACGTTACTACTCCTCCCTTCTGAGAGTGAGGAAACGGACATGCACGATTGCATTTTCCGTACGGAGGAGGAGACGAAGGGACGGGTAGACCTGACTGATGTTCCCCTATCTGAGCCCCAAGGGGAGCTATATGTCGATGGCTCTTGTTTCAAATTACCAGATGGCACAACAACAGCAGCGTATGCCGTAACTACTTTACTCACAGTAGTAGAGACATCACAGGTTCCCTACCAATCGGCCTAAGCTGCAGAGTTAGTTGCCCTTCTTCGAGCTTGCGAGTTGAGTGAGGGACTGACTGTTAATATTTATACTGACAGTCAGTATGCCTTTGGAGTCGCTCATAATTTTAGGCGGCTCTGGGCAGAGAGAGGCTTTCTGACTTCACATGGGTTAAAGATTCAGAATGGCCCATTGATACATAGGCTTTTGTCAGCCCTGACGCTTCCCAAGAAGTTGGTAATAGTGAAGTGCAGTGCCCACAAGGCAATTACTGATGATGTGGGAAAGGGAAATGCATTTGCAGACCTAACAGCTAAGGAGACAGCCCGAACGAAGATGAAAAGAATGTTCGTGGCAGGCGCAGCCAGATGGGTACCTGACGTTACCATGTTTGAGGACACTTTAGACAATGTGAAGGAGATACAGAGCGAGGCAACGATTGCGGAGCTAGCAGTATGGCAGGAAAGTATGGCCCGTTTGGATGAGGATGGGTGTTGGACTGACAAGTCAGGGAAGCAGAGATGGATGCTGCTAGATGCATATGTCCTCCCTGTGGTTACTATGGCGCATGGGCCAGCCCACGTTAGCGTGAAAGGGTTATGTAAATTGTTAGACCCCGCGTGGCAGAACGACAACATCCCTAAAGTTGCTGCCCACTTAGTGAAGCACTGTATGGTATGTATGATGCACAATCCTGGGAAAGGTACCCCTTACACCTTCTGGCAGTTTTGCACCGCCTTCCTTCCCTTTCGAGGTTCTCCAGATGGATTTCATCAAAATGGAACGAGTCAACAATCTGAAATGTGTGTTAGTGGTTGTCTGTGCGTTCAGTAAATGGATTGAGGCTTACCCCACTAAAGAGAATACAGTTATGGCGACGGCGAAGGCACTCTTGAAAGAGTTCTTCCCGCGCATCGGTTTGCCCCGTTTGATTTGGAATGATAATGGAAGTCACTTTAACTCGAAGGTTATCCAGCTGGTGTGCGATGGGTTGCACATCAAGCAAAAGTTTCATGCAGCAAACCACCCCCAATCGGCAGGTTTAGTTGAGAAGTACAATGGTACTCTCAAACTGAAAATGGCAAAGATCAAAGAGAGCACAGGATTGCAGTGGCCAGATGCTTTACCCCTAGCGCTGTTGTCCACAAGAGCCACAGCCCACTCTAGAACAGGACTGTCGCCGTACGAGGTCGTGTTCGGGCACCTGGCAAATGTATGGGGCGTCCCGCGACCTCGTCGGTTCTCTGACATAGAATACCCTCTGCTTGTGGACTACCTCTATGATTTGACAAAAAATTTGCGTTTCATTCACCAACAGGTCTCAGAAGCCTTACAGCAAACTCCACAGGGGCCAGGCCACGAGATACGACCCGGAGACTGGGTCTTGGTGCGAAACTTCCAGAAGAAAAGCAGCTTGGAGCCACGCTGGAGGGGACCACTCCAGGTCCTCCTCGCCACCAGAACAGCGGTGAAGGTTGACGGCCGGAAGAACTGGATACACAGAACCCACTGTAAGAGGGTACCCCTGCCGTTGCCTTACGACCAGTGGGTGCTCGACAGGATTGGCGACCATGAGATGGAGCAGGTACCGCACTTCATTCCCTTTTCGGATGCACGCCTGACGTGGGCACCAACTGAGGAAGAAAGTCAAACCGTGTTGAATGAGGCGATGCCACCTGAGATTAAGGCCATCCAGGAGCCCCAGCCTGCTGGTCCGTCTGTGCTTGAGTCCCAGCCCGTTGAACACAGGCCTGTTGGCTCGTCTGTGGTTGAGCCTCTGCCCTCTGGTCCCTTTGAGCCTGACCCCCTTTTTCCTGACCCCACTGTGCCTGGAATAATAAGGTAAAATTTACGCCCCCGCCGGAAGGACAGTGCACCAAAGGAAAAGTCAGATTAGTAGGGATGGACTGCATTGCTGAAGAATAGGGCGAACGTACCCTGCCCACGGTACCAACGATAGCTTAGGACAGGGAGATTGGTGCATTGTTCGGACAGTGAATGATCTGGGCAAAAAGACTGTGATTCTCGAGAAGGAGATACCTTGCCCTGCAACGTGGGATTTGGATTTGAGCTAGACGAACAGCTCCACCGCCGGTGCTCAACAGCGCCTATGCCTGATGAACAATAGGAGTCCACCAGCGGGACTCAGATGGACGCTGGGAACACTGTCCCATTTCCTCGTATCATCCCCATTTGGCTCCAATTATAAGTCTTTTCCTCTGGTTTAAGAAAAATGTACCCCTTTGGGCGCCCCATTCGGGAGGAAGAACAGCCCTTTGCAGCTCCGCGTTCTGAAAGGAACGGGCCTGTTTGGTCCACTTGGTCTGTGAAAAGCAAAATAGTTTTTGTGACCATTATTCTGATCTCTCTAATAATAGTTCTTGGAATAGCGTATTTTCTTGAGGAGAAATATCCTGTGCATACTTTGATTGGTACTACGCCTGTTCCCCCTGAACATATATTTGTTACTTTGACTCCTCACAAAGAGGAGCACCGGAAGTCCTATAAAGATAATGTGTTCATTCAGACTCTACACCAAACACACAATGCCTATAACACGACAAAATGCTGGGTATGTGGGTTGCTGCCCTCAGTGATGCATAGAAGTGAGAATTTGTTGTCAATGCCATTGTCATATGTCAATAGCTGTGAGGGGTGGTTTGCATTGCTTAGTATGGTACGTTCATCTCTCCAGGCTGATACATTGGAACGAAAGAGTACTAGCTCCCGCACCGTAACACACAATGTACGTTTCCAGCATAGAGCGCTCTCTGGTGCCCCTACGGGCCGAGAGCCATTTGGCAGATTGTCCCTAAGCTCTTGCATGCATGCATACAAAGGGAAAGGGGTGAGGAATGGAACATGGTCCCAGGCGGAAAGGGATAATTTCCTGCAGTTCAACACATCAGAATACTTCCAGTCCTTTCAGGCCCGTAATGTTACTGAAGATAAGCCAGTGGTTAATGTTACAGCTGCTTTCTGTGTTCAGAGGGCTGGGAAGATAGAGGTAGGGGAGAGTAGATGATAGTCCACCCCTGATACCACCCCCTAATGTTTACTTTGTCTGTGGATCTCACGGTTATGTTTGGCTTCCCGAGGGATGGTCAGGAAGGTGTTATCTTTCCTATCTCTTACCCCCAGTATATATAGCCCCGCCCAATTACCATAAAGACCATCGATTACAGCGTAGAAATGCCCATGTGCTCAGGTTTAGAAGAATGATTAGCACAGACGACATAGATCAGACAGACGGGAAACATCCTTAACAACGAAGTATGAATAACGAATGACCTGAACCACGAAACCCGAACAACGACCAAACACTTTACCACGACTTCATTAACAACGACCTTCATTAACACCGAATTCCTTTACAACGACTTACATAAACCATGAAAATGTCACAGGGAATGCGCACGTCAGGGCTTTCGAGGGGGGGTTTGTCTGTATCCGTACGTGTCACCCTTCATTGTGGAATGTACACATGTGAAACGCCAATGCGAAGAGCCCTGCCTCGTGCCGGGATTCCCACCCACTCGAAGCGACGCTTATCGGATACTGTAATTGCGATTTGGCGTCCTTTTTGTTTGCCTTTCAGGAAAATGAGCCAAGTATCCCGGCAGCTCTCCCGGGACAGCGGACGCAACCATTGATTCTGTTCAATTTTTTTTTTATAAATACGGCAAAATAAGAAGAAAATCAAATTTGCTTCTTTTAGTATACAATAAAGAGATGCAGCACCTTCTAGAGACACCAGAATGGTAGACATCACTTATCATATATTTATAAAGTAAAAGAACTGGCCTTGCGAAGTACAGTCACAAGATTTTTAAGGCACGGATGCTGGAACAAGATGCTTGTGTGAAGATACAGCTGTCTCGTTGACTGTTCAGTGCCGAGAGAAAACGTGTTAAACACACTTTGTAAATTTGGCATCCTACTTTTTAAATTCATCAACATCTCAGATTATTTCTGCTCGTGATTGTTCTGGGGATGAAGAGAGAATCTGCAGAAGGATGCTGGCTTTAATCTGCAGAGCTCTGCTAATCTTTCCAGGCAGGTGCCGTCACCTACGTAGCAGGTAAGACAGCACCTTTATGCGTAAAATTAATTAAACATTGTATATGTTTATTTCATATTTTTCGTACAGCTCTTAAACATCACAAGTACTCAAGCGCTATAAGGGAATAATGTGACTGGGACCCGCAGGTTGTGGGAAACGATGTACGAAAAGCGCCTGCAGCATTTCCTTCTAATGCATTTTCTTTGAGACTCTTGCCCAGCGTGTTTGGCCCAGGATCACACCATTGTCAAAGGAGGGAGTTGCAGTTAGATGAATTTACGTAGTGGGTTGTATTGCAATCACACAACTTCGGAGCGCTTTGATGAAAGTAGCTCCGAGGGTGCGTGCAGACGTTTCTTGTCGTTGTGGTTCTATGGGGTCATCAGCTCACTATGAAGCATGCCGACGAGAACGGGAAACATCCTGAACAACGTGTGTGTGGGTAATCGTGTTTATTTATAGGGTGGGTGTAATTAGTTTTTAAGGGGTGGGGGAATCGGAAACTAGATGTAAAGCATTTTTTAACACGCATTCCTTTACCACGAAAAACGTGGTAAAGGAATACGTGGTAAAAAAAGTCGTGGTTTAGACGAGGTCGTGGTTGTGACCTCGTTGTTAGAGAAGTCGTGATTGTGGAACTCGTTGTTCCAACATACAACCCAGACAGACACTACTTTGCAGCAGTTTATACCTTTCTGGGGCCCCATGGCCAATAGCCTTAACATTCGACAGCTCACGAGGGTTGTGGAAGGGGTCATTAACACCACTGCAGGTATTCTGACCAATATCACAGTAGAGGTCCAGGCTACAAGACGTGTTGCCCTTCAGAACAGGATCGTGTTAGGCGTCATCCTTGCAGACAAGGGTGGGGCCTGCCGTGTCATCAGCAGTAGCTGCTGTGTATACATACTGGACCACGCTCCGACTGTGTACGCTTCTATACAGAAGCTCCATAGGCTTGCCTCTGATATACACCAGGAGAATGGCACGTGGTCCTTCACGGGATGGTTTTGGGGCCTATTTGCCACCTGGGGTTGGAAGATTATTATTTTCATGGTCGCCATAGCTGGTATTGTTTTAGCATGTTGTCTGTGCATACACTGCCTTCCTGCCTGTTGTGCCTGCTGTGTATCGATGTTGACCCCTCGTCCAAAGTCCCCAGAACGTGATTCTCAGAGCAGAGCCATGATGATGCAGGACATCCAAGATTTGATGGGCATTGATGAAGGCATTTTTGAATATTGATAATGCGTGTCTAGTTTTATAGAGTATTTAGTTCTGTAGCTTGTAAGATAGCAACAGTTGCCTGCGATTGAATGTTCTTCCTATCTAGAATTGTAAAGGCCCTTACCTGATGGCAACAATAAAATTTAGCATGAATCCTACAAGGAGGGTCTGTTAGATTTGGAATGTTATTATCGTAATGCTCACGCTTCGTTCTGTTTTAAGTTAGCATTCATGACGCCATTTTATTAGCCGCCGACATATTGTTTTATGATCGAAACTAAGCCTCTGTCTCATATTGCTTGTCTCAGCTGAAAACTGCCTCCTGTACCTTCAGCTTGTACTTCTCAAGGCCGAGCTTCGCTGCACTAATGAATGTATTTTCTCTTGTGGTATACCTTCGCTGTTAGATAAACCCGTTCCCACATCATAGAATGGTAGGCACAGGCCGAACAGCCTTGGAGCCGAGATAGTATGTACCCAGCCCTAGGACCATGGTTCATCCTTGTTTGCCACCTTTGTTCGCTGTTGCCTGGACCGGAATTTTCCAGTCTGGGCGTGTTCTTGGGGAATTGGACAAGTATAATATCTGACTTTATGTTGGGGGAAGTGAGTCCCTCGGCAGCCATCACATGAGGCTGGTCAGACTGGGCTCTGCTGCAGCGTAAGACTAATAAATAAGTTTGGTTTATATTCTCTACTGTCTGACCGACTCTTCATTTGTTTGGAAGGCTGAGAGGTGGTCGCGAGTGACCCGGGTGGCCCTAATCGGGTCACTTCCTTCATTCTTCGATGTCCTCTGTGACATACATGCCCAAATATTTAAAGCCTTCTGGATGTCCAGAGCTGGTATGTGTGGTGAGAAGCTGGTGATCAGTTTGTGAAAGGAAACATTGCAACATTTTCCAGTTGCTATGGTAGGAAGAGTGTTTACAGAACACCTGGATATTTCCTGGAGTCTCCTACTCAATTTGTCGAGATCTGCAAGGTATAGCAATATTCCGTCAGCACATAACAAGATTCTGGACTTCACCCTGCAGTCCATCTTAGTCCTCTGAGCAGTGCATCTTTTATGATTCGTCATGCCAATAGCTCAAAATAAAGGGCAAACAATACAGTGGACATCCCTATTGAGTGCCCTGGTCATTTGGAATGGCTTAGATAGTAGGGCGCTCACCCAAAACTGTGTCATCGATTCTGTGTGTGATAGTTTCACTCAGAAAAGAAACCCTGCCCCAAACCCCATTCCTTTTAGGGATAGGCTAAAGGAAGCTCAACTCTACAGACACAAATACGTTGTTGGTGCTTAGGGCCAGAGTGGATTTATGCATTGAAACTCTTGGTCTTGGTGGATTACTTCATTGAAACCTGAACAGAGCCTTGCAGCCAGCACCTTGGCAAGTACGTTGATTTCCATATTTAATAGTGATATTGGTCTATATAATAACCAACTTTTGGGGAGCTTCTCCTCCCCCTTCCTAATTAATGTTAATATAGCTATACGCTTGTTCCATTGCAGTCGCCACATCTCCTTGGCTCCTAGAACATCAATTCCGCATGCTTCCTGATAGACGCTTGAAAAGTCCTATGGGAAAATCATTGGGCTCCGGGGCCTAACCACTGCGTCGCTGGGAGATTGCAGTTTAAGTTTAAATGAGATGAAAGTCCAAGAGGCATGCAATAATAACTTGGGGAAGTTATCTGGGCAGAGGGCACAGCACAGGTACTCCGTGTATTCGCTCCACCGAGAAGGATCATAGATCTTGGGGTTTCTTGCAATCTATTCTCCCACGAATCCGCCCTAGCAACATTAGTGGCAACTTTCATTTAACATAGACTAGTGTGCCAAAAATGAACTCTCCAAATTTCAGATCCTCAGCTTCAAAAGTACAGAACAGAACCATTTTCAGTCACAGGAGAATATTTAATGAGTTAAAAACATATATATATTTTTGTTTTATCTCTCCCTTTCTTTCTCTCTTGTTTACGAAAATTAGTCGAATGACTTTTAATACTGAAATGCTCATAAGTGTACTACATGTGTGTGCACAAATATCATGGCATGAAACATAATTCCTCATGGGCCAGATGAGGTGAATCTGCACTATTGACCTAATGGAAGATGATGTTCAGCAAATTCGCTGGTTCATGTGCTTTCTGGGAAAATGTGTTCTCCGATCTCGGTTTACATTACTCTAAACATATTACCTAACGGATACATCTAGACTAAGGGAATTTGCTAATATCAAAAAATCCATACAGACAGCCGCCTGCTGTCTTTGATGAAAATCTTGCAGGGTGACAGCAGAGCCAAGCCTGTCCTTTAGACCTGTCTCCATTCAGAGGGTGCAGTCCAAATTGGCCTGCAGAATTTACTGTAAGAAAATGAAGCTGTAAGGCTCAGAAATTGAAGCTGGGAGTATGTGTCACTGCATGTACAGTATATGAACATGTAATTAAACTTCCCAAATTCAGTTTCCTAATGGGTTGCAATCAACTGCAATGCAAATTTAATGAAGTCTGATGTTCAAAATGAAAAAGCAGATCCAATATCCAGCATAGCATTAAATGGATCAATAATCTAATTTGATCTTTTAGTTTTGACTGCAGCCTTTATCCACAAGGCAAGCGAAGTCTCAGGTTACCTGACACTGATGGCAAACATTAGCATCAGACAAGAAGACGGCAGTGCTCCCTGAATCCCAACGCAAGGGATAGCGGGCTACATTGATGGATATCTGCGCAAGCTTCTTTTATGCGCATAGAGGAAAGGATTCCCACGCGAAACCATATAGATGAAGTATTTGAAAAATCTGTTTTAAAAATATTTGAATGGGTTTTTCTACTATAATGTAGATCATACATTACTCATAGGTTAACAATCATTATCCAATTAGATTGAACAATTGTTCCTCCGGTTATCCAATACATAGAAAATACATTGCAAGCGTTGTGTGCGGGGTTTATGTTATAGCGTTTTCGAAATTTCTGGCTGCTATGTAGCAAATGGATGGCGGAGAAAGAATGCTTGTTAAAGCAGATCAGCAGAGAAAGCATGGGAAACTGCCACAGATGAAAACCGCATATTAAGTTATGTTGGTTGGCTGCAAAGCTCTTAATACAGCCCTGAGGCCTCTTGCAAGGTGTGGGGGTGGGGTGTAGATGATGAAAGAAAGATCAGGGGAGCCACTTGTATCACATGGGCACGCAGAGCTGCATTGCATTATGGGTAGGTAACCTTAGGTCAAGGGAGAAGCAGGAAAAAACACAGTGGGCCCGAGCACTAGTGTTTACAGAAAATAAGGGGCCAATTGAGAAAAGCAGTAATTTACCTTTAAAGCAATGAATAATGATGAAATGTAAGGGGAAAGAAATCAAGAAAAACCAGAGATTTGGGTGGAAGTTTTAATATGAATATTTCAATCAAGATCATGTGGAGTTTACATGGCAAGGAGTCACCAAAGACGAAGCCAACACGCACCTCTACTTAAAAATATCACCAGGCTTGCCCCCTCCCCCACCACATAGAACCAGTTAAGAGCATTGTTGCACCTTGTTTTCTCCTTGCACGGGAATGCAACATGTCCCGTGCAAGTAGTAAAGAACACAGCTGCGGCCCGTGCACGTAAGAGCGGTGGGGCGGTGGGGCCGGGCAGAGGGAGATTTCGACAGACGATGACGAAGGAAAATTAAGTATTTATTTAATTTTCCCTCGGCATCGTACCTCAAAATCCCCACCCAGCCCCACCGCTCTTACCTGCACGGGCCGCGGCTGGAAGAACAGCAGTACACTTATGTAAAGTACCTTGCATTTCGAACTATAGCACACTAATGCAAACAGAAATTTAGACACCCCATTCTCAGAACTATGCTACAGTTCTTGCAGCAACGCCTGCAGGGGTATACAGCACATACTAGGGGTATGCGTAAAAGAGTGTACTATGTCACACAGCCACAGATGCCCTATGCAGCCACCATTGGCTTCGCTGCTGAAGGTACTGTAATGTTCAGATGGGGAGGGGCTGACTCCAGATGGCGGGGGCGGTCACGGTTCGATCCCTGGCACCAGCTTCAGCTCAGCATCATGTGACTCTGGGCAATAGCTCACTTAATTTCCCTGAGGGCCCCCAGCGCCTTGAAACCCTTAAGGGTGATATGTTCGCGCTTTACAAATAGGAATTATTATTATTATTATTCAGTGGTCAGAAAACACACTGTACTGCAATTACATATGGGAAAGGTATGTAATTGTTTACAGAGAAAATGCCAGTGCCACTATTCATGGGTCACAGGAATGAAGAGCTGCCACTGCAGCAGATGTATCGTGGAGTACTATGAGGCACTAAGCAAACCAGAGGGTAGTGTAGCACTGTAACTGTCTGCCATCCTGTGGAAGGGGGCATACACATGCAACAACACCACCACATAGGTAGGTCTGTCTCTCTAAGTCACTTGGGGGCATAGGACCACATGCATCAAAGGAAAAAACCGGTCGCAAACGGGCAGATTCTCAGAATCTGCCCCTTTGCGACCGGTATTTTTGCATTTGGGATGCATCATCCCAAATGCAAAAATCGCAATTTAAGTAATCGCTAAATTTACGATAACTTAAATTGCGATTGCATTTAAGGAATCACAAATTGCGATGCCTCAAATGCAATGCATGATGCCATTAAAAATAGCGATTTCGCTCTTAGGGGATGCAAATTACCGTCAAATGAAACTTGATGGTATTTTGCAAAAACTTTGAAAAATGCAGTAAAGTGCATTTTTCAAAGTTCCAGGTTACACACACACATGCCCTTGGGGCATGTGTGTGCGCAACATGTGTTCACTTAACAATTTCAGGGGTGCAACAGGGCATCCTTTGGCACCCTTGCACTCTTGAAATAGCATGCGCAATTTGCGAGTACCTATTGGGTACTCGCAAATTGCGCATGCATTCCTTTAATTCCTATGGGCCTCTGGGCCCATAGGAATGAATGGGAATCAATTCCTTAATTGTGACTCGCAATTTGCGAGTCGCAATTAAGGAATTTGTAGGATTCGCAAATTTCTTTGCGATTCCTACATGCATAGGCAATAGCGATTCTTTAATTGCGATTCCTTAATAATCGCAATTAAAGAATCGCTATTGTCTATGTTGATGCATGTGCCCCATAATTTACTAAAATTTCCACAAAACAGAAAAAGGCATCCAAATTTACCGTACTGTGTAGGGGAACACAGCGCTGAGCCATATCTGCAAAGATGGGCCTACTGCTGGTATCATGCCTGAGTTAGCGCACAGACTGCCTTATGTGACGCATAGCCTCGAGCCATTGCACAGAGGAGGGTGTGCACTGTCTTGCGTAGGATTTGTGATAGTGTATTGGAGATATATCCATCCAGTACAAATTCTTATGTGACATTTGCAGAATGTTCAGATGCATTAAATCAGTGCAGTGTACTGCAGCCCGCATGCAATGCCTCAGTTTCTGGGGGAAATCATTGCATTCCCCCTCATTCCCACGACTTTTTAGTAGGAATTAGTTTTTGTCACACTTTCGCAGGCAGTGGCGGCCGGCATGGCTCACGGGTGGCGAGGCGGGTCGTGCTGGGGGTTCGGGGGACAATCGTGCAATAAAAAAAATAAAATTAAAAAAAAAAAACTTACCTTGCCGCCTGGTCCTGCGTCTCTGCTCCTGCTCTCCTTGTGGACCTCGAGGAACAGGAAGCAGGCTCCCCTGACCAATCACAACGCTGCAATGCAGCGTTGTGATTGGTTTTGAGCATCCTGGTTCGACGCTCAACCAGGGAATGGGAGCTTGGGCTTGTTCTCCACGCAGGCTGTAATGCAGCCTGCATGGAGAACGGGGAAAGTGTGCATGACTGGTTTTGGCGGCCCGAGACGGCCGACCAAACAGTCATTGCGCACTTAGGAGTGAGCAAACCACTCCTCCCCTGCTCTGCTCCGAGAGTGGAGCAGCCCCGCCCACCCACCTGCCCGCAAAGCAGCACAAAGCATAAAATGATAATAACTATAAGTTATTATCATTTTATGTTTCTTCTTTCTCGCACTGCTTAAAAGCATTGGGGGCGACGCTCCTCCACCATAGCGGAGGAGCCGCCACTGCAGGCAGGAGATGACAAGCCTCCCTGTCCCTCTCTACATATGTCCTAACTAGCAAACCTATGACCCTCCCTTCTAGTTTGCTATTAATCTACTCATTCAGTAACATGCATGTACAGTCACCCCGCACCTGTAGAGCCAGGTGCGTAGCAAGGGGAGGCGGGATGGGTCCGCCCCAGGCAGCACAAGTTTTTGGGCGGTGGCATTTTTAACCTCCTCGTCTTCTCTCTCCCCGCCACCGCCCGCTCTTCGCTCTTACCTGCGGCAATCGCAGGGTGGCAAATGCAGGGACTGCCACGGGCAGCAAAATGTCTAGCTACACCACTGTGTAGAGCCCCAGATCATGTTGTGTCCAAGCATGGTTGCCGTACACATGAACCTATCACCCTTCAATCCAGTAATCTAAGGCAGGCACTTGTCTAGTTTACTTGTTGGTTACCCTGATGTGCCCCATAGGCAGTTGCCTTCACTCTCCTTGGCAATGGCTCTTAATGTAATCCTAGGAGATCAGGAGCAACTCATCCTCACAGGTGGGCTGGGTGGGTAAGGGGAGGCAAATGGAGACTAATTAGCCTCATGGGCTTCCAGGTAGAAAGGGCTGAAAGTTGTGGTCAATGAGAGTCTGTCATTACATTGCCCCTACGGGCACCCATTGAGTGTAACTAGTGTTTCTGATAAAGAGGCAAAGCCTCAGACAAGATAGGTTCGGAACTGCTGAGAGGCTGGTTGGAAGCTTTTACCCCTGGACAGCTAGAGATGATTGCGCACAGACAAAATGGAAGAGAGGAGCGATTCATCTAAGGATTGCAAACTGCTATCAGTCTGAATAGAAAAGCTGTTTTTACAAAGCCTAGTGATTGCAAAGTAGTAAGTTGCTCACAGCCGAATTTTAGATTTTAAAAATACTGGTGGAGGAGGGGCTAACCATAAGACTGCTTCAGTTTTAAGGTCGAGCCTACTAGACAGAACATGCACTGTCTGTTGCAATGCATATTGTGGACTTACCAAGAACATACAGGGCAGTGCTTAATTAGTAAAAAACTTAGTGCCGGGGCCCTAGACAGGAGGACACAAGAGCTTGCACCATCCGTTGCCCCTGGCAGCACTGCCAATGACAGCACCAACACACTACTAATCATCACACTCTTAAAAGTGTGACAGTTAATACTATTACAGGCCCCCAAAGCTATAATAATGGCTTTGGAGGCAAATACTAATAATTGGAAATTTAAATTGAAATAATAAACAGAAGTTGTTGTGCTCGTACCTAAATTGGCAGACACCACTACCATGTGGCATAAGCCCCGGTGCTGGCAATTAAGTGCCGGTGCTGAGCACCGGAAAGCACCGGCACAAATTAAGCACTGAAGGGGCTAGGAGTCTGCCCAATGCTTACCATTGGTTCGCTTTCCTGTCACTCTCAGTTGTATGCTTCTTATTTATGTCCTAGCTTGTCATTCTTGTGTTTGTCCCTCCCATAGAGCATAGTCTCCTTACCATCTCTTTAGATTGGCTGGCTTCTATGCGTCCACTGTTTGCTTTACAAACGCAATTTCTTTTCTTTTGGGTTAAGCACTCCATTGGAGTGAATGTGTTTGCCAGCTGTCTCCCTTGTGTACTTCTCTTCCCCAGAACTCTGTGTTGTTGTCTGTCCCCGTGTGTTTCTTCCACCCCCTCCCTGTTGTGCTCTCCCTTGTGTACTTCCACATGCTTTCTCTCTTGTGTGTTTCTCCCCTGTTCACACCACATTGCTCTCTCGGCTGGTGCTTCTCCTCACCACCCCTGCCCTCTGTGTTGCTTTCCCCCACCTGCATCTTCTTTCTATCTCGCCTGTTGCTTCTCCTCTCTACCCTCCATGTTGCTTTCCCCCTACTCACACCCTCCTTTTATCTTGCCCCTTGCTTCTCCTTTCCACCCCCATTCTCTGTGTTTCTTTCATCTCCCAATGTTGCTTCTGTGTGCCATCTGTGTTGCTTCCACCCACCCTAGCCTCATCGTGTTGCCTCTCCCCACCCTGGCCCCCCGTGTTGATACCCCCAACCATCCTTCAAAAATGAAAACACTTATGTGCTACTTAGTTTTTTTAATTTACCTATCAAAATTAATAAATAAATAAAATTGCTTGCATCATTTTTCGCATTCCACATGCCGTGTGTGCGTGCCGACAAAATAAAGCAATCGCTGCATTGTATTGACATCTTTTTTTTTAGCCATGCTGCACAGCTTCAGGGATGCTGCACAGTAAGACTAAAAACATTGCAAGGCCAATGGGTCCCAAAGCCGAGATCTATTGGCTTTGCCAGTGCTTGTTTCATGTTTGGATGGAGCATGCTTGTTTCAGTTTTTGTACCGGATGGCGCATGTTTACACCCAAGCAAAGCACATTGATCTATGATGCATTCCATATTCGTGCTCCCTAAAATGGGAAGGCCTGGACAGTTACGATTGCTTTGTAGTGTGAAAAGATTTTTCACCATGTTTATCGCACTTCCTGATGGTGCTTCACTGGGGACTGTGCTGGAGTTTTTTAATGGAGTTCTTGCTGCTCACCAAACTTCATTGGGTAAAGATCTTTCTGGGGCCATAGACTAGCCAATGAGAACTCATCGGGCATCATTTGGCTAGTGGTTGACTTTCATGGACCTCAAGTAACACAAATACATTTGACGTTAAAACCTGCATCTTGATGCACTACGGGCACTCTTTCCTCCTGGGGCACTGTATGATTTGGGTTTTCTGGTATTTGAAGTTAGTAAGACTCAATTCCAGCTTGCTCTGGGGTATTCTGGGCCCCAGTATGTCTTGTCATTAACCTTCAGTATAGCTATTTCATTAATGGCTTTACTTAGTCGAGTGACTTGTCAACTTCTGAGTGTCCCCAACTTTAATGCCGAGTTACCTCATGCACATTTGCAAATGCATGTGTGTGCCTCACGTATGTAGGTAGGTAAGATAGGTATGTATCTTAGCAGCTCAATCCCAAAATATAGATAGCTGCCATAGTTCGCCTGGTGAGCAGGGGTTTTTCTGTCTGTGGTTTTGTTGTTGCAACCTGAGAATGACTTCCCTCAGTAAGTGAGGTGTAAGATCTGCCCTTGCCAGGTTGTCAAGCAACAGGTCCAGTACATCTACAGCATTCTGTGTAGCAAACAGCATGTCTGATCCAGGTGTCATGCTTCCAGTGGATGGAGTTAGCTGCTGGATTCTTAATGCAGATTCCCAAAAGACTGTCTGTGGATGCTAGTTGGGGAATTGTGTCCAGGAATATGCCTTATGATTTGTTTTCTGCTCCCTGGTGGTATGGCTTGTGGTAAAACCTTATTACCCTTGACTTCAGCAGGAATCCTCTGTTGCCTGAAAAGCATACCACACTATGGGATGCACTTTAGTACCTGTATGACATCAGAACCATGTAATATGTACACCTATGTTCACTAATGCTTTACTTAGTAGAGCAGTTCTATATAGGAGTCTCTTCATATATGTGTTGATATATAATTAAACTTCTAAATAGGAATATAATTAAACTTCTAAATAGGAAAATTATGATAAGAACTGTGAAAGAGCTTTGAGTAGACATCGAAATTTAGGTTGTGTGACGCTCTGTAAGAATGGGGTCCATTGAGGTTTGCAGCAAAAATATTGTGAGAAAAAAGAAGACTGAATAAAATTATGCCGAAAAAGGAGCCTACTGAAAACATTAGAATGAAAAAAGTTGTGGCTACAAAAAAAGTCAAAAATCCTGTGTGCATTATAGACCAAAGGTAACTGTACTGGGGGTAGGGGCATTCTCCTGCTAAAGTAGGGAAGAGCATTACAGTGAAGTAGGGAAGGAAGTGTGGGACTAGTAAGGGGCTTTTAGGATTCAGGGAAGGGTAGCATTAAGGGATAGCAAGCGGTCTGTAGGGTTCAGGGAAGTGTGCATACAGGAGCAGTAAGGGATTTTAGGGGGCTGTTAGGGTTCAGGGAAGGGTAGCATTAAAGGATAAAAATGTTTTTAGGGTCTAGTTAAGGGAAGAGTTGAAGTGTAGTAAGGGGTTTTTAGGGCTCAGGGAAAGTTGCGTAAGGGGTTTGTAGGGTTCAGAGAGGAGTAGTAAGGAGTTGTTAGGATTCAGGGAAGGGAAGTAACATTGGGAAGTAAGGGTTTTTAGGTTCAGGGTAGGGTAGCATTAAGAGATAGTAAGGGGTTTAAGTGTTCAAGGTAGGGTAGCATTAAGAAGTAATAAAGGTTTTTTCAGCGTTGAGGGAATGGAGCAATAAGGGAAACAAGGAGTTTCTAAGTCTAAGGACGAGTATTGTG
Organism: Calotriton arnoldi; assembly: GCA_963921515.1. Lineage (NCBI taxonomy): Eukaryota > Metazoa > Chordata > Amphibia > Caudata > Salamandridae > Calotriton > Calotriton arnoldi. The sequence goes on from CAWUFW010001139.1 coordinate 2,996,182, forward strand.
TGTTAAAAGATAATCGTTTTTTTTTAATGTTCAGAGAAGGGTGCAGATAGGGGTCGTAAGAAGTTGTTAGGTTTCAGGATTTGGTAGCAATAAGTGGTAGTAACAGGGCCTTGAGACCCTCGCGGGTATGTAGTGCGCTTTATAAGTGACATGATTGATTGATTGATAGGGTTCAGTGATTGGTAGTGTTAAGTGGGGATTAAGGGCTTTTAGGGTTCAGGGAAGAGTAGAGTAAAATCTTAGTAAATGTTTTTTAGGATTCAGTGAAGGCTAACAATAAGGGGTGATAAAGGAATTTGAGGGTTCAACGCTGGGGAGTCTTAAAGGGTACTAAAGGTTTTTAGGGTACAGTTAGATACATAAAAAAATGCATGTTCTAAAAATTATTTTGAATGTATGACAGGATTGGAATTGACAAAGGTAATAATGAAGGACACAACACTAGCACAACAAATTCAATTCAAATTCAAATTAGTTGACATTTTAAAGTCAACTTTATTACATACAACCACAAGTGATATTATAGAACCCTTTCTTTTCTTAGATGGGTATATGGAAATGTAAGACACAGTCTGCAGCTTATGGTGAGAGTAGGACACTGATCTGTCAAACTACCTTGCAGATGGTTGGTGGTCATATTTGCAGAGTATCTCCTGTGAGTCTCTCACAGGATGTAGTAAGGCAGTGTCAAAGGATTTACATGAGTTTCAGCTCAGCACACATGGTTTCAGGGTTATTCTCTTCTTGGGGTTTTTGTGCGACTTCATTTTGTCTCATAAACCTCAGATTATTTTTTTTTAAAATTTTTTTTTATTGGTTTTTTAAGTTTCACAGATTGACTTCTTGTAATTGAAACATTCTGCTACGACATGTAGCAACAACTTGTATCTTGCTCGTTACATTCATGATGTACTACACATATGCTCCTGTTGCGGATATGGTGATGCGCCAAATCGCGCTTCTTACAATTGTCTGGTCACATCGCATACATCTCATTGTACCATTTATCGTATAATTTCGTTACATAGTGAGCATCATTTTAAATCTTGCTTAGCTTAGGTTCATCTGACATATTGTATATTCGGTAAAGGAAGGAGGGAAGTAAAACATGGAGAGACGGGGTACAAAACTTGGAAAAATAGCTGGAGCAACCCCGCATGGCTGTTAGTATTTGTGTATGCGCGTGCCGCATATGTAGCCCCTGTTGATTGCCATAGTGGTGACTGACTGGCGCGCGCACGCTCCGGATTGCCGCTTCACGGTGTGTGGACAACGAGTCGAGTGCCTAATGATGGCTTAAGGATGCTGGACGCGTGCGCGGGGCTACTCCCCCGATTCAGGTGGTTGCAAGGGCTCGTCTGGCTGGTCCACATATTGCTGTAGCTCCGCCAGAATCGCCTCCCAACTTGTGGATATAGGTATTTTCCTGAGGCCCATGGTTTCCTCATGCCGAATCGCTATACCTTCGGCTCTGGCCCATGCAAGAGTGGAACACCTCCATGCCTGTATGTGTGGGGGGTTCAGGCGCTTTCCATCGTTTTGTGATTAACCTCTTCGCTGTCACTATACCCAGGTACAGGAACCTGGAGGTGACTTTAGTGCTTCGTGTCCTACGGAACATGTGTAGCAAATAAGTTGGCCAGTCAAAGGGTATCTCCCTATCAGTGCAGGTACGTAGCGTGCTCGCTACCCCCTCCCAGTATGCACTCAGGCTGGTACAGCCCCACAGCATGTGCACCAAGTCTGCATCGACAGTAGCACACCTGGGGCAGGCCGAGTCGGCACGGTTAAAGTATCTGTTGATCTTGGCTGGTGTGAGATACGCTCTTTGTGTGATGTAGTATTGGATTTGTCGAAATCTAGCGTTCCTGGGGATTTGAACTGGGCTGGCCAGCGCCTGCTCCCACTCTTTGTCCGTGAATTGTCGGCCCAGATCGTGTTCCCATTTGTGTCGGAGGGGGCCTAGGTTTACCGCTGCGTGCTGTTGCAACGAAGCCGCAAACCACCGCATCAGGTGCCTACCACGTCCCATGACATGTATATATTGCACCGTAAGATGTGTTTGCGGTTCAGTTGGAAGGTCTCCCCATTTCACTGAGAATGTAGCCGTCAGGGACCGGTGAAGGAGGAATTGTCCTGCAGGGAGTCCTTCATCAGCCACCAGTGCGGTGCAGGGAATGAGTGAGCCCTCTTGATAGAGATCCCCTAGGGTTTGTACTCCCGCAGCGTGCCAGTGCTGCAGTTCAGCAGCTGTGAGTGTTGCTCGGCCCGCAGGGGCACCCTCCTGAGGGAGCGCGGGGGCGTAGGGCGTTGTGCCCGGTTTAAGTAGAGGCTTCTGCTGTAGCACCTGTACGCTATGTTTAGGAACCGAAGTTCAGGAGGCCGCACCCGCGTGCCGGGGTGGAAGAGAGCAAGGATCTGGGAGAGCGTGTACGAGGGGTGTGTGGTTGCTGTGTCGTCACGCTGACGGTCCGCCATCCATCTGGCGATCCATTGGAGTTGGGCCGCCAGATAGTAATGCTCGAAGCAAGGCGCTGCCAGGCCTCCCTGGTTAATGGGTAGATATAGCTTTTTAATCGCCACTCTGTGCCGATTGGGGCCCCAGACAAAGTCTCTGGCCATCTTTTCCAGTGTGGCAAAAAAGGAGGCGGGGACATAGATGGGCAGATTGGCAAAGTAGTACAGAAATCCCGGCAGAGCCACCATTTTGATCAGCGCCACTCTACCAACCACAGCAAGAGGGAGTTTACTCCAGAATTCCATCTGGGATCTCACTGCTGTCAGCGCTCTGCCTAGGTTATCGTCAAAGAGGTCCAACGATTGGCGATACACTCGTATGCCCAGGTATCGAAATGTGTCAGGGCACCACTGTATTCTCACGCCGTTGAGTGTCAGGCCTGGGTAGCAGCAATCCTCCTGAAAGGCATATAGTTTGGATTTAGCGACATTGACTTTTAACCCTGATACCGCTGCGAATTCCTGGAGAATTTGGGCTAGTTGGTCTGGTACTTGAGTGATGTCTTTTAAGTAGATTAACAGGTTGTCAGCGTACAGTGTCACCATGTGTGTGCCATCGCCCAGCAAAATACCATTGTGTAGTTGTGTTCTTAGTGACTCCGCCAGTGGCTCCATAGCGAGCGCAAAAAGGAGAGGGGACAACGGGCAGCCTTGTCTCGTCCCCCGCCGCACCGGTGTGGCAGCTGAGACATATGGTCCCAGTTTCACTCTGACCACAGGGTTGGTGTAGAGTAGGCGGGTCAACTGTAAAAAATCGGGGCCTAATTTGTATTTTTCGAGGCTTGCAAACATGTAATCCCATTCAAGAGTATCGAATGCTTTCTCGAGGTCAAGTACCAGGCAGCCTGCCCTAGGCCATTCGCATACGGAATAGGTTGCGATCCGGAAAAAGCGACGCAGGTTGAGCGAGGTGTTACGGGCTGGCACAAAGCCGTTTTGGTCTGCATGCACCAGGTCCGGGACTGCCTGCGCCAGCCTGACCGCTAAGATTTTCACTAAGACTTTGTAGTCAGTGTTGAGCAGGGTAAGGGGTCGATAAGAACCCATGTCTGTCGGGTCTCTGTCAGGCTTCGGCAGTGAGATCAGATGTGCTTCCCTTAGCGTGGGGTGGAGCCGACTAGCGTCCACTGCGGCCGCGTAAAGGTTGCACAGTCGGGGCACCAATGACACTTGGTATGCTTTGTAATATTCGGCCGGGAGCCCGTCTGGTCCCGGAGTCTTCCCATGGCCAGGGACATAATGGCTTCCCTAACCTCCTCTGCCGAGATCTGCTCGTCTAATATCTCATTGTGCGTTCGCGTCGCCTCAGGCACTTGTACCCGCTCCAGGAAAGCTGAGAGTGCGTGCGGTTCATTGCGACTTTGGGATTGGTACAGCCTTTGATAGTGTAGCATCAGGGCAGCGTGGATGTCTCGCTGTGTGTGTACTAGCAGCCCTGTGTCATCGCGCAGCGCAACTATCGGTGTGCGAGCGTGTTCTTGGCAGATCAACCAGGCTAGGAGTCGGCCTTCGCGATCAGCAGTGGCATGGGCACGGGCCGTGTGCGCGGCATAGTTATGACAGCGGAGGCGTTCCATCAACTCCGCATGTTGCGCTCGCAGCGTCTCTAGACGGTGTCTATCCCTACCCCCGCCCTCCCCTCCTGTCTCATGTCGCAGTAACTCTAGTTCTATTTTGCTCAGGCTGGAGGTGAGAGTTTTGCGTATGCTCCATGTCGCGCCCATGCAGTGCCCCCTTATCGTAGCTTTGAAAGCTTCCCATTCTATTAATGCATCCTCTGCTGTGTCTTCATTAAGTTCAAAGTATTCGAGGATTGCCGTGCCCAGGGAGGAGCGAAATGGAGGGTCTTCGAGTGCGGCTGTTTGGAGACTCCACGTGGGGGCTGGGGGGCGCTCAGAGTCCCAGGTAAGTTTCAGCAGTTGGGGATTGTGATCGGAGTGCGTCCTGCCTAGATAATCTATACGATGGACCAAAGGGAACAGCGCAGGGGATCCCACTATTCTATCTAGGCATACATGCAAGTGGTGTACCGCTGAGTAGTGTGAATATATCCGAGCCTCCGGGTTTATGGCGCGCCATATATCTAATAGCACCCAGTGTGCTAGCCAGTCTGTGAGAGCCTGCGCGTTGGACGCTGCTGCAGTCCTGGACAAGGGCGGAAACGATCTATTCAAGTCTACATCGAGTACAGAATTAAAGTCTCCCCCCAGGAGCCAATGGGACTCCGCTCCACCTCGCTAGTGTTTTTGTGAGACCTTCTAAAAATGTGGGCTGATTAACATTTGGGGCATATATGGACCCTATAAGGATCGGTTGGCCATTGAGTTTGCCTCTCACGAGCGCGTATCTGCCTTCAGGGTCGGTCAGCGCCTCTTCGCATGTGAAAGGAACCCCTGCTCTCACCCAGATGAGTATATATATATATATATATATATTCACTGAAAAAACCATAGGTTTTAGGGAAAGTTATAGTTAGTTGGACATTGCACTCGTACAAAACCCGTGAAATTCCCCCGTTATAGTTAGTTCAGCTAACTATAACTCGCGCCCCCGCAAAGTACTGCTGATGACGTCACATATTACATCACTCATGACATGGTCAGTGACAAATTTTTAAGGTTTTTTAAATGCTAATTTCTAACTATAACATGCCTAAAACCTATGGTTTTTTCAGTGAATTTCAAAGGTTTTTTAAATGCTAATTTCTAACTATAACGTGCCTGAAACCTATGGTTTTTTCAGTGAATTTCAAAGGTTTTTTAAATGCTAATTTCTGACTATAACGTGTGGATTCAAGGGGAGTTAATCCCCGACTTAAAACGGGGCGCGTTTGCACAGTGGTGAAGGGAGGGGGCCTGAGGTGACATGTGTGCAAACGCGCCCCGTGGCGCGTTTTAAGTTGCGGGATCAAGTCCCCTTGAATCCTGAGGTCCCTGGGGCCCAACTAGCCCACCAGGTACCTACAGTTAGGACCACAGAGCTGAGTTGCAGAGAGGCGCTCCGAGGCCACGCACCTTTTTCACCGCTCTGCAACGCAACTCTGTTGTGCTTACTGAAGGTACCTGGTGGGCTAGTTGGCCCCCAGGGTCCCTCAGGATTGAAGGGGAATTAATTCCCCAACTTAAAACGCACCACAGGGCGTGTTTGCACACATGTCACCTCAGGCCCCGCCCCCTCCCTTCACCACTGTGCAAACGCGCCCCGTGGCGCGTTTTAAGTCAGGGGATTAACTCCCCTTGAATCCAGAGGGTCCCTGGGTGCAACTAGCCCACCAGCTACCTCCATTAAGCGCCACAGAGCTGCGTTGCAGAGAGGTGTAAAAGGGCGTGGCCTCAGAACACCTCTCTGCAACGCAGCCCCTGGCGCATACTGGAGGTTCCTGGTGGGCTAGCTGGCCCCCAGGGACCCTCAGTATTCAAGGGGAATTGTTCCCCATCTGCAAACGCGCCAGGGCGCGCTTGCAGAGTGGTAAAGGAAGGGGGCGGAGCCTGCGGCACAATCATTTTTTCCCTCGAAGGGGGGCTGTGTGGCCCCCTTCCTTTTTCCTTTTGGGCCCTGGGGACCCCATCCCCCAGGGCCTTACTCCTTTTAAAAAAGTAAACGGGAAGGGGGCCGAGTGGCCCCTCCCGTGGCCGATTCCGGCCCCGGGGACCCCATCCCCCGGGCATGGCCACACTTTTTTAATTTTTTAAGGAGTGGGGCTGCGTGGCCCCCTCCTCAGGCCTCCTCTTGCCCCGGGACCCCATCCCCCGGGCAGGCCTTTTTTAATTTTTTTATTTTTTGGGGGAGGGAGGCCGCGTGGCCCCCCTCCCGGGCCACTACTTGCCCCGGGGACCCCATCCCTCGGGGCTGGCCCTCTCTGTTGCGGATCGTGTGGGGGTCCCCAATCCCCCCACGGTCCCGCCGGCTCCCCGCGTCCTGCGGGAGCCGGCATTGCTTTTCCACATGGGGAGCTGCTAAGATGCAGCTCCCCGTGTGAAAAGCAATTTGCTTTGAATTTGGAAGAGAGAGCAGGTTTCCTGCTCTCTCTTCCAAAATTCAAGCAAGTTTGCTATGACAGGCCCTGTCATAGCAAACAGCAGTGTCCCGGGGTAGGCACCCCGGGACACTGCAGGAGCCGGCCCTGTGGGGTGGTGGTCCCGAGGGCCATGGAGGGCTCCAGGAGGGGGGCCGCACGGCCCCCCTCCCAACATGTTGAAAGCCCCGGGGAGGTGGTGGTCCCCGGGGCTTCGGGGGTCCGAAACGGACCCCCACTTTAAAATTGTTAGTGCCCTGGGGAGGTGGCGGTCCCCGGGGCGTGTGGGGGGGCTCAAGCCCTCCCACACAGGTAATTCAATTTAAAAAAATAGAAGCCCCGGGGGGTGGCGGTCCCCAGGGCTGCGGGAGGGCCGAGTGCCCTCCCGCACCATTTTCAAATGAAAGCCCCGGGGTGTGGCGGTCCCCGGGGCTTGGGGGGGCCTTAGAGGCCCCCCCACTCATTTTTAATAAACCCTGCATGCCCCCGGGACTTGGCCCACCCGGGGGCCAATTAACAACGAAGCGCGGGAGTCGGCGCTTTGTTTTGTTTTTTGCACAACGGGATCCGTGCACCCTAAGCGCATCCCGCCGATTTAAAAGGACCCCCTGAGCAGGCCTAGGGGGTCAGGGTGTTTCTACCCTGCCCCCTTTTTGCGTTGTGCGCACTTGTTTTTGTCTTTTCTTGTGCCTCGGTTCTACCGAGGCACAAGATGGCTGCCAACACTTCCTGATTTGAATGTTGACAGCCAATTAGCATACAGCTCGTGATCGGGAGGGTGCGCGGACCGTACGCGGCCATAGATATATATGTGATTTTACTTTTGATTTTCTCAGGAACTACTGAACGGATTTACACCATTTAACCAAAAGGCATGACTCTGAACCAAGGGCTACCTTTTTGCCAAATTTGGTGTAATTCCGTTCAGCAGTTCGGGCTGTAGCTGCGATGAAAGGTTCCTATGGAAAATTGCATGGGGAAAACACGTTTTGGGACCCCCTTTTTTCTCGGCCCCCACTTGACGAATCATCCCGAGACTTTCAGGATAGGAGCAGAGCGGAGCGCCCCATGAGTTTTGAAAATTTCGCGAAGATTCGTCAACCGGCGCCAAAGTTATTTCAAATAGAATGTTGCGGATTTCCGATGGAAAATAGGTCCTAACTATAACTATCTACTGGCGACTGCCAGTAGATAATATATATATATATATATATATATATATATATATATAGTAAAAACAATGGTTGCTGTGGAATAATATACTATGAGGTTATGATACATAAGCACAATCGCGATATAGAGGGTTAGATAATGGCAGAGCGCGAAGGAACCACTAACACACCGATTCCAGTGTAGTATACTTTATGGATTTTTAAACAATAAAGTTAGGAGTAAACATTATACATCAAAACAACATTTGTGCATAGTGTCCCAAGTGACAAAGGGAACCTAAACCTAAGTGACAACGTGAATATTAAATACAAGGTTTCCACAGTTTGTACAAGTCGACCATTATCAAAATGATTCCATGTGAACAGCAGCTATATACAATGATATGTGCTGGGGAAATGGTTCGCTTCTTCTGTTTGTCACCCAGGTGAGGGCACGACGCGCATGTGCTGAGTAGCTGGTACCATGTATTTGGCCCCTCCATCTGTGTCGGAGGCGCCCTAGCTCTATTTGGGACATGTGCGTCTCTTGGAGCAGCGCTATGTCGGTGGCCCTGCGTTGCAGATAGGCATAGATCGAGTATCTACGTGACGGTGTGTGTATACCGCGCATGTTCCATGTGACTACGTTGACCTGTACCATGTTTCCCGTTTACTTTTACCAGGCTGGCGTTGGGGGGGCCAAGTGCTGTAGTGTCTGGCCTGCAGGGATGTGCTCCAGCTCAGTGTTGCTAAGAACAGGGTACATGTGTGAACTAAACTATGTGTAACCATGAGGGTGAAGCCCAAGTGGGAGTTCGTTCAAACTGTGACGCCCAACCGAGGGCTAGAAACTTTTGTCAGACTGACGTGTGGCGTGGGTTCGCGCGGTATGCTTGCGGCAGGAAATGGTTTGCCCCTTAATGCCATGCTGTGGCTGTGTATCCCCACGGCCTATCCGCAGCGCAAGGGAGGGGGGTTGTAGGCCGCTCATGGTTCCCGACATGATGTTGGATATGTGCTGTGAGTGGCAGCGTGTAAGGCAGCGCCATGCTTTGCAGTGAACAATGACATATGAAACATTATATAACACAACAGTCTGTTAGTGCGGCAGGTACTTGCGTAATTTGTGTTCAACAGTTCACAGGAGGCCCTGGGAGGAGTCATATGATGTCATCGGCTGTTTGTGGCGTAACTTCTGGCAGGGGGAACTCCTCAGGTTCCTCGAGCCTTTATGGCGTTGAGTCCCCAGTGTCTGAGGATCTAGCTGGGCTCAAGTGACAGTCAGAGAGTTGCGTTGCGGTTCCCAACGTCGCGGCCACCTGCAGTGCCTCTTGCCTTTCCGCTCTCCTCTGTGCTAGGTCCGGTGTCGTGGAAGTCGCGGCTGTACCTGTTCGGTGTGGATTGTGCCTGCCCCGACGGCTTCTTTTCCTGTTGAGTCTTCTGGGCTCCGCTTCCACCGGTGGCCTGGGTCCTGTCAATGTGCCCGATTCCTCCAGCCAGTCCCAAACCTCTGCGGGCGAGTCGAAGAAGTGCGCTGTTCCTTTCGCAACCACTCAGAGCCTAGCAGGAAATAGCAAGGAGTAGATTAATCCGAGGTCGCGGAGATGCCGTTTCACTGCCGTGTACGCGCTTCTGCGGCGCTGAACCTGCACCGTATAATCTGGGAAAATCATAACTTGGCTGCTTCCGACCTTTATGTCGGCCAGTTTACTGGTTTCACGGAGGATCGAGTCTCTGTCCCTGTAGTTGAGAACTTTAAATAGGAATGGACGTGGGCGGGCTCCCGGTGGCAGCTTTTGTGCCGGGACGCGGTGTGCTCTCTCGACTACAAAGTGAGGAGACAGGGTGCCAGCAGGGAGCAAGTCCCTGATCCAACGCTCAGCATAGTCCTCCGGTTTTTGACCCTCTTCTCCCTCCGGAAGTCCCACGACGCGGATAATGTTGCGGCGTGAGCGTCCTTCTGCATCTTCGACCTTGTCTTCTAGGTCGTGTACACGGTCTATTAAGTCTTGGAGTGCTGCAGTGTGGCTATGTGTAGTTGGCTTGAGCTCCGCAAGTGTTTGCTCCTGGAGGCGCACCCTGTCCCCGATTTTGTGGTGGTCAGCTTTCAGAAGGGTGTAATCCGAGGTGACCTTATCGATTTTGGACTCCAACGAGGAGCGGGTCTGTTCCAGTGCCGATCCTATCTTTTCCACCGCTGCCAGGACAGAGTCCAGTTTGGCAGCCAGTGTTGCTCGCGGCATGTCTGTGTCTCCGTTGCCCCCCGCTGCTGTCGACTCCGAACTGCCGGCGCGCGTATGGGGTTGCTGGGCGCTTGTGCGTAGGCGGCCCATTACTAGTTGCTGCGCTGTTGGCATTCGTCACCAGTCTGTGCAGGCACTGTCAGGGCAGGGTAGCGACTTATGTGGCAGGCCCAGTAGTGTGGAGGAGTCGCCTGCTTGTTGCTTGTGGTGGACAGTCACTAGAGTGTGATCTTCTGATCTCTGTGTCCGCCTTGTGTGGACGTGTTTAGGGCCTGACCAAGCCTGCTTTCTGTTAATGGGAAGAGGGGCCTCCCCTAGTATTTGGTTTTCCCGCGTCTCACCGCCAGGCTTGCTGGTCCTCGGGCGTGCACCTTGGCGTCTCTGGGCACTCTCCGTCGGTTGGTGTTTCAGCGCAGGGAGAGGGCGACCGTGCTGCACCCGTTCCTACAGCACCATCATCATCTGAACGCGGAGTGGGCCAGCGCAGTGCGTGTGTATATCTCCATTACACTTTCGTGCTTGGACTTTGCAGGGCTAGCGCGCCACTCACCTTCCCAAGTGGTGGGCTTGGGCTCGATCTGTCCTCTGGGCAAGTCGACATCTTGGCAGGTGCAACTCTGGATTCCACTTTGATTGTGCAAAAGAGGGCCAGGCTAGCCACGCAGCCCAGCTCAAGTGGTGTCTGTGTGTCTCTGCACCAACGCGTGCGGCTGTCTCAGCGCTGATCAGGATGTGGTAGGGGTGTGGCGCACCCTCACAGCACCAGTCCAGGCGGGGGGAAGGAGGGAGTCGGGGGTAGGTCGCGCACCTCAACTCCCGTATACCAGCCTCACTCTATGGGTCCATAGCACAGTTCCAGTTTGGTTGATGCATCTCCCAGGAGTTGCTGAGCCATCTTAGTTGCTTTCAGGCGGTCCGCTCCCCCAGCAGTAGCAGGCGTTCACTGCCTCTCCCACCATGGGGGACGTATCGGAGACTGAGTCAGTGGGGGGCACGGTGGCATGATGGCATCTCTGTCTCAGCTTGGTGGTTTGGAGAGCGCTCCACGTTAGCCGCGCTTGTGGGCTGCAGTGTTCCCTCGGGTTCGCGCGCGTCCCCGCTGGGCCTCTACAGGACTTATGCGCTTGACGCTTCTCCACCTCGGCCCCAGCACAGCTTAGGGTGCAGCGGCGGTCTCCTCCTGGGCCTCACTTGCGGCGGCTGACTTGGTGAGTGGGGAGGGAAGCAGGACGGGGCAGGCCGCTTACCTTCAGGTACGCGTAGCAGTTTCCTCCAGCGGCTCCGCGATACAGCTACGGCTTGCCTGATTCTCTCCGCGGGGGCCGCCGAGCCTCCCCGGTGATTTTCTTCTTTTGATGGTGCGACTGCACTCCGCCGCAGCAGGCGCGCGCCATCAGCAGGCGCCCACTCTCTTTCCACAATGATAGGGGGGCACTGGAGTTTCTAGGGTGGAGGGGCCCCCCGCAGCTCGCTGACCTACTTCAAGCGCTCCGGTGGTCCCGTGCGCGCAGGCCCGCGCCTCGTGGGCAGCAACCACAGGCCGCGGTAGTCAGCCGCTCGTGCACGCCTCACCGCTAAGCTGCCGCAAGGCCCGTGTTCTCTTCAGCGGCCCGTGGACTTCGGTGGAGGGTCGACCAGGCAGCAACTGTCTGTGGTCTTCTCTAGCTACCGCCTCTGCAAAGGCCTCGCCGGCCGAGGGAGAGCCTCGTGGTTATCAGGAGCGCTCCTGGAGGTGCTCGGCAGCGCGCATCGCGGCTTCAGGCTCTACAGGATCGCTGTTGCGACTGTTCTCGTCTTCTCCGCCTCTTCCGACCTCAACCGTGGGCAGCCACCGTTCGGGCGCTTCTATATCAGCTGGGTGCGCTCGGATGGCGGGGGATACTAGGGGTTTTACAGGATAATTAGGGGTTGCAGAGACAGAGCTATAGCAACTCGCGTCCGCCATGTTTGGCTTGCTGGCCACGCCCCCGTCTCATAGGCCTCTGATTGCAGCATTACTGAAGTTGGGCCTCTGGAGATATTTAGGATGTATGTGTTCATGTAGGTTTTGCCAGTACTGATATTTCTTTCTTTAGTGTCAAGTGCCAGCTTCCCTATTTTAATGGGTTGGATGAAAATGTGGACTTGTGAGTGTGTGTGTGCTTTTAGCAAGTCTGGTAGCTCAGTGCACTAATGCATTCACTGCATAGACTTGTGTTTGACCTGTATAGTCGCAGGTTCATATCCCAGCATGTCCACTCAGCCTTTCATTCTTTAGAGATTGATAAAATGAGTATCATTCAGTTCAATACAAAGTTGCCCAAGGGGTGAACGTGTGCATTACAAGACAGGTCATGGGAGTGCCCATACGTGCTCTGAATTTCTTTTTTATTTTAGTTTAATATTTCTCCAAGTTTGTTACTGCATTGTAAGTACTTATGCACAGGTGTCCATGATTCTGTGGTCTATTGTACTAGTCACATTCATAGGTCAGTTTGTTCATGTGGAAAATTAAACAATGTTTTATATTTCAGAAGAAAATTAAATACCAGAGCATTTTTCTGAAACAGGATCCTTCAACCCAAACTGAGTAAGAAAATAGCTAATGAAAGGTTAAAACGCAGAGAAGAGATGAAATGTAAAAGGAAAAGTGATGAGCCCACAAAACTTAGCATTTAAATGTGAAAGGCTGCCCTACACAGACAGCACAACGCGCACAAACCATTAACCAAACATGTAGAAACTGATTAACGAAAATAAGCACAAAAATACGGTCTGAAATGTACCCTTGCACCTGACTGTATTTTTACATTTATTTTGTGTTTACCAACATTCCTCGTAATAAGCCTGGAAAGCTGCATCATGCTCAGGTTTCAAGATGTACTACTGGAAATGTCAGCCGACGTGTCACACGGGGCCCTATTCCCACTGTGCGGAATTCTCCATAATGGAGACATTCTAAATGTTTTCTTTTTTTTCTCCTTGTGATAAACATTTCTCCCCATGGGGAAAACTCTTCCCTTACATCCCAGCTAAACTGGGGGTAATCCTTTTCCCTTCCCATCAAGTAAATCTCCCACCATTTCCAGGATGGAAAACTGTCTTATTGAAGTTTATTCATGTTTGTGGGTGCTCAGGATCTTCCAAGGCAAACCGTGCATTGAAAATTTGCGATTCCCACCCTTTGAAGGGACTTACTAATTTGGATTTATCTGCAGTTGTGGTGGAGAAATCTGCAGGGGCAAATGTCTTTATGCCTACCAGGAATCCCTTTGGGAATTCTTAATAGGCGTAAAAAAAGTATGTTTGGTCGTAAACCTAGATTTACAAACAAATTTGTCTTTCGGAAAGGGCCCATAAAGTTCTGTGAGCTTACACTGGCACTCTGCCTGTAGCACACACCTCTAAAAGGTCAATGAACTCCTTTGTGATTGCTCAGTTTTTATAATTGTCTTAGAAGGTATGGTTGGGGGTACGCTATTCCGTATAACATCATGGAACACAGCCTGCAGCAGGTTCACAAACTGCAATGCATATTATCCGACGAAAACACATTGGAAAAATTAGGTGACCTGGCATCAGGCACAATTTCACACAGCATTTCTGTGTAAAGTTTGTTAAATATACATAATAAATCAATGTAGTACAAATCCCACAGCGATCTGTGTCTGCTGCTGCACAGCTTGAAATGTACCTCAGTGTTAAGTCGATTTATCGTGTATATGGTTAATTAATCAAAATAGACTGACAATAGTTCAATATTTAATTATAACAGTGTTTTATTGAAGAGTTATAAACAATTTCAAGATTCATGAAATTCACAAATTTATTATTGGCCCCAGTGCATTGTGGCATTAGGCCTTTGTTCAGCGGACTTCCATTTTCAGGCTTGGAGGACTCTTCCAGGGTGGAGATTCTACCAGACCACTGGGTGTGTCCCCCACTGTACTGGCGAGTGCTGTGACTGGGTTGATTGCTGCTTCTTGCCCTGACCTACTGGCGGGCATATGAGACTGGGTTAGTTCATTAGATATTCCACTCCAGACTACATAGCGAGTGTTCTCTATCACAATTGCCTCTGTGTTATCCTCCACATTCATAGCCTTTTCTACTTAAGAGTTGTGTTCATTGGAGTCCTCATCTTCTCTGTATATTAATTTACTTCAGCTTGTAAACTTATGTCAGCTAATGTTGTGGTACGGATCTAATAGACAATGTTGGAACTATCTGTCTCAGAGGCCTGTCTAACTATATTTTTCGTCCTGATGATGACCCTCTGAATTTTCACTGGGGTTGAAATGTCAACATCTAAAAAGTGGCACCAACAAGATTCTGGAACTTATGTTTATATATAGATCACATCCTTGGCTCAAATAATTTATTGCCATTTATTCTATTTGTTCTTCATGGCCAATGTGAGTTTTTTTAGTGACTGCTCCTTATTACTGTATGTACAGTGCTTATCACTGCGCTGAGCGCTGCACTTTTTATGCACTTTTTGGATTCTCCTTCTTCAAAAGCAATCACATTGTTTTATAACACAAAATACAGAAGAAACTATACTGTTGTGGGGTGTGTGTCTCTTCTTTTATTTTATGTTATGATTTATAATGCATTGTACGGTCTTAAAGAGAATTCTTGGGCTGGGGGGCACTTGTTGCTTTGTGCCTTCTGCGGTGAGCCAAGACCCATTTGCATCTAATTGTTCTTATTTTGTTATATACAGATTTCAATGATTTTATTGAGTGTAACAACGTAATAAAAGTAAGCATTGCATACTGATCTAGCCCCCGTCCCTCCAGCCGCCGCCAGTTTTGGCAAATTACACAGGTAGAACGCCATTCCCAAGTTCAGTCTTCGATGCAGAGGACAGGCCATAATATTCCCATCACATGCCCTAAATGTTACTGAATTTCCAAGGACAGCCACTGGCAGTATAAATCGGATCTTCTTGCTTTGCACACCAGTCCATGCCGGATCGCCACATTTTCAAGCTAGGCGGTTGAGACGTTTCCAAGAACTTGCATTGTCTCTCTTGGCTATCAGTGCCGCCAACCCCACCAGTGTGCGATCCCCCCTCTCATCTCCAAACTCCTCCATAAGACCCAGAAGGGCCACCTTCGAGGTCAACGCGACACGCCTGGCTAAAATTGCAGAAAGGGCAGAACATATGTGGACCCAGTACTGGGAAATCTCAGGATATAGCAAGACCATATGGGAATAGTCTGCTTCAGGGGACAAGCAACGAGTGCAGGTGGGCTCAAGGAGAATACCTGCACACCATAGATGTTGAGGTGTCATGTAGGTTAGCTGTACGTAGTGTATTTGGATTACTCTGAGTCTTGCAGACATCGCAAGCACCCAGGGCACCATACATGCCTTCCACCTCTCCCCCTCCTCCGACTCACCAACCCATCCCTCCCATCTCCATCTGAGCAGGTCTAGCATCTCTGGTGCTTTTCAAACAAGAGCACGATACATCTGGGAGATACCCCCTCGACCCTGTCCCACCATCAACAATCGCGCCTCCAGGGGGCTAAAATCTGGCAAATCCGATTAGCAGGTGCGGTATTGACCAAGTGCATGCCATAACTGCAGGCTTTTGTGGAATTGAGTACGGGAAAGTGTAAATTGAGTTTGGAGGTCTGTAAAGGAATACATAGAAGAGCCATGCCACACATCTCCAATACTGTGATCTGATTTATATCCAAAAAACAAAAGCCCTCCATCCATGCCGCGTGATCCAACCAGTGAGCCTTCCAAAAAGGGGTTTGGTCGCTTAGTCGCCCGTCCCAGCCAGTGAATCTGTTGGCTGCCCTCCACAGAAGGAATATCACTCTGGTGACCTCTGGGAGATCAAGAAGGAGCAGACGGCCATATAAATAGTGCATCACCCTGTCAAGACCGAAGCAGGACAGCTCAAGCTGGTTCGCCGGGTCATTCCACCCGCCTGTAAACCACTCGTTGATAACCAGGAAATGAGACGCCCAGTAGTACAGGTGGATGCCCACCGCACCCAGACCACCATCATAGACTGGGCAACGACATTTAGCCTGAGCAATGTGTGAGGGACGGCCCCTCCAGAGAACGGACCGGAGCAGCACTACCGCCTCAGTGAACCAAGCTTTGGGGATTTGGAGCGGGAACTTCTGCAGGAAATAGAGGAAACGGTGTAGTATCATCATTATGATTGCTCTTATGTTGTGACAGCAGAGAGAGCAAATAAATAAGGGGGGAGATTGCTACCCAGAGTAATTATCAGTTGTTCAGACTAATTCAAAGATTCCCTCAATCATTTTGTAACTCATTCTTAACATGTAATCTTCAACATAGCAGAACAAAGCACAACACAGCTTTATCAATACCACAATAGAAAGAATTGCAACATGTCCACAGGGAGATTCTGCTTCTGCTTAGGTGCAGCAAGGTTGTGGTGAGAGGAAACCAGTTTGTGGGATCTTCCTGGTGTCAGTACTGTGGAGATGAGTGCTTAGAACTATAAACAGGCTAAAGGAGGAGGTTGGCATCTATAGGTTCACCCGCATATCACCTCGGAGGCGCACTGCGGAAGGTATTCTCCAGATGTTGAAGCAGCTGCAGGAAATTCAGGTTTGAATATGCACTTTCCCCCACGGCTGATAAGAAGTGTGGGCACTCTTCTGCATTACATTCCGTAAAAGAAAAAAACCCATGCTGTCGTTTCGAGTGATATTTCTTTTTTAAACATCTTTTCATTAGGCACTTAATAGTACAGCAAGAACTATGAACACTGTCACAGTTGCATATAGGGATCATAATTACAGTTTGTTTCGAGTGACATTTAATTCCAACGAGACCCATAACAGGAGTTATTGTTTCTTTCTAAATACGAGATCAGTAACAACTCTGTGGATCTTGTTGGCCTCTACCCAGAGACTCCACCCGCCAGTAGTAATGAGCATCTCGGTGTGAAATACCGGGAGGAAATGAGAAATATTCAAAGAAATCGGTAGCAAGATTACCAATTACCAATTTCCCCAGTAATTTCTTATTTCTAAGGTGCCCCTCAGGATCCCCCCTGTAGTTGGTGGGTAAATCCCCTCCCACTTCCCATTTTACCAGTACCCCTAGTATCAGTAACTCCCCAAAGGGGGGAAGGGATTAGTGGCTACGTTAATGCACCCTGGCAATAAAGCTTTCACTTGCACTTTGCTAGTGCCTTCAGGGTTAATTTCGGGGAATGGCATGTAAATCAGCCAAATAAATACTGGGTGCAAAAGATAAAGAATATTCTGATAGTATAAAGACTAGAATGCGTAGAGATTGATGAGAAGCTATCCAAATGCACTTAAATCCTCATCACCTGTGGTTATAACAGAAGCTGATTTCTGTAGGTGGGGCCAGGCATTCTGAGTCACATCTCAGGGTGCTGATGGTGAAACAAGCTTGGTGATGGTGCATTAGACATGAGGCCTTCACAATATAGTCTGGATAATATGAATTGGGCAGAAGTTTTAGAAATTGTTGTGGCATTATGTAGGATTAATATCCTTACCCTAAACTACACTCTTGCATTGTCCATTGACTAATAGAAATTAAATGCTCACTTCCATGAGTGTGGGATTATATCAAAAAATGTTGGCCCCCATTCTGAGTCGATAAAATGAGTCATTGTGGTAATTGCAGACTCTGAAATCCTGATGACACAGGAAGCAGTAATTCTGGGGTGCGATATTGACACACACTTTCAAGTTTTCACTCTATGGAATCGGGAATTACTAACTAAATGGGTGTTTCCTCACCAGTTTCCACAGATGGTCAAACTCTGGACAACTTGTGCCAGGTTTTGCTTGGCGAAATGTGTCGTTGGAAGACTTGGGTACGGTAATACGTCATGTGGTAATACTGCATAGCTTGGGATGTGGATTCAGTTGGAAACTATTGTTTCGGCCTAAATCACAAATTCCAAGATACTCAGAATGACGACCTTTGTCTGAATCCCTATAACTTGATAACCAGGAAAGTAGGTTGGTGTTGTGAGTTGCACTGGTGGGAGAGGTTCCCCAGGAAAAGTCTGAGCACAAAGGACCGGCAGGGCATTCAAGGATGAGCGTATCACCAGTGGTAGGTAAAGGAATAGAATGACTGAATAATGAGCAAAGAATATCACTACTGAAGGTGAGTTGCAGGACTGGCGACAGCAAGTTTTCATTTGGTGGATACCATGCTATAGGACTGGCAAGATATCAGTTAAATTAGTCAAAGGCGAAGGGTTGGCACAACCATCCCTTGCTACCATTCAACCCTGGAGACAGATGAACAATATATACTTAGGTTGGATGTCAGACTAATGAAGAGAGAAATATTGTGATCGGGGCTTAATTTGTAAAAATATATGTGCCAGTGCCCTCGTCAGGCGGCCACTACAGATTGCACCACACATTGCCCCTGCCAGCGCTGCCAATGGCAGTGCCAACACAATTACTAATCATAACACTCTTGCAAGTACGACAATTCAGCCTATTCCAGGCCCCCAAAGTGATAAGAATGGCTTGGGTGGCAGTCAATAGTCATATTTAAAGTATATTGAATAAATAAACAACTGTTGTGCTCATCTCTAAATTAGACAGACAGCTCTACCATGTGGCAAAATGGTACAAGCCCCGGTGTGGACAATTAAGTGCTGGTGCTTAGCACCGGCAACCATCGGCCCAAATTAAGCACTGATTGTGATGCAAATATACTATGGCCCGAATATCGAGAACTAAAATATTGGGAAGTTAAGTGCATTGGTTAGTACAGATTTACAATTAACTCCTCATCCACATACGTGAAGATTCATATCATCAAGGCCATATATGTGGAGTCAGGTAGAGTCAACCTATACTTACTTATATATGCTTAGAGTCACAATATTTTGATACTCGATATTTTGGCCACAATGTTTTTGCATCTCGGCATTTCATCCACAAAATTCTGGTAGTATACCCATTCTTAGATGGCTGGGTTGAGAAACCAGGCTAAGAACTGACAGAACTGTCGGTGGCAGAGAGTGCGGATATTTGGAGTCCATTTTGAGGGGTGGAGTTGACATGTGGATTGCGTGCAGGGCCAGACTGGACGTAGTGGACACCAGGCGTTTTCCTGGTGGGCCGGACGTTTGGGGGCCAGTTTTGGACTGGTGAGGTCCCTTATTGTTGCTGGGGGCCGGTTTTGGCAGCAGTGCTGCAATGTCAACCCCCAGTAACAAAAGCAGCAGCAGTGTTTTCCACCAGCATCCCTCACCCACCCGGGGCTGGTCCGACTTAATTGCCAGGGCTGGTTTGCGTTCTCAGTCCGGCCCTATTGCATGAGAGGCCTGAAGAAGAACCGGTAGATAGGGTGGCCCATTTTCAAATGGGATGAAGAGACTCACAAAAGGAAAATATTTTGCTGTAAAGATATGAAGGAAAAAGAGTTAACATGTGTATATACAAAGGGGCCGATTACGATGCCGTAGGAAACGGCTCCGACCCTTGGTCGGAGCCGTTCCTACGACATCGTAATCTCCTGTTTGGATTAATTTCCGACCGACCGATTTTGATGGAGTCGGTCGGAAATTAATCCAAGCAGGATTCCCGAATGGCTTACGACAGGCTCGGAGAGCCCGTCTGCCATTTGGAAAGCCTCCTATAATCCCAAGGGCGGCTCTTTCCGCCAGAGGGATTACAATGTCGGATTCCGACAGCCTTTCTGTGCCAGCATTTCCAACACAGAAAGGCTGTGGGAAGTCGACTTTGGGGGCCCCCAGCAGGGCCCCCATGGGTGCAAGGCCTCCGGATGGTGCCCCCCTGTTGATCCCTACACCCGGTCAAGGTGCCTGCCACGGGGTGCAGGGATGAACTGCACCTCAGCTCTTTACAATGAGAGCATGCATTCCGGTCTGAATGCATGCTCCCATTGTAAAGAATAGGAGTGCGACCGAACACTATTCGGTCGCATCCCAATTGTTGGTTTGTAACTGCCGACAGGAGGTCGGTCGGTCCCAGTTCCAGATCGATGTCGGACGGACTCAGGTCTGTCCGACATCGAAAACGGCCCCAAAGTGTGTAGGATGAAGAGATACCAAATGCGAAACAGGTGGCTGTTAAATTTGGTGTTCTGCCTTTGCACCCTTTTGTCCTGCACATTTATTAGTGGCAAATATGCACAATTTAAAAAGCAGCGAAAGGTAAATGCATGTGGTTGTAAAACTGCCAATTTATCTATCTCATTTGCATATGCAAAATAGGACCATCTGAGGCGTAGTTATGGGCAATGAAAATGTCAATGAAAATCAGGGCAGCATCCACAGAGCAGAACATCCTAGAGAGTAGGGAGTGACCTAGAATAAAGAGTGAAAACTAGGAAAGTATCCGATGAGCAGCGTATCCTATAGAGGAGGGGCCAGCCTAGAGCAAACAATGAAGATTAAAAAGCACCCCCTGAGTGGCACATCCTATAGTGTATGGAATGGCCTTGAATAAACAGGGACAATTAGGGAAGCATCCACAAACAGCATATCCTATAGAGGAGAGGGTAGCCTTGAGCAAACAGCGAAAATTAAACAAGCATCAGATGAGTAGCACGTTCCATATTGTATGGAATGGCCTAGAATAAACAGGGACAATTAGGGAAGCATCAGATGAGCAGCATATCCTATAGAGGAGGTGGTAGCCTAGAGCAAACAGTGAAAATTAAGGAAGCCTCAGATGAGCAGCATATCCTATAGAGGAGGGGGTAGCCTAGAACAAACAGTGAAAATTAAGGAAGCCTCAGATGAGCAGCATATCCTATAGAGGAGGGGTTAGCCTAGAGCAAACAATGAAGATTAAAAAGCACCCACTGAGTAGCACATCCTATAGTGTAAGGAATGGCCTAGAATAAACAGGGACAATTAGGGAAGCATCCACAAACAGCATATCCTATAGAGGAGAGGGTAGCCTTGAGCAAACAGCGAAAATTAAACAAGCATCAGATGAGTAGCACGTTCCATATTGTATGGAATGGCCTAGAATAAACAGGGACAATTAGGGAAGCATCAGATGAGCAGCATATCCTATAGAGGAGGGGGTAGCCTAGAGCAAACAGTGAAAATTAAGGAAGCCTCAGATGAGCAGCATATCCTATAGAGGAGGGGGTAGCCTAGAGCAAACAGTGAAAATTAAGGAAGCCTCAGATGAGCAGCATATCCTATAGAGGAGGGGGTAGCCTAGAGCAAACAATGAAGATTAAAAAGCACCCACTGAGTAGCACATCCTATAGTGTAAGGAATGGCCTAGAATAAACAGGGACAATTAGGGAAGTATCCACAATGCAACATATCCTATAGAAGGGTGGGTAGCCTAGAGCAAACAGTGAAAATTAAGGAAGCCTCAGATGAGCAGTTTATATTGAAAATTAGTGAGGCAACGAGTGGGCAGCATATCCTAGAGAGTAACTGAGCTCCAATTTCCACTGATCCGAATGATACTAAAGCTGCACCGCGCGACTGGTCATTGGTATAACCATTACATTTTATTCATATGAACATTCATTTGTGAACCGTAATGCGGCTCAAGGGTGAAGGATCGTTGAAGCAAAAACCTTTTAACAAGGACAATTGCAACACACACAAAATACGATTTTTTGCGATGAAAAGCATTAGCAGAACAATTCTACATGGACACGCAACGACGAGGGAATTCTTCGTGTTTCGTACCTTCTCAAAGATACATGCATAATGAAATTGGAACACAGCAGCAAAAAGGTAATAATATTCATCATGTACACGGGGAACGCCAAGCAATATCATTTTATTTAAATCACTGCCAGAGGCAAATTAATATCTGCGACACTGTATTATCAACATTGGAACGACAGTCTCCTCGCCTTTGGTGGGCTGCTTACACTAACCCTGTTGCTTGTGGCCTGGGACAGAAAGTAGAGAGGAGGTGGGAAAAATGGTTTCCTGCAGGTTTGTGCTACTGAATATCCACACCAACAATATTGTGGCATAAGAATGTCGAGGACAGAATATTGAGGGACACAATTTTTAAAAGTTCAACGCATATAGGGAATAATAGATTTACTACTCCTAACTCCACATTTAAGTAACTTGAAGATATATGTACCATGCAGTGATGGCCAGTGCAGGTCATAGTGGTGGGGCGGGGGAAAGGGGGAGTCGAGAGACGATGACGAGGAAAATAAAATAAGAAAAAAGAAAACCACTTACCTTGAGATCTCCGCATCGCCGAGTCGGCGATGCCGTGAGCGCAAGGTAAGTGGTTTTCTTTTTTGTTTAAATGTTATTTTCCCTCTTCGTCGTCTGTCGACTTCCCCCTTACCCCCTGCCCCACCGCTCTTACCTGCACCGGCCATTACTGGTACCGTGTAGGTACATGTATGTGGAGTTAGGTACAAAAAATATAAACTTACTTACCTGTGGATATTTTTTTGCTCATTTTGTCCTCAATATGCTGTCTCACCAATATTGTGGGTTCAATACTCAGGGTGCACACCTTCGTGCAGTTTTATGAAGTTGTATTCACCATATGCAAGGAGAGTTACTAATGGTGAGAGAAAAAAGGTCAGATGCTGTTTCCTGTGCTTCTGTCTCTTATTGCAAGCATCCCTTGATAAACCTGCCTTACGTGTTGTAAGCAGTGACCTTCATGCTTTTCGTATATAAAGACTGCCTAATGAAGTTGAAGAAGGCAATGATCCTGACACTTAAAAATCCTTGAATGCAAGGACTTCTCAAGGGTTCTAAGAGGAAAAATGCTCAGTAGCAGAGAAAATTCCCTCATGAAAAGGGCTTTTAGGAGAGAGATATCTAACTATATTTTGGTTGTGCTACTAACAAACAAAAAACAAAGAAGCAATGGCAAAGCGAATAGGACTGCCGTTGTCTGCCAGCCATTTGACTTTATCAATGTTTGTTTTGTGTTGTGATGGTTTTTAGGTCTCGCCTAAGCAGCACTTGCGCTGTCTCTTCGATACATGCTGTATTCAGGTATGGACTTGAAGCTCCGCCCACTTTCTGCCGCACTTTTTAATTGACTCCTGTAACTGTCCTTTGTAAATGGTGGCTTTTAGGATAGGATAGGATAGGATAAGATTTCTAAAGTGCACTAATACCCAAAGGTGTCAAGGCTCTGGGCGGACGGGGAGGAAAAGAAAGGCACAGATCAACCAACTATGTTAAAAAAAGCCATGTTTTCAGCAGCTTTCTAAACACCGGAAAAGATTACACATTGGAAATAAAGGGGGGCAGGGTGTTCCAGAGTTTGGCGGCCGTCACAGAGAAGGAGCGTCCGCCCCATCTGACCCTGCAGAATTTAGGAGAGATCAGTTTTTTCTGGAGGATGATCTCAGGGTCCTCCCAGGAGTGTACCATTGGAACATGGTTTTCAGCTGCGGCGAGCCTTTACTGTGCAAGGCCTTGTAGACCATACTAAGGACTTTGAAGGAGATGCGCTTCCTAATGGGGAGCCAATGCAGAGCACGGATCCCCTCCCTGGCTGATTGGTGCTTAGAAATGTTAAGAATCAGCCTGGCCGCCGCGTTCTGAATGACCTGAAGCTTGTTTAGGGAATCCACATTGATGTTGAGGTACAGCGAATTGCAGTAATCAAGCCTTGAGGTGACCAGTGCAATGATGGTGGGCCGATGCAGTTCGGGTGGAATATACGGTAGCACCTTTCTAAGGGTTTTCAAGATGTAGAAACAGGTGCTGACACTGCGGCTGACCTGAGCGTCAAAGATCAGCCCCATGTCGAAAGTGACCCCCAGGTTTTTAGCTGTCCTAACCGGGACGGGAAGGGGTCCACATTCTGCTGGCCACCAGGCGTTCGACCACATGGAGTTCTGCGGACCAAAAACTAGAATCTCGGTTTTATCTGCATTAATCTTAAGGGAATTATTCTTCATCCAGCCGATAATGCTTGCCATGCAATTTTCTGCGAACAATTGCAAATCATTTGAGATGGAAACAATGATTTGCGTGTTGTCCGCATAGGAAATCACCTGGAACCCAAAAGATCTCACCAACTCAGCTAGAGGGGTCACGTAAATATTAAACATGGTGGGGCTCAGTGATGAGCCCTGGGGGACCCCGCAAGGGAGGCTAAAGGCCTTAGCTCTGAAACCTCTGCAGCTGATGATGTTTGTTCTCCCTGTCATAAAGGAGTGGAGAAGCTGCAAGGCCATTCCCATAACTCCCACTTCCTGCAAACGTTGAACCATGCACGTCGGAGAAACGGTATCGAATGCTGCCGACAAATCAAGCATAATCAACACCACCGATCCCCCCTGATCTACCTGCATGCGGATATGATCAGTGGCAGCAATGAGGGCAGACTCGGTGCTATGACCGGCGTGGAAACCATTTTGAGAATGGTCTAAGATCTCATGGGATTCAACATAATTCATCAGCTCAGTGTTGATGAATTTCTCCAAGATTTTTGCGGTGGCCGGGAGAAGGGAGATGGGGCGAAATTCTTCAGTTCTGAGGGGTCAGCGTTGGGTTTTTTAAGGAGTGGTGAAACAATGGCCTCCTTCCAGGGATCCAGGTAGCTGCCGGATAGGAGAATGTTGTTGAACACCCTGCACAAGAAGTCTGCAACCGGGTTGGGAACCAGCTTGAGTGTGAGGGGCGTACAGTGGTTCGAAGGTGAGCCGGATTTAAGGCCCATTTGGAGATCCTGGGTTTGCTGAACTTTAATTTGTGGGAAGGCGTTAAGAGCGTACTTCTCACGGTCCTGAATGACCTCCCCTGCATTAGGTTCTTCGATTACCGTATGACTGAACTCCTGAAAGATTTTAAGGACCTTGTCATGGGAGTAAGCGGCTATTTTGTCACAGAAGTCTTGGGAGGGGGACAACAACTGTGTCCCTGGTGGCTCAGAGATCTCCTTGATGACCTTGAATAGCAGAATAGCATGCTAGAGGAATTGTCTGCTGCAAGGATCTTTTCAGTAAGGAAATGGGATTTGACTTGGAAGATGGCGAGTTTATATTTCAGCGGCAGAGTTTTCTGCTTGGCTTTTTACCTTGCACAAGGGTCCATGCGCCATCTACGTTCTTGTCTACAACACTCCCTTCTGAGGGATCTGAGTTCTTCTGAGAACCATGGGGCCGCTGGTTTAGCTCTTCTGACGATGCAGTTTTTAATAGGGGCAGCAGTGCCCAGGGCCTCATTGATCCAATTACGGAAACCCTTCGCCGTGGAAGGGAACGGGCTGTGCCTCCCCGCACAGGCCGTGGCCAAGGCGGCCTCCCATTTAGAGGCTGAGAGCTTCTTCAGTCCCTGCAGCTAATGCACCTAGGTGTGGTGCTCTCCCTCATAATAATGGGAAGGGTAGGGCATACTTTGAACTCAATTAATCAGTGGTCCACCCAGCTAAGGGGCTGAACATTCTCAATCACTAAGTTATCATGGTTGGTGAAAATGCCGTCTAAGGTATGGCGGCAGTATGGGTGGGAGATTGAACAAGTCCCAAGGGTGTCATGAGTTCTAAGAGGTGTACTGAGTCATTTTCCTGTTTGTTTTCGAGGCGATAGTTAAAATCTCCTAAAATGGTGAGATGAGTAGTGGTGACGAATGTTTCCAGTGTTTTGCACCATGATTCAGTAAACCTGGTTCTAGGACCTGGCGGGCGATACACTAGTAGGCCTGAAAAATGATAGTTGTTGGACAGCTTAATCCTGAAAAAAGCTGCTTCCAATAGTGAGCCAGGGTCCCCGTCCACCATGGTGAGGGTGCAACTAAGAGAGTCCCGGGCCACCAAAGCCAGACCGCCACCTCTGCGATCAAGGCGGTCACATCTGAGAATAGTATATCCAGGGGGGACCATATCCGCCAATTCGGGACCCGAGTTGTCCCTGGCCCATGTCTCGGTGACAAATAGGCAGTCCAAATTGAGTATTTGGATAGTCAAAGCAATTTCAGTTTTATGTTTGGGCATGGAGCGAGCATTTATCAATGCCCCCCTAATAAAACTGGACTTGAGACCAGCCATGGCATTGGTCCCTGTCATCTATCCACCCCCCAGTTCCTGTGGCCCAATATGGGAGCCAAGGACAGGGGCCAGACCATTGGTGGGTCTGAAATTGCAGTGCTGGCAGTGCACTGGCTCCCCAGAAGAGAATTCAAGCTTAGCTGCACACCCCCGTGATAAACTTTAGAACGTAACTCAAGGAGACCAGTCCTGGAGTAGGTTCTAACCGGGGCGACCTTGTTTCCTGGGGAAAAACGGGCAGCGTACCTAGCCCCTGGCGCCGTCCAGGCGGGGCCGGGCGCAGACGGGCTTGCCTTTGGCGCGCCAGCGGCGTGCCAACTGCGCGCGTCCACTGCAAGCCCGGGTTTGCATCGGCATTTGAAGCCCCAGCCCGGAAGCGTATGTAAAGCTGGACCGCCAACCTCCAAAATGGCGGCCAGCCAGGGGAAAGTTCCGGTGCAGGGGACTCTCTCCGCACAATCGGGAAACCCATGGCAGACCGGAGGGACCCTGAAGGAACGAGGGAGAAGAAGAAGGAAACCCCAGAGACGAGGGGAAAGGCGGGACGCCACCCGAATGACTAAGTGAGGCGAAATAGAGCAGAACTAAAAAAAAACACACCCCCCAAGAGACTGTTTTTCTTAAAAACACTAGCAATGAGACAGAGTTAAAAACGTGAAAACATTAAAACATTTAAAAGAGTGAAATCACTTGAATTGCTACAAGCATCAGCAGAGGCCCGTCTGACTGCTCCTCACGTCCGCTGCGTGCCCGGGGTTGCGTCGGCATTTGAAGCCTCAGCCCGGAAGCGTATCAAAGGCTGGACCGCCGACCTCCAGAATGACGGCCAGCCAGGGGAAGTTCCGGTGCAGGGGACTCTCTCCGCATAATCGGGAAAACCCGTGGCGGACCGGAGAGACCCTAAAGGAACGAGGAAGAAGAAGAAGGGAACCCCAGAGACGAGGGGAAAGGCGGGAGGCCACCCGAATGACTAGGTGAGGCGAAATAGAGCAGAACTAAAAAAAAAAAAAAAACACCCCAAGAAACTGTTTTTCTTAAAAACACTAGCAATAAGGCAGAGTTAAAAACGTGAAAACATTAAAACATTTAAAAGATTGAAATCACTTGAATTGCTACAAGCATCAGCAGAGTCTTGTGAAACTCACTTTCAGACATTTTGTCATGAACAATTGTGCCTTACATAAAATGCATATTTTACACGATTCACAGTCATTCACATATACCTCTTGCTCTGCGCACATTTTGTACACAAAGCATGGCCATAGCTATCTCTCTGAATCTGCCACTATGTTAATTTGGCAAACACAAGCAGGAACAACTTGTGCATATATTCTGAACATTTGTGACTTATAACGTATGTTGCAAAAATGCACAAAATTATGAAATTGAGTTCATTGCATATCATATCTTCTGGTAAGAGTTATTTGTCACTACTGAGGGCTTGATTACGAGACCACCCTATTACAATTAGGGTGGTTGAACGCCATCGCCCCGCTGCAGCCCCTAGGGAACCGCTGTTCCCTGGCAGTGGCGCGGCGGTCTTGAGGGCGCAATGTGCTTGGCAGGACTGCCGCAGTCCCTCCAAGCATATTACGAGTTTCCTCTCTGCCACGGTTTTCATGGCGGTTCCTCCTCCATGAAAACCGTGGCGGAGAGGCAACAAAGCGTGCCCTACAGGGCCCCTTGCGCCTCAGGGCCATGGGGTGCATGCAGGGGGGCACAACATGTGCCACCTGTGTGCATGCACCCCAGTACCAGCACGGCATGGACTGCACCAGTCCATGCCGTGCAGGTACTGTCTTTCACGTTGCCCTTGGGGTGTCTATTTCATAAGCACCGCAGTGGGAACACCAAAGAACCGCCCACCAGTGACTGTAAAAGTCATAATATGGCGGGTGGTTCGCACACGGGCTTGGCGGTGTGGAGGCGGGGCACCCCTGGCGCCGCACCGCCAAACTCATATTCAGGCCCTAAATGTGTGTTCTACAGCCACCAATGTCTTGGAAAAAAGCATACCTTGTTTGCATGAGCTGCAGGAGTGAGAAATAAATTGGGGGAAAAAAGAAACCAGGAGGAGCGTACTGCACCTATTGGAATGCTGATATCAATCTATTATTTCGGGCGTGTTCCAGCAATGATCCTTCTTCAAGACACAGAATGCAGAGCAAGAAATGGAAATTTATAGCACAGTATAAAAGAGGAGCAAACTTGCGGCATGGGGACTCCGCAGAGACAAATAGCGAGGCGATCTGTGTAGTGTTCTTAGTTGTTTAGTAACCATAGTAACATTATAAATAGCTTAAGTAGAAAAAAATTAAATAATACAGTCTTTTTCAGAATGTGATGCAATATAATAAACATAACAAAAATACAAGCCAGCATATTATAAGCACAATTAAATTAAGCCTAATCTTCAAAAGTACTAGAGCAAGTGAGCATCATGCTGTAGAGAAAAGGGTTGAGTTGTATTACAGTCTCTAAATCCAAAGAACCAAAAATGGTCATTGGATTAAAAACG
This sequence comes from Calotriton arnoldi, assembly GCA_963921515.1. Taxonomy (NCBI): domain Eukaryota; kingdom Metazoa; phylum Chordata; class Amphibia; order Caudata; family Salamandridae; genus Calotriton; species Calotriton arnoldi. Next base: position 3,024,606 of record CAWUFW010001139.1, read on the forward strand.
TTGAGGACAACCCTGATAACGCTGAAACTCAACTTCTTACTATGGCAATAGTTCTTGTTAAGCAGCATGAGAGGTAAGGAACTCCTCAACTCACCAACCCCAGAAGGGGAAATTCCCAGGAACTCAGATCCACAACCAGGCTGTTGTTAGTCAATTTTATTGTAAGTTTTGAAACAGGTTCAAATATATCAATCTTAGCATGATAGTGTAAAAATACAGCGAAAATAGGACGAAGCCAAATCTCCGAAACCGATTCACCCTATATAACAGAAAGAAAATGACTAATTCGGTTATTGCTACTTACATCATGAAAAGACAAAAATGTAAATTCGATTGCATCAGGGTCCTCTAAGAAACCCTTCAGTTTCCCTAACTATCCCTACTCTACATAGGGAACGACTAATCTAAGCAAGTTCAAAGGAAATCATAAAGGTGTCAGCCGTCAGATTCTTCCGAAGAAGTATCTCCAACTAGGGTCATGCAGGCTAAAGTCACAATCACCAAGAGAGGTCTGTACCTCAAGGTGTCTCTAAAGGAAGTACCAGCTGTCCTGAACTTCGTTCATACAAAAACAATCACCAAATACAAACACCTCCTACAAGCTTCGAGTGCATTTCCAATGTCCCGTCATCCACCTTCTGCACCTCCTACTTCACACGATAAAACATCCCAAACGTCCTTGGTGCCACCTCCGTCTCCCAGGAGAACTCATCTTTCCTTCGTTATCCCTTTCCTTCCCATGCCTCGCTGTCGACTAAACAACAGTCTCCCTTTTCTAACTAATGATGCCTTGTCCACCTGCAGTGGGAACACAAAATACACACAACATTTCACAGTAGAAGGTAAAGCAAGATTAAGCGCTGGTCATGAAATGAAATTAAAGTTATCCAGGCCTAACATCAGCTAATTTAACATCACACAAATAGGAATACAGCTTCTATGTGATTAATGAAACATGTTAATTCAAATTCTCAACATTATGAATAAAAAAAATACCACTATGTCATTGTTACATGAGTAAAAGTTAAAACTATTCCACAACACTTTAGGTCAGATTATACGTGGGTATCAATATGGGACGCGAAATGTCAGTTACATTCCTAATAAACATGATATATAGTAGAATACAAACCCTATTAGTCCTAAATTAGTCACACAGAATAGACGTGAGTGCGGCCTACTCAGGATTACAATGTACTCCTATTGAAAACCTTTAAGAGAAGATGGAAGTAAAACATTAAACATAAACTACGCTTCTCCAACCCTATGACAAAAATTATTTCTTTCAAAACAAGAAATTATGTAAAACAGAAGACCCTTATGAATACAAGCTCAGTGTTACGTTATGCTCATGCACAACAAACTACTAGGGTTATACTTTCAGCGAAAGGGGTGAAAAGGGATGTTCGTGTGACACAAAGGTACATGTCTACCACAACTATTCGAAATTGCCAAATACTCCAACTTGCTGTTTCCAAAAACAAACTGATAGAAAACAAAAATAGTGTCTTAACAATGAATGGACTGATCAGAAATGCTTGGAATTCCTGAAATAAATAATAAATAAAGCCCAGAAAACCCACAATTCACAAACAGTTGTTAAGATAACAGGCAGACCCATCTTCTTTGCAGTGGAATCCTTGAGTCATCCAGTTTCACAATTCTGTAATTTATTTCCTCATAGCACAAACAAACACATTGAGAAGGTTTGCTAAGTACACCAACCACAGAGTTCCTGGACAAAATATTTTAACTAACCACTGAAGAAAAAATATGTATTGGCCAGGTTTTATGTTATGCGTTTACATTCATAACCTCTAAACAGAGAAGGACTGAACCGTAAAGCAGTTATTGGAGCACACCTCAGCTTCCCATCAACCATGATTTCATGTTACAAACGCTGAAACTCATGTTACATAAAATTATTTCAGATTGAAATATGATTACTTTCTTCACTGATAGGCCTTGCTAATGGATTCACATGCCTTTTGACACCTATGCCCACATTTTCAAGGACAGCTATGAGCGAGCACCCATACTGTTCATTCATCCATGCAGCAAGCATATAAAACTGGATTAGGTTTATAAAGTGTTTCTAACGTGGACAGGGAGTGCTGACTCCTTATTTTATTTATTAGATCACCTCAGTGACATTCATGCCCAGGATTATCAACGATTGGGCAGCATAGGGCTGTGAGAAATTCTACAGCACTGAATTGTGCGAAATAAAAACAAATTGCAGTGTCTAATTTACAGAGTCACACTCTGATGATGTCATCAGTTGTGCTCACTCAAAAAAACACCATTTCAGAGGCAGAGCTACATTAAGCGCGAGACGATGGTGCAAATTCTAGTGAGTGGTGTCATGCTTGAAATTTGTGTTTGAAGAAAAGCTTCCGGTATTAATTTATACACACACAACTATACAAGAGTTTGCTGTGTTGCATGTGTAATCCCATTAAAACTTCAGGTTATGCATTGAAATATCGCACAATTTTCTGCTTGTCCATTTTTTGTTGTGCTTAGTTTCATATTTCACGAGGATTCACAGCAAACCCAGGTCAGGCTATTTTTTGGTAGATCTGGTTTCATGTGGCATCCTGGGAGTGTTTGTGCTGTTCTTGCCCTGTTGTGCCCTCACTGTAGAGATCAGGAGAGGTCTGGTGTATTGCAATTCAATACCATTTGGTGCTGCGTGTAAACATCTGTCCCAAAATTCTTTTTGTGTGCACAAATTGGTGGTTTCTTCTGTTTGGGCCTCTTTGCAAGGTGCCACCTACCACGCTAATCAATAGAAGGCTGGGCCACAATTTCTGATTTGTTTCACTGAACTTTTAGCTAAAAAAAAAATCAATTAGATCACTCAAACAGTTATTAAGCTAGGTTACTTTCTAGGTACCAAAATATTTTGAAAACCCACAGACAGGAACACTCATTACATGCATTCAGCATCACGCCCTGCACTAGAACATTTTCCCATTCTCCCAGGGACCATATCTGATCCAGAAGAGATGAAAAGGGGAGCTAGAGTTAGATGAGATGGAAAGTAGATTTATGGAAAAGAAATAAAATCCAAAAGAATCTGCCAGGAATAAAGCTCTAGAGTAGGGATACTCATTGTACAGTCCAGGGCCCGCCTGAGTTTACATGTCCCTGCGGTGAACAGCAGCACTGAGCTGCTATTTATTTGACTACCACTAACATGCAGAAAGATGTTATTTATTCACATGTTAGCTGAAGTAAAGGAAAAGAAGCACAGAAGGTGTCCTGCACCATTTAACTTCAGGAACACCTTCATGTTTAAAGACATCACACATGTGAAAATGTGACAACACAGGTGATTATACTGCATTGAGTGGTATTTATTAGAAGCAATAGTTTTCAAAAATGAACTTAGAAACATTCATGCCCAACTCCATCTTTAACGACAATGCCCATAGTCAACCATTAGACAAGTCAGTCATTATGAGCACCCTTTATAGGGCCTAGGTTGTTATTATATATGACCAACATTATAGTCTATTACATCAAACACGAGAAGTTTTGTACAGATCACATCCTGAAAACATGTTTCAAGGTGCTCTCATATATGATAATGAAGGACAATTGCCTCAGATCACACAGTTTGGTCAAATGAGAAAGCTAAGATTGATCCTATGTTGCTAGTTTCACATTGTGCAAGTCAGCCACTTCATGGGTAGCTATGTCTAGTTTTACATCAAAAGTTCATTCTTTGTCTTTAATACTTGCCGCATGAAGGTAGAGCGTGGGTGGCAGATAGAAGCCATATTAAGACTTGGCTCATTTTGGGCTCGAGCATCCAAGAGAATGTCAAGGTGACCCAGAGCCAGGCATCTGGCTTGAACCTTCAGTGGCTTTCCCACCTTTACCACGTAATGGAAAATAAGGGGCCAAAGGCATAGGAAGGATATTATTTGGCCATGAGTAAACAATTTGGTGAAATAGGAGTACCGAACGCACAGTGCAGGACTCATTGTCTTAAGGTCCATAGCTTTCTCACTACACTGCGTATTAGTGTGTAGACTATGCAACCGGGGACCGGATTTTCTAACATTTTGTGCTAGGTTTGCATCTCAAAAGCGATGTAGACTGGCACAAAATGCTTATTTGGGATGTACATTCCAGTGCAAAACTTTATTTGTGTTGGAAAATAGCTCTAAAGTAAAGCAAATCTTTTGCTGCTTTGTGTTGCATTGCGTCAAAGGGGTTTACCATGTGTGGCAAATGGGAATTCGTAGGCAACCACCCATGGTTCATGATTCAAAGATCTATCTACGAACATTTGCAGATATGGCTTTGCACCAAAAAATAATGCCTCTTAGACAATGGAGTTAAAAAGGAGGAAATATTTTCTCTCTCCAAACTTTTCTGATTTTGCATGTGTGCTGCTCTGTACAGCTCACATCCAATCATAGTATTTTGTACAGAAAGGGTGTATGCTACATCTCATGAAGAACCCTTTGAACTATGGTGAAAAAGGTGTGTGTGTGGTGCTTTGCAGATTAATTGTAGACCAGCACTCTGGAGGAAAGCAGGAGTGCCATATCTTAGTAGATGAGGTGCTGTCCTGCTCTCACCCTGACACACAACACAGTGCAGCAACATTGTAAATATGTCCCGGGGTGTTCTCACCTATGAGTACAATCAAATGATTTATTACCAGTGTTGAGTTTGATTTAAGTTATTCTTATCTGTGTAAAAAAGGAGCAGAAAAATATGTCCAAAAGTGATTGCCCAAGAGCACAAATAGCATAACATTTGAGGTGGAGGCAGTGATTATTAAAAAAACATGTCTTCTAGTTTCATAGTTTCCAACTTGCTCACTATTCAACAAATGGGGTTTGAGTGGTTCCAGTGCTAAAGCTCAGAGATTACTCTAACCAGAGAAATGCCCCTGTGTTATGGAACCTACCCAGACTTGCCCATATTTTGGCACAGTGGTAAAGCCAGGATTAAACGTCAAGCATCCAGGTGCCACAGCTAAAACTTTCCCAGTGTCTCACCTCTAGCCCTGGAGATTGGGTCTTTAATAGCAAACCTTGTTGGGGAGACTTTGTCAAGGATCTTTTATAGCACTTATTATCTTAACTAAGCTTGAGTAAAGATTAAACGGCGTAAGGAGATTGTGGGGCCAAGGATTCGATTTCATTGTATTGCAAAAATCAAGTTATTTCTTTTTTACACTTGTTACACCAGAAGTAGTGACAACAAGCAGAGATGGCTTTGCTCCAATCCACACCAGGTACATTCTTCTCTCCGTCTATGTCCACCTAACACCACCACCCTGCTGACATTAATGTGCCCCTCAGTCACATCACAGACGATACTTTTTGGCCCCCGGGAAATTATTTGCAAGTACCCATGCTCTGAGCGTACTTCTCAACACATAAACACTTGCAAGGCAACAACTAATAAGACATATTCTCAGCCATAGCATCAGGTAACTACACACAGATTTTAAGGCAGAGAAAATAGTCCACAGATGGGGACTGAAAGGTACATTATGAAGAGCCTTTATCGAAAAATATTGGGAAGATTTACAGGTCAGGGGCTCTAATGTGATTCTAGTGGATTAATTTTTCTCAGTACCCCATGTTTATTGGAGCATGTCTGTGCATCCAAGCCATCTCATCAGCCTTATTTTTAGAGCTCGGACATGTTGGAGTCGCTGTATCATGCTGCTGAATAGAAATATCGGCATTAACATCATAAATGTTTGGACCTCACTAATGTAGAATTGCCACCACAGGACAGAGACTGTGATGGTCACTGGAATTAAGTTCCAAAATAAAAAGTATGTGAATTATTTGATCAAGACTCAGTTTGGGAGCCCATCCACTGAACAGTTTTTTCCACATTGCTTCAAACTGCTTCTTTGGACTATATTATAGTCATCTGTATCATATAAAATTTGCAATATTCCTGCTCTCAATAGACATGCAAGGTTATGACTCAGACAAAAATATCTTGCTGATCATTTGAAAGCCTTTGATGTATCCAGCATCCGATATCCCAACCCTGCTCCAATTAGGAATACGTTAAAGACCCACCTCTTTAAAGAGCAATACATTATGATGCAGTAACAGTCCACTTCTGCACCCAGAAACAAACTACCTCTCCAACCACTTGTTGACTGTATTCTTCGTTCTTCCCCTGGTAAGTGCTCGGTTGCCTTTTGACTAGGTGTACTCGATACCAGTGGTTAATTTGTAAAATACACAAGGGCCGGGGCTCTCATCCGGAGGCAACTTCTACCAGCCCATTTTTCCTGTAAGCGCTGCTTAAAACAGAAGCCATGAAACCCTACAAGTGGGGAGAGGATGTGGTGTGGTGGCCAGAGTTGCCGACCTCGGAGCTGGGGAGTTCGAGTCTCGGCGTCGGCAACATCCTGTGATTCTCGGCAAATCCCTTAATCTCCCTATGCCTACTAAAAATGAATGTGTCCTAAACTGTTGCTCAAGCGCCGATGTTGATGATTAAGTGCCGGTGCTGAGCACCGGAAACCACTGGCTCAAATTAAGCACTGCTCTATACAAATAACACATATATACATTCATGGCGAACTTTGACCCTCTTCTCTATATAAGATTTATTAGTGCTTACAATATGTTTGCATGAACATTTAATTTGAACTGTTATTTTTCTTAATCCTTTTTGCTTTGTATCACGTGCTGAACTAGACGGAGAAGGTTTTCTCTGTTTGCGGTGGTTAATTTGGATGTAGTTACAAACGCTACCCAGAATGCCTGCGTGTTAGTTTCAATAGAGCCCTCGAGGCACAGGTTTGCACATTTCCACCTTGGTTGATATTTGTCTTCTAACAGTGGCATGATGGCTCTCCAAGTCTCTCTTCTTCCCCCATCATTTCTTTCACTTCCAGTACATGGAAATAATGTATGTATATATTTTTTTTTTTACAATATAATGTGTTACAAACATTTATTTGTCATACATATCCGTAATCACAAGAGACAAATCATATTCATACACATAACACTGAGCCCTTCTTTTAGAGTTAGTTGGGAAGTATAAAAATCAAGGTAAATGCTTTCTTTGCATTGAACACAGTTTTTTTTTTCTAAATCATGTGGTATTACGGTATCAAAAAATGTGGTAATACCATATCACAACACTGGAATATCATACCTCTTGGCACTAGGAAAAACTGGTGAGAACATTACAATTTTACATGCAGAAAAACATGTGGAAACACTAGTTCTACCTATTGTTATTTCCTATATTGTGCTAAAATGGTGGCAATATCACACTCAATTGTTGTGGTAATGCAATTACCGAATTGAGGTATTACTGCAACACATATGGCAAATTCTAACGGACCCATTGCCGCAAGTGTGCTCTCAATGTTGAGCGTTTTAAAAAAAAAATCATTTGAGAAGGTTTATGAGAATGACCATTAGGAGCTCCACTGGATAATTAGTTTTATTTGACTAAATTAGTAATCAGTGCGGGCTACCACGTACAAAACCTTAGAGCCCAGGGCCTGCATTCTGCTGGTCTTTGTGGCTCTTTCTCTGATATTGTATTTATTGTGTCCTCTTTATTATTATTATTATTAATTAGCATTTATAGAGCGCATGGCTACCCAAAGGCATCCCAGCGCTGACGGCAATTAGGGCTAGTAGGGGAAGGCTAGCAGGTACTGTTCTGGAATAGCCATGTTTTAAGACCCTTCCGAAAAGAGAGATGGGTAGTTTCATGGCGGAGATTAAGAGGGAGGGAGTTCCACAGTCCAGCTATGTTATATGAAAAGGAGCGGCCTCCACTCCGCTGCTTGTTGATTTTAGGAATACAGGCTAGATTTAAATTCTCCGATCGAAGAGATTTCCTGGGGAGGTAGGCGGTGATCAAATGCTGATTAATTCTGGGGCCTGTGCCCATAAGGGTCTTATGAGCAGTACATAAGGCTTTGAAGGAAATTCTTTCCTTTATTGGTAGCCAGTGAAGGGCTTTCAGACTGGGGCTAGCTGACTGCCTACTACTGCAGCCTGTCAGAAGTCGTGCTGCGCAGTTCTGGGCCACCTGGAGTTTCCTTAGGGTGGATTTTGGGGCTCCCAGATACAATGAATTACAGTAGTCCAGCCGCGAAAGAATCAGGGCCTGGACTACTATCTTCTTCGCTTCAGTGGGTAATAGGGGAGGACTTTCCGTAGTTTCCTAAGGATGCCGTGACACGCCCCGTCACTGCCACTGCCTGCTGGTCAAATTTGAGTGAGTCATCCAGCCACACACCGAGGCTCTTGATCTTGGACTTCGGAATTGGAGGGGCACCCAGGCACTGAGGCCATGATAGTGTGGGAGTTAGCTTGGCAGTGTTGCCCATATACATGATTTCTGTTTTTTCTCCATTCAGTTTAAGGCAGGAGTGTTGCATCCAGGTAGCTACCTTTCCTAGGCAGAGCTCCAGGTCTGCAGGATCAGTCCGTGGATGATTAAGAGATATCACCAGCTGAGTATCATCCGCGTAGGTGACCACTTTGATCCCAAATGGCTGGATGACCTCCGCTAGTGGCCTCATATATACGTTAAATAACGTAGGACTTAGGGAGGATCCTTGGGGCACTCCATAATTCAGAAGGAGAGGGCTGGAAATGGATTCCTTCGAAAAGACCTGAAAAACTCTGTCATTAAGGAATGATTGAATCCAGGCGATAGCACTTCCTACTACCCCGATTCTCCTTAGCCGTTCAATAAGAACATTGTGGTTGACCGTATCAAATGCCGCACTAAGGTCCAGGAGGACAATGGCCGCCACTCCTCCCTGATCCACTATCCTCCTAGCTTCCTCAACCACAACCGTTAGTGCGGATTCCGTGCCATGTTGTGGGCGGAAACCCGTCTGAGATTGGTGAAGTAGTTCATGGGTTTCTAGGAAGGCTGATAGGGTGGAGTTTATATGTTTTTCTAAGATCTTACTAAGCAAGGGAAGGAGGGAAATGGGCCGGTAGTTGCTCAGTGCTTCTGGGTCCAGGCTAGGTTTTTTAAGTAGTGCTTTTACCATAGCATGCTTCCATATCGATGGCACGAGTCCATTGGTGATGGACATGTTAAGCACCTCCTGGATAGCTGGAAAAATCACATCTTTAGCCTTAGATAGAATATGTGGAGGGGCGGGGTCTAGAGGGGATCCAGATTTTATTTTGGCAAAGATTTTAACAAGAGTCTCCATATCCAAGAGAGGAAATTTCTCCAAGGTGGGAGTAGCTGCTACCACTACTCCCTGATCCTGTTGCCCAGCTACTTCCATCAAGGGAATATCTAAATCACTAGGTAGTGGGGATGCAGGGAGGGTCTTATAGATAGCTTGTATTTTTCCCTGAAAGTAACTCGCCAGTTCATTGCACTGTCCCTTAGATGAATTTCTAGGGATATCATGGAGAGAGGGCTCAAGGAGGGATTTAGTGATTTTAAAGATTTCTTTGGGTGCGTTAGATGCTGCTTTAATTTTATCCTCATAGTAGGATGACTGCGCCCTTTTAATTTCCACTTGGTATCGCTTTATGGCTTCTCTGTAAGTATGTTTTGTGCTTTTTCTGGGAGACTTGTGAGTCACAAATAGTTCCATTTTGCTGGTGTACGGTGACAATTTCAAAATGAAGCAACGGAAAAGAAATCAAGCGTCTGAAATAAGTTCAAATACATTGTTTGGTTTTTTTAACCTATTAAATGGTGTAGAGAGCGTTGAGAAATGCAAGCATGTTTTAGTCTGCTGACTTAGATAGGGGGGATCAGTGAAAACAGGGTAAAAGCAGTATATACGCAAGAACACTAAAGAGGTGGGGAGCAGCCATGCCCAGAGGTACCTTAAGGAATTTGTAGGCATCTGTCTTATAGCATCAATGACAAAGCAGCCCTGTGCCTGGTGGGGTGAGTCCCCTGCATGGTGGGGGCCAAGTAGCTATGGGCAGGTAACTGGCGGCCCACTTTTCCAATCCAATTGGGTCTATGGGGGAAGGGAGAGGATTACCCCACAAGAGCACCCGGGCCTTGATTTGCGTACTCACACAGGGGGTAGTGCGGGGTCAAGGGGTTTATAATGTCTGACCTGGGTCACTTTTAGCATTTTGTTCCTCCTGAGCCTCACAGCACTGTCCAGCATCTGCCTTGGAGCACATCATCAAGCTGCATTGCGCTTGTCCGCTTAGTGCCACTACTCTCATTGGCTCTGAAGCACACACTTGGATCAGCTGTCGCAGGAATTTTGATGTATGAGAATGTGGTTGCCATGTCTAAATATCTCTTCTATAACCCTCTGGCCGGGACTCTATTGACAAGTAAATAACAAAGAACTGCCCTTGATATCAACACACTTATAAAGTAAGAATCAATCACACATATAACACACATATAACACACAAAGCCTACTTCCAGCCCATGTAATAGAATACCAAAACGTTCTTATGTATCAAATCACTTAATTTATTAAAAACACATTATATTCCTCATTAGTATAAAACAATAGTTGGTCTATTGAAATCAGTTTAAAACAAAAAGTTATACACATACAAAATCTATGATACAAAGAAGCACAACAAATTTCATTATAAAATAAAGAGAGAAAAAAGAAAATAAATAAAAAAGACAAATGCTTTGTCATCCAAAAACACATCCGTTGGAATTGTTTCTAAAACTCAGCCTTCATACAATATTTCATTAGTATGTATCGGCCCAATTATTTCCATGGATTGTGTGCAAATAGCGTCGACGCGTTTCGATGGTTCTTAATAATTTCCCATCTTTTTCAAGACAAAGAGCATAAACTCTCTCTTTAATGGCACTGTACAATTGCTTTTCGTCCTTATTCCTTGCTTGGATCGTACGCAAGTTTATACACACTCCTTTCCTACAGGACCTTTTTAATCCTTAAACGTCCATATATGTTTATTTGTTTATCTAGGAAAAAACAAAGATCTGCCTGCTCAAAGTTTGAGAGAACGCCGAGACACACGGTGGGACGGTGATTTTAAGCACACTGTGGCATGAGGAAAGTTAATGTAAAAACGAAGAGCCTCAGCCAAGGAAGTGCTATACAAAACCAGAGAGATATACAAAGAAGTAGAAAATTTGAAAATAAATATTGGCTCCCAAAGCGGAAAGAAAACGATGTAGGCAGATTTATTATACATAAGAGATTTGTTTTTTCCTAGTTTATGCTCTTTGTCTTGAAAAAGATGGGAAATTATTAAGAACCATCGAAACGCGTCGACGCTATTTGCACACAATCCATGGAAATAATTGGGCCGATACATACTAATGAAATATTGTATGAAGGCTGAGTTTTAGAAACAATTCCAACGGATGTGTTTTTGGATGACAAAGCATTTGTCTTTTTATTTATTTTCTTTTTCTCTCTTTATTTTATAATGAAATTTGTTGTGCTTCTTTGTATCATAGATTTTGTATGTGTATAACTTTTTGTTTTAAACTGATTTCAATAGACCAACTATTGTTTTATACTAATGAGGAATATAATGTGTTTTTAATAAATTAAGTGATTTGATACATAAGAACGTTTTGGTATTCTATTACATGGGCTGGAAGTAGGCTTTGTGTGTTATATGTGTGTTATATGTGTGATTGATTCTTACTTTATAAGTGTGTTGATATCAAGGGCAGTTCTTTGTTATTTACTTGTCAGAAGTACTCCTTCCCCTTGGTATAAGGGGTCCCTCTCTTTCTTCTTTACACGGGACTCTATTGACCTCAGGGAAAGGGAAAAACATTTTTCTTCACACTGTTCCACAATTGGTACGGTCACATTATTGCCGACTTGGATATGGGGCCTTAAGAGGTTAAATAACTAGGCAGGTGGAGGCGAGGGAGTAACCAGAAAATTAAAATTCTACCACTTTGAACTAAACGTGTGAATATAACATGTGAGAACATGTAAGACCAACGCCTCCTAGGGTAGTTCTCTTCATCTGTATGTCCCCCTATTTATCCATTTATCCTCCCATCCTTCCACCTATTCATTCTTTGATCCTTCCACCATCCTTTCAGTATCCTTCCTTCCCTTACAGAAGGGGGCCCCCTCCCTGGGCTTCTCAGGGATGTTGTGGGGAGGCCTAGGGGAGGGGGACACTTCATCTTGTGCCTGTTTCAAGGAGACACATTTTGCAGGTATGTCCTGCAATTAGGCCTCCTGTCTGGCTGCCCATTGAGAGACACTGCAGGACACCCATTGTCAGCACTTTACCATCTGCACAGTTTTAACTCTCAGCCACCAAGCAATTCTCACACCTTCAGCCCATATGAGCTGTGAAAGTGGTGCTTGTAGGTGGCTGAGAGGGGAGCTGTGGGCCAGAACGAGTCTGCACAAAGTAGCTTCTAGAGCCCTGAATGTGTTACGTTTGCAAATTAGAGGGGCCTCGCACATTCCGTTTCAGCCCGGGGCCCCAAAAATCCTAGAACCAGCCCTGCTGCACACAACACAAATGAAGGACTTAGGTTTAAGTACCTTGAAGTAGTGGCTCATACTGCACATCGGTGGAAATGATAAACGGAACTGCGGCTGCAGGGACCTCCTTGAACTTTTCATGGTGGCAACTGTGGACCTGGCACACTGTTTTTCTGGGACCGTCATAGATAGGCCCAGATCATACCGAGGAGAGTTTAAAAGCATGGCCATTCTGTCAAAAGTTTAAAAAGTTTGGTCGGTGTTGTGATTTTTGATGATTATGTGGTTGTCATTGTATTGATGCTTGTGTCTATAAGTAACCATTTTGATATGCTATAATATATATGGAGAGATATTTCCTCCTTGCACTCACTAAAAACTTCAATAAAACATTCGCACAAAAAGAAAAAGTTTGGTCGGTGTTTGAATGGATTTAAGGGGCAAAATCCTCAAATCTTCAAGGCTGATAGTTTGGGATGTGTGCGGCATGGGTGCCTAAAGGGTGAGCAGTTCTTTCATTTGGATGGGGTCCACTTATCTGCTCTGGAAATTAAGTGTTCATAGATCCTGTGTTACCCTTTCACCTTGAGCAGAGGGGAGGAGTAGTTGCCCAGTCGTTGTAGTCATGTGGCATGGTGTGCTCATGGTTGCCATTGATCGGAATGTGCCACCATTTTAATTTTAAGCTTGAGCTATATTGACATCAACGTTTCACTCCCCGGTGTAGGCTGAAGGAGGGCTCTTTGTTCCACGTGCTGGGCCCTCTACCGGCAGCTCACAGGTGTACCGAGAAAGTTTTGTGCTAGACATTCCTGGAGAGGATTTTGAGGGACAATAAACAATTGGTTTGGGCTTTATGTGCGATGAAAGTTAAAAATGGTTGGGCACTAATTCACCTGACACGTGGCATAATATGGGTTGGATGGAGGAGCGAGATGGTGTGGAACATGAGTCTACAATAAATGATGTGAATTGTGATGATGTAAATACCAGTCGCGGCCGGTGCAGGTAAGCGCGATGGGGCAGGGTGGGGGGCGAAGTCAACAGATGACGGAATAGGATTTATTTATTTATTTAATTTTCCCTATTCCGTCATCTGTCGACTCCTCCCCTCCCGCCCGACCCCTGCCCACCGCGCTTACCTGCACCGGCCGCTGCTGGTAAATACTTAGAACAATTTAAGAGGTCTTGCTTTAAGAACGACATGTTTGTAAATAAATACGACCCAAGGTCTGAATCTCTAAACCACAATCGCTTTACTGCACTGATGCCACTGCCACTCTGAGTCCTGCTTCTACACAAAGGGCTATAATGGAGGCAAGACAAGTGGCTTCAAAATTGTCTTGTGGTCAAAGACTAGAGGGTGCCCAAATGGCAAAATATAACTTTTAACTTGAACTCTGAATCAATGCCCTGGATTTAGAAGGAAGCAAGTAATTAAGCACAGACACGATAGGAAGGTGGGAGAAGATGAGCAGGGAAAAGGAGGACACAAAACGGTGGAATGCTGTTTATGAACAAAAAAGTCAACAATGGGAAAGATTTAGATGTAAAAAAATCCTAATTTATAATTAGAACAAAAACATGTGCTTTTTTATTTTTGTTATACCTCTCGGAAACTGCGCCCTTTTCAGCTGTTACTCCTAAAAGTCAAACTGCTGGGTAAATGTTAATTAATTGCTTATTTCTATTAAATTCTATGAAGGGTCGGCAGAGCAAAGCATGTGCCTTGAATGGCAAAGAAATGAGGGGCATATTTACTAATAGTTCATGCAACACAGAGCAGCAAGGCATGTTGCTGCGCTGCATTGCGTGGACGGGAACCAGCTGAACTGCACCATATTTACAAAGAAATGGCACTGTTCATCTATCTCTATGTGCTGTCGCACTTTTGGCTGACTAGCGCTAACTCAGGCAACCTTGTGTGTTGTTGCCAGTGTGCCTGCTTTACGGGCAGGATTGTTTTTGTGCAGGAAAGAATACCTTCCTGCACAAAACAATCCTTAGAAGCACATTCCTCTTTCCATATGCGTTGCAGAATGTAGTGCACTTGGAAAGAGAAAGTAACTTGGAGAAAAGAAGATATTTCTCCTTGTTACACCTCTGTTGGGTAGGTGCACCATTTTGGTACAAACTCAGGTTTACAAGGTTCTGTAAATCTGGGTTTGTGTCAAATACTTATTTGGATGCATGGAATGCCAATGCTCCACCCATGTAACACCTACCCGATGCAAACGAACGCAAGGTAGCACTATGGGCTGCGTTGCGTTACTTTATATTTACTAAACCAAGCAAAGCCGGGCAAATCGATTTTGCATGGCTTAGTAAATGCCAAAATGGATTTTGCATTGGGGCTGTACCACAAAGGGACGCAACCCTTATGCAAAACATTAGTAAAATGGGCCTGAAGGCTTAGAATAGGCCATTCACAAATACAATTTCTGGAGTCTTTCGACCTCATTCACAAATTATTTTTGACCTTAAACATATGATTACGGATAAAAATGACTAAATTTGCTCCTGTCAAGTACTCACAAAAGGATACCTTGCAGGTGTAAATGTATGTACTACTGCAAACTGTATTTGTATATCACAACTGCTTACAATTAATTAACTGTCATCCCCAAACCTTCTAAATTTGTTAATACCCACAAACGTTTGGGTTTGTGGATATTCACTAACTCCTCTCTGACTAGATGAAGTAACTCCACTTCCAAGGTTGAAGAGGAAATAGAACACCCCAAACTTCTTGGGAGTGTAGCGGAAATGGCGGGGGTATCTCCACAGAAAAATACTCTTTCTTGGAGGAAAAAATGTGCTGTTGCACAGCCAGCCTTTCTTTCCCTAATGAGTACCTGTACCCTCTACACAACTCTGCACTGGGGTAATAGCAATGTATAAAAATGTCACATGACGCCTAGGCACCTGAGACTGACACAGTCTTCTAGGCACACTACTAAAAATGTCTGTCAATTAGTAACTCTTTATCCGTTCGGAATAATACTATTGCAGACGTACTAGTTTTTGTGTGAATCGAGCCCTTTGTCCTTCTGTCTTATAGAAAGAGCAGATTGAAGTATTCATCTGAAATCCCGACTCACTCTATCAGCCGCGTAGCGTGGGTAACCAGCGCCCGGTACAAGGAAAGTATCTTTCCACTTTTCTTATAAAATTTTGCGCCCCTCTTACAATTTTGCCCGACTAAAAATGCCCCTAAGAATTTTGCGCCCTGGGCAAGCGCCCCTCTGCCCCCCCCCCCCCCAAGCTACATCACTGCACTCTGTAATATTACATGTTCGAAAGCTATAGCTAATTGAGGTCACAGGACTCTCCACATCTCTAGAGCACGCGTACTCCCCAAATGAAACTTTTCCATGACAAAATACATGGGTGCATTAGCATCTTATTGATCCTTGAAGCTTTAAGCTCCTTGCCATTGAGGAGCCATGTTCTAGAGGGGACAGAGCGAGCTAATGAGTTATTGACCTACACGAGAGAAGAGGCAGAGGCCAGGGCTCTGTTTGATTAGAAGATATGACCTTGTTCCTTTCTGCCTGGCTCCCACCCCGACCCAGCAATAAAACAATTAACCTTCACAATCTCTCACTTTGGTAGCACCCTTGGCTTGAGTGACAGCTGTATATATTTCTGAATACTTGTGCCAATCACTTGATTGAAAGCAAATGAGGAGATGTTCTTCAGTGACCACTATCCTTAACAAATCTGGGCTGTAATCTGGACATCAGCGCTGGACCAAATATTGTATTTATTTATTTATTATTTGGTTGTGATAGTGCAATGCCACTGAAAACAGTTTCTTGGTTCTCCGGAGCATAAAAAAGAGGGGGAAAAAGAGAGGTAGGGAGAAAAAAGACTAAAATAAGAAAAAAACTTACTACTAAAAAAATAAGTATACACAATTGGTAGTTTTAAAAAAAAAAAATCTGGAAATGAGGGAATTTTGTGATCAGACTAATTACTGTAGGAAAATCACGTGTATGATTTTAGGAAAATCATGTGTAGGATTTTAGGAACATCATATCTTCCTGTGAGTGCAAATTCTCCATAAATATTATGCTCAAAGTAAACTGTTGTGCACATCCCAAATTATATGCATTTTTGCCATTCCCATCAAATCAGGATTTTTATAATCTATTGTAAATAGAAAACTACGTATAACAGTGTCGCACTAACAGCACCTCATGTCCAAAATGTTTCTTTCATAACAAACAATAGAACTGTCTTCTGCTCCTTGGGGCTAGCCCTGCACTCTATCAAACTCCTAAAAAAAGGCCTGCTGAAATGTGCAAGGCTAATGGCACCCACACAACATTAAGAGTAAACCATTCATCCACACAGCTTCCAGGTGCTGTTTACAATATGAAACCACTGTTCTCGAACGTTCTCTTCTTCTGAAAACATCCACAAACCACTCTGATATCCACAGCATTACTACCTGAGTTGTAGTGCTCCAAATACCTGTGTTGCATGGGGGTTTGACTTACTCTTATGTGTTTTATTTATTTTGCCATGCTGTATATTTCTTTAAAACATTTCAGTTTCTATGGGAGGGGAGTGCGAAGTTGGCTTGTAACAGAAAACAGCTTTTTAGAGGGAAAGGAGCATTTATAAACTCACCCTCTTCAAAACCCCTGCCTTCCTGCACTTCAGAAAGGAGTCCACAACACATCTAGCAAGGGCCCCGTTCCGGATTAGGCAGATTTTTGCCCAGTTCTCCACCCTACCCTGAAGTTACTGATACCATGGGCATTAGTAACTCCAGGGGGAGCCAGAAATACCACGAACACTTCTGACATATTTTCGGCCTGTATTGCACATTGACATCTTTGGGTCTACTACTTCTTCTTATCTTGTTGGGGCTGGTAAAGCCTATTCTAGTCAATCCAGCCTATGACTGGAGCAGGCCCCATCGGAATTACCGGGGCCATTTTGATTGAGGGAATCTCTGCAGAGCAGGAAATAAACCTTTGACACATGTTCTCTGCTAACATATGTGCCAATTCCCTCAATTTTGTGTGATGCTGGGATTTGTTTCCATATCCTTGGCCTAAAAAATGTAAGCTTTTTTAAAAATGTTGAGGTCCACCTGCATGTAAATAAACTTTGAGCTGACTTCATTTTGTTCTGGTAAGAATATTTGGTCACCATAAGTTCTCATCAGATGGAAATTGATACTATGATATCAAGCTGATTTGACTTTGCTCTGATAGCAATGGTTGGTCATCAAAGGTCTTCTATTGATTGATCTCGAGATGATTTAACTTTGCTCCCAGAGTAATGTTTGGTCACCATTGGTCTTCTACAGATGGTAATCAATACTATGATCTCGAGCCGATTTAACTTTTATCCCAGTATAACGTTCGATCACTATTGGTCCTCCTCAAATGGAAATCGATTAGCTGGATACATTAACAACCAAATCCAAGCTAAATCCTTTGTTTATATCTCTGAATTAAGGATCCCAAATCTCATACCCAAGCCAGATGGGCCACAGGGACACTGAATAAAATCTGTTTAGTGGGGCATAAAAAGAGTAGGTGATCTGAAAGGATGTGTTAGGAGTTTATTTGTGGGCACAATATCCAGTAGATTGCAGGGTGATAGAGAGCTGGAGAAATTGTGATAAATTAGTGGAACAGAGAATATTATTTCAAAGGGAAGAAAAAGGGTGGAAAGGAGTGAATTACCATCCAGAATACAGTTAGTCCAAAGAATTCAAATTGCTAAACTCTGCATCATCATTTCAGTTCAAGAGAAGGCGGCTAGAGACCCTGGTAGGCACATATGAAGCAGCAGTATGCCAACGATTTAAAACAAATGTAAGGTCACCTACGAAAGCATTTGCTGACACTGTTGTAACTTTTTAGACTACTTCTTAGCTACTATCATTACATTTCTTGCTGCTTCAATGAACTGCTGATAATATGTAGAAGATGTAGTAACAATGACATCTTGAAATAACAACACACTTATGTCTGGACGTGCCAGCTTCACAAGCTTGGGGTATTCCTTATCAGCTACCTGTTATAGAAGTAAACTCTAATTTGGAAGCTAGCATGGGAAATCCAATTGATTTTTTGTGATGGAATAAAATATCAATTGGTACTATACTTCTGAACATATTCATGAATTTATTTTGATATTTGAGGCCAGGGCTACTGATGACATAGACAAGGACATGCTAAGTAGTGATACAGTACTGCAGTATGTGTGGTGCATAAGATAGTCATTATATGTGGGATAAAGTGCCCTCAACAGAACATTTTGAAGAGCTTTCAAGTCACTGAGGAGTTGTGATCATATATAGAAATGAGGCCACCAGCCTCGTGCCCTTATTCAATGACGTGACTTTGAGGTGGTTTGCAATAAACTTTTCACATACACTTGTTGCAGTTTTAGTCCATGTAAGGTATCCCACCAACGCTAAGTTCTGCCATACTGAAGTTCTTAAATTTTACCAGGCCCATGGCTTGGCAATTTCTCACGACACCTCCTTAAACCATTCTTAGAACCCTTTTCCCATTAAACTTCCAAAGTGTTTTGGGAAGCTTTTGTAATAGCATGCATCGCTGATGCTTATTTTGGCCAGTGCGTTGGCTTGTTTTTTACTTATGACACCCCTAAAATAAAGGAATGCCTTTTAGATAAAGGAATTACATTCATTAAAAGGGATGAGTGCATGCTGAAGGCCACCTTGCTTCTTAAAGCTTCGTTCAATGTGCAGCTACATTGGTCTGTTCATTCTAACATAAAGACTAAGGGTCCGATTCACAAAAGCATTTACAAGTATGGGACGTAGTATTACCAGAGTACTCTATTGCATACTCCTACATGCCTTTGTGACTCCACTCAATGTTTTCCGACCAGGGGCAATACTCTGTGACATGCCAATTTCACTGGCGTAACGAAACTTGAGGGGGCCCCCTACAAGGTACGTGGAGGGGCCCCTCCGGACTCATTAAGGAGCTCTCCGGGCAGAGTACAGTGCTGAGGGGGCCCCCTAGAACTTGGGGGACCCGCACCACAGGGGCTTCGGGGGCCTGTGTCAAGCCACTGGCCAATTGTATTTGCAGAAGAAAGAGTCCAAAGGAGCTGAAGATGCCAACAGCAAACACCAACAGCAAACACTTTCCCCTAGAATTTGTGAGGGAGGTGGTGCAGAGACCTGAGAAGGCTGGCTGTGTTCCTACTCCTCCTGTGTGGAGGTCTCCATAGCAGTTAACTCAGCACAAGGAAATGGAGGCTTCTGTCCAAAAGCACATTTGTTTCTACAGAGAAAGCATTTTTTTTCTCCATAGAAAGCCCTTCCCCTACCCCCACCCCCCACAAGGGTGCATCATTTTTAATTTCACAACAAATCATAACAATACTGCACATTTCACTTCAGAAGTATGTCACCATGGTATAGTTTAAGAAACCCACCATTCATTTTCTAGATCTATGGGCCTGATGTACAAAGAGACAGGTCACAAATAATGGCTGCAAATTGCGGCACTGCCTATTCACGATCTATCTGGGATTTTGCAATGTTACCTACATAGTAATGTGCCATATTGCAAAATTTCCAGTCACAGGTCCCAGTCTGACCTGCATAATAAAAAGGAATTAGGCAGTTATCTATATGCGACCCCTTTGATTGGCCACAAACACAGGGGTGGTGGCCTGCAAAGAACAGCAGACCATTATCCCTCTGTTTGTATTCCCGAATGGAAAACTGCTTTAAAAAAGGTTCCCAATTTGGGAAAACATCAGGGGGGGGGGGGGGCATGCAGTGTCAGTGTCCGAATCCGCTGAAATGATTCACAAAGGGGAAGGTGCCCCTTTTAGAATCAGTTACCACCCCAACTCGGGGGTCAGGAACTCACAATGGGTTGCAACCTCAACTGTGCTCCTAAGCATGGGCGTAGGAAGTGTGGGGGACACGGGGGATACATCCCCCCCAGATTTTGGAGTGGGGGGACACGGGGGACAAGGGTGGGGGGACGAGGGGACAAAAGAATTTCCCCTCTCCCTTCTGTTATTCGCAGGGCCATTAGCGCGCAAAGCACGCACCTAATGGCCCTGCACTTGACCTGCCTGGAGTCAAAGAGGCCACCCACCCTCTACCTTTTGTTATGCTGCAGTAAGCCTCTGCGTTTTGTTATGCTGCAGTAAGCCTCTGCGTTCTAGGAAAGGCAGAGAGGGAGAAAAAACCCTATCTCTTTTCCTTCATGCCCAGAGAAGGCAAGGACAGTGTCCACTTCTCCTGATCTGCCTCGGGCAGCTGCCCTCCTCCCCTCTCTCTCTCTTTATTCCTCCATCTCTTTCTGTCTCTGTCTCGCTCCTCCTTACGTGCTGATTTCAAGAGACAGCTCTTACGAACTCTCTCTTGCCTCTCCTTTTCTTTATTTGTTCCCCTGTGAAATTGATCCAAAAAGGCGGAACACTTTGGCTGGAAATGTCCTCATTTTCTGACCGTTTTCTATTCCAAAGAAAAACCTTGGGACGGAGAGAAAAATAATTAAATACCTAAATAAAGCAATACAGAGTGGTCAGCAGACAGGCCAGATTGTTATTTACACCCACACACATTAGCGCCACTTTACAGAGTTTGCCAGTGAAGCGCTACTTTCTTTTTATCTTCTTTCTTTGAACAACATAGTTTTCCCAGGGTGGGGAAGGGCACCATTCCTAGAGGGGCTGCAATACCTGGTTGATGGGTGGAGTGGAAACGTTTAATATGATAGTTTTCAACTGTTTTAATTATTTTAGCTTATAAAATGTGTACTGCGGCTCTGTGTTCGGGGATGTGGTCTTTTTTAAACCAAACTGCTTACATTTTGAAAGGATATAAGCAATGGACATTGAAACGAGTGCCTTCCTGGTCCTGTAGTCATGTCCTGAACTTTTCAGGCAAAATCACTTACTGATTTCTGAATAATGAGTTTAAAACCGTTAAGGTAACCATGTTGTTCCTGATTACATTTCACATGCTTTGCTTATTCTTGCATTCCCTATGAGTGTTTGCTTTTTCCAGGGTGTTATTCATTTTTTTCAGGCAGCATTTTACTGTTGTCTAGTGCATAATTTGAATTTAGTCGCAGAACAATTGAGTTGGAGCTGAAGGCAGTGCGAGTTTCTCTCAGTGGGGCAGTATGGTGTTCAGTGTGGGAGAGGATGTGGCACTCTGGCCAGAGCTGCTGAATTTGGAACTGGAGAACCATGTTCAGCCTTCATGACCAGTCCACCAGACCACACTCCTGACAGAGCTCATTCCGATGCTACACCTTAGAAGGCCCGATAGACCTTAGAAACCCTGGTGTCTTAGCACCCGCAGGTGGACCCTAACAGTGGCAAGTGTGAGTTAACCTTGAAGGCCTGTCCACCACAATCCATACTGCAGGTCACCTCCAGTCTTGCGAGCAGGTATACGAAGAAGCACACCCTAGATCGACAGTGACTATGTCACTGAGGTCACAAGACCCTTGAGGCCAGTCCACCTCACCCATTGGTACCTCCATTGGCCTTTTTCAGCAGTAGTAGTGCAACTTACCAGGGGTTGGCAATGTAGGATTTGCATGCACACCAAACTTAGGGGGTGATTATAATGGCGGTGGGACCGCCACGCACCCCGTCAGTGGCGGTCCCA
Organism: Calotriton arnoldi; assembly: GCA_963921515.1. NCBI lineage: Eukaryota > Metazoa > Chordata > Amphibia > Caudata > Salamandridae > Calotriton > Calotriton arnoldi. Next base: position 3,046,691 of record CAWUFW010001139.1, read on the forward strand.
CCGCCATCGGTGACTGCATCACTGCCCGCCATATTACAATGGTGGGTGGTTCCCTGGCGGTCGGAAAAACCAATCGGCACGCACCCGACTGGCTCCTTGAGCCCGCCAGTGTGGTGGAGGGGCTCGTGGTTCCTACAATGCTGGTGGTGCCTACCAGGCACCGCAGTAGGGATTACGATGTCCCTTACCCGCCAGCCTATACATGGCGGTTCACCCGCCATGGAAAAGCTGACGGAAAGGGACATTGGGGGCCCATAGCAGGTCCCTTTCCCCAGCCCCCAGACATGGGACCTGGGGGACATCTATGATGCTCCCTCTACATATCACTGCACCATGTGGCAGGCACCGCATTGTGCCTGCCACGTAGTGCAGTGATATATGTAACATGTCCCTTTTTACATTGCGGCGGATGATGCAGCCAGCAGCACCTGCTGCAATGTAAAGATAGGCACTGCGAACGCCGCAGTGGCGGTCGCATTGTAATGCCTATTGTGGGCCGCCGCCTTGAAGGCCAGCGGTCCCATTCCCTGATTCGATGGCGGACGGACTGAAGTCCGCCTGCCATCGTAATCAGCCCCTAAGTTTGCAAACTTCATGGTCTCTGCTTCATGCACAAACACTTTTAACATGTGCAGCCTGCTTTCGGGCCACTGGAGTTATGCAGCAATGGAGGCCAAAATTATGTTGCAGTGTTGACTAAATTATGGAACAATAAAAAGCTGCAGAGTAATGCGGTACATTTTATGATACTTTATTATCTTGACATATTTATACATACTAACAGCCTCTGCAAAGCTTTTGCCTCATTAGTACCTGTGTAACATACAAATGCAGCAGTGGGAAAGGTGACCAGTCAACCTTTGCAAAAGGCCCTACACAGCAACATAAGTCACATTTCTTTTAGTAATTTTTGATCCGTTTGAGCTACAAAATTGTTTTGGGTGAAATCGTTTGATTATGCAGCAGATGATGTATTATGTGGCAAATATGATACAGCCATAGTTAAGTGGAAAACATTTTTCCACTTAACTTAATTTTGCCCCAACATTGTAGTTGATCAATTTGTAAGTTCCCCAAACCCAAAAGTCGAGTTTGGGCACAATTTGCATTTTTAAAAGCAGTCCTACAACACAGGGCTACTTTTAAACTGACCTCAGGCTTCAGCAGTGCACACATGCAAGCGCAGAAAGGGCTGCTGGCCTCTAAACTGCCATGCCCTATTATATTCTAGGGACTTAAAGGTAGTTCTAATCCCCTGCCCTATTATGTACTAGGGCCTTATAGGAGAGGTCATGCCAATCATAGGGGTACCCTAACCCATAGTACGCCCTAGTGTATGTAGGTGTTTTCACAGTATCTTTAAGTGTCTCTTTCAGAATAGCACTGGCCCTGGGCCTGTTTAGGCAGAGGCCAGGGTCAGTCTGAGTCAGGTACCACCAGTACCAGTGAGCAAAAGTTGGGGAGTGCCCAGGGCACAGGATGGCTTTGCAACACTAGAGAAGCACAAACTCAGAACACCATGGTTGGGGGTTCTCTTTAATAATCAGAATTGATTTCTATCCTAATGGACCCATTTTCCAACATTAGGATAAGGAAAGACTGGGGAAAAATCATAACGTTCTAATCTATACCTTGAAGTTTTCATGCAGCTCTTTGATGACAGTTAATAGCTCACTGTTCAATTTTAGGATTTTAACTTATAAACTGCAAATACCAAAAGAATCTCTCAGACAAAAGCAGTAACTCACTGACCTATTTACATGATATGCATTTTGTGATCTGCGTGGTACACGTTCTTTGCAGCAGGCATATTACCCCACTGTGGCTACCTTACCATGAGTAAAAACTTCCACTAGACAAACCTCCGATCTCTCTCAATAAAGAACATTAATCACCAAAGTTATCTTCACATTTTTATTGTAGCCTGAAAATTGCTGGAGACCAGAAATGCAGCAGCAGGTACTTTTCAAACCATAATGCACTTGCAAACACGACGCCCCCACCCTAAGTCAGCGACCTCTGTTTGCTTGGTCCATGAAGATGCAAGATTCATATACATGTTTTTTTAACATTTGGTCTGATTACTATATGGATGTAAATAACAATAAAGCATACATGAAAACTGTGACTACATGCCTGCTTTTCTCAATATTTCACTTCGAAAGTATGTGATTGTATTTGTTTAACGGGCGGTGATTTGCATAGGGTCACTGGAAAGTCCACAAGGTTGTCCCTGTCCCCCCCAGAATTTTAGTGTCTCCTACGCCCCTGCTCCTAAGCCATTGATACATAATTTTTTAATTAGATGTAGAGGAGGAAAGTCCCTTTCACACTCCCTCCTGTTATAGAAAGGTGCACAATATGCCTTTTACGAGTCAGGAAAAATGTTCAGACTCATATAAGGGATCTGTTTATTCCAAAAAGACCTTTTGGGACCGCAAACCCTGGGATTTTGCGAATCGCAGAGTTTGAAGGGCTATATACAAATTGATAAGTAAATGTATTACGAAAAGTGTCAAAGACTAAAGAAATTAAAAATATGGAGGTAAACATTAAATACAATTTGTAACATTTGTGATGCTCTTTGTGCGGTCATGTGACTTGAAATAACTGCTGTTAACATACCCAGTGGTTGAATCTCTTTCCCATCTTTTAATGCATAGAACAGTCAAAATGGCATTTTATTTCGCGAGCAGTACATCCCATCTCCATTAAGGTACCAACGCCAGACGGCCTATACTTAGAGGGAAATTAAAGTAACCTCTTTTTGTCCAAAGAAATAGTGCTCATTTCGAGCTCAAAGTACAGGCTCTTAGAAGGGCTTAGCCGGGGTCTACTCATATCTTTCCATTGGCATGGTAACCATGCTGTGATTTGCTGAGAATCAGAAATTACCTATGTTCTGATGGTACGCTATTGGAAAGTAAATGAAGAGCTCTATCTAAAAAATAGTCAAGCCATTGTTGCACCAGGATAACAATTTTCCGAGCTAACAGGATATTGCTCTTCTGTTTATTTGAAGGGGTACACACACAAAGCACTGTAGCGTGTGCAAGCATGTCAATTAATCAAAAATAACCAATAACCACTGGATTAACCACTAACCTTGGATTCCGGAGTAGTGTGTTACTCACCTCTAGGGCGCTTCAATGTCTCATCAGGGGAATTATGTGCTGCACAATTGCAATTAGAATACAATACAAGATCCTGAACACAAGTCCAGAGGGGACCAAGCGAGAAATATCATCCTTTGTTATTGTACATCACGGTTGCAATTTCTCTGTAGGTTTGGACAGTGCGGAAGAAGTAAGGATAAATGGGTGTAATTTGCATTGTTTACAAAGGTTCATATGTTTATGCACATCAATGTACACATTTAACTTTACCTTTACGTGAATAACTGATAAATCTTACCTGAATATGCTGGTAGTCCCTACAAGGTTTCTCCCTATTATTTGGGGATATTGAGGAATTTTCACTGTTGTGGAAGTAGGGTTAGCTAGTGTTGTTTTGTTGTTTTTTTCTGTCTTTTTTTCCATGGAGTGTGGTTTGTGATCGTACCCTCTGTACTTATCTGTGAATCCAGCATATGGAACAGTCTAGAGAAGCCTGCCCAGAACCTTTCGCATCTGAAACAATCCGAATGGATGTTTAAGAAGAATTGATGGGGGCAGTGAGAGATTGTAGAACAACTATTGAAGAAGCAAATTAATGCTCAGTAGTTTGTATCCCCTAGAGATGCTGGTATGTGTGCCATTCATATCCCTTAGCCTGTCCGTAATTTTGGGATGTTAATCATCATGTTTGCCCCCATTGCTAGTGCCCACCTCATAATGACGAACGGTTCACCAATATCTCTAGATTCCAAATCCCTCTTCCAAGGTCCTAACATGAGAATCATCAGGCTGGCTGGTACCCTACCTTTTCCCCTCATCAGCTGACCTAGTGGCGGGTTGATTGTTAAGATCCAGCCGTAATGTTGAGCTTGACAGTTGGTGGTAAATGGAAATGCTGCAAGATGAGACAAAGGAAATGCTGGAGATGTTATTTCATAAGTTGAGATGTAGAGGGTTCACACAACCCAGGGCATGGGGACCCCCGGGTATTCAAAGGCTCAGGCAGGGGGCCCGTGTGCGCCCTCCCTTTGTTTTGACAAATCAGCCTGCGGCCAACTCTATGCTACACACGGCTGAAGGCCGTGTACAGCGTAGGGTTGCTTGTCTGAGAGGGGTTGGCCGCAGGGCCTGGCCGAACATTTGCAAGTTGTCTTTACTTGCATATGGTAATAAAATATTACTTTCCATTAAAAAAAAAAAAAAAAACAGAAATTCATTGAAAAAACCAAAGGTTAAAGCTAACAAAACTGTGCATGGTGGGGGCGCAAGTGTAGTTATAGTTAGGACTGGGTATCCGTATGAAATTGATTTTTTGGATTGCTAATAACTTAGGCTCCATTTGATGAAGCTTCACAAAACTTTGCATGAAAAATTCAGGTGCTCCATCTAGTGGGGGTTGACAAAAAGCGGGGTCCTAAAACATGTTTTCCATATTCAATTTCCCATAGGAAAATTGAACAGCGCTACAGCCAAAACGGATGAACTAAATTACACCAGATTTGGCAGAAAGCTAGATCTTTACCCAGAAAGCATGCCTTTTGTGGTTTGATGTAAATCCGTTCAGTTGTTTTTGAGAATATATAGCAACGTGGTACCACGGTGGAACTACCGTGGATTACAGCAAAATATCAAAACACGTCTTCAAATTTGCTGGCCGTGACATGAAGAGAAAGTTGCATCTGCCATTTTATGACTTATCGACTCGGTCCACTGTGTTGTAGAAAACAAATATAAATAATGAAAAAGTGGGTAAGGTCAGGATACCCTGACACACTGGCCCTTATGTGTGTGTTTTGGGGGGCGGGTCCCAAAGGGACATCCCCCAGTATCAAATGAAAGGTTTTTTTTCACAGCACCGCTGTATCGCAGTACTACCGCAGGGCTCAGTGTGCCCCCCCTTACTTAATTTTGTGGTAATACTGCTTTACCACAGCACTGTGGGAAAAAAAGGACAGGGCCTTAGAACACTGAAAAACCATGGGGATTGGCCAGCAAAGGGGTCCTGGCCGCCCATGGGGGGTTGGGTGAAGGGGCTGGCAGCAGGCTGGGCCTTGTGGCCTACCCCATGCTGCGTACTGCCAATGGCTGTGTGCCAGGGGGTTGTCTGCCTCTGGATGGTTGTGTTCGGGGCCTGGCCTCCATGCACTGGTTATTACCTCACATATTATAGCACTCATGATAAGTTCTATGACATCATTGATAACATCAGTGTGGCATCTGAAATTACATCATTGATGACATCACTGTGCATGGCGGAAGCGTGAGTTATAGTTACCACAGGAGGAACGAGAAGATGAGGCTTCAGAATTAGCACAAATTATGTTGCCTGATAAGGTTAGGCAGGGCACCACATGAAGCCTTTGTTTCGCTAAGAGGTTCTGATTGACCAATCACTAGGAACAATCAGGGGAGTAATGTGACACCAACTGGGGAAGGCGGGATGGTGCAGAGGTGCTTCTGGCTTTGTAGACTAGGGTTAGTATCTTGTAATGCACCATCTGCTTTGACAGTCCCACCTGTATTGGTCTCTCTACATAATGGTGGGCAGCGAGGTATTGAGAATCTATTTTGGTTATTTTGTCAGAAGGGGCATCAGCTTATGCAGGAAATCCAATTACCAGGATATTGCAGATACCCAGCTTGCTGACAACTAATGCATTGGACATGTATTTGGCTGTTTCAAGCGAGAGAGGCAGTCTGATTCTTCTTATGTTGAGCATCTGGAGTTGATTTAATTTTGTCGTGGTGGTGATGACTGGGGACATATGGATGCTAGAATTAAACTGTGCTCCTAGTTTCTGGCTGTCGCATAAGATATTAGTTATTCAGTAAGGAATGTGATGGGATATTGTGTGGGAAGTGGGGAGGTCTGAGACAGGAAGCACTTTTATTTCTCAGAGAGTTTGGCATCAAAGAGTGGACAGCCACCCAATGTCTGATAGCTATAAGCCAGTTACAGATTTTGGATTGAAGGAGACGTGTGAAGCTATGGAAAGAGAGAAAGATTTGTGTGCCAACATCGTACATGATGCCACTAAGGGTGTTGATGTACAGGAAGAACAGTAGAGGAACCGAGACTGGTCTTGGGGAACTGACCCTAAGGTGGCTTGGAGAAGAGAGTGCATGATAGACTGAAACTGAATGGTCTGAGAAATAGGACAAGGACCATTCAGTGATTTCCAAGGAGACTAACACCAGGAACATGGTAGAATGTTTAACTGTGTTGAACTCTGTGATAGATCAAAGAGCATGAGAATAGAAGAGAGGCTATTGTGGTGAGGATCTCTGCACTGTTTAGATGTAAAGTAGATTTAACAGATCCTCAGTTGGTGGCCCACTTTGCTAGACATGTTTGTGAGCAGATGGGGCAAGTGTGGCAGATATTTCTGATGCATTCTGTGGACTCTATTCCTGTGCATCTGGTTTGTGACCCTGCATGCCTGAGCATGAGACTGAGGTGTGTGCTCCTATGAAAGAAGCGAGGTGTGTTATCCAGTGTATCTCATTCCTGGTATGTGTCTGGGTGCACATAAGCAAGAGTGAGACGTCATCATGTGGAATGTTCCATTTCTACTGTTCCACCAGTGTCTGTTTTCCAGTTAGCAGGGACCTACATGCCTAGCAAGGAACACAGTGCCTCAACATTTCATGCAACGCACAACCTACTAGTTGAGTTGACCCTTGAGGCTGTGTTCTCTGATTCCTTCACCACCTTTAAATCATCTATACAACAGTTTTCTTCTTGCAGTACAGTTACATAATCTTGCACAGGCAAAAATATCTCATACATCAGATTTCCAGTGGATACTGCATTGTACTTTCAAGATGTCTGTGTCATTGTAGCAATGCACATACGCCGTGTGTGGACGCTATATTCTACTTATGGTATTGTTAAGTCTGGTGACTCGTCCAACCTCAGATAATGCTTTGTAGTGCCTGCCACTTCACCGAGCAGTAATGAAATACACGATACTGATGCAAAAGCCTTAGGCTAGTTATGTCACTCTCCTTTATAACGATGTGCACTCTGAATATTGAAACCACAAGATCGATGGGACATAATATCGAGGACATAATATCGAAAATAAAATATCTACAGGTAAGTAAGTCTAGATTTTCTATACCTAACTCCACATATATGTACCTACATAATGCATATATCTTCAAGGTACATAGGTGTGGACTTAGGAATTGTAAATCTATGCATCCCTATATGCACTTAGCTTTTGATATTATGTCCTCGACATTCTGTCCTCGATATTCTTCTATCTTGATTTTGTTGGTGACAATCTTTTTACTATCTTTCCTTCAGTGGGTGCCACGCTGCCAGTTGACTCTGCTAGGAACACTGTGGAACTGATGCTTCCACCATCCACTACTTCTCCCACAAGCATGTGCACTATGACATTCTGGCAGCCTGTGCCTGTACCTTATTGGTAAATGTCAGCCCATGTAGCATTCTAGTGACCTCTCTGTTTTTGGCCTGAGTGGTAGAGTAAGATCACAGGAGGCTATATCTCCTGTGTAAGGAACATTTCTTTTGGTGAGGCTGGGCACTTTGCCAGGTGGTACCTGTCTCGTTTTTATGGCTGTCATTGGCACTGTCACTGAGTAGTCACTATCTATGGAGCTGGTGTCACTGGCGGTGCACTCTGTGGTAGACAGGGTCACCCGCCTGCTACCTGTGTTGCAGGTGGCAGATGGGTAGCACTGTGTTGTTGAGAACCTGTGGGGGCATATTTGGGGGGTTGGTCCACCTATGTGTGCAGCTCCTAATGATCTTCGGAATCACTGTTGTGCTGGATTCTGGGTACTCCAGACTATTTGTTTCTATTCTCCTCCCTTCATTACATTTCGATCTAGTGTCTTCTGATACAGTTGCACCTCACTCTACAGAAGTATGGTCTTTGCATAAGTGGTGGTGCCAATGTCCTCCGTTATTTGGAGTTACATGGTTGCAGTTGTGGGTTTGGCTGGATCAGAGTGACAAGCGTGAAGTAATTTGAAGTATTTTTTGCATGAGGTATAGTGTAACGGGTCTAGTGGTATTCCATGTATGTGTTGCTTACTCTTATGATTGGTTTGTGACTTGTTACTTCAGGTAACTGGGGAACTAGCAATGCATGAATGACAACTACGAAAATGCTGGGTTGTGTTCACATGTGCCCTGCGGGTTGTGCAATGAGGCATGGCTGATGTTCTTCCTGGGTAGGTTCTGTTTCCTATATAAGGGAGAAGAGGTTTTGTCCGTTCTGCTCTTGAACTATGGAGTCACATGTGGTGGTTTGCTCCTTGTCTTGGCATGCTGCTTCATCCCGGCCATGGTGCTGCAACCTGCTGGGATTGTGTTTTTTGAGCAGTGTCAGATTATTGTCTTGGGACAGACTGATGATAGTTGTTATTTTTACATATTGTGGAACAATCATTGGGGTAGTTGCAAGGGCGCTGGTGCAATATGCTTTAGATGAGCAGATAATGATGGCTATTTTGTCTCCTGTGGGTTCGTTTTTGCTTCACCTCCAACCAATATGCACATGTGCCCCATGCAGTGAGCAGTAACTCCTGACCCATGTGTTCTTCCATTACTTGGATTTCAGGGCAGATGGGCTGTACGATGAGTTCCATAATGGTGTTCGTTTTGTGGATACTTGTTAAATATGTGATTTTCTGTGTTGAGCTTATCCTCCATGTGTGAAACGTGATTTGTGGCTGGGGTACTGTTTATTAGCTTTCACCCATTTGAGAATAGCCATGTGGGCGAGGGGTTCTGATGAGAGTTGCGTTATGATAGCGTAGCTTTGCTGGATGTATTGATTTATTATTATAAGCTATGCCCTTTGTTGTAGTTCTTCTCTGGCTAGATGTGATCATGTTGGTTGAAAGAAGCTCATTCATGGTGCTGTGTGGGTTTGAGTCCTGTGTTTTAATTTATTATTATAGCTGTGTTTGTGGGTGTGTCATTTTGTCACACTCACAGGACTTAATTGTATTTCTGTGACCCACATGTGTATGTCGACTTACCTTTATAATCTGGCTGTGTGCTTGCTTGTTGCAGGTCACCTCTTAAACTTGTTGAACGGCCAGAGACGTTTTAAGACATGGGCAAATTGGGCTCTGGCCCAGGGCCCCAGTCTTTCAGAGGGCCCCCTGACAGAGCCACCTCTGTTCAGCAGAGAGTCTTGCCCTGATAACCTTGAATAATTCTTAAACAGATCGTTTTAAATACGGTTTTCTATAAATTTATTTTTAATATGTGTGATGTGTGAGAGTCTATTGCAGGCATTTTGCAGAGAAATGTTGTGTTTATGTTTCATGCAACATCCATAAAAAAAGTTTCTTATAGATCAAAACAGGACCTCATATATGGAAAAATGGGAGGGTGTCACAGAAATTATTTGCTGTCATATTAATGAGCTGCTACCGTGTTACAATATTGGAAACACACGTCACTATCCCTCAATATTTCGATGTGTACACGTTTAGAATTTGGACGTGTGTCTGTGCACTGGCCAAAGAGGGCCGTAACGAGGAGAAACTGGATCATAAATTCAAAGCTGTTCCAAAAAGGGGCCCCAAAATACGTTTGACACAGGGCCCCCAAAATCCTTAAGATCCCCCTGGTTGAACCTATTGTGAAGGTCACCTTTGCCATTAAAGGATGATTTTCTATACAATTTCATGGTTTGCTTAATCAAGTCTTATTTGTACAACACAAAATGGGGATTCAAGTGGTTAAATAAAAATTCCACGTGCGAGACACCAGTGCCAAGAGGGAAGCAGGATGAAGTAGAAATGTTCTCCATAGCATTTCATTTGATGTCCAGCAACGTATGGCAATGATGGACGGAGCGCTGAACCTTTTCAGAAACAGATCTGGGTTGAAACCATCATTGTTCTTTAGCTCATCCCAGTTCAGACCCAGCCATATGCAAATCAGTTTTGACCCGGTTCCTCATGGGAACAGTCCAGCCCGAACTGCCAAGCCAGGTCTTCCCTGGTCTGGAAACAAGCATCCTGGGACCGGTTTCGGGGTAACACCCCTCATCAGCCAGGCTAGCTTGAATCCAGTAACATATGGCAGCATCCACGACCGGACTGGGAAGCCAACGCAGCCCTGGCAATTTTGATAGGACCAGTCCCAGGGGATGGGGTGAGATGCAAGTGTTAGGCACTGCTGCTTTTGGTACAGGGGGCCGATATTGCAGCATCACTGCAAAACCATCCCCCAGTAACAAAAAAACTGCATCGGATGGCATGAAAGTGTGACGTGCAATAACATATATAAACAAAAATACATAAATAAGGACATATAATCAATACTTAGTTTAATAAATAAATCAGAATACGTATGCTAGCATAGTCTGATTTTGAAGATCATTTTTCCTGAAACTTCTGTTCTGGAGATTTGACCAGTATGCAAACCACTATGTTGCTTCATTTGGTATATTTGTATGGTTTAAAAAAAATTACAAAAAATAAAACTGCAAGCACGAGTTACAGTGAACTTATTTGTCAAAGACACGATAAATAGATCGTTTTAATACAATGTATTAAGAAAAGCTACACAAGACGCAAAATCACTGAGGCAACTAACAGTTATTGAAACCACTACTGAAAGGATGTTATTTTATGTTACTCTTTTGCACACTGTCAACACAAAGGCGAATTGCCAAGTTGCCACTGGTGAGCAAAAATACATTACGACGCAACACGTTTTTCCAAGCGCTTCCTGCTAAAGCAGCTCAAGCAGGGCTGACGAGAGATCCAAGGAAGAAGGCACACATTTTTTTAAATCCGTCTAGCTCCGGGAATTGGGAGCAGACGCTCACACTGCGAGATGCTAGAATGTTTTTTAACCTCCAGTAATAACATTTGCAGATGAAAAAAAAAAATCCATTTGCACTCTTTTTTCCTGCCCGTGATCTTGTCAATATGGAGATATCAACACTCCAGAATGTGTTTAATGAAAATGTGAGGTTGCCATGGCAAAGCAACAGCTTTGACATATTCCCTGTACTAAAAAATTAGTCGCCAGTCTGCATTTCCATTTTGACGGCTCCTCGACGGGTTAGAACCTTCCAACAGGATCCAAGAAATTAAAATGGCGTCGTCAGTAGAAGAAGCTGATTCCAATAGTTTAGTAGGACACTTTTTTTCACTAGGAAATTATGATTAAATTAGTGTGACACAGTCCTATTTTGAGCCTTCATCCTGAGAGGCGCAGCGTGGCACCATCGTGGAAGGCTGTGGAGACTTGCATGTTTCCAGAACTTTCCTCACAGGAAACGGATACGAAGAGGCACAGTTTATCTAAAGGCCTTATAGAGAAATGTCAGACATATTTATGTTATTATCTTGCATAAATGATATTGACATCACCTGGGAGAAGGAGCAGTCCTATATTTAACATTTTATATAGAAACAACTGTGTCAAAGTCTACCGACCTCTTTTGTGCAGGCTAACTACCACCTGTGGCAATAATTACAGGGATGTGTCAATTTATAAATGCCTCTGGTGCACTGAATATTGCTCATATTTACAATATCTGGACTCAACACGTCAGCTGAGCTCATAGCTGCATCCTTTGAGTCTTTTTTCAATATAATGCAGGGAAGGAGCTATGTCGCTGATAGTCAACTGTACAGGGAAAAATGTATGGAGATTTGGTACCATGTTTCCTAGAAATTTAATTGTAAGCCTTTTTCTGGTACTTTAAATTGTGTACCCCTTTCTTCTTATAACGAATGCCTGCCTCACTCATTATATCCTTGTATATCACATGCATTAAAATTCCCTTCTTTTGGGAATTTTGTTAAACCAAAAAAGATTTTTTTTTAAAACAAACAAATTATGCAGGGAAGGATGATATTTATTTGCTTCAGATGAAAAGGCATTACTTTAACACCCGGACCCAAATGGAGGACACCATCTTTGGTAAATACATCGCCAGTTTATTTCTACTCTATGAGGGCTTCTTCACAAAAGCTTTTTGGGGTACGTCAAATAGTACTCCTGTATTATTACTCTTTTGTATACTCTTACATGCCTTCGTGAATTCCCCCAAAAGCATCTAAAATGGGAATAAAATAGGAATAATCAGGGAATATTTATATACAACTAGTACCAATTGAAAGAACTGTGCCCCCTTTGCACGTTCAGTAATAGGGAGTTGGAGAAATCAGGGGCGAGTCACAAAGGAATGTAAGAGTACGTAAAAGAGTACTCCTGCTTCCCGTACTCATAAATGCTTTTTAGGTCGAGCCTAGAGTAGCGCGCAAGCGCTGCTTCTGGCGAAGACTTTATGTAGTGGGGTTTTCAAAGCTGACCACACGCTCGTGCACAATGGCCTTTTCTGTGCGGTTACCCGCACGTTTCAGGCACGATGCACGAGCGTGTGGTCAGCTCTGCACGCTGCTGCGCTCGCTCGCTCGCCCCCGCTCCTCTCTTCAAAGCTTTGTTCTAGTTGCTTTCACTTTCGCGGCCGCCGCATTCTAACAGCGCGCGCACCACTCGCGTGCTTGTTTAGCTTGGTCCCGCATTCCGGTAGAATTAATAGTTTTATCACTCCAACACTGCATGCAATAGATTTAAAGCAGCTCTTCGCGCTGTCACGATGGACGAGGACTCCCCAGGTCTGAACAGGGTGATTTTAAAGGCTGCTTTTAACACATGCATGAGCAGGTACAGGGATTCCCATTCCTTTTGTTCGGATTGTACGTGAAGCCGGTAGTTAATAAACACGTCCCAGTGATAGCTGGACGGGAACAGGCCAGACAGAAGATTGCGTGCGGAAGCAGGTGTGCAGGCGAGACAGGTAATTACAGAGTGCCCGGATGAGGAGGGCAGGGCGCCAGCTGCCAGTCCGCGAGACAGTGGCGTTTAAAGCCCAAATTCTGGCAATGGTGGCAAAGGGCCCAGCGCACAGACACAGACCGGCACTCAAGATGAAGCAGGCTAAACGGTCTCCTGCCATACAGACCTGTGCAGGGCACCAGCAGGCTAGACTGTCCGAGCCATTCGCCCCTCACAACACTGACAGGACATGATGTGAAAGCCGTGCTGAGACGGCCACAACGTGACTAATACTCTGCCCCCGCCCATCCTTGGCTCACCTGCCAGGTGACGTGATGGCAAACACGGATGAGGCACTCGAGAGAGGCCCAGGCTGGTTTTAAGGCACGCAATATATCCCCGCCTCCTGCTTGCAGCTAGTCCCTTCCAGACTACCCCTTGTTTGAATTAGCTGCTCTGTTGGAAGCCAGGCAAATGGAACAAGGAGAAATCAAGTAAACTTTTGCTCCCATTTTTAAGGCTGCATTAAGATCTAAGGTTATGGTGCAAACTGAAATACATTAATAGACAAGGTTAAATTGAGTAACTAATAAAACACCAATGAACAATTATGTCCATGGAGTGAGCATGATGAATGGCTGAAGAGTAAATTGCTGTAAATGATCACAGATGTGTATATTTCATGGATTTCGTACTTTAAAAATGACAAATCAAATAATAACTAAAAAAGAAGTATGGTGTAAAGTTGTGCCCTAAAAAATTGTTATTGCACAGTTAGAGTGTTATCTTCTAATGTTCTGCACAGGCACTTCATTTTACAAATACAATAAAACTTTTTTTTGAAATTCTAAATATTTTAAATTCATTCAACACATAACTTCTCACAAATTTTACGACTTATTAAATAAAAATAAACACATAAGAGTGGGATTTTTGAATTGTTTTAAAATTATTTAAAATTAAAATAATATATAGAACTACATTAATTATTTAATACACATTTAATTAGATGAGGTAAAGTGCTACAGCATTTTTTTAAATTAGTTTTAGTTTAAGAAATATTTAAAATTAATGTAATCTTTATAATACATTAAAACATTTTTATATAATAATAAACGTTTAGAGTCATAATTATGAGCTCCTTGCACCGCCGGAGCACCACTTTTTGTGACACTCCGGCGGCGCAAAATACAAAATCATACTTATGAGGTCACGCAAAGCCACTTTGCATGGCTTTGAATGGCCTCATAGGTATGGAATAAGGCAAGGCAGCGTAAATCACTGCGTTGCCTTATTCATTTGTTCGGAGTAATTTAGGTCCTGTGGGATTGTGTTGCATTACAAACAGGTGCTGCATAGCTCGTAGATGAAAAGTCCTATATCAACTCACAAACTCTCCCACAAGCATGGTCCAGCAAAGGGCCTCCAGAGGTATGTATTTGAACTTGAAGCAGGCATGTAACCCTGTCTTCCGCTTCCACCTGCCATCTGACATAGCCCTACAATAAAAGCCTTCTAGTGATCCTATGGCTCTTGATAATTTACGTCCGATCTCATTACTCCAGACAATTGGCAAACTAGCCGAGAAGGTGGTTAACAATCAACTTACTGATTTTATTATCACAAATGATCTTTATCATTCAACACAATCGGGTTTCAGGCTATCCTACTCGACAGAATCGGCTCTCTTGTTAGCCACTGAGACCCTAAGGCAATGCGCGGACGCAGGTCAGACGGCCGCACTAGTCCTTCTGGACTTAAGTACGGCCTTTGACATGGTTTCTCATTATCTCCTTGCTGAAAGACTCCACAGCTGCGGGATTGTAGACCCAGCACTCCGCTGGATAAGCTTATACCTACACGAACGGAGTGTCCAGGTTTCCCAAAAACCTTTCCTTTCGGAAAGCATGCCTCTAGCACAAGGTGTGCCTCAGGGCTCCATTTTAAACCCAACCTTATTCAATCTCTACATGGGCTCACTGGCAGAGATCGTGGAATGTCACAAGGTGACTATAGTGTCATATGCCCATGACACGCAACTTATAGTCACACTCTCTCAAGACTCGGAAGCCACAGCCGCCCTCTTATCTGCCTGCTTGGAAGAGTTAGCAACATGGATGGCCAATCATTGCCTCAAGCTAAATGGCAATAACACCGAGGTACTGGTAGTAGGAAAGGCCCCATCAACATGGTCATCCGCATGGTGGCCCAATGCATTAGGTCAGGTCCCCATGCCCAAAAATAAAACAAAAATTCTTGGCATTTGGTTTGATTCAAATCTCTCCTTCGCTCCTCAGATCAGAGTAGTTGCTGGAAAGTGCTTCGGCATTCTTAAAATGCTAACAAAATTGATTGATCTCCTGCTGATACCTGCCAGAAAGACCATTGTTCACGCTCTGGTCACAGCACATTTGGACTACGGGAATGTCTTTTATTTAGGCGCCAACAAAGGAAGCCTGACGAGACTCCAGCGTATTCAGAACGCTGCAGCTCATCTGGTTTTAGGGCTTCCCAAGAGATCGTCTGCCTCAAAAGCTCTGGCCAATTTACATTGGCTTCCAGTGGAAAAGAGAGTTAATTTTAAGGCAATGTGTTACTGCCACAAAATGTGGTGGAACAAGGGTCCCAGCTACCTGAGAGCTCTCATTACACCTTATTGCCCTTCTCGTACTTTGCAATCATGTGGAACCCTGTAGGCAAGAGTCCCTAGAGTCTGCAGGGCTAGAATGGGCACTCGCTCGTTCAGCTACCTAGCTGCAAAAACATGGAATTCTCTTCCGCTCTCCCTGAAGGCTTGCGCTACTGAACGAGCATTCTGCAAAGATTTGAAAACATGGCTTTTCAGGTCCCTCTCTTAATCCGTCCACTCTTGCCAAGCTCCGCTCTCCTTCCGTTTGTCTTGATTCAGCGCGGGGACACACCGTTTGGTGTAACCATGCGCTCTACAAATGACGATGATGATAACACAGTTGCTGCTCCTAGTAGTGTGAAGAGTGTTGTATTCAGTGCACTTAGCTCTTGCAAACATTACATTCCTGTGCTGGTTCCAGTGGGTGTGGGTGGATCTGGTACCATACTTTTGGAGGCCATGTTCTCTGTGAGAGTGCAGTATTATGGCTTTGCAACTGGATGCAGGAGCCTGAATACCTATAGCGGGTCTTACTACTCCTTACGCTCTCATAAGCAATGCTAGGTGAATATTCTCTTTCTCCCCTGTCTGCATTAGCAGTGCATCCTACAAGCAATTGCCACCATCCTTATGTCACTGGCACTTCCAGGGTACATGTGTTGTGGCAACTGTCAAACTGCTCCTTGCTTGAGTACCTATAGCTCAAGGGCTGCCAGGACTTATACATGGTCTTCCATGAATAATAGTCATCAGTTAATGATCATGTTGTGGAACATGACATAGACCTGCAGCAGGTTCTGTGCCTTCTGTGGATGCAAATGGTTCCAACAGATTCCTTGATGAAGTCACATGAACCATCGCTTGAGTAGCTCAAGTTTTTGCTCAATGGTACGAGCCAATTGCGACTTATTGTTGCTCCTTTTTTCCTGTTGGCCAGACAATGGTAGACTGCCATTAATTGTGGCTGCAGCCGATAGAACTTATCATCTGTTGACTTGCAATAGGTAGGCATCAGGGCTGAAGGAGTGTGTTTGCTGTAAAGTGTATGCATGAGAGTGTGCTTAGCAGGACATAATTCCAGAATCTCTGTTGTTGCATTTGTCTGTAGATCTTACTCGCATCCACTATGGCCAAATCATGTCACAACCTTCAAAAGTGATTCAAGTGGGCAGTCAAACATGGGTAGTCAAAACATATCAAATGAATGTTGGTAGTTGGTAGTTAGTAAAGAGGAATCTCTGAGTCTTCTGGATAGTAAGGTTGTGTGGTCACTTGCTGGTATTATGAGGCCTCTTATATTATAGAAGTCCCTTGCTCCTTTGACAATAACGTCTGAAATGCAAAAGGTGATGTACCACGGGAAACGGGGTTTAAGTGTGTCTCTGAAATGTCACACTACTTTGCAGGTGGTATTTGTGAGATACCAATTGAGATTCTGCTGACCTCTGGAGGGAACCTATGGCATAATATAATGCAGATAGAGGCTTTGTCCCTGTGGAAATAGCATGCACCATTTACTTTGGTTGTGATCTGGCTAATTGCATATGTAGTAGGTTCATGACAAAATCAATAATGAGGTGGAATCACTGCATACATTCCGGGTTTGTTAAATTATAGGACTCTACTTCTTTGGAGTGTTCTTTTCCAGGTGTCTCTCCTCCCTGATATCTTCCATATAAGTATGCTTGCCAGATTTAGTTACATACCCATGAGGAACAGCTATTCTTGCAGCAGTACAGCAACATTGCCATGGTCCACAGTGGGCAACTACCCCTCTCTTTGGACTGAGGCTGGGAGTGTAGCCGTCAGGATATAGGGGCATATTTATAATAAAATGTCGGAGCACGGAGCTGCGCCAAATTTGTCAGCGCCGCGCTCTGACATTTTCAAAACGCAGGGATGGGCCGTATTCACAAGAATAGGTGCATCCTTGTGTTTCCTCTAGCGCTCCGCAAAAAATCTGCCTAGCGCCAGTGCAGGCACCCTGCCGCCATGTTGCAAGGGTGCCTGAGCTGCAGGGGTTATTGTTTATGTGTAGGATGGGATATCTTCCTGCACATAAACAATCTATAATGGCGTTTGCACCTTCTATGTGTGCTGCAGAATGCAGCACACATGGAAATAGCAAAAAACGTGGAGAAACGAATAATTTCTCCTTGCATTGCCATTCTCACGCCTGGTATTCCATGGCATTAGTTTTTGGTGCTGCCTCAGCTTGTAAATGTGAGGCAGCATCAAAAAGCAATGGGTGGGGGGGCGTGGCCAAGATGGTGAGCGGGTAAGACGTGTTGTTCTCGTCTCCCCGCTCCCGCTCGCCCTTTTCCGGCTTCTACAGCATTGAAAATCCCCCGAAGCGCTCAATTTTTGGGAACCGAGGGCTCCAGAGCTGACGGTGCGCCGGAGAGACTGGAGTCCAAGCACCAGTGATCGCAGACGAACGAGCGAGGCCAGAGAAGTGGAGCGGGCCCGCTGGAAGAAAATGGCGGTGGCTCCTGGCAGAGCAAATGAGGCCTGACTGTAGAGGAGGCATACCTGACAGAGTGACCGGGAAGTCGGGGCACCGGGACCCTGTGTACATCTGTGGGCAGCCGAGGTATCGGGGCTGTCTGAACACCGGAGGAGGCGAATTCCAGGAGCGGAGGCCAGAGGAGAAGGGGAAGAGGCCCGGGAGACAGACAGGGCCCCGACGGAGACGCGCACGCACGGCTCCAGAGGCGCCCGTGACACTGGCCCCCGAGAAGTGGTACGTCTCAGCAGGGGGAAAACTACCGGGGAGTCGGGGCGCCCTCGGAGCTGCGGCAGCATAACGGCCAGCTCATTCGGCTGGCAGAGAACAGGAGCGTGACTGAGGGGTGGAAATATGAGACCCCGGGAGCCATTGACCAGCGCACCGGGTGAGAGGGGAGATCGGGCGATCCCTCTCGGGGACGCATACGCCGAGGTGGGAGAGAGTGGGAGAGATCAGCGGGGACCCTGCCCTTCCTCCGAGCGCCCCAGGGAATTGATCGGGCAGCAGCGTGAGGTGGAGCGGACGAAGACAACCAGATCCCTAAGGGCAGTGGCTGCAATGGCAGAATAAAGGGCACCGCCAGAATCTGGCCTGACGGGGCAGGCACCCACAGAGCAGACATCAGCAGAGGCCACTGCGAGGGGAGTGTCTGGAGTCCCCCTGTATTAGGGCCGGAGGGGAAGCAGGAGCGAATCGTACCGGCCAAGCACGATCCTCCTGGGGACGTTATAGGAAGATAGGACCGGGATAGGCCAAGGGGAGCTGGCCCGTGAGGAAGGGTGTCCAGAATCCAAAGGGTGTGGGAACGGATGACCGGGACCGGCGGACAGGCCACATGAAAGAGCCCCTGTGCGGCCAGCGAAGCATTTGATCCAAGCGGGACTTTAGCGTGGGAACGAAGAGGAGACCAAGAGGGGCTGTCATTTAGAGGGCACGGATCTGGAGGTGCACACGCCATAGGGTACCCCGCATAGCACAATGACTAGAACCGCGTGGGGTGGCGTCGGAGAAGGAGCGGCTTGGACCACAGTTGTCATGTCCTCAATGCGGGGAAAGAAAGATCGGACCCTGAAAGACATGTTGTTGGCCACAACCTCGCACACCAGCGGAGGAGAGGGCAGAGGATCCCCGACCGCACAACTAGAGCATGAAGCAGAGGGAGCGGAAGCCCCGGTCACCCGCTCCTTTCTTGAGATGCTGTTCAGTACCATAAGGGAGGATTTTCAGACACTAAAGAGCGAAATTGCGACAGAGGTGAAAGAAATCAGACGAGACGTGGATACAGTGGGAGAGCGAGTGGCAAGTATCGAGGAGCAAGAGCAGGCCAGGGAGGAGAAAGTGGAGCAGCTGCAACAGGAGGTGATACAGCTACGGGCTCAGCAGATCGATCTCCAGGCGCACACGGAGGACCTGGAGAATCGTTCTAAAAGGAACAATATACATGTTAAGGGAGTTCCATCTGGGGAAGAAGGCTTGGACATCGTGCAATACCTGCAGGGGCTGTTCCGGAACATATTGGGGGTCCCACCAGACTTTGACATCAGGATAGACCGGGCACACAGAGAGGGTTTGCGAAGAAAGGCACCAGCACCTCCACCAGACATTTTGGCCTGCCTCCCAGACTTTCCCCTCAAAGAACGTATTCTACGAGATGCCAGGGCGAAGCAACCACTCAAATATCAAGATCATCCGGTGGCCCTATACCAAGACCTGGCATTGATAACTTTGCAAAAAAGATGGGAGTTTCGAGTGGCGACAGCGTTCCTTCGGGACCAGGGAGTGGCGTACTCCTGTGGCCACCCCTTCCGGCTGATATTCAAGTGGCAAGGGAAACTCTATCAAATCAAATCACTACAAGAAGCTTGCAAGGTGCTGGGCCTAGAGCAACTGACCCAAGAGGAGGCAGTCAGCAATGGTCGCAAATCCCCCCGGGAGCGATGGCAGAGAGTCCGGGGGAGGTGTCTCACAGAGCATGTGCTGAAACCAGACCCTACAACCATGGCACAGGACAGGCAGTCGGTTCTCTAGACGTTGCTCAAAGACACATCTTCCCAAGATGACTCCTGAATTCTTAGGGGATAACTAAAGTTGACAGATTTAAGTGGAGCTGGGGGGGGTGGTAGTTGGGAGCGGGGGGCCATGGGGCTTGGGCCACATTATGCACCTCTCAGTTCTTTTTTCCAAGGGCACGCGAACGCGAACTGCGGGCTCTGGACATTATGGGGATTGGTGGGGTTTTCAGTTGGGGTTAGGGGGGGAAGAGAGGGAACTGGTATTTTGGGTGTTGGTGTTACAGAGGCGGAGATTGCTTCGGAGGGGGCAGGCACAGCGGCAGGGGTGGCGGCACGGAAGGAACGAGGGCTCACGAGTAAAGGGGCACGAAGGGTCCACCATAATCTCATTCCATGTCGTACTCCACAGTGAAAGTTGTTACCCTAAACGTTAAGGGGCTGAATAATCCCATCAAGCGGAAATCCATTATTTCATATTTAGAGAACATGGGGGCAGATGTGTGTCTCCTCCAGGAGACTCACCTCCTTTCAAAAAACTGGCACCGGATGAGGTCACGATCCTTCCCCCATCAATTTTTCTCCTCTACTCCGGATATAAAAGCGGGAGTAACTATACTGGTTGCTAAGCGTTTCTCTGGGACAGCAAGGGATAAGATAACTGAAGTCAAAGGGCGACTCTTGGATTACACATTTCAGGTCGGGGGGCATTCCATAGTGATAGGATTGATATATGCTCCCAACTCGGGACAGGAGAAATTCCTGAAAGCGGCTCTCTCTGAGGCCTTGGGCATACAGGAACGAAGGCCACTAGTGGGAGGGGATCTCAATCTCGTCATGGACGTGACTAAAGACCGGTCAGGTAGTCTCTTCAATTATTTGGGAGAGCTGTCCAGAGATGGGAAGGAATGGCTTCAATCCAGGGGGTTGGTAGATTTGTGGCGAGCGGCACATCCACAGGCCTCACAGTTTTCATTTTACTCCCATACACATGGTACATATGCACGCCTGGATCACTTGATAGGCACGACAGAAATAAATGCAATGGTGGGGGAGGTGGACATGACACCGGCAGCACTTTCTGACCACGACGCAGTGTCTCTCTTCGGTTGCCCCCGGTACGGAGACAGCCAGGATGTTGGCGATTTAGGGAAAGCATCCTTCACAAAGAGGCGGTGACACAACAGTTACACAAATGCATTAAGGACTACGTAGAGATAAATGACTCCCCTGACATCTCCTTCCCCACTTTATGGGGGGCCCTGAAAGCGGTAGTAAGGGGGGAACTGATAGCCATCTCCGCTGCAGAGAATAGAGAGCGCAGGGAAAAGAGGGAACATCTCACAGCGCAAGTTTTGGAACTGGAGCGGGTTCACAGTCGGACGGGGGCACCTAGGGTATGACGACAGTTGAAGGCGGCTCGAGCACAATTGGCGGGGCTAGACCTCGACAGAGCCAAATACGCAGCGCTGCGTCTCAAGCACTCCTATTATGTTGGAGGGGACAAGACAGGGCACATGCTGGCGAGTAAACTTAGGGCCCGAACCCAACAGACGAGAGTCCAATCAATTGCGAACGACAAGGGGGAGGTAGTCACTGAGGATGATGAGATAGCGAAAACATTTAGGGACTTTTATGCAGATCTATACAGAAGGGAGACCACCCCAGGACCACAAGTGATGGCATACTTACAAGGGGCACACACATCCTCGATAGCTGGGGATCAAGCAAAACTGTTGGGCGGCCTGATCCGGATAGAAGAAGTTATAGGGGCGATAGCACGCCTCAAGCTTTTGAAATCACCGGGACCGGATGGATTCTCGGCGGGTTTCTACAAATCCTTTTGCCATGTCTTAGCCCCAATCATGACAAGACTATTTAACTCATTCGCGGGGCCGGGGTCGATTCCTCCTGACATGCTGGCGGCATCTATAGTAGTCCTGCCCAAACCGGGGAAAGATAAAACCCTGTGTGGCTCCTTTCGCCCGGTGTCCCTCCTCAATGTGGACCTTAAGTTGTTCACCAGCATCTCAGCGGCACGACTAGGTCCCTTGATGCCTGGTATAATAGAGCCAGATCAAGCGGGATTCATTCAAAATAGACAGAGCAGAGACAATACCAAACGGATTCTTCATCTGGTTGATAAAGCTCACCGCACGCACATGGACGCCCTGCTTTTAACGGACGATGCCGAGAAGGCGTTTGGCCGGGTGAACTGGGAATTCCTAGACCAAACCTTGATTCACTTCGGTTTGGGAGACCGATTTAGAGCGTGGGTGGTGAGTTGTTATAGCTCTCCCTCCGCTTCTATAAGGGTCAATGGAATATCGTCTCGGCCTTTCGCCATCCAACCAGGGACAAGGCAGGGGTGCCCACTGTCGCCCCTCTTATTTGCCTTATACATAGAGCCACTAGCTCAGAAGATCAGGGACAATCCGGACATCACGGGCGTTCCTTTCGGGGGGGGGACAGACACGCAATAAGTCTTTACGCGGACGATATTCTTGCTTCTCTGGATTTCCCGGATCGATCGGTCCCCGCGTTCTTAAGGGAACTGGAATCCTTTGGTCAGGTCTCCGGATTCAGGGTAAACGTTGGAAAGTCAATGATCCTCTGCCTGGGTGGGAAAAGGGCAGATCCGCAGACGGGTGACAATAGTTTCCCAAGATTAGGATAATGGAGTCCATCTCATACTTGGGGATTGAATTGGCCCCGTCTATCCAGCAGACGATCACACTCAATTACACTAAACTAGTCCGACAGATTACGAGGGAGCTGCAGAGCTGGAAGAAACATAACTTGTCCCTGCTGGGACGAGTAGCTGCGGTCAAGATGTCTATTCTCCCCAAAGCATTATATCTGTTCCAGACGTTGCCGGTCTGGGCGCCAAAGGGGACACTTAAATCGCTGCAAAAGGAGATACTCCATTTTGTCTGGGCAGGGGAGCGTCCATGCATGCGTAAGGAGCTGGGACATCTGAGACCAGAGGAGGGAGGCCTGGGGATTCCAAATTTGCTAGATTATTTTAGGGCTGCCCAATTACGATACCTGGTGGAATGGAATAGAACAGAATCAGAGAAGAGATGGCTATTTCAAGACAGGGCGCTAGCGAAACTCTACCTGTGGAAGGTTCCCTTTCTGAAGAGGGCGGACCGGCCACAGAATCTCCAGGGCTCACCTATCACAAACACGGTGCTGCAGGTTTGGGATGGGGTGGCCAGTAGAAGGGAACTTACGACTTTCCCCTCCCCGATGACTCCCCTATTCGAAAACAAGGAGTTTACCCCAGGGCTCGAGGGAAAGGCGTTCTCAACTTGCAAGCTCGTCTTGCAAGGCGGCAGGCCATCTGTTTGATACTGAGGGGCTCATACCGTTCTCACAACTAAGACAGGATTATACATTCCCAGAGATGGAGAGGTTTCACTATTTACAAATAAGACATTGGCTACTGCATCCAGACGTTCCCCTGAATGTCAACAGGAAATTGACAAAATACGAGAAATGGGTGGTAACGAAGCTAACTGATAGGAAACTGATTTCCGAGCTTTATGACATGTTACATCTGCCAGTCCCCACGCAGCCTACTGCTAGCCAGAAATGCTGGGTAAAAGAAATAGAAAGGGAGCTCATGGGGAAGGAGTGGGGGGAAATCTACTACAGGGCCAAACATATAGCGCGAAAAATGGCCAGCAAAGAAACATCTTTTAAAATTACCACATATTGGTACCTGACACCAGTGCGCCTTAATGAAGGGAACCCAGACCGCAGCCCTACTTGCTGGCGGGGGTGCGGGGAGGAGGGGACGTTATTACATTTGCTGTGGGACTGCCCGGTTCTGGCCACATGCTGGCCCAAGATATTGGACGAAATAGATCAGCAGTTTGAGACACAGATCCCAAGATTCCCAGCTTATGTAGTTTTGGGGTTACCCAATCCCTTAACGTTCCCTCTGAAGTCGCGCAAAGGGAAACAGTTGGGTCTAGCTCTGGGGGCGGCACTTCAGAACATTTTATCACACTGGGGGACACAAACGATCCAGACACACACAGGATGGCTTCACAGATTATGGCATATCTTGGGGATGGAATGGATACAGGCTTCCCACACAAACACTGTATCGGGATTCAAAGAGGTTTGGCAGCCGTTTATAACTCTTCTGTCCGCAGAATTTAATGAGATCACGTGCCCAAAGTATCTCCACCTCTTCTGGCTCACGGCGATTGAGGAGACGACCACTAGAACTTGAAAGTTGTTATGGAGCTCTCTCTGCACACCAATTTTAAAATAGGAATAGTCATCGCGAATACCAGTTCGGGGGTGGGTGGGGAGGAAGGGGGGTTTGTTTGAATCCCTTTAGATTATGTTGAGCATTGTTTTATTGTTACTATGTCGTATCGATATCAGAACTTTGAACGCCTCACAAACATATTGGGGAGTATGTTGAATTGCACCTTTGCAAGTAATAGCAAATGATGTAATACATACATTTGGTCTCTGGTACACAATGCGTATTGTGAGGCGGCTACGAAAACTGTATACATGCTAATGATATCAATAAAAACAGAGTTAAACCTAAAAAGCAATGGGTGTTGCGGTGGAACGCCCACAGCAACACCCATTGCACGCCCCTTTGCCGCAAATGACTGCGACAGAAAGGGGCATATTAACGAGGTGGCGTTATGCCACGCAAAATGGCTTAGCGCCACCTTGTAAATATGGAAAATGGCGCTGCACCACCGGAGTGTCAAAAAAAGTGACGCTTCGGTGGCAGTGAGGGCTTGTAAATAAGCTGCATACTTTGCTGTTTGTGGCTATTCATGGGCTTGCAACTCTATGCAGTAAAGTGGTGTGACTAAATTCCGAGATGATGGCATTTCCCTTCTGCTGCTATGTTCTTGTTACTTGACTTTGTTCAATAGCTTGTGAAGCAACCGTGAGCAAAGCTACACTGGAATCTACTGAAACATGTATCAGCTTGTCCACACGTTACATTAACATATTCAAGGATATGCAGCTAATTGAAATAGCAATTGTGATTCTGAATGTGCCAGTAATTATTATAGATGTGAAGTTCTACAATGTGAAGTGTCTCTATTAGCTTACCTAACAGGCTAGCTTCAGTGAGTCAGCTCTCATTACTGAATCACACAACAGAGAGGGGAAGAAATGGGTATCCAATCCAAAAGATCAGGTACTCTTCTAAAGAAACCAGATACTAAACGACCCTGAAATTATTAGTTCTATTGATAATGTATATGTCTTCACTTTAGAACCATGCACCTTTGCAAGAGTGAAGAGGTTCTCCATCTTTCAGTTCAGTCAATACTGATGGACTCCATGTTAGTGAACTGTGGTGGAGATATTAAAGGAGGTATGACGGGAGAAGGTAAGTGCATATAGGTATGGATGTATTTACTATACGTAACTTCACATTTACGTAACTTGACAATATCCGTATTGTTAAGATACATATATGTGGAGTTAACTGTAGTTAATCTATACTAGCCTATGCAATCTTCTGTATTGGTCAATACTTATTTTGGTCCTCAATATTTTAGCTATGGTTTTGTGGTATCTCGTTACTTCCCATTCGATATTCCGGACTACAACCTTGAACCACCATCAGCTCATGGAATGGAAGCTCACGCTGCTGAAATAATGTTTGACGTCCGGCTGTTATTACTTTACCACCGGCAAGAACACCAGCCTGGACTAATATCTTTTAAATTAACTTATACAAAATGCTTTGCAATCATTGTTGGTGTTTGGTAGATCATTTAATGAATGAACTACCTGTAAATACAATGAGGGTAAAGCAAATTTTGATGATTTCATTGTTACCAGTTATAACAGTGGGGATAGGATATGTTTTTGTTCATGGGGAATGTGTTTCTTTATCATATGGGGCAAGAAAAAACTGTTGAGTGATTCTGCAAGTAAAGAAGTTGATGACTGACGAGGAAATGTGTTACTCACAACATAATTTAAAAGGGGTTCTCAGTCTTCCTCTAGTTCATCCCTAGCTCATGCACAATGCACAAAGTGTCAACTAACTGTAAAAACAATTCACAAATACTGAGGCAATTTCTACATTAGCATTTCGAGGTGCAGCCCCTTGTGTGCTGCAGGCATGGACAATAAAGACCCTGGGCCTCATTTATGAGTTTTTGCCGTAGAGCAGCACCGCAGGCTTTCCTGCTGAGCTGCCCTACGGCAAAAGAAAAGGGCAGGAATGCGCCGTATCTATCAGATACGGCACATTCCTGTCCTTTTCACCTGTGCCAGCACACAATGGCCTGGGATGATTATTTTGTGCAGGAAGGGAAACCTTCCTGCACAAAAGCAATCACAAGAGCTTTTTCGTCTTCCATGTGTGCTGCAGCAGCACACAGAGAAAAAGGAAATACATGGAGAAATAAAGATATTTCTCCTCATTGTGCCTCCCTTAAGCCTCCCCTGGGAAGGTGTAAATGTTTGGCGCTGCCTCAGACTTATGATTTCTTGTAAATCTGGGGCAGTGTCAAAAAGACATGGATGTTGCTGGGAACGCCCCCAGCAACATCCATTGCAAGCCCCTTTAGCGCAGAAAGCTGCGTTAAAGGGAACGATAGTTACAAGGCAGCATTAAGCCAAAAAAAGTGGCTTTGTGCTGCCTGGTAAATATGGAGCAGGCTCCTCTGCCATCGGAGCGTCACAAAAAGTGACGCACCGGCAGCGCAAGCGGCTTATAAATAAGCCCCCCTACCTTACATTCAAGTGGTCCTACCTCAGCAGGGTAATCCTTCACCTCTTTCCTCTTAGGACGCCTACTATTTTTCAGACCTAGAAAAACAGATTTTCCCGTAGGGAGGCCTGACGGCATTTCTGCAATTCCTAACCTAGCACTCATTTGGGGAAAGAGCTCCATTTGCAAAGGTGTTCCTTTACTGGTTTCACAATTTTGCCATGTTTGTGTTTTTGTGTTTCAACCATGGTAAATCACTTTGTGGGTGTGTGTTTTTCCTAGGTGGGAGGTTCCGGTAAGCATGGCAGTGCGATTCTGGTGTTAGTACATGGAGTTAAATTGATTTCTCTGCTCATTTGCAGTGTTGACTTAGGTAAGTGGGTGTGATCATGTTATGTTGTTAATCACAACACTTGCGCCCTAGTAGATTAGATTGGGTAATGAAAATTCATCTGGTATCTGGATGAAGTGATAAACCTGAAGGGGAACGTACCATCTGAATGTCCTCCACAATAATATAGTTATGGTGAAGGACAGGAAACTGTGAATTCTTTTCTGCATTTGGATTTTCAATTACCGTTGAACTCTAAATTAGATGCTATGGGCCCGAGTCACAAAGGTAAAATTACACGTTTGTGTAAGTTTACACTTTTTCATTATTCTCAAAACTGCATTTTAATAGTAATTTTACTAGTGCTGAGACTCCGTACTCGGGGCAGAGAACTCCGCACACGGGACAGAGAACGCCGCACACAAAAAGATAGGACAGGCCTTTTTATGTGTGGAGTTCTCCGCATGACTGCAGAGTCTCCGCACTCGTAAACTTACTATTAAAATACAGTTTTGTAAGTACTGAAAAGCGTAATCTTACACAAACGTGTAAGTTTGCCTTTGTGAACCAGGCCCTGTGTCTTCATCCCTACCAGCTGTATTTGCTCAATATTCGCTTTCCATGTGCTGTTTTGTAGGCTCTCTGGTCTGTATGGTGCCTAACGCCTCTTTAATCAGACCCCTCCAGGGTTTTGAGGCTTTGGGTGGTAAATTTTGCAGCCTAAAAAAAAAGCAAAATTTGCAGCACAAAACCTCAAAATTCGCAGTATTTTTGCAGTGGGCAAAAAATGTGCCCGCCACAAAAATACTGAAGGCCTGTGCTCTGTCACTACTGGAGACTGTGCCCTATCACAGGCTGTAACGTTGCAGGGTCTCCAGCAGCACAGCGCCTGGAACCTGAGGATGCCAAAGAGAACAAGCATTTACAATGCAATAGGTCTCGCATTATTAAAGTTTGAGCTATTGGTGTTGCATTTGCAAGAGTTTGAGCTATTGCCATTGTAAACGACAATGCCTTTTATTTATGTGTTTCGAAAAGCTGTATGCGGTGCATAAACACGCCCTTTGTACTTATAGTCCTTGCTTACGAAAAGGAAGGCTGGCAGTATAAAAGGCATAGTTACTGCCAGCGTTGCTTCTCGTAAGCAACGACTGCAAGTACAAAGTGCCTGTTTACGCACCGCTTGCAGGTTTTTAAAATACAGAAATAAAAGGCATTGGTATTTACAATGCCAATAGCTCAAACTCTCGCAAATGCGACACCTATTGCATAGCAAAAGCTCGTTTTCTTATTGCCTTAGTAGAACCACTCTTTGTGGAAAACAACAATTATGCCATGCCAGATAGTCTTACAGGCATTCACAGATATACAAACCTACAATATGTTTCCTAAATTCAGGTTTTGGAATGTTCCGTTTTTTTAAAGCACAATAAAGATGGGGGGCTGTTGGTGGGGGTTGAGAGGTAACTCCCACCTTTAACTTGTGAGGGCCTGAGCCTGGTCAGGTAGCCTGTCTGCTTTGTTTCACTGTTCTACCAAGGTTTTAGGAACTGTAAGATTCCTATCAACAACAGCAAGTGATGGATGATCTGTGGCTCAAAACCTAATCCCAAGTAGTAATTGTATTAATTCATTATTATTATTTAGACCGGACTAAATATTGATAATGAATCATTACAATTACTGCTTGGGATTACGCTTGGTTTGCCCACAGATGAGTGCAAACATCCTTTTGTGTGAATATTAATCCAAAATGAGGGATGAATGCTAGCCACTAAAAAACAAAAGTGTCTGTCCATCCCCTATTTCTCCTTGCTATTTTTCCAGATGTGGTCTGGATGAGATGCCCATAGATTCGCCCGAGCAGCCGGGAGTGCACATCTGTTTGGTGGGAAGCAATAGCAAAAGATGGTGAGGGCGAGGAAGGAAGTAGGGGGAAAAGCAAGAGCAAAAATGATAGAGAAAGTTGGGAAGGGATAGCAAAGGATGGTGAGGAGGAGGAAGGAAGTAGGGAGCAAGGCAAGAGTAAAAAGGATAGAGAAAGTTGGGAAGGGATAACAAAAGATGGTGAGGGGGAGGAAGGAAGTAGGGAGCAAGGCAAGAGTAACCAGCAGAGAGACCTGCACTAGAGTCACTGACACAGCGCCAAGCAGAACTGACTTGGCCATATATCTACATCACGCACAGTCCCACACAGAACAGCCTGCTGTGTAGCTGTTCGAAAACAACAATGAAGTGCAAGGATGTAAGCCACCTGTACCACATTCACGCTAAATACATATTCAGCACATACACAGGGCCACATGGACTAGCCTCTGCAGCATTCCCACCTCAGACAGCACCCACATATGGCGGCACGTGCAAGACTCCCACCACGAAGCACGTGCAAGACTCCCACCACGCAACACCCGCAAATAGCAGCCACATTTCCACATACCTCACACACAGCAGCCACCAGAGCCGGGCTTGCGCTGTACATCATGGCACGGAGAGTACCCCACAGAGCAGCATGCACCGCACACCCACCTGACAAGGTACACCTCCAGCGCACCCTGCTGACACAGGGAAGGCGGTATTGCCTTCAACCGTACACTCTTAACCACCCTGCATTCTGCCCCAATGCTCGCACTACCGCTTCCCCGCACCCTGCTGGGTACTGCCACAGAGCGCCCACGGCGGTGGAGGATCTGTCCTCATGCACCACCCGCATTGCTCTCACACTGTGTCTACAGTGGAGCATGCATTGCCGTCACAGCGCTCCCCACGGAGCAGCCCGCGTTCTTCCCCCACCACACACACACACACCACCAGTTTCCTCCATTGTAGCCCCACCTCACACAGATCCACCAGAGAGGACGCACTGCACCCCACCTCTCACACAGCACCTCCAGAGAGCAGCATGTATTGCACTCCCACTTCACGCACAACACACCCACAAACCGCCTGCACGGCACCCGAGCTCACTGAGTACTTTTTTCCTTCTCACATGTGGATTTCACGCATTCCTTCAGCACACGGTTTACTGTTGTTGGTTTCTACGGCTTCTGTGACAGACTGACAGAGGGAGAGGCTTCTGCTGTAACATACGGACAGGAGGAGAGGGACGCATTGGGGATTCAAAGGAAGAGCCAGCACAAGCTATTAATATGCACTAAATGGTAATTTCCAATTCCGCCTCTCCGCAGCGTCAGACCCCCTGCGTAGAAGTGCTGTGCTCGTGAACTTGTTGTATTTAAAGCAAACGCGTTCATATTTTTTTTGTTGCCAGGGTTGAAGCAGATCGCTCGGTGGTTGCTTCTGTAGGGGGTGCTGGGTAATATGCATCCCAGACACAGTTCACAGTCCAGTACTTCCCACCCAACATCCACTCACTACTTGTGGTGCCCCTGGTTTCTTCAGAGTGAAGGCACTGGTGTGCCAGGTGAAAGTGTTTGTTACCACTTTTTAGCCGGGCACAGCTTGCCCACGGTTCCACTGGCAGGTGCGAAACTCTGCTTCGGTTAGCCCTCTGCTGCAGGGGTTGTGTAACTGTGCCCAGTACGACTGAACTCCTATGGGGGTCAGGGGAGGGTGTGCAGACAGGGGGAAAGAGGGCAGCTCTGGATTCAAATAACTACAGCAAACCAGTCTGCGGCCAACTTTCCCAGCACTACCTCTTGGAGCCTGTGCCGCAGCTATTCTCAGCCTAACAGTGACACAGGAAATACACGACTCTCCCCGCCATCGCTATGTGGCATCTTCCCCGGCAGCTCGCGGTGTCTCGTGACGCGAGCGCCGCGACCACTCTACGTTTCCAGACACATAGCTTCAACCACAAAAGAGCAGTTTCGTTACTGGTGATAAGGTGGTGGCCTGCCTACTCGGACGGGTACCACAACGCCCCCACCAACTCCGTAAACCCAGGACAGATGCACTCCAGCGCAAAAGTTACAATTCTGCCAAAGTAAATTCACAGAGCACACGTAAACATAGACATCAGACCATGGCAATGTGTTGGTGTGATTTATGCATACTCCATAGTGACGGTCTGCTATTCTGGTTAAAAGCGGGTGGTGGGGCCCTTGGCAGATCTGAGTAACGATTGCAGCTCGTATTTGTGACCAAAAAGTGATAGGCAGATCGCTTCATCTTCGTGTGGATCAGTTCCCATTTCTCGAAAATTCAGAGGAATTTGAAACAAAATCCAGCATTAAACAAAATATAAAAAGTGTACTTTACATTATATTTACTGTACATATATTTTAGGTTAGCAGCATCCTTTTACTTTCAGAAGAAATAGTGATTTCAGTCCATCTACATTTATTTCACTTCAAAGACCACTGATCTGCGCACGCCATCTGTGCATGTAGATGCTTTATAATAAGAAAGGGCTCCTTTATGTAAGGTGTGTAATTCAGGTGCCTCCGGGATCTGTGGGGTGGGGGAGGGGGTGTGAGAGTTAGAGACAGAGCAGAAGTTAGTTTGTCTATTTGTAGTGTGTGGAGTTTCCTGGTTTTCCTTGCCTTACACTCCGGTATGTTTTAGCGTGTAAAATTGCAGTATTTCAGCACAACTACTAGTTAAAGCTAAAAACATGAATGTGACATTTTCTTGTGATGCAATTAAAACAATTTTCCTCACGACTTTGAAACTACGTGAATAGTGGCATGTTCTCCAAACGACTAAACCGCGTCGCACACTATGGCTAGCAATCACAGTATTCTCAGTCACTACGGGAGGTTCACGAATGATGACGTGTGCTGCTTCACGCTCACCACAGGGTTGCCGGCCGTGAGCAGTGACCCGTCAGGCAGTCTGGGGGTGATTCTGTGCCTCTGGTGGGGACAGAGTGTGAAGATGGAATCCTTAAGTCCTCTTCGCAGCTGCAGACATTCATGGACAAGCCTTGAGTGTTTGAGCCCAGATTGTCAATGTGCATCTTTGGTGATTGTCCAGCAAGCAAGATAGGGTGAGACAACATAGTCCTGGCAGCCGCTGTGGCAGTGAGGTCATGACTGGCTGCAGGTATCACCGCTAATTCTTATGAAACAAAACCTTCTTTTGTATGCCACTGTATCAATCAATAGTCACTACTGTACGGAACGCAACCGTTTATGTATATAGTGTGTGCCCAAGGTTCGTTAGTACTGCTGCTTTTGTTATTGTGGGGGGCGATATTGCAGCACCTCTGCACAGCCAACACCTAGTAACAAAATGGGTCCCCTCCGTCTCAAAACTGGCCTCCACCCTTCCAGCCTCCCGGGTAAGCGCCCAATGCCCGGTATGGCCAGCCCAGCCCTATTTGGGAGGCTGGTTTCGTTATTTTTAAGGACTCTACATTGAGTGCCCTTTGAACTAAATGGTCACTAGCTGGTTCTGTCACCTACAAGCGCTGCAGCAACATTCATCAGAAGTACAGGGCTCTGTCCTCCATCCAAGCCAATGTCAAGATTGAAGATAGACCGGCAAGGACTGGGAATAACAAGATCACCAATTCCTAATCTATCACTCTAGGCACAATGAGACATATCTGCATGTTATTCATATTTCTATCATGGGTCTAATGTCATATAAGGCGACCAGCGCAGTGCACAGGTTAGGACCACTATCATGTGTAGACATGGCGGCGATGCATATCAGGCCTAGGGGTGGTAGTTTGAACGTGCTCAGGTATCTTGGCAGTGAGATCGGGTACACAGTGGGGGTGGTTGTGGGATGTGAGAAAACCCACAAGAAGACGACGTCCCTTTTATACAGGCGCTGAGACCACTGATCGGATTAATTGGAACTCAGACCTCTTAGTTGAAGCCGAGTCCCGGAAGCTCTTTTAACATATGACGTAGGTGAGAGAACAGCATCTCTTTTCCAGGAGCAGTGTACAGGGTGCTTTGTACGCTCACCTCATTGCTGCAGTATTACTTACCTTGCCCAGGGCGCGTAGAGGTGCCGCTTCTGAATTTTGATGCAGGTGGTCATCGGTGGGCATTTTGACGGCTTCTCCTGGGGGCTGGCTTTGCTGCTGCTGAGCGCGTTGGCAGGAGTGCGGGGCCCCATACTCGGCGTCTCATGGTGGGGCGCAAGCATGGGTCGCTCTGTGCGGTGCCCTGGTGCGTGCCTGGGGAGCTCTGCGAGACCGAGCGCGCAAGGAGCAGAAACATCTGTCTCTACGGAAGGGGGAGGAGGATGGCAGGAAGAGGCTCGCGCTCGAAAGAAAGTTGTTGGAAAACAAGCAACAGGAACTCTCTAAAAAGGCTGTGGGAGTAGGACTGGTGCCGCTCCAGTGGTGCGCGCGCACCACAGAGGAGCGGGGGGAGGGAGCGCGGCAGCGACAGCGAGGCGAACGCGCGCTGCTGCGCGTTCTGGCCACCGTCGGGAATGGGAGGAGCGAAGGCGGGACATGCGCCCGCCTTTGCCCAATCGCGTGCCGTTTTTTTTAAAAAAAACGCACGCTACAGCCAATGTGGGCTTCCGAAAACGAAACCACACGCACGAGCGTGTGGGTCGTTTTCAGAAGCCCTTTCTAAAGGTCTCGCGCTGCGCGAGCAGTGCTGCGCACTGCAACGCTAGGCGCGAGACCTAATAAATTACAATATGAAACTTACTCTTTTTGGCATCAGACAACCTGTGCGTGCAGGCAGCAGGGGCTTGCAGAGTCCGCAGGGGGCACACAAATGTGTGAGGCAGGCTACAGGCTAATCGTATAGGAGGGGGCTCTGTACATTTCAAAGGTAGGTGACAGAGAAATTTAACACCTCTCCTGCCTGCTGGCTCGTTGCTCACCCACCCTTTACTGGCTCAGTGGCAGCACAGAGCCAGTAAAGAGAGGGTGAATGGCAGTTTTTAAAAAACATATTTTGAGGCACTTTTGTAAAAATCGCAGGATTTTTACAAAAGGGCAGATTTTGCGATTTGTTTGGAAATCGCGAAATCGCAAATCATGGGGGGTCTGTTTAATTGCTCTGCTGTCATTACAGAATATGTAAGGCAGACTTATTATGTTTTCACAAAAGAGGAAGTTAAGGTAGTCTGGTACCAGCTGTGAACAGTCAAGTGCTGATGTGCTCTTCACATGAAGGGCAGCAAATAGATCGGACTGCCTTCCAGTGGAATGCTGGGGGAAATTGTGGGCAGATTCATAAAGGCATCCAATGGACCCTAGGAGATACTGTAAAAACCATTGCCAATCTGGAAATTAGAAGCTGTTTTCAGGTGTATTGTCAGGTGAGGAAATTGGTCGAGTAGTTGAGGAGGCTAGGTGCTCTTTCCGATCAGTTTCTCTTGGTCCAGTCAAGCCATGAGAAAAATGTCTAAGTAAGATTGATTTGGCAAAAAGCTAATGGAGGGATAAAGGGTATAAAATAGTGTTTTACAGGTCAAACCACTTCTACACACTGATTCTCTGCACAGATTTAGCCATAGTAATTAGAAAAAAGCTCACTCAAGGAGAAGAAACAGTAACATTATTCTACCCGTAACATGGGCTTGTTTTGAGAAGCATGCTCTGCCACATGTAAGTAACCTTGCAATAAGAATGGGCAAAACCTTTATGGGGGTGTGCTCTCCTTTGCCTAATGATTCTGTGAAGGACCATGATGAAGATATATAAAGGCCATTCAAGTGCTAGTCAAGCTGTGGGCAGCAATATGTTACAAGGAAAGCTTCTCATTATTGGTGAGGGAGGTCACTGAAATCGTAAATGTATCTGTTCTGTTAAGATCAGTCCCTGGGACACGGAAACATGCAATTGTGGCTCCACATTTCAATAAGCATATTCTATGGACCCAACAATTTCCAACCAATCTCTAACCTTCCCATTTTTTGTAATATGTAAAGGAGTTCTTTGAAATAAATGGCCTACTCCGTGACTGATGACCCAGCTTCAGATATGCACAAGGATTGGACCACTTCTAACAGACATCAGTACTACCATAGCCAATATGCAGATGAGGACCAATCAGCAGTTATAATTTTCTGAGAAGTTTTGGAAGCATATGGTACTGCAGATTTTTAAATGCTACTATCCCTAATGCTAGACTGGATAGGAATTTATGTCATGGCCCTAAATTGGAACAGAGACTTCCTGACAGATCGGAGTCAGCAGGCCTGAATAGGCACATTAAAACTTAGTTTTAAAAAGTATTTGCCCCAGAACACTCCATTTCCCTCCTATTGTTCAATGGGTTGAATGGATGTAGGTAAGGCCATGGTACAGACTGACATCATCTGACATTCCAAATCTACACTGATGACTCTTAGCCAATTCTTCAAATCCGAAAGGGAGCGGAGAATCAAGAAAGCATCACAAGCTGTCTTTAGCAAATATTCTTCTTCTTGAGGAAGCACCTACTATGCCCAAATTCTCCTCGAAATAGTAGCTCCTCTATGGTTACAGGTTGCAGGGCACACTTCCATTAAATTTGGCCCACCATGTTGGAATCTGTTCCCACTTTGTTCCACCCACATCAACCAACCAGAAAGAAATGTGGATATGTTCTTTAACTCACAACTGAGTTTCAACCACAAAATTAATATTAAAAAGGTAATGTGTAGAAAGAACAACCAGCCAAAACTGCTCCGGAAAATCATTCTCCTCCTCACAGTCAGATCATCATGTTAAACAAATAAGGGTCCTAATGCTTTCATTAGTGGAACTGTGCAACACCATTTACACAGGGCGCTACAAAAAGCAAATAACAAACTATCATAGGAAACAAAATATTGAAGAGAATTTGTGCTTGAATATTGGAAAATGTGATGATTCAGTACCTGCCCAAAATGTCCTACCCTGGCAGCCAATTTAGCAAAAAAAAAATCAATTCAAAATGTTGTGTACTATGCACATTGCCTTCTGGGGAAATGGTCCATAGTACTTGCAGAAACTGTTGCCCCTCTATGTGTAACTTACTCATTTTGTGTAACTTACTCATTTTGATATTCACAGAAGGCACTTACTCATCGATGAGTAAGTGCCTTCTGTGAATACAAAATGAGTAACTTACTCATTTTGTGTAACTTACTCATTTTGTGTAACTTACTCATTTTGGTATTCACAGAAGGCACTTACTCATTGATGAGTAAGTGCCTTCTGTGAATACCAAAATGAGTAAGTTACACAAAATGAGTAAGTTACTCAAAATGAGTAAGTAAGTGCCTTCTGTGAATACCAAAATGAGTAAGTGCCTTCTGTGAATACCAAAATGGTAGTAAGTTTAGGATTTTGTCTTAAGTTAGTTCTGTGAATCGGGCCCTATGTTCCTACCAGAGCCATAAGATTCACTAGTCTGCTCAGATCCTCCCTGTGGGGTATGGGCACATTGTTTTTCTTCCTACACCCTCCCCAACCAATTAAGTTGCAGCACTTTGTGGCACCAGAAGGCTAATAGGGTGAAAATATGTCAGACTGATACATAAAACATTAGACTTACCTAACCCAATATCCCTAGTTCTCCTCTCATAACGTAGCATGTTATTTTACCAGATGTATCTGACAAAATCTGTTTTATGATGTTAATAATGTGTGGCACCAGCATCTTATAGCATTCAGAACAATTCCTTCATTTGTGATTTCAGCCACTACAGTGATGTTTTTTCACAAAATGGGGGATGTCTGTCTAGAGAGAACTGTTACGGCTTTTGGTGATTCTGCCAAAGCGTGTTCATCTAAGTCCTTTGTGCATAAAGTTGAAGCCATCCTTTCGGCAACCAAACATCAATACAGGCCATACTTTGGACAAAGTCAGACATAAATTGGCAAATTGCATAAGATAATAATTAGCAATGGGATTCTCATTTATAGTTTGTATTGCTGCTATGCCATTTTAGATCTCACCTACAGGCAGCTTTGACTATCTCTTGTGAACAACACAATAGATAGATGAAACTTTGTCAGGCCCTTGCTTGTGTTTTGATGGCTTTCCTCCTTATTCTTGTTTCCTTTGGACTGGATGAGTTATATCCTTTCTGTCCTGACACAAAGAGACCACATTTTTATTTCTTATTTTGATGTTCCCCCTCACATCTCCGCCCTCTCTCTGGAGGCTTGTGATCCCTCACCCCTCCACCCTGCCCATCTGTTGCTCCTCAAGCCCATTCCAGTAGTGCACGTTTTGAGAAAAAAACGAATAAAAATTTAAATTGCTTAGGAAAGAACCTGACAGCAGCACACTGCTGCCAGGCCAGACAGTTGTTTTCTTTTTGCATTGCGTGCATATTTTGTTATTCAATTTACTGTTCTAAATTGTCCTTCTTCCATCTTGGAAAGGTTAACTAAAGTTTTAAAAAATATGTAGAAATGGCGGCCGGTGTATCAAGTTGTATATGCATGCATTATGATGCATTGGGCTGCTATCATGGAATGCTTTTCCCTTATTTAAAAAAAAAAAAACATTCCAAGATTGTGTCCATCAA
The DNA here is from genome assembly GCA_963921515.1 of Calotriton arnoldi. NCBI lineage: Eukaryota > Metazoa > Chordata > Amphibia > Caudata > Salamandridae > Calotriton > Calotriton arnoldi. Next base: position 3,084,188 of record CAWUFW010001139.1, read on the forward strand.
TGCACATGTGCAATGATGCACCAGAGCCCAAAATGTTTTTATTTCACAAAGAAATAGGATTCAAAATTGGTCTCTCATGAGTATGCATGCACTGCGATGCACCAGATGTAATTTTAATTTTGTTTTTGTTTTTGCCAAAGCAAAGTGGCATTGGCAAAGCCAAAGTCTGTGCACTCAACTTTTAAAGGTGAAACCTAGTGGCAGTAACCGTGCTTGTTATAAATATTTTCAGCAAAAAAAAGCATTCCTTCATTGAGAAATGTTTGTGAATGGAGATTGATAGAAGCAGCCTTACTGAAAATGTAATCTTATAGAAGGTTTCAAACAAGACTGTAGGCACATTTTATGCTTTACTGATCTAAGTGATGAAAAGTTTGATTGACTTTGAAGATAGCGCTTTTGTAGATTGAAATATGATTATGCAGGGATGTCGTCCCAGTAGCCCAGATGCTTCTGCTGTTTAGGCTCACTTGTTCTATTTACTTCAGTTTGAGTGTCCTCAGGGTACCAGTAAGATGCATTACTTTTGTTTCATAGCAGAGGTCTGTATCTGTCTCTAAAGACTTGAGAAATATCGGAATCATGGATATGTTTATGACACTGTTAAAGGTGGCACAGAGTTTTGTTAGTCGACATGTCAGGAATGGGCAGTTTCTTTATATGCTTGAAATATTAGTATTACGACAGAAACAAGTATTGGTTGAACCTTAGCATTTGGAAGAAGATAAAACCAGTTCTTAAATGGGCAAATCTAAAGTATTTTATTTATTTATTTCGGTATTAATTCATTTAGAATGAACTCTGTCATTAAGACGTCAGAGTGCTTTACATTATTGAATGATAGTGGGGAGTAGTTAAAATGAAAGGGATGCATTGCATCAAATTAATAAATTTCAGGAATGGTGTGTATTACATAAAGATTGTGCAGCATTTTCAGATGACATAGCATATGCGAAAAACAAATAGTTTGTATGTCTTTATTTACACTTCATGTTTCTAAAATTGACATGGCATCCTTTCTTCTTGCAACTGGTGTAGTTATTTTGTGGTTATGTATATGTCCTCCTGTGTCTAACAACAATTGATACACATATACAGTTTAGAGCTATGAGCACTTGCTCTAGTGCCTGATCCTCTCGTGTTTCAATTAATGATTTGATAAGCTTATTTAGTAGGGCATTCTGTTAACTATGGGTGTTTTATGAGGAACCTAGTCGTATGCATTGTTGGATGTAGTGATTGGACTCTAGTAAGGTAGTTTGATATGGTCCTGTTACTTGTGAGATAAAATAGAGTCTGGAATTGGACCCAAAGTGTCCATTTTGCAGCGGTTGTTCATACCTATTGTCTAAATGTGGATACATGGGCATAGCCTCATCTCTGTCACTCCATATCCTTGGAGCTAATCCAAAAAAAGCTGTGCGTGTTATGACCCAAGGGATTCCAGGCGTAAGGATTTCTATACTTCTGGAGTTCTCCGAAGCCGCCTTAATTCCTTGTCACCAGTAGAACTGGGCAAGTCTCTATCTCAGTTTCCTAAAGTCAATCTGAGTTCTTGAAGACACTGATTACCAGCACAGCAGATATGTATGTATACAACATAGCATGTATTACCAACAAATACCTAAAGCAATGAAATCTACAATAGTGCCTTCACACACCACCCAGTTACTTCTTTTCACCAATGTGACACATTCAGAGCCATTCTCACATAACTACCATAGCCCATGAGGCCCAAGTGACAGTGGTTAGGTCTCTAATTCTATCTACGTTAGACTATGGCAATGTTATATACCTCGGTCTACCAGAATATCTAATTCAATGGCTGCAGGTTATGCAGAACATGGCAATACGTCTACTCTTTAAAATTCCAAAATGTACCTTGGTGTCTCCATTCCAGGATATACTTGATTGGTTGCCAGTTCAGCAACGTATTAGGCACAAAGCACTGACTCTAACACACCAGGCGCGCCACAATAGAGGACCTAGGTACTTGAATGAACACATCGTGGCATACAGCCCTGAGAGGTCCCTGCATTCTAGCTCTGCAGGTCTCATTGTGGTTCCTCGTTTTCAGAAACAACGGAGGGGAGGCTCTTCTTTCACTGTTAAGGCAGCCGGACTGTGGAACAGACAACCTGAACATTTGAGATTTATCTCGGATGAGGCAAAATTTAAAAAATAATTGAAAACCCTCCTATTCAGAGTCTAGTGATGATGTGGTGGGTTTGAACGTTTCACACCTTGCTCTTTGGGAAGCCTAGTAAAAGCGCCAGGACACTCCTTCAAGTAGCTTTGTGCTGTAGAAATGATTTCATTCATTCATAGCCAATATGTTAAATTCATTTGACATAAAATCAAATACTTCATTTAACAAAAAAAGTGTTGAATACAGCATCCACTCTAACACAAAACAGGTTCCCTTTTTCCTTCCTAATTCATATGTGTATCTAAGAGTGTATATTTACTCGGTGGGGCAGAAAAAACAGCTAATAACCTAACATTAATTGTGTTGGGAAACGAATGAACATACTCAAATACCTCTTTCTTTCAGTGATTAAAGATGTTTGAAACAATTTTTTATCTATAGAAAATAAGATGTATTCCCAGACAATTTAATTGACCATCAATAGAGTATGAAAATGTTTTGCTTATTAATAGTATATTAACTGGGATTTGTTTATAATAAAATGCATAACAAAACATAAAATCATATGTCTAGATGAATTGTATCATGTACATAGTTTTCATTTTGTCAATATTAAAATAGATTATGACAATTGATATACAAAAATCCATAATATATGTTAAAAACAGATACAAAAATATTACAACAAATAATACCAATAATAAAAATATTTAAAGTAAATATACACTCTTAGATGCATATATAAATTAGGAAGGAAAAAGGGAACCTGTTTTGTGTTATAGTTTATAGTACCCCGTCCCTTTTTTCTAAATAAGGGAGACTCTCTTGTGTTTTTGGAATACAGCATCCAACAATTAGTTTAAAACAAAACATGTCATTTGAAAGTAATTATATAAATGATATAGTACAATATGTATATAAATGAACATATTTCTTGTTTAAAACACTCTACAGTTTATTACTAAATATACATATTTACATAAATTGTCCACTTCATCAAGTCCGAGATTTGATCAATGGGTAATATCTCAAATGCAAGTCATTGCTAAATCGGTTTCCTTGCTGACTCCTTCTAGGACTGAATGTATAAATGTGTTGGTGTCGTAGCTCGGAAAACCAGTATGTAAGTAATACAAAAAATTTGTTTGTCTTTTACCAGTAAATGGAAATATGTCCTCATGAACAGTTACTACACCCAGTTCTGTTTTTAGTTGAAAATACTTGGGCCAGATGTACTAATCCATTTTGAGGTTTCAAAGGGTTCAATTCACACAATCGGCTCATTTGCAGCTCCACAATGGTCTTTTGGTATGTACCAAACCCAAATTGTGGTTTGGTAACATGTTACTAAATTGCATTGTGGGCTTGCGACTACATACCAAATTTCTATTTGCCAGGGGCGTATTTAGGGTGGAGAAGTGTGGCTCAATGGTTAGAGCGGCAGACCCTGATGCAGAGATCTGGCCCGGGACCAGGGTTCAATTCCCGCCTCGGCGGGTCTTGGGCTCAATTTCCTCAGACCTGATAATTCTCGCCTCGGTGCCTATTCTAATCATGGGTCCCACTCTGCAACTCTGGGCAATAGCTTGCTTAATCTCCACAACGGCCCCAACAGCGCTGGGATGCCTGGCTTCACCCTGGGGGTGCCCAGGAGTGGACATTTCACAGGGAAAAGCCAGGAAGGGTTCCACAGCGGTATGCGTACAGCGCCTGGACACCCCTTTGGGGGTATGGGTGCGCTTTACAAGTACAAATTTCATTTCATTCCAAATAGCGATTTGCAATGAGATATATTAATGTTTTGCAACCAAAATCCTGTTGCAAAACATTAATATTTTACTGATTACTGAAAGGAATTGGCCACCCATTCACAAAAGGGATGGGGCATCTTGCCTTTTGTGATTGTTGAGAAACATTTTTTTTAAGCCTAGGCGGTGGTCCCATGGATCATTGCCTAGTCTTAAAAAACAAAATTGTAAAACTTTTTTTGTTTTAATGCTTCTTTCAGGAACGCATTCTTTAAGTAAAACAGGCTGCATTAAAAAAAATAATAATAATTCAACAAGACATGGTGGTCTGCTGACCCCAGCAGGCCACTGTCCCTGTAATGGCAGCAAATCGCAGTGGGTTGCAATTTGCGACCTGCCTCATTAATATTCATGAGGTACATAGTCATTGGAAAGTGCATGATAAAGTATAAATCTATGCTCTCGAGTTTTATCACAGAATGCTTCTTTCTATCCAGTAGTTCTTGATACACTCCAAATGAAAAGCGGGTTGAGTTGCAGTCTTCCTTCAACAAGTTTCTAGGTGGAGCAACTAAGGGGCATATTTACAACTAAAGTGGTGGAACACGCCAAGAAGAATAACGCTGCGCTATGTCACTTTAGAAATGCAGGGCAGCACCGTATTTACAATAATACGGTGCAGCCCTCCGTTTCTCCCTGCGCTGGCACTAAATTTAGCTGCCTATCGCCAACGCAGGCACCCTTGCATCATAGTGCAAGGGTACCTACGTTGTGGAAAATGGTTGTTTATGTGCTGGAAGGGACACCTTAACATAGCCATAACATAAACACTCATAAATGGCGATTTGTAACTTCTATGTGTGGTGCTTGTGCAGCACACATAGAAGTTGCAACTCGTCATTTTTAAAATGATTGTTTATCTGCACATAATCATACATGGCGTTTTGCAGTTTCTATGTGTGCTGCACAATAAAAGTCTGTCCTGTCGCTCATTCAATAAAATGGACGGTGCTGCCATATCTTATTACCCCCAGTATCATCTTCGGGGATTTCCCTCCCCACTTGCCTTCTTGAGTAGTAAGACAATTGTTGGGCTGAAATAGTTTATCACATTGTTTAAAAAAATATTTTCTAGATGAGTGTATGGGTAAAAGGTTCCGAATAATGAGATTATTGCAAGAATGAGTGTATGCATGTCAGAGCTGGGCTGATGGGGAAGTTTCTCAGACATATGCAGTCCTGAATTTCGGTTAAAATAGATCCAAATGGTGCATGAATAAATAAAAGTCAGATTAAAAGGACAAAGTCCTTACAGACTGGCACCTCTCAAGTGGGTCGCAGCACTGAGAAGCTAGCCAGTGTGGAAAGTGTCTGCTTTGTGACTTTCTTCAAACATTTTACATAGTGCTAAATGAGGCATGTTAAAAGGATATGGGCTTGTTTTACAGTTTGTCGAGGAGGGTACTCCATTTCAAATGCGTCAGAGTACCCTATCTACCAAACTCAAGGACTCCCAAAATTCTTACTTTTTCGTATGTTCACTACCTTTCCCAGTGATCACTCGGGGCCAGTCCCTAGGAAACACTCATATACCCACCCATAACTCGTTGTTTTATGTGTTTTTTGTTGTATAGCACTCATTTGTCTCTTGGCATAAGAAGGAAAACACCCCTACAAGCTGAGCAAAGTCCATAAACTAAAATAAAATGTAATAATTATTCTACCTAAACTAAACTGAAAAAATACAAAGTTAGACTTTGAAATATATCCCACAAAATAATTATTTTTACTTATTATATTTCCAATATAGACTGCAACAAACTAAAACTACAAGACACCAACAAATGTTAAGAAAGCATCAGAATACTGCTCAAGAAAACACATCACATCAGAAATACATAAAGGAAATATATGAATAACAATGGGGGTCATTACGATGGCGGACGGAAAAGCCCTCCGGCCACCGGGGTTGCGGAAAAAAAACACCTGCATGTTCCGAGGCAAAACCGGCGGTCACATTACGATGCAATTATTGAAAAATCCGACCGCGACGGTCGGATTCCACAAAAATCAGCCCGCAACGTCCGGAAAACCAGAAAATCCGACCGCGGCGGACGGAAATGCTGCGGAAAGCTCAGAAAACGCCGATCCACAAGTGGAATGACCGCAAGTGAAATTATGATAAGATGGCGGAGCAGGTGGAACGATAAGTCTTTTCCGACCACTGCGGTTGCGCGAACAGATGAATGGCAGAGCTGGCGGAACGATCATTGCGTTCAGATCGCTGCGGTCGCATGGAAAGAAGAAGGGTGGTCGAATGCAACCACACCACAAGGCCTCCAAGTGTGGCTGATTTTTCCGCTGCCTTCAAAAACATTTGACACACTCCAATGACACGTCATTGAAAAACAAACAAATCTCAGGTCAACATAGAGAACACACCTGACATGAATACCCCATTTTGACACACCCACATAGCTGAGTATAAACCCAATCCCTTCCCTGACCAGCATCCTTTGCACAACTCCAGCAGTGAAGGGCCAAACACCACAGCAGAAAGGAGAGGCAAATCATCACAGATCACACCATCACAACTACCCACACCAACACTTCCAACACACACCTCACACATCACCACCTTCCCACCTGCACATGTCACCCATTTGCACATCACACTCCATGTCACAGAAAAAAATGCCCAGATTCACAGACAATGAGTTGTCAATGATGGTAGACGAGATAATCAGAGCAGAACCACATTTGTTTGGAAGCATGGTCCAACGGACACCACTAGTCAGAAAAAATCAAATGTGGGAAAGGATAGTCAAAGTCAATGCAGTAGGGATCACCCTGCGCACACTGCGTGACATCAAGAAGAGGTGGCATGACCTAAAGACCAGGGTCAAATACCGTGCCAACAGGAACCATGAGGCGGCTCAGAGGACTGGCGGTGGCACTCCCATTCCACCGCTAACATTCACTGAATGGGAGGAGAAGGTGCTTGCCATACTGCATCCAGAGAGTCTCACAGGAATAGCTGGGGGAGTGGAGGCTGGTAAGTACCAACAAATGTAGCCCATCACACTGCCATGTACTGTCTTGCACAACTATAAAGCTCCACTTTCTAGACCTAAATGCACTTATGTACAACACACTCTTCCCAACACATGCCTCACATATCTATCATTTCCTTCCTCAGATTCACTCAAAATGTAGGTAGCAATATTTCCATGGTGGTATGTGTACAGGCAGCCAGCACTACAACTCCCACCAGGCACCCTTAATTCACAGCTGAGCAGGATGGAACACTCACCACACCCAAGAGCCTTGTGTAACCTATTCCCTTTCTCTGCTACACTTCACAGGGAGGTAGCCTTCTCAACAGGGAGGGGTGTGTGTGTACAGGTAGCCAGCACTACAACTCCCACCAGGCACCCTTGACTCACAGCTGAGCAGGATGGAACACTCACCACACCCAAGAGCCATGTGTAACCTATTCCCTTCCTCTGCTCCACTTCACATGGAGGTAGCCTTCTCAACAGGGAGGGGTGTGTGTGTACAGGCAGCCAGCACTACAACTCCCACCAGGCACCCTTGTCCCACAGCTGAGCAGGATGGAACACTCCCCCACCCAGAAGCATGTGGCAGCCATTTCATTGCTCTCCTCAACCTTACAGGTAGGTAGGTAGCCATCTCACCAGGGAGGGGGGTTTGTGGATAGGCAGCCAGGACTACAACTCCCATCAGGCACGCTTGTCTCACCCCTGAGCAGGATGGAACACTCCCCCCACCCAGAACCATGTGGCAGCCATTTCATTGCTCTCCTCAACCTTACAGGTAGGTAGCCATCTCAACAGGGAGGGGGGTCTGTGGATAGGCAGCCAGCACTACAACTCCCATCAGGCACTCTTGTCTCACCCCTGAGCAGGATGGAACACTCCCCCCACCCAAAACCATGTGGCAGCCATTTCCATCTACTGTGCTACCTAACAGGTAGGTAGACTGTGCATGCACCCTGTCATCCTTCCCAAAATGCATGGAGCCATATGACCACCACATCCCTCACATGTCAGCCAACTCTGTATAGATCCAAATGTTACATCCAGTGTGCAGACAGCTAAGCGCATGTAACTGTCACAGAAATTACACTTTGGCTCACCAAGTCGCATGTGAAATAAATTCAGGGCCCAATCATGCACAGCACAGAATGCAATGTGTAAGTGCCAGGGTTTCAAAGCATGAAGGCTCATATGAACACAACATATGCACGTTCAATCTGTCAAACAAACAAAACCACATGATTTGAAAGAACATATAAATAATTAAATTGTTAAGTTTTGGCATAGCTGAAACAGATTCTCTGAAAAGTCAACTAAATCCACGGATAAACCAAAGTTGATGTGCACCAAGTTGGTAGATGATGACATATCCTTGTAAACACACTATCTGTACATGTCACATGGTTGTTATTTACATGTCACACTAATGACAAGTAATGTATGTACCTCAACATCATGTCATGATGCTGATAATCTTTTACCAATACCAAGTGATTGCAATGTAAAATGTTTGGTGTATCAAATGTAACATCCAAAAGTGTGACACCAAGGTTGTGGAGTGCACTTAACTGACAATGTAACCTCTGTTCAACAGGAGATCCCCAAGCAACAGCTGGTGAAAACACCACCAACCAGCAGAGCCAGTCTCCCCCCCCGGAACGTGAACTCTCTGATGCTGATTCTCTATGTTTCTCAGATGAGGAGCAACAACTTGGCCCCTCAGGATTGCCAGGGCACACTCCGTCTCAGGGCCTCATTGTCACCACCACCACCACAACTATCAACACACCAGCGACAACCACTACGCTGACCCCTGCTACAACGACCTGTGCTGCAGCTACCTCCACCATTACCACTGCTGCCTGCAACACTGTCCCTGGCTCAGTGGTTACCAACACCACCACACAAGCCAAGGATGCCGGAGATAGTGTGCGGGCGCGTCGACAGCCAATGCCACAGGTCCGTGTCAGCAGGGCAGGTGGGAGGGCAACTGGGGGACAATCACATGAGGACATTGAAACAGAAGCCCTGGCCACCGTCGAAAGAGTCCTTGGTGCACATCAACAGAACCAGGGACAGATGGGCCAGGTTGTAGAAGAACTGCGTGAGCTCTGCCTGCTGCAGAGGTCCATGGACACATAAATGGGACAACTTGTGGATCTCATTGGCCAGCTTGTGGGTGTTCTGAGGGACATACATGCTGCTCAAATGACGGCTTAACCCCCCTCCAGTGGCCAGCCTGCTGAAACACCCACCACCTCAGCTGCGGCCACAGAGATGGGTGAGTTGCAAGACAATGACTCCTCAGACACCTCTGAGCCTGCAGCAGAGGCCCCCCCTGCCAAACGCAAGAGGCGTCATCCGAGAAACACCACCGGAGGATCACGTGGCAAAGCACCAACCAAAGCTAAATCGCTGAGCCAGCCATGATGGCACATGTGTGGCATTGAACATTGACTTTGTTGATTATCCAATCCCACATTGCCATGTTGATGGCAGGAGTTTGTTGGACTGTGTAATTCCATTAATGTGGGGACTACTCTATTTGTCTCCTTTACCATCACTGACAACTCACACACTCACTATGCACAAATTACCTTACATCCTCTTTAATTTTAACACAATCTAATGGAAAATAAACACTATTTACACACCTATGCCTTTGTGCCAGTTCCATGTTTATCACAGTATGTACAATGTCAACTCTGATTCCAATGTACCACAAGCTCTGATTGTGACGAGACATTGATGGGGCGAAGGAACCTAGAAAGACACAAGAGGATGACATTGAGTTGTCAGGTGATGCCATTACAGCAAGAACACACCACTAGTCAACACTGTACAAGATCCATCACACATAACAATGACCAACACCTTCACCATAGACATGAGGTAAGTGGATACCAATACACTGTGCCACACACATCAGCCATTAGCAGTGAGCCAACGACAGCCAGCATCCAAACACCTCATCTATGCTTCGCCACTAACAGCAAAGCCAACAGACAATGTCATAGTTGTTCAATGGTAACTTACACTCAAGGGAAGTAGTTGTCGATGAGCTGTTGACACAGGTCAACACCTTCCTCTTCTCCACTATCATCGTCACTGGGCATGTGTGGATTTGCAGCAGGGGGCATCTGCTGCTCATCATCGTCCAGAATCAGGGGGATCTCTTGGCGCAAGGCCAGGTTGTGTAGCATGCAGCATGCAACTATGATCTGACACACCTTTTGGGGAGAGTAGAGTAGTGCACCACCACTCTTGTCCAGACACCGAAATCTAGCCTTCAGAAGTCCAAAAGCACGCTCCACTACACAACGTGTCCTCCCATGGCCATCATTGAAGCGGACTTCCCCTGGGGTCCTTGGATTCCTCAGTGGGCTCAGCAACCAAGGCCGGTTGGGATACGCAGAGTCACCTAGTTGTGAGAAACACAGATCAAGTTTGTAAATCAAATAGTTGAGGAGAACAGCATGTCACACATACAGCACACTACTTGACACAGCTTACTCTTGAACAAGCCACGCATGCTCCGGGTGCAGATTTTCCATCAATTGTGGGGTGATGCTGTTACACAGTATGTAGGAGTCATGTGCAGAACCCGGATATTTGGCACATACATGGAATATAATCATATCCGCTTGGCATACCACTTGCACATTAATGGAATGGTAATGCTTCCTGTTACGGTAGATGTGCTCACGTGCCTGTGGTGGAACTAGGCCAACATGTGTGCAGTCAATGGTTCCAACAACATTAGGTATGTGACCAAGGTCATAAAATTCACTCTTCACATCTGCCAATTCATGTCTCCTTGGAAAGTGGATGTAGCGGTCCTTGTAGGTCAACAATGCGGACAGGACATCACGCAGCACCATGCTGCACATAGGTTGAGACATCCCACCGGCGATGGCCACCGTGTACTGAAACGAACCAGTGACAAAGAAATGCAGTGCGGCCATCACATTTACTGTTGGTGTCAAAGCTGTGGGATATGTTCTGTGAGGCCTCAAATGTGGCTCCAACTGAGCACATAGCTCTTGAAGGGTAAGGCGATTCAGACGGAATTTCCTTATGATGTCCTCATCCTTCATGTTCCCCAGCACTGGGAAAGTCTGATGCACATTTGGTCGTCTCCTACGTATTCAGAAAGAGGACACATGTCAATATGAGTCACAGATGAGATGTGGCAAACATCTTACATAATGACTAACACAGCCCCAACATTGACAGGAATGTGAAATCAGCTTAATGCACAAGTCACATGCACAGACACCTTGATCTACTGTAGTCATTCATGTGGGCAGGATGCACATACTAACTACTGTCAAATCAGAAGCAGACTATGTGAATGGTATATGGTACACTCCTACATCGTGTGTCACCAGCCCTGTGTGTAGCTGACACAGCACATATGGCAAACAGCAACAATGCTGAGTTGTGCGTAGCTGCAGTCACTGCACAACCTTCTTGCGTAAGTCTCACTAAGCACAACATCATTACAAAACGAGCACAGTGAGTGTAAGCTGGACAACTATCAATATAAACACAGCACTGTATACAGTGATATAGGCACATTATGTGGTCAGTCCATCATGACTGTGGGATGAGTTGCCATTTCACACATTGGCATGTTTACAAACAGTGAGACTCAATTGCACCTCAAATCTGTATACATGCCCACAAAGATTAGATTTGACATGTGAGTAAGTACATACCAATGCATTTAATCATGTGTACTATGTGTGGGCATCATAGAGTTAAATGTCACACTCTCATTTCACTTTACAACCAGGTGCAAGAATATAGTGTAAATGTATAGTGATCAGTGATGCAATTTGCAAAGTGACAATGCAACAGCACAATGTGTCCATGGGTGTGGTAGCGGTGCTCCGCCACTGCGGTCACGGGCATTGGCCACAATTGAAAGATGCAGGATTGTGGTAGAGACCACCTGGCCCTCGTGGTGTGACACCGCCTATGCCAATGTCATTGTAGCCAATGGGAGCCGCCATCGCGGTAGTGCAATATATTTTTGAAACTCGCGGTAGGCGTGCACCACCATTGCGGTCACGGGCATTGGCCACAATTGAAAGATACAGGATTGCGGTAGAGACCACCTGGCCCCCGCGGTGTGACACCGCCTTTGCGAATGTCATTGCAGCCAATGGGAGCCCCCATCGCGGTAGTGCAATACATTTTTGAAACTCGCGGTAGGCGTGCTCCCCCACTGCGGTCACGGGCATTGGCCACAATTGAAAGATGCAGGATTTCGGTAGAGACCACCTGGCCCCTGCGGTGTGACACCGCCTATGCGAATGTCATTGCAGCCAATGGGAGCCGCCATCGCGGTAGTGCCTTTCAGTTTTGAACATCGCGGTAGGTGTGCTCTGCCACTGCGGTCACGGGCATTGGCCACAATTGAAAGATGCAAGATTGCGATAGAGACCACCTGGCCCCCGCGGTGTGACACCGCCTATGCGAATGTCATTGCAGCCAATGGGAGCCGCCATCGCGGTAGTGCAATACATTTTTTAAACTCGTGGTAGGCGTGCACCGCCACTGTGGTCACGGGCATTGGCCACAATTGAAAGATGCAAACCAGGCAGACCAATTGCATCAGCAGAGTACCACTGAAACAACCCTAGGGGCCTATAAATGTCTGTGAGATAGCCGCACCAGTCACTTGCATTCAGACATTGCTGCCTGCAGTTCATCTACACCAACTGCTGCTGTACCTCTACTCTGGACCCAGTCATGGCTCGAACAGAGAACATCAGGGCCCGTCCCTTCACCACAGAGGAGCTGGAGGTCCTGGTGGACGAGGTCCTTGCCCAGTATGGGCGGTTATATTGGGCTCCAGAGGTACTGGTAAGTGTATGAGTAAAAGTTTGAGAGGGCTCTGAATGCTCACATGATGTTACTGTACAGTAGTACGTGCCTGTGAGTGCAAGCCAATGTTCATGCATTAATATTTTGCCAACAGCATGGTCCATACATGACCTAGAACTTATTGCACTTGAGTATGTGGGGAGGATGGCAACATAGACAATGGTGCAGCTCATTTGAAGCCAAAAATCACACATGTTGTTCTGAGACTGGGTAATGTAAATATGTGAGACACTGCCTAGCATGATGACTTCACGTCAATGGGGTGTATAGCCTTATTTCCACAGATCCCTGATTGCATGCATTGATGTAAAGGACATACTGTGGTTTAGCAGTTATAGAGTTACACTGCTGATTTGAGACACTCGAACTCTGAACACACATTTCCTGTGCCATGTAATTTCATAGTTCATTAAGTGTTCATATGCTCATTTGTGACATGTCAAATGTAGATTGGCCAGAGGGTAGTGAATAATGTGTGTACTGCTTTCAAATTCACCCTATGGAGATGTGGATATCCTGCACAGGAGTACAAGGCCTGGATCTGGCACTATTTGTGCTAAATCACCTCGGACACATCTTCCAAATGTACGATGTACATGTCATCCTTCTTTTGATTCCATAATGTGTAGAGTCTTGCATGTCTATGCACTGTTCCACCATTATGATTGTACATGCATGTGATTTCTGTGATGCTCCACGTGTTTCCGCAGTGATAAGCCCTCAGGCCTGCCCAGTTAATGCACAATGTTTCAAGGCCCCATCACTAAAATGACTTTGATAAACATATGTGTTGGCCACCATCCTATTTTTGAAGGAGACATCATAGGCCTGAGGAGTATACAAGACAGGCCTACACCTTGTGACAAGAGTTTGTGAATGTAAGAGCAGTTACCTAATTGGGACCTCCATGACACGTGTAGATTTGCAATTGTCAAGGACATTAAGGGGTGTGTAGTGTAAGACACAGTGAGTCTGACCACTACCCATCATTCACAGTGTATCGTATGTCATGCTCAGTTGCATAGTGCATCACAGATGAGGCACATTTTTCAATTGCTTTCTGTGCTGGCACTCTGCATGTGTATGAGATGGGCATGTAGTGTGTCCATCATCATATATGTTTACATTGCAATGATATGGCTTGCTCAAAGTGTACTATGTGATATGTGACATGGTGTATGGGCTCTGCTGTCCATTGATGTATCTGTGTGTTATGTGTTTACATGCTCCTGTACTGTCACACAGTGGTACACAACACAGTGTTACAAATATTTCTCTTCTTGTCTCCCATGCGAACAGCTCAAAGTCCATCAACGTAAGGCCATATGGAGGGCCATTGCCCGCAAGGTGCGCTGCCTGGGTGTCTCAAACCGACACCATACACACTGCCACAAGAGGTGGGATGACATCTGCCGGCTCAGCAAAAACATCGCAGAAATGACGCTGGGGCTGGTCCCTCAAAGTGGCAGCTTGGCGCGCAGGAGCATGACACCACTAATGGCCCGCATCCTGGCAGTAACACAGCCAGAGCTGGATGGACATTTAAGGGCCCACCAGCAGCAAGTTGGAGTGAGTATTGTGCTAAGTGTGACTTTGCGCATGAGTGACTGCCTGAATCCCAGCCCAGATCAAGTGCGTAGCTCTGTGATGTCTCTGGTGTGATGAAATGGCTCCTAAGTATCCTCAGTGTTGAGTGCAGAGGGTCTGTGTGTGTCCAACATTTAGTTGCTCATGTGGTAAATCCATGAACGTTGTCATAGCAAGTCAGCTTGACATGTTTTCATCTCACATTTTGTGAATGTTGTCTGCAATGATACCTTCCTACACATGAAAAATATTTGTGTGAAGTGTGTGGCCCAGTACACTTGTCAGGCTTGTGGGTGCTGTGTGTCTACCACAATAGTTTGCTCATGTGATGATGTGTAAGTGGCTACATCAATGTACAAATGTGGACTCAGGGAGCAGTGAGTTGGTAGAGGTCACACCTGTCCCATGGGTTGTGTTTTTCACAATGATTGAGATGACAGCATCATTGCAAAAAAGATTAGCCAAATATCAGCAGCATGGCATCAAGATGTGATTTCTGCCACAGTGACAACAAGTGCACACAGGTGCTGAAGGGGTAGGTGTTGATGATTGCAGTGATGCATTGGCTGATTTGCATTTGCCAATTGTGCACATGTCAACATGACTGGGATGGTTAGACTCTGGAATTTAAATGCAATGTTGCAGAACCAGGCTATTGTGAGATTGTTTGGGCACTAGGGCTTAACATGGTTGGATGTGATCAGTGGGTATGCCAAATTGTGATGTGACTGAGGTGTTGTACTGTAATTTGATAGTTGAACAGAAGCAAATGTTACCCAGAGTGTCAGTCCTCAGTATGTGTGCATTGTGGAGGGGTGTCCATGTGCATCAGTGCATGGTGAATTTGTGGCTACTGCTTTTGACCAGTGATTGTTTTTTTGGCACATAGATGTGTCATCAATGTCATCTGTCAGCACAACATAGGGATGTCATATGCCAGACCTTAGGTATTGTCACACATTAGCTGTCCTAATGGAGGCCACTCACAACTTCATGTACAGAAGGCACTATCATGCCTTGGATCAATGAAGGCCTGTCAGGCAATTGTAAAGATGTTGGTATGTGACATGTCACAACACATGAAGGCCTTACATTACATTCCCATTCTCATGCTATTGCGCATTGTCTATGTGACTACATTGTTACATGGGGCTTATTTGCACTTCATTACCCAAAAAGATGTGTCCATGTGACAAATGCTGCACTGTGAGTGTCAGAGACATCAACTGGCAGTGAACAGCAGTGAGCATCAGATGTGTGCTGTGCACATCAAAGAAATTGGTACATCTACACAGCTGACACCAATGTACAACTGTAGTTGTGCTTCAGTGCCCAACATAGTGGATTTAAGGAGGTAACATCACTTGCAAATGGATATATTTTACTTTGTATCTGTGGTGTTCAGTGAAATATACTTCAAATGTGACTGAGACAACATGTTTGGATGTGTAGCTATCTTACCTACAGGCACGTAGGTGTGCCTACAGACAATTGTATGTGATGTTTAAATGTAGGTACATGCACAGCTATTTGGCTGTGTCAATGCAACATGAAGCATGACTATCAACTAAGCATGTTTCCATGCATCAGCTGATGATTGCATAAATTTGGCATATGCTGAAAGTACATGGAGTAGTTAAACGTGGGAGTTTCAGTCAAAGTATTTGAGTTTGTATTAAATATAATGTTTTTGAGTATGGCACTATACTGAACCTATGTCTCTGTCTCTTGCAGCATCTACCGAGGGCAGAGAAGGACAGGGGACCGACACCGTTGGGGAAGCCACTCTTACGACGGGTACACAGGAGTTTAGTGACACTGAGGGGACCAGCGCCTCGGAGGGGGACAGGAGTGCCCTGGAGGATTCCTGCCCGGAAACACCAACCTCCACATCTTCCCAGTCCAGCGGTGACTCCTCGATGTTGGCGGGGACAGGAAGTTCAAGATCTGCATCTTTTTCTGCCACACCTTGTCCTGTGTCCACCCTCCCGGATGCTCCCCCAAGTGCTATTCGTGCCCGCAGCCCTAAGAAGGGTAGAGTCTCCTTCCCCCCAGGCACCGCTGCCCCTGCCCCTGTCTCCCCTGCTGCCCTCTGTGTGGAGGCCATAGACATTTTGCGGCAGCTGTGTGTGGGTCAGACTGCTCTCCTGAATGCCCTCCAGGATCATGGCAACAAGTTGTTGCGTTCATGGAGGGCATTCATTTAGACGTGGGTGGCCTACACCGAACTGTCCAGTCTTTGTCCTCCACAGTGATGGCAGCCATTCAGCAGTCCCAAGCTCCCAGTCCAGCTCCTGTCCCTTCCGCAACCACACTCCCAGTGCCCCCCCTGACCAGAGTACACACAAACCAGAGCCCTCAGGCACCCAGTCATCCACACGCAGCACACAACACCAGCACTCTAAGCTAACCAGACACCATACACCATCCCCACAGCACACAGAGGGCACACATGACCGCAAGACAAAAAGCCCATCACAAGACACTCAGGGACATAAGGCAAAAAAGCATGCATCCACATTACATTCCTCCGAATCATCACCATCCAAGGGCACTTCCATCCCCACACCTGATCCCAAAGACACACAAACACTTGCCCTGTCTGCGGTGAACCTGGTGCCTGCCACAACTAAGCCCAAACACATTCAGAAGGCAGTTTCACCCAAAACTTCGACTCCCACCCACACCCCTGTGAAGCATGGACAAGAGAGCAAAGTGGGAGTGTACCTCCACAACAGGGGATGCAGGGGAAAAGGCAACCCCACCCCCAGCGTACCACCAGGTCCAGCAAATCCCCACGGGAAGAGCCACCACCACCTGCTACACTTTCGGGGAAGAGGGAGGCTGTTGGGGCCACCTCACTTCTCATTTCTGGCAAGACACTTGTGGGATATCGGATCCCAAAACAATTGAGACCCAGCCCTCGACATTCACCATCAGCCACTGAGTCTCCACACAGCATGTCTCTACCTCCCTGTGCCACCCCTCCACCCGGTCCAATCAGCCCTCAGGCTCCCACATCCACAGATCACTCTACCTCAGCCAGTTCTCTCCCTCCCAGGTCCAGTCCTCCGACTGGCCCAGACAATCTGCCCCCTCCCAGTTCAACTTCCACCCATATTTGAAGCCAAGTCCCCCTTTCCACCCCATTTCTCCCTGAGCGGTGCCTGGACTGCCCATTCGAGGCCCCTATCCTGTAGTGATTCCCATGGCAGTGGACTGTGTTACATATTTGTTGTGCAAGTTTTCATGCACACATGTGCAGACTTGAAATTTGGACTGGCCTTGATGTTTTGCACTTTTAATGCCTATACAGAGTTTATGTAATAAAGACTGTTACTCATGTTCTGAGCTTTGTTGCTGCCCTTGCTAATGATGCAGTGCAATGTATGTGTATATGTTCATCTGTTACATGCTCTGTATGTCACATTGGCATCGGCTTGATTTTCTTTTGCAGAGGTTGCCAGAGGTTCCAGCCACTTTTGTGCTTCTTGACTCAAAGGCTTGAGGGTGCAATGATGCCTGTCTGTGATGGTCTACTCTTGTCATAATCATTCTACTGTGGGGTCTCTAGTTTTGTACACATGTCATATTTGGATGCTGTACCACAACAGCAGAGAATTCTATTCACATGATGACTTGCGGGGTGGACAGGGTCCGTCATATCTGTGGAATCTATCTTGATGTGTACACACCAGTGCAGATGTGTAGTCATCTTGTGTAGGCCTGGCTTCATAGCCACATGGGTACATTAGAATGTGTGCACTTGAGTAGTCATACAGTGTGATTGTACTGTCATTAGCTGAAGTGTTGATGTGTATGTGCCCTTGAACATGACCCTTACACACATGTATGATCCAGTTGATGAGTGCCTGTTTGTTTACATGATCAGATACCTGCTGTAGATTGTGGGCACATGTAAGAGTTGTCTGTTGAGCAATGTGCAGTGTGTCGGTATGACCTTGCAGTCCTGGGGTACACCTACTTGTTAAACACACAAAATGATGGACGGAATGTTGCACATTGGCAAACATTCACCCCCAGTCACAGATCTGGGTTTAATCCATCGTTATTTTGCTTCACCACGCCACCCCAGTTCAGACATAGCCATATGCAAATCAGTCTTGACCCTGTGCCTCATGGGAACAGTCCAGACCGAACTGCCAAGCCATGTCTTCCCTGGACCGGAATCAAGCATCCTAGGACCGGTTTCGGGCTTTCACCCCTCATCAGCCAGGATAGCTTGACTCCAGTGGCGTAGTGAGCACGGGACCCACGTCTGGGCATACCCTTCCCACTTAGGGCGAAATGCAAAACACACAAGATGATGGACGGAATGTTGCACATTGGCAAACATTCACCCCCAGTCACAGATCTGGGTTTAATCCATCGTTATTTTGCTTCACCACGCCACCCCAGTTCAGACATAGCCATATGCAAATCAGTCTTGACCCTGTGCCTCATGGGAACAGTCCAGACCGAACTGCCAAGCCATGTCTTCCCTGGACCGGAATCAAGCATCCTAGGACCGGTTTCGGGCTTTCAGCCCTCATCAGCCAGGATAGCTTGACTCCAGTGGCGTAGTGAGCACGGGACCCACGTCTGGGCATACCCTTCCCACTTAGGGCGAAATGCAAAACACACAAGATGATGGACGGAATGTTGCACATTGGCAAACATTCACCCCCAGTCACAGATCTGGGTTTAATCCATCGTTATTTTGCTTCACCACGCCACCCCAGTTCAGACATAGCCATATGCAAATCAGTCTTGACCCTGTGCCTCATGGGAACAGTCCAGACCGAACTGCCAAGCCATATCTTCCCTGGACCGGAATCAAGCATCCTAGGACCGGTTTCGGGCTTTCAGCCCTCATCAGCCAGGATAGCTTAACTCCAGTGGCGTAGTGAGCACGGGACCCACGTCTGGGCATACCCTTCCCACTTAGGGCAAAATGCAAAACACACAAGATGATGGACGGAATGTTGCACATTGGCAAACATTCACCCCCAGTCACAGATCTGGGTTTAATCCATTGTTATTTTGCTTCACCACGCCACCCCAGTTCAGACATAGCCATATGCAAATCAGTCTTGACCCTGTGCCTCATGGGAACAGTCCAGACCGAACTGCCAAGCCATGTCTTCCCTGGACCGGAATCAAGCATCCTAGGACCGGTTTCGGGCTTTCAGCCCTCATCAGCCAGGATAGCTTGACTATGTCTGAACTGGGGTGAACTGTTCCCCCTAGGCCAGAACGGGCAGTTTTGATTGTTACAGTTTATAATCCTAACTGACCCCGGGAACATGGTAGAAATTCGAGTTTAGTATGCCTGGACTCAGAATGATAAAACGCATCTTTTAGTGAAGTTGGTTTTAACATTCTGTGTCTGAAAATACCACTTTTAGAAAGTGGGTATTTTCTTGTCTAACCATCCAAGCCTGCCTCTGCGAGGTTGTGTATTCCTTGTCTGGAATGTGAGTGACAGGGGCTGGGGGATGCCAGGAGACAGGGTGAGTCAGCGCAGGGCTGAATAGCCAGATCGACCTGTAGATGGGTGGGAGGGGTCGCACCTGGGCCCTGAATAGGACAGTGCCTTCCCTCCACAATGCTGGCTCCACCTCCTGTGGTGCGTCTGATGTCCCTGGCCTACTCACTGAAAGAAGGGACGGAGACTTGTCAACAAAGTGCTCCAGAACTGGTTTGGACTAGGCAAAGGCCTCTCTGCCTTCAGAGAACAAAGGAATTTGGGATATAAATATTGGGGCCCTGACCCCATGAATTTAGATCTCGCTGGAATCAAGGAACCTGCCAAGACGAAGAGCTGGAAGAGCTGCCAGGAGGAGTACGGCCCCTTTGCTGTGTTGTTGCTTTGTTGGGTTGGCCTGCAGCTGCTGCTTCTGCCTTGGGCAGTGAAAGGACTGGACTGAACTTTCTACAAACTTGTGCTGAGTATCTCCAAGGGCCAGGAACCGAGCTGGCCTCCTGTTAAGAAGTCTCAGGGACTACAAAGACTTCACAAGCCTCTGGGTACCGCTTCTGGAACGCTGTTTCAGTCGCCACAGAGGAAGGGAACTGCAACCGACTCCGTCAACCGAATCCATCCCTGGCCGGTGACCTGTTTGCACCGCAGACCGCATCGCCCCGCTTCACATCGCAACCCTGGTCTCACCGTGGGCGACGTCCAACGCCGCCAACATCGAGCCGCTGCTTGCACCGTGACCTGTGGGCACCGTAGTTCGCATCGCATCGCTTCACTGGGCCAGCCGGACCAGACCGACACTGTCGCTGCAACTGGCTCAAGAGTCGAGACCGCACCGCATTTGGGGCACCGCTCGCACGTCTGCGACGCACCGCTCCGACTCGCACCGCTGTCCGACGCCAGCTCCCGCACTCCGGCTTGGTCGCCTGCATCGCAACCTGTCAGCACCGCATCGAGCATCGTCTCACCCTGCACCGCACGCCTTGGACTCACCGACTCCGTCTGCACGACGCTCATCGAGCCGCTGCCTGCACCGCATCGAGGGACACCGCACCTTGCATCGCTCCGTCTTGCACCGCAACCGCGACGAACGCCGACCGGCTCGTACACTCCGTACCAGCCACAACGAGAAAGGTACTGTAACCGAGTCTGTTCATGACTCTGCTGGCCCGTATCGACGCGGTCGGCTGGAACTGTTAGACTCTGTGGTTTTCAGCATCACGGTAGGCTCGGACGGAGCTACCGACTGCATACGAACTTTGCTTTTGTGCTATTCTTGCAAAGAAGAAGTTATCGTATCAAGCATTCATTTTCAAAGTACAGTATTGTGGATTTTTGTCGTAATTGGTCTTGTCTTGAGTATATAAAATATTGGTTATTTTTCTAAACTGGTGTGGTGTCCGTTTGTAGTGCTTACACGGTATTACTGTTGGTTATGTGCAAATGCTTTACACACTGCCTCTGAATTAAGCCTGACTGCTCGTGCCAAGCTACCACGAGGGTGAGCAGGGGTTACTTCACGAGTGTAACAACCCTTACCCTGACTAGGAAGAAGGGTCCCTACTTGGACAAAGGTGCAAGCCCTTGCCAACTAGAGATCCCATTTCTAACATTGGTTGTCAGCGGTGAGGATAGGACTTGTGTTTGCACTTGACTTACAGTGATTGGTGTGCACTACTACCATATCGCAGACCATTACGTACCACATACTGGTTCTTTTTCTTTTGGCCTATTTTTGATCTTGCCAGTTTTCAACTCACGACTTTTGTCATGCCTGAATCAATTGCATCATCCGTTGCATCTCTGGAAGTTATCTTTGAGGAGGACAGGTTGGAATCCTACGCCGTAAAGGAGTTACGAGCGATTTGTAAAAACCTGAAAGTCCAAATTAAAGGCCTCACAAGGAAGGAGGAGCTACAGAAGGCGCTGAGGGCCTGGGTAGCAGCCAGACATGCCAATGGGCAGCCTGGTGATCTCAGTGAGGAGGCGGAGGAGCCTATTTCCAGGGTGGATGTGCTTTTGGGTAGGGGGAACCCGCCAGGTCGGGCAGCAGCAGTCTGTCCCCAGAGGAGCTGGAGGACAGGCGGGAGGCAAGGCAGTTCGAGCTGCAGAAGCTCAGGCTGGAGAGTGAGCGGGAGGAGAAGAGATTGGCCATAGAGGAGAGGAAGATGCTCTTAGAGCACGAGAGAGAACTGAAGGAGCTAGAACTTAGGAGTAAGTCAGGCTCAGATGGTGGCAGCAATTCGTCCAGAAAGGCAGACAGGATTGTGCACATTCCCAAGAACGTAGGCAAGGAGTTCAAGAAGGGGGATGACATACAAAGGTGGTTTCAGGGTTATGAGGCAGCCATACACATGAATGGGGTCCCTGAGGAGAATTGGGGAGCAGGATTGTGGCCACTTTTCCCGGAAGAAGCAAGGGATGCTCTGATAGCTTTGGGTAAGGGGTATCACCTCACCTATGCTGACATGAAGGATGCCCTTCTCACGAAGTATGGTCTTACTCCTGAAAAGTACAGGGATCAGTTCAGGTCCAGTAAGAAGTCTGATGTCAACACTTGGTTGGAATGTGTGGATGTGTTCTGCAGGTCTCTGGATGGTTGGGTGAAGGGCAGTAGTGTAACAGATTTTCAGGGGCTCTACAACTTGATTGCATGGGAGCACTTGTCTAGTCTATGTTTTGCAGATCTGCGCCAGCACCTAGTTGATAGTAAGCTAACTGACCCCAGGAAGCTTGCTATGGAAGCGGACCGCTGGGTGAGTACCAGGGTCCACAAGAAAGCATTTGGGGGAGACTCAGCCAAAGGTGGGCAGGGTCCCCAGCAGAAAGGTGGGGGGGACAAGGGTAAAGCACAGGAGTTCTCTAAAGGGCCCCAAACTAGTACCCAGGGTAAAGGTTCCCAGCCCCCGGTGATAAGAAGAAAGGGGTCTCTACAGGGAAGCCTGTTGAGACCGGCCCCGCAAGTGTTATGCATGTGACCAGGTAGGTCACTTTAAGGGGGACCCCAAGTGCCCGAAGGGGACACAGCCACCCACCGGTGGACAGTCCAAAGTGTTGGCTAGTGTAGCGCTTGGGGAGGAGGGGTGCCCACAGGAGGGTGGGGATCCCACAGAAATGACCCTTGTCTCACTAGGGGACAGTGAGATGGTCCCAGGAAACCAGGTGCCCCCTAACACAAAGAAATATAGCACCTGGGTGACCATTAATGGGAACAGGGTAGAGGCTCTCAGAGATACTGGAGCCAGTGTGACCTCAGTCCGGTGTCACCTGGTGTCTGAGAAGCAAGTAGTCCCAGGAGCATTCCACCAAGTAGTTGCTGTAGACAACTCAGAGCGCCAATGTATGGTGGCGCAGGTTCCCTTTGAATGGGGGGGGTCTCAGGTCCCTTGAGGGTGGTTGTGAGCCCTACCATGCCTGTAGATTGTCTGCTAGGAAACGACCTGGAGCAGTCCTCATGGAAGGAGGTTGAGCTCAGGTCTCACTTGGAGATGCTTGGGTTGCCAGAGTGGGCATGCGTGTCTACTCGGTCAATGGCAGCCAGGAAGGGTGATCAAGAGGACTTGGAGCCTGAAACAGTGGCCCAAGTCCCTGCCAAGAGAAAGGGCAGGGGCGCGGGAAACCGGCCCCCAAAATTCCCACGGACCGGGAAGAGGCGGACCTCGAGGGGGACGCCCGGTGCCTACAGGGGAGCAGGTAGCCGAACTGGGAGACATCTCTGAGCTGACCCATTGGCAGCAAGAAGGGGGTCCCACCAGGGAGGAGTTCTGCAGGGAGCAGAACGAGTGCCCTACTCTGGAGGGTCTGCGGCGGCAGGCTGCAGACCAGGCAGCTGGTAATCAGTCTGGGTCACATCTGATCTACTGGGAGAGTGGTCTCCTATACAGTGAGCCTAAGGTTGCTGAGCCTGGGTCAGCCCGTGTGCTGGTGGTACCCCAGCGCTTCAGAACCTTCCTACTGGGTCTGGCTCATGACGTGCCTTTGGCAGGACATTTGGGGCAGGACAAGACCTTTGACAGGCTTGTCACCCACTTCTTTTGGTCCCAAATGCGAAGGCAGTCAGATGCACACTGTAGGTCTTGCCAAAGTTGGCAGGCAAGTGGTAAGAGTGGGAGGAAGGTCAAAGCTCCTCTCCAACCTTTTCCGGTTGTTGGAACACCCTTTGAAAGGGTAGGGATGGATATTGTGGGGCCACTGGATCCCAAGACAGCCATGGGCAACAGGTACATCCTGGTCTTGGTGGACCATGCCACCCGGTACCCGGAGGCAATCCCTCTCAGGACAACGACGGCGCCAGTGGTGGGCCGGGCGTTAATGGGGATCTTTTCCCGTGTGGGATTCCCCAGAGAGGTGGTTTCTGATAGGGGGACCAATTTCATATCGAAGTATATGACATCCCTGTGGAAGGAGTGTGGGGTAACCTACAAGTTCACCACTCCTTACCACCCACAAGGAAACGGTCTGGTGGAGAGATTCAACCAGACCTTGAAAGGCATGATCAAGGGTCTAACAGAACCCATGAGGCGTAAGTGGGACGTCCTCTTGCCATGCCTACTCTTTGCGTACAGGGAGGTGCCTCAGAAGTCTCTTGGGTACAGCCCCTTTGAGCTCCTGTATGGCCACCCTGTGAGAGGACCTCTGAGTTTGGTAAAGGAAGGCTGGGAGGCGGCTCCCAGGAAAACTCCCCAGGATGTATTTAGCTACATGCTGGCCTTTAGAAACCAAGCTGCCCGCTTCAGGAAACTCGCTCAGGCGAACCTAGAAGCAAGCCAGGAAGAAATGAAGAGATGGTATGACCAGAATGCCACTCTGGTCGAATTTCAACCTGGGCAAAAAGTGTGGGTCATGGCCCCAGTAGCACCTTGTGCCTTGCAGGACAAGTGGACTGGGCCATATGAGGTAAAGGAGCGCAAAAGTGACGTCACCTACCTGGTGGATTTGCAGGCTCCAAGGAACCCTTTAAGGGTCCTTCACGTGAACCGCCTCAAGCCCCACTTCGAGAGGTCCGAAGTGAGCATGCTCTTGGCGACACATGATGGGGTGGAAGAGGAGAGTGAGCCTCTCCCTGACCTCCTGTCTACCAAGGAGCATGATGGGTCAGTAGAGGGTGTGATCCTCTCCCCTACTCTGACTCAGGAGCAGCAGGGGACTGTCGCCAGTTGTTGGGACAGTTCGCCCCACTGTTCTCTCTGACCCCCGGTGTTACTCACTGGTGTACCCATGACGTGGACACTGGTGACAGCCATCCTGTGAAGCACAAGATTTACAGGTTGACTGACCGGGTCAGAGCCAGCATCAAGGAGGAGGTCTCTAAGATGTTGGCGTTAGGGGTGATTGAGCCCTCCCACAGTCCTTGGGCCAGCCCAGTGGTCTTGGTCCCAAAGGCTGCGGCGCCCGGTGCCACTCCAGAACTCCGGTTTTGTGTGGACTACCGTGGGCTCAATGCCGTCACCAGGACTGACGCGCACCCCATCCCCAGAGCTGATGAGCTCATTGATCGGTTGGGAGCTGCCTGGTTCCTCAGCACGTTTGATTTGACGTCTGGGTACTGGCAGATTGCCTTAACCGATGGGGCCAAGGAGAGATCAGCATTCTCGACCCCAGAAGGTCATTACCAGTTCCGGGTGATGCCCTTTGGGTTGAAGAATGCCCCTGCCACCTTTCAGAGGTTGGTCAATCAGGTGTTGGCTGGGCTGGAGGATTTCAGTGCCGCCTACCTGGATGACATTGCTGTGTTCAGTTCCAGCTGGGAAGAACATTTGCAGCACCTTGAGAAAGTGTTGAGGGCTCTGCAAGGTGCAGGCCTCACGATCAAGGCCAGTAAGTGCCAGATCGGGCAGGGTTCTGTGGTGTACTTGGGACACCAGGTAGGAAGCGGCCAGGTGGCGCCCCTACAACCCAAGATTGACACCATTCTGGCTTGGGAACCCCCAAGACCCAGACAGAGGTGAGAGCCTTCTTAGGTCTCACCGGCTATTATAGGAGATTTGTTAAGGGCTATGGCACCATCGTTGCCCCCTTAACAGAGCTGACCTCTAAGAGGCAGCCCAGGAAAGTGATCTGGACTGAGTCCTGCCAGAAAGCTTTTGATGCCCTGAAGGCAGCCATGTGCACGGCGCCCGTGCTCAAGGCACCTGACTTCTCCAAGGAATTCGTCGTGCAGACTGACGCTTCAGAGCATGGTGTGGGAGCGGTGCTCTCACAACTGAACGAAGAGGGCCTGGATCAGCCTGTAGTCTTCCTTGGCAGGAGACTACTTCCCAGGGAACAGAGGTGGAGTGCCATAGAAAGGGAAGCTTTTGCTGTGGTCTGGGCGCTGAAGAAGTTGAGACCATACCTGTTTGGGACTCACTTCCGGGTTCAGACAGACCACAGGCCCCTCAGATGGTTGATGCAAATGAGGGCGAGAATCCAAAACTGCTGAGGTGGTCCATCTCCCTACAGGGAATGGACTTTACGGTGGAACACCGTCCTGGTACAGAACACGCCAACGCAGATGGTCTGTCCAGGTTCTTCCGCCTTAGTGAAGAGAACTCCAATGGGGTTGGGTAGTTCTCCCTACTTTCAGCTGGAGGGGACATGTGTTAGACTTGGCATCTTTTGGCGTGTTTCCCCTGACTTTTTGCTTTCTGACCTCCCGGTTTTGAGACTGTTTTTGCTGGTGTGATGATTCTGCGCACTTTCCTCACTGCGGTCCAGTGGGAAAGTGCAAGTGCTCCTGTATAAAATGTGTTATGGATTGGTGTTTCCATGATTGGCCTATTTGGTTTATGTGTCAGTCCCTTGTAAAGTGCACTGCGAGTGCCAGGGCCTATAGACCAAATGCTGTTGGTGGGCTGCAGCACTGGATTGTGCCACCCACGCAAACAGCCCGTAAAGTGTAACTCGGGCCTGCCATCGCAGAGCCTGTGCGCAGCCTGGGGCTGCCATGTCGACTTGGCAAGTGCACACACTTGCAAGTCCCTAAACCTTCCCTTTGCTACATGTTAGTCACCCCTAAGGTAGGCCCAAGGTACCCCTGTGGGCAGGGTGCGGTGTATGCGAAAGGTAGGACATGCCCGGGTGTGTGCGGCATGTCCTGATAGTGAATTACAGCCTAGTTCGTTTTCACTATTGCAAGGCTACCTGTTCCCCTAGGCCAGAACGGGCAGTTTTGATTATTACAGTTTATAATCCTAACTGACCCCGGGAACATGGTAGAAATTCGAGTTTAGTATGCCTGGACTCAGAATGATAAAACGCATCTTTTAGTGAAGTTGGTTTTAACATTCTGTGTCTGAAAATACCACTTTTAGAAAGTGGGTATTTTCTTGTCTAACCATCCAAGCCTGCCTCTGCGAGGTTGTGTATTCCTTGTCTGGAATGTGAGTGACAGGGGCTGGGGGATGCCAGGAGACAGGGTGAGTCAGCGCAGGGCTGAATAGCCAGATCGACCTGTAGATGGGTGGGAGGGGTCGCACCTGGGCCCTGAATAGGACAGTGCCTTCCCTCCACAATGCTGGCTCCACCTCCTGTGGTGCGTCTGATGTCCCTGGCCTACTCACTGAAAGAAGGGACGGAGACTTGTCAACAAAGTGCTCCAGAACTGGTTTGGACTAGGCAAAGGCCTCTCTGCCTTCAGAGAACAAAGGAATTTGGGATATAAATATTGGGGCCCTGACCCCATGAATTTAGATCTCGCTGGAATCAAGGAACCTGCCAAGACGAAGAGCTGGAAGAGCTGCCAGGAGGAGTACGGCCCCTTTGCTGTGTTGTTGTTTTGTTGGGTTGGCCTGCAGCTGCTGCTTCTGCCTTGGGCAGTGAAAGGACTGGACTGAACTTTCTACAAACTTGTGCTGAGTATCTCCAAGGGCCAGGAACCGAGCTGGCCTCCTGTTAAGAAGTCTCAGGGACTACAAAGACTTCACAAGCCTCTGGGTACCGCTTCTGGAACGCTGTTTCAGTCGCCACAGAGGAAGGGAACTGCAACCGACTCCGTCAACCGAATCCATCCCTGGCCGGTGACCTGTTTGCACCGCAGACCGCATCGCCCCGCTTCGCATCGCAACACTGGTCTCACCGTGGGCGACGTCCAACGCCGCCAACATCGAGCCGCTGCTTGCACCGTGACCTGTGGGCACCGTAGTTCGCATCGCATCGCTTCACTGGGCCAGCCGGACCAGACCGACACTGTCGCTGCAACTGGCTCAAGAGTCGAGACCGCACCGCATTTGGGGCACCGCTCGCACGTCTGCGACGCACCGCTCCGACTCGCACCGCTGTCCGACGCCAGCTCCCGCACTCCGGCTTGGTCGCCTGCATCGCAACCTGTCAGCACCGCATCGAGCATCGTCTCACCCTGCACCGCACGCCTTGGACTCACCGACTCCGTCTGCACGACGCTCATCGAGCCGCTGCCTGCACCGCATCGAGGGACACCACACCTTGCATCGCTCCGTCTTGCACCGCAACCGCGACGAACGCCGACCGGCTCGTACACTCCGTACCAGCCACAACGAGAAAGGTACTGTAACCGAGTCTGTTCATGACTCTGCTGGCCCGTATCGACGCGGTCGGCTGGAACTGTTAGACTCTGTGGTTTTCAGCATCACGGTAGGCTCGGACGGAGCTACCGACTCGTACGAACTTTGCTTTTGTGCTATTCTTGCAAAGAAGAAGTTATCGTATCAAGCATTCATTTTCAAAGTACAGTATTGTGGATTTTTGTCGTAATTGGTCTTGTCTTGAGTATATAAAATATTGGTTATTTTTCTAAACTGGTGTGGTGTCCGTTTGTAGTGCTTACACGGTATTACTGTTGGTTATGTGCAAATGCTTTACACACTGCCTCTGAATTAAGCCTGACTGCTCGTGCCAAGCTACCACGAGGGTGAGCAGGGGTTACTTCACGAGTGTAACAACCCTTACCCTGACTAGGAAGAAGGGTCCCTACTTGGACAAAGGTGCAAGCCCTTGCCAACTAGAGATCCCATTTCTAACAGACTTCTTTTGATGTGGTTTGTGATACATGTGTTTGGCAATTGGTTTGGGATCAGCATTGGTTCAGACATCCCTGAGTGGGATTCTGACATTTGTAAATACACACCATGGTGTGGCATTGGTTATCAGGAAACTCACAGGACCTTATTTTCAACTTTATCTGTGCTTCTCACAGGTGTTGAGTAGTGAAGGTGGGAGATGGGTAGATGAGGGGTATATGTGAAGGTCATACTTGGGTTTGACAGTCAGGGAGTGTCACCGTGAGCCATGAGTGTTGTGCTGGTGGCATACACATGTCAATATAGTTGACACAGATGAGGGGCTGGTCACTGTATGGCTCATGACAGTTAATATCATTCTGGGCCAATGCATTGTTGCATTGCTGTATCACGGGGATATTGCACAGATGTTACTTTCATTCAATTTCAATCACTGTGCCACCCATGTATGATTTGATGGCCTAAGTGTAGTGTGATATGTGGTACCTCTTGCATGTCATGTACAAATGGTAACAGTAATTTCTCCATGCTTTTCCTGCACTGTGCACTCCACTTTAGGCTGGTTTAGTTATTATGATTAATAACAACAAAAGAGCGAGAAAAGAGGGAAATTGCTGGGGCAGCACGAGGAGAAACCTCTTTATTTCAAAGAACCCTCACTCACCAACCTAGTTGGTGACATGCTTCATCATTGGGTTCCCACCAGAGGGACCGAGTGTCCCCCTGGTGTGCTACGACGCCTGAAATTACAGCGGAGCGGTTTTTTTTGGGGGGTAGTGTAAGTGTAGGGGTAGTGCAGATTAAAAGATCGCTGGTTATTTCCCAAGGTAATTTTAATGGTGGAGAACCAGTGATCGTTTAAAACCAGTGAGACGGACGCGAGCTGGCTGGTTAGGTAAACCAGGAGAGTCCGATTTAAACAATAACGTGAAAGTTGGTCAACATGTTTCTGCTTATGGATGCATTTTTAGCTAAGCATTCTTCAGGACCAGAAACCCCATGGCGGTATACGCACGCTAAGGCGTATCCTAACCTATGGGGGGATGTGCGCAAGGCAAAACTCACGGTTTCACCAATGCGGCCTTGTGGGATTTCCAAAGAGCCGCTGTACTGTGAAGGCATTAATGGCTTCACTTCATGGAGTTCCGGGAGGGGTAAAGCTACTTTTGTATGGAGCTCTCCCTCTAAAGACCTGCCTGGTGCCTGCCGCGGACCCGAATATATTTAGTTATTATGATACAATGCTGCTGACTTATGGTATGTGTATGAGTTTAAGTGTGTGAGCTGTCTGAAGGACTTGACATGCAGTGTGAACAGTTCCAAGGTTGTTGATCTGCACAGTGACTCTTCATTTCTTCAATTACTCACTTTCATTCACATGAGTGGAAGGCAGGTGTGAGGAGGAGGAGGAGGGTTGTCATGAGTCTCAGGTCAGAGTTTCCTGCTGTCAAGATGGACTGTTCCTGACACTTTAGCATTCATTCACTACTTTGTAGTTGGTGCTATCTTTGTTGAGGTGAAGTAATGGTGTGTAGGTGTTCTGTGAGTTGGCAGTGTAGTCAGTGTTGTTGATGTACTGGACATACTCACATGGTATAATTGCAGCAGTACACTTGTGAGTCACATGCATAGTGGTGCTTACTTTGAGTTTGTGTTTTGAGTCAGTAATTTCTTACTGTGTTGCATGGTATGGGCTGTCATTGTGTGATGTGGTTTGCCATTGTATGTGATGAGCCTATCAATGTCTGCTTGGGGGCTGTGGTGATCTGTGATTATGTGGCAGTGGTGTCTAATGTGATGTGTCATCTACCTTGGCTCACTGACTCATCCAACACCTTGTTGGACTACTGTGAAAAACACATACGCACTCTGCTTGCTCTGCCCTCCTCTGTTCCACATTGTATTTGAACTGACCCTTATTTGGATGCAATGATGACTATTGTCATTTTGGGGCGACTCTTGCCTCACCCCACAATCATGTTACTATACAATTGGTGATGATCCTAATGAGATGTCACTATAGAGAGTGTCCCTGCACATGACTTCTTGCTGCAGATATGTTGTGCTTCTTTTATGATACATGTGGTGTGGATGTTGTGATGTTGGTCTTGATTGTCTGGGACAATGTCCTGGACTCCTACTACATTGTGGGCAGGTTTTACCGCGGCTTCACCGCTGCGGTGACATGACCCGCACGACTGGGCTAGTTGCAATCATTTCTATGGGGATGGGTGACCCCCATGCAGAGGTGACAATTTGTGACGTGCAAGACATGTGTAATTGGACTATGGGATATGTTCCTGTCTCCACCAGGGTGTTTGTTGTAGACATGACACGTATTTCATTGCGAGAGTTGTGTGGTGTTGTTGTTGTGCATGGGTTGTATGCGGGGATATGTTTTTGACATACCTGCGGTGTTGACTGCGACGGCGTCTTATCTGCTGGTAGTGGATCAGGTACAGCAGCGGAAGGGCTTGTAGAGCAGGTTCCATGGCGGCCAGGAACGTGTGGAGGTGTCTCGGACTCGAGTTTCCATCTCCGCAGTTGTGCTTCCGCCATCTCCGAATGGCTGGTTTCTCCGCTGCGTTCTGATGGGCTGGTTGACGCATCGTGATTTGTCCGGCGGTCGGAACGTCATTCCGCACGGTGGTCTTTCTCTATTGGCTCCCTCCAACACCGTTGCGGAATGAAAAATCTGGCGGATCCGGAAACTCCGCGACGGATGGGAAATGGCCTATCTTTGCCCATTGTGATATGGCGGTCGCGAGGACCGCCGCAGGAGTAACTAAATGGACGTTTTCCACCACCGCCAGCACCGCGGAGGGGCCTACGACCGCCATCGTAATCAGCCCCTAATTTATTTGTAATTTAAATTACACAACAAATGATAAAACTAATCATAATTTTTTAAATTAAAATAAATGTTGAATTATTTCTAATGTTTTCATACACATTTTACACTAAACTCCAGTACATTAACTTCAATTGCATTTTAGAGTAAAATCAATATTGTCTTAATTAAATTAGAATTTTAGTTTAAATGATATATTTCTTAATTTGTACTAACTGTTCACAATTTCACTCAGAACCCCAATAAATTTACATTAAAAACGTTAATAATATACATAACAAAATTAATTTTTCAGAATTAAAGTGTAAACCCTAATAATTATTCTACTTAGCTGAACCCCAATATTAATTTTAGCGTTTTTTTAAGTAAATCATTTAAATATTTATTTCAAAGAATTAGGTCATTGTAATGGTATTAAACTCATTAATTTACTTACTATAAATCACTACCTATTCAATCCCCACACAAACCAGACAACTCCTAAAAAATTATAATATTAAAGCTATAAATATTCCATAAAAAACAAAAAGATGAAAATCTAATATAAATTAAAAATAAACTAAATTAACATTAAAACAGCTACAGACCTGCTGCTCTAATGAAGTGATACCAAAGGTGAGCCCATAATATATATATATATATATATATATATATATACATATATATATATATATATATATATATATTCACTGAAAAAAGCAAAGGTTATAGAGACGTTATAGTTAGGAAGTGAAATGAAAAAAACGTAGAAATTCACTGAAAAACCAAAGGTTATAGGGACATTATAGTTAGGTTCAGATTCCACTCGTACCTAACCAATGAAATTCAGCAGGTATAGTTAGCTGAGCTAACTATAACTCGCGCCCCTGCAATGCACTGCTTATGACCTCACATATTACACCACTCATGACATGGTCAGTGACATCACTCATGACAACTCAAATGACATCACTGATGACACCACTGATGACATCACCCAGTGACTGTGAGTGTTTTTAAAAAGTTTATGAGTGTTAAATATATATACCAAGGTGTATTAGTGAATCAGTGGGCTTACGAGTGCCTGTATGGATGATTCAGTGGGTGCGTGACTGATAGTATAAGTGAGTGATTAGGTGTCTCAGGGAATGTTTGGGTGAGTGACTGGTTGTGTGAATGTTTGTATCAGTCTGTTGGTGTCTAAGTGGCTGTATGGGTGTGTGAGTTGTCATGTGA
Source organism: Calotriton arnoldi (assembly GCA_963921515.1). Classification (NCBI taxonomy): domain Eukaryota; kingdom Metazoa; phylum Chordata; class Amphibia; order Caudata; family Salamandridae; genus Calotriton; species Calotriton arnoldi. The sequence goes on from CAWUFW010001139.1 coordinate 3,117,149, forward strand.
GTGGCTGTATGGGTGATTGATTGGTTCTCTAAGTACCTGTATGGGTATCTGTGTGTCTGTGTGGGTGGGTGAGGGTGTGTGTGACTCCTTGTATGGATGAGTGAGTGGGTGAGTCAGTAGTTGTATGAGTTAGCGAGTGTGTGTGTGTGAGGGGCTGTATGGGTGAGTGAGTGTGTGTATGGCTCTGTAGGTGAGTGGATGTGTCAGTGGTATATGGGTGAATAACTGGGTATGTGAAAGGCAGTATAGGTGAGTGATTGGGGTATATGAGTAACTGTATTGGTGAGTGAGTGAATCTAAGAGTGGCTGTATGGGTGAGTGTGTGCTTGTGTCATTGACCGTATAGGTGAGTGAGTACGTGTTAGTATCTGTATGAGTAAGTAAGTGGGTGTGTGTGTAACTGTATGGGTGAGGAAGTGGCTGTGTGATTGACTGTATGGGTGAGGGAGTAGGTGTGTGAGTAGCTCTATGGGTGACTGACTCAGTGTGTGAGTGACTGTATGGGTGTATGAGTGGATATATTTTAGTGGCTGTATTAGTGAGTGAGTGAGTGTATGAGTGGGTGTATGGGTGAGTGAGTGGATTGTGTGTGTGTAGATGTATGAATCAATGAGTAAGTAGTGGTGGGAGTGGGTGTATGAAAGGTTCTATGGAGTGAGAGTGGATACGTTAGTAATTTTGTGTATGATGTCATCTGTGATGTCATCAATGATGTCTCTGACCATGTCATGAGTGATGTAATATGTGAGGTCATAAGCAGTGCATTGTGGGGGCGCGAGTTATAGCTAGCTCAGCTAACTATAACTGCTGAATTTCACTGATTTTGTACAAGTGGAATCTGAGCCTAACTATAATGTCCCTATAACCTTAGTTTTTTTCTGTGAATTTCTAAGGTTTTTTTATGTCATTTTCTAACTATAACGTCCCTGTAACCTTTGTTTTTTTCAGTGAATTTCTAAGGTTTTTAAATGCTAATTCCTAATTATAATATCCCTGTAACCTTTGTTTTTTTCAGTGAATTTCTATGTTTTTTTTAAGTGGTAATGGCTTTTGCAGAGTGGTGGAGGAAGGGAGCGGGGCCTCTGACAGCTCTCAGGAATCCTGCTATGTGGACTTACAGAAAGTACCAGGAGGGCTTCTTGGCCCCCTAGGTCCCTCAGCATACAAGAGCACTTCATTACCCTACCAGTAGTGCACCTGTAGATGCGTTTGCAGAGTGGTGTAGGGAGGGGACGTGGCCTTCAAAGACCTCTTAGCAATCCTGCTGTGTGGGACTTACTGGATGTAGCTTGAGGGGTTATTCACCCCCAAGGACCCATAGCCAAGGGGTCTTCATTCCCCAACCAGTAGTGCACCTGTAGATGCGTTTGCAGAATGGTGTAGGAAGAGGGCGTGGCCTCCAAAGACCTCTTAGCAATCCTGCTGTGTGGGACTTACTGGAGGTAGCTTGAGGGGTTATTCACCCCAAAAGACCATAGCAGCCAAGGGGACTTCATGCCCCAACTAGTAGTGCACCATGAGGCTTGTTTGCAGAGTAGTACAGAAAGGAGGCGGGCCACGAAGACCTCTCAGCAATCCCGCAGTGTGGGACTTACTGAAGGTAACAGGAGGAGTAGTTGGCCCACAAGGGCGTCCCGGGGCAGATAATGAACGAAGCCCGGGAGCCCGTGCTTCGTTTTTTAAAAACGTTTTGGCCGGATCTGCGGATTCCACTGAAAAGTTTTTTTTTAGTTCTTTTTTTGGCCCTGGGAGGTCCCATTGGGACCACTCTAGGAGACCTAGGGGTTCAGGGTATTTCTACCCCGCCCCTTTTTCTTTTTCTTAAAATTTTTTGTGGGTCTCAGTTCAACCGAGTCCCAAGATGGCTGCCAGCACTTCCTGGTTGAAGTGTTGGCAGCCAATCAAATATCAGTAGCACTTCAGTAGGTTTTTGGGCTACCAGATATCTATATATTTTAAACTTAAATATCTCGGCAACTACTGAACGGATTTACACCAAATCACAAAAAGCACGCTTTCTGGACCAACATCTTGCTTTCTGTCAAATTTGGTGTAATTCTGTTCATTTGTTGGGGCTGTAGTCGTCTTCCAAAAATTTTAATTCCCCTTAGACTTAACACTGGGAAAGCGTGTTTTGGGACCCCCTTTTTTCTCTGCCCCCGCATGATGGATCATCCCGTGACTTTCAACACAGCAGCTGAACTGAAAAGGGGATGTTTTTGAAAATTTGAGGATATGTCAAGCGGTGTCAAAGTTATTGGCAAAACAAACATATATATATATATATATATTATCTACTGGCGGTCGCCAGTAGATAGTTATAGTTACAACCTATTATCCATAGGAAATCCGCGACATTCTATTTGAAATAACTCTCTTGCCGGTTGACGTATCTTCGCAAAATTTTCAAACTTTGTGGCCCGCTCCGGTCCGCTCCTACCCTGAAAGTCTCGGGGGATTCGTCAAGCGGGGGCCGAGAAAAAGGGGGTCCCAAAACGCGTTTTCCCCATGCATTTTTCCATAGGAAACTTTAGACACGGCTACAGCCCGAACTGCTGAACGGAATTACACCAAATTTGGCAAACAGGTAGTTCTTGGTTCAGAAAGAACCCTTTTTGTTAAATGGTGTAAATCCGTTCAGTAGTTGCTGAGAAAATGAAAAGTAAAAAGTTAGTGATATCTATGGCCGAGTAGGGTCCGCGTACCCTCAGCGCACCCTGCGCGCACCGTCCCGATCACGAGCTGCATGTTAATTGGCTGTCAACATTCCGATTCAGGAAATGTTGGCAGCCATTTTATCCCTCGGTAGAACCGAGGGACAGAAACAAGTGCGCAAAGCGCACAAAGGGAGCAGGGTAGAAACACCCTGACCCCCTAGGTTTGCTCAGGGGTCCCACAAGGACCCCCTGGGCAAAAAAAAAAAAATTTTTTTTAAAAATCGGCAGGATGCGCTCAGGGTGCGCGAATCCTGCCGAAAGCAAATCGAGCGCGGGCTCCCGCGCTTCGATGTAATTGGCCCCCGGGTGGGCCAAGTCCCGGGGGCATGGTGGGGGGGGGATAATTTAATGTGTGGGGGGCCTCAAAGGGCCCCCCAAGCCCCGAGGACCGCCACCCCCCGGGGCTTTTTTTAAAAAATGGTGCGGGAGGGCTCTGAGCCCTCCCGCAGCCCCGGGACCACCACCTCCCCGGGGCTTTTTTTAATACATTATAAAACCTGTGTGGGGGGCTCCAGCCCCCACACGCCCGAGACCGCCACCTCCCGGGGCACTAAACATTTTAATATGGGGGTCCGTTACGGACCCCAGAGCCCGGGGACCACCACCTCCCGGGGCTGTGTACTGAATGGGAGGGGGCCGCGCGGCCCCCCTCCTGGAGCCCTTGATGGCCCTGGGGACCACCACCCCCCAGGGCCGGCTCCTGCAGTGTCCCGGGGTGCCTACCCCGGGACACTGCTAGTTTGCAATGACAGGACGGGAGCCTCGCGGCTCCCGTCCTGTCATTGCAAACTTGCTTTGGATATTGGAAGAGAGGCAGGAAACCTGCTCTCTCTTCCAATATCCAAAGCTGATTGCTTTCCACATGGGGAGCTGCATCTTAGCAGCTCCCCATGTGTAAAGCAATGCCGGCTCCCGTAGGACACGGGGAGCCGGCGGGACTGTGGGGGGATTGGGGACCCCCCCACAGTCCCCAACGGAGAGGGCCAGCCCCGGGGGATGGGGTCCCCGGGGCAAGTAGTGGCCCGGGAGGGGGGCCACGCGGCCCCCCTCCCCAAAAAAGAGAATTTTTTTTTTTTTTAAATGGAAAGGCCGGCCCCGGGGGATGGGGTCCCCGGGGCCTTAAAATGGCCAGAGGAGGGGGGCCACGCTGCCCCCTCAAAATAATAAATATAGAGGCCATGCCCCGGGGATGGGGTCCCCGGGGCCAATACAGGCCCAGGGAAGGGGGCCACGCGGCCCCCTTCCCGTTTTTTTTTTTTTGTAATTTAAAAAGGGGTAAGGCCCTGGGGGATGGGGTCCCCAGGGCCCAAAAAGAGAAAAAAGGAAGGGGGCCACACAGCCCCCTTCAGGGGACAACATTTTTTTTTTTTTTTTTAAACGATCGGGCCCGCAGGCCCCGCCCCTTCCTTCACCACTCTGCAAACGCGCCCCCTGGCGCGTTTGCAGAGAGAACAATTCCCCTTGAATACTGGGGGTCCCTGGGGGCCAACTAGCCCACCAGGAACCTCCAGTATGCGCCAGGGAGCTGCCTTGCAGAGAGGTGTACAGAGGCCACGCCCCTTTTACACCTCTCTGCAACGCAGCTCTGTGGCGCTTTTTGGAGGTATATGGTGGGCTAGTTGGACTCCGGGGACCCTCAGGATTCAAGGGGACTTAATCCCCCAAATTAAAACGCGCCACGGGGCGCGTTTGCACAGTGGTGAAGGGAGGGGGCGGGGCTTCAGGTGACATGTGTGCAAACAGGCCCCGTGGCGCGTTTTAAGATGGGGAATTAAATCCCCTTCAATCCTGAGTGTCCCTGGGGGCCAACTAGCCCAACAGGTACATCCAGAAAGCGCCACAGAGCTGCGTTGCAGAGAGGTGTAAAAGGGGTGTGGCCTCTCTACACGTCTCTGCAACGCAGCCCCTGGCGCATATTGGAGGTTCCTGGTGGGCTAGTTGGCCCCTAGGGACCCTCAGGATTCAAGGGGACTTAATCCCCCAACTTAAAACGCACCACGGGGCGCGTTTGCACAGATGTCACCTCAGGCCCCGCCCCCTCCCTTCACCATTGTGCAAATATTCTTCTAAAATCATCCGAAATACGAATTCCGATTTACTCACCTGTTATAAGGAGAGACCTCAGTGCTGCATCTTTCAGCCCAGTACTGGTCCTGAAAAGTAATTTTAACCGTACTTACCAGTAACTTGAATTTCCTTCCATAGGATATCATTGCCTTCTTTTTGCTGAAAAAGTTTCTAAGTGTTGATTTTTGAAACATACAAATATTCCTCTAAAATCAGCCAAAATACGAATTCCGATTTACTCACCTGTTATAAGGAGAGACCTCAGTGCTGTATCTTTTAGCCCAGTACTGGTCCTGAAAAGTAATTTTAACCGTACTTACCAGTAACTTGAATTTCCTTCCATAGGCTAACATTGACTGGTTTCACTTGGAAATTCTTCTAAGTGTGGAGTTTTGGAACTTTAAAATATTCCTCTAAAATCAGCCGAAATACGAATTCCGATTTACTCACCTGTTATCAGGAGAGACCTCAGTGCTGCATCTTTCAGCCCAGTACTGATCCTCAAAAGTAATTTTAACCGTACTTACCAGTAACTTGAATTTCCTTCCATAGGATATCATTGCCTGCTTTTTGCTGAAAAGTTTCTAAGTGTTGATTTTAGGAACTTTAAAATATTCCTCTAAAATCAGCCGAAATCCGAATTCTGATTTACTCACCTGTTATCAGGAGAGACCTCAGTGCTGCATCTTTCAGCCCAGTACTGATCCTCAAAATTAATTTTAACCGTACTTACCGGTAACTTGAATTTCCTTCATAGGCTAACATTGACTGGTTTCACTTGGAAATTCTTCTAAGTGTGGAGTTTTGGAACTTTATAATATTCCTCTAAAATCAACCAAAGTACGAATTCCAATTTACTCACCTGTTATCAGGAGAGAACCCAGTGCTGCATCTTTTAGCCCAGCACTGACCCTGAAAAGTAATTTTAACCGTACTTACCAGTAACTTATATTTTCTTCCATAGGAATCCATTGTCTGGTTTTCAGCAGAAAAGTTTCAAAGTGTCGATTTTCACAAACTACAAATATTCCTTAAAAATCGCCTGTATGACTTAAACGCATTCTTTCAACTGTTTACAGGAGATGCACCAGTGCTGGAGCCAGGATCCAACACTGAGTAACAAAAAGTAACGATAACAGTTTTTACCTCCTAAGTGAATTTCCTTCCATAGGATAACATTGGTCATTCTATGAGAAAAAGTTTCTAAGTGTCAACTTTTTAAAATACAATAATATTCCTTAAAAATCACGAGTGTAACCAAAACGCTTTTACTCAACTGTTTACAGGAGATGTGCCAGGACTGAATCTAGGATCCAGTCCTGTGGTTAGAAAAAGTAATCCATAAAGTAACTAATTGCATTTAACTAGAAATTCACATTGAGCTGAATGTTGCATTGTGTTTGAAAATGTGTTGCCCATTGCAACAACTGTAACTACTGTACTTAAAAGTCTATTGCCTATGTGCAAAGTATTTAAACTAAAGTAATTCATTCTGAGAAAGTATTTTTTGTAATGTAATGTATAATGTAATTACAATGTAATTTAAAAAATAAAATATGTTATATAAAATTGTTTCTAAAAATGTAGTAAATCAGTATTAAAAAAATGTATATAACAATTAATACATTTAAAAATTGTCATTTACAAAACCTTTGAAATTCACTGAAAAAACCGTAGGTTTCAGACATGTTATAGTTACAAATTAGCATTTAAAAAACCTTTGAAATTCACTGAAAAAACCATAGGTTTCAGGGACGTTATAGTTACAAATTAGCATTTAAAAAACCTTTGAAATTCACTGAAAAAACCATAGGTTTTAGGGACAGTTATAGTTAGTTGGACATTGCACTCGTACAAAACCCGTGAAATTCCCCCGTTATAGTTAGTCCAGCTAACTATAACTCGCGCCCGCAATGCACTGCTGATGACGTCACATATTACATCACTCATGACATGGTCAGTGACATCACTGATGACATCACTGATGACATCTCAAATGACATCACTGATGACATCACTGATGACATCATCCGTGTGATAATTTCATGCATCTTCTCACACCCTAATATAACCTTTGATACACCCACTCTAAATTACAGAATGCCATTCGCAAAACCATAGACACTCCAACACCAATAACTACATACCCACACACTGTTTCTTAGGTCTACGCACACATCCACTCACTCACCCGTACAGTCACTCATACTTACGGTCACTCAGTACAGGACTATCATATGCACTCATACTCCTATATAGACACTCAAACACCGCCACTCATCCATAGAGGTACTCACACACCTAGTCAGTCATGCAAATAATTAAACACACTACCATTTACTCACCTATACAGTTATACACACACCAGCTCACTTACTCATACAAATACTAGCACATTCTTACGCTCTTATACAATCACTGATACAAGCACACACTCATCCATACAGCCACTATCACAATCAGTCACTCTCGCTTATAGCTATTTATATACTCCAACACACATATATACTGCCTTTCACATATGTAGTTACTCACACATGTACCACTGGGACATACATTCACTCACTAACACACTCTTACACACTTACCCACCCATACAGTCTATCACAGATGCACTCTTGAAACCATCCACCCAGTGAATCACCCACTCACACATCTATGCACAGAGTCGCACACACCCCTCCCACACAAACACTCAGGCACCCATACAGATACTCACACAAGCATTCAATAACTCAAATAGACACTCATGTAGCTATTCACAAACACATGCAGCCACTTACACAGCAACAGACAGACGGATACAGACATTCACCCAGTTTAGTCACTAACCCATGCATTCAGTAAGATACGTTAAATCACTCACTTATACAGTCAGTCACGCACCTACTAAATCATCCATACAGACACTTACACACCCACTCATTCTTCAATACGTCTTTTCATATATATATTAAA